>OU830602.1:73243532-75743532 GCA_917563855.2 Limnephilus lunatus | reverse complement strand
TGTGTAAAACATACATTGTAAATACATACTATCATGACAGACAGTGGTTTTCTACAAAGACAGTCTGATAATTTGCCAAAAATCGACGCGATTATAATGGCAGTTACATGTACCTTTTCATCGCATGACACCGCTTTTTACACATAATAACATTATTTGTGACGTTTATAAATAGTTTGTTTGGTGTTGAAGATATTGTATTTGTACACTTTAGTACAATACAGTATTTATAAACGGTATCTACGGACATTTTCTTCGATAAACAAATGATCAACTGCAGACTGATTACTGGATTACGACTTGCGACTTATGACATCTGTCAAGAAGTGCGCAGTGACGTCACAAGCCAAAACCGCGCGAAAAGGGCGTTTTAGCGCTAATTTGAAAATTGAATATTCAAAACGTTATTGAAGGACTATTTCCTATCGTAAAAAAAAAATTTTTGAATATTCCAGTTTGTAATTTTTTTCTTTAATTTTTGGTAAAACAAAAAAAAATGTGATTGTACCCTATTGAACACGAAACAATCGAAAGTTTCTTTAAGTAACATCGTGTTGAAAGAATGCTAGTACGAGAATCATGACCACATTTTTATTTGTGGGAGAGGTACAATCCTACCCTGGTATGTACCATCGTCATGATTTTATATAAAATAATTTACTGTGTCAGTATTCTACAGATGTTGCATGCATCAAACTAATAACCAGCGTACACAAATAATGGACTGCAATAATTTTTTTTCAAGCTCACGAAATGCTTGCCCATCACACAGTATGATAATAATAAAAAAACAAGTAGATACAAAAGTTCCTACTAGGTACAAAATGTAAGGCAGGTTTACCAAAAAATCTATTCCGCAATAATAATTAAATGTTAGTCTCATTGGTTTATTTCAAAGTGAATGGACCAATCCCGTTTTATTTTTTGCAGAGTTCTGATTCACGTCTTATCGAAGCTCCGATCAAATGGTTTCTTTATGAGATCATTACACACAATGTTAAAGCGCACAATCAATTACTACGTGATAAAATAGTGGCCATTGTGCCGTCTCAGTAGTTTTGTAAAAAAAACATGAGAGGTTTCGGATACAACATCTAGAAATCTTAATTTTGGAGGTGGGATGGGTACCGCCGCCCCGGGAAACGTTTAACCAACAACCCTGCCATAGGTCACCCCAAAATATGTTACGTTTGGTGACTTAGCAGGGTGCCCGGGTTCACGAGATGAGGTTTGTCTAGGTCTTGACGGGGGATGCGTTTGCATGCGGGGCGGGTTGGATCGTGGGAGACTGGTTGAGTGAGACCTTTTGACTTCTCGAGCTAAACTCTCTCGACCCATTACATTATCCATCCTTCCCACAGCCTTACACCGCTGTGGGAAGGATGGAATAATACGTCCATCACTGTTATTAATTATTACTGTTTTATCTCCCGACTTGCAGAACTAACTTGCCAATGGTCATGCAGGAGAGTCTTGTTGTTAAATAGAATCACTTCGAATATCGATATGTTTAATATCAATAAAGCACAATTTAGACGGCAAGCTTTGTTGTTGTTAGTTTAAATCTGCTTATCTTATCTTAAATATTCTCTCTTTTAAAAAAGCTTTGAAATTTTAATTTTGTAATGCTTTTAAAATAAATAAATTGAATTGAATTGAACAATCTCGGAGAAATTAACCCTCAGATTTCTACACATCTCTCATACCTACCTTTTTCCTTCCTAGAACTTCCTTTCCCTAAAATAACCCTCCACACAGCATCCCCAAAAATGACATAGGCCCTGAGGGATTTTTTTTCCTCAGGGTCTGCTGTGTAGAGCTATAGTCAAAATTTAAAAAAAAACATAGACATTTAAAAAAAAAAATCATCTAATTTTAAGTTAATAAATAAGTAAAATAATTAATAGAGAAATAACAGTAAAAATATTTGGCTCAACCTTTATCTTGTTCCCCTCCCCTATTAAATTATATAATAAATATTATATATATGTCATATATCATATGACATCTTTTTTAAATAATCACGTTATGTTTAGATATAGTTAAAAACGAAAGGTTTTAACTTCCGTATCTTGTTTTATTGAGATGTATTGTTTTGCATTGTTGATTTCCATCATCGTCGATGAGAATATTTCGATTACCAAATTATCTTGATTACCAACATTCATCAGCATGAATTAGAACTTTTGGATAATAACTTCTAAAGAAAATTCAAAGAGTGTACAAGAATTTAAAAAATAAATATTGTTTAAACTCACCTCTTTGACTATGTTGCAGACAATCTCCCCAATGATTAACAACCACAAGTAGTAACAACACACACAAATTAAACAGATCCATTGCTTGCTTTTCAACAATAGCCGAAAAACAACAATTAAAAACAAAAGTCCTCTTCAAAACATTATTTATACACCAAAATCACAGCAAAAACCAAGGATCTGCAAACAACATTCTGAATAAATCGAGATTTTGAATTATTTGTTTGAAAATGTTACTGCTTCTTCTGCCGTAACAAATCGTTCACTGATTTTTGTGATCTAATCTTTTATTGAGAGTGTTCGCTGAATCTATTCGCGTGTTAGATCAAAGTTGGATTGCCGAAGATAAGATTAATGGTAAACCAGTTTGGACCGCGGGAGATGCGAGGTGTTCGCCGCCGACTGAGCGAATGTTCGATGGTGGTAACATTGGATCATGGTGAATGGTAAGAATGGTCGAGTGGCCAGGTGTTGAGGATAGCGAATAATAAAATGTACGCAGGTATGGGCTGGCTGTTGATGATGGCTGCGAGCTTCCGGTAAAGATAATCGGCAGAGATTAAAAAATGGACTGCGACTTTTACGTATGCGCTTTATTGTAGGGTTGGCAATGATTTTATGTTGGCCCATGGCATAAGTTTCGATGACGAAGATTACCATCAGGACAACATAACGCATAGGGTCTTGGCAAATCACATGTCGAATAGAATCTACTAATTAATTATGTTAATATTAGAAAACCATTTCACACCATTTTATAGAAGACTCGGACTTTTACGTACATTGTTTGGATAGAAAATGGAACAATTTAATGATATGGAAGCGTATCTCTTGAAGATCACAGACTTGGATCAGCAACTACGAGACATAAATGCTGCATTGGACGATGATTTTCTGTCAGTGATGATGCTAAGTGGTTTACCACTTAACAATTCCAACATCTATCGAAAGAAGACAGCACTCTTCCCTAAGCGGTTTTGTTATGCAAATTACTTAGAAAAAAAAAATAGTATACACGAGGTAAAACAATTTTAAGAACTGCTCTGTGGTCTCCTTTAAAGTAGGTATCATAAACAATGGGCCATTTTATTGATCTGTCGGGTTTTTTAATGTGAATACCTCAGAAGAGTTTCAACTGTTCCTGTCTGGAGCCAATGAGACTATGGCATCCCCAATTCAGGTTGTGAGGCTTAAAATAGTGGGGATGGGAAGGAATTGGGGAAGAGGAAGGTGGGGAAGTACCTGGCTATTCAGATCTGATTACCAATTACTTGTGGTGGTCTTACACCAGGGTGATAATGACAGTATCTTCCACTCTAGAACATGCCGCAAAATACAACATATTATTTTAAATGAATAAAATTGTGATATGACCAATGAAATTTACTCTCCAGGATTTGAAGCCGCGTCCTCTTTCTTAATTGTTCGTCGATAACCTAAATCCTCGATTACGGAGGCCGTTGACGTGGGAACAGTATTGAACCAAGTCAATGCAAATCTTTCAAGTAGAAAATATTTAATTTTTCATTTAGACAAAACAGTCTGTTTTTTTCCTTCAAATTAATATTGAAATTGTGTTCAGTAGGTACCTACGCAGGTCACAATTTACTCACGAAATTGTTAGAAAATTAAGAATTGGTGATTTTTTGCAAACCCTGAATCGACACCATTATAATTACGTTCATTAAAAAGTATTGACAAAGCAATGCATTAGTACAAATTATTATTATCATATTTATTTTTGCTGTCCGGAACAGTGAAATGTGAAGCACGCGAGTATCATTTAAATCTTGATGAACTCCGTGGTAGAGGGGTAAAGTTTTTGACTACTGATCATTCCGAGATTCAAATCAATTCAATCAAAGATAATAAACATTTAATTTAAAAATAACAACAACAACAATAAGAATGATTTCATTCCTTAAAATAATTTTTAGGTACTCAAAATAAAGTCAAGTTTGGAAGAACTGTTTTGTTTCCAGAAGGGTGGATATTAATTTTCGGGTTATTATGCCGTGTTGTGCTTCCTCCTTCGTTTCGCACAGGCGTTACAGTGTTCATCATCAAATGTTTTCACATTTTTAATTTGGTTTATTTCCATTTTTAAGTGCATTTTTTTAATTGTCACTTTCTTTGAATGAAGTGGAATCTTGGAAGTGAAAATTAACCCACTTTCCGACATCCAATCGAGCTGAAACTCTGTAGATAGACTCGTTGTCGATGGCAATGCATTCTACCAATCTTTTGATAACAATCACGCAATCATGCAGACAATTACGCTTTTTTTCAGAAAATCGAAGAAATTAAAGCACTTAATGTACGATATAAATACATTTCAATAATAATAATAAATAATTTAGTAAGATATCAGTAATACTCTATTAAAATTTCAAAATTTAATACCAAGCACATTCAAAATACCCATCTCTATCTAGGTATAACTCTTATTTCAACTACCTTCCGTTAAATCTAAAAATTATCGAAAGTAATCGTAAATTCCAGCTTTCTTGAAATTATTATTGAGATTTCTTGAGTTTTGCTTACTTATCTTTTTAAACGACTTCGAAAAGGAGGAGGTTCTCAATTCAACATTTTATTTTATTTTTTATGTTTGTTACCTCAGAACATTCGATTGGGTGAACCGATATTGATGATTCTTTTTTATTAGAAAGCTGGTGCTGCCCGTGTGGTCACATTTTAATTTGGTCCAGTTCTGACAATGGGATCTATGAGAAAACCATATATGTCTTAAATTTGCAATAAGTATGTGCGCGACAAATGGACGAATAACTCAATATTACGCCAACAGATTTCGATGATTCTTTTTTTGAAGTAAAACTCTTTTACGCACGCTCGTCACTAAAACTCAAAAAATAAACAAAAATTTTAACGAAACAAAAAACGTCTTAAAAAAATTCACTAAAAAGTAAAAAAATTATTTCGTACGATTGTTATTTTTGGAGTCGGTGTCAGCCAAGATCTCCACATCTCACCTATGATTGTTTGGCTGATTGTTTCAAATCATTATAACCAATCCACCCGTTGTCTAGAGGTTTCCTTAGGGTGTAGGTTTATCATCTTTTTGCGGATGCTGCGGAGAGTTTTTGTAAGAAATTGAACAAAAGCCAATAATAATGAACAGTTAACCTTCAATAACAAGTACCTATAATATTATTGTACGGAGTCTAGCATTAATGTTATTAGAAACAATATTGTAATTCATGTATGAGGATGATTGAAAAAACCAAAACCAACTGCAAAATATTTCAAAGCTGTTGTTGTGCAATAATGAGGTAATAAATTTGTAAGTAGATATTTTGTTGTTGGTATGTAAAGCGGATCTGACGTAATTTCAGCGCTTTATCTGATGGAAAAATATTCCAACCGTAAAAAATAAAAACAAATACATTAACATAATAATGGTAGGTAGAAAGGTAATAAACGAATTAACATCGTGAATTGTTGTTTAAAATTTCTTTGTTTTGGATTACTTTGAAGTACAAAGTGACCACCTATTTAGTAACTACAGATGTAGTCTGTAAGCACTACTTTAAATACTGATGGTGTTATCGAATTTTTAAACTTATGGTTATAGGTACCTACTTATTAGGAGGTTGCGGGTTTGATTATCATCGAAGATCTGAAATATATATTAGCACTTTGTTTACTAAATAGGGTATTAAGGGACGCACTTTACGGTTCCATCACAGTTGAATGAATATTTATTTTTATTTTTAACTTTATGAGTAAAACCTTTATAAAAATATTCCTAAGTTCGAGTCTCAGAGGTGCTAATATCTTTTATCTGTTATACGTTGGCTATTTTCAGTCATGCGGGAACAATGAGAAGTTACCGAAATTTAACGATACAATCCTTATCGATCGACCATGCTGGATACCCTGGTGGTGTGATAGTGTTGAAGGAGTGTTTTTTTAATGTATCTATTTGAACAGGAAATGTGGACACGACCGCACAGAAATCGCAACTGTCCGAAGCATATCCGAAGCCAGTGGGATTACGGCGTCTCCAATTGGGTTGTGCTGTGACGCTGAAAGGAGCAAGATATGAAGGGTGGGTAGGAATCTAAAGGAAATATTTCTCAAATAAAATTTATTTCAACAATATTTGCTACAGTTACATAGGTTTTTATTTCACAAAATTGCCAATTTCTTGTAGGGAGAAGGGTTAGGGTCCCAGACTACCCCTCCCGCGGTATTGACCACCTTGCAGAGCCTTGATTTGGTCATGGGGTCTGTGTAATGCCTCCTGTTTTCTGATTGCAATGCGCTGGAAATATATCGCATTGGTTATTCGAAAATTAAACATATTTGGACACACATGGACAGAGATGACGTCAATGGCTAGTCGTCATTTTAGCCACTAAAAGTAATATGTAGGTAATAAATTATATTATAACTATCGACCAGTTTCGAAAGATACCTGTCTTCAATTGTACGAGTGTAAAATAAACTGATTTATTTGAATAATGTTTTTAATTTTGTTGACTTGTTGGGGGTTGGGGGGGGGGGTTCAGTTTTTTTTAAATTTATTATTATTATGTGACCACACAAGAGTCCCAATCGCTCCCAAGTGTTGATGGAGAATTGAGAATTGGTAGTTTAGACGGTAGGGTTTTAGAAAGGGGGTGAGGGGGTAGGTAATTTTTTAATACTGCACAAGATTCCCAACTGCTCCCAAGTGAGGGGGTTGAAGGAGAGTTTTGAAGAGCCGTGGATGGAGAGGGGGGGGAGAGGGGTAGGTAAGTTTTTATATTTAATTTTGAAAATTTTGAATACCGCACCCGAGTCTCAACTGCTCCCAAGGAAGGGGGGGTTGAGGGAGCGTTGTGGTGAGGGGGTGGAGTAGCCGAGGGAGTGGGGTGAGTGGAGGGGGGGTTGATAGGGGGGAGGGGTAATCCAGGTTTTTTTTTATTATGTGAATACCGCACTAGAGTCCCAACTGCTCCCAACCGTCTGGAGCCAGTTGCCAGAGCCAGTGTTTTTCAAAACTACTCATTCAACAGTAGGTACCTAATACTAACATTTGTTTGAGGTGACTAGTCACTCCAATACCTAAGTACTACCGTACTAGTGTGGGTTAGGTACATAATAATCCTATGAACTCTCCAATACAAATTGAATGGTGCGTTTATTTATTTACGTGCAAAGGTAGGTACCTACCTACTAACATAAAATTAATCCATAATATTTACTATAACATTGTTGGCCGTGATAATCTTAAATCCATTTTTTAGTATTAATTTTAGTAATAAACTCACACAAACAATAAATACTGGTAATGACTTGGGGATAAAAGTGGCCGAATTTTTCTCTGAAATTTTACCTAACCCCCCGAACGAACTTAGCAACAATTATCAACTCTGCGCGCCGAGTTCATAATGTTGCCAAGTTCCAACACTGTACAATTTAATGAAGATGTACGTAGTAGTATGACTATTCTCGCAGACGTTATACGGAGAATATTATTATGATTTGAGATTTTCACGGCCAAAGGTATTATCGTGATTTAATGTGTTGTGATTCCTCCTTCTTTAGACAAAGTTTCGGGCAGCGTTACAGTAACCTCATCTGCCCTGATGACGGACACGGCATAATATCCCAAAAATAAAACACAATAACACATAATAATAAAGTTAACAACAATTTTATTATTAGTCTTTGAATAGGTACGCACCCTTTACACCACTTGAAGGGATCTCGTATGACTTTGTCCGCCTGTTCCTTCAGTATCTTTTTCGGGATTCCAGTAACCACTTTGAAATCCCCTCGGCATTTTTTCTGAAAAAAAAAAGATAAATGTTTTTATTATAATGTACGCTATGATCATTGGACTTGCAATCAACTAGCCACTAGTTTAAATGAATCTAAACATAAAATGAATGGCGCAAAACCTAAGATTAATTAAACCTAAGGTACTTAAAATAGCATAGTATGCTTATTAAGTTTAAAAGTATAAACACGATTATTAAAACGTTCAAAGAAAAATATCAAGTGAAAATGGAGTTCCACAGGGACCTCTTCTGGGACCCCCTTTGTTGCGTGAATGACACAAGCAGTGTTTAATCAGTTTTCTGCAGGTATTCCTACACTGTACGTAATATTAATAAAAATAACTAATAAATAACAGATACTTTGAAGAAGCTTCGATAAAAATACAAAGCGATTTACAAACATTTTTCATATGGTTAAAATAGATAAATAAATTTCAAATTGTCGAGGAAAATTCAATGTTTACTTTAAAACAACTTCAACCAACCGCATTCTTTCCCTTGCCGCTATTGATGGTGATGGTTTCAGAAGTTGGCGGTGGAGGAATGGCATCAGGAGATATGCCATAATGCAGCAGATAGCTGGACAGGTAGGGGTCCAGGTGTCTGATAACCCCTTTTGAACCTACGGCTATCTTCACATCGTCTGCTGCTGATTGTGACTTATTGACCTTGAATACATAATATTGATAAAATATAATTAGATTGTATGGTATCATTTACATAATATGTTGCATAGTATCAAAACATGTTGTTTTAAACAAGAATAAGGCGTTACTATGGAATACAATAATAGTTAGAATAATTAATAAATTTATTTTCACATTCTTGGTGTACCTGTATTCAATAATGTTTGTACTTACGGCGCCTGAACCCAGTATACTCCCGGGCGTGGGACCTCCTGAAGATGGGTAGGGTCCATTACCAGTATACGATGATTGGGACGTGGTCTCCGGTGGACATCTTTCACCTTTCATTCCTTTATCGATCTGTAAAAAACAAAAAAAAAATAGGTGTAACTTATTGAAGAATAAAAACCTCATTGTAATCTTAATTATTTAATCATTGGCGAAGGCACGTACTTGGGTCCTCTAATTTTACGGGAACTGGAACTATAGCAAATGAGACTCAGTTGCGACCTTACCTTTTTTCTTCATATTTTCATTGAGGTTTATCTAATAAAATTGAATTTGCATTCTAGACAAAAAGTTAGTAGGCGTCCAATATAAATAAAATCGGATAGGTCCCACATAGGCAACGTGAGTTCAATTCCTGGGCTGGCAAAATTTTCCGCTATTTTGTGGTGATAGTAGGATATTTTTCAAAAATTGTCAGCTTATTCGTAACGCGAGATGGTTTTTATGTGAATACCGCAAAAGAGTCCCTATTGCTCCCAACCGTCTGGAGCCAGTAAGACTACGGCATCCTCAATTAGGGTATGTTGTGAGGCTGAAGATAGTAGGGAGGGAAAGGAGTTTGTAGAACGTTTCAGTTCTGAATGGTGGTCTTACATCAGGGCGATACTGAGAGGATCTTCTACTCTGGAACGTACCGCAAACATACCTTATATGATTTTAAAAATATTAAATTGTGAAATAACAAAAATTAATCAAATACAGTTTACTTGCCCCCACCGGAATTTCACTCTGCGACCCCCGGATCACTAGTCGAAAGCCTTTCCCCTCGACCACGGGGGCGGACATTAAGTTTCATATTACCTTTGATTCCACCCAAGTTATGTATCGCACTTTCTCGGCCAGGTCCGCCACAGAAAAAGTACTATTGGGAAGTTTGGTTTTCTTGAAGTTGGCATGGTTCTCGTAAGTCGTCTTGTAGGTCTCCCTCTTCATGATGATTTGCCTCTCGTTGTTGAAAATTGGCATCGGGTTACTTTTGTCGCAATTCAGCTGCAACCGACATTTTGTAATCGAGTTAGGTAAAATACGTCTAAGTAGATAAATAAATACATTCAAACTAAAGACGGGTTATTTCACAGAATTTGAATAATTCATCAAATTTCAAAGTAAAGATTCAATTTCTGTTATTATTTCAGTTTTGTGAAGCAACTTGCCCATTATGATGAAATAACAGAATTTGAAAATAGTTTTCGCAGAACCCTAAAATTACCTTTAAAATTTTATGAATTTTTCAAATTCTGTGAAACAACTGGCCCTAATTTTAATTTGATGGATGGTGTACGAAAGAGTGCAAATTAACAACCAATTTTTTTTTTTAAATTTAATCTACTAATTTCGGTTGTTAGTGCATGGGTAAGTACCTACCTACCTAGGTATTGTGAAATATTCCTGCCTAAAATGCGTATTCAAGTCAATGACCTTTATTTTAAAAACAAGCGAAACAGTTGGTACTTAGCAAAATTATTTTCGCAATAGTTTAAATTTTTTACTTTTCATATATTATTTATATGGTATTTAAGGCAAATTTTAAATAATTATAATTAACTAACAAATAATTGCCAAACTTGCCTCTAAAATTAAAAAATAAAATCCTTGGTCAAATATTTTGGCCTTATCCAAAATTAGGTTTAGTATGAAAAAACCGCGCAGCAGTTCCTTTTAAGCTAAGTTATGCAGTTTTTTTTATTGATGTTTGTTTGATCCTGGTGAGAGTTTTAAATAACTTGCTAAAATTTCAGAACTTTTTTGTCCGAAGGTAGTTTTACGCTTAGGTATATAACTCCTTTGATTAATTATGTCTTACTCCGCTTACTCGTTAATACGGAATATTAAGTATTCAAACAGTTAGATTTAGCTTTATTATCACGAAAAAAGAATATTTATGTTACGGGAGACAAAAAAAAACATGCAAAAAAATTGCATTTAACATTTTAATTTTGAAAAATTTAATTCTCTTACGCAGTAACGCCATTATGCATTTACCGTTTTTATTTCATAGACAATCAATCATAATTACATAAACCCGCTAGGATATACCTACCCTGGCTTGCCAAACAAACTATTAAAAACCTGGGATGTTTTTAAAAATTATGATGACATGCAGCTTTGGTAGTTTAACCTCAACCTAAAAAAGGAACATTTCGTATTATCCGTGCATTAAACTTCGACAACACAAACGTTCCGTATTATCCGTGAGATGGACCAACTGCGTATTTACCCTCGTTTATTTGCTTTGCTCTGGTTTTATGCTACGCGAGGCGTTTGTGTACTTATGATGTAATGTAACAATACTCACACAAACAAAGTATTTCTGCACCGGTGGGATATATCTGTGTCCAACATTGTAAGAGGTTCTGGTCTCATTGTCAGACACACGAAGTGGGACGTTGAATTCCACCTTACCCCATGTGTTCACATTGTTCAACAACCTCTTGTGGTACATTACCAAGCTGTTTTAATCTTTTTTCTATATATTATTATTATTTATCAGAATATTTCCGACTTCCTGGGACTTGTAGGGAATTGAAGACACAAAGATGGGTGAAGATTCCTCGTACCAATGCTGAAAACTACAAAAAGATCACAGAAATTTGGGGGACTTTAATAGTGAAATTGCGTATTTTGATATTATGACAGCTTCTTGATAAATTTGAAATATTGTTTAAAAATAGAGAATTAAATAAAATCTTTTACTTATGTAGGTACTAGGTACCAGGTACCTAACAAATTAACGTTATTGGTAGAGGTACCATGGATTTTTTTTTTTAATGTGAATACCGGACAAGAGTCCCAACTGCTCCCGACTATTTGGAGCCAGTGAGACTATGGCATCCCCAATTGGGGTATGTTGTGAGGCTGAAGGTAACAGAGAGGAGAAGGAGATAGAGAAGACGAAAGTGGGGAAGTGGGTACCTGACTATTCATATCTGGTCAAAGCCATATCAAGCAATGTTTCAACTCGGAATGGTGGTCTTACACTAGGGCGATGAGAGTATAATACTTGTGCATGCCAGGATTTGACGGTCGGCGTAGCGCAGCGGTAAGTCGCTTGACTCGCACACCGAAGGTCGCGGGATCGAATCCCGGCGTAGCAAATAAATTTTATTTGGTTAATTTGTGTTATTTCACAATTTATTCATTAAAAATAATATATAGTATATTTGCGGTACGTTCCAGAGTGGAAGATACTCCCTGTATCGCCCTGGTGTAAGACCACCATTCAGAATTGAAACGAAGAAAATTTTCAGCTACAAAAACATCAATAATGGCATTTTTTTAATTTATTTATTTTTTTATTTTATTAGGAAGGTTTACAGACTAATAACATTACATGCATTAATGTTAGCACTCTAGTATACCCAAAAGTCACGAGCCGCCACTGGTTAGGACCCTCCAAAAATCGATAAAATCGCCTGGTTTGATCGCCTTCAATAGACGTTCAGTTCACAAACTAGACAATGTATTTTGTAAAAAAGGAAAACGTACAGACATTGAGTATTTTCTTGTAATATGGTTAGTAAAAAAAATCTTAAAAAACCGGCTCAGTTTTATGGGACTGCCTGCACAGGGTTTTCGATTTATGTTGATTTCTTACCGTTTTCTTACTCTTACCGACCCAATGGGAAGACGGGATAACTTTCTTCCTAATAATTCATTGCCAGCGTCAGAGGTCTTCATTCTTAGCATTAGCATTCTTCATTCTTAGCATTAGCATTCTTCATTCTTAGCATTAGCATTCTTCATTCTTGACCATGTCTGTCAGGTACAGTTTTCTTTACTCTTGAGAATGGCTACAAGCATCAAATTTATTAATTCTTGAGTGTTGTTACAAGGACAAGATTTCTTCATTCTCGGGTATAGGGCTATCAGGGTCAAATTTCTAATTCTTGAAAATAGCTAAAAGGGTCAGAATTTTTTACACTATTGTGAACGGCTACACAAAAAATAACATACAAATGAAAAGAAATAAAACAAAACGGTTTGCAATATAAAAAGAGTTTATTTTCAATTGCGTTATGAAAAAACTTTTTGTTAAATAAATGTGAATGTTTCGACACATTATAGCGAATACATTTTACCTTAGATTATAATATGAATTATTACAGATTCAAGACTAGTAAAATACATTCTAGTAAAAGATTAACGACACGTAATATGCATACAGATACATAGAAAACAATATTAATGCTTATCAACAAATAATATCTTATACAACTAGTAGGTAAGTGATTGGTAAAACTTCATTCATATCATTTTTTACGTCATTCTTAAAAACACTACTAATATTATTGATTGATGGTGGCTAAATAGCTGACAGAGAAAAGCATGAAATTTAAAGGAGAATTATACATTTCCTAAGCTTATAGTTTATATTACTTCTTAAAGGAGAGAATAAAAATATTTTTTGTTTATAAAATGCTTAACATACCAGCGATTACATTATTATTAAGAAAGAAAAAAATGAGATGTCAGTTTTTTACATTGCAACTAAACTGGTGTCAATATTTTTCTCAGAGATTAGAAAAAAGAAGTTACAAAATATACATTAAATAATTTTTTTTAAAGAATAAAAATATTTATAATATTTTTGGTAATATAACACCATTAATAAGAATTCAAACAATTTACATTTATATGTTTTACAATAATAAGATAACAGGCAAATAATATTATTTTAATTATTATATTTTTTTTAAATAAATAAGGATGTCACAAGGATGATTAAAATAATAATAAATAATGTATTAGAAAGAAAATAAGTTAAATTGTTCATCACAACACACAACTCAATACAAGTTAAATTAAATTAATTAAAAACACGATCTTGGTATATGAGAATGTGAAAAAGTTGTCAATTATAGTATTCCCAGCGAGAGATTACATGTGATATCATAGTTTTAGTATCTTCTGTCTTTTTAGTGTTTAAATAAGACATAAAAACATCGATGACTTCAATACGAGCTCTCGCTGGGACTAGTTTATTACATAGCTGGATTAATGAGATGAATCTTTTACCCTTCAGAAAAAATTAAGAAAGTATTTGATACAAAAAGATTGGCACAAAATAGATACATATAAACCAAAAAATTTAAATAATTTGTTGTATTGTAATTAATTTAATACTGATTTCACAATTAAATACAAATTCATTTAGACTTGTGATAAATAATTATGGGTAGATAAATCGATTATGATTGAAATTTAAAAAATTAATGTATTATCAAAAGCATGCTTTTTTATTATTATAAAACCATTCTATGTGACACTAACACATCTCTACTGTGCCTTTGCAACAATTTGATCGATATTGAAGAAAAAAATTTACATGTTGAAAAATCTAATTTTAAAAAACTTGTCAAAAGCATCTCTAAATATTTAATGTAGGAATTATTCGAAAAGACACTTCACGAGACAGCATTTACAAAAATAGGTAATAAAATATAAAAATTTAAGTTATGTAGGTATGTCATACCACTCATGATAATACTAATTGGTAAATGAAAAAGTGGTATAAATCTAATGTTGCTTTTATGGTTGTCATCAACAGCATGCCACTAGGAGCACGCTGTTAATAGCACGCCACTGAGAGCGTGTATGATAGTTGCCTAAGAAAGTTTACTACTATGAGACAATACAATGATGTTTTTCGATACATTATGAAATGGATACAAAATTACAATTCTAAATATTTTTTATTACAAAAGCTATGTGTTGGGGAGAGAGGTCTACCAAATAAAATAATACTGTAGGTGAAAAAATATGTCACAAAAATATTGATTTGCCTCAACTAGTTAATAAATATTCGATTAGAAAAATTATGATTTATGAAAATAAAAAATGTTAAATGTTATTCAACGCTATGTTTACATGGTAACAAAGACAGATAAGCAAAGATAGTTTTTCTTAATTGATAGTCACAACATTAAGTAACTTTTCCCAGCACAAATATGATTGAATTTACATAAATTATACAGCAATACCCTTTTTTTACAATTTTCTACAGAGCGGTAGTAAAGACGAAAATAAATAAATGAAGGTTTATATTTTTTTTAATTTTAAGCTTTTATCTCTTATCTTAATTGCCGATACATTCACCGTCAAATTTGCATGAGACTTAAGGCTTGATCAAGTAAAGTAGACCGTACGTGGATGTCAATTTGCATGACGAGTGTACCTGATAACAGAATCGATTTCCAATTCTGCCAACTCGATCAATCTCCAAGTGTACTTTAACCATTCGTCAGTTCAGAATACCGCGACCACACAAAGATGTGAACTCACACGAACTGACGTCACTTCAAATACAATGGAACTTGTGTAGCCCCATATGGATGAACTGCAAATTGGATCAACCTGATTATGCGTTCGGCGATAAGAAAGTTTTAAAATAAGCTTAAAATATAATTTATTGTTCCTGAACGCAAGAAATTTGACTAATTTATAAAATGATTTTATTTGAGAAAAGTAAAAGCAGGGTATGACTGTAGATTTGCTTGAATAGCAATTTGTATAATGAAGCATTTTGATTGACAGGTTTGAAAACAAAAACAGTTACCTCATTTCGGCGTGCTTGTAAATTATTCTAGATCAATAATTATCATTTTACAAATATTATTTGTACGACCAAAACCGGTTTTATCGTGAAATATTCAATCCGTTTTACACGCGCTGTCAGACAGACCGGCTCTTTTTGTTTAGATTGCAATCAATTATTGTAGGAACAACAATAACAACTGAACATGATGCGATGAACTGAAAAGGTCAGACATGAAGAAGGAGTGACTCAATTTTATTAAGACATGTTTTAACGTGATATATTCACATGTGCAACAAGAAGAAATCAATAAAGCGAACTAAATAAACGTGATATGCCAATTTAGATTTTTATACCATTATGCATTTACTAACCCAAATTCATTATACGGTTTTTCCCACATTAGGCTTGCAATTTATACATAAAGCACAGCAACAGATAAATTACTTAGATTTTCGTCTGTTATTAACTTGAAGAAACTCTCTTTGAAAGTCACTCAAGCTACGGACACATCTAGCGTTACAAGCGCGATCGCTTATCTCTTGTACCGCGAGCGCTTATGTGTTCTACCAACATAATACGTTGTGAAAGATTTCTCCTGGAGATAGGAGAGGGGGGCAGTTGAATTAGGGAGCTGCCGCGAAATATCATTTCTTTGAACTGGATCTGTCAATTTGACAACAGACATCCGCCCGTTTACACAGCTCCGTAATTAAAATGAACCCCTCCCCTGTTTACGGCGGAAAAGAGGTCGCATAACATTTCAAATATCGCACGAGCAGCGATTATGGCGTATAACGTTGAGCTTACAGCGCTTCATCTGCTAACATGTGGTGGATCTGTATGGAATCGTTTGGCGAGTGATATTGTGTGTGCGATGATCTTTTATTATACAAAATATTTCTGCTTTACCTTGTCGGAATCACATTTGAGGTTAATAACTATTTTTTTGTTTTTAACTGTGTTTGCAAAAGTTTTGTGTCTGTTAATCAAAGATTTCAAGAATGAATATCATAGTCACAAAAAAATAATTGAAGTATTCAAATAAATACTTTAGCGATACGTGATATTATATTAATACTATAAGCTATGAAGTGATTAAATATTTTAGTTTCTATTCAAAATATGAATGGATTAATTTAACAGTCTATTTCGAAATACTGAAGAAAGTATTGTCATACCATTCAATTACAGGTATATTATATTATCTAAATTAATGAGATATCAAGATGAAACAATGCGTACAAATCTTACTGAGCCCAAAAAATACCAAACTACGAATAAATTTATATTGAAAATACTGTTTCATTGAAAGATGTAGTATTTCTATTCGATAGTAACTCAAATTTTTAAAAATATATGATTATTTATTAATCAGTGTAAAAATATTAGGCATATAATAATTGTCATTGTTTCGATCAAACAACTAATAAAATAGAATAAATAATAATACTTGGCTTTCAATATTATTCAAGTATGAATTGAGGTTATGTCGATGGTTAAATAACTCTGAATTTCAACACAAATTAATATTTAAACACCGCTCTTAATTAATGGTGAAAATCTCCAAAAGGCAGTGAAGGTTAAACATGTAAAATACCTTATTTTAATTAACCCGTTGAACGCTACGTCTCATATATGAGATCTCACTTGATGTCCTATTAAATGCTCTTTACTCATATCAATTCGTATTCAGATGCACTCATTATATATAATGTTTGCAAAGTGTTCAGGACGCATGAAGAAGAGTTATTGACATTGGTTATAACGTGGCTCATATATGATCCGCAATGTTGGGTTAAGGTTGTGTTGTGAGATTACGGGTAGGACTGTAGAGCCTGTTTTGGCCAGGCTATTTTGGCATCGATCCTCTTGTAAGCCAGCATGCAGTTTCCTTTGTTATTCTCCACAAAATCTTGAGGGTAATCTGTGTCATTCATCAGAGTTTCTGTGGACAAAAAAGGAATATTTATAAGTAAAATGTTCACCATTATTTCATGGAAGATAATTTTGTGTCAACAAATAAATGTTTCCGGCATTTCATCAGGATACAATTATACAGAAATAGCTATTAGGGGTTTCTGAAAATTACCTTTAAAATAACTAGGTATTATTGTTTATTTTCATATCAAAAGTTGTGGAAATTACAGCCATACTTTGAAGAGCGTGTAAGAATTCGATTTTTAAATGCTGGCAATTTTTATTGAATTGCCACACTCGTCGGGGTCACCGATTAACGCAATGGAAATTATATTTATATGATTAAAATAAAGAGGTTTAAGGTTTCAAACCGATTAACTTTATTAATCATGTAGATTCACAAAGTTATCAGACAAGGCTTGTGACACGGAGGTTAAAAATAATAAATAGAAACTACAAAATTATTGCAAGCAATATTCGAAACAGAATAATGGTTGGTTTTTTAAATCCCTCCGTCATTTTTAAATTTTTTTTTATTGATCTATATACGTGATGTTTACAATGTATTATTCGATGCCTGTCTCGCTAGGGTATACCTGTGTTGAGACAGGTGTTGAAAATGTGCGGTCTGACGCGGAGCTGGGTGGCAATTTAATAAACATTGCCATTGTAATTCATACAAGCGCAAGAATGTGTAGAAAAATGGCACCGTACAATGGCACGATACAAAAAGTCCAACACTTTAAAGTCCAGCATTCACGGGCATGTCCAGCCAGACATGACGTCATAGAAGAATTTCTGGCCGGTAGACATGCATACAGAAATACTTGTCGCTCGACCTGTGATATCATACTCGCCCGTGAATACTAGGCATTCAATAAATGTTTACAGTGTATCTTTTCAGGTGACTTTAGATAAAATAGGTAAATAAAATAATATGTATCATGACTTTAAAATCAATGGGTTATCCAATATTAACAACATTGTATGTAATATTGATAACATTATATGCAATATTATAAACCCTTACTTTAAACTTATCAATTCACCTTTACTGTTTAAGTAATCAAAATCTTTTATTAAACTTACGTCATATTATTTTTATCAATGAGGAAATTTAAAAATAAAAAAATTATGAATTACCTTCTCCGTCCCTCAAAGTGAACAGGCCGTAATCCTGCGGGTTGGTGATCCTGGCCATGTGTGCCAGTTGGCGGCACAGGTCCCTCGCCCGCGCCCCCGGACGCCAGGGGAGCGACACGCAGCGCAGAGCCCCCGTGTTCTCATCGGGCACCACGACTCGAGCCACCCCACCACCTCCGAGAGCACAGTTCGATACCGCGGAGGTCATGCCTGATGCCAGGGACCCAGTTTGCCACTGCAGACAAAATAATCCAATATTAATTTCATAATTTATAACAATAAAACATCCTTAAAAATTTAGCCTTAAAAAGTGTCAAATTATTATTTTGATAATGTAAAATACTAACTTGTGAAAACTTGCTTTTTTTCCTATATCCAACAAAATTTACAAGCTTAGAACTTGTTTAGCGATTGACAGTATAACTCTTTCATAAAAGTTATTAACCTCCCAAACTCCAGCGTATCCATATGGACACATTTAAAAAATAACTAGCTATTCTGGGTAAACTACAGATGGTAGGTTTCATATTATTTTATAAATATGTAAACACATTATTTGGTAATACTATTATACAATTTACAAAAAGATCATTTTGAAAAAACACAAGCAAGATTAAATAGTGAAATGGTAATTAGTAAGTAATAGGTAAGTAATGAAGTGAAATTTTGCTTCGGATCTCCAAGAGTTAAATCAGATTAATACAGACAATTTTAATGCTGTGCATTTTTTAAAGTTTATATGTAGGGAATGCAATCTCGTTCTCACGAGATCTCGGCCTATTTTAGCGAGATTGATCTCGGAAGAAAAAAGGGCGAGATCTTGCGAGTTTAACGAGATTGCACTCGAGCATAAAAACGTCTTATTCGAAGTGCGGATAAATACGGATGGAGTTGCTATCTATCCGACTGAGTAGATATAATTTTATTTAATTGATAATAATATCTCAGTTTAATAGTCAACTCAACTTAGATAATAAGTTTAATTTTTTTTGACTTGTTTGTTATTAAAGAACTGTTTTATTACTAAAAGACTTTTGTTTGATATTAGAAGAGAAGACTGGTTGTTTCTTTCATTTGTTATTTGATCGATACGTACGTCAAAGTTTACTACTTAGAAGTTTATTAAAAAAATTATAGACAAATACGCTAAACAATGTTTGATGCATCTATTGAAAAATTCTTGAAAATAAATGTTTATCTTATAATACTAATAATTTTTATTATGTTTTTCCTAAATTATTCAAATATTGTGATAATTTGCAAAAAAAAACACACAAAACTGGCAATCTCGCGAGATCTCGAAATTGGCGAGATCTCGAAATTGGCGAGATCTCGCAGTATTGTTATTCATAAACTCGCGGGATCTCGCTTAAGCCCCAATCTCGCGAGATTTGCATTCCTTATTTATATGGTTACAATAATAGGTACATTACTTACAAATTTGAGGTTAACATTTAGAAATACTTACATCCAGAGTTTTATTCTGGTCATCGCTGGAAGCCAGCCTCTTCAGCACAGCCACTGCTCCGAAGAGCGTGGTGAGATAGTAGCCGCCTTCTCCGGCCAGGAGTTGCGGAGGAAGCAGTCCGGCCATCAGTTCCGCCTCCAATTCCACTCCGGCCACGTTGCAGCGGGCGAGGATCACCACTAGCACGGGGAGGAAGTCATCAGCTCCTATCGGGTTCTTCACCGAGCAAGAGCTGGACTTCATCTGGAAAATAATAATGTGTTAGTTATACAGTAGAATCTCAGTAACTGGCCGTTCGATTATCCAACAACTATTATAATCTACTGTTATTTTTACTAGTGAAATCGCAATTGATGTTTCGCTATTTGTCATTTATTTCTAAGTCCCAAATTAATTTCATACAAAACTTACAAAAATAGATTGCATCAATCGTTCCTCTAGGTATCGTTTTACCGCATTAATCGTTTAAGCCAGTTTTTGTACAAAATATTTTGCTCGATCGAACATTTAAATTTATTAGATTAATCCAATATTGATTCTCATTTAGACTTTAAGAAAAAGTCAATAGGTATCCCATGTAAACAAATTGGATTTGTTTATCCGAGACACTATCTAGGTTACAAATAAATTTATATAAATAAATTTCCTAATCTAATGTAAACATGCATCCCTTCAAAAAGTAACTTTGTAATTAATAAGCTATTAGAATCATTTACTGAAACACTAGGTTTTTATCCGGTATAATTTTCATAATAATTTTGAAATTAAAATATGTATTTAGGTTTGACCATTCCCATTCCAATGTAAACATGCATCCCTTCAAAAAGCAATTAAAAAATCCCATTGATCATAGATATGTATAATAACGATTTGACAATAAATTTAGTCCATTAATAATTCAAATTACTTGTAAGGTTTTTCCCTAATCAATAGATATTGAAGTGAGCTACAAACCCAAAGTAATTAGCCCACTAGAATTACCAAAATACTTAGAAATTCGACAGTCTAAAACGACTCAGTAACAAAAATAATTCATTAAAATCCTTGTAGACTACCCCTCTCCCCCTCCCCCATATGTTATGTATATAAACCGTAGGCTAAGAATTATTTGTACCAGTCTGAAGATGGCTCTGACGAGCTGAAACCGGTTACGGTCAAATAAAATTAAGTGGAATAAAGTTTTTTATTTGTTTTATTATAATCTATTATAATGGACTTCCACCATGAATTAACAGTTTCAAAAATAGAAATATTACAAATAAATTTATTAAGAACTTTGTTATTACGGCACTGTGTCCCGGTAAGACAAGAGATCCTGGGTTCGATTCCCAGTTGCGACCTTCACATTTTTATTTATCTTTTTTATTTATTAGTATTATCTTCGTTTGCAATAAAATTATCTATTTAATCTGATTTACGCAGCTGTCACATAAGTGATCCATACGCGGCTATCCTCACATACAAAGGGTGTTGCATACATGATACATGAACGTTGCGAAGGTTAAAGCTTAATAACTCTTCAGGTTAATATAAATTACCGAAAAAATATGAATTAACTTCCGAAGCATTCATTTTGCCAGTGACAGAGAGATTATAGACAGAGGATCTGGGAAGCAATGTTTGTCTTGAAAAACTAACTGTATACATAAACACGGTTCCTACTGCAGCGAGATATTTGCTTGCTTAGCTCAGAAGTACACCGACCATCCCTGGCTTTGGAAAATTAAACATTTATTTAATTATCTGGACAAATAAACTTACAGAGTTGAAAATGGCTGAGATAGCCGACAGGAGATTCTCTAGTTTGTCCAGGGGAGAGTCTGCTTCCTGCATCCTCACAAAGTACTGTGAGATGACAACCATCTCGGCATCTGAAGGTATTCTCACTGATGCCTGGAAAAAGAATCATTATTAGCATTTTATAAACATGGAAAAAAACTGTGAAAAAATACTGATAATTTGAGAAAGCAACTCCGGTTGTTTTACAGAAATTGACATGTGACAAAGTCATCAAATAGCGCCACTGAGACCTACCAAATGTCAAAAAAAAAAAAACAAAATGGTGCTGAATGGCCTTTTTATGTCAATGTTACATTGGAATTTCTGCAAAATAAATGGGCCTTGGAAATATTTCACCTCAAGTGTGTTTTATTTTAAAACTGAATTATATTGAATGAAGATGAGCAAGAATGCTCAAAAAATATGGCATTTTCACACAGAGACCTATTGCAGACTAATATTTAATCGAAAAATATTCCACGGAGACCGGATCCGGTAGTTTTCGGTCATTCGGCATAAAAGCGCTGGAGGTCAAATTGAACTAATTGAAGGTAAAAAAGTGGAACCCATTCTGGACTCATCTAAAGCAGATAATCCGAATTCTCGATAAATCAGTTCCAATTTCAAAAATGGCAATTAATATTTTATTACAGGTAGTGAGGTGCTTTATTAAAATCAATTGAAACTTCAAAGCAAAATTTCTAGAGTTCATTGAACAGGAGTTATAGAGAGAGGCACAATCGAAATTAGTATTTTTTTTAATATTCATATAAGTAATTATCGTGTTGTACAATTGGTTTCATAGAATGGTCTACTTACTCGAACACCGAGTCTCATGAGTGGCAGAGACTTGGCAGCCCTCATGCCCATGGTCAGTTGGGCAACGTCTCCTCGTTTGGCGAACTTGTCGGCCAGCAGTCCGTACACATGCGACCTCAGCGGGGTCACTACGGCTCCATGCAGGACTCCCTCCAGGATGGCGTCCAGATTCAGGAACTCATCGGATTTCAGCTGCAGGACAAAATACACATCAGTCATTAGACATCAAAAAATTCTTTGTACAATACTTTATTAGTTAGAAGAGTTCCAACTAGGCGACATGGCATCCTCAAGTGGGGTATGTTGAGGCTGAAGTTAGTGGGGAGGGGAAAGAAATGGGGAAGAGGAAAGGGGGGAAGTACCTTGCAATTCAGACCTGGCCACCAAAAATGGGCTTTTTTAAATTTATTTTTTAAGTGAATACCGCACAATACCGCTACAGTCTTCTACAGCTCCCACCTGGAGCCAGTGAGACTACGCCATCCCCAATTGGGGTATGTTGTGAGGCTGAAAGTAGTGGGGAGGGAAGGAGATGGGGGAGAGGAAGGTGGGGAGGTACCTGGCTATTCAGATCTGGTCACCAAACATGGCTAAAGCCATTTCAAGCAACGTTTCAATTCTAAATGGTATCTTTCACTCTGGAACATGCCGCAAATATACATTCTATATATATTATTTTAAATGAATTTATTGTGAAATAACACAAATTGCCGGGATTCGATCACCAAAGTCAAAATTTTTCGCTTTACACGATCGCTATTTTCATGTCTATTTTCATATCTACGATTTCAGTTGGCATCACAGCAAACAGCATGGTTCAAGTGTTGTTTGCAGTGATGACAATTGAAATCGTAGATATGAAAATAGAGATGAAAATAGCGATGGCGTAAAGTGAAATTTTTTTACTTTGGTCTCTAATTGGAATTGGGCTGATAAAAGATGTCGTGTATTGTAGGCTTTACACCAGGGCGATATTGAGAGTATGTTCAATTTTGCAACGTGCCGCAAATATACTATACAAGGAATATCAATTTTATTGAATCAATTGTGAATAATACAAAGCAATTATCTAAAATTTACTTACGCACCTCTGATTTGAACCTTCGAATTGCTGGTTGAGAGCTTTACCCTCAACCACATAGGCCGTCAATGCTACATAAGAAGCAAAAGGGCAAGAAGATAGAATAGAGGAAGTATGAGAATCTGATATTTTAGTCAAATTTTCCAACAATTGTTCTCGTCGCAAAACATGATTTAAGTCGTACCAAGCATAATTTTAATTTTGAACGGTGGTTTATCTCTTGTGAAGTTAATAGAGACGCACTTATCAATTACCGATAACCGCTGCAATTTTGATCGCTCTTTTGAAAAGGCCATTGTTCTGTATAAGTTTGTTGATTAAATTTGTGATTTATGGGTGAACATAAAGATTTAAATATGGCAGGTCACAAAACATATAAAAGGTTTGCTTACCTTGAGTCTTTCCTTCTCGACTTCTCTCTCGAACTCCCTCTCTCCGTGCTTTACAAGGTAGTTTTTCATGCCAGACATGAATTGGCGCATATTTCTCATAACAACCTGCAACAAAAATATTCATATATATTATTGAAAGTGAAGATATTTTTATCAATTAGGAAAAGGTAGAGAAACACAATCTTACGATGAAAATCGACATACTGAACTCATAATATAGAACTTAGGTAGAAAAGGGAAATTGACAGTGGTCATAATTCAGAATAAGGTTGAGTATATCATTAATTAAGGATTTTTACTGTCAGAAATTTTTATCTCATTGTCTGTTATCAGATCATGTATTGCATCACCGTGCTTTCACACAACCGAAGCACATACTTATTGAATTTTGTAAGTGTAAAATTACATTATATACACGTAAGTTTAACATTATTAAGGCTACATCTATTATCAAATCTCAACATCTGTCTCATAGAAGTAATTTGAAACCCGGGTCGCTCACAACCCACTGACCAAGTGATCGGGTCGAGAGAACCCATTCTTTGATCGGGTTTTTTTACACATGGAAAAAATGTCATAGAGAAGAGAGATCGATGCGCCGCAATTTAGTCGAAAGTATCCATAGTATTCGAAACCCGAGTAACCATCAACCGATCTTTGGGTATTTTGTTTGACATAGGTTGTTACATCCCTGGCACACTGGCATCTCTTATGAGACAAGGGTGCTGTTGATCGAATCTTTTTTTTAAAAGCAACCCAATTGATCATTGGTCGTTCGAGGGTAGTAAAAATGATCAGGTATTTCACGATAGACCCAAGACTAGTTGAAAATACAGAAAAAGTTAAAGAATACATACACATTATAATAAGGGCTCCAAAAAACTGGTGGGTACTCACATGAGGACACGTCTCCTTGCTGTCAATGGTGCAGGATATGAAGTTATCCACATTCTGCGCGAAGGTCGTGGTCTTGTCAGCAGCGAGGTGCAGGGCGTACACCCTCACTGGTTCACCGGGGGTGCCTGGGGCTGTAGGGCGGCCGCGGGAGCCCCTCAGGGCCAGCAGGCGGGGTGGGGCTACAAATAAAAAATGTACACTGTTAGATAAAGGGTTAGGTTATGTCAAATATCAGAATGAAGGTCGACAAAATTATTAAACATGGGTTTCTTCATAAAATTCAAATGTAACATTGTCATCAAATGGACATTCACCGCCATTTAGTTTTTTTTATTGTTGAAAGGTCCACGTTAAATTCTGGATATAAGTGCATTTCAGCTTTTGAACAAAGTGTGATCAGCAGAAAGTAAAATTCATCGCCATTTTGTTTTTTTGACAGTTGAAAGGTCAGCTTTTGAGCAAAGTGTGATCAGCAGAAAGAACAACTATTGTCAGCTTATTACAATTTGGCAAAAAGCTGACAGGCACCTAGAATCGCCGTTTAACGGGGACTTGTCAAATGTCAAAAAACAAAATGGTGGCGAATGGCCATTTGATGACAATGTTACAATACTATT
This sequence comes from Limnephilus lunatus, assembly GCA_917563855.2. Lineage (NCBI taxonomy): Eukaryota > Metazoa > Arthropoda > Insecta > Trichoptera > Limnephilidae > Limnephilus > Limnephilus lunatus. Next base: position 75,717,917 of record OU830602.1, on the reverse strand, counting down.
TCTGTAAAACAGCTGGTCCGAAATTAGTGCTGTTGCTAAGTACTGTTTAAAATAGTCATATCACTCTGTTTATTTAATATGCTTGCGGTAAAACAACACAAATTCGCAGTAATAACGAGTATCAACAACAATCACCTTAACACGGCTAATAGTAGGTATTATAGAGGTCTACGGATACGTAACTGACGTACTAGAGAGATGCTAGAAAATTATTACTTATTTCATTTGGAGGAAACGTACATACGTACATTGTGTATCTCATTTTTTTTTTTTTAAACTGCAGCATTATTGTGATGTATAAGGAACGTATGTTTATTGCCGTCACGGTAACGTGATCGTGGATCGTTAAGGTAATAATAAAATCGTAAAGGTAACTAAGCGCTCATTGAACAATATTTATTTTTAATATTGAAAAGAACAATGATGAATTTTCAAAGAGTTTTTATGAGTTTGCCCTACTTACAGAGGCCAGTTGAATTTCTTCGTCGTATAAGTAATATATTAAAATGAATGTATGTTTGCTTGCTTGCATGTATGTATGCTGTTTATGAATTGCTATATGCATAGGAAATGTTGCAAACTTTCAAAATACCTTCTTTTCACCCTCGCGAAGGTTTCTGGATTATTACAACCACATGACAATACATCAGAAAAGTTTTTTAATTTTTACAAAAACACTTACGAAACTGTCAAAAATGTCACAATTTGAGAATGACATTTTCCATCGATTTTTCAATCAAAATTCAATTTTCGAATTCAGTCTAATGAATTTACTTGAAGTACCTACTCACCTTCGATACTAACCAAAATACTTGGAATACAATTTAGGATTATAGGTATTTTAAATAGGTAGCTATGTTAGGTACCAAATTTGATTGATTGTTCTTATAATACACAAAAATGAATGTTTGTAATATATGAAAAATGATTATTTGTCCAAAAAAATTGCAATAGGTGACACTTGAGCTGTTTAAAAACTGAATGTACCGTGACAGAATATATTGAAAGCGGGAGAGGAGAGAGGGAAGGCGAGGGAGGTGAAGGGGGAACGCGTGAGGGGAAGGGACGTGGGAGGGAAACGGGCGGCGGAAGGGGAAAGTGACGAATGTGAAAGGACGCGCAGGGAAAAAAATTCTTAATTAAGTGGCATTGCAACGCACGTCGGGAACTCGTTAGTTTATTATAAATCTTTCGAAACTTGATAATAAATCCCCTAAAGTTTGCTCATAATTATTTAAAACTAATAATTATTAAACTGGCGATGAGTCAATCATTTTACAGTGATACCTACGACTGGCGGAGTTGATAATGATATTATAAAGATACTCTAACTTTCTATTCCGGAAATGGTGGTAAACACTAAATACCAATAGTAACAATATTATAGGTTACTGGGTACACTGTGACTGTGTTATCAGCACAACGCAAATGCTACGGTAAGCAATGTTTGGTGCCGGCAACCTTATCAACAACTCGCTAAACAAAAGGAAAGTGAGATATTGCGACTGATTTCGTTGAAATATTTTGATAGCTGAAACTAACGTCAAGAATTACTCGATTATAGAATAAACACTATGAAGACTTGGATATATTTTCGATATAATCATTGCCTTCAGAAGGCGTTTAAACTTGCATATACCTGATGATCTCCTCACCCAGAGCCACTTTGTTAATACCTACTGATGCATTGGCTCTATAATATGTGTATGTTGCTTCAAGAAGTAAAAGTTCGTCTTTTTGTTGGGGCACCCTTGTAAATTTAAGATTTTTTTTTTTACATTAGCTCCACACAGGAGGCCCTAAGAGAAGAAATTCTGGGAAGGAAAAAGGTAAGAGGGGTGGGTAGGAATTTGAGGGTCAGTTCGTCAGGAGTGACGGACGAATGAATCCATTCTTTCCACTGCGATGCAAGGCAATGTTCCGAGAGAGTCCTGCTGGAGAGGTCAAAAGACCTCCCGCAACTAGTCTCTCCCGACCAGGCCTTCCACGCTGTTGGTGACAGATACATCCGCCGCCAAGATCCGGACAAACCTGACCCCATAAACCCGGGCACCCCTACTAAGTCACCAAAGGTAGCGAACCACTTAGGCTGACCTATGGCAGAGGTGTTGGTTATCCAATAAATGATTCCCGGCCAGCGGTACCCATACCCGCCTCCAAAATTGTATATACATATTTTTTACCAAATATACACATATTTTTAATTTAAATACCTTTAATACGTTTAGGGCAATGATTGCAGTGTTTCAGACTAAACATGTCACTGCAAGCAGAATTAAAAAATAAAAACACAGTCCCAAACTCAGCAGTATTGTAAACAATATTGGAGTTTTACCTACCATTAAAACTCTTATTATGTTGCCTTCCTTATCCAGAATATTCCTTAGTGAGAGATGACATCTCTGTTTCTATCCGATTTCGGTCTCTCTTCTCCTTTTACCGTGAAATTTTCAAATTTCGCGCGATTTTTTGTTCCTTGGTGATCGCAAATCACTGCTACCAACAGTTAGGCGCTCGCTAGCGTCTGACGCGACGCCATTTTCTTCAATTGTAGTCTCACCAGACAGGGGATGAGGAATATTCTGGATAAGGAAGGCAACATAATAAGAGTTTTAATGGTAGGTAAAACTCCAATATTATGTAGTGCCGTTCCTTATCCAGAATATTCCTTAGTGAGAATTGTCTGCTATCGTCTGGTGGCAGTGTTGATGCCAATTGTGATCATCTTCATAAAGAAGCGCCGGTTGGAGGTCTGCCCTCACAATGATCGCTTCTCCTTCTGTCTCCAGAAATGGAAGACCTTTGGGGGTCTGCCCCCCTCAGGCGAATGATTGGATTAAACAGGTTTGTCAAGGACGACGAAGTCCCCGGCTCCTGAATATTGGATTGCCTTATTTCTTTTTTATAATATTTTTGGAAGGTATTTTCATTCTGCCAATTTCCCTTTTCCAAAATGTCCTCTATTGAACAGTTTTCAAACCACCGAAGTGAAGCCACTGCCGACCTAGTGCTCCCCGCAGAGGCCTCAATACCAGCATCTCTAAGTATTGTCTTGACCCATCCACCGATAATTGTTCTAGAAGCTGCTTTGGCTGGACCTGATGTGGATAAAAACAGGTTATCAATATTAGGTGCCTCTTGTCTCCTGTCCTTTGAGAGAACACACAGCTTCTTAAGCCAAAATACAGGATCGGTGGATTGATTTGATGAGGAGTTTAATCTCCATCCTGATTGTTGATACTTTGCAGAATCTGTCTTTGAACCAAATGCAGGCCATAAAATAATATGATCATCCATATCAATGAAATGTTCCGATGTTAATCTCAAAAGTGTCAGATCATGTACCCTTCGCCCTGAGGCTAACAGGAGTATGACTGCACACCTTCTGGATGCTTCAAATAAGGTTATAGTTTCTGGATTGTTAGTCTGAAGCCAAGAACATATCTGTCTCGTGTCCCATATTGTATCCCGTTGCACTTTAATCGAGCTGTTTACTATTCCCTTCATTACTTGCTTCACCACAAGATGGTTACTTAGTCTATTTTCATTATTTGGATTGCATAAAGTTGAAATAGCCGATTTATGCAAAGCTATAGTGCTAGGAGCTAAATTCAGCGATATTTTGAGATGCGCTAGAAACTTTGCCAACTGGGCTCCCATTGGATCTTTGAAATTAACATGGTTGGATGAGCACCATTCACGCCATCTAATCCACGCTGCTTTATAAGAAGCTTGTGTTGAAGTTCGCCAGCTGGATTTTAAAATCTCTCTTTCTCTATCAGACCATCCTTGCAATGCATCATCCCAGCCCCAATTTTCCACACTTGCAGTTCTAGTTGAAGTATTTGCTGGGGATGGGAGCCTGTGGTGGTATCTATCAGTATCTCTTGTAGATTCTTGATCTCCTGAGGTAGGCACAAGGCTCTCTGTTTCAAGTCTGGTAGCCAAAATACTTTTGTCCATTTGGGAGCTACTAGCAGATAAATTCCTGTGGATTTGTTCAGATGAGCAAGCACTCGGGGAATTAGACAAGGAGGCGGAAACACCCATGCAAGAGGAAAGTGCCAAGGTCTGCTGAAAGCATTGTGAAATAATGCCGCTCTGTCTTTCCTGTCTATGGATACATATTTGTCCACAACATGAGCCGTGTGAGAGGCAAAGAGGTCCACAGTGGGTCTGCCCCATTTGTGAAATATCTGTTCTGTTGCAGGAGGTAGAAGGTGCCATTCCGGTAGACGGGTTCCTCGGGACAAATGGTCCGCAAGACCGTTGTACCGCCCTGGTAGGTAGTGAACTTGCAGGGTTATATTGTATTTGTCTACTAGAGACAGAATCTGAAAGGTCAGATGAAGTAGACTCAAGGATCTCGTCCCTCCTTCGTTCCTCAAATAAGCGAGGACTGTTCTGTTGTCTGACTAGATTAGAACGGTAGAACTCCTCAAACGTTTGTTCTGGTATTTCAAGGTATTTAGTATGGCAAACATCTCTTTCAAGTTGCTGTGCCAATTCTGCTGTTCCCTGGTCCAATTTCCCGCAATCGGAATATCGTCCACTTGAGCGCCCCAGCCATGATCTGCTGCATCGGTCGAGAGGAAATGAGAGGCAGCGGGGACGTGTAGTGGCATAAAGACCTTTACATTCTGTGCCCACCATGATATGTCTTTCATTACGGGTTCCTTTATAATAATTCTCATTCGTATGGGAAGTTTCATCATGGAGTGCATTTGTAGTTGCATCCTTCGGCAATGAAGACGACCTCTTGGAGTGACGAATGATGCAAAATTTAGTTTTCCCAGAACTCTCTGGGCCTCCTTCACATTCCACTTCTTCTTTTTCTGAAGCCTTTGAAGGGATTGTTGAAGGTCTTCGCACTTTCTCCTGTTCAGTGACTTCCGACCGCGTTGTGTGTCCCACATTACACCCAGATACTCCACTGTTTGTACCGGCTCGCTGACGCATTTTTTCAAATTGACAGTCAAACCGAGGTCTCTTAGTAGATTCAGAAATAGATTTGTTTGGACCTTCAGAATTTCCCTGTCCTGGTGGGCCAGAAGGAAATCGTCCAAGTATACAATGGTCCTCACATTTTGACGACGTAGGGTCTCCGCAACCCAATTGGTCACCTTGGCAAAGGCTTGTGGAGCACTGCTCAAGCCCTGGGGAAGGCATGTCATTTGCAAAAGCTCTCCTTTGTACACAATCCTCAAAAAACGACGATGAGACTCTGCGACTGGGATGTGAAAATATGCGTGAGATATGTCTATTTTTGTCATCCAGTCTTGTGGTTGGAGAAATTCGGGAACTTTCTGATGCGACATTAAAGAAAATTTTCTTACCGACACAAAGTGATTGAGACCTTTCAGGTTGAGAATAGGTCTGTTGCTTCCGTCCCCTTTTCGAACCAGGAACATTTGGGAGAGAAAACCGGAGTTGTTGACTGCCGGTTCCAATATATTCAGTTTTTTGAGAATTTCTATTTCTTTTGTCATTGCTGGGGTTGTATTTGTCACAAATCTTTTCAAAGTTAAGGCAGTTGGGCGTAATAATAGGGGCTTTGTAAAGAAGGGGATTCTGTATCCCCCTATGATTTTTTGAACAACTTTGGGAGCATTTAGAGCTGCCCATTTGTTTTTGAAATTCAGCAATTGCCCCGCTTGAAACTTTAATGGCCTCCAGTCATGCACCCCTGTAATAGCGTCGGTTAGAGGTCTGCCCTCGCACCGGTCGCTTGTTACTCTCCTTTCCCCCCCTTTTAATACCAGAGGTGGAGGGCTGGGGATACCTTTGGGGGTCTGCCCCCCTCGGGCGAAAGGATTCTCGGGATGGAAAAAATTCTCGAGATGGAATAAAATCTCGGGTCGGAAAGGAATCTCGGGCCCGAAAGTATTGAACAGGCTTAGAAGCCTTTTTAGTATCAGACCCCTCCTTTGGTGGACCGGTAGTGATGACTTGTGAGAAGGGCCTAAAACAATTCTTTACTCCTCCCAATTTCTGCAATTGGGTAGAGAGGGCTTCCTCATTGAAGAGATGAGAGGAAGTCGGAGGGATCTGCATAAGAACTTTCTTGTCTGATTTCTGTTTACAGGAATTGAGAATCCTGTCCCTTCTAAATTCAATTATCTCTGCCCGTTTTCCGCATGTTATTTGCAGCAGGTCATCGGAGCATTTTTGTAAGTCGTTCTGACCTCCAAACAGCTCATTAACTTTCTCGTACAGGGTTTCTGGAGAGACATCCTGTACTTCAAATCCCCATTCGACCAATTTCTGCAGAGACTGCTGCAGTTGTTCCCTGTGTTTGAGAGCTGCATGTGTTATTGCCGCGAAAGATCTTTCAATAGCGACCTGTTGAGGAGACCCAGAATCGTAAGGTTGCAACTCACAGTTCACCTCAAGCTCCTTAAAGCCCGGATCGGCAAGGTGTTCCTTAATGACCTTGTTATATCTCACATTGGTCCAATCTTTCTGATTAAATCGTTGAAGACGCTCTAACACTTCAAGTCTGTCTTGAGGAGGAGCAGTCATTAAGGGTTCTTTAAGAGAAATGGTGGGACTCGGCATTTGAAAAACACAAGTATTACGCCCGGATACTGTTGAACACTCTTTCTCCGTCTCTGCGATGGACATATTATCTGAGGCTGCATTCTCTGCGAATCTTGACCTCGGTTCTTGCAGAATAAAATTTTGTAGTCTGCCTACTTGTTCAGTTAATTTCTTAATAGAACGGGCCATTCCTCGCCTTCTGGAGCGTGAAGCCCTGCTTGAAAAACTCATGGATGAGCTGTCGGAACTTGGTGAGCGTCGGCGTCGCCTTCGTCTTTTTCGTTTATTGTCACAAACGGATTCATTAGAGGAACAGTCGGAACACAAATTCTTTCGTTTCGTTTTTCGTATTTCATCACGGTTTACACTCGCGGACGCGGAAATCTCAACCGCTTCGGGAGATACATTATTTTCTGACATTGCGTAATGATTTTCGTAATGATTTTCGTAATAATTTTGGAGAAGAAATCTAGTTTCTGGTTTATATCGCAATATTGTAACTAGACGACCGTTCGCGATAGAAATTAGACGCCAATTGAAGAAAATGGCGTCGCGTCAGACGCTAGCGAGCGCCTAACTGTTGGTAGCAGTGATTTGCGATCACCAAGGAACAAAAAATCGCGCGAAATTTGAAAATTTCACGGTAAAAGGAGAAGAGAGACCGAAATCGGATAGAAACAGAGATGTCATCTCTCACTAAGGAATATTCTGGATAAGGAACGGCACTACATAATAGAAAGCGTGTTTATTTATCGTTGTATTTTTTTGTTCTTCGACTGAATTTACAAGACATAACATGGACGCCTATAAGCATATTTATGTGTAACATATAAGAGTGTCATTGATTTTAATCTTGTGTTTAACCACATATTCTAAAAAAATTCTTTAAATAAATATGTACTCAGAAATACCAACTTTTTATACTTTTTAGTCAAAACCCTACATTTTCACACATGGTAGCGACCCCAAAAACCCGATTAAAAAACCTGAAAAAACTGCAATTTTGTAGACATAGAAACGAATGAAAGGGTGCCCCATGGAAAATTCGTCAAAAAATTTAATATGTTTTTGAAGCACCCTGATATGGTGAATGTACATGTAGGTGTATATATGTACATGTAGGTGTTTACATATATTATATACGAGTATATATCGGTGCACAAAAAATAGTGTGGTAAATATTGTGTTCACCTATAATAGGGATTATCACTGTAACCATGTTGAAAATTTTAATTAGTAACTGTAATAAATACGTGATGTATTCTGTTGGCGAGCCAATAAATAAATAAACTATATTATAGTAAAAGACATATTTAATTTAGACGTCAATAATTATAGTACATGATACGCGGGTATGATTATAGTTACGAAAGTCGAAAAAACTCAAAAAATTGTAATATAAAAAAAAAATTGACTAATGGTTCTGAAAACTGTGGTAAACCTCGCGTCCAAAATTTTAAAAAAATCTATATAAATAAAAATGAATCGCCCAAATGTATGTAGGTAGTTAGGTAGGCGCATAACTTCCGACCGACTGCAACAAATTGGCCACTTGCATAGATTTCATAACAACGATTTTTTCCAAGATTACGAAAATGTTAGTAAATTTTTTTAGAAATGTATAGTTTTTTTTTTTTTTTTTTAAATAAATAAATCCATTATTTGAGCTCGTGACGTCACTACATGAAAATGTCCCGTCTCCGATTATGTTCCCTTAATTTTGTAAAATTCCACACTGGTTAATTTTTTTTATATGGCAACACTTTGATTTCCGGCGAATTTTTGAATTTTCGTTTAACGTTCACTAGATTTATTGTTTGTTCTATGCGAACTTATCCTTTGGTTTGATTTTTTGATAAAGATGGCGGTGTTTTTACAGATGTATACCGTAAAATTTATTGCTATTCGTGTGGAAAACGTTCCTTTTTTTAAATGATTTTCGTCTATGTAATTATCGTTTTTTCGCACTCATTAAATTATGTCCAGTCTTTCCGGTTTATAAAAAATGGTCTGATTTTTCGGATTGAAATTAAAAAAAAAATCGCCAAGGTTTCAATAATACGATTAAAAAAATATATTAAATAGGGAATGTCTTAGAATATTTGCCTAAACCGGAAAAAAAATTAAAAAATTGTGATGCAAGTGGCCTATTGTTGGATTGGATAATTCTTTTTTTATCGTGTTTGTTATTGTCAGGATAAGGTTTGTATAAAACTACTGAAAAAATATCATACTCAATATGTGGTTAAGTTAGGTTAGATTGGGTTAGGTTATGGGTAGACATTATTTGCTGTTCAATCTTGTTCTTGCGTGTGAAGTAATACCACAAATGGCCGCTCAATTGACTGTATTTTCCAGAATACATTGTAGAACTCATCAAAACCTCATATTATAATAGCCTAGTAGAATGTAAAAAGCCCAGTTGCTCCTCGTTCGAGAGGGGAAGATACAAATGTATTATAAAGTGTTTAGTAACTAGATCTGAATAGTCAGGTACTTCCCATGCATCCTTATAATCTCCTATTTACTTCCGTCGTCATCCTCACAACATTCCAGAACGGGGAAATCGCAGTTTCACATGCTCTATTACTCTTTAGCGATATAATAATAAAATGTTGCGGCGGCGGGTTCTAAACCGCAACTTCCCAAAGCTTGACACACATAACTTCCAGGCGGTCAAAGCAGGAACGAACGAGCATCCATAGATGTTCTGTAAGTATCCTCTAAATTTACATTAGCGACGCCACCGACTGCAAATATAAGTGTCAACCACTCAGCCGTCTATTTTTTATTTTGTAAAAAAATATCACTTAGGACCAGTTGTTTCACAGAAATTCACGCGTAACAAAGTAATCAAATGGCCATTCAGCGCCATTTCGTTTTTTTGAGAGTCGAAAGGTTCGTGTTAGATGCTAATACTCGTACTAAGATAATAACAATAAACTAATTGAACAAATTGTGATAGACACATTGATTAGCAGAAGAGCACAACTATCGTGTTTTTAACCCCTTTAATAATTTGTTCGGTTTTCGGAATAATTCATATAGGTCTCATAAAAATCGTTGTGTCTCCCTTACTATCATGGTTATAAGTTAGAAATATGATCTAAGAGGTGTCTAAAAAAAAACTCTTTATGCTTTATATTCAACTCTAAAAGTTAATCGTAAAATAATTAAAATGTACACTTTCATGAAACCAAAGTTTCTGACAGCAATTTGAAAAAAAAAAAATGAAACTTTTGGAATTTTTTATTAATTACATTTACATAAAACGACAAAAAGGGAGTTGAAGGTAACGATTATAATACATTCGCCTAATAAAATGTGTGTTTTTATTTATTTTTCGTTATAAGACAATTTAGTTAGAAAAACGTAAGGTGAGCCATTTTTAAACATTCTTATGTTTGTATTTAAAACTTTCATGTTTCCAAAATTACATGTTTATTTCGAATTATAAAAATTAAAAGCGTATTTCATTACCCTTCAAAAACAAGTTTACAGTTTTCGGATGCGTTCAGAAATATTCCATGTATTTGCAAAGTGGAAACATTTTGACCTTCCGATGAAATAGGCCCTAGGACAGTGGTTATTAACCTTGATGAAGGCACTGACCCCCAACAGTTTCATATGCGCATTCACCGAACCCTTCTTAATTGGAAAAATAACACAGGTACATATTTAAATATAGGTGCAAGAAAACCATTAAGAACAAAGAACAAAACCATTAAAACATGATTTTCAAACAAAAACAAAAATACAATAAAGAATATTTACTGCAAATCAGTATGACTTCGGGGTGTGTCTTGATCTCCGCCGAACCCGCGAGACTGACTCACCGAACACCTGGGGTTCGATCGAATACAGGTTAAGATCCACTGCCCTAGGAAGTCTGGTGGGTTAAGTTTGTTAGCTTATTACAATTTGATAGAAAGCTGAAGCACACATAGAATCGACGTAAAAATACGCTGAACAGCCATTTTATGTCAATGTTACATTTGAATTTCTGCGAAACGACTGGGCCTTGCTGTCAGCAATTTGCAAACGTAGGTACGCAGTTTTTTTGCAGATAAAAAAAAACTAAATACAATTCACATACACCTATAAATACAGTTGTTAGAATTTATGATAAAAGTGAATTTAGTCCACCTCACGGATAATGCGGAACGTTAGTGTCATGTTTGTGTTGTCGAAGTTCGATGCACGGATAATACGGAATATTCCTTTTTTAACTAATAGACAATCAAATATGAAGTTTGTCGGAAATACCAATCTTATAAAATAAATTCTCGTCAAAAAAAAAAGAAAAAAGTACCTACTTCGAATAATTGGGTTGAGGTTCAAACAACGAAAGCTGCATGTCATCATAATATGGATATGATGGTTCAATACATAAATAATGAATTTATAATATTACCAGTTGACATAATTAATTTAAAATTAAGAGATCAGCGTAATTAATTTTGTTTATAAATAAATATTAATAAAACATATTATAAATAGTTGAGCGGAACGGTGTCAACGTTCGCCAGAAAATATAACAATAATATTTTATGAATTTTAGCTGTCAACGAATAATGTGTGAATATTCCATTGACACTATACATATATTACAATCACGCTGAGGACATGAGGGCCCCTGACACTAGTAGTTATTTAATAATTAATTTTAAATTGAACTTGCTAGGTTAGATCTCCCTAGGGCGGTCGTTATCGGATCAAATATTGGTGACGAATCAATTACGAACGGTTCGAAGATAATTGATACAAAACTGAAACGTAATTTATAAGTTTCCGAACAAATTTAGGTGCAAAGGAAGCGCTACGAAGTTAAGAATATACAAATTTAAAAAAAAAGTATTTATGTTAACTCCAATTTCAGTAATTGCTCTCTACTGCACGGCGCGGGTCGGATAGGGAGAGATTGCTTAAAGGAGACCTAGCTCTTGACCTTGCTCCACAGTGGGAGGGGTGGATTCATACGTCAGTCACTCCTGGACACATTGATATCCAGATAACTATAACTACCCACCATTCATACCTTTTTAATTCCCACAACTTCCTCTCCTTCCTTACCCTAAAAGACCCTCCAGTAATTATAATAATTGGATGATTTTTGTGAGAAAATCACCTCAAGGACGTTTAGAATCACAATATCCCCAAAGATGACATAGTCCCTGAGGGATTTTTCCCCAGGGCCTCCGGTGTGGAGCTAACGTAAAAAAATACTAAATTGATCCACTAATGTCTACTATTGCTATCAGAAAATAATGAAACAAATACAATTTGAGACAGTTACTTAACTTATAAATGTATAATATTCTTATTAAAAAATACTAATTTCGGTTGTGCCTCTGTCTGTAACTACGGTCTAATGAACTTTTGCTTTGAATTTAACTTTCTTTTCAAAATTGGAAGGATAATTCATACATGCCATAAAGTGCCATCTGTAATATAGACTACAGACAATTGTTTCATTTTATATTTTAAAAATTGAAATTTCGACAACGTATTATACTCGTATTTAGATGAATCGAAAAATAATGTTTCACTAAATAAAAGAGCACATATTCATATAGATATTTGCTATACGTTTGGATTGGAAAAAAATATTTTTTCAGTTTCTGTATTTTGTTCTCAAATACAAATTTAAGTTTTGTGTGAAAAAGGCCGCAATAAGCGTTCAAAAAGGAGAAGAAGATGGTTGGAAAGGGAGATATGTAAATACCAATGTTAGAGGGAGCTCGCTAATATTAGGGATTAGGTGAAAAATGTGGAAATATTTCATAAAACACGACTCGTTTAAAATAGAGCAAAAATCTCTAAAGTAGCACTTAAAGATACACTGTGAATTTTTTCATACATATAATGTGTTAAATAACAGAAAAAATGTGTTTTTAATAATTTTCGAAGCATATTTTGCGATTTTTTTCTATAGAGGGACTTTCATTTAATTACCGTTTCGACTCAGCAAATGTTTAGATATTATCTTAAAAAACAACATAAAATTTTTTTTAAACTAAAAAACATAAAGTGTTCAAGGAAAATATGTTATAAATCGGAACAAATTCAAAATGCCAGTCATCATTGTTAAAATTTTTAATAAATAATTTTAACAAAGGATTTATCAATTAATTCCTCTCTAAAATAACAAAGGACTTAATGCAAAATCACGTCTAGGCTAGGTACTTATGATGTCATATTATTTCAGCACGCTGTTGAATAAAGATAACGAGTTACATAGTTATAACGAGATAATTCTGTCATTTTCGTCGTCATATCATGACACTAGTGAACTAAATTGACATAAATGTGTCGCCAGAATTAGTACTAATAATAATAACTGATCACAAGTGCAAAGTGTGTATAAAAGCTGCAGATTAAGAAATATATGCGGAGTAAGATAATTAAAATTTATGTCCCTTATCCACGTGCATTTTATAGTAAACATTGCAACCGATATAATATATTATTATACTTGTAAGTATACAAATATTATAACGTTGCATTACTGGGTGAGCTACCGGTTTGAGTACGGTTACATTGAATGCAGGTATACTGACTAATCGGGGAAATTCTTTTTGAATGTTTTCAAGAAACTAGCCGACTTTTATAATATTTCCAAGAAACCAGAGAGAAATTTGAACAATAGGTATTTTACCAAACTGTTGCTTTTGATCAAACTCATAGTCCTCCGAATATTGAGCGAAAAGGACAACTGCACCTCAGGTAGATATACCTAAATGAAATCATGAAAATCGACGTTTTGTATTCCCCGTTTTTCTCCTCCAAAACTGGATCGATTTTAAGATTTTTTCTACTAACTGTACTAGATGTACGTTTTGTTTTTTTATAAAATACATTGTTTAGTTTATATGTATACTGAACGTCTGTTGATGGATTCAAATTAGGCGATTTAAACAATTTTTGGAGGGTCTTAACTCCTATAAGAAGTAACTATCAAAAAAATAAAAACATACCGACACGCTAGTGGACGATATCTATGTTATATTAAAAAATATTTACACTTTTAATTTACTGTTAGTTATTAGTAATTTTTTTTTTAAATGTGGGCAATTCACAAACGATATAGTGAAACCATCAGAAAACTAAAGTAGACAAGAGTGGGGAGGATACGAAGCATCGCACGAAGAGGAGACCGATTATACTATCTCATTCTCTAGCAGGCTAAATCCTATAGATGTATGTGTTTGTCACTTTTTGATGTCGCTATTTTTCGTTTTAACGAGTTTCAAATCACAACGGTGCTAAAGAAGTTTTCACTTCAAAAATAATAATAATAAATAGAGAATGAGATAGAATAAGTCTCCTCTTTGCGCGGTGCTTCATAGCCTCTTCCTTATCTATTTTAGTTTTCTGAAGGTTTTACTTCTACCGCATGTGAATTGAATTACCTCTCAAATAATTGGCAATCATATTGTCTCTAAAAAAATCATGGGAAATAGATTTCTTTAATGTCCTATATTTTATAATTTGAAACACACAAAAATTAAGTAGCACGTATCCGTACTAAATAATTGCGATACATTTTGATTAAAATATAAATTATTCAGTTTGGTCATGTATTTTGGCTTCAAATTCAAATTTAAGCTTTGTATGAAGGCCACGCAGCCGTTCCTCTTAAAGTTCTTTTCTGATAAGTTGCCGAATTCTGCATTTTTTTTAAATAACACTTACTACTGGAAACAACTATTAACTAACAAATCGGGGAGAATTTATGGGTATTTCATAACCTTTAAACTTAAATTTGATTGATAAAAAAATGCATCTTTTACCATCTCCCCCGACTTAAATATATGCTTCTTGTAGTAATTAGTTGAAACGGTGTTATTTTTTTTTTGCGTACAGCGAAATTCGGCAACTTACCTGTATTGTAAAAAAAAATATATATATTTACCGAATGTACGATTGAACCAGCCTACGAAGTGCCTGGAAGTCTTGCAGATTTTGCGAATCATCTTAATGAAGGCGGTGATCTTCCTTTCCCTAATTTCTGTGCCCTTACTATCTGCCATCATCATCTGGAGAGACTCCTTCGGAACTATCTTCCCGGGATAGTCAATCCCCTTGAACTTCCTCGAACTCTTCTTCTTCTGGCGTTCTCTGTACTCCACCACGTTGAAACGGATGATGATGCCCGATTCGTCAGATAGACCGAAGTATTCTTTGGGTGACATGTTCCCTATTTCTTTGTCAGTTACAGCGAGGCTGTCTGACAGCGTTCTTTTCTTGCACGGAATGCCAACCGGGATGGCCATGTTGAAGTTGAAGAAGCTCTTCACTCGCTGGCCTTCCACCGGGTTCTTTACTGGCGGGACGTATATAGCCTCAGTGCTGACTTCATAGCCGGCGGGAGTTTTGGTGTCGACCTTCGAGCAGCCGGGCTGCGGGACGTCGTCGACTATCACCCAGTCCTCCCCGTTAATGTTAGCTTCGCGGATGGCGAATTTGTCGAGGATTAATTGATCTGGGTCTATGATTTTGTGAAGCTTGTCAGCTTGTTTAGCGAGGTGTTCCTGGGTCTCTGAGGGCTCGGCACGGGGCAGGGAATCCAATTCACGCACCTTCACGGGGTCGGCATTGGACAACTTTTTGAACCACTTCATGGTTGATGTTTTTGCGGTTCTTACCCGCGTGGATGAACGTCTTGAAACTGAAATTTCTCATTCACACGTGGCCGGGTTAGGAATGGGAGATGACTCCTATTTTGATGTTAATTCTGTGCCACTTCTTGGCTCCTCTCACGAATCAGAGGTATTAGCGTAACATGCAATAAAAGGTTTACCCTCACTTCACTACAGGATTCTCTACCACTTAAGATGTTCAACATGAAAAGTTTTAAATGTACATAATATTGAGAATGTCAAAGTTTCCCGCGAAAAGGACGAAAATGGAGAATTCACGAATGACAGCTGCTGACAACAACAACACAACAAGTCACGCACAAAAGTCTACAGACAGTAACACAGTGGTACTTGGAACGCGATGCGAGTGCAACTGCTTCCAAAACGGAACTGCCTCTCAGTGGTCGGGGAGGCTTGTTATCAATGCAGTTCTAGCTCGCACAACAGCAAGAGAGAGAGAATAACATGCAGTGTCAGAGGGAGATACCCTCAATGCAGCTGAATGAGACAGGTACAAATTTTGGATTTCTAGCAATGAGGATATAGCTCTGAATTTCGGTGAACGAGGGAGATAGAAATAATAGCACTTTATTTGAAAGGGGGTTTGGGGAGGGTGTTTTCAAATTGTTCAAACAATAGAATAATGGAGGGGACGCGATAAGCAAAACCAACACAAAATGATACAAGTGAATCGAGGTCAATTACAATAATAACAAAATTAATAACAATATAATATTCTAAATAGCTTTGTTTAGCGTCCTTGAGGTGATATTTCACAAAAAATTGCACTATAAAAAGTAGCCAATTAATTAGATACTTAGGTGAAAAAATCATTAGGAGAGAGTTTTTGTGACAAACTGACAATCAAAATAGGTATAAGTGATTTTTGAAGTTAGGTACCTTTTATTACGCATTTTAACGGCGACAAAAAGCTCCCAGCGTCTTTGATGATCTCGATTGTGGAAAGGCAATTTTTATTGTTTTTTGACCACCGAAAAAAAATTGGTGATCATTGACGAACATTCATTTTGGGAGGTGGGTAACCATTTATTGGATAACCAACACCTCTGCCATAGGTCACCCCAAGTGGTTTACTACGTTTGGTGACTAAGCCGGGGGTGCCCGGGTTCATGGGGTGAGGTTTGACGGGATGTTGGCGGCGGATGCGTTTGCCCACCAACTGCGTGGCGGGCCGGGTCCTCAACCAGTCCCTCCCGAGAGGGAGAGGTTGAGGTCTTTTGACTTCTCCAGCCAGAATCCCTCGACCCATCGCCTTGCATCGCAGTTGAAGGGATGGATTCATACGTCCGTCACTTCTGGATATTCTGACCCCCAGATCCTTCATCCCCAGAACTTCCTCTTTTTTCTTTTCTTAAAAAATCCTACACACAGCGGCCCCTATGACAACATAGGCCATGAGGGAATTTTTTTCCTCAGGCCCTCCTGTGTGGAGCTAATGTAAAAAAAAGATTTATTATCCCAAGACCCAACGAATAATGTCGGATGTGTACATTGGTATTTATTTATGCAAGAATTTTTTGCAATATATCAAAATACAAAGCGTTGTTTGTTGCTCTCAAAAACCGTAAAAATGTGGACACAAACTTAAAAAAAAAAACAAAACTTAAAAATCTATAATTTTTTTTAATTTAAAACATCTTAAATGTACACCTCTGACATTTTTCGCTGGGAGTAGGGTTGCCACCGTATGGGTGGTTTCGTATATTTATGGCCACCGTCCAGACGCACAGTGGCGTAACAAGTTTGAACGCTGGCGCGACGTTGGCCCCTGAGTGGCATGTTCCCAAAATGTTTTTATTTTACTAATGAATTCCCACATTAAAAAAATCACTGAAAATAACGTATAGAACTTAATTATTGTGGTATGTGATGGTAATCGATACCAGATAGTGCATACTATATGATTCATATTATTCTTATGGGAATAACCTTCAAAAGGTAAAAAAAAGTAGTTTTTATAGAAAATTGAATATTCATTTAGACTTTTATAAAAAGGTCAATATATGTTCCATACAAATAAAAATTGGATATAGATAGATATATCGATATATCCATATATATATAGATATATCCATGATGCTATCTAGGTTACAAATCAGTTCTTAGAACGATTGTTTTCAATGAAAAAGGTAGTTGTCTATGGTGTGGAAAAATTAGCCGAAGATAATATTGTCAATTCTAAAATTTTAAAATATAAGATTGACAATTATGACGGTTTGATAGAAGGTAGCAATGGCTGAATTGATCTTTTTCTATTTTTCTGTGTCTTGTTCTCATTCATATTTCAGTTTAGATTTATAAGTGTTATCTTCTTCTTCAATTAATGTGAATTAACAAAAATAAAGTAGCATTTCATATTAAAACTCGAAAACAACAAAGACCAAAAGGTTGAACGCCGAGAGCGACGTCGCGTCGCGTCGCACCAAATCATAAAAATTCACCTATGTGCGGCGTCCGACAAAACATATCCAAACCTGCACAATGCAGCAACTTTAGCAACGCAACATATTTTAAAATGTGTAAGCGTATTATAATATTATTAATTTGTACTATAATTGATTGTTTTTCATAACACCGCTAATTTATTATTATGTTATAGGTATAAATTAGTATATTATTATTAGACACGTGTAACCTTTCAACTACGTTATTATTATTAGAATATTTTGTTTATGTACATAATTCCAAGTTGTATCTAAACCTACCTATCATTCGCCTACATGACTAAGTTTATATTCACGAAAAGGGGGATTTTTTGGTCAGGATGATCTTACCCAAACTTACTTTGAGGGTTTTCCAGCATTTAAAGTAAATGCAGGCATTTCTAATTTTTCCACTCGCATTTAATAAACTTCCCTTGGACACTGTGTTTTAAGCTATTAAAAATATATGTTACTTTTTCAGATTCACGAAACAGAAAAAAGTAGTAAAGAAAGTATGCCCAAAAGTCATTTAAAAAAAATAATCTGGTTCTGTTATTTAACATGTTAAGGTAAGAAAAAATTCACATTTTATTAAAATGCTACAACTATCAAGAATTTTGTGCCCTCTTTTGAATAATCTATTTATTATTAAATATTTTCTCAACAGTACATAGCTTACGCCTAAATTCATTATAATATATATCTATTTTTAATATTAGCGTCTAACATTCTTCGTATTTACAAGAATAAAGTGTAAATGCAAGCTATCCCCCTTTCAAACCATTGATCCCCCTTTCAAACCCCCGACGCAAGGAAAGGTGTTATAAGTTTGTCTTTCTGTGTGTCTGTCTGTCTGTGTGTGTGTCTATCTGTGGCATCGTAGCTCCAAAACGAACGGACCGATTATGATGCGTATTTTGGTGTTTGTTTGAAAGCTGACGTGATCGAGATGGTTCTTAGCTACAATTCATGAAAATCTGTTCAGGGTTTCAAGGTTATCAGCTCTTTTTTATGTCGGGGGTTGTTGATTTTTTTTAGTAACCTTCATCTTCCTTTTGAAAGCGTATAACGGAGCCTCCGGGAAATGGTTTTATTTTATGAGTGTCTTTAGAATAGTTTTTCATTATAAAAGAAAACAAGCTAAACGTAAATAAGGTAGTTTGCAAGCAGGTTACTTTTGTTTAAATAAAAAGAAAATATTTATGTTTTTATTTATTTAAAATGTCAAGTCACAATGTGTTTGCTTCTTTTGAAAAAAATACTTTTATTATTCGTTGAAATTATGTATCATTCTATAAACGCATAAAAGCAAAGAATACAGAAGAAAACACGAGAAGTGCAATGTTTTTTCATCCAAAGGTCTGGCCAGTTTTTGCTTAAATTTCAAATTCAGAAATTTGGTATCTACGTACAAATACAAATTAAATGGAATGGCGAATACGATGTCAGGCAGTGTAAGAAAGAGAGTACGCAATGTTGATTGGCTGAAAGGAGTAGTACGTAATTGTTGCCAGTGGCGACAATTTCAATTCAAATCTACAAATTGCAGTCGAATAACAAAAACATGACGTCTTTACTCTTTAGTCCCTCTCAGTCTCTCTTTTGGTCGCCTGCAGAGTTGACCATATCAATCTATAATGTGTTTTCTAATATTACAGAAGTAGTAAAACCAAAGGTTTAAAGTTCAATTATCAAGGGTAAAACGCAGAACAATTCACAAATATTTGCAGTTGTTGTCTGGACAATATTTTTTTGATAACAAGGACGTTGGAAGAAGTCTGATCCACTATACGTTCATTTACCATGGATGAAAAATGATGTTTGGCGAAAATACATTTTCTTAAATGCAGTTAAATATTATAATCAATATATATTGACCGGACAGCGGTTGAGTGGGCATAGCGCTTGGGTCCCACCTGGGCGTCGCGTGTTCGATTCCTCGGCTGGCTAAGTCCTCCATCACAACACAAGCAACATTTTCGGCTTTCTGTGGTGGTAGTAGGAGATTTTCAAACATTGTTGGGTTATTCGTAACCCGGGAATGTTTGTCTTTCTTTTAAAAAAAAAAAGTAATATTATAACCGAAAGTTCAAAAAAACGTGCGGACCGCAAAAACTCAGAAACGAGTCCATACGAACCAGGGAGTTATATGGTGTGGTAGATCTCTATCCCCTCTCCAGGTTGACGGTTCCCGTTTTTACCTAAAGGGCTTGCTTTTGAAGATAGAAGGGCTGGAAGTTTAGCCCTCTAGAAATTTCAAGAACAGTCTTCCAGAAAGTTGTAGAAGGTTCGATAAATCTCTAGAAAGTTTGTGTCGGTGAGTTTAAAAGTTTTGAAAGTATGAACATTCTGGGATATTGTGGAATGTTCGGGAATAGGGAATCAGGAACATCATTGATGTGGAACATTCCAGAATACTCTCGAATGTTGTCCTGAGCGACCCCGGCAAGTATACCTATATATCGCGTCACTTTGGCTGGATACAAGTTCTAACTTCACTTTACCTTGATCTGAGATAAGATATTTCTTAAAATCTATTTATCGATTTTTGATTAACTAAAATAATGAAAAATGATCTACATTGCGTCTGGTAAAACGGTCAACCGCCAAATAAAAACAAAATGCAAAGGTTCAAAGTGATGTTAGAACCTTGTAAAATAAATGGAAACTTTAAAAACTGAAAAATAATGTCGGTTAGAACTTTGTCCAACATATCCGGTATGGATATAAGATTTTGGTCTATCACTTTGTACAGTGGAAAAAAAATCAATCGAAAAAAAGTCATAAAGATTTTCGTAGCTGTATTGGATTAGTTCTCGATCGCAGTGTGCATGTCTCTTTTATGTTTTTTGTCTAAATCTCTAAATTATAACGACATTTTCACGGATTCACTGCCCAAATTTAAAAAGAGCATCATGCCAATAATATAAATTGTCCAATGCACGTACATACATACAAACATACACACATACTCACACACACACACATGCAGCAACACACACACACCTTCCCACTACATACATCACACGGTAACATGCATACCATAAATAAAGCTACAATGAAACACATAATAGGTACCCACCATGAAATATACTTATTAATTGTAAATTGTTTTTACCTATGTGACTAATGTACTGTTTATAAATAAATAAAAGACATTTTAGGTTTTGTCGGGACAGAGATAACGTTGACAGACTGAATATATCGGGACAGATGGCAACTCTAGCACAGCCACTAAAAAGCATTTCATAGAGATATATTTTAATGCATTCCAAACTAGCCACCACCATATAATCGTGGCTTTTTATGATATGAGCTTCCTCATGGCGTCCGTCAATAATATTTAATTAGGGTTGGCAAATAAAACGACAATCAATGTTCTGATGGCGTGAAATAAATAATCAAAGTTAAGGACAAACATTTAAGGTGGGTAGTGTACACTCTGGGACAATGACTTTCGTGGAAGCGATAGAGATATAATCGAAATAATGCACAATAACCTACGGTTAATAAAAATAGGGAAGAGCTACAAACACGAAGATCAGAAATCTACAAACGCAGTTAAGAAACACAAAATAAGGAAATCATAAAAAAATGAAATAACACCAACACAACAACCTAATCCGAGTCAACAACAGGAATCTCTAGTGAGAAGGAACGCGAGGATGGGTTGTTCCGCAGAATTTGAAGAATTCATCAAATTTCAAAGATAATTTTGAAGTTTTGTGATAGTTCTATTCAAGTCCTGTTATTATTTCAGTTTTGCGAAACAACCCACCGATAGTGACGAAATAACAGAACTTGAAAATAACCTTTTACAGAACTTGAAAATAAACTTTGAAATTAAATTAATTGTTCAATTTCTGTGAAAAAATCCGTCCTTATACACTATCGTAAATACATGTATTATAGCCTTTAATTAAAAAAAATGAAAATGAAATAAAAAAGTGATGATGATCGAAACATCGATTCTAAAACATAATATACATATAAATAATTGAAAGATTTGATAATCATCAAACTATATTAGAATAAATTATATTTTATTACAGATTATAATCGAATAATTCATTCTCGCACGCGGCGATTTTAATTTTCTTAAAAAATCATCGGCCAAATTGAGTTGCCTAAAAATGTACCTAATTAAAATGAATTTATTTCAACTGTCACTCACCATAAGAAATTCATCATCTATAATCAAATTAAACCTATTATTTTAGAATTGAATAAATATCGCTAAAACATTTTTAGATAGGTATTAAAAGAGATATTTTAATTTTTGTTGATACACGTGCATAAGTTCCTTCTTTGACCACCTGCAAATTTATGTGTCTAACAAACGTGATCTGACGATTTAAAAAATTAGAAGTCTGGAATAAAAATCGTTGTGAAAAGGATTGTGCGACATGAGACAGATAACTATATTATATTGGTAAGATAAAAAAAACATTGCAGTATTATTTATTGTAGACTACATATCTCGGGACAAAATAATTCGTAGAATCTGGGGATCGATTGTCCAATCGTGGCCGCTCGCAATCGACGTCGAAAGTATATATATCTACATTGGTCGACTCTGTTATTCTCGAGTCTCGTCGAAGGTATATACTTAGACGCTAAACATCAAAAGTCATTTCATTCGAATAAGAGTCGGTCAAATCGGTGGACACCGACAAAACTGTATCCTAATTTTATATTTTAGTTTCCAGCGCGCTCTTATATTTTAGGACAGCCATTGTATATTTTTAGAAATTATTTTAAGGTTCCTTATAAATGGCGGATTTACCAGCGATGTTGGCCGCAATACATAATGTAGAGAAAGTTAAAGCAGATGCTTCGAGGCCATTTAAGTACGTTTCGCCGGAGGGTAGATAGTTTCACAATGTCGTTTTGCAGGTATTAGCAGCATTAAAATTCTTTTCAGCGGTTGGTTACAAGCTATTCTTGGTTTTGAGTAATTAACCCGCCAGCCATTTCGAAGTAAAGTACGGTCCTAATTCGCACCATAGAAACGCCAAAAACATCAGAAACCCTTCGATATTCAAGATTACATACTCATATTAATGAAATATTCGACAAAGTTTGTCGAGATGTCGGATAAATTTTCATTCTTAGATGGCGCGTAACAAATAAATTGGAGAATTGAGCCCATGAATCCGAAAAAATGTCAAATATCATCTCTTTATTCGCAATATCATAAATATCAAGAAGTTACTAAGATTCGGTCAAAGAAACCACATATATCAGGCAACTAAACTTTACAACATCCTTCCTCCAAGTCTGAAAAAGTTAGAAAAGCTAAATAAGTTTAAGGAAAAAATCAAAACATGGGTGAAAGAAATTAATGCAGACATACTAGAGAATGTATTAAAAACATCATAGAAACTAAATAACGGAAAATCAAAGAAATCTACCAGTCCGCCTCAGCACAGGACCACCTAGTGAGGAGGACTAAGAACAAACAGATGAAATATTTATATACCTTATCATATATCTTGTAATTCTCATAAAACCTGTAACTAAATAGCCACTAATAAAAAAAATAAAATAAAAATTCACGGTAACCGGACAACTCAACAATATGCAGCTTCAACACCTCCTTTGAAAAATCATTGAAATTAATGAAAAAAATGGTTAAATAAGTTATGTTAGGTTAAGTTTATGAGCTATTTAAAAAAATTAACAACTTTGAATGACTTTTAAAGGGTTATTGAAATATCACTTTGCTGAGTTGTCGTGGAACCAAGATTCAAATATTATTATTTAGAAAAATATGATTAACAATAATAATTATGAAAATTATCGTCTAATAACTGGGATTTGAAATAAATCCAAATGCTTTCCTCATACTAAATAAATCCATTAAGCGTAATAACAGAATTGCAATATAAAGTCGGAATTTCTATAGAGAGTTATTTATTGTTTGTAAATATACTAGTTGTTGTAAAATGGTCCAACAAGATGTCATTTGTCACATTGAAAACATCGGTGTTATTAATTCCTTAAATAAATATTATTGAATGCGTTGTGATGCAATAAATAATAAATATTTCGCGGACCCCCTACATATTTCGATTGTACATAAAGGATTACTTATCTATCACCATATTATTATAAATAGTTTAACAAAAATGTATATAAAAATAATCTAGATAAGATTTTGAGATTTTCACCCCTTGAGATGATTTGTAACAAATCGGGATATACAAATTATCCAATTATTATTTTTCACGGTAAAAAAAGTATTATCAATTTGTGGTATATTTTAGGGGAACATTTAAAAAAATATATTGAATACTTCAAGCCGCCGCTACCCGAATTTCTACCGATTTCTTACATAATCTCCTTTAAACATTTTAAACAGATGTCTTCCACGAGATTTTTGCTCTATTTTAAACGAGTCGTGTTTTATTAAACATTTTCACAATTTTCGCATCGATTTTATCACTTTAAATATTAGCGCGCTCCTCTAACATTCGTAATTATATATCCCTCCATCTTCTTCTTTTTGAGCGCGGATGCGACGCCTTAACGGCAAAGAGACATTATTTTTGTTTCCTAGGGGGGGGGGGGGGAGGGGGGGAGAGTAGAGAATATTCAAGGTAAAAACAAAATTTTCTCTATGAAAATAACTGGTTCCTAAAGAAAAAAAAAACTCTTAATTTGTCATTTTATCGTTCATGAGTTTTGAAAAAAAAAATCGAGTGCGGCTTACACGCGGTAGAAGCGAAACTTTACCAAAACAATCTCAACAAATACTTGAAAAGTGAGGTCATAATATAAGCGACCAATGAGCGCAGACCTAGTGAAATTTCCGTTTCATATCTCAACCAATAGGAGCCTTTAAAAGTAGCATCATAATCAAAGCGGCCAATGAGCGCAGTTGATGCGTCGCAGGTGCAGTAATCGTCATTTCCGTTTCATCCGAAATCAAAATAACAGCGGGGCTATAGAAGTTTCACTTCAAAAAGGAGCAAGCTTATCTAAAAGAACGAACTTAGAAGCTAAACCACGTTTTCTAAGCTAACGGCTCATTTTCGAGCTAAATCTACCTCTAGAGGAGCTGAGTTGGCAACACCAGTCCTATAAGACCAGTCAGTGGTTGAGTGGGCATCGCATTTGGGTCCCACCCGGGCGTCGCGTGTTCGATTAATCGGCTGGCTAATTCCTCCATCACGACACAAGCAACATTTTCGCCTTACTGTGGTGGTAGTAAGAGATTTTCAAACATTTTTAGGTTATTCGTAACCCAACAATGTTTGTCTTTGTTTTTAAAAATTATGTTTGGGAGTCACTAATATTGTCTTCAGTGATTAAATATTCCAATATGGAGTTTTACCATTGATAATATCTCTACGGGTTTTACTCATGAAGTTAAAGTAAAAATAAATAAAATAAGCCCTTTTGTTTATTGCTATTCACAAACAAAAAAACTAAAAAAAAAACATAGAGATATAAAAACGAGAAGTAAAATATAACAGGTATTACTTTATTTTTTCGTCTTGTTTGCACATGTAATGTCAAGTAATAGAGTTTTAAATTGTTCCCGGAAGACTGAAACTACAACGATGAACACAACTGTTGATGGGTACCTGAAAGTTTCATAAATGCATTTAGAAAAACCCCTTCTGGCAAAGTGATTGACAATACCTACTTTATTACTGTGGTTGTAAAAACAAGTACCGTAACCACTTTTTGTTTTAAGGCAACCGGGCTCGAAAAGAAGAAGATGGAGAGTTACGAAATTACGAATGTTAGAGGAGGAGCGCGCTAACATTTACAGCGACAAAAACGATGCGAAAATGTTTAATAAAACACGACTCGTTTAAAATAGAGCAAAAATCTCGTGGGGAGCATCCTTAGTATCATTTAAAGAAACATTGTGAATTTTTTCACAAATATAATTTATAAGATAATAGAAACAGACTTGTTTTTAATAATTTTGGAGCATACTTTGCGATTTTTTTCTATCGTGGGAATTTCATATAATTTGCGTTTCGACATGGGCAGCATCTACACATTATCTTCAAAAATAACATATATTTTTTAAGAGCTTAAAAACTTCAAATTTTTAAGGGAGATATGTAAGAAATCGGTAGAAATTCGGGTTGTCGAGGCGAGGAAGATTTCATAAAAACTTAAAATTGGATTTCAGGCAAAAGTACTTCATTTTTTTAATCAAATATGTATATGTAGTACGGATATGTGCTACTTTATTTATTTGTGTTTTAAATTGTAAAATACTAGCTGAAGTCCCCGACGATGCCACGGCTTTACACAGAGTTTTCGAAATCAAATGTAGACAGACACCTTCCTTTGCATACAAAACAAATCCACACCGCCTGTTCGTCCACCACATACGGACATTCTCCTTTATATGTTGTATATTTCAATCAATTTACACAATATCTTGACAAATTATATACCTAAACCTTCCTCATAAATCACTATATCGGTGAAAACCGCATGAAAATCCGTTCAGTAGTTTTTAAATTTATCGCGAACAGACAGACGCGGCGGAGGACTTTAATTTATAATATGTAGAGATGGGTTATTAAATGTTAGATTACAGTATTTCCTGAAATTATTTCGAGCAAAAATTGTAAATAAAATTTTGGAACTTTGTTTTATTTTTACATGAATGCCTCACAAGGGTCCCAGCTGCTACCATAGCCAGTGAGACTATGGCTTACCGAATTGGGGTATGTACCTGGATATTCAGATCTGGTCACCACACACGGCTAAAGCCATTTCAAGGAACGTTTTAATTCTGAATGGAGGGCTTACGCCAGGGCGATATTGAGAGTTGTGAGTATATTCCACACTGGAACGTGTATACACTGAATATTATTTTTAATTAATTAATTATGAAATAACGCAAATTAATCAAATAAAATTTATTTTCCCACGCCGGGATTCGATCCCGAGTCGGATCGAATCCCGACGAATCGAGCCGGATTGTGAGTTAAGAGCCTTACCCTTCGACCACGGAAGCCGTCAAACTAAAAACTAAAAGCATTAAAAATCAGTAAGATATGGAAAGTTATGGTAAGGGGTCGTTAAGGGGTGATTGGCAACAGCGCCCTTGAGGTGATTTTTCACAAAAACGGCGCTCTACAAATTATTAAATTATTATTATTATTATTTGATCGGTTACTCGGCTAAGTGACCAGGTACGACACGTGGGAGACAATAAAATGTTCGAGGGTTAAGAAAAAACAAATAAAAAAAAGACATAAAAAAGTTACCGGATACCAAAATTTAATTGACTTTTTCACTACAAATAATCACAGGAATCGCTGGTTAAATAAAGTAAGTCAAGCATATCCCTTAACATCTTGTATAATATGCATATAAGAAACTTTTACTTTCAAAGTATCATGAAATGTTTAATAAATAGTTACAATTGCACCCACCGACCAAGTAATTATACATATTAAAATATTAAATATCGATACATGCACCCTTCTTTTATCTTTCATCTACTATATTTTAACTTATTATAGCATCCACTGATTCATCACGTTGTATCTTATCTAAACTGTCAAATAATGACGAAACATCGAGGATTATTACAGAAGAGAGATGATAACTGCGACTATTTTCAATTAATTCAGTTCACGGGAAATCGGACAAAGGTAGCCGACATTGTTGACACAATCTTGAAAATTTAATTGGACTGTGCAAAGCACAATATGGAACGATTAACACATTATAAGTTCATTTCGAGTAATAGCCTACGAATTAAATCGAAATGATGACGAGAAGATTAATAATTAAGTACACAAAAATTTCCAAGTATCTTTACAAAAGTCTATGCCAAAAACATTCCGGTTCATCACCTCAAAAACGACACAGAGGTAAACACCGCACACACTCATAAAACCAGAGCCAAACAAACAGACATAGGTATATACTTAATATACCAAAGTGTAATTCTACATTTGGACAAAAAGCTCTGAATTTTAGCAGTATTTAGTTATATAACAATATCCCGCATAGTATCAAACAAATTAAAATAAAATATAAATACATTAAGGACATTAAATCTGGGCTTAAGAGGGATAAACAGACAAAACCGTAAATATGTCATTTTTAAATAAAATTTTAGCGGTATTAGCTCTTTTCCACAAAAAAGTATAAATTGATTTCGAAAGATTGTTATTTTATTTTGTAAAGTTAGGTTTTTATGTTATGAGAAATATGTTTATTTTTAGCATAATAAGGTTATACCGTAGGTCGTTGGCAGATTTGTTAAATTCTCAAACTAAATTTTGTATTATACAATACACATTTCAAATGGGGGAGAGATTTAGATACCTCGGCAGTATTCTCACGGAGATTCTTGACCCAGATATAGAGATTAGGTGCAGAATTGAAGCAGCAAGAACTGCGTTCAGTAAAATTAAATCCCTCTACTGCAATTACAATATCAGCTTAAAACTAAGGCAGAGAATGCTAAAATGTTATGTGTGGTCGGTCTTGCTGTATGGATGTGAAACATGGACCTTGAAAATAAACACCATGAACAGGTTAGAGGCCTTTGAAATGTGGCTTCACCGGAGAATGCTCAAGGTCCCATGGACCGACATGATCACCAACATAGAAATTCTCAGGCGGGCTAGAGCTGATAGGGAACTGCTTACATTAATTAAAATCAAGAAAATTTCATATCTGGGTCATATACTTCGAGGGGAGAAGCATCACTAGCTCCATTTAATATTGAAAGGCAAGATAGAATTTTTAGAAATTTAATTAAATTTAAATTTTATATGTTATTATCGAGTTCTGCAAGTATTTAAGAAAGTATTTTAGTTACAGCTGTTTCGACTTGTAAGGTCATTTTCAAACTGAGTCTGAAAATATTATCATTTTCAATTATCATTTTGAAAAACTGACACAGTTTAAAAATGACCTTACAAGTCGAAACAGCTGTAACTAAAATACTTTCTTAAATACTTGCAGAACTCGATAATAACATATCAAATTTAAATTTAATAAAATTTCTAAAAATTAAAATGAAGTTCTACGAATTAAACACAAAAACAATTACGGCAAGATAGAAGGTCGCCGAGGGCCTGGTAGGAGACAAATGTCTTGGCTGCGAAATATACGAGAGTGGACCGGCATTAGAAGTGTGGAGGAGCTATTCCGGGCAGTGCAAGACAGAGAGACATTTTCAAGAGTGATCGCCAACGTCGGGGGGACCTGATAGGGCACACAAAGAAGAAGATACCTACATTAAAAAATGCTGAAAGGCGTGATGATAAAACTATTAACATTATTAAGTATTTATAATTTTTCAATAATGTCTAAGCAAAATAAGAATGTTTAAAAAAAAATCTTACATATAAGACTTAAATATTAATTTGTAAGACCGTAAATAAATAGACAAACTGAAGTATTTTTGTTACAAAACACGTGCGCGGATCTTTTTTAATGATTTTATTTAAACTCGAATAAAAATTCTAAAACATAGCTTTTCCAGATAACTTATTGATTTATTTTACTGCATGATTATATGATTTCAAATGTGTGTTGTATAATACAAAATTTAGTTTGAGAATTTAACAAATCTGTCAACGACTTACGGTATAACCTTATTATGCTAAAAATAAACATATTTTCTCATAATTTAAAACTAACCTTAACTATATAAAATAACAATCTTTCTAAATCAATTTATACTTTTATGTGGAAAAGAGTTAACACGGCTGAAATTTTATTTAAAAATGACATATTTCCGGTTTTGTCTAGTTATTTCCTCTTAACTCTTAACACAAGAACAATCTGTAAAGACGACCCGTTTTCATGCGGAAAGTGTCCCGTACAAATGTTGGATGAATGTTGGGCACGCGTTTTATATGTCTCTCGGTCACGTTGATCCGCGAAGGGAGCTTTTCCGAGCATCTTCGATATACATACCGGTAGAACAAACACTGATATTTGGTATATTTTCATTGTTATTTTTTTGATACGGAAATAAAATAGATTTGATATATTTGTTTTCTTATGGTCCTAAAATTCAGATGTGCAATGTCCATGTCAATAATAACGTATTTATTTACAGCAGTGAAAAGATAATGTGATGAGTTTTGTTTATATTATCCGTGCATTAGCCGCGTTTTACTAATACATACAAACAAGTGGTCAGTTTGACGTTTACATTTTTTAAGACGTTTTTACAATGAATTATCCGTTTTTTTACATTAGCTCCACACAGAAGGCCTTGAGGAAAATAATTCTCCTCAGGGCCTATGCCATCTTTGGGGATTCTGTGTGAAGGGTCTATTGAGAAAAGAAAGGAGATGAAGTTCTAGGAAGGAAAAACGTATAAGGGGTTGGTAGGAATCTGGGGGTCAGTGTGTCCAGACACACAGTCATCCGCCGCCAAGGGCCGGACAAACCTCCCTCCATGAACCCAGCACTTCTGCTAAGTCACAAAACGTTGTGAACCACTTGGGGTGATTTGTGGCAGAGGCATTGGTTATCCAATAAGTGGTTTTCCCACATCGAGACTGACGAAGGGATGAAGATTAAAAAAAAAATCCGCAAAAGAGTCCCAACTGCTCCCTGCTAATCGGAGTCAGTGGGACTATGGTACCTCCAATTGGGGAATTTTGTGAGACTGAAGGGAATGGGGAGGGGAAGAAGATAGGAAAGCATCTACTTGGTTATTCTGATCTGATCACCAAACAAGGCTAAAGCCATTCGAAAGCCAAAGCACGGTTGCCTTGTTGACAGCCGAACCGATATATAGACTTTTGTCAACCGAATGTCGGAATCATATGTTGACCGTGATCGCAAATAATGTCAACTACTGAACATAGATGGCGAATTTAGACAATATCGTAATGACAGGGTTTTATCGATCGATCATGTTAGACTAGGCCGGCGCGGTCTAGGGGTAAGGCTCTTGACTCACAATCACGGCGTGGGCAAATAAATTTTACTTGAATAATTTGCGCATGTCACAATTAATTAATTCAAAATAATGTATAGTATATTTGCGGCACGTTCCAGAGTGGAAGCTACTCTCAGTATCGCCCTGGTGTAAGACCACCATTCCGAATTGAAACGTTGCTTGAAATGGCGTTAGCCGTGTTTGGTGACCAGATTTGAATAGCCAGGAACTTCCCTACCTTACTCTTCCACAACTCCTTCCCCTCCTCACTACCTTCAGCCTCACAACATACCCCAATTGGGGATGCCATAGTCTCACTATTTCCAGACAGGGAGCAGCTGGGACTCTTGTGAGGTATTCATATAAAAAAAACTTTAAGGAGCCCTAGCATCATGAAATCGATGACTTTACAGTATTGGAATAATTTTTTTTACGAGATCCACAAAATTCTCCAAGTTTATGTTAAATATGTCAACATCACCTAGAGTGAAATCGTTGTATCGGAGAGTGAGCAATGTAGTTCCGCTTATGAATGCTGCAGTATAATAGTGTATTTTGTCGTGTATTTACTGTCGGTATTCGTAAGTTTATGAGGTGCAGGAGTTCGCAACAGTCGATCTTATAGTTAAATGTTAAATATTTTACGTCTTCTAGTCTAGTCTTTTTAGAATATCCAATAATAAATTTTATTTTAAGTCTTCTATATCACTAGTTATAATTGTAAATCTTAGTTGTAAGCCAGTAATATTATTTTTTATGTATTTATTTGTACAGCGCCCTTGAGGTGATTTTTCACGAAAACGGCGCTATATAAATTAAATATTAAATATTATTATTATTCTAGTGGGATATTTACTTTAAAATTTTAGAAACGCAGAATTTTTTTTTTAATTCGCTCAATGTTATTAATGTGAATTTTGTAAGATGGAGACCAAACTACCGAGTTATATTCCATTAGGCTTGTAACTAGAGATACATATTATAATAATTTAATGGTTTGTATGGAATTAAAGTTTTTAGTTGTTCTTAATACAAAGCCTAGTGTTTTCATACCTTTGTTCACAATTTGGTGGATATGATTGGCAAAACTTAGTTTTTCATCCAAAATAATTCCAAGACCTCTCATTTCCGTGACTCTTTCTAAAGCTGTGTTATTGATGGAATATTCGAATAAAACAGGATTTTTGACACTGGCGGATTTGTCCACGAATTCACATTCCAAATCGACAAACGCCAATCAATAACGTAAAAATATTAATAATTTGGCAATGTTGAGTTTTTGACACTAAAAGGTAGTTAATTAATTAATCAATTCTATTTAAACCATTTTTAATTTCTCAAAAATCGAAGAGAATAAATTGGGTTCATAAGTCAGATTTTTTTGCATAACGAACGACATTATTCAAATAAATTAATGATGTATTGACAGTTAACCGAAACTTATTTGATTCTATAAAGTTTGGGCCAAAAGTTATCAATGCGTCGGCGTCGTCGGAATATCTCAATATGTGGACGTCAACCAATTTGTGGACCGTGATCGTAAATATCGATAACTGACTAGAGACAACATCGGATATAGGGTTATATCGATCCACCATGCTAGATACCCAGGGTAGTGTAATTTTGTAAAACGATAGTCTTTGAACTTTGCTGTGGGAGAAACAATGCATATTTTTTAACTGAAGGTTTGACCATTTCAGGTAGGTTGGCCCGTCGGCGTATTTCCTTTTCCGTGTTCAAAGTTCAATAGGAGGCAATTATGCCTCGATAAAAGGAAATACGCGGCCCGTCGTCAGTTATATTATTACGCTATTCCTTTCCTTCTGCGCAACGCTGTACACGTGCGAACTCTGGGCAAACTACAAGAAGAGTAGTATAGAAAGACTTCGAGTTCAGTACAACAACGCCTTCCGCATAATATTTGGTCTCCCCAGATATTGCAGCGCTTCCCGGATGTTCACGGAGGGGCGAGTTATTAGCAGCCCTTATTAGATCCAGGGTGGCAGGAATGAGGGAAAGGATAAGCAGCTCTGGAAATATCCTCGTCATGGAAGCCCGCCTCAGTCCATCATCCAGCATTGATGCACACTGGAGAAAAATACTGGCACCTAATGTGGTCACAGAATCCTAAAAGCTAATTATTATGATTTTATTTTGTTATTACCTTTTTTCATGTACATCATATCACCTGCTTCTCTATTTAAAATGTATATTTTATAACCCTTATGGAATGTGTGGGATTGCACTATTCTCCCCACATACCGGAATAAACATTTATTTATTTATTTATTATTTATTTATACCAAACGTGACAATTTATTTTTTCCCCCAAACCGAGAAACAATTTTTTTTTCTTATTATTAATAATAAATTTGAACAACTTATATAGCGCTGTTTTCGCGAAAAATCGCCTCAAGAGCGCTGTACAAAAGAGGCTAGATTAAAATTCATCGCATAGACGATTGGAATTCTAGACTCTAGTTCAAAATTTAAAGAAATATTTTATACTAATAAACGCAAAGAGCAAAAATCTTTTTGACTAAAATTAGAATGGATTTTACGAGTGAATTTACTTTATTATGTAGAAGGTTAGATCACAACTCGTCTTGCAGCTACTAAGCGCATGGATTATTGGAATTCTAGCCCATTAATTAAATAAAATATCTTATTAACGTATTCGTTTTAGGAGCCACACACTTTCATACAATACAAAAGGCCACTTGCATCACATTTAAAAAAAATCAGGTTTAGGCAAATATTATAAGACATTCTGTTTTTTTTAAATCGAATTTTTGAAACCCTGGCGATTTTTTGAAAAATTCAATCAGAAAAATCAGACCATTTTTTATAAACCGGAAAGACGGGACATAATTTTATGGGTGCGAAAAAACAATAATTACATAGCCGAAAATCATTTAAAAAAAAGAAAGTTTTCCACACGAATAGCAATAAATTGTACGGTACGGGGTTCTCTTCGTAACATCTGTAAAAACACCGCCATCTTTATCAAAAAATCAAACCAAAGGATAAGTTCGCATATAAAAAACAATAAATCTAGTGAACGTTAAACGCAAATTCAAAAAATCGCCGGAAATCAAAGTGTTGCTATGTGTCGAATTTTACAAAATTAAGGGAACATAATCGGAGACGGGAAATTTTCATGTAGTGACGTCACGAGCTCGAATAACGGATTTATTTGTTCAAAAATAAAAAATAAAACTATACATTTCTAAAAAATTTCACTAACATTTTCGTAATCTTAGTAAAAAAATCTATCCACACGATTTTTTCCGAGTCGTTATGAAATCCATGCAAGTGGCCTGTTGACAAGAAAGTAATTTTTTTCACGTCATATTAGGATTAGCAGTATTATATATTTATCATGTATTTCAAGAATACCGGTATGTTTGTGTAAGCATATAACGCTTTCTTTTTGAAAACGGGACATTTTTGCGTCCCTATTCTGTGTTCGGGGACACCGGGACACACTGCTTGAAAACGGGACTGTCCCGGTGAAAACGGGACTTCTGGTCACATTAGTTCTACCGTTATGGGTACATAAAGACAATGTTATTGAATCAATTGGGTAGGATTAGAGCCCGTTCACACTTCCGTCGTAATAACGGAGGTGGGTTCCGTCTTTACGACGGAGGTACTAGCCTCTGTAGTGGCTATATGGAGCTGTTCACACTTGCCGGATCCGGCGTGAAGACGGATCCGTTATTTTTTGCCGGAGAGTTCGCCTACGCAGAGTGTCCGTCGTGAAGCCGGAAAGGATCGCGCTGGCTCATACATTTCAATGGAGCTGTTCACACTACACGGCGGGACGACGGATCCGTTTTGAACCCCCCACACCCCGCTTCACACTTCACCACCGCCCGCTCCCAGACGCAAGCGAGCAGGCAAATTGTGTTTTTATGGGGCGCGCATTTGGCGTTTATAATATTAATAATATATATGTTCGTTCCAGAATGCGATTTTTTCTATTTAATCTCAAGAAAATATTAAGTCATATCATTCATGTTTTTTAGTCATTTTAGTTATAATAATTGCTGGATGATTTTCGCGTACTTTCTCCTTTTCAATATGCAAACAAAATATTCTCCCACGGTTGAACAAATAATTTCAGCTATAATTGGGTGTACCCA
Organism: Limnephilus lunatus; assembly: GCA_917563855.2. NCBI lineage: Eukaryota > Metazoa > Arthropoda > Insecta > Trichoptera > Limnephilidae > Limnephilus > Limnephilus lunatus. The sequence goes on along the minus strand of OU830602.1, from coordinate 75,683,239 downwards.
AAATTTTCTTTTCACTTTTTTCCTTCTTTTTTATAAGTACCACATGACAACAAGAGCTTCATCGTCGTCCATTGCGCAGTGCGCACGACCGTCTACTGAAGAATGATAAAATGTTTTGGTCGTTGTTTTCGTAGAGTAGGATCCGTCTTGAAAACGGAAGTGTGAATAGGGGCCTAGGGCTTCCGTCATGACGACGGAACCCGTCTCCGTTATTACGACGGAAGTGTGAACGGGCTCTTAGGATTTTTTGGGAAAGTTTTTTTATTTTTTGTTAGAAATAATGTCTACCATACCAAAAATGGGTCGGTATTATCGCCGTCTTTTGGCCCTTTTGGAGAAAGTTATTGTTATTACAGCTTGTTATTTTAAACAAATTTTCCAAGAAAAAACACATTTATGTGAAAAAGACATTATTGGTCTAAGACTAAAAATAGGTATATATAATATTATATTATCTCTGAAGAAAGCCATCATAAACCATCAATATCAGTGTTTATGAACGTGTCCGTGTGACCAAAGTGGGTCAAAGTTTTAAAAATTGTTTTGGGTTAATCTGTCAAAAATTTAAATAAAAAAATAGAATTAAAAGGTGGAGCATTTTCTTTCAAATTGGATAGGTCTTTAGCGATTTTGTTTATATTGGTTTGTACTTCGAATTATCGGTTGTTTTAGACGGAATAAAATGTTTGATTTTTCTACGATAGCATTAATTTAAAAATCATAATTTTTATTACTTTTTCACCTATTGAAGAAACACGACACACGTTTCACTTCACTACGGAAATTTTCCTACTAGTAAATCCTTCCTCCAACAATGCAAAAACAAAATAGTTTTTTTATTTTATTTTAGAGGACTCGATTCTTCACAGAAAGGAGATATGGAAAAGTAAGGTGGGGAAGTAGCTGGCTAATCGGATCTTAAAAATCGCGGTCTTACACCAGGGCGATACTGAGGTTATCTTGCACACTTTAACGTGTCGAAAATATACTATATAATTATAGAGATATACTCATATATCAATGCATATAATAATTTTTAAATGAATAAATTGTGAAATAACACAAATTAATTAAATAAAATTTATTTGCTTACGCCGGGTTTTAAGCCCGCGACCTTCAGATTTGCTAGTCGAGAGTCTTACCCCTCGACCACGAAGAGTATTAAATTGTATGAATAATATTTATTGGTTTTAGCACAAAACATTAAACACTAACGTGGCGTGCCCGGCATCACCCGGGATCTGGATTTAATAACAAATTAACACTTATAAATCGAAGTCGTTAAAAAAATTTAAGCCGTTTAAAATTAACATTATAAAAATAAAAATATGATAATTCATTTTATACCACTTTGCATTCAAATCATTTCAAAAGTTTGTCATACAAGATGGCTGCCAGGCGATTTCGCTTCACCCTAGATTGTCCTGGGCCTTTAAAGTTTATTCAATAATTTTATTATTAAATTAATAAAAAACAGTTTATTTATAAACAAGTTCTGCTGGTAATTATTATTACGCGTGACAGCTGTTTCGCCTTCTGAGGGCATTATCAAACTGTATTGATAATGCCCTCTGAAGGCGAAACAGCTCTCACGCGTAATAATAATTACCAGCAGAACTTGTTTATAAATAAACTGTTTTTATTAATTTAATAATAAAATTATTGAATATATAAAATAAATAAAAAATAAAATGGAGTTCTACAAATTAAACTTGATAAAAATAAATATAATAAATAACTTTAAAGTTTAATTTTTTAATGGGTTAAACAGCTCGACCAACAGACTGGTTAAATAGATATTATAAAGCACCATAGCTCACGATAGATTTTGCGAGCTGTAAGAACTTGACGTAGAAAATTCAATGAATTTGCGTTTGTTTTTACAGACCGACGTTTTTTTGCTTCTCCAAACAAACAAACAGATCTCCTGCTTTATAGCTAATATGTAGACATTATTGTGTAGGATGTAGGTATCACGCTAGACTGTCTGACCCCTTATTTTTATTATTGTCAAAATGCAACGGATGCAAATATCTTGATGTGTTAATTAGGTACTACGAGATACAAACTCAATTAAACTGGAAAAATATCTCAGAGCAATGTCTTAACCAGTAATCCAATAAATCGATCTGTTTGACAGGACCTGTCAAACAAATTAATAAATATAATTCTGTTTATTATGATTATGCACGGTTTCAAATTTTATATTAAGATAGAATAATACGAAACCAGTTTCTCGTCTCATGGTCGAGGAAAAGCTAGAAGCTAGGCCGGAATAATCCAGTAATTATCGGCATTTTTAGTTAGTAGGTAGCCATATTTATTTTAAATACACATGCTATATATCTAGTCTATTGCGTCCCAATTTAAATATCCCTTTGTAAGGGGCCATCCATGAATTACGTCACACCTTAAGGGGGGGGGGGGGGGTACTACTGTTTAGATTATTTTTAGATGTACAATTGCAAAATATGTGATGTTATACTAGGGGGGGAGGGTTTCTCATAAATCTGACGGTGTGTGATAGGGACGGGGGGGGATGGGGTGGCAAAAATCATTAAATTCGTGTGACGTAATTTATGGATGGCCCCTAAGACTTGACAACCCTACCTATATATGTGTGCAGGAGGTAAAAAGAACTCGATGAAAGGCCACAATTCAGTGGTCAATGGTATTTTAGCGCCCTTGGGGTGATTTTTCACAAAAACGGCGCTATACAAGTCATCCAAATATTATTATTATTATTATTATTAGCCATTTTTTAAAGTGAATACGAGTCCGAATTTCCCCGAGAGCCTGAAGCCAGTGAGACTATGGCATCCCCAATGTATGTCGTGGGTCTGAAGGTAAGTGTCCCCACCCTCTAAAGGAATAGGATGGGGGAGAGGAAGGTGGAGAAGTACCTGGCTATTCAGATCTAGTCACCAAACACGGATAAAGCCATTTCAAGCAACGAATTTCAATTCTGAATCGTGGTCTTACACCAGGGCGAAATTTAGAGTATATTGCACTCTGGAACGTGCCGCAAATATATCATATATTATTTTAAATGATTAAATTGTGAAACCACAAATCAATCAAGTAAAATTTACTTGCCTACGCCGAAATTTGAAGCCGTGATCTCCGGATCTCTAGACGAGAGCCTTGCCCCTGGACTACGGGGGCCATCGAACCAGATTCGAAAATCCAGGCCATCTCCTTCACTTCCCCATTCCCTTAAGCCCTAAGCCTTACATCGTAATATCCCAATTGGGGGATGCCGTGGTCTCAACGGTTTCGTTTAGTAGGGACTCTTTCAAATCTACAGATTTATTTTAGTTCACAATAACTATGGCGAAGCAAACTGCATAGATAAGTATTTCGATCTGTTTATAAATTATACCATTTACAATAGGGAAGGCGGGTATGGGTACCGCCACCCCGGGAATCATTTATTGGATAACCAACATCTCTGCCATACGTCACCTTAAGTGCTTCACTACGTTTGATGTCTGGGCGCCCGGGTTCACGGGGTGAGGTTTGTTGGAGTCTTGGCGACATATGTGTCTGCCCACCAGCTGCGTGGCAGACCGGATAAGAAGAGACTGGTTGAAGGAGACCTTTTAACCTCTCTCGAAACGTAGCCTTGTACCTCATTGGGAAGGATGGATTCACGCCAAACGCGTGCCCAACATTTGTACATGGTTGACATTTGTCACACGAGAACTGGTCGCTTCTTCGACTCGTTCTTGTGTTCAACAGCTCGGCTGTGGAATGATTTGCCGGCCTCTGTGTTTTCTCCTTCCTACAACATGGGTCTCTTCAAGACCAATGTTCATTCATTCCTCTCCTCAAAAAGACCCTCCACACAGCATCCCAGATGACATAGGCCCTGAGGGAAATTATTTTCCTCAGGGATCTCGATAGATCTTAGATAGTGTTCGTAAAACCGTTACATGAGATTATTACAGATATTAGAGGGGAGGAAATAAATCTATAACAATAATAATTATAGAATAAAAAAACAAAGAAAAACACAAGAAATGTGACGTAGGTGTGTGTCGTGATACACAAAATCAAGTCAAGTCTAGTCAATTTAATTTCATCACCATTGTGAAAAAAAAAATCCATCAAATAATGTAATGGCGATATAGGCGAGTGTAAGAGAGGCAGAGCGCGTACTAAATGGGCTAGAACCAAAATGTATTAAGTCAGTGATAGGTAACATCGATTTCCATTCAAATATACATTCAAGTTATTTCGAGTATGTATTTTCTATTCGGTGAAACCATCTAATTGTTTATTAGTTATTCGATCTCGGATATTTTCCCATTCCCACATCGCTTTGTCTCTTACTAATTTAAGGTGAGGGATGCTATTGGAGAGTGTAAGAGAGACAGAGCGCGTACTAAATGGGCTAGAACCAAAATGTATTAAGTCAGTGATAGGTAACATCGATTTCCATTCAAATATACATTCAAGTTATTTCGAGTATGTATTTTCTATTCGGTGAAACCATCTAATTGTTTATTAGTTATTCGATCTCGGATATTTTCCCATTCCCACATCGCTTTGTCTCTTACTAATTTAAGGTGAGGGATGCTATTGGAGAGTGTAAGAGAGACAGAGCGCGTACTAAATGGGCTAGAACCAAAATGTATTAAGTCAGTGATAGGTAACATCGATTTCCATTCAAATATACATTCAAGTTATTTCGAGTATGTATTTTCTATTCGGTGAAACCATCTAATTGTTTATTAGTTATTCGGTCTCTGATATTTTCCCATTCCCACATCGCTTTGTCTCTTACTAATTTAAGGCGAGGGATGCTATTGGTAAGATTTTTCACCCCGCCGCTCAGGCTTACAGATTTCACAACTGGGATGACTGATGTAAGGTCATGTGTCATATGTCATATGTTAACTTTGGATGGTGAAGTTGCTTGCCGGTTCTTACCGCGCATCTTCAGGAAAATCTCTGACAGGGCTGAATAAAAAACACGCGCTGTTAAACCGTCGATATCGGATTTAAGCTAACCTAGAGTGAATAGACTAGTTGTAACCGTTTTGTTAAAAGGTTAAACGAGCGGTTGAGGGGGCAATTTAGGTTCTTTGGAAGTTAACTCATAAAGTTTATTGTTAAAGTTTATTAACGTGTCATACTTGGAAATTGATTGTACCCATAATAAAGATTGATTGTGTTTACCGTAAAACTTGTGGATTTTATTTAATTACCCCGTTACAAGGAAGTACAACAAACATTTCGATGTATCTGGTTTAAAGGTCTACACCAGAACCCAGAACAGGCCACACGGAAGATACATAATATGCAACCAATGACAAAAGGTCGAGACCCGGGGTCACTTTACTCACAAATACCGGTTCGATATTAAACAAATCTGGTTTAGAGAACATAATACAAATAATACTCAGAGGTAACACAGGTTGTCCCAGATCGGAAATCTATTGTTATCACATCAATACAGTTCAAGGGTTATATTTCAGGATTCTTTTTTAAATTTTGATAATAGATATTATTTTATTTTGGGAAAATATTACTTATGTGAATAATGATTCCACGACAGGTGATCCCTTGTCACTTGGCCCCCCGGAACACTGATATATACAATATGCAGTCGATTTGGGAAGCGGGTACGGGTACCGCCGACCGGGAAACATTTCTTGGATAACCAACACCCCTGCCATTGGTCATGGTCACCCCAAGTGGTTCGCTACATTTGGTGACATAGCAGGGATGCCCATGTTAATGGGTAGAGTGCCTGGGTTAATCTGTCTAAGTCTTGGCGGCAGTTCTGCCCATCTACTCATGGCGGGAATGATCGGGAGAGACTGGTTGAGGAAGAACTTTTGAGCACTCTAGCCGGACTCTCTCGACCCATCGCCTTGCACCGCAGTGCCTCCCACTGATTTCGTCACTCCTGACCAGATTTCTACCCACCCATCATTCCTTTTTTTCATTCACAGAACTTCCTCTCCTTTATTTCCCTGAAAAGACTCTCTACACAGCATCCTCAAAGATGACATAGGTCCCGATATTTTTTTCTCTCAAAGCCTCGTATGTGGATAATGTGGATAATGTAGAAAAAAAACATTCAAACGCATCAAGGAAAAAACTACTTTTCTGAATACTGTATATACCACCGTAGGTATAAGTAAAAAAATCGACATTGTAAATAAATTCGTTTGATATTCATACCCACTTTTAATTAACTAGCTGTTTAGACAGAGTTTTCGAAATCAAATGTAAACTGTGACCGTCCTCTTGTTTTGAAGGTCACATGTGTAAAATTTCATCAACCTCGGCATAAAACTGTAGATTTGCATACAAATCAAATCCACAGTCGCTTGCTAGCTCTCTCGTCCACCACATACAGACATCCTCCTTTATATTTCAACCAATTTACACAAAACCTTGACAAATTATATACCTAAACCTTCCTCGTGATTCACTCTATCTAAATGATATAATACACCGCATGAAAATCCGTTCAGTAGTTTTGAGTTTATCGCGAACAGACAGACAAACAGACGCGTCGGAGGACTTTAATTTATAATATGTAGAGAAGGTATTTTTGAAGTCGATTTCAGGTTTGAAATTGGTAAATAATGCACAAAAAATACAATTTTATAATTATTATAATTTCAGGGGGGGAGGGGGGGGGGGGGGGGGGGGGCAAATGTCGATGGATCAACTGTGGGGTCACCGTTAATAATATATTATGCGAGTAATATAGGTATATTATGTCTAATCTATCATGTTTAAATATGCAAAACTGGAAATTAAACCAATTTGTTTCAGTAGCTTTGGGGTCAAACGGCTACGTTGTTGATGTAGAATACTTGATTTATTTGTTTATTTATTCTTTGATATTACAAACACATTTCAAACATACATGTTATATGTCCTAATACAACCTTTAAGAGTGTATAACCAGAGAAAACCAGAAATATTCATTTTTAAATTAGTGTTTAGACGTATTGACTCTTTTCCACAAAAATTCATAAACTGATTTCGAAAGATTGTTATTTTATCTAGTAAACGTATGTAATAAATTTTCAGAAAAAATGTATATTTTTAATATAATAAGGTTATACCATAGGTCGTTGGCGGATTTGTTAAATTTTCAAAAAAGTACATGTATTATACAACACCCACTTCAAATCATATAATCATACAGTAAAATAAATCAATATATTATCTGGTAAACGTATGTAACAGAATTTTAATTTTAGTTTAAATAAAATTATTAAAAAATATATAAGTACACGTGTTTCTTGACGAAAATTGGTCCGTTTGTGCATTTATTTGCGCACTTACAGACTAATATATTTCAGATTTTTTTACATTCTAATTTTGCTAAGACATTATTGAAAAATGATAAATACTTATGATCAAAAAATAATTACAAAAAGTACAAAACTTTATAGTTTTATCGTCACGCCTTTCAGCATTTTTGGATGCAGGTATAAATTAAAGCAACTTTGGAATGAAGCAAAATCGATATTGAGTTATAATTTTAAAAAGCTGGTACGGAGAATACCTTATCTTTCTCATTGGAACCGCCCTGTAAGATCGTAAGAACATCTTTCGACGAAATGTGGATTTTCGTCCGCTGGCTGGTTATGCGCTCTTAAGCCTGTGAGGCAATGTTTAAAATAAAAATTGATTAACATTGTTTTTTTTTTACATAAGCTCCACACAGGGGACCCTGAGGAAAACGATTTTCCTCGGGGCCTATGTCATCTTTGTGGATATGCTGTGTGGAGGGTCTTTTCAGAGAAAGAAAGGAGAGAAAGTTCTGAGAAGGAATGGGTGGTGGTTAGGAAGGTGGCCGGCTAAAAATGACGGACGTATGCATTTATTCCTCCCAGTGTGGTGCACGGCGATAGGTCGAGAGAGTTCGGCAGGAGAGGTCAAAGGGTCTCCCTCAACCAGTCTCTCCCAATCCGCCACGCAGTAGGTGGTAAAACGCATCCGCCGCCAAGACCTAGACAAACCTCACCTCATGAACCTGGTCACCCCTGCTAAGTCACAAAACGTATCGAACCACTTGGGGTTAGCTATGGCAGGGGTGTTGGTTATCCAATAAAGAGTTTAAGAGCAGTTGAGAAAATAATTAAGGTTCCTTTAGCTATTTATTGTTAAAGTAGGTACCTACAACATTGAAAAAATTCAACGTAATTTTTTGAGGTATATAAACTACAAATTGTATATTATTCCTGTACAAAAAATTGATTATAATTACCTACTGAATAAAATGTCAATACTAAAACTTTCAGAAAGAAGAATAAACACAGATTTAATACTATTACATAAAATACCTACTGCATTACAAAATTGATTGTCCTGAATTGCTTCAATTAATCACATTAATATTCCCAAAAGATCTTGCAGACATTTATAACCCGTCTTAACACAATTCCGCGAATTCGAGACTTCGCAGTCTCGGAAATTTAGTTATATATTTATATTTCACCTTAAAAATAACCAGTATAAACAGCGTTTAATCCAATTCTTTTATATAACTATACATAAATAGAAGTGTATAATTTCTGCTATTTTTAAACGACTTCGAAAAGGAGGAAGTTATCAATTCGACGGTATTTAAAAAAAAAAAAATTATGATGGTTACCTCAGAACTTTCGATTGGGTGAACCGATATTGATGATTCTTTTTTTATTAGAAATCTCGTGCTTCCCGTGTGGTCCCATTTTAATTTGGTCCAGTTCTGACAATGGGATCCATGAGAAAACCATATATGTCTTAAATTTGCAATAAGTGTGTGCCCGACAAATGGACGAATAACTCAATATTACGCAGATTTCGATGATTCTTTTTTTTTATGTAAAACTAGTCACTAAAATTAACAAAAATTTTAACAAAACGAAAAACGACTTCAAAAAATGCACTAAAAAGTAAAAAAAATAATTTCGTACGATTGTTATTTTTGGAGTCGGTGTCAGCCAAGATCTCCACATCTCACCTATAACTACCCATGTATGTAGTTACCTTGGCTGACACCGACTCCAAAATTAACAATCGTACTAAATTATTTTTTTTATTTTTTAGTGCATTTTTGAAGTCGTTTTTTGTTTTGTTAAATTTTTTGTTTATTGTATATTGAATATCTATTTATGTATATATTTCTTTTTTTTTAGTTTTGAAGTATTAAAAATAACTGTGATACTCAACTTATAAACTAGAATGTAAAAGCCCATTAGGGCGTGTAAAAAATAAATAAATAAAGTAAGTTATCGTTATAGTTTTGTACTGTTTTACTATTATTGAACTGTGTCATACTTGCGAATTGATTGTACCTTTTCCAAATAAAGAGTGCCTACCTACCTAATTGTGTTTACTGTATAAAAAGTGACGATTTTATTTATTTATCCCCTTACGAAACTACGTCACAAAAACTAGCTATTTCCAGTACTTAACAATTAAATAAAGTATTTGACGCATTATTTACATTCAATGCTCAAATAAACTCATTTGGACAAATAAAATACTGTTGGCGCTGTAGATTTTGGGCCATTATAAAACAAATAATTGATTTATTCGATACAAAGTACAAAATAAATTAAAATATGATAATTGTGACGTTATACGACGCAACGCAGGATTCCTCGCATCGCAGGGGTTGCTAAATCTCTACATATTATTTAAAGTCCTCCGCCGCGACGTTCTCGATAAACTCAAAAACTACTGAACGGATTTTCATGCGGTTTTCACCAATAGATAGAGTTATTCATGAGGGAGGTTTAGGTATATAATTTGTCAATGTTTTGTGTAAATTGATTGAAATATACGTATACTCTGTATGTGGTGGACGAGCTGGCTGGCAAGCGGGCGGTGTGGATTTGATTTGTATGCAAATTAACAGATGGCGGTGTGAGTTAAAAGGTTAGGTAACCATCCAGTAGATGGCGTTCTGTTTCGTTAGCCACAGCAACGCGTCGCCGGGTCAGCTAGTATAGCATAATTTAAAACAAAAATAAATTAAATAGCACTTATCCGTACTAGATATTTACTATACCTTTTAATTAAAAAAAATATTCAGTTTGGTTGGGTATTTTGGCCCTAAATCCAAAATTAAGTTTTGTATCAGTAAATATTGAAAGCAGCAATCAATAAAAACTAATTTTTAAAAAAAAATCTGGTTATTTAATCGGTTAGATTAGGTTCCCGCTTGTAATAAAAAATATACATGGTGTTCAGAAACTTGTTGCATAAGCAGGAAACAGGTGGATATACATATACATCACAATTGGAATCCATTTTGTGGAGTGCACAACTTTTTTTGATCTAAGCTTTAGTTTTCAAGTAAATAATTGGTCCGAAGTTTCATAACGTTTTATTATGCATTATTTTTTTTCTATTATTTTAAATGCGTCGATGCGTTTAACAAGGCTTAAAAACTTTTTTAAGCCCTTTAGTTGCCGATAAAAAAATAAAACAAAAACAAATTGCACAATTTTTTAAATTTTTTTAAATGATATCATTTTTTTTAATTATTTAATGTCATTTTTTATTATTTATTTACGACCCGTTTTGGGCTTTTAAGTCCCGAGGTTAGAAAGCCCTCTCGGCGGTGGACTTTGACACTATCTGTTTGATAAGAAAACAAACAATGCGCATCGGGATAAGTTTAGTGATAGATATTCAAGGAATTCATATTGTATTCTGGTTTGATGCGCAAAAGCGTTTCGTAACACCTAACCTTTGATTCAGTTCGATTTGGGTCAGAAAACTCCGTCTACGGAGACTCGCTGCATTTCGTGATTGCTGCACATGATTTTATTGCGTTTATATTTTATTTTTAAAAAATAGATGAAGCACTCAATTGACCCGGCTTTATAGAAGATGGGGTGGTATTTCAATCTCGTTTAGACATTGGAGGTTATCCACCACTTACCCGCCCTGGTATAAGTAAGTAAGTAACGGATGGTTACTCCTTCAAGGCTCTCGCAAGTACTCTAATTTTTTTGAATGAACGAATCTACATTTAATTTTGAACGAATCTAGACCTCCAGTGTCCCTGCATACGTTGTTAGTAAGCAGTATGCAAGGACATATATCACGTTTAGACAGTGACCTTCCTCTTTATTTGAAGGTCAAGTTGCAAAATTTTAACAATCTTGGAATAAATCAGTAGATTTGTATAAAAATGGAAGCCACACCGGGAAACTCTGTAACGCGGTGTCCGAAAATTCGTCATAAAATCAGGAAGCTGGTGAATCTACATTACATTTTGAGTCGATTTCACACACAAGAGGTCCTGAGGAAAATAATTCCCCTCAGGGCCTTTAGGCATCTTTGGGGATGCTGGGTGGAGGGTCTTTTTAGGAATGGAAGGTGAGGAAGTTCTGGGAAGGAAAAGGGTATTGGGGGTGGGTAGGAATCGGGGGGTCAGTGTGTCCAGGAGTGACAGACGTATGAATCCATCCCTCCCACTGAGGTGTAAGGCGATTTTCTGAGAGAGTACAGCTGGAGAAGTCAAAAGGACTACCTCAGCCATTCTCTCCCGATTCGGCCTGCCATTCGGTGGGCAGACGCATCCGCCGCCAAGACCCGAACAAACCTCATCTCATGAACCCGGGAACCCCTGCTAAGTCACCAAACGTAGCGAACCGGGGTGACTTGTGGCAGAGGTATTGGTTATCCAATGAATGGTTCTCAGGGCGGCGGTACCCATACCCTACTCCCAATTTGTGCTTTCGTTTTCGAGTAAATCGAGTCCGAAGTCACAATTTTTTTGGTCAAAGTTTAAAAATCAACTGAATAATAATTTTTTTACTTGATAAGTTTACTTGATTTACTTGTTTTTTCAAATTGTCAAATTATACTAAATTAAACCACTAAAGAAATCGATTTTTCACGATTTTGAGGCAAATTTGGCATTTATTTGCGAGTTAATGATGATTATTTTAAAAATAATTTTGCCCCACCTACCAAATAAATATGAAATAAAGAATGTAAATCATAAAAAAAGGATTTTGGTGGGTTTAAATTTAATTTACAAATGATCGATTAACTTTTAAAAACAAGTTTGTCGTATTTAGATTTCATTTTTATTTTATTATTTAACTAGCTGGTACCCGGCATGAGTTGCAACGTCATTCAAAGAAATAAATTGATTCTCCCTGCATGTCCTTTCCCGTGCGTTCCCGTTCCCTTCCACCTTCCTCCTCCCTCATCTCTTCTCTCTCCGCGAACCACACCTTCCCCCTGCCTTTCCTCCCTGCCGCTAAAATATATGAAATACACACATTTTCATTAGCTTGCCATTATGTACAGCCTATGTTACTCGCTGATAATGTAGCTTTCTATTGGTGAAAGAATTTTAAAAATAGGTTAAGTGGTTTAGACGTGAAAGCGTAACAAACAAACACATGCACTTTCGCATTTATATTATTACTAGCTGGTACCCGGCACGCGTTGCTATGGCATTTAATAAAGAAATTATTTCTCCCTGTGTGTCCTTTCCCATTCGTCCCGTTCACGTTCCGCCTCCCCCTGATGGTGAATCCCGGCGTATGCAAATAAATTTTATATGATTAATTTGTGTTATTTCACGGTTAATTCATTTAAAAATAATATAGTTTATTTGTGGCACGTTCCAGAGTGGAAGATACTCTCAGTATCGCCCTGGTGCAAGAAAATCATTCAGAATTGAAACGTTGCTTGAAATGGCTTTAGCCGTGTTTGGTGACAAGATCTAATAGTCAGGTACTTCCCCACCTTCCTCTTCCTCGTTTTTTTCCCCTCCCCGCTACCTTCAGCCTCACATACACCTATTCGGGATGCCTTAGTCTCACTGGCTACAGACGGGAGCTATCGGCTGGCGACGCCCTTGATTAAAATCATAGACAAAATGTGCAATATTGGTGATATCTATGCTCACTTCCTATATATGTATTTATATGCTAAGCTGCCGAAATGAGGTATTTGTGAGGAGTGGCAGGAGTTACGAAATGGGATGAAACAAGAAACTTGGTGATCCAAGACGATCTAAACATTGAACCACCGTTACTCTTCATAGAAAAAATACAATTGAGGTGGCTTGGACATGTACTAAAAATGTCTGATGACCGAATTCCTAGGAAAATACTGAGTGCGATTCCAGAGAGTAGACGTCCAGTGGGCCGCCCCAGACACAGTTGCGCGAGAAAACTCCAGAAACCGTGTGAGGAGAGAATGGGACTGCCATGGACGGAGGTTGCACAATCATCGCCTTGTCGATACATTGGGTCCCCGACCCGAATAGGACAAGGGGAAGAAGATGATGATGTGCTAAGCTGTACATTCCAACTAAGCCGAACTTGCTACTGATGAATCAGGGAGAGTTGTATGAAGTTAGCAAGGGAATATAACATTGGTAAATCCACAGTATCTCCTTTTGTAAGGCAAAAAGAATAAAATTTTCGATTATGTATCATTTTCATTAAATGGTTCCTAAAATTAACTATTGTTAATAAATATTATTTAATAAAATTAACTACATATTGGCATTACTTGGGGTTATGAATGGTTTGGAGTAAAATTTAAATTTGGGTAAAAGTTTGGTTGTGAATTCTAGTGTACCTGAAAACAGGTGTATTTTTAAAGTGAAAATAATATTATTCTTAAGGATTTAATTTTTTTTACTTCTTATAAGTATTTGTTTCACTTGAATGTGCTATGTCTCCCTCGGGGCGTCCCCGAATTTTTCTACTGTTCATCAACTTTAATTCACATATCTAATTCCATTGCAGAGATAATGCATTAAGTCTTCCTCGGGCATCCCTTTTTTCTACCATTCGCTACTGTGTACCACCTTGTTACTATTAAAAAATTACATTATATCGACTTTTAATCGACTCCGTATCTGATTTTAGTGCAGAGATAATGTGTTAATCTTCCTTGGGCGTCCCTGACTTCTTCTCCACCCTCTAAACACTAATTTAGTGGAACTCAACTAGTTTATCACATTGTATTCCTTTTATTATGTAACTAGCGTATAAATAACTATTGGATTCCGAAATATCAGATATAAAACAAAATAAATAAAGAAGTCTAACTCTCGAGGTTCAGAAAATTTTGCCGTTTTTTAAAGATCTCAGTAATTTGAAAATTCATTACCGAACACGCTCAGTTTTTAATTGTTCGGTCTACAAAGACTTTTTTTAACTTTTTGATGAACTGAGTGATATTGAGTACCTACCTGGCATCAAATGGTACGCGCTCTGTGTCATATGTCTAGGTTGCCATCTATTCCCATGTATCGGAATTGTCACCGTTATCGAGACCTCTGTCTCGACATCCCGAGAAAATCTATAATGTCCGGATTTAAACCTGCACAATGTAGTAATGGTGTTTACTAATGAATATTTTCATCGGCCATGCTGACTTCGAGCGAGTGGATACTCCCACTCCTCGGGAGAGGTCGCGGTGACCCAGTTTGTGTGGTTTGTTTTTTGTTTTTGTTTTCTGTGTACATAATCCTATATCTATCATAAAACGGATTCCACTACGTATTACTAGAAGTCAGGATTTATTTCAGAGCAGAAATTCTGGAACTAACTATCATATGTATTCCTCTTTGCCAAGAATACTAACGGAGGGAAATAATTATACTAAGTCAGTGGACATCTTCAATTTATTTTTAAGAAAATACAAGATTCTGTTTGTTACTGAAGCAGTTCAGTTATGTATAAGGAAATATATAGTATTTGTATTTTTTAAATTTCATATGTAAAAGCCCCGAAAAAGGGTGTAAATAAATAAATAAACCTTCTCACCATACGAGTAGAAGAAGTGAAAATGTTCACACAATTAAACTTAGGGCTTGTTGGAAGAAAATCGTATTTCAAACCAAGTAGTAATTACTGTTGATTGCTAATTGTTAAATGCTGAGGATTCCATTGAGAGCCAGATGCACCAATCTGTCCATTCTGGAAGAGCTATTTCGTGTATTTTCAGATACTTTGGACACGTTGCTCGCCAAACTGAGGACTCCAACTTGGAGAAATTTATAATCACTGGCAAATAGATGGCAGGAGAAACAGAGAAACATCACCAAAGCGCTGGAGTGACCAAGTATCAATGGGTATGTCAATATCCGCAGCTCCCCGTGCAACGCAGAACCGCGAAGAGTGGAGGAGTCTTTTTCACAATGAAATCAGAATGGGAGTCATGATCTTCAGCAATTAAGAAGACTTAAGAATAAGAAAATTGTTGATTGAGACTTACCCAACAGCGGGTCCAGCCTGTCCCTGAAGCTCTTGGCTCTGGAGATGGTGGCTAGTCGGATGGGGGCTTCTCCTGAAGGTGGGGTCACTGATCTCTCTCTCGCTGTAGAGCTATCATCTTCTTCCTGCAGAATTACAAAACACCAAAATCAACTTTAATTGCAGGCAACAGTTGCTTCACTGTCACCATCTTCCAATCAAGAACGCACACGTTGAGTAACTATCTCCTGTCGCCCTTTATTCCGGTTATGGAATGAAAAGAAATTAAATTCGGAACAGTAGCAGTCGTTAGTGCACTTATAATCAGATGAAGAAAAAATGCATGTCTGAGACGTTACTGGGTACCTACATCCCATTAGTGAGAGGGGAAGGGACAGTTTTGCAAGTTGTACAAGGTCCTCCAAGCCTATACTGAAAAGTTTTTTTTTATGTGTATTTTTATAAATATATTTATAAAAAAACAAGTGAAATAAAAATTCACCTAAAAAAAAATATAAAAAGGGCTTTTTAATAATTTTTGCTACCAAAATATCACTCAAGATGATTATCTTAAATACGGGTAGAATCTGTAAAATTTTAACATAGGGTGACACTACATACATTTGCTTAGATCTAAATAAACATACAAACAAACTAATGTCTTATTATGTTTTCACGCTGCTGTCTCCGAATCTGTCGCCGAATGACTTTTTTCGCCTGTTTGCTGACTCCCAAATAATAATACACACATGCAAACAGTTTCGACGCTCGTAAATCGCCAACAGGTGTAACTAAAAAGACTCCTTGAAGCCGACGCAACTGTTGCCACAACTAAAGTTGCTCATGTGCGCCTGGCCTGGGTTTATTTTAATTTTATATCCTTTGCGTAAACCACCATGAACATAATTTTTAACAATATTAACTGTAGACCATAGCTTGACGGTGCCACAAGTAGCCAACAAATTTAAAGCATTTTTTTTAATATGCAAGATTGTCCCTATTTCAAATTTTCTGTAAATCAGATATGCCTATTTTACTTTAGATGCTTATATGTATGTTAACTTACCGCATCGTAGGTGTGTGAGAGTAGGGAGAGAGGCTCATCATTGGAGTGAGGGGGAAGGAACCTGTCCCAGTGAGTGCAGTCCCACGGCTCGTTGAACACCGTCCCATCATCGCTCGCCTTTACATGAAACACGGAACATTTATGAACACGGGGAGAAAATAAAACATTCAAGAACAGACATAAAAGTAACTCCTATGGTGATTAACTAAACTGGCCATTCGGCGCCATTTTGTTTTTTTTTTTGACATTTGAAAGGTCCCCGTTAAATGCCGATTCCACATGTATTTCAGCTTTCTATCAAATTGTAATAAGCTAATAAGTTTAACAACATGATAGTTGTCCTCTTCTGCTGATTAATGAATTTGTTCAAAAGCTGATATGGTCTTAGAATCGGCATTTAGCGGGGACCTTTCAACTGTCAAAAAAAACAAAATGACGCTGAAAGGCTAATTTGATGACAATGTTACATTTGAATTTCTGTGAAACAACCTGTCTTAAAATTCTGCCAATTTCCTCTATCCTGCCCATTCCCCATTAACTAACTAACTAACTAACTAACCATCACGCCGTTTCCCCGCAGGGGTAGGCAGAGAGGACGGACCGCCAAACAACTCGGTCTTGGCACACACTCCTTGCCTCGTTCACATTCATACACCGTCTCATACATGCTCTTCTATTATTCCGACTCTTCACATGGCCCGACTCAAGTATTTGATTCACTTGGTCGTGCCATGTCTTTCTCGGACGTCCCCGACTTCTTCTACCATTCACATTTGCATCATATATTCTCCTTACACTCCTTTCCTCGTTCATTCTCTCTACATGCCCGAACCATCGGAGCGTTCCTTTCTTGATCTTACTCATTACGCTTACATCAGCCTTGCATTCTTTGCGGATCTCCGCGTTTCTCACACGATCATACATGGTTTTACCACACATACGCCTCAGGGATCTCATTTCTACAGCATTCAGTCTACTTTCATCCTTTCTCTGCCAGTTCCATGCCTCACTGCCATACATCAGGGTAGGTACCAGTACTCCATTATGGACGGCTAGTTTCGCGTCTTTGGACAGTTTTTTGTTGGTGCCAACGGCGTTCAGTCCTCCATTAATAGAGTTACCTGCATTCACCCTTCTTTCAATATCTCTTTCAGCCTTCCCATCTCTCGTAAACATACTTCCCAAATAAACAAACTCATCCACCTGCTCCAAGCATTCATCGTTCACAACTATATTGCATACTGTTTTCGTACTCTCTCTTTCAAACACCATGACTTTAGACTTACTTACATTCATCATTAACTCATTCTTCATACATACTTCGTTCATCCTTGACACGAGAGACTGTAGATCTTCCATACTGTTAGATATCAGCACCGCATCATCAGCATACAAAAGGCAACATACTTTCAGATTATTCAATTTCGCGCCCAATCCCATCTCTTTCAATTCTTGCATACAATTATCCATGTATAGATTGAATAACCACGGCGACATTACGCAGCCTTGTTTAACACCTTTCGTGATGTCAAACCACCCCGTAAAATCGCCGTTCACCCTAATACATGCAACGCTTCCCTCATATAGAGACGCAATTGCCTGTATGAGATTCGTATTCACTCCATACTTGGACAATACCTTCCATAGCTTTTTCCTGTCAACTCGGTCGTATGCTTTTTGTAGATCTACAAAGGCACAGAAGAGTTTCTGGTTTTTTGCAAGAAACTTCTCAGTGAGCATACGCAATGAGAAAATCTGGTCCATGCACCCTCTTCCACTCATAAAAGCACCTTGCACATCCCATATTTTATCTTTCGTTTCCATTCTTACCCTTTCAATCAATATTCTACCATATAGCTTGCCGACTGAACTAAGAAGGCTAATAGCCCTATGATTCCCACATTCCATACGTGACCCTTTACCTTTGTACAATGGCATGATTACAGCCCTTCTCCAATCTAGTGGCGTGTAACCCTCCACTAAACATTGATTAAAAAGTTTGCACAACCATGTGAGAATAATACGGCTATCCCCCTTAAAGTATTCGGCAGCAATATTGTCGAAACCCACAGCCTTACCATTTTTCATACATTTAATAGATCTTTTTATTTCATCCATGCTGATTTTGGTAACATTCACTACATCATCGTTCACACCCGATTCACCGCTGAGATCACAGTCACCCGGGTTACTTTCGAAGACTTCTTCGAAATATTTCATCCATCTCTCTTTAATTTCTTTCTCATTCGTCAACATTTGCCCATCTTTCGATTTTATCACTTTCATGCTTCCGTTCTCTGGACCACTCCGGGACCTTTTGACCTCCTTCCAAAACAGTTTAATGTTTTCTTGGAAGTGGTTTGTCATTTTTATCCCCTCTTCCTCTTCCAGGCGTTTCTTTCGTTCTTTCACTCCAACACTTACTCTTTTCTTGCATACCTTATACACTTCTTTCGCTCGATCTCTCTCTTCGCTTGGAGCACTGCCAGTCTCTATCAGACGTAACCAAGCTTCCTTCTTCTCTGAGACCAGTGCTTTGATCTCGTCATCCCACCATGCATCACCTTTCTTCCTACCTTGCTTACTTATTCCACATACGTCTCTAGCAGATTCACATAGACTCACCTTTATGTGGTTCCATGTTTCCTCTATGCTTAGACCGTCCATTTCTTTCTCATTCAATCTCATTTCTGCACAATTCTCATACTCACTTCTGACATAATCGTTTTGTAGTTTTTCTATTTTGACTCTTGTTGGAGCTGATACCATTTTCACTTTAGAGCGCCAGCCGCGGAAGAGGTTTACTCTCGATACCACCAGAAAGTGGTCAGTTTCAACCTCAGCCCCTCTGAAAACTCTTGTGTCCTCGGTAACGGCTCTCAACCTAGAGTCAATTAGTTCCCCATTAATTTTTCAACATTCAACAGGGTAAAAGCCCCATTCGTTTCTAGCAGTCAGGACTCCTGTTTAGTCATCACAAAAATGGTTCCTTTTAGAACTCTTTGCACATAATGTAGTTATCAGTACGCATATTGCCGAGAATATGTAGGTTTTATGTATTACCTGCGAGCTAACAGCAAGTCTGTTCTCCACATTGTCGTAGCTGGACATGCGGCAGCCTTTGGGGTCCTCAGGAGGGTCATGGGAAGACTCCACTTCTCCGCTGGACTTCAGCATTGTGGGGTATGGAGAAAGGTTCAGCTCAGGGAATCTGAAACAAGGATATTACATCAATAACGTAATCTCTTTCAAAAATTAAAATTTTATTTTTACATTAGCTCCACACAGGAGGCCTCGAGGAGAATAATTTTCCTCAGGGCCTATGTCATCTTAGGGGATGCTTTGTGGAGGGTCTTTTTAAGGAAGGGAAGGATAGGAAATTCTGGGAAGGAATAAGGTATGAGGGGTGGGTAGGAATCAGAGGGTCGGTGTGTCCAGGAGTGACAGGCGTATGAATCCATCCCTCCAACTGAGGTGCAAGGCGAAAGGGTCGAGAGAGTCCGGCTGGAGAGTCTCAACCGATGCGGCTCGCCACGCATTACGTGAGCAGACGCATCCGCCACTAACATCTAACAAAACCTCACCCCATGAACCAATGGCAGAGGTGTTCTTTATCCAGTAAATGGTTCCCAGGGCGGCGGTACTCATATCCGCCTCCCATTCTCATTCTTATGTTTAACAGCTTCGCTGTGGAACGATTTGACAACCTCTGTGTTTCTCTCCCCAAAAAGACCCCCCATACAGCATCCACAAAAATTATAGGCCCTGAGGGAAATTGTTTTCACCAGGGCCTTTGTGTGGAGTTATTGTTAAAAAAATTGCTGTGTGTAGACCAGAATTGGTAGTTTCCGATAGTTCAGCGATCGAGCGTTAGGAGCATTGGAGGAAAACTGGAGGTGGAAAAACAGTGACTTTTCCACTTCATGTACCGTATAATTTTTTTATTACTTTGTTGTAAAACTGCATATCTCGATACAGGAATCCCCTAGTGAGATGTGCAGCTTATGTTTTCATGTATTTCTTATTTTTTTCAATAAATGAAAAAAAAAAAAAAAATACATCAGTGATGACGCAACTTTTTTAATTGATACAATAACATTACTTGATAATGTTGGCATCACTGGGTGCTTTATGCCTTGCTAAGGCCCCCTGATTGGAAGTATAAATTTTCATGACTAGGCGAGTAAGAACCAGACAGCATACCTTTGTGCTAGCACCTGATGGATGGTCAGCATGTCTCCGTGATGGGCAGAGTCCAGCCGGGTCAGCTGCTCCGTCAAGGAGGGGAAGGCCCCTCCCCCTGAGCTGCCATGGACCCCCAACTCACCCCCCTCGCGGCACCCGCTGTTCTGCAGGGGAGTCATGTCACCTTGCTTGCCTAAAACAAAAAATAATTTATTAATGAGATATCAACACTAAATGCTTAATAAATACTAACACCTCTGCCATAGGTCACCCCAAGTGGTTCGCTACGTTTGGTGACTTAGCAGGGGTGTACAGGTTCATTAGGTGAGGTCCATGTCTTGTATGAGGAGATTCTTCAACCTCCCTCTCCACCCATCGTCTTGCACCACAGCGGGAGGGTTGGATTCATAAGTTCTTCACTCCTGGACATGCTGACCACTAGATTCCTACCCACCCCTCATACCTTTTTCCTTGCCAGATCTTCCTCTCCTTCCTTTAAAAAAACACTCTACACAGCGTATCCAAACATGACATAGACCCTGAGGGAAATTATTTTTCTAAGGGCCTCCTGTGTGGGGATTATGTAAAAAAATTGGTCTTTTTTAAATTCAGTCTCCAACTGAAAACACCAAACTTCATAAGCATGAAAACTTCTTAAGAGCGTATTACCAGCCAGCGGCCGAAAATCCATATTTCGTCGAAAAAGGTTCTTACGATCGTACAGGGCGGCTCCAATGAGAAAGATTCATTACTTTCAGTACCAGCTTTTTAAAATTATAACTTAATATCGATTTTATTTCATTCCAAATTTGCTTTAATTTATACCTACATCCAAAAATGCTGAAAGGCGTGTTGATAAAACTATTAAAATTATGTAGTTTTTGTAATTATTTTTTGATCATAAGTATTTATCATTTTTCAATAATGTTTAAGCAAAATAAGAATGTAAAAAAAATTGAAATATATTAGTCTGTAAGTGCGCAAATAAACATACAAACGGACCAATTTTCGTCAAGAAACACACGTACTTATATAATTTTTTATGATTCTATTTAAACTAAAATTAAAATTCTGTTACATACGTTTACCAGATAATGTATTGATTTATTTTACTGCATGATTATGTGATTTGAAATGGGTGTTGTATAATTAATGTACTTTTTTGAAAATTTAACAAATCCGCCAACGACCTATGGTATAACTTTATTATACTAAAAATTATCATTTTTTCTGAAAATTTAAAACATACGTTTACTAGATAAAAGAACAATCTTTCGAAATCAATTTATAATTTTTTGTGGAAAAGAGTTAATACGTCTAAACACTGATTTAAAAATGACATATTTATGGTGTTCTCTGGTTATACGCTCTTAAGCGGGAACTTCTTAAAAGAGTTTCACTGTAAATATATTTTAAATAGCTAGACTTTATATAATTTTTTTTTTTAAATGGGCTGGTATTTCGAAAAAGGATTTGAGGAGGGCTTCAATTAAGAGCAATGCATTCAAGGAACTGATCATCCAAAATTAATACAAGGTAGAAACATAAAAATGTCAATGATGATATAAAAACTCCCCCTCCATGTGCTATAGTGTGTTTTTACCGTTGGTGACCACACCATCAGTAATACTGATGTAACGTAAGGTAAATATTAATAATAGTAATTATCACACCACAATTACCAAATCAGACATTAAAATAAACAAAGAAAAGTCATTTATTATTAACAGACGCGTCCAAAATAGGTCTGTGAGCCGATATTGTTTGTTTCCTGATATGAAAATGGATCATTGGGTGCAGTCTGTGTGAATGGATGCAATAGACATATCATTTTCATCAGACTCTCTTTATCAATACTTTCAGGATCGAACATAAAAGACACTTGAGCCACGCTTCACAGAACAAAGGATAAATTTATTTACTTTAGAACTGTTGATTTAGACACCAATATATAAAATTGAGCGTAAGATGTAACGAAAATGTCAACATTATTCAATTAATGCAACAATTTCCAGTTCCCACAGAAAGTACTGGGTAACAACTAACTGCTACATGTCGCGACGGATCACATTATACGCGCTCTGTCTCATCTGTTACCGTGCTGCTGGAACAAAATGGAATGTGTATCACGTGACCTGCTAGACTGTACCCAAATACCCAGTAGCGAGGTGTGAAAAAAAAAACCAGACAGCAAAATGCCATCTATGTTTTTAACCCTGCCGGATCCGCGATGTAACGATAGTCTACCACACTCTTTAAAACTTCAATAACTCCTTAAACATTAATCATTAAATCAACATTTTAGGTATTCCTAAAAAAATATATTTTGCATCCGTAACAAGGAACAATATTTAAAAAATTGTGACGATTCTGAATAATAAAAAATGTTTTCCTAAATATCGACACATTTCTGTGTCAGATGAGACAACAAATTTAAATTTTCTGTGGGAATGACAGAGAAGACAAAACATTATTTCATTCCAACCTCATTAACCTACGTGCAATATTAAGATCTCCTTTTAATTATTTAAGGTAATGAACTACTAATTAACATAAAATCATTTGATTTTGGTTTGAAAATTATATTGCTTAGAAATATTTTAAATGCTTTAATTAAATACTGCAAATACAACACATCTTGACCTTCGAAATAATAGAGTATTTATTTTTAATTTGTAAAAAGCATTAACTTTGTGGCTTGCCATAATTTACAATAAAAACACATATAAATTTGTTGTAGACCACTTTTATTTTATAAACACTCTACCGATTTCGGAAGCACCCTTCCTTCGTCAGGAGAATATTATAACTAACCTAACCTATTGTACAGAATATAATAATATTCTCCTGACCGGTAGAGTGTTTATAAAATAAAAGTGGTCTACAACAAATTTATATGTGTTTTTATTTTAATAGAGTATTTTTTTTTTATTAGTCTTTTTATAAGCCCACAATAAAACCAAGTATCAGGCTTCTTTAAAGTTCGAAATCTCCTGCTTACGAGCCCATTTTCGGTTATGGTTTTATTGTATTATGTGGAAAATTAAATTATTTAGAAAATGATCTAAAAACATTTGAAAATTGTGCCTGAGTTTCGTAAAATAAAATAAAACACGCTTTTGGCAATTTTTTTTTCTCGAATAAATCAAAAGAGGTGTTAAAGGGGAATTTCAACCTTATCACCATCTACATTAGGAGTGTTATTGTTAGCAGCCTGTTCCCGAATTTTACACGACGTAGTTCCCCACTTTACATTTCTTTTTGGATCTTCTCATTCGTAATATTATGGTTATAAATAGTTTTACCACCCATACACCAAAGGGATAATATTATCATTTCTTCAATTTTCCAATGAATAATAAGCAATTTGATGTTAAAAATGTTTGTTTTTGTTTATTGAGTTTTCCATGTGTAATTATTTGTAAGTAGATAAATAATTAATACTGGTTTTTCTTTTATCCATAAATACACAAGCCGTCCCTTTGTCTGTTGAGGTCAAAGGAGATAACTTCACTCCGGCATAAACTGGTATGAATTATGTTTGTTTAGAATTTGTGTTATGAAATTGCGAGTCACAAGGTAAAGGGCTATAATATACAAACACAAACCAATGTATTGGAAGGCCATGGTGAAGGGATAAAAGAAAAATCTATCACATAAATCCTAACAATTGGCAAGAAAATCTGTGTTTTGAAGCAGAAAAAAAACTCTTGACATCATGAAATTTGAATAGCTTTTTCTGTTTATAGGTACCATCATGAGTCATACAGCTTCGAATTAACAGATTGACTGACAAAAAGTAAGATAAGTTCTGTGAATAAAAAGGTGTTGAAACATTATGTTTTTACATTAGCCTTTCACAAGAGGCCAATAATTGCCCTCAGGGTCTATGATATCTTTGGGGCTGCAGTGCAGAAGGTCTTTTTAGAAAAAGAAGGAGAGGAAGTTCTGGGAAGGAAAAAGGTATGAGGGGTGGGTAGGAATCAGGGGTCAAGGAGTAACGGACATATGAATCCAACCCTCCCACTGCGGTGCAAGGTGATGTTCCAAGAGAGTCCTGCTGGAAAGGTCTCCCTCAACCAGCCTCTCCCGATCCAGTCTGGTGGGCAGACCCATCCGCCAACAAAACTCGGACAAACCTCACTCCATAAAACCGGGCACTCCTGTTATGTCACTAAACGTAGCGAACTATTTGGGGTGACCTGTGACATAGGTGTTGGTTATCCAATAAATGGTTCCCTGGGCGGCGTTACCCATACCTGCATCCCAAATTGTAATCATGAACAAATAGTTCATATTGACTATTTGACGTGTGTAAACTATCTGCAGTCGTGCACGGGAACGATGACAAGTTACTGACATTATCGATAAAACCTTTAACAATCGACCGTGCTAGATATCCTGATCTCCAACAAAGACCTCATCAAATCGCTTACCGATATCATTGCAGAGTTCTAGTTCCTATCAGTCATGCCAGATTAGAACAGGGGTCAGAAAAACAGTCTAAATACATCTAAATAAACACAATCATGATTTTGAAGAGTTCAAGGTTAAAATTATCAAATGTATGGCTTACTGATGAATTCCCAGCTGGAGTCGACAGTCCATGTTTGATCCTGTCGCACCGGCACAGGTTTGATTCTCGGTGGTAGCACCGCCTTACCACGAGGACGTCCAGACTTCATTCCCGCAAGATTGTCAACGGAACTTGACGTGTTTGGGGATGAAGCTATAACAAGAAGACATTCTATTGTAATTCATTGCAGTATTTCAGAGATACTAACTCTGTATAAGTTTACATGTTGAAAAAAAATACATATATATATATATATATATATATATATATATATAATAAATATAAATAATAAATATATATATGTATCTAAACATAACCTACAAATCAATACCAATGACTCCTACAATGATATTTCATGTTTTTTACAAATTTATCATATTGTCATTCACATTATAACACCGTGTATCTCAAAATTAATGATTTTTTTCAAATTTCTTTTAAAACCAAACATGCCCGTGCCATGATTTATTGACAAATAAATGTTTTGATCAATCACCGCTCATTTTTACAAAGTTTGGTGACAAAATAATTAGACTTATTTTAATTTGGCGGTAAATTTAATGTTTATATAAAAGTTTTATTTAGTTATAAGAATAAAAATTTTGAATGCTCTTATAATAATTTTGTTTTATTATTTGAAGAAAGTTGAATAGAATATTATTTCTCGCCTAAGAACAACGCATATCTCATTATTTCTCAGCCTTTTTTGTGTATTACACCGCGAATGTCACATATAACCCTACAAAATGTTTTTAATTAAAACAATTACTTCTCCAAATAACTGATCCCTAAATATTAGTTGCCCATATTTTTCAAAGTTGGGCTATTTTTATTAAACTAAACGGTTTTTTTTTCCTCCGAAAAACTTGTGTAAAATGAGATAAGCGGTGAGCAATATGAGCAACAATATAAATTGAGGACAAAACTTTGTGAATATTTGGGAAATACCGAATAGTATTGAAGAAATAAAAAGCTGTCAAAATGTAGATTTTTAGTGATGTCTAAATTGTACTACGTGTTAATTCACACGACACCATTGCATACATTTTACCGATGTTCGTGCTGCAATCTTATTTATTAGTGCTGAAAACGAGGAAAACCATCGGTCACGCATTAATCTCATTACCGCATATACATATTAACAATTTTTTTCCTGTTTTTTCAACATTTTTTTTTTTTATTGCTTTTGATACTTATATATTTTAATAATTTTATCCGTTACGTAAATGTATTGAAAAGGAACACCTAAAATATGAACTCGGTATTTAGTATATTTATGAGTGGACAGCACTAGCAAGGAGGCGTTAGTAAATAGTTGACTGAAGGATATGTAAGATCTGGCTTGACCAGAATGTAAAATCAATAGACTTACGTGACAGCTCCTCGATGCTTTGCATGTCCCTCAGGGGCAGGTAGGGGTGCCCATGTGTTGGGGGCTCGCTGTATCTCTGTGCCGGACCGATCCCCGGCATTCCCCGCACCACTCTCCTCCTCTGGACCAGGGGCACAACAGCCTGTAGGAGGCAACATGAATTAGATTGGCAGAAACTATAAATATATTTTCCGCTTAACCAGCCGTTTTTTTTATTTATGCCAGAAAAAAACATTGCCAAAAAGTGAATATTAAACTATTTTGCGGAGTTCAAGCATAAAACATGTGAACAAATGTTTATATACATAATTTTCTAAAGAACTTAATTTGCATTGTTATGCAATAAAACCATAAAGAGAATGGGGTTCGCAATTGAGAGATTTTGAACTTTAAAGCAGTTTTTATAGGCTTGAAACTTTATTTTATCTGGGCTTATAAAAAGACTAATAAAAAAATATACTTGATTATTTCAAAGGCAAAATGCGTTCTACTTGCAGTATTTAATTAAAGCATCTAAAATATTTCTAAGCCATCTAATTTTCCAACCAAAAACACTTGATTATGCATTACTTCATAGCGCTTCTTCTCCACTAGCGACTATTTTTTTCAAATTTGACCTTTAAATACCAAATGTAGACTCAACATAAACAAGATTTAATAAGAATTATTAAATCAAAAAAAGTTACACCACAAAATCATCTCCAAATAATGTGATATGTAAATGGAGAGGTCTGTATCATCAATAATTAATCTACATTGTGCTTAAAATTGTTATTTAAAACTTGTTGGTATGATTTTCAATCTTACCTCTTTAATTGCATCCACTGGGTCTGCATAAAATGGACTATTCTGTTTCTCTGTTTGCAGGTCATCATCAGTGCTATTACAAAAATCATTAGTTAACAACAAACACTCGTCATTACTAATATTCTTGTTATGATTCTCCCGTTCTATCTCCTCATCGGTCCTGCCGACAAATTCGCTGTGTTTCAGTCTTTCGTTTGTGTCATTTGTCATCTGTTCGTTGGCATTCTTCATGAGGTTCAGTTTGTCGGGTCGCTTGGGAACAGGCTCCCCTTTGCTGTTGGTGGTTGCTATGATCATGGAGACCTTCTCTGCGGACTCCAGGGAGTTTTGATGAGCCAACTTTTGCTGGGCAGCTAGCTTCAGCGCCATGAATTGGTGGTGTTCCTTGTCGGAGTCATTATCCGTTGTGATGGGAGAACTGGGACTCAAGATGTTGCTGTTGAGCGATGTCACTTTTGCTGGAAAGAAAAATGGTTTTATTATGTAATTGTTAATTTTTTATTATTATCAATCAAACATACGAATACCAAATATTGGTCTGTCTGTGAGAGATTATAACTCTGGTTCAATGAACTCAGATTTGTTTTAAAATTAAGGGTCATTCACAAAATTCTAACTAATGTATAGAATTTAGATTATTTTAATTCTATACTTGAAATGTGTGCCTATGTATTTCTTTGTAGGCTTAATTTTAACAAGTAAAGGCAGATTTTGTGATTTTTCAAGGGTATGTGCTTTTTCTATTTTCAAGAAAGCATTATTTACTGGATTTGCTATTTTTTTTTTACATTCACTCCATACAGGAGGCAAATAATGTCATCTTTGGGGATGCTGTGTGGAGGGTCTTTTGAGGAAAGCAAGGAGAGGAAGTTCTGGGAAGGAAAAAGGTATGAGGGGTGGGTAGGAATCTAGGGGTCAGTGTCTCCAGGAGTGACAGATGTATGAATCCATTCTTCGCACTGCGGTGCAAGGCGATGGGTCAAAAGAGTCCGGCTGGAGAGGTAAAAAGTCTCTGTCAAACAGTTTCTCCTGATCCGACCCTCTTCCGTAGGTGGCCAAACGCATCCGCTCCCAAGACCTAGACAAACCTCACCCCAAGAACCCGAGAACCCCTGCTAAGTCACCGAACGTAGTGAACCGCTTGAGCTGACCTACGGCGGAGGTGTGGATTATCCAATAAATGCTCTCACGGCGGTGGTAACCATTCCCGCCTCCCAAATTGAACGTGATGTAGATTTTCATTATTTATTTTTGGAGTGTTATGCCGTGTTGCGCTACTTCTTTCTTTAGCCAATGTTTCGGACAGCGTTACAGTGTCTATCATCAGGGCATAACACTGTCCGAAATGTTGGCTAAAGAAGGAGGTAGGGCAACACGGCATAACACCCCAAAAATAATTAACGAAAATACTTTTCGCCGTGAAAATCTAAAAACATATATAGATTCACCGGTTTCCTCATTGTATCACGAGTTTCTGGACACCATGTATTTATTTATTTATTTATACTGGGTTTTACAGATTTTCGCACTTTCGTGAGAACAATCCAGTTATAAAACTCAGTTATTACACAATTATAAAAATCTACAATTAAATACAGATACATACAGTTAGAAAAACAAAAACATTACAAATAAAAATACAGAATTATAAACAAGGTCACTCAAGTAACACATTACAATGAGTGGTAAAAGACATATGAAATACGCGAGGCATGCATAGAGAGACAATTCACACAATATAATTAGTTAGTATTTTTTAACAGCGCCAGAACTTTTTTTTTTAATCCGTACAAATTATCAACGAAAATATCCACTTCAGCACACTCTATCTTGTCATATAGTCGACACATCTGGGTTAGAGGGCTAAAGTAGGCGATATTATTTTTAAATGTATTCATGTGAAAAATCTTATGGCGTCTTAAACAATGGGAATTGGGAACATTTATTTCAATACTGCTAAGACGTAATGTAGTATCAAGATGGCCGTGATGGCTAATATTATAATATTATTTATGATGTATAATATTATTCTGCAAATACAAGAACTTTAAATCTCAGAAGTGTTCATTATTGTAAACTTACCGTCTCTCTGATTTACGGTGCTCCAGATTTCATGTCCGGGTTGAATCTTTCCCAAATGAAAGACTAAACCCTTCCACACACTTTTCCACAAATGAATATCTAGTAAATTAACGCAATGTAATTGCACTATATAAGAATAAAACAATACAAGAACAATACGTCAATCCACCAGAAACATAATGGGAAAATATTTCACCGACTCCAGATATTTTCATATCAGAGGGTTCGGCTCTGATGAAATCCTAACTGGTCCGATAAATCCTACTGATCCCTCAATATAAATATTTAAAAAATCTTTCGTAATCCTACATGTATTTAAAATGACCGACTTTTGCATTTTTATGTACAAATTTTTTGACAAATCTAATACGCCTAAATTTTGAATGAGAGAGCTTGGTATAATGCCAGTAGCCGAAATAACAAATGGTAATATTTTTATAGTCTGAGAATGCCAAATTCTTTTAATTTCATTTCCTAAATCTGTATATTTTCTTATTTTTTCAGAAACAGTTTTCTGAATATTACAAGAATTTGGTATAGCGACATCAATGATATAAGTTATTTTCTTAATTTTGTCATGTAAAACTATATCGGGTCTATTATGACTAATTGTTCTGTCTGTCAGAATAGTTTTATCATAATAAATTTTATAAAATTCATTTTCTAAAAATGAATTTGGTTCATATTCATAATATGGTACATTACGGCAGTCAATCAAGTTATGTTTAATAACCAAACTTTGGTGAATTATTTTTAAAACTTGATTGTGCCTAAATGTATACTCGGACGGCGCTAATACAGAACATCCCGATATAATATGTTCTATAGTTTCCGGAAAAGCCAAACATTTTCTACATAAATCATCAATTTGATTTGCATCTTTGATGATATGCTTCCTATAATTTTTAGTATTAATGACTCTATCTTGTATGGCAAGCATAAAGCCTTCTATTTCTGCGCTCAACTCTCCAATACTCAACCATTTGTTTGACGAAAATTTGTCAACATATGTTTGGTTGAGATAATTGAAGTGTTTTGCGTGAAGAATTTTATTTGACCAGGAATCTAATAATTCCTGGTTGGTATTTATAAGAATGCTGGCATTCTCGTCGTATAAATTTAATGGTGAAATATTTCTATCTGCCTTGCATATTATTTTGTGCATTTCTGAACTATCAGCTTTCCTATGGAAAAAATTTCTTAGCATTTCTACCTGATTATGTTTTAAAGATGTTATTTTGACTATACCTCTACCTCCTAAATTTCTGGGTAAATTAATACGTTCTATAGCTGAATTTGGATGATGGCAATGAAATTTAGTTAATGTAGTTCTAATTAATCGTTCTAAGCTATCTAAATCTGTATTAGACCATTTAATTATGCCAAATGAGTAAGTTAATAGAGGTATTGCCCAAGTATTTATCGCCTTTACTAAATTTTTAGCAGATAGATTGCATTTCAAAATTTTTCTGATCCTAGTTTTAAATTTAATCCTAATATCATTTTTAATACTAGTATGATCTAATCTATTTGATTGCGGATATCCTAAATATTTATAAACCTCACCCCCTTTCATACTTTCAATTTTGAAATTTCTAAATATACCCTCGTCTCCATCTACAATTTTACCTTTCTCTATATGGATCGTTCTACATTTATCTAAACCAAAAGTCATTTTAATATCATCTGAAAAATTTTTAACTACTTTAATCATTTTCTCTAAATTTGGTTCAGAATTTGAATATAATTTTAAATCATCCATAAATAATAAATGAGAAATTATATTTCTCTCTCTAGTATTACCTTTAATTTTTATTCCAAACTTGCTTTTAATTAACATTTTAGATAGAGGATTTAATGCTAAGCAAAACCAAAGAGGACTCAATGAGTCTCCTTGAAAAATCCCTCTTTTTATTGAAATGCCCGGTACTATAATTTTCTTATCTTTCAAATTCAAAAGCAAATCGGTATTCCAAAATGCCATAATTTTTTCCAAAAAGCTAATAATAATTGGGTTAATTTTGTATATATTTAAAACTTTTATCAGCCACGAGTGCGGGACACTATCATAAGCTTTTTGGTAATCTATATAACAAATATATAAATTACGTTTTTGGGTTTGAATCTGTTTTAGAATTACAGAATCAATAACTAATTGTTCTTTACATCCCATATGTTTTCTGCGACAACCTTTTTGTTGTTCAGATAAAACATTTTTTTCATCTAAATGAGTGTATATTAAATCTGTCAAGCAAGAGGTTAAAATTTTATATATTGTCGGTAAACATGTAATGGGTCTATACTGAGAGGGATTATTAATATGTTCGCTTTTAGGCAACATATAAGTAATGCCCTTAGTTAGAAAATTTGGAAAATTTTGAGGTTCTCTGACAAATTTTGAAAGATTTTTTGCCAAAAGGGGATGTAAAGTAGTCAGACGTTTATACCAAAAATTATGTATCCAATCGCAACCCGTGGCTTTCCAATTATGAGTATTTTTTATAATTTTGGCTAACAATTCAACCGATATATCAGAAAAACTCATTTGTTCAATGTCTGAACAATTGAGTTCTTCATTTTCTATCCACGGACCTGACTCATTATGTTTTATATCTTTACTCCAAATATTTGTCCAAAAATCGCGCATATCTGATTCAGATGGCAACGGATTATTATTATTCGAAATAATATTTTGTTTATCGTCAAGTTTGGAATAAAAAGTTTTCTCATTTTTCTGAAATAATCTATTATTATTTTTTTTATTATACGTATAATTATATCTTTTTAATCTACTAGCTTTTACACCTAATTTTTGTTTTAACAAATCTAATAAATCATTGATTATATTTTCATTATTATTACTACCAATGCTATAACCAAATTTTCTCCCAATTACATCTACATGTCTCAAAATATTCCTACTTCTATTTCCATTTTTATACTCTATTACTCTAGCTATGCTACTTCTTAAAAATACTACATCATTTTCTAATCTACTCTGCCATTCTGGTTTTCTATAATTATATGATCTATCATCAGAAGACGTTAATTTAACTCCTAACTTGTTACATATAGTGATAGCACTAGCATACACTATTGTATGAAGATCTAAAAAAACTAATGTCATCAAATATAATTTTTGGTAAAATTATATTATTTAATTCAGAAATTAATTTAGATAATTTCTTTGACGTATGTAATTTTGGTAATTTTGGTCTAACTGTGGGCTCTATATCTATATATCTATTTATATTATTATGAAGTAAGTTAGCTAATTCTATAATATTTTCATCTAGTAAGTTTAAATTTGCAATGTTGTTTTCCCTAAGATTATAAATAACGTCTAAGTTATTTGAGTCTACTGTAATATCATTGGATTCTTCGACTAGAATATTATCTGAACTATCTACGTTCAATGTATCTGATATAACATTACTACTCGTATTAACTTGCTCTAAATTATTTTCTAATTGCAATCTATCTGCTACTTCCTTTTTTATCTGATCTAATGTTACTACAGGAATTAAATTATTTTTGAAAATTGCCCTCTTTTGGTCTGCTAATCTTTGTTCGTTTACTTGGGCAATCGGATAATTTTGTGAGAAAATTAAATGTAATTTTTTCCTATACAATAACATATCTGTTTCTAATTTAGTTACATAAAAATATGAACGAACGATGAACATATTGACATCGTTCGTCCATTTCATACGCTGCCTAGGGATACCTGCTTTTGTTTTTGGTGGTCTTAGACTATCATTGTTCATCTGTGTAGATGACATAACAGACCGCTCTTCATTTCGGTTGGTTGTAAATGACATATTATCAATTTACAAAACAACACGAAAATGATTATTATTATTAGTTCCTACATTCCAGTAACCAAGCAACTATCGTTACCTAGTAATATCATTTGTTAATTGTCAATTGTCAACAAATAATTTTCAAAATGCCCAAATAAAATATTTTAATTTAAACCTTTTACCTTTCAACGTTACAAATCTATAATATATTATATTTTAGAATACTGCTATCAAAATAAAATATATGTAATCAAATTTACCTTTAAAATATATTACAAATTAATCTCAAATATTATTGTTTACCTTGGTTACTGGAGCCTTCACAAAAGAGATTTTTTATATCCTATTTATTTATCTAAATAACCTATGGTTTACTGGCAGTTTATTTATTACGTAATCTAATATACTTATTTTCAAATATTTATATTTTTTGGGATCAAAACTAATTATTTTCTATCTGATATAATGAAAAATCAGAGAGATAATGAAATGCAAATGTCTCTATAGCGTTGCTAAGCACCGATTTGTATTATGATTATTAACATTATTAAACTTACGCAATGTATCAGGTAGCAGGTCTGGCCGTTTGCTGATGAGAATGCCGCTACCCAGGGCATCTCTCTGCGGCCGGAAGGTGGATCTGGCGGGGCCCTGGGGGCCCCCTTGCTCCGGGCCCCAGATGTCCTCATAGTCGGACGCCTTATCACCCAGGGAACTGCGATAGTACACCCCAGGAGACTCCAGAATGTCACTCTCCTGAAAATATGGACGGGTTTAAGAAATTGTTGCAGTTGGAAGAGGAATGAAGAACATTTTTCAATAGGGTGACCAGACAGTTGATCCCGAAATTACAATATAACAAGTACAATTTTTTATAGTTTATTTACCAATTTCAAACCTAAAATAAACTACAACAATACCTTTAATAATAAGTTGGTATGGAAATGAAACGAATTTATGTACAGTGTGATTTTTTTATACTTATATGCTGGTATATACGATGTTTATACAGTATCCTTGTTCTACCGGTATTTCAATGGAAGATGCTCCGAGGAATTAGCATCATTGATCCCCTATGCACCGGTGAACAGTCGAAAAACACCACAAACACGCGAACAACATATCTACACGATTGAAATTTGTCAAATGAGAATGGGACATTTCTACAAATCAATTTGCCAGCCTCTGTGTTTCCTCCCTCCTACAAAATGGGTCTCTTCAAGACCCATGTTCACTCCTTCATCTCCTCAAAAAGACCCACCACACGGCATCTTCAAAGATGACATATCGTCGCTTTAGTTTGTATTTGTCCAACAGACTATTAGAAAATTTTACAGGAGGAGAAGGCTTTCTTTAATTATTTCAATGAAACATTTGTAGGTGTTTAAGATAAAGCTATTTCCGTAAAGATAAAGGTCTCATTAGTTTAAATAACTCTTAGTTAAGTGATTAACTATAATTTTTTATGCCTTATTTTTAATTTTAAAGTGGAGATTGAACCAAAACTAAAATGGTCTGTTGGACAAATAAGAACTGAGGCGACGATATGTCTTGAGGGAAATTATTTTTCTCAGGGCCTCAGTGTAGAGTAAATGTAAAAAAAGGCTAATAGCGGAAAAACAAAACTCAGAATTGATCATTTTGATGATGAAATACATCATAATTATATTATATTTGTTAAATTTAACCAATCTCTTGTTAAAAATATCAACAGAACATTAAAGTCAAACCTTCGTCACTTCCAGCACATAACTAAATTGAAAATATTTTCTAAATAAGGAAAAACACATTTTAATCAGCTATTATAATATTCAATTCAAACCCAATCGCACAACACATCGATAAAACACCTTCCCAAAAGACCAACTAACGTGAAATGATTTGTAATGTGCGTTGTATTCAAAAGAAAACATCCAAAATGATGAATCATAAAATACAATGCAACTCTGACTGCCTGTTTGTTAAACATTTTTTAGAACAATTACAGCCAGCAAGAGATAAACGTTTATTTTATTAACTCTTGAAATTAAAAATTTTCACCGGGCTCCGGGTGATTCTATTTTCTTAAGAAAATAAATTTAACTTTAACTGCTCTGATCTATCGCGAATATGCAAGTTTTTCGTCTTAAACCAAATGTCAGACTTACAAAAACCATATGTTATTTCCGATTCACAAGAAAATCTGTGTAAATGAAACATTTCTGAACGTAGCCAAATACTAAAAACTGTTTTTTAAAGGTTATGAAATAAGTTTTCAAATTGTTATATTAAAAGTAAATATTAACATTTGTAAATATTAAAATTTAGAATGCAAACTTTAAAAAAATGTAAAAATGACTTAAATGTAAAGTGATGTTTTTATACGAAAACAGTACTAAAATCATGGATTATGTAAAAAACAATATGTACTTATTCTATCTTATAAATGTATAATAAACAATTTAGTCACCTAACTTGTTTATCATTTCTAACGGCGCGCAGGGATATATCATGAATCTGACAGAATAGGTCTTTGTATGTATTTCTATGGAAAACTTGAATAGAGATGTGCAGCTTGATTTATTATGGACCTTCTACTTTTTGTTTTAGGGATGTCAATAGAACAATAACGGAGTTATAACGATTTCTGTGGAAACACATGAGTTGACGTGAAAACACGCTTATTGTACTTGACTGCTATCGTTATATTATTGTGTATATCCGCTTACATATAGGAGTGGTTAAAGTATTCGTAAGCTGATTGTTCGTAGATGGAGCCATATTAATTATTTCAAGAAAAAACACGTAAGTTATGCTTTAAAACGTTAAGCCCTCAGGCCTCGACCATATTTTGTAAGTGTCCAAAATATTTATGCTTTGTAATAAAATCTAAATAAATGGAGTATTTCTGAACTTATCCGAAAACTAAAACTGTTTTTGAAAGTGATAAAGTACGCTTTCAAATTTTATAAGAATAAAATTTTTGCATACAAACATAAAGAGTAGCTACAATAATCAAACAGTGATGAGAATTTCTACTTTATTTATCTGAATTTCTACCGATTTCTTGCAAACCTCCCTTAAACATTTGAAGTTTTTAAGCTCTTAAAAAAATATATGTTTTCTTTGAAGATAATATCTATACATTCCCAATGCCGAAACATAAATTATATGAAATTCCCTCGATAGAAAAAAATTGCAAAGCATGCTCCAAATTTTTTTTATTTTCAAGTCTGTTTCAGTTATTTTACAAGTTATATGTATGAAAAAATTCACAGCGTTTCTTTAAATGCTGTTTAAGACAGTTATCGCGAGATTTTTGCTCTATTTTAAACGAGTCAGTAAATGTTAGCGCTCTCCTCTAACATTGGTAATTTCGTATCTCTCCATCTTCTTCTTTTTGGGGCCGGTAACAGAGCCTTAAAATCGCATTTAAAAAAAAATATATATATTTCGGCCTGCCGGCGGGCTCGCGACAGATCAGAGGTTAATAACTTATTTAAGTTAAATTATGCTATTTAAAATTGTACCGTCTTACCAGAAAATATGTTTATCCACTAGAGTGATTGCTATCCAAATTTAGGAAGGTGGATTTTTATGAATTTTATATGAGTTTTATCGATAATTCAAAGATTTTTTAATTTTTTTTATAGAACCTAAATATTTGATATAAACAGTGAAATCAACTTGGATTCATTGGCTTTAAGCCGCAGTAAGCAGTTCATATGTTTCCTTATTAATATTTGGAGGTATGATATTAATTAAACTCGAAAACCGAACACTCATCGTTCGAGTGGATAAATATTTATAAAAATAGCGCATAATCTACCTAAGTACTTTCCCCAGAAGATACACTTATAAGTGTTTGGAGAAATGATTTTTTTTTATAATGCTTATCGACAACGGCGGTACACAGGAGGTTAATGCTTTAATCAACCATCATGAGAATCACCAAAGTAAATCAGAATAAATTTTAGCAACAAAACTACTTATAACAAAAAAACCCTCACTAAAGAGATATGTATAGATGTAACAATAGTTGTTAAATTTATGCAACAGTTAAAAGGTTTGTTATTTCTGAATGCAGAACACTCAACGATAATAAAAATCCATGCAATCTTACTTATACAACCCAAAAAATGATAAAATATTATTCATTTTCAATAAATTTTTGCATTAGTTTTACGTCTACCAAACCCGGAGCACATGTTAAAATGCAATATTGAATAACAGATGAAAATAAGCAAATAACCAACAAAATGACGTACAAATCAAAACTAACCCATTTTTACAGCAATTTTATCGTTTTATGTTATTGTTTTTATCCAATCGCAACTACAAAATAGTATAAGGATATCAGCAATGTCCACAAAATTGAAAAAAGTCTAATATATTGCATGGTCGTGAGACTTAGAGTGGTAGACGTGATGCTAATAAAGGCCAACTCACCTGATAATGCCGGGATTCCTTCCTGTGGGAATGTTTGCTCTTTCTTGATCTTCCCGAAGTAGTTGTGCTGACAGTGTTGGTGTTTGGAGACAGAATCCTTTCTCGATCCTTTCCCATCAGAGGGGAATTGAAAGCAGAATTATTAGTGAAGCTGTTTTGATTGGAAACAGGCGAGAAAACTGAGCTCTTTGCCGAAATGGGAGAACTTCTGCTCAAAGGAGAGAAAAGTTCGCTCTTGTTCAAAGCTGGGCTCGTCACTTGACTCGGGGAAAAAATCCCACTCTTGGAAGACATTGTAGCATTCGAAAGAGGAGAATTGATTTGACTAGGAGAAAATATCCCGCTGGTAACGGAGTTCGATCCGTTTGGAGAGGGAACCAGATTCGTCGGAGAAAACACTCCGTTCTTAGAATTGAAACTGTTCATGATCGGCTCAGGAGAGAATGGAGTGGTTTGGGGACTCGGGGAAACTATTCCCGATGTTGGATCCTGGTTTTGCCTCCTTCTGAGACTGCTCTGCAGCGAGGAAGGCAGGATATTAATGCATTCGCCTTCTGGAGACAGTCTCTTGGACGTTGTCTGAAAAGGGTAGTCAATTTTACAGTCACACACAAGCAGTTTGTTATTTTATAAGTATTGTTTTCATTATACACATAAATTCTTGTTAATTTAGTTATTACACACATGATATTAATGCCATAAAACAAACATTCGGATGCTGTTAGAAATCCCACAAAAAAAGATATATGGAGTAAGAATATTATTTTATCTGAATTTATGAAGAGTTAAAGATATCCACTATAAAGCTAATACAAGATTAAAAATATCCAAAAAGATGAACATAAACGATAAATTCGTATAAAATTCGCATAAATTCCTTTTGATGAAAAATGGCAGCACTAATGATAATAATGGCCACCTTTTTAGAAACCGGCTTTTACCGGCTTGAAAACGACACTGAAGAAAACTTACATCACAATCTGTACAACGATTGTTCATTCAATCGTTATTATAATATCTTTAACTCCCCAGAATTGTCTTCCAAAGCTATAGTATTAAATTGCCAATGAGAGAAAAGATATGGTATTCACCTGGCAGAAATTGCTGCTAGAATGTAAGCTGGAATGTCCATCGTCAAAGCTGTTATTATTGTTAGTAGAGTTGCTTTTAACGCTGTCGGTGTTCGGAGACAGCAATTCTTCAAGAGCGCTCTGACACGAGGAGTTGTTTTGGTTTTGAACGCTGAACGTCACAGTTGTCGTCACGGTTATATTAGCTCCCGCTGAGATTTGTTGTGATTGTGATTTCGCCGAGGGAATGAACGATTGTATCTCGTTGGATGGTGGGTTATTGTTGTTATTGAAGGGTGGCTTGGCCCAACGAGGGGGCGGGGGAGGGGGAAGGGTTTTCCCGCCCTGAGAAGAGAGAAGGGGTGTTTGGGGGAAAGCAGGACTCGACTGATGGGTTATGTGAGCCTGTAAGCAATAAAGCGCAGATATAGGATTAATTAGACAACATATAAAGCAAGATGGTTTAATAAATAAGATATTCCATATTATATTTTCAAAATCCTCTTTCAAAATGAAATCTGTGATGGAAAAAGTTAAAAAAATATAAATATAACTCATTGGCTCCTGAAGTATTACGCTAAGAAAATGGCTCTCAACATTGATGTAATTGTTCACTTACATATAATAAATATGAGTATGTATTAAACCTTATGTATAATTGTGATTATTGTGTTAAATTAATTGTGCGTGAAACATTTAAAAAATACATACAAACGCATTGCCCCCATAGTCATTGGTTTGTCCATATTTTATTATTAGATTGAGCTATCGGAGAACCGAGACAGCTTCGGGGTTAGAAATTAGTGACTTTGACCCACACTTGAGAGAGTTTCGGGGTTTGGGTCCAATGGGTTAATAATATATAAAAACTTCAATAATTTGCCACATTGTTTTTTAGTAGTAATAAATTAGCAGATAAATGCATTTTGAAGATGTTATTACAATGTTTGTTACCAAATATAAAAGCAATTCGTTAAAAACATTGATACACTAAAAAGCGTACAACACAATAATAACTTACCGTGCTAGACAAGAGATTGAGAGTATTGGGCGGGGTGGGTCGGGGGGCCCGGATGAAAGCGCTTCCCTCGTGGGCCGCCCCCATGAGGCGGGACACGGCCAGGCCGGGGGGCGAGGAGGTGCCCTTGAAAGTGGACATGGAGCACCCTGGGCCCCCGCTGCTGCACGGGTTGTCCACAGGAGTCAGGTTCAGCACGATGTTGGAGTCGGCTTCTGCAGGGTGTGGAGTTCTCGGGATTCCTGGAAAATTAAGAAAACAATTGATTCATGCATGAGTCCATTAAGAGTGATTCTTTCAATCTTTACTCATTTTCGTTTATTACGTAAGTTACAATTTTATTCATAAACATTATACCTCTCTCCGCAGGTAATAAAATTGGCATGTTGGCCCTACATCTAGGCGAGAAGATAAAACAATCTATGCAGATGCTGTCTTCTATAGTCATCAGGAATTAATGGCATCAGCCTTTTTGGAGTGCATAAAACTCATCAGTATTTTCGAAAACCCCTGCAGCAGTTTGAAGAACTAAACTATTTCCCTTCTTAAAGTGTGAAATTTTGGCATGCCCAGCAGGTTAGTTGTTAGAGCCTAAGGTTGCATAGCCGCACTACTTCAATTTATGAGATTTCTCTTCCTGAGAGAGTATGGAAACTACCCGTGGTTCTATCCTACCGACTTTCTCTTGGGCATGCTCGGAATGAACCATCTTCGTGTCAGAAGGGATATGAATATTGTATCACATTTCTTCAGACTGATTCATGGATAGTTCGAAAACTCAACTATCATGGAGCACATTAGTTTATATGTTTCCGATGATTATCTCCGTCACCGGCAGCAGAGACTGTTTTATCTCCCGACCTGCAGAACCAACTTGCCAGTGTTCATGCCGATGGGGAGAGCTATCTTGTCGATAAACAGAATTTTCGGATATTGATATATCAACGAAGCAGAATTTAGACAGCACACTTTGTTGCTGCTTGAATAAAATCTGCTTTGACACATTTACCTCCTTGCTGATGAGCGTGTTTTGGCAATTGATGGATGCTTGTCACTTATGTAGGGTTAGGAGCGCATTTCTCAATAAGGCACTTATGGTTTTCTTTTTGTATCTCTAAAAACTAATTGAAATAATAATTATTTAATGTTTTAAATATCAAAAAATTGCATTTCTTAGCACTATCCAAGGTGAGGTAATATCTTAAATACCAGTTAACTTTCTACAATGATAGCTGCAAGAAGTTCCCGTCACACTTAGACTATAACAAGCTATTTATTACCTGCACTGAAGCTGCTAAAGCTGGAGCTGGTATCGGAGGGTGTCTGCGACATGGGAGTGGGTGCTCCCGGCTGCAACTCCCCCTTGAGGGTGCCCCCGGGCCGTGGACAGGCCATGGGGTAGCGCCAGAACTCCTGTCCTAGCAGGGCCAGCGAGGACAGCTGCTGGCGGTTCTTGGCTTCCCGCAAGGCTCGCGGCAGGACCAACTGTACTGGGAGCTCGTCACTGCGTAGGAGAAATAAATAAATTAAATAAGAAATAAATTATGCATAGACGTATCAGAAGATGATTACAACAAAGAACAATGACAATAAAACTGCTAAAAAAACATTTATTAAAACAATTTAATTTAATAATTATCAATTGGAAGAACATTTAGAAGAGTGCCTTAAATCTTGATTCAATATGACAGAATCCAGGAAAATGAGCTTAGTGAGAATGAGATTAATCAAAATGAATTTATGAATGAGAGATGATATACATCCTCTTGGAATGCTGGCTGGTTATTTCAAAACAGAGTTATTGTCAAGTATTTGATTCACTTGATCGTGCCTTCCTCAGGAGTCCCTGACTTCTTCTGCATTCACATTTGCGTAATATATTCTCCTTACACTCCTTTCTTTGTTCATTCACTCTACAAGTCCAAATCATCTGAGGGTCCTTTTCTTAATCTTACTCATTATGCTTACATCAGCCTTGCATTCTTTGCGGAGCTCCACATTTCTCACATGAACATGGTTTTACAACATGTAAGCCTCAGGGATCTCATTTCTACAGCATTCAGTCCACTTTCATCCTTCCTCTGCCAGTTACATGCCTCACTGCCATACATCAGGGTAGGTACCAGCAATCCATTGTGGACTGCTAGCTTCGCTTCTTTGGACATTTTTTTGTAAGCGCCAATCCTCCATTAATGGGGTTTCCTGCATTTACCGTTATTTCAATATCTTTATCAGCCTTCCCATCTCTCGTAAACATA
This sequence comes from Limnephilus lunatus, assembly GCA_917563855.2. Classification (NCBI taxonomy): domain Eukaryota; kingdom Metazoa; phylum Arthropoda; class Insecta; order Trichoptera; family Limnephilidae; genus Limnephilus; species Limnephilus lunatus. The sequence continues at coordinate 75,641,365 of OU830602.1, read as the reverse complement.
CTTCCCAGATACACAAACTCATCCATCTGCTCCAAGTATTCATCATTCACAACTATCATCAATAACTCATTCCTCTTACTTCTTCTTCTTCTTAACTTACTTACATTCATCATAAACTCATTCCTCAAGATAAACAAAAGCTTCATTGAATATCACCAACCAGCATTGAGAGTAGTGTGCCACCAGGTCTGGGATATTGTCAAACTTGTTCTGGGAGGTCTCCAGACCAATGCGCCCGGCTGCGGCATGTATGAGGTAGTGCTCTATGTAAGGACCCGCTGATACAGGCAGCCGAACACTCAGAGCCATGGTGTCGGTCTGGCTGGACTGGCGGACTACGAAGTTCTGCAAATAATACAAAGTAAGAAAGTAGGTCAGCACAATGCACATTACTGTTCCAAATTTATATCAATGATATTTTGCAATTAGAATTAAACGGTGAAATTTTTTTTATACACAGATGATACTGCAATATTCTTCTGGGGTAAAGATCTAAACATACTACTAGAAAATGCACAAAGTGACCTAGAAAGAATTTGCAGTTGGCTCCAATCAAATAGCCTAACAATGAATACAAAAAAAACAGGATACATGATTTTAAGCTCAAACCGTAAAATAATTCCTCCTCATGTACCTTTAAAAATTGAAAATAACGATTTGCAAATCCTGATACAGGAAAAATATCTTGGGCTGTGCATCGACAAGCATTTAACTTTGAACAACACATACAAGATGTAAAAGATAAAATCACACCCTTAATTAGCGTTTTTAGCCGGTTATCATATCTATTACCAATTAAATTAAAAAAAAGTTTATAATATAGTCTCGTACACTCACACCTAAATTACCTGATTGAAATCTGGGGAAATGCGTATGAAACATACATCAATGAATTACAGGTTATTCAAAATAAGCTAATCAAAAAACTATTTCACTATGAATCCAAAACATCCACAAAAAAATTATATTTGGAAACAAAACTACTAACATTAAGAAAACTATACGAGTACAATATATGTCTCCTTATATACAAAATAAATAATAAACTCATACATACAAACACAGAATTCATAAAAACGTCCCAAGTACACAAACATTTTACACGACAACACGATAACATACGTTTAAACACCATTCTACTAACTACGGTAAGCAATCAATTAGTCACGAGGGGGCCAACTTATATAATTGCCTTCCAGATGATATCAAAAACGAAAAAAGTATGTGCAAATTCAAAAAAAATTTATTCATGTTTATTCACAAAAGCAAAGTAGTGAAAGTGAATAATATCATATGGTAATATAATGTTATGTAAATGTTAGTACTGCAATCTAATGTAATTTAAGGTTATAAAATGTACAAACTATGTATAAATTCAATATTCTAGTTAAGTAAGTGAAAATGTTATTTTCTTTTTTACTGGAATAAAAACTTATAACAAAAAAAAACACTGTAGAAATTGTAATGTCTTCTGATCTAAAAGGTTATGGGGAACAAATAATGCTCTTTGGAACTAGGGGTTAATTATTGGCCAGCAGATATCCAATACAAAGAAACCTATTGCTCCGAAGATGGAACACATTGCCTAGGTACCTACTCAAAATTATTGACCTTGTTTTTAGAGGAAAAGAAGATTTTATAAACAAATGAGGAAGGAAAAGAAAGATTCAAACAAAACATCTGGATTTTAATATTCTATTGTGCTGAAGGTAGAGGGGAGGACTATCTTTATGTATGATTGCTAGATTCAAACCCGAACTAAATGCTATATAGTGTCTTGGATAAATTTATCCATTTATATTTAATATGCAACATCTATTGTCTTTTCTACAAGCTTAGGATGTATATTTATTTTTATTTTTAACTTAATAAGTATTTAATTGATGAAGACAATATTAGGGATACTGGTACATAAAGATTGCAGCCAATAAAAATATGCATTGAAAATTAAGATAAAAATAAGGTAACTCAGTCGAAGCATGATACAGTTAAACATGACCTAATCGGATAGGTACACTTTGGCTCAGTTGGTAGAGTTCCGCCCCGGCAAGGCGTATAACCTGGGTTCATATCCTAGATGTGACCGTATCTTTCTTTTGCACGCCGGGTTTGAACCCGCCACCTCTGGATTGCTATTTGAAGGCCTTACCCCTCGACCACGGAGGTCATCAAAACACTTGTAACAATAAAGAAATTATGCCTTAATAGTTAAATAAATAAAAATGGATAAACGTACCCCTTCTTCTTTCCCCTGTAGCAGATGGAACGCCCCAGCTCGTTGAATGCCCGGCAGGAACCAGACGGGGTGCGTGCGAAGCAGTCTCTCCAGAAGACCGATGTCGCAGGGCACGCGCTCCGAACCCGTACCGGATCCTGAGTCTCCTGAACGAGAGCCGCCACTTCCGCTACTGTCGCACTCGCAGTCCACATCGGCATCGCTACCGCCTGCACCCAAACTGTTGCGGGACGAGAGGCTTTCACGGCTCTGTGGACAAATAAAACACATCATTAGTTCCTTTCTAAAGGGCAATGTATATACTAGTCATCTAGTTTCAACATCCTTCAATATAGTTAGTTATACAATACAGATGTCTGTTAAGTTTTTTGTTATTGTTTATGTGAAAACCTCACAAGAGTTCCAGCTGCTCCGTCGTTAATATAGTTAGTTATATGGTATCTCAACAGATGTCAGTTAAGTATTATTTAGAACAGTAACATCTATCATCATTTGTGTCTGATGTACGAACAGTTTCGAAAACAGCCGAGGGCATCTGGTAGTTGGGCAAACACCGTCAGTCTGGCGACTCGGAGCAACAGAATAAGTTAGAGCCTACTATAGTAAGGACATCTAGTCCAAATAAATATTCAATGTAAACTTTACGATAACGTAAATAATGCAATTTATAATCTCAACGAACCTCGATCTTATTTAGAAATTTCCCAATACATTGCAAATAGTCGAAGCATGATTTGAACATGTGCAGGTAAGTATCAAGCAATAACCTTAAATATTATTATAGTAACAAATATTAATGATTTCGTTTGCTGCTATGACAAAAAAAAATTATGTTGGTTGTGAATTGCGTGAAACGATAGGAGCTTGGTGACATGACGTGGACAGGGCTGTTTACAATTTATTTAATTTCATTTAGTAGACTGGCGCAGGCAAGTAAAAAATCAAGGAATATGAAATTTTTAAAATAAATAATTGCAATTTAAAAAAAAAATGTCAAAATTAAATAAATTTCCACGGCCGAGAATGGAATCCCGATCAACTGCTTGGAAGTTACATTTTTAACAACCACTTTAGAAAATCAAGCATGGTAATTTCGGTTGCGTGTAACTCTGGCTAAATGAACTCAGATTTGCTTTGAATTTAAGTTTCATTTTCAAAATTGGAACTATTGTGTGAAAAAATCGTACAACCTACCTTTATTAAAGTACATACTTACAGGAAAATAATTTTATTTTCTATTTTATTTTTGAAATGTGAATTTATAAAATTTTGTTTAAATTTTATAATTATTCATTATTTACCTACTAATTAGATTAACTGAAGGAGTTCATTCGAAAAATTCTGATTTTCTCTCGAATTTGTCAACAAAAAATATAATTATATTTATAACAAAAAATGTACAATATTTGGGTTCGAAGGGCATGTATCCCGAGGCAAATGTTTTATAAATACTTTCAGCTTCACAAATCCCACAATATTATAATATGCGATAGTGTTAAATAATATTCGTAAAAATATACATCATAACCTTAACCTAAAAGCTTTCTTTTGCTAAAATATCAGAAAAATGTGTACAGATGCGTGGAATGTTGACAGGGAAAACAGACTGATAAAATGTCAAGTGTCTGATGTAAGGGATGTTCGGAGTGTTTGAATTCTGAGGCCTGGGGCTCCACAGTCCAACTGTTCCCTTCTTACTGGGGGATGGGGGTGGGCGAGGGGGTGGGGGAGGGGGTGACACTGACAGGGAAAGGAAGGCATCAAACCAGAGGTTCTGTAATACTTTATGAATAGACTAAAATAGGAACTTTACACAATTCTGTAAGAAAATTGATTTCATTATTATTTAAGTAGTGTGATCTATAATAATTTGACATAAAACTCATTTATCGCCAATTTACATAAATACCTTTCGACTCCTAGGCTCAGAAAGGTTAATGAAATTGTTTAAATGTATCAAGGAGGATACGGTGTTTTAACTTATGTCGACAGAATAGCACTTAATCCTAAACATGGGAACACCTAAGCACAGGTTCTCCTAGTGAGGTGTTCACAAAACACTTATACTACTAACCTCTTCACATACAGTTACAGATCATTAACATTTTTTTTTATTATTGAAACTTATTACCTATGTAAAATGTTCGAGAATAGAAATAAAATAAATAAATAAACTATTAAATAAGAATATTACATTTACATAATCTTCACAAAGGAGGCCCTGAGCGAATCAATTCCCTTCAGGGCCTATGTCATATTTGGGGGTGCTATATTAAGGGTATTTCGAGGAAAGGAAAAAGGTATGAAGGGTTGATAGGAATCTGGGGGTCAGTGTCTCCAGGAGTGACGGACGCATGAATTCATCTCTCCCACTGCGGTGCAAGGTGATGTTCCGAGAGAGCCCTGCTGGAGAGGTCAAAAGGTCTCCCTCAATCAGTCTCCCGATTCGGCCTGTAACGCAGTTGGTGGGCAGATGCATCCACCGCCAAGACCCGAAAAAATCTCACCCAGTGAACCCGAGCATCCTTGCTATGTCACCAAACGTAGCGAACCACTTGGGGTGACATGTGTCAAAGGTGTTGGTTATCCAAAAATGGTGGAGTTACTAAAAAAAAAAAATATATATATATATTTTTTTTAATTTTTTAAAAAGAAAGACAAACATTCCCGGGTTACGAATAACCTGACAATTTTTTAAAATCTCCTACTACCACCACAGTAAGCGGAAAACTTTGCTTGTATCGTGATGGAGTACTTAGCCAGCCGAGGAATCGAACACGCGACGCCTGGGTGGGACTCACAAGCGATGCCAACTCAGCCACTGACCGGACAAATTTATTTTTAATTTTATATTGTTAAAGCATAAAACGGCTTTTGAATATTGTTGTGGGTATTTGATGATGCAGGGAATGTCATGATAAAATTATTTACGACATTGTCATGATAAAATTAAGTAGGTAAAAGCATTTTTCATACATCTTTCACTACATCCTGCGAATTCAAACTGCTCTCGAATAGCTCTGTCCGGGGTCTTTTTAGGTTCATGACTTTTCTTACAAATTAAATGGCCCACATGCATTAAAACTATCTATATGCAAAACTCGTTCGTTTCCATGTAAGTTCCAAGCCTAATTTACAGACGGGTACAAGTATGATATATTCAATTGATCTCTGACACCAATTTATTATTTGCAATCAGGTATTACGTAATGAAATAACATCGCCATTCTCCCTGAGAGTTTAATGTGATTATTTTACTTTAATAATTGTATTCGTACGAGAATAACTTTACAATATAGGATCGATAGACGTAACTTCGATGGTAAAGATCGAACGGAATAAATTGATGGCGTCTTAGATGAATTAATTAAGTCTAAAGATCAAAAATACAACTCTGACGCCGCACCTTACGCAAAACCGTTTTCGTATGTGGAGTTTGTATACAAATCTACTTTCGTAATAGAACCGAATTAAAGCTATGCCGAAATATGGCGCCACTTACGTTAACGGCTAGCGTGAGGAGCGTAACCAACACTTAAACTGGGCGAAGCCGAACCAAAAGCCGCCCACAGGGCCTAGTATTCAGGACATTCAGGAGGAAGCGCAACCGACAGTCGGAATCGTAATATATATTGACCGTGCTCGCAAATAACGCCAACTGACAATAAATGACGAATTTATCAACATCGTATTGACGTGGGGTTTTATCGATCGACCATTGCATACATTTAAATTAAAGTGAAAATCTATATATATATATATATATAAATTAATCCCTGTTTCCCTTAGTCACGCCATAACTTCAGAACGACTTTACCTATTTCATTATCGTTTTTTTTAAGTTTTCTAATACTTTGTAGAAGGTTCTTACGGAAAGAAAAATTAAGAAAATTGCGCAGAAAATTGGATAATTTCAGAAAACTTAACGCCTATTTTAACTTCGCACGTTTTACAGTTCGCGAATTTGATGAATGTGAATTTAGCAGGCAGCTGTTTTTTTGTAACAATAAAATTGTCTATGGATTTTTTAAATTGTAGATATTTTAAATAGGTATCTATGTTACGTACCAAATTTCATTGATTGTTCTAATAATATACAAAAATTAATATTTGTAATATACTAAAAATGAATATTTCAATTAAAAAATTGTAATAGGTGGCACGCGAGTTGTTTGAAAACTGAATGTACTGGGACTGAATATATGGAACGCGGGAGGGGGGGGGGGTGCGGGAGGGGAACGGGGACGCACGGGAAAGGACGTGCAGGGAGAAACAATTTATTTCTTTAAATATGGCATAAAATTCGAATGATTTAAAAAAATAAATGGCTTTGCGGTATTCGTATTCACATTTAAAAAAAAACTAGAGTAGTAACTAAAGACCAAAGTTTGAGAGGTTTTGCCGCACATTATCCGCAGTAAGTGATGCCTTGTAGCAAATAAAGGGATGCAAAGGAAGTTTTCCAATATGCAGTCTTCCACGGCGACACTTCTGTAATCAGATACCGTTTAGGCTGCGACCTAAAAGTGACAGCCAAATATTATTTTTAAGGGGTTCATGTCTTTTGGATGTTGGAAAAAAACGTGGAAAATATCGTGTATTAAAAGAAACTCAAACTTATCTAGCGGAAAATAAAAATTGATCGTTTTACGAAATGTGAAAAAAATTCACATCCCCATTATTAAACACACTGTCAAAAAAAAATCATTTTTCATATTTTTCATTTGTTTACTTGACAACAGTAGTATTCACACGGAGGGATGCCGCCTGGGGAGGTGGGGTGGGGGAAAAGGGAAGGAAAACAGTTTAAAATACATATTTACTATTTATTTATTTTTATTAATGAGTAAAACATCAAATTCCAATATTTAATTAATGAAGACAATATTAGCGACCCTCAATTAAAATTTGAAACAGAAAAATTAGAAAAAGATACTGTCATAATATGACTCGTAATAGATATTATCTAGGTAAAAAACCCAGGACCTTAGCCTTGTCGGTGCGGTGCTCATCACTGAGTTGGAGGGATCTTCGGCCATATTTAAATATACCATATTTCGACTAAGAACTACCAACATTATCTTCACTTTCTTAAGGCGATCCACTAGTACAGGAAAAAATCGAAATCGGAATTCACGCCCTTTTATGGGAGGAGTTTAAAAATACTTGAGAAAAAGCTTTTGGAAAGGTTGGAAAAGATATTTGAGATTTTTTTTACACATTGATTTCGTAAAGGCCTGTAAAAAACATTAATTCCTTTTTTATGCATTGTTTATTGCAATAAAACGGAATTTTTAAATTGATTTCACGAAAATAAGCGGCGCGGAGCACAACACGACTGCTCTCCGCTCCGGTCGGAGGAGTAATGACGAAAGAATGGGGCGGCTGCCAGTCGTTCTTCGGTGGACGGTATAAGGTTCACTTTGATATAACAAATTCGTCGACTGCCGTATTGTCGCCGTGATGTCAAAAATACCAACGCGAAAATGCAAATTATATTTTATTTTGTGAGGTTCGGGCGTAAAGATCTTTTTTTTTTCGCGATAATTATATAAGAAACTGAAACCATATCCAAAAAAGTGTTTATAAGTAGGAGAGTTTTCAGTTAAAAATGTTTTTTATAGACCTAATACTTTATTTTTTTCTAAGCTTATTAAAAGACTTATTAAGAAAAAATGACCGATATTTTTAAGGGCCAAAGTATGTTCTACACACAGTATTTAATTGAAGCATTTATAATACTTCTAAGCGGTCAAATTTTCAAAACTAAAACATACGATTTTGTATGATTTTGCATTATTTAGTATGGCTTCATCTTAAGGCTTATTATTACTGACTGCTATCTTTACGTGTGATTGAGATTCATTAAAAAAAATACTTCATTTCAACTAAATATGATAATTTTTATCCATTTTATTTTAATACGCGACATCTAAAATAAAATGGAAAAAAATTATCCAGACATTATCTAGATAGCATTTAGTTCGAGTTGAATCTTGCAATCATATAAAGATAGCAGCCAATAATATGTGCGTTAAGAAAATGAAGATAATGTTGGTAGTTCTTAGTCGAAGTATAATACAGTTAAAAGTGACCGAATTGAATATAGACACCTTAGCTCAGTTGGTAGAGCACTTGCCATGTAAGCAAAGGGTCCTGGGTTTGAGTCCCAGAGGTGCCAATATCTTTTTCTGATGTCTTTGTCTCCAGATCTTCGATTGAGTTTCGCTAATATTGTCTTCAATTAAATAAATATTATAATTTGAAATTTTACTCATAAAGTTAAAAATAAAATGAAAAAAAAAAATTATAAAAAAATATTGGAGAGTAATTAAAAAATAGCCCATAACTTAACCTAAAGTAACCTATTTAACAATTTTTATTTTATTTTTATATCACGAATGAATGGGAATGGAAAGGTACCTATGTAATCTCCGAGTAGGTACAATTTTTTTCAACAGAATTCTGAGGCCTTTTGGGGGAATTTGATGCATTTCACAAGCCTCATTTGAACCCCCTACCCCTACTCCTTATATACGCCCCTCGTTAAACTAAAAAATATTAATTATATTTCAAGTTTAATAATGCAGTGTATCCACCCTGTAGCTCGATTGACAGGAAAATTATGCATGTAATTAATCAGGAAAACGACGTACGATATATTTTGATATAATGACAGGCGAGAATGCAAATGACACCGAAACGCGGGGTGTAAATGGAAAATGGTTTTGACGGTAGCTACCGGAAAATGCACATACGGTGTTAATAGCGAAGGCTGAATTATTGGATATATTATGCATTATTTAGTTTTCGAAAAATAAATTTAAATTAAACCAAATCCAAATTCAATAATGAAAACGTGTTGAGTGCAGGCGAAAAGGCTGGAATATTATTATTTGGTGATAAATTAAAGCGAAACCTTTGTTGTTAAAGCGAAGCTTAATGCAAAAATAATAATTTAGATTAATCTTCACTACGAATTGGTTTAAATTAAGAAAACCAAAAAAATTTGCTTAGATAAATTGAAGCTTTTCCTATCGTTCACTTGAGTAGAATTAAAATCAAATTATTAAATACTGTATAAAAAATATAAGCGTAACCTGCTAAAAAATTTTTTTTTTCATCAGAAACGTATGAACGCATATAATAAAAAACTTTTAAAAAATACAATATTTTGGGAAGGATGACCCGCGGCAGTTTCCACTGATATTTTTTTTTCTTTCTTACAAAATTATTCACAAAATAAATAAAAACAATTTTCGCGCTTGTAGTGGAACGTTTCTAGCTCCGTTTGCCAAGCAATTTTTATGGCTGTAACCTATATTCGTGGCGATATAAGGCATACTAAGAATATACACATTTGTGGCTTGTGGCTTTATCTTGAGAGGGACCAACCAGACAAAACCTGAAATATGTCATTATTAAATCAAATTTTAGACGTATTGACTCTTTTCCAAAAAAAATTATAAATTGATTTCGAAAGACTTTTCTTTTATCTAGTAAAGCTATCTTTTAAATTTTGAGAAAATATGTTTATTTTTAGTACAATAAGGTTTTACCGTAGGTTGTTGGCAGATGTATTAAATTTTCAAACAAAATTTTGTATTACACAACATACATTTTAAATCATATAATTATGCAGTAAAATAACAAATGTGTGACAAAAATACTTCAGTTTGTCTATTTATTTACGGTCTTACAAACTAATAAATCTAAGATTTTTTTACATTCTTATTTTGCTTAGACATTATTGGAAAAAAAAATACTTATTATCAAAAAATAATTACAAAAAGTACATAATTTGAATAGTTTTATCATCACGCCTTTCAACATTTTTGAATGTAGGTATAAAATGAAGTAAATTTTGAATGAAATAAAATCGATATGGAATTATTATTTAAAAAAGCTGGTACGGAGAATAATTCATCTTTCTCATCGGAACCTCCCTGTACGATCGTAAGAACATCTTTCAATGAAATGTGATTTCTCGGCCGCTGGCTGGTTAATTTGTTTTGACAATTGTGGACAATGTATTTTCTTTGTGTCACAAGCCTACGGATATAAATTCCACAAAGTAGTTAGCGACGCGCAATGAAGCATATTGCCACGATGATCGCGATAAATACTTCGCATTGGCATCGTTGGTCCGCGTCTATGCGTTTATCACGGCTAGATTGGTCGCGGACCGCTATTAAAAGTGATGAATTGCCGACTTAATTGCGCGGTCGCCACAAGGGCGGGAAACAACATGTTGCCATAAATGAAAAAAAGAAGAAAAAAACGTAAAGGGCTGTCGGGTATCCCTTATCTGCGGCCAGTAGCAATTAAAACACAACAAGAAAGGTAGGTACCCTTTAATTTACATAATGTTGTGTTGAAGCTTTGGAATCTTTTTGGGAAATTCATTTAAAAGCGGGAAAATTAATTGAGGGGATGCATGGGTCACGTGGTGTCAGGTTATCAGTCTAGCTCTAGCGAGTAGAAAAGAGTAATGTGGAATATTATTGACTGGGACCATTCTGCAATTTTTTCTTGTGTTACGGGTTACGAGTCCGGCAACGCTGTGAAGATGGTAGCCGTGTTTTGATAGTACCTTTTTATTCTGCCAGAGTGCTAACTTGTTCACAGATCAATGAGTATTATTATAGGGTATTGTAGTATTTATAAGACCAGTCTAGTTAAAAAAAATCGCCATAACCATTTCGGTTCTACTAACTTTTTTAAACCTATCATATTGAGGCTGTGATTTTCAAACGCCCGTTACATTTTATTGGAGGTAAAATGCAACCGGGGTTGAAACAACCCAACCAACCTCGTTCGAAAGAATTAATTTCAAAATTTTCACAAACGCAAAGACAATAACCGCTAATTTTGGATGCGGTTATGGATTATGGATTCCGCCACTCCGGGAACCATTTTTTGGATAACCAATATCCCTGCCATAGGTCACCCTAAGGGATTCGCTACGTTTTGTTCATTTGCAGGCGTGTCAGGGTCCATGGGGTGAGGTTCGTCTGGATCTTGGCGGCGAATGCATTTACCTACGATCGGGAGAAACTGGTTGAGGAAGAACTAACCTAGACCTCTCCAGCCGGACTCTCTCGACCCATTTACTTGCAACGCAGTGAAAGGAATGGATCCATACGTCCGTCACTTCTGGATACATTGACCCTCAGGTTCTTACCCACCCCATTACATTTTTCCTTGCTAGAACTTCGTCCCCTTTCTTTCCCTAAAAATTCCCTCCACACAGCTTCCCGAAAGATGACATATACCCTGAGTGAAGGTAAAATACCTCATTCGTTAAATTTCAAAATGTTCACAATTGCAAAAATAACACATTTCAAAATGGAAATCGCGATTATACCCAACCCTACACATAAAAATCTACAAGATTCTTCGGTATCTAGATTTCTCTTGAGAAAAAAAAACGCATTATCTATCATTATGGTATTAAAAGAATTACAGTTTTAATAGTCTAGTAATTTAATTGAGCATTTAATGTATTAATGTATTATTTAATGAATGCGTAGGTTTATGGTAGTGTAATTACCGCATGGCGATGCTGAAAGTACTGGTAATAGGAAGCTCAATGGGTAACTAATGGTGATAGTGACTTGTCAGTCAAGTCTATAGCGTTATAATATTTGCTCTCAATGGATTTCTCTTTGTCGGTGAAAACCGGGACAAATCGGTAATATCACGTGTATTATTTATTTATACTCATTATAAGTATTGAACACATAATTTTCCGATTAAAATAAATAAAACAAAACAGAATGTGCAATTCACACGCGGTAGAGTTGAAATCTTCAGAAAAGTGAAGAAGACAAGAGCGAAGCACTTTTTTTTTTCAATGTGAAGGATGATTTTTTCCATATTTTTGCCATCGAATTCCAGTGCACCTTTGCCTATACATCTTATTATTTGTGTTATCTTCTTAATTTTTAGAAATTTATTTAAAATTAAATTTGATAATGCTATCATCAAGTTCTGCAAGTATTTTAGTGTGTATTTTAGTTACAGCTGTTTCGACATGTAAGGTAATTTTCAAACTAAATTTCTAAAAAATGAAATCTCGCAAAGTGCCTACTCAACTATAATATTACACAGTTTCCCGGAAAATAATAGATAAAAAGGATGAAATGAAAATAAAATACGTGGTAAAGTTGCAACATTTACACTGAGCACTTTAATTCCAAAACACTTGGTTTATTTTTTTACTCCCTCCGTTTTCCTGGAACCTTTTTGTCTTCATTTTATTCCTAACAGACCTTTATGTGTTCCTTCCCCAACCTTTGTGTCCGAAACAACTAAGCGTTCCTTTCTTAAACGTACATGTATTTTTTGTTTTATGTGAATACCGCACAAGAGTCCTAACTGCTCCCAGCCAGCGAGACCACAGCATCCCCAATTAGAGTACGTTGTGAGGTTGAAAATGGGTAGGGGAAGGTGGGGAAGTACCTGGATATCCAGAGCTGGTCACCAAACACGACTAAAGCCATTTCAAATGACGTTTCAATTCTGAATGGTGGTCTTACACAAAGGCGATACTGAGAGTATCTTCCACTCTGGAACGAATATACTATAACGAACGAATATACTATATATTATTTCTAATTAATTAATTGTGAAATAACACGAATTATCCATCCTTCAACAACTCACTTTCTGCAACTTTCTAAACTGTAGTACAATATGTTTTCTGTTTATTTATTTTTTTATATAACTAAAAAAAAAAATTAAAAATCAGTATGTTTTTCTCCATATTTTTATTTTACTTTTATAATAGCTTAAAAAAACCTTTTTCACTTATTCTACCCATCTAATACTAACTTTATATTTTATATGTTTTTTTTTTAACTCTATTTTATACTTTGTGTACTTGGAAATATAGTATTTTGTTTTAATATTACCCACACTCAGGCAGTGTCTTAGTGGGTTTTCATTTCTTGTTTATGCTATTTGTCAGTATATATTATGTTATTATATACTATTTGCTATTATACATTATATGTACAAAGAAATGGGAATAAATAAAGTTAAAAAAAAAAAAAAAAAAAATTTGGCACACGCCGGGATTCAATCCCACGACCTTCGGATTGCGAGTCAAGAGTCTTACCCCTCGACCATGGAGGCCTGAGAATGAATTTCAACAGAGATCGAACCCGTAAAAATCAACAATTTAAGTTAAAATTACGAAAGTCTTGTCGTCTTGGCACACACTCCTTGCTTAAAACACATTCAGATCATCTCAAACATAGGTACTCTTATGCAAGGGCGGATCCAGGATTTTTTTCTGGGGGGGGCACAAGGGGCGGAGGGGGGGGGCCGCCCCGGGTGCCACCCGATGGGGGAGGGGGGGGGGTGCCACTCAAGAGCACATTCACCCCCCCCCCCCTGGGACGAACCAATTTTTTATGAAGTCGAAATTTGTGTTTGGGAGCGTTCAAGTATTGCTTAATGCAAATTTTTGAAGATTTTTGACCCCCCCTCCCCCCATGTAACGCGCAGTAACGTTTTCTTATACACCCCCCCCCCCCCTAAACGTTACGTAACGCCCAAGTGACAGTTTTTACCTGAAAGTCATAACTAAGTTGCTCAAAGTACTGTAAAGTCGCTTAAATACCTTTTTTCTTGTTTTAATCGCGTTTGCGGTAATAAATAAAAGAAGAAATTTTTAACTCGCGATACATGCGTTTATTGTTTATTTTATTTATGCAAGTTGCTGTTTATAAAAAAATTGGGAATTATTATTATCTTTGTATTCCTTCCGGATCTCCACAATTTAACAGTCTTTCCTCATGTTTATAAATCTCAAGATTTATAAATCTACAGTATGATTCACAGAAGAGAAAAACCTTTTTCATGTCCTGACTGCAACTACTCGTGTTCTCAAAAGAGATACCTAAGAAGTCACTTGCTGACTTGTAGTGGAGAAAATTCTCCTACTGCAACTATTTATGTACTACGAAGTAATTACAACTATTCATGTACTACGAAGTAAACGAAAATCTAAAATTCACATGTTTAACCACAGTGGAGAAAAACCTATTTCATGTCCTGACTGCAACTATTCTTTTTCTCGAAAAAAAAACTAAAACGGCAATTGCTGACTCACAGTGATGAAAAACCTTTTTCATGTCTCGACGGCGACTATTCATGCGCTACAAAACGGTATCTAAAAATTCACATATCCACACTGGACAAAAACCTTGTTCATCTCCCAACTGCAAGTATTCATGTTGTACAAAGGAACTTAATAATTAATTAATAATTCATTTGCTGACTCACATTGTCATAAAACCTTTTACATGTTTCTACTGCGAGTATTCACGTTCTTCAAAGAGGTACCAAGAAAATCACGTGTTTATACATAGCGGACAAAACCATTTTCATGTCCCGAATGCAGTTATTCAAGTTCTCGACAGGGAGATTTAAAAATCCACAGCGCGATTCATAGTGAAAAAAAACCTTTTTCATGTTGTGAGTGTAACTATGCTTATACGAAGAGAAATTAAAAAAATCGCATGTTTTCCCATAGTGGATAAAAACCTTTTTCGCTACAAATATACATGTTCTACAAAATAACAAATGAAACTTCACATATTTACCCACAGAGGAGAAAAATCTTTTTCATGTCCCGATTGCCACAATTCATTTTACCGCAAGGGAAATCTAATCACGTGTTAACCCACAGTGGACAAAAACCTTTTTCGTGTCCCGACTGCAACTAATCATGTTCTCAAAAGGGACGTACAAGAACGCACTCGCTGATTCACTGAAACACTGAAGAAGTTCAAAATAGTGCGAGTAAGTATGTTAGTAACGACATAATTTTGGAGGTTTAGAAAAGTGCTTTTTTGATAAATGTATCCATCTACAATCTTATTTAACAGCGATAGCTTGAGATGGAGAACTGCCCCGAAAAACCAAAGCGATTTTACATTTTAGGTTCTAAGACATAAAGAACTTAAAACAATTTACCCAAACATTGACATAGCCTTAAGAGTGTGCATTAAGTTTCTAATTCCTATTTTTTATTTAAATAGAAAAAACATGTTACGTAACGCGTTGTTCTACCCCCCCCCCCCCCAAAGTGCGTTACATAATACTTGAACAGCCCCTTTGTCAACTTTAATCGGGGGGGGGGGGACTTTTCCGACCGCGCATTCCCCCGACCGTACCGCTCTCGCAAACGCTGATTATCATATTTCATTTGCAAGTGCATGAAAGGGATGCAACGAACGAAATTCGAAATTCCGGCCAGAAATAGACAAGAGTTTGTCTCATGTTTTTTCTGTTATTTTATTCATATATTTTAACAACTCTGATAATTTGATTTGCTTCCAAGTATGTACTGTGATGGAATCTCCACAGTACACAAAAATACCGTCCTGGGGGGGGCACGTGCCCCCGTGCCCCCCCCTAAATCCGCCCTTGCTCTTATGGTATACTGACTCTTGGCGTGGCCCGACTCAAGTATTTGGTTCACTTGATCACGCCATGTTTTCCTCGGGCATCCCCGACTTCTTCTATCGTGCACATTTGTATCAAATAATATTCTCCTACACAATTTACCACACAAAAGACTCAGGGATCTCATTTCTACAGCTTCTAATAATTTTATTGACAATTTATTATTGACAAACGATAAAACAAATAATAACAAAAATCAATTGTGGACTATCTAAAGAATAAAATCATAATATGTATTCAACACTTTCACAATACTAGACGACCTAGAAAGAAAGTGACCGAGAAAAAACATTAAAAATAATCTCTTTGGGTAACAATTGAAAGTAAAACGCTATCTCGGTTCATTTCACTTTCCGAATGCAGCAAAAAAACCACGCCAGTATTATTATCGTCAAATACAAAATAAAATCTAACTTAATATGAGGCTCCGTGGAAAAACATACGAATACAAACGCCCTGTGATCGTTACCACTGGGAGATTGCATTGTTCGAAAACAATGGGAAATTCACATGGCTTTTGGCGCACAATATTGTATTCAGGAAACCAACAAAAAAAAGAAACTTTGTTACTTCTTTGCAAAATGTATCGTTACTTTGGTCTAGGCATAGAGATGGTATAGGAATATTATTTGCTCAAAATATAAAGAAAAATAACTTACGTAGAATATTTTAAAATAACAAGTGCGTAAACATATATTATGTAGATTTATTATTATTTTATTATATCATATCAGTTGCTTTGGGTTTTGGTATGTTTGTAACGTCGAAAATGCTATGTGAAAATGAATTCAGTTGTAGATTTTTTTTAGATTACTTCCACACAGGAAGCCCTGAGGAAAATAGTTTGGATGTGGGCCTATATCATGTTTGCGGATACTGTTTGGAGGTTATTTTAAGTAAATTTAGAAGAGGAGGTTCTCGAAAGGAAAAAATGTATGAGGGGTGGATAGGAATCTCGGGGTCAGTGAGTCCAGGAGTGACATATGTATGAATCCATCCTTCCCACTGCGGCGCAAAGCGATGGGTCGAGAGGTTATGGTCTCTCCTAATCCGGACGCAGTTGATGCAACCTTTGCCTAGACCTGGACAAACCTCACTCCATGAAGCCAGGCACCCTTGCTAATGCACCGAACGTAGCGAACCTCTTGGGTAACCTTTGGTAGAGGTGAATGAATGGTTCCCGGGGCAGCGGTACCGATAACCGCCTCACAAAATATAGAATGAATATTATTCAAATTACACATTATCGTTATATTATTGTCCTTATTGTCCTTCTAAAACTATTTTTTCTAAATTATGTACCTTTGTCAAGTAATATTTGTATTTATTTTCATAATGTTCTTTGATCATTGCTTAAACATCTCATTAAAACACTATTAATTTTTTTTTGCATGTTAATACTCCTCCCATAAACACGAGCTCTTGAGCTCAAATTATGGAGTAGTAGTAATATAAAATGAATTATTGTATAACCTTGCACATGTAATCATTTGTATTGTAAAAACAAAATTTTTGAAATAAAATAAATAAATTTAAATTTATTTTGGCTGGCTAACTCCTCCATCATGACAAAAGCAACATTTTCCTCTTACTGTGGTGGTAGTAGGAGATTTTCAAATATTGTCAGGTTATTCGTAACTTGGGAACGTTTGTCTTTCTTTAAAAAAAAACTTTAATAGATCACGTTTTGATCCATCAAAGTTTGATAGATAATTAATTTGATTATTTTGGTTTTTGATCAAGCATATTTACAACTGAAAATCAAAAAAAATATATGTATAGAAGTAACAGCAGAGTTAGAGATGAACAAGGAAAGGTGAAAATATTGTACGCTGCATTTATACTTACTAAATCAAAATCTGTTTTGATTTTGATTTAGTAAGTATAAATGCAGCATACGGTATGATTTGCTAAAAAAATAAACGTTAAAATTTTTAAGCGTGTGTGCTCTTTAAAAAAATATATAAACTATAATGGTGTGACGTGACTTTTATTTCGCTTTTGTCAGCCAGAAAACTAAAAAATATTTTAATCAGCTCTTTTAACGGAAAAATTGTTCTCTGGAGACAAATTTAATTATTTTTTCATTCAAAAGTAAACAACAAAAAAGTAAGATTTTTTTATGAAAATACGTTAATTGGAAAGACGCGCCTAAGATGTACTATGTATACATTTATCTTAGAGATTTTATCGAGAAAATACTGTACCTAAGTAGAAGTAGTACTCTAGATTGAAGGCTGTAAGTGAAAAGCGTCGCGAATAATCGATCAAGCCTTCCTCAGTACGTGTTAGATTAGGAGGGTGATGGATTGGAACATGCTGCTGTTCTCCTCTACATGTTTCGATTTCAGACGATACAAATAATCACATGTGGCGGCCAGAACTTGGCGAAAACCGAATGAAAATTGGAAATTTGAGTTCTAAAACTCGCTTAGTCACATTATTTCATAATATTATGATAACTTTTATTTATTGGCACAATATGAATTAAAACCGCCAAAACAATTGAACTGAACATTCGACAAAATGACGAGTAGTCGTCAGCGGAACCTCGTACACAAAATATCTTACAAATTCATTTAATAATAACGGTATAGCACGTCACAACAATTATTTTAAGTAATGATTAATCAGAAGGACGCGGGTTTAGTTCCGTCGGCGGCATGTATCTTTTCTCTGGAATTAAAAAAAATGTAAATGAGTGTTTCAGGCTAAGAATTATTACTTATAATTGTTACCCTTTGTGCTACGCATACAAATCTTGTCTTAAACATTAGTTTATCAATTAAAAATAATAATTATGTCACAACCAAATAATATAAATAAGGTATAGCGGTGACCAGACTACTCAGAATGAACTAAAAAAAATTGGTTAAGTTAGGTTAGGTTATGGGCTATTTTTCAATCATTTTTTTAATAGCTTTTCAAAATGACTTTTCAAGTAGGTGTTGAGATTAGTTGTTTATGAGTTGTCATGGAACCAGTATAGCGTTTAACCATTAAATATAACGGTAAAAAATAATAGAAAAAAAAACATTTAAAAACTAATAATTAAATGTGGTATTAGATCGTATGATATCAGAAAGCATATAAAGAAATGGAGACGAATGAAAAATCCATATACCTATTAAACTATATGATTCCCAGTTGTTTAAATATGTTACCTGCTGAAATTAAAAACTGTGCCCAAAACAATCAATTGGTGAATTTACTGAAGAGTTGGCTTACTGAAAGAATTAATTTGTATTAGCTTACAATGACATATTATTCTAATGATTTTAAAATTGTTATAATTCATAATTTTTCTTTTCTCTATTTTTCTGTAAATTTTTTAAATTTTATTTTATATAATTGTATAAATGTAACTAACTCACTATAATAAGATCTTTAATGTAAAGAACCCGTTAGACAAACGGCTAAAAAGTAGTTTATCGGGACTTTTTTTATCTTATATTTGTAAAGTGTGTAAAATAAATACATAAAAAATAAAAATGTGAAAGGTTGCATGATCGAATCCTGGCAAAAAAAATTCTCAATGATGGTAATAAAATTATTATCAAAAACCAGCCTCCAAAACCGAATTCTCGAAACGCTTAAATGTGTAAATATAATATATATAATTTGTGTATCATCTATATACGAGGATTATTATGTTTGTTTCAGCTATCGAAATGGACCAATTATTGCATTCGCAAATACACGGCGAGTTTGTCTAATTAAATTATGGTTGAACGACCATTAATTTGCGGTGGGAATTTCGTCTGCATTCCGAGGGATGCTGGCAATATCGCACCCTACCTGTTTATGAGGTCTATTGTCTGTACAAACATTCTCAGACAACCTATCTAGACAGGTTAATATCAATGCTAGGTATTTACAATGGCGTTACAGGAACAGGCGTGAATTTCACCAATATCATTACACTATCAGAATTGTTCACGGACAGAATTACACATAGACGAAATCACGTCAATTTGGGCGGCGGGTACGGGTACCACCATCCCGGGAACCATTTACAGGATAATAAATACCCCTGTTACAGGTCACCGCAAGTGGTTCGCTGCCTTTGGTGACTTATCAGGTGTGTACAGCTTCGTGGGGAGAGGTTTGGCTAGGTCTACCTACTGTGTGGCGGGCCGGATCAGGTGAGGCTAGTTGAGGGAGACCATTTGATTTCTCCAGCCGGACTCTCGACCCATCGCCATGCACCGCCGTGGGAGCGATGGATTCATACGTCCATCACCGTGACGACCTCCGTAGTCCAGTGGCTAAGACTCTTGACTCACAATCCGGAGGTCGCGGGTTCGAACCCGGCGTGCGCAAATAAATTTTATTTGATTAATTTGTGTTATTTCACAATTAATTCATTTAAAATAATATATAGTATATTTGCGGCACGTTCCAGAGTGGAAGATACTATTAGTATCGCCCTGGTGTAAGACCACCATTCAGAATTGAAACGTTGCTTGAAAATGGCTTTAGCCGTGTTTGGTGACCAGATCTGAATAGCCAGGTACTCCCCAACCTTCCTCTTCCCCACCTCCTTCCCCACTTCTTCAGCCTCACAACATACCCCAATTGGGGATGCCATAGTCTCACTGGCTCCAGACGGGAGCAGTTGAGATTCTTGTGCGGTATTCACTGTAAAAGAAAAAAAAAAATCACTCCTGGACACATTGACCTCCAGATTTCTACCAACCCCTTATACCCCTTTTCCTTCCCAGAACTTCCTCTCCTTCATATCTATAAAAAAGCTCCACACACATCCCCAAAGATGAAATCAGTAATGGAAATCTTTTTCCTCGGGGTCTTCTGTATGGAACTAATGTAAAAAAATATTTATTTAGAAAATTACGCTTACAGAAATTAGGGTGACCGGATAAATGAAATCAACCCAACACCTCCTTTTAAAAGTCGAAAAATTGAAAAATTGGTTAAATAGGTTACGTTAGGTTAGTTAATGGGATATTTTTCAATATTTTTTTCATAGCCTTTAATGACTTTTCAAAGAGGCGTTGAGTTGATTCTGAGTTGGCATGGGACCATAAATTACAACTATTGGAAAAGCGCACATCAAGAAAATCGGTTTAACATTTAAAATGTTTAAATTTGTGCAAAATAAATTTCGTTTACCTAACCAAAATAAATAAGTTAAGTTAGGTTTTTGAAGTATGAAATTCGCGCCTTTATTTACTTCATGTAACCATTTACAACATCATCAACAATATGCTTGGGGAGCAATCAGAATAATTCTCGAAGAATATGTTAACAGGTTCTTGCTTCATGTTTCATTGGAACTTCTTATAATTCATGAACTTCTTCTAAATTACCTTTAATTTTATATTGCATTTCTTCCCCTCTCCTTTAATCAGCTCTATGCGGTTCGTAAATGACCAATAAACGACGCAAACTAATCACCACTCAGAGCAGTCATTATGCCTTGATTAGCGCTAATGTCGTAAAATATTTGAAAGCTGGAGAAATTTTATGTTCATACCATATTACACGATTTCAATAAGAGGATAGTGAAAACTGTAACTTTATACTGATAGAACATCTTTCTAAACGTCTCAACTGATTAATAACTACCTATCTTTAATGACGATAAAGAATTTTTCAAGAGGTGGGCACCAATATATTGTAGAAATAAGATTACCATAGAAACAAGAGAGACATGTCTTCATCTGCGAACGTTGGTTATTATTGTAATTAATCAATACAAGTTCTTATAAAATTAGGAGCTAAAATTAGGAGCTAAAAATTTGCTTACACTAAACATACAAATAACAAAATATCTCACATTTAGCGCTACCCTTGCAGGTCAACCCAAAACACCTCATCACCTCACAATACATAATATTAAGTGTAGCCTTGGAAATAATAACCATACTTGTAAATGCGAAACCCTTGAATGTGTTAAATCTATTAAATATTTAGGTATAATAGTGGATAACCACCTTAAATGGAAACAACAAATTGAAAACACAGCTAATAAAGTGCGCAAGCTTATTTATATATTTATAGGATTGCGGGAAATTATAAAAACTCAAGACATTAAAAAATTATACTACGGGCTCTGTAACTCCGTCATAACCTACGGTTGCATTGGATGGGGTGGAACAGGTATAACAACATTATACCCGCTACTGAAGGCACAGAAATCCATTCTACGCGTCATTATGAAGAAACCCTTCAGATACTCGAGCGACGCTCTCTTCAAGGAGTTTAAGGTGCTTGATGTTCGACAATGTTACATAAAAAAAATAACAATCTGCGTCCATAAAAATAAAAACAAAACGATAACAATCGATCATAATCATCAAACCAGAAGTAAAAGCAGAAACGACCTTTCTATTCCAACAAGCAATACTGCGGCTTATCAAAAAGTTTTCTCATACCTGGGACCAAAAATATACAACAAAATCCCCTCTCAATTGAAACTGTGTGAATTATCATCCTTCGGTACTAAAATTACAAAATGGTTATTAGACTTAGGTAGGACAGATTCCGAAAAATTATTAAAAAACGTAGTCTGAGTTGATTTCTTCGATTTTGTATTTGTATTTTCCTATAAATTATTTTCTTATTTTTTTTCTTTTTTATTTTTCTTTCTTATATTTATATATTATATTTTTATTTTATATTTTACATATACCTACCTGGATTTTATTGCTTATTACTGCTAAATTGTATTTTCATAAAAAAAAAAAAACTTTTTTTTATTATTTTTCTTTCTTACATTTGTTATATTTTAGTTCTACTTTATATTTTACATGTACCTATCTGGATTTTATTGTTTATTACTGCTGTATACCTAGAATAACACAACTTATATCCGATATTGTACCTAATATCTAAGTAACTCCCCCAATATGTACCATTATTGTTATTTATTAATGAATCCACTAATGTGAAATTATGTACACGCAACCTGCCAAGTTGACTGTCCTAAAACGGGAAACCTTCCTAGTTGGGCAGTCAAAGCTTCCTTTTATATTGTTATTTCTTGTATGTAATAAATGTAATAATAATAAATAAATAAATAAATAAATAAAAAACAAAGAAAGCTATGTAGAGAGAGGAAAATGGACGGTAAAGGATTAATTTCAGAACTAACAACACGGTATACTTTCTTTCATAATTGCATACTTAAATCGTAAAAATTTGAAGTAACACCAACTTAACCAACAGTCAACAAATATGCAGATGAGGAAATCAAGAAAAATAGGCAACAAATACGAAGATGAGAAAATCAATAAAAAATTCAACAAACATGAAGATGAGGAAATCATGATGTAACACTAGCACAACTACCTACAGTCCGACGCGGAACAGGAATCCCAAGTGAATGTGAACAAACTTCTGTACTTATATTTTAATAATCATATTTTTAAAGATGAATAAAACAAAATAAATAAAACACGGAAAAAATTCAAAATGAAAACAGAAAAGTTTCAGAAATGTTATAAATTTGTTGAAGGCTAGAGAAATGCTCAGTGGAAATGATATAATGAAGGTAATTTTAACGTAATAAACAAAGTAGGAAGAGAAAACGTGGACTTATTCTTATTACTTTAATAAAGAAGCCTAACTCTGTTAGAATTCAACATATTATTTTAATGAAAACACGACGCTAATAAACTACCTCTCAAAAACGTATTTTATGGGAGAATGTTGTAGATGTGTGGCATCTGTACTCTAATGACGTAAACTTTGTCTGCAGAATACTAGAGTTGGTATATTCACACGTAGATATCAGATTGTAGGGAAATTCGACAGAGTTAAATTTACTATTTTATCCAGAGTGTGATTTACCAACATTCATATTATATCACGACAGCAACAAGCCAACTTGTGTGCAGTTTGGAACTAGCAGTGTGTTTCTCAAAATTTTACTAGATTTATTATAAATAAATCAATAATTGCAACAATGAATTTGCATTTGGTAGAATATAGATACTTATGTGGGTACTTATTGCATACGTGCAAAAAAACTCTTTTTAAATGCTTGAGAGAGGTATCATAAAATTAAATTTGAATTAATAGTACAACACATTGATTTCAATCATGCTTTGTTGTCGTGATGCTTTTGAACCATTTATCATGAATAAAATGAGCAAAGAAAAAGCATCGTTTCATGCAGATACTTGGATTTTTTTTAATTTAAATTTATTTGTCTCACTAGGGTATACCTGTGTCGAGACAGGCGTACAGGTATATAAATGAATATTGTAGTTACAAGGATATTTAAGGTAAAATACATATCACTTTGAATAGAATTAAAACAGAAAGGTGATTGGAAGGGTGGTAAATCTTTTAAAGAGAGATATTTTACAAATGTTGGAGATGAAGTAGAGAAGTAAATTCTGCCTAATCTATTTAAAGGTCAATTTGATAGGATTCCATTATTTTCATTTATTTTCTAAGGGTTAGGTTGTATGTGAATAGTTATTTTTGTCTATGTGTGATTTATTTTACAGATGTTTGTAATAGTGAGGCGTCCAATGCTTATAATCCATTTTTTAATATCTTGTTTGAATTTTGTAAAGGAGTCAGTCTGTCTGATCGTAGTTGGTAGAGTATTGTATAGTTTGCAAGCTATGTATTTAGAGTGTCTTTGCCCGAAGGTGGTTTTGAAATAAGGAGTTTGGAGAAGTTCGTTGTTTTTGGCTCGGGTATTGTGTATTGTTTGTGTAGCTTTGTATAGTGTTTTGTTGTTTTTATGTAAATTAATTAGTATGGATCTTGAGTAGAGCTGTTTTATGTCCATAACGTTGAAGGAATTGAATATAGTATCCGTGCTGGTAGTAAGTGGCATTTTAAGAATTATTTTTATGATTAGTTTTTGTGCTTTTATGATGGGATCAAGGGCATTGGAATATGCATTACCCCAGGCTAAAATTCCGTATTCGATGTGAGATTGGCACAGTGAGTAATATACTGTTTTTAAAAGTTTTAGGTTAAGGAAATTGCGTGTTTGTTTGAAAAAGTATATAGATTTGCGGATTTTGTTTGTAGTATTATGTATATGTTGCTTCCAATTTAGGTGTGTATCGAAGGTTACTCCTAAATATTTGATCATGTTTACTTGCTCTAGGCATGGGCAGTCACAGTTCCGGTTTAGAGATGAATTTTTACATACGTGTATTTTTAATGGCGGGGGTAGGTTTGACTTTGGGATGTTGGTGAGACTAGACAGTAAGTATTTAGTTTTCTGTACATTTAGAGTTAATATGTTCGAGTCAAGCCAATATTTTACCTGTTGAATTCCTCTCTCCGCTTTGGAATAAGCGGTAAGCCAATCTTTTGCTTGGAAGAGTAGGACAGTGTCATCGGCGAAACTGATAATAGTGGCATCGATATCTAGGTTGCATAACTCGTTAATATATATTAGAAAGAGGGTTGGACCTATAACACTGCCTTGAGGGACCCCGTAACTAATGGGCAAATTCTGGCTCTTTGTGGTACTGAGTTTAACGCATTGGGATCTGTCAGATAAGAAGCTGGAGAGGAGGCCTAATTCTTTGTTCCTAATACCTATATTAAACATTTTGCGTTTTAATTTGCTGTGTGAGATTGTATCAAATGCTTTACATAGGTCGAGAAATACCGATAGACATTTCAAGCCCTTATCCAGGTGGCCAGAAATATGTTCAGTGACTGTGGCTATTGCATCGTTGGTGCTTTTATGTTTTCTGAATCCAAATTGCCGCGGCGATATTAAGTTATTGGTTTCGAGATATTCCATGAGCCTATTATTGACGATCTTTTCGAATACTTTTGAGAGGGAATTTAGCAACGTAATAGGACGATAATTACTAATATCAAGTTTGGAGCCAGTTTTAAAAATAGGGATAACGAGACCTTGTTTTAGAATGGTGGGAAATAGCCCTTGGCGGATGCTAATATTAAGTAGATGCGTTAATGGTTGAAGTATACCAGGGGCAATTTTTTTAAGAACATTGTTGGGTATTTCATCAATGCCGGTTGATGAAGAGTTTTTGAGCGAGTTTATTACTATAGAAACTTCCTTCTCTGTGTGATGAAGTAAAATAATTATTAAACCCAACAAAAATGTTGGACATGCTTAATACGAATATATACAATAACAGTTGCTATAAAATACGACTGTTTATGGGGAAAATACTGCAAGAAATTCCATTTTTTAATCAAAATTCAAAATTTCACGGGTTTGACACTTTCGACCTTCACGTTTTTGATCTAAAGTTTGTCGTAGGTTAAGTTTGAAGGTTAGGAAACACGCGTAAAGTATTTAAACAACCCAAACTAAGAACCTAACAACCTATTTTGTTCATATTTTAGTCTACCCTGACACAAATATTTGTCTCTTTTAATAATGACAGACACCAAGTGGTATTAAAAATACTTATTCAGCGTGCCCAACGATTCTGAATAAACTACTTAACATTCTTATCGGCTAATGAATAGATTCGATGATGAGGGCGCATCGATCGTTCAGTTGATTAGCCAGACATCTCCGAAAAAGCGAAATCCCTCCATCTGGTACAATACTCAGATTAATCATAAACAACACCAAATCAACTATACTGCAGAAAAACTAGTGGTAAATTTTTTAAGTTGATGTTTTCTGGGTTACTAGTAGGATATTTCAAAATCTTACACTAATGTGCCGGAGCGTTACGCCTCCGGGTGTTATTTTGAAGAATATTTAATATGTACAACACATTGTGTAGGTATATAAATATATGATTTATGGTGAGCATTCACATTGCATTCCTCATTAACTCAAACCTTTGTATTTGGAGATGTCTGACCAATCAACTGGACGATCGATATGTGCAGTTGCCCAAAAATCATGGTACATTCGAAAAATTCACCACCAGCCGCCTTATTATTCGTTGCCGAAAGTTGTTGAAAACGGTTAGTGTCTGTCAGATGGCGGCAATTTAATTGCGAACCATACATCATGCAAACCTTGGCCCTGAAGATATTTGAAGATGATGTGACTCCTTTTTAATATTGCTCAAATTTTGAGTAAGTATTAAATTGCGAGAGATATTGTAAATGTTGTCGCACGGGTTGAGCACCATTGGTTGTCACAATATCAAAGGTGGGATTCTGCGGTTTCCGCACAGATGCCATCCTGTAGACAGAGCCGAGCTACTAGCTACCTGGCCGTTATTGCATCGCAGATACCAACTACATCAAACCGCAAACAGGGTGGCTAGAAACTATCAAGTCATATTACAATTTATAAATAAATACAACGTAGAAACGGTATATCATCGTCAGATTCAATTTGGGAGGCGGGTATGGGTAGACCCGCCGCCACAGGAACCATCACTATAACCAACATTCCTGCCACGTTTGTGTTCGCTACGTTTGGTGACTTAGAAGAGGTGTCTGGGTTCATAGGGTGATTTTTGTGTAGGTAATGGCGGCGAATAAGTTGGCCTACCTACTGCGTGGCGGGCCGGATTGGGGGAGACTGGTTGAGAGAGACCTAACCTAGATCTATCCAGCCGCCGGACTCTCTCGAATCATCGCCTTGCAGCGCAGTGGGAGGGATGGTTTTATACACCCGTCACTCCTGAACAGTCTCCTACCCATCCCTCTACCTTTTTACTTCCCATAACTTCCTCTTCTTCCTTTACTTAAAGACCATCCACATAGCATCCCCTAAGATGAGGCAGGCGGTTCTGAGACAAATTATTTTCCTCAGTGCCTAATGAAAAGAGAATAAAAAAGGTAAATATATTGAATCACTGACCAATGACATTACAACACTTTTTAATTCATCTAAGGCCAAAGTTTTTCGCAGAAATTTACGTGTGACAAAGTCACCAATGGCAATTGAGCGCCAATTTGTTTTTTGACAGTTTCAAGATTCCCGTTAAATTCTGATTCAGCTTTTAAACAAGTAGTGATCAGCAAAAGAGGACAACTATCATGTTGTTATTTGGAAGACTGCTGAAATGCACCTAGAATCGGCTTATAACGGGGACATTAAAAAAAAAATGGAGCCTGATGGTCATTTGATGGCAATGTTACATTTGAATTTCTACGAAACCACTGGACCCCAGTCACTAACTAAATAATTAATTAATGAATTAGACGTGTGAATCAACTGCCCATGCCGACTGCCAAAGAAATGAATAACCGAATCAATGAATCGAATGAAGCACACAATGCAATTGGCACCGCGAAATAAAACTGAATTACCACCATAAACTAATTTTTCGGTGTGATTAACGAAATGATTTACCATGTGCTCGAACTAATTGATTGTATATTTAAAATAAACTTTATATACAATATTTTTATCACGAGTTTATCATGTCATTACATTAGTTATTTAAATAAGTTCATTAATTAAAATTTAATATTGCTCCAAAGCCAATTTCACAATGTAAATGTCGTAGACGACGTAGACCGATCGTAAAATCAAGCAATCATCATACCCGATGGAAAAGTGCTCTAACTTCGGAAGGTGCTTTTGCATGATGGTAGAAATTTGTGAGGCGGTTATGAGTACCGTCGCTCTGGGAATTATTTATTGGATATCCAACATCCTTGCCATAGGTCACCCCAAGTGGTACGCTGGTTTAATTTGGTGATTTAGCAGGGGTGCGGATCGGGAGAGACTGGTTGAGGGAGACTTAACCTAGACCTCTCCAGCCGGACTCTCTCGACTGATTGCCTTGCACCGTGGTGTTTCTCACTGTCTTCTTTCCTACCTACCCATTCCCAGTACTTCCTCTCCATCCTTTTCCTAAAAATACTTTCCCCACAGCATTCACGAAGATGACGTAGACCCTGGGGGATTTTTTCTCCTAACTACTTTGATATTATTGTACATTGATTCACCTGACGTGTTCAATCAGACGGAATCGATGGACCCTTACGAATTGCTAATATAAAAATGTTATATTAAAAATGAATGCCTAACACTATGAAAGCAATTTCGGATTTATTAGTGTCCCTGTGGGATGTCCAATGCGGGAGCGGAATATGCAGATATCAATAATATTAACTTGTATGGAATCCCGGCGCACGGTGATAGCTTTACCATCGCAGACAGGTTAATAGAAGGGAGGGGGAGGGGGGGTTATTGGGGGGAGTAGTACTACCCCTAACCAACATAACTAAACTACCAACTACAGTAGCCGCTGTCTGAATTATTATGGCGTGGTATTGGCATACCTGGATACAGACGTTTGTTGATAATTCCTGATACTTGACGTTTGGGACATTTTGTTACGAGGAAGCCACAAGCCAAAATGTATGAATTCTTAGTGTGTGCCTTATATCGCCACGAATACCGATAATAGGCATACAAATCGCTTGGCAACCGGAGTCTAGAGGTTATGGTTTCAAGCGCAAACGTGGTTTTAATTTATTTTGTGAAAAATTTTATAAAAAAGTATAAAAGTAAATCAATAGAAACTGTCACAGATAATTTTAGCCGTAAAACAGTATTTTATAAAAGTTGTTTCTTAAATGCGTTCATACATATCTAGTGAAAAATAATATTTTTAAATAAGTAAATGATAATTTTATTTTAATTCTCTTCAATGGAAACGGTAGGAAAAACTTCAATTTATTTTTTGTTTATATAATGTTTTTTTTTTTTTTTTTTTTTAATTATTTATTAAACAAGATAATATAAGCACAAAAATACATTTTTTTTACAGTTTGAAGTACCTACAATTTATTTTAGTATTATTTTTTTGGTATATACCACCTCACTAGGCTGAGCCTGTTCCGAGGTGGCAGGAATTTAATGAAATTGTAAGCTGATTCTTCGTTATTTCGATTTAGCGTTAACTCTTCCACTTTGCAAATAAATAGAATATTACTAAACGCATCCAAAAACTAAAAGTTGCGTTTGAAAAGTGATGAAATACGCTTCCAAATTTTATAATCCGAAAAGAACATATAATTGTTTTGAATAAACAATATTGAACGCCAACATAAAACAGTTTTAAAAAAGGCTCACCATACGTTTTTTCTAACTAAACTTAGTGATGAAAACATGTACATTATATTTAATTAGGCAAATTTATTACAAACGTTATTTTGGAATCATGTAAAAATAATTACTAAAAAATTCACAGAGTTTTTTTTTTTATTGCGTTCGGAAACTTTGGTTTCAAAATGGTGCACATTTTTAATTATTTATGATTTAAACGTTAAGTGGTTTTGTTCTTTTTCTAACAGCGTTTAGATCATATTTCTAATCATTATAAAAAGGGAGAAACAAAGATTTCTGTTGGACCTATATGAGTTGTTCCGAAAAGCGAACAAATTAGCCTGAGAGGAAAAAATAAATAATCGCACAATATAAGTACTTATCTTCCTATTAAAATTAATTCTTAATATTAAGACTATATTTTTTACATACATTTAATATGAAATATTTTATTATGAGCCTATACCGTCAGTAGATTTATGACAGAGACAGAGTAGGTATTTAATTTTTATCATCATATTCGTTCCACATTCCCTTTTTTATAGAGTTTTATATCTCGTGAGATCCATTATTCTCATAACAAAGTATGTGTGATATGAAACCAAGTAGGTAGGAAGTAGAGAAAACGTTATGTTAGGAATTCCCATATTGTGAATTTCTGGGAATCTCCAACAGTCGGATCCGAGGCGCCAACCAACCAACGGTTCATTGAAATCCAATATTATATGAAATATTCAGCATTGGGTTTAAAATGGACCAGGATGGATGAAAAACATAACTTTACAATATAAGGATAAATAATATCAAAACAACATAATATGCAGCGGAGTAACGAAAAACAAAACAAGAACCAGAGCAAACTTGCAAAACAGGCCCCACCAAATAATAATCATATTTGTTGGTTTAAATTAACTCCACAAACATGGTCTCTCAGCCCTTAGGAAAATATGCCATACCTATTTAGGGATGTGTGTGGAGGATTTATTTAAGAAAATAGTGGGTCGCGAGTCAGACTGAGAGCCTCTCCCGATTTGGCCCACCACACAGCTGTTGATAGATGCATCCGCCACTAAGATCTGGACAAACCTCCATCATGAACCCGGGAATCCCCTGTAAGTCACTAAATATATCAAAACACATGGAGTGACCTGTCGTGGTCGGATATCCAATTAATAGTTCTGTTCGTAAATACCTGACGCGTTATCTATTCGGGATATTTCGGCAGCGCTCGGTAAACGCCGAAGTAGCTTCGTAAATACAAGACGTGTCGGAAGCTGTCTATAATTTACCAGAATGCATATGCTACGTTATTTAAGAACAAGTAAATAAAAAAATCCACGATTTAAGTGACCTACCGGAAAATACGAATGTAAATCAATAATTGATAATGATGTGCATTGTATTTTGACAAAATTTAACGGTCTTTTATTGTATGCGCACGGGAAAAAAATCACATTTTATTAAGCTAACCTAATATTATTACTCAACCTAAACTAACATAGCTTAAGGCGAGACGTAACCACGTTTATCGAGGGTTTGCCGGAGGCTCAAATTTTAATTTATTTCGGCGAATTCGTAATTGAATTATCATTTTTATTTCCATGCCTCACAAGAGATGCGAGTTATTTATATTTTAGATTAATAAAAACAGTACGTTGCATAATTTTTTTTTAACGTACAACTCCTTTAAAAAATTGTAATACGTTATACAACTAAAGTTAGCTGTGAGCACCAGATTTAATTTTTCTAGAGGATGAATTAATAACTTCGGGAGGTATTAATTTAGAAACACCTTTTTTTTACGGTGCTCCAGATTTTATGTCCGGGTTGAATCTTTCCCAAATGAAAGACTAAACCCTTCCACACACTTTTCCACAAATGAATATCTAGTAAATTAACGCAATGTAAGTGCACTATATAAGAATAAAACAATACAAGAACAATACGTCAATCCACCAGAAACATAATGGGAAAATATTTCACCGACTCCAGATATTTTCATATCAGAGGGTTCGGCTCTGATGAAATCCTAACTGGTCCGATAAATCCTACTGATCCCTCAATATAAATATTTAAAAAATCTTTCGTAATCCTACATGTATTTAAAATGACCGACTTTTGCATTTTTATGTACAAATTTTTTGACAAATCTAATACGCCTAAATTTTGAATGAGAGAGCTAGGTATAATGCCAGTAGCCGAAATAACAAATGGTAATATATTTATAGTCTGAGAATGCCAAATTCTTTTAATTTCATTTCCTAAATCTGTATATTTTCTTATTTTTTCAGAAACAGTTTTCTGAATATTACAAGAATTTGGAATAGCGACATCAATGATAAAAGTTATTTTCTTAATTTTAATATTATTATTATTAACACGTTCTTCATAATTTATTAAAATGAACCCGGCGGAAAGGTAGAATCTCCAGGCCTGCTAGGGTGAATTCGACCGAACGTCCGTCCATACGCCGTGCCGCGGGCGCATATTTGTTTACACGCTTTCTTCACTTACGTTGTTAAGATTCCCACGTTATTTTTCTTCTTTTCTTTGATAGGGCAAATTCGACAGTAGGTCCGTCCAATACCCGGGTCGCGAGTCGCAATTTGTAAACACGGCTTCATTACTTACGTCGTTAAGATTCTGAATATATTTTAGGGTAGGTATAGTGTCGCCTTAACCTAATATTTCAATATTCTGTGGAGTGTCTGAAACATAGAATTTGCTATCCACACATTAATATGTAGTCACGTAAATAACTGACGTGGTAGTGTCCGATACGTCTTGTATTTATGGATCTACTTCGGGAATTTATCGAGCGCTGCCGAAATAACCCGAATTGATAACTCGTCGGTTATTTACAAATATGCTTCCCAAGGCATCGGTACCCATACCTCCCTCACAAATTGTATTTGAAATTAAAAGGAGAACCCAAGCAAATAATTTTCAAACTGAGTTAAATTATTATGAAAAACGAAATATGGTTATGTGAATTAAGTGAGGTTAAGGTGATTAGGTTGGGTTAAGTGAGCTTTTTTAAATTGCGAAAAATTAACTTTTGGTAATCTTTTCCTAAGTTGTGGTGACAATAAACACAATGCTAGGTCCAATCCCACAATCAAAAGCGAATATTACCTGCGCAAACCCCGCCAATCTCACCGTTCCGTCCTAAACCCTTTCATTGTCCTGCCGCAAATGCGGGAAGTGCCGCTTAGGCAATTAATTCCCGCATTTAGGCGCAAACGTAGCAAAACAGCCTATTGTCAATACGGAATCCCGTTGCAAAGTGTATTCAAAGGATTACCGCCGAGGAAATTATCCGAATTGGACCAAAACCAAAGGCTTTAATTTGTGTCGTTTTGTTTTGCGGATAGAAGACATGAAATAAAGGCTAACTTATGTATAATAAATAAGCAGGCCATTAAATTTATCGCCGTTCAGTTAAAACACCACTTCAAAGACGAACTTTTGTTTTTGCAGGTTGTAGTAATTCTACAAATTCTGATGGTTTGATATGAAAATATATTTATTTATATTATACGTCTATACGGGCTTTCACAAATATGATATTTTATGGAACAGTAATAGAGATGTAAAATAAGTTATTTTAATTATATAGAACCCATGGTCATTTTAAATACATGTAGGATTACAAAAGATTTTTTAAATATTTAGATTGAGGGATCAGTAGGATTTATCGGACCAGTTAGGATTTCATCAGAGCCGAACCCTCTGATATGAAAATATCTGGAGTGGTTGAAATATTTTCCCATTATGTTTCTGGTGGATTGACGTTTTGTTTTTGTATTGTTTTGTATTTATTATACTTATAAAGTGCACTTACATTGCGTGAATTTACTAGATAATCATTTGTGGAAAAGTGTGTGGAAGGGTTTAGTCTTTCATTTGGGAAAGATTTAACCCGGTCATAAAATCTAGAGAACCCATGCAAGAATAGTATTACGCTAATATTGATTATTATTATTGAGATATGTTATTATATTTTAAAACTATATTCCGTACATTCGAACACATCTACTACTTTCGAGAAAGTATTGCCAACTGCGTGCAATCAGATCATTAAAGATATAATTTTATTTGGTTTAACGTCCAGCTGGGCTTTACATAGGTAATAATAACAGAATATACCTAGCAAGTTGTCGATATTTGGTTGTTTGTGATTTGAAACTCGACGAAACGAAAAAGCGACACTAAAAAGAGACAAAAACGTCATCGATAGGATTTAGCCTGCGAGAGAATGACATAGAATAATCTTACCACTTAAAAAAAAACTTAAACAGAAAGATACATACCATATCCGTTAAAACTGTAAACGTAAAACTTGTGTAACTCTATTTCTGGTGGTAACTAACTCATCCACTGAATAAAGAGACACAAAAACTAAACAAAAAAAAAAAACTTTTACAGAATTTATTATTTTTCACACCACTTTCTAACAAACAATTTTCACTTTCGCGCGAATTGTCAAAAAACTTTGTTTTATCAGCACTTTTAACAGACATGTTTCCGACTTAAGGGTTTATTTCCAACTGACGACAATTTGGTTTTAAAAACTATATTTTAATATTTGAGTAAAATTACTGTTTCAAGAACGCCGGGAAATCCAAGAAATAAGGGTAGGTATAAGGGTTTGCCATTAAAAACGAATCAATAGAGAGGTCGACAATGCAATATGAATGAGTTTCTAGTTAAACCTCACTTAAACCATTAGCAGGCCATAATCCGATGGAGTACTAAAAATTAGGTCACCTTATTCTTTGTCCATTTTATGACCATTGCAATTAGGGTTGTTTCCGTTGTTCGGTATGTCCGCAAAGTTTGTTATAACAAATAGTAATAACAGTAAGTACTTCCTTCAAACCAATTTCTAATACAGTATACCTCGCGTCCAAAAAGTTTTTTTTCTACTATTAAATAAATCAAAACTAAACTCCCCTCTGAAATCATAAGATTTGTAAGTAGGTACTTGAATACCTTCCTACTGAAGGCGCCGTATCCCCGCTCAAAAAGAAGAAGATGGAGAGATATGTAATTACGAATGTTGGATAGAGTGCGCTAATATTTAAAACGGTAAAATTGAAGCGAAAATTGTGAAAATGTTTAATAAAACACGACTCGTTTAAAATAGAGCAAAACTCTCTTGGGGGCTATCTAAAACAGCATTTAAAGAAACACTGTAAT
This sequence comes from Limnephilus lunatus, assembly GCA_917563855.2. Lineage (NCBI taxonomy): Eukaryota > Metazoa > Arthropoda > Insecta > Trichoptera > Limnephilidae > Limnephilus > Limnephilus lunatus. The sequence goes on along the minus strand of OU830602.1, from coordinate 75,606,494 downwards.
TTTTCATACATATAAGTGTATGCAAGTAAGTAAAATTTAAGTAATAACTGAAACAGACGTGAAAATAATAATTTTCGGAGCATACTTTGCGATTTTTTTCTATCAAGGGAATTTCATATAATTTGCGTTTTGGCGTGGGGAATGTATTTATCTTAAAAAAATAACATATATTTTTTAAGAGCTTAATAACTTCAAATGTTTAAGGGGGATATGTAAGAAATCGGTAGAGATTCTGGTAGCATTAAAAAACACGAGACGCTTCGTCGATAGATTTTATATGCATTTGTTTTTCAACGTAAATCGGTCGTTGTAATTTAAATTTAGTCAAAATACTTATAGGATTTAGGATATATTGGATCTACATGATTTAGCCTGCGAAAAAATGACATAATAAAATCGGTCTCCTCTTTGTGCGCGCATTGTAGCCTCTTGTAGCCTCTCGTAGTCTTCTTGTCTTCGTTAGATTTCTCGTGTGAATTGCACACTCTGATTTTTTTTAAATAACTATAATTGATTCACAAATAATTGCCAACGTTGCCTCTAAAATCGGGAAAATTTGATTTCTTTAAGTGTGTTTTTTTTTGTAATTTTAATCAAATATAATTAAAGTAGCACATATTCATTACAAATACACATTACTAGATATTTGTTACACCTTTGGATGAAAAAAAAAAAAATCAGTTTGGTGAAGTTTTTTGGCCACAAAATAAAATTTTAGTTTTGTATAAAAAAGACTGCGGTTTTCCGCAACGTAACATTTTTTTTTGCAGAAACACCAAATGCAAACATATTTTTCATATTACTTTTAATACCTGTAACTATGTAAATATGATGCATGCAGTTTTTTAGTGGTTGAAAACATGTAGAAGTATAAATAAAAATGGATATCACTGATTTCTGAGAATCTCTTTACAAATTGTGAATACTGCAGTTCTCTCCAGCAACTAATTTGCCTACATGCACTGTTGTAACGGCAATGTTTAATGTTTAATTTTAATGTTTAATTCATTAACTAAATTTAAAAATAATGTTAAGAAATTTATGTTGACTGAGGATTGGCATACTATATTTTCATCCTTGTCCTTTTTTAAATAATAAGATTTTTTTTTTTTAAATAATAAGTTTTTTTTAAAAAAATAATAAGTTTTTTTTAAATAATAAGTTTTTTTTTTAAATAATAAGATATTTGAGTTCCATTTGCACAAATCGAAGTGTCACCCTAGTTCTTTTGAACTTACTTTGCTTTTGGCAGGTATAAAATATTGTTACAAATCATTCTCAAATTACCCATCTGGTCTTCATATTATTATATTATATTATCATATTACAGTACGTCAATAAAACTATTTAAATGATAATTATAGATGGGTAATTAGTATGTAATATTAGTGTTTTAAAAGTAGTGTATTTATATTGTGTTTACATGTAAAATGCATCCTCAAATTATAATTATTAACCTCAATACAGGCATTAGTCCTAGTGAGGTTAATTTATGTAAAAAAAAAAAACAACAACAAAATGTATGGTGAGAATATAAATAAAATAAATAAAAATAAAAAAATGTTTAGAAATGCATTTTAGCAGAAATAAGAGGAGACACCGCACAAAAAGAAAATTGAAAAAAAGGATAAAATAGATCAAATCTTTCCACCAAATGACGATGAATCATTGCAAAAGACCGGTGAATTACTCTAATAGTCTATAATAGCAGTTAAAAACCCGCTCCGCAGGTTTTTTCTGCTAGGCCCTGCGGGCAACAATCAGTTTGGCTTCGCCCTGTTTGAGTGTTGGTGACCATTTTATAAATCCGATAGGAACTGGTTCCAAAAATAGCCAGTTTCTCGGATCTACTGTGATCCAGTGACAGTTAGTAGCTAGTCACCGAGACAAAGTAACCGTGACAAAGTAACCGAGACACGCAATGAGGCCATATGGAATAATCGTCCATATGCGAGCTGCTGACGGAAGTAGCGACAACTTTGGGCAGATTCTTGAATTAAAAACCGAATTACAACGGTAGCTTTGCTTGAAATTTCACGAACACAGATGTTATTTGTGGCGCGGCGCATAAGGGGGGGCGTCGCACATGCAATGGAAGTCGGGTTCTGGAATTCAACCACGCAGATGCAAGCGTATTAATACTGTTTGATGATGATTTGATAATAATAATAATGAATCATTTATTTGACTATAATAGATTTTTACATATTTATACATCTAATTACATTGATTCCATTGACACAAAGGTTACTGCTCAGCTATCCATTTAGGATTTCTCCGGGAATGCAGCTAGTTTTCATCAGTGCCTCTAATATAACGGATATTAAATAATTAAAATGAAATTCAAATTAAATCAAATAATATTAAAATTCAAAGGAAATAATATAATCACAAACACAAGTAGGAATCGCTTTCATTGTAAATTCTATCAATTATGATGTTGTGCGGTTGACTGTGCAGTCAGCAAACATTCGCCGCAGAGCTTCCTGAAGCACTGCAACGATATCGATATTCGAATAGAGAGTGTAATTTCATTCCAAAGTTTCGATGATGAATAGTGGAAACTACCCCCAAATACAGCAGTTTTACGTCTGGGGAGATCGTGCAAATGGTCTCTTTGGCGTGTACTGCGTGCAAGCTGTCACGGGACCACTGCAGTCTGTCATACAGCAGGTTATTCGGATTTAAACGTATTTTATAAAGCAATATGAAATCTACTTCCATATTTCATAATTACAGCAAATTAAGTAAAGTAAAAACACGATCAATCTTCAGCAAGTATGAATACAGACCGGTTATACTTAGATTAGAGTTGTGTGATGAACAACTTTCTTGTAGGCAATCGAGCGAGTTTCACGACATAGAAAGTGAGTGAGTGCTTTATCGAGTTCTTTATTATTACTAATTATTTAAATAAACGGCCTATATCAACAGAAAAGCAAGCACTCAAGCGCTGGTAGTCAGTTAATATAAGTGTTATTAGTAATTAATTAAGCGCCGTCTGGTGAAAATCACGGGATCAGAAATCTTGAAAAATCAGTTACAATATTGAAAACGATAATGAAATGATTTAATTATTTATTTATAAGCATAGGTACTGTAAAAAGCTTGCAGATACTCTAATAGTACACGATTGGTGACCCTGTACAAAACGCAAGTGTGCCCCACTATTGAATTTGGGGTACCGAAAAAATTGAAAAAACCTTCGAGTTCGTGTAGAAATGGGCGGTTCGTTTGATAATATATTATCCTGTCTTAACAAACAGTTGCAATCTTTAGAGCCCATGTAACCATGCTCCCCTTGTCGTACCGATATTTCAATGGAAGATGCTTCGAGGAACTAGCGACATTGATTCCTTTGGCACCAGTGCACACCTAATGAGGAAACACGCCAAACACGCGCCCAACGTTTGTACACGACGTACGTTTGTCATAGCCTAATTAAGAAATCCATGAACGAGAAAATGGTATTTTTGGCATGGAGCTCTCTATAAGCTCTTATTACAAATGACATTTGTCATGTGAGAACGTGTCGTTTCTACGACCTCGAGTTCATCGGCTTAGTTGTGGAACGATTTGTCGGCCTCTGTATTTCCTTCCACGAACAACATGGATGCCTTTAAGACACATGTTTACTCCTTCCTCTCCTCAAAAAGACCCAGCACTGCCACAGGCCTTGAGGGTTTGTTTCCTCAAAGACTCACTACGTGGAGCCCACTAAACAGACGTCGTCATTTAAAATAAGATTTTTTCTTTTTCATCCCCATGGTTAAGAATTTGCAATACATTCTCATGAACAGTTTTGCTTAAATTCGACTCCCTATTTCGTCCATAAATATTACACATCAACAACCCCGTGTTGCAAAAAAACATAGGTTAAAAATAAATGCTTTATTTGCAACGGGGATAGGTTTTGTATAGGGGTTGTTTTAATAGGAAAAGCCTTAAAATTTCGGACAAGGCTTTCAAATTGAAACATCATCAGCATCGGTTTATTGACATGGGGGAGGAAGTGGTCCACTCACGCGGGCTGCAGGAGGCGTAGACCGGAAGTGGGAAAGGCCGGAAATGGCGGCCGTTTCCGGTACAGACCTTCAAACACCTGCCAATTACTTTTCGATAAGGGAAAACTTGTTTGTTCAATGAATGAAAGAAAGTTTATCAGTGAGTTAGTAAGATAGTATATATTTTAGATATATTAATATTCCTAGGTAGCTAATTCATATTAGATTCGAATCATAAGTAAGAGAGTAGTCTTTGTAACAAAGAATAACGCGAAAATACCAATCATTTTGAGACAAACTCGATTTTAACACCTCCCAAACTAATAAAGAAATGTAATAATAACTAACTTTGTATACCTCACTATTTAATCAAAATAATCGACAATGGTTTCCTCTTCAGGATTAATAATGTAGAATAAACAAATAAGCACCCATATACACGAAGAAGAACACAATGCTTTTTTAAAAAAAATAAAATAATAACTTTGTAAACACCACTTTTATTGAAACAAAGTTATTGTTTTATTTTAAATTATAATGTCACATCACAAAGTAACTATTTCATATGAACAATAAAAAAAAAAAGTTTTTTTTTTACATTAATCCATACAGGAGGCCCCTGAGGAAAATAATTTCCCACAAGGTCTATGTTATTTTTGGGGACGCTGTGTGGAGGGTCTTTTTTATGGAAAGATGAGGTGATTATCATAAAAACGGCGCCTTACAAATTATTCAATCATTATATTATTAAAGAAAGGAGTTAATAACGTTGAAAGAGGGAGAAAACACAGAGACCGGAAAATCGCTCCACAGCCGAGCTGTTGAACTGAAGAACGAGACGTAGAAGCGATCCGTTTTCATGTGACAATGTTAGGAGCAAATTTAGCGTGTTCGTTTCGAAACATGTCGATTATTTTTATTAAATGATGGTATTTTAACACAAAGTTATTTATTTTCAATTAGAATGACGCCACAAAGTGAATGAGTAATTATTGAAGAAGTAATAAGAAATCAATCACAGCAATTTTATTTTATTTTGTATTTTAAAAAGTATAAAATACACATTCAAAGAGTTAAGAAAACAATATTCTCAATAGTGTTATGAATATCATCGAGGGATCATACATAATATGCAGTATAGTAGATTTCGATATATGATAACATTTGTTATGGATAACCACAAAGTTATAGTTACATTCATAAGTACACAAAATAAATGTTTGACGTGAGTCCCACAATGCATGTAGGTAGCTTCCTACTTGTGAAGGTAGGTATTTAATTCAATGATGTTGTCCTTTTGCCTGTTTAGCCCGTTAGTCCACCCTGCTACCCCCTACCCTCTACCATTGCTGCCTGCAGAGGTCCTGTTAAGTGATTGCGGCGATTAGAGCCTCCGGGGGTAATTTTAATCACAGATCATCCGTCAATCATTTAATTGAAGGCAGATCATCCCCTCAATCCTCCATGCCGCGAGGGTAGTACGAGTACCATCTATCAAAATCTACCGCTAGCACAAATCTAAAAAATTGTTTTAATTTAAAACGTAAACCAATTACAGCAAATTCTAATGGCATATAGACTGACGTTCGATCAATTTAAAAGTAGGGTTATTGAAGCTTTAAATACGGGTGACCCGACAGTTAGCACCCCGAAATAATAATAATTATAAAATTGTAATTTTTTGAGCATTTTTTACCAATATCAAACCTAAAATCGACTCCAAAAATATCTTTAATAATAAGTTGGTACGGATATCAAACGAATTTATGTACAATGACGATGATTTGTACTTATACGCTGGTAAATAGTATATAGATTAGGTTATGGTTAGATTGGTGTATATAGAGTGGTTAACCTTGATGGATTTGAATGAAAATATGTTTTATACTTTTGTTATTCGGCGTTAAATCCTGTATGCACATCCTTTCGGGGACACTTAGTAATATTTTGTATAAGTCAGTATACCGTATTTTCCATAAACAGACTGTTTCTTTACATAATGTAAAAAAGTCGCTCCCGCTGTCTGTGCGCTTAGATCTTTTAAACAACGCAACGGATTTTCATGTGGTTTTCACCAATAAATAGAGTGATTCATGAGGAAGGTTTGGGTGTATAATTTGTCACGGTTTTGTGTAAATTGGTGGAAATATATAATATATAAAGGGAGCTGGCAAGCGGGCAGCGGGCTGTCAAGCGGACGGTGTGGATTTGATACGTAAGCAAATTAATAAATGGCGTTGGTTATAAAGGTTGGGCAATGGCGTTGTCAGTAGATGGCGTTGAGTTTCGTTAGCCACAGTAACGTGTGGCCGGGTCAGCTAGTATTGTATAAAAGTATGCCGGGGGACAACTGTCGGGGAATCAACTGTCATGGAATCGCCCGGAGCTAGTTGGGAGAAAGGAATAGGAAGGTAGATGGCTATTTAGCCACCAAACACGACTAGAGCCACTTCCAACAACATTTCGTTTCGCTCCGCAGATGCGTGGAGCCAATGTAAAAAAAAATGTTTGTAGTTTCAATGTCCCTCTGTCGTTAGTATAGTCAGTTATATAAGGTCAGTAAACTTGTACAACATGAGAGAGACAACTGTCAACTGATGGCATCCGATCGACAGGTGGGAAACTTCAGTGATCATTTCCCCTGCTGTAGATTAACACAGGACTTTAAACGGACTTTAGAACGGACGTTAAGTCCAGGTAAATAATCATTGTAAATAAATACAACTCGTAAGTATCATTGAAACTCCTGAGCATCAGTGTTGTATTGTTCACGAGAGAAAACAACAGTACACCAAAATAACCCTGAAGAAGATACGGTTGCGTCCGAAACGAGTTTCTAAAAGCGAGAACAATGTTTAACTACAAATTTACTTATTTCAAAAATGTTGAAAAAAATAAATTCAAACCTAAAAATAATAATAATAGCCTTCGACAATAAATTACATTACATTATTTATAATAAACTTTTCACATTTATGCATCGACTCCCTGTCTGTATGTCACTAGTTGACAAAGGCCTCCTCCAACTGTCGCCATTTCTCTCTATCATTAGCTACTCTTGTCCATTTACCACCCGCTATTCATAATATGCTTAATTCATACCTACCTATTAATAAAAACTGTATCATAGAATTTAATAACGCTTCCCTCGTAAATATTCTTCTCAATGTGTACGCTATATTTCGTTTGACACTTTGAAAAGGCAATATGAAAACATTGCATTACACATTACAGCGCTACGTGTAAACATCGAGACGTGCAGTTTGTTATTTTAGCATAAACATTTGTATGAACGGCGCCAATCTGTATGGAGAAGATAATTATTAAATCCGAAGTGAGGGTATATTCCGCTTAAAAATTAAAATAAAAATCGTAAAAATTAAAATTAAATTATTGTGTAACCGTTACATTACAATGTAGCCGCGACAATGTTATGTGTAGTTAAGTGCGCTGTCTGTACAATAAAATATAGACTTTCAAAATCATCAGTATTATTTTTAAGGTTCTACTCCGGTGGTGGTCTGAAGGGAAAAGATCTTCTCACGCGCTTTTATAACCTTCGGTCGTTCGTGTCGTACATTAGTTCTAAAGATACATACTTGTTATTTAAAAAAAAAAAAGTATGCAATTCACATGCGGTAGAAGTGAAACCTTCAGAAAACTAAAGTAGACAAGAGTGGGGAGACTATGAAGCACCGCACAAAGAGGAGACCGATTATAGTATCTCATTCTCCTGCCGGTTAAATCCTATAGATGTATGAGTTTGTCTCTTTTTAGTGTCGCTATTTTTCATTTCATCGAGTTTTAAATAACAACGGGACTAAAGATTTTTTCAATTCAAAAAAGAGCTCCGAACTGCGTTCATTACATTTAGTTTGCCTCAATGATTGAAAAGCTTAGTTTTTTTACATTAGCTCCACACAGGAGGACCCGAGGAAAAAGAAATACCTTAAGGCCTATGTCATCTTTGGGGGTGCTGTGTGGAGGGTCTTTTTAGGAAAATTAAAGAGAGAAATTCTGGCAAGGAAAAGGTATGAGGGGAGGGTAGGAATCCGGGTCCAGGAGTGATGGAGATCCATCCCTCCCACTGCAATGGGTCAAGAGAATCCGGCTGGAGAAGTGTAGGTTAGGTCTCCCAGTCTCTCCCGATCTGGCCCGCCACGTGGTTAATAATAAGTTGCAAATGCATATGCCCACCTACTGCGTGGACCTAGACAAACCTCACCCCGTGAACCCGGGGCCTCTGTTAAGTCACTAAACGGAGCTTACCACTTCGGGTGACTTAGGCAGAGATGTTGGTTATGGTTATCCAATAAATGGTTACACGGGCGGCGGTACTCATATCCGCCTCCAAAATTGGAAACGATAAGTCGCATTTAACCGGTTCTCGCAAAATACAAAAAAAATGGGTAATAATTATTAATATTATTTAAATTGAAGATGATTTAACATTTATAAATGCAATTTATAAATTGGGGATATTATATCAATCGAAGTAACTTTAAGGCTACTTCATATTACATTTTGAAGTAGGGATACGTGTATCTTCTTCCCCTATTTTAGAGGAGGCAAAAGCATCCCTTTTTTTACATTAGCTCCACACAGGAGGCCCTGAGGATAATATTTTCCCTTAGGGCCTATGTTATCTTTGGGGATGCTGTGTGGAGGTTTTTTAAAAGGAAATAAGGGAGAGGAGAGTTCTGGGAAGTAAAAGGGCATAGGGGTGGGTAGGTATCTGGGGTTCAGTGTGTCCAAGTCATCCGCCTCCAAGACCTAGACAAACCTCACCCCATGAACCCGGGCACCCCTGCTAAATCACCAAACGTAGCAAACCACTTGGGGTGACCTATGGCAGAGGTGTTGGTTATCCAATAAAGGTTCCCGGGGCGGCGGTACTCATTCCCGTCTCCCAAATTGAAAAATCCCCTGCCCCATTGCACGAACAGCCACTGTCGTACGTGATTTTTCTAAAAATAAGTACATCTCAGAGACCTAATTTTTAATGCATTTTTAATTTTGTTAAGTATACATAAAATCACAACGCAAAAAGTGCAATTCTGCTGAGTTGTTCCGGTCAGCAGTGTGCAGGGTAAAGATTGCCCAGATGATAGCCAATTTCCGATAAGAAAGGACACCGAAAGAAGTAGATAAAATCAGTTTAAAAAAAAGCTTAGAATTTTGCTTGCATCTCACAGGATTCGCACCTATTTTAATCGTAGCAGAATAGGCCCGCTGATCTAAACAAATTGTAAACATTCACATGATGTAACAAAACTGGACATACAAAATAACGCACAGTGGCCCAATTCGAAAATAGAGCGCCAAGATCTTCCGGGATAAAGCTAGAAAATTCCACACTTTGTAAGAATAATGATTTCTTTAGTTTATTTTACTTTATGGAAACCTGAAGTGTGTTTGTTTATTGCGAGCATGCTTAAGTGGACTGCTGCTATTCCAAGAAGCGAGACATTCCATGGAAAAGAGTATTTTGACCATTCTGGAGTATTTCGAGGGGCTATGGGGTGTAACGAATACTCTGAAGTATGGCTGAAGGCTTGTAAAGATGTTAAGAGGAGAGGTTGTGAAAATAGTATCCCATTTGGCCTCTTGAGGCTAAATGTGAAAAGCTTTTATTTTAATTTGAATAGCTTTTTTATTTAGGGCCAAATAGAGTGGAATAAACATGGTTTTTATGCTTTTGATGATTATGCAAGCATACAACATAAGTGTTTATTGCTCAGTGTTAAGTTGATACTTAAAAGAATTCGAATTTAATTATTTGACGGAAAAAACGCTTTTTACAAAATATTAAGATCAATTAATTGTTTGAGCCCGTACATATGTACAAATATAATATGAATAAATAGTTTTGTCTTTAAAATAACTCAAATATTTGAAGAAATACTAACAAACACTGTTTGTATCAGTGATTTAATCCAATGGAGCAAACAAAATCATCCGATATAATCATTGAACATACCAAAAAAGCAATAATAATAATAATAATGTTGATTGATTTATAAAGCGCCGTTTTCGTGAAAAATCACCTCATAATATAATTAATATGTATAGCTGGCTTACCGAAAAAACAAATTCTTCAAATAACCCGCTGTTTCGACGATATAAACGAATCCCAGCGATAGCTCGTACGGACATTATCGACCTTCGTCCTCTTCCTTCTCATGCGCCTTGTGTGAAAACGATAAAGATAAAGTAGAACGATGACGCCACGTACGATCTCTCACTGAGACCAGAATAACAAGTTAACAGAATTGCGTGGCGGCTTAATATGACACCAAAAAGAGTGAAAACATTTGACAATGAGAAAATAAAAAAAAATATATAAAAAAGTTGAAAAATACGTTGCCCTAAGTTGAAAAGCATTCCCATTTGTGTTTAAAATGTTCAATTGGATACTATCGTGTTGTCTGAATGGAATCTAAAAATAAATTACACTCAAATGAAGGTCATTCTGTTTTACATCGTTCATGCATATAAAATGCTACATTCTACCAATATACAATGTAACCAACTCTTACAATATGTACATATCACAGCTCTTCCGTTCTAGCCGGTCATTCTAAATTTTTTTCAGTGAATTGCTCACGAAGTAAATTAGATATAAAAACACGAACAATCCGAGAAGTCTAAACTAGAACAGGCTCTCTAACGACTTCCCACGATCTCTGCATTCTTGGGACTTGGCGATTTTCACAATAATCATTGTGACCTATGGAGAAAAAAGTACGATGCGTAGATTAAAATTAGAAATTTGTTTACTTCAGTTAGAGAACTATAAAAATTATCTTTTTTTTTATAGAAGCATTTTTGACTGAAGTTTTTTTCTGTGGGCTCATCTAAAAGTGGAAGTGTTGAAGAAAACGTATGTAAGAGTCTAAATTTATAAGCATATAATAAGCATTATAAATAGTAAATTCAATTTGGGAGGCGGGTACGCTGCCCGGGAACCATTTATTGGGTAACCAAACCCCCTGCCATAGGTCACCTCATGTGGTTCGCTACGTTTAGTGACTTAACAAGGGTGCCCGAGTTCATGGGGTTAGGTTTGTCTAGGTCTTGACAGCGAATGCGTTTGCTCACCTACTGCGTGGCGGGCCGAATTGAAGCCGGGTTGAAGGAGACCTTCGACGTTTCCACTTGGACTCTCAACCCATCGCCTTGCACCGCAATGGGAGGGATAGATTCATACGTCAGATGTAAGAATCTATCCCCCCCCTGCGGTGCAAGACGATGTTTCGAGAGTCCTGCTGGAGAGGTCGAAAGGTCTCCCTCAAACAGTCTCTTCCGATCCTGCCTGCTACACATTAGGTGAGCAAACGCATCCGACGCGAAGACCTAGACAAACCTCACCCAACGAATCCGGACATCTCTGCTAAATCACCAAAAGCATTGAACTACTTGGGGTGACCTTTGGCAGAGGTGTTGGTTACTCAATAAACGGTTGCCTGGTTGGCGGTACCCAAATTATATTTAAAAAATGGATATTAATAATATTTAATTGAGCACTTGTTTTTTATTTCTAATATATCTAATTTTTTTATAGTAGGTAATTAAATTGAATCGAAGTGTTATTTAAAAAAAACATATTTTTTTTGGTACATTGAACAAGTAAATACATAATAACAAAAAAAATATATATAAGTAACAAAAAAAATCCCACGAAGGCGAAGCCTGTGTGTGGGTATTATATTATGTGGATAACAGTGGTAGTTAAAATAAAATATTAAGCGTAACAATTATTATAAGCAATAATTATTAGCCTGAAACACTCATCAACATTGAAAAAATCTCCCGAGAAAAGATAAATGCCGCCGACGGGACTTGAACCCGCGTCCTTCTGATATCCGTATTTTTTTCAATGTTGATGAGTGTTTCAGGCTAATAATTATTGCTTATAATAATTGTTACCCTTTGTGCTATTCATAAAAATCTTGTCTTAAACATTAGTTTACCAATAAAAAATAATAATCATTATTAAGCGTTTCCAGCGAGTTTGAAAAATTACAGAAATCTGTTTCACAAAGCCTCAAAATTAAGTGAACAAACCTATTACCAATCTAATACTGATCCAATTGACATCAGATAAAGCGGCGTGCGTCGTCACATTTCGCATAGACTCAATCTATACTATAAATACTGTAACAGATACATTAACCATTGACTAGCGGCAAGATTACCCGAAAATAAAGCCCTAACTTGTAAATCGTTTCATAACCCCAGAATAAAATAAGCGATAAAAAACACACCCGAAGACTATTTTTTGGTCCGCTATAGATTGAAAGGAAAATCGGAGGATTGTTTTTTAATGGGAGGTTACAGACTTTTATGAGCTGATCGTGATCCGTTTATTGATACTGTGAAATTAGACTAGATTATCTGAATACAGTGGAATCTTAATTTTACACGAACGGATAATATATATTTATTTTTATTTGTATGGATTGTGGATGAATTTTGGTATTTTTTAAATAGTTTTTTTGTAGGTCAGATAATTGAGTAGTTAGATTTAAGTATATTTTTTACGGTATAATCTTGTTCTGTTTCATGTTTCGTTAAGAGTTTACTAATATTATGCGTGGCAGGCCGGACCGGGAGATTGAGGGAGACCTAATCTAGACTTCTCCAGGCAGACTCTCTTGACCCATCGCCTTGCACCGCAGTGGAAGGGATGAATTCATACGTCCGTCACCCATGGACACATTGACCCCCCAGATTCCTACCCACCTTTTTCGTTACCAGAACTTCCTCTTCTTCCTTTAAGGAAAATAATCTCACAACACAGCCTCCCCAAAGATGTCATACACCCCGAGGGATTTATTTCCTCGGGACTTTCTGTGTGGAGAAATATTTAAATAATCTTATTTTTAAATGAAGATATTACATTGATTTGTATAATTCCATTCGGGAGACGGGTATGGGTACCGCCGCCCCGGGAGCCATTTATTGGACAACAAACTCCGTAGGTCACTCCAAGTGGTCCGCTACGATTGGCGATTTAGCAGGGGTACTCGGGTTCACGGGATTATGTTTTGTCTAGGTCTTTGTGGCGGATACCTTTTCCCACCTGTTGCTTGGCGGGCCGGATCGAGAGAGACTGGTTGAGGGAGAGCTCACCTAAGACTCTCCAACCAGACTCTATCGATTATTCAAACGTTCGTCACTCCTAAACATATTGACCCCAGATTCCTACGTACCCCTCATACGTTTTTCCTTCGCGGAACTTCCTCCCCTTTCTTTCCCTAAAAAGACCCTCCACACAGTATCCCCAAATATGACAAAAGCCCTGAGGATTTTTTTTTCATTCAGGGTCTGCTGTGTGGAGCTAATGTAAAAAAACATCTTCTTAAAATGATATTATATTGCACCTTCAAAAGTTATTCCAATAAATTTGAATAAATGACTTATTATATTCGTTACGTGCAAGAATTAAAAAACCGTGCCTCCAAATCCGATCTTAACCGAAGTTCGACGAACCAAAGATAATCTGGAACCCTCTTTTTTACTCATTCGTCTCTTTTTTTACTCCGCCACGTGCCGCCGATGTTTTCTTATGTGCCTCTTCCAGCCAGTCTGAAATCTTCAGACGGATATAGTGTGGAAACTCAAACTCTCAAGTTGACAAGGAGATTTATAGATTCTTAATTCGGAAATCCAGTTCTTCTGATCAGCTGTTCTGTGTTATGCGTTCCGGGCTAGATCTAATTTGGGTTAGGAGATAAGTCGGGTCTATCAAAGAGATAATCTAAGATTATTCGTCTTTGGCCGCGGCGTGATGAAGTGGTGTCAACTCGTTATATAAAGAAGCTCATTCATGGATCAGATGAAAGATATAAATCGAAAAATTTCACGGAGACTTCACCAACACAATCATAGTTAGTTATACCAACGTATTTTGTGAGGCAGCCGCGAGAATTTGGTAGAAGTAACTAAATGAAATTTTATTAAAATTTTTGCAGAATAAAATGATACCAATTTCTCTGTTTTGGTTTATGGAAAGTTATGAAAGATTTCAGCGACAATATTCAGAAAAAGAGGATGGTCAAAATTTGAACTTCTACTAAGCAGAAATGATTTGAGATTTTTCACGGTCAACAATATTATATTTGAGGTTTTATGTCGTGTTGTGCTGTCTCCTTCTTTCACCGACGTATCGGACAGCGTTAGAGTGTCCATCATCAGGTAAGATGTGTAATACACATTACGTAACATTGTCCGAAACATTGGCTAAGGAAGATGTTGATCAGGAAAAGAAAAGAAAAAAGTTGATCAGGCTAAAGAAGGAAACCAACATATCGCACAGCGTTACAGTATCCATCATCGGGGCAGATGTGTAATACACATAACGTTAAGCTGTCCGAAACGTTGGCTAAAGATAATGTTGATCAGGAAAATAAAAAAAAGTTGATCAGGCTAAAGAAGGAGGTGGTAGTGCGACACGACATAATATCCCAAAAACAAATCATGATAATAATTACTAATAAGTCGATACATTGGATATATAATCGAAACTTTTCACAATCGAAACTTGGATAATCTGTTAATCGGTTCCAAAAAATATTAGATTTTGGGAATAGAAGTTGTGGGATCGAAATACAGAATTCCACGCAGAAATGAATTAATAAAACACACGCCAAAATATACGTTTTGTAGTCTGTTAATGCAAGAAATATTACAAATGGATTATCCTTAAATTCTATACGAACTGTTAGGAAAATGTATAAGGTATCTAGTTACAAAAATTCTGAAAATGAAATATGTACCTACTTAGTGGATTGGAAATTGCTTTCGCAGGTTTTCAAATTGCATCTAAAAAAATATATTTTGGTAAGTACTTTATAATAATAGTTTGAGGATTTTGTCAAAGTAAATCTTATACACTTTCCCAGGTACAGGTATAGAATTTACAAATAAATCATTATTTGTAGCACTGCTTGAGATACCAGATTACAAAGTGATGTCTAGAGCCATTTTTCGTTGATATCCTAACATTTCATTTACCATACACATGTTGCCGTACTAGGTCCAAGAAACACGATATTTGATTATTTAGTACGATGCTGCTTACAAAAACGGCTGATAAATAAATTTGAACAAACTTACTCGTATGATGTTTCTGATGACATAATGTCTCGGATATGGTCGGCGTCGATTGGAATGTAAAAAAACGATGACGAAAATTCGTCTAAAAAACGAGAAAATAAGACATCGTCGTTCTTTTATTTTTAGATGTCACACTCACAAGATCCCGACTGAGATGTTTAGCAATACTCGGGCTATTGAAAAAGTGACCGCGGTGAATTCAAAAACTATAATTTATTTGGTAGCTATGAAATATGATAAGTTTAATACCACCAAGAAATCCGTGTGACACTCGTAAATAGTCTAATAATTATTTTTAAAATTGTAAATTGTATTATAGACAGTCCTGGTCTATTAAACCTAATTATCTTCCATATACCAAATACCAATAAGTAAAATTTTCAAAATTTTAAGTAACTCCCGACACAAAAAAGAGCTGATGACCTTGAAACGCCTGAACAGATTTTCATGAATTGTAGCTAAGAATCATCTCGATCACGGCAGTTTTCAAACCAAAAAAAACGCAACATAATCGGTTCATTCGTTTAGGAACTACGATGCCACAGACAGACACACAGACTCACAGACTTTGCGTCGGGGGTTAACAAGAACTATTCAATCTAAAAATATTTTTAATTGCAATAACAATTTCAGGACTGAGTCATTTCTGAGTAAAATTCGCTTGCTATGTGAGAGGCCAAATTTTAAAAGCTTATTTCTCGCCATTAAAGTTCTAAACTTGATTAGTCGCAGAATACCCTACATGCGCCAGCAAGCTTCACAAAGAATGAGCGTTTATGCGATACATACGTCGAGTAAAATTCGGGATCAGGCCGCTAACAATAACATTCTTTATGTAGAGGGCAATAAGGTTTAAATTCCTATTTAACACCAGCCAAAAACATCGCAAGAATCTATTTTATTTTATTTTGAAAATTTTAAATAAAACCATAATCGAAAAGGGATTCGTAATAAGAAGATTTTGGACTTTAAAACAGTTTTGATACTTTATTTTTTTCTGGAAGACTAATCAAGTTTTCGATTATATCAATGGCAAAAATATGTATTCTACTCAAAGCGTTTAATTACAACATCTAAAATATTTCCAAGTGATCTCATTTTCAAACCAAAAGCACATGAGTTTGCTAAGTATAGCAGTAAGCTTTTATTATTAGATTAACATTATTCGAATCCTAACACTTCAATCTTTCTCTTAACAAGGAACGAATCACATTTAGGAAGATAAATATTCTGATCAAATCCTTGTACTATTGCACCGCCCATCATAAAATTTGCTTTTGTTTTCAAAATATGCTCATTTAAGAACATATTATATATTATAGTTCCCAATTATGTCCTCTGCATGCGAACTGTACCTAAATTTTCCTAAATAAATAATAACCAACAGTGTTAATCTCTAGTGACCTCCCAGGTAAGTATGGTCCTGTATATATTTTCTGCCTATACAGTACATTTTTACAGCAGCATCGCGTGCATTGGTCAAATCATTGTACATATAGTTTCGTATCGGTGATCGATGAACCGATGGATGCAATTTTTTAGCCGTAAGTTGTGATAATGGTTTGTCTAGTTTGTAGTTAGAAGTAAGATTGTAGAAATGCATTATAAGTTTGTACAGCGCCCTTGAGGTGATTTTTCACAAGAACGGCGCTATATAAGTAATCCAAATATTATTTTTATTATTATTTAAGCACCTTAAGTGTAAAGAGTAAACAAAGCAAGTACCTACCTACTAAATTATTCCCAGAACAGAATTTCAAACGGATTATTCTCTGAATTTGCAAGTGCTTTATAGCGATCAACGTTGTATTTCGCTGCGAATCTCTTAATCCCTCTTCCCTGTGAAAATAAAGGAAAAAATAACAAGAATCGCGACTGCTGAAGAGCGGGGATTTACTTAATCTTTCCACTAATATATCATTTCCAGAGCAGACAATAAAAAACAAAAGAAAATGAAGAATTTCCAAAAAGAAGAATTATTTTCCGACGTGTCCCCCCATCTAGCGGTAAGAAATGATAATAGTACCTACAGAATTTGCGGAAGGGGCTAAATAAAAAATAATTTAAACACAAAACTTTTAAGTGTGAATTACCCCTGAGGGACCAGGGTTTGTTCTTTATGGTATTCTTCCATTAATATTGTCGCCAGGCCATTAAATCCGCGGCAGTTTTATCTGAATGTGGGAAACATCAGGGTTGGCCAACTCTTGAGCTTATTAAATAAGTTAATTAAAAAAATGGATATTGTACTATATTATGATATTTAGTAAAAGAAAGCATAGATAACGTATTCATATATTCAAAATTATCTATGACAGATAAAGATATTTTAATGCTTAGAGGATTTTTTTTTAAACTTTAATTCCACTGGCGGCCCTGAGAAAAATAATTTCTCAGGGTCTATGTCATCTTAGGGTTTGCTGGAGGAGGGTTTTTTAAAGGACATTAAGGAGATAAGGCTCTGAGAACGAAACAGGTATGAGGGGTGGGTAGAAATCTGGGGATCAGTGTGTCCAAGAGTAACGTATGAATCCATCCTTTCAACTTTGGTGCAAGGCGATGGGTCAAGAGAGTCCGGCTGGAGAGGTCAAAAGACTTCCCTCAACCAGTATCTCTCGATCCGGCCCGCTACGCAGTAGGTGGGCAGACACATCGGCCGGCAAGACTTAGACAAACCTCACCTAAAAAACCCGGACACCCCTGCTGAGTCACCAAACGTAGCGAACCACTTAGTATTCCAAATCAAAATAAAAAATAATAAAAATATTTTTTTATTATTCATCTTTATTAATTTGATATTATTTTATTCATCTTTATTAATTATTATTCATCTTTATTAATATATAACATAAAGTGGCCACGTAGTATTCCAAATTAAAATATCTTTTAGTAGATAACTTAATCGTGGACACATAGAATTCCAAATTTAAAAAAAATCTAACAGATCATTTATCTTGGCCACAGTATTCCAAATTTAATAAATCGCAATAGAACACTTAAGAACCACATGCCAATGGAGGTATGATGTGAGGCTGAAGGTGGTGGATACGGAAAGGAGATGATGAATAGGAAGGTGGGAAAGTACCTGGCTATTCAGATCTGGCCACCAAACATGGATAAAGTTGATTCAAGCAACGTTTCAATTCTGAAAGGTGTCTTAAACAATGGAGATACTGATAGTATCTTCCACTCTGGAACGTGCCGCAAATATTATTTTTAATTTGTAAATTGTGAAAAAACACAAATCCATCAAACAAAATTTACTTACGCACCGGGATTCGAACTCACTACCTACGGATTGCTAGTCGAAAGCCTTAGGGGAGGGTGGGGCGTGTTGAGACGGGGGCGTGTTGATACATCGCGTTTAAAATTCCTGCTAGTTGACTTAGCTGCGCGCGCATCGCGCCGTTTCGTGTGAACCCCGTACCGCCAGTTTCTGTCAAAACGGTGGTGCCGTGCGGTCGGTATACTTAAAGTTATTCGAAAAAGGGTGATTTTTAAAGGCTAAACGAACTTTTCCAGGAAATTTTCGAAGTCGTCTGCCAACCTGCTAACACTCGGTAAGTCGTTATATGTTTTTTTCTCCACAAACTGTATCTTTTGACTGTGTTATTAGTTATAAATGAAATGCGTACATCAAGTATGTTTACTTGCATGGCCATTTTTATGTAAAATCGTCGGGTGGGGCGAGTTGTTACATCAAGGCGGGGGCGAGTTGTGGCAGACATAACTCGCCGCTAGAATTTAGTTTTTTTTTACGTTTATATAAAATATGCATTAATACAATATGTGTTATGTAAACAGGCGTATTTTTTAAACATATTATGAATGTATATATGTATTACCTAGATACATTTCCTTTTTGTGCCTATTTGTAATTTTTTTTTCAGTCTTGCAAAATGGTCCGAAAATATAAAAAAAGACGAATAGAGGGGAAATTCCAGAAAACGTTTATGAACAAGCTGCAGCTGAAATCATTACTACAAACGTGTCACTTCAAAAAGCTGCAGTCTCTTTTGGAATTAATTATATGACACTAAAGCGGTTCATCGAAAGGAAAAAAGCTAGTCCTCTTACAAATTGTAAGGTGGGATATTCCAATCCTGGTCAAGTTTTTACTTATTCACAGGAAAAAGAACTTGCAGATTACATCGCAAAATGCAGCAAAATTTACTATGGGCTTAATACACCCCTACAAAGAAAAAAATAGAATTAGAAGACAAACTAAGAAAGGAAAAGAAAGAGAAAAAAGTAGAAAAAAGCGTACATACAAAACTAACTAAAAAAAACAAGCACCCAATAAAACAAAGGCGGGGTCAAAAACAGAACCACATAAAAAAAAAAATTTTAGACGTAAAAAAACGAAATTTGGTGTCCACATCATCCAGTGAAACTGAAGAGGAGCCACCACTTATGGAAACTGACGACAGCGATGCAAACGAAGAAGAGCAATGTATATTTTGTCGTAACCCCTATTCTAATGATATTTCTGGTGAAAGATGGGTGAGGTGCATAAAATGTCATAAATGGTGTCATGAGTTATGTGCGGGAGTGGATGAATACATTCCTGACTTCATCTGCGACTTTTGCTTGACTGGCTGAGATTTATTTTAAATGTTTTTATTTTTTTTTATTACATTGGAGGTACACTACAACCACTTTTATTTAACTGATGATAATATATTATCAGGACTTTCGATTTTACCAATTTTATTTCGTACCTACCTAATGCTTTTACTTAATTATTTGTTTGTCTCAACACGCCCCACCCCCGTCTCAACTAGCCCCACGGGTGGGGCGTGTTGTGCCAATTCCCATATTTTGTAAAATAATATTTTTTCACTTTATTCGTATGTTAACAAGGTTAATAATACCAAAATAATGTAGCCAAAGAGTTATTTGTTTCCATTAAAATGTCAAACCTTTGATTTCATTAAAGATTTTCCTACGACACTCAGTTTTGTAATTTTGTCACAACACGCCCCACCTTCCCCTACCCCTCGACCGCAGAGGCCGATTACCTAATGTTATTGTTTCTTAATTTTAACAAATTTCGTTATTTTATTTATTTATATTTTTACATTAACTCCATATGGGAGGCCACGAGAAAAATAAGGGCCTATGTCATTTTTGTGCGTGCTGTTTGGAGGGTCTTTTGAGAACAGGAAGGAGTGAACATAGGGGGTAGAAAGCGCAGAGGCCGGCGAATCGTTCCACAGCCAAATTGTTGAACTCAAGAACGAGTCGTAGAAACGACCAAATAATTAAATTAACTAAAAATAAACTAGTATAAACATAAACGATGGGAACAAATGAAAATTTATATTAAATTATAATTTCTCACAAAGTGCTTGAACCTAACTAAAAAGTTTGCAAACGCCTAAATAGAGCAAAAGTTTGTCGGAAAAAAAGGTCGCCTCGAAACTGCCGCTTTCGATATCCAAAACTTTCAGGAAATTAAATAATATTACACCAACTTCAGAGTGCTTATAAATGCCAACGGGGATTCGCTCCGGAATGTTCGCTCTACTTCGGGGCAAAGATGCTGAATAATTTAAGAAGGCTGGGTTAAACAATTACATAGATAGATTTCACAATGTAACATTTAATGAAATCATAAAAAGGGTTTGTAAGGTGAAACATTTAGGTCTGTGGCAGTGATCAGAAGTCCGCTGCGTGTTTCATCAACAATTCTGGCTGTTCCTAGCTCTCAATCACGCAATTTGACTACCCATCGATTAAGAGTAGACCTATCAACAGCATCGTCACAAAAAAACATTCATAAAAACGAAGGGTACCGCCGCCCCGGGAACCATTTATTGGATAACCAACACCTCTGCCATAGGTCATTCCAAGTGGTTCACTACGTTTGGTGACTTAGCAGGGGTGCCCGGGTTCATGGGTTAGGTTTTAAGTCTTAGCAGCGGATGCGTCTGCCCACCTGCTGCATGGCGGACCGGATCAAGGGAGACTGGTTGAGGGAGGCCTTTCGACCTTTACCTTTCTAGCCGGACTCTCGACCCATCGCCGTGTAGTGCAGTTGGAGGAATGAATTGATACGTCCGTCACTCCTGGATATACTGACTCCCAGATTCCTACCCACCTCTCATACCTTTTTCCTTCCCAGAACTTCCTATCTTTCCCCTATTTAAAAATACCCTCCACATAGTACCCCTAAGACGGCGTAGGCCCTCAGGGAAATTATTTTCCTCAGGGCCTCCTGTGTGGGGCTAACGTAAAAAAATGGTTCTTCGGATAGTCGAAATTATTGTTGTAAAAATATTTTTACAACGGATTTTCACTCAAGATGCCTTCAGATATAAGTATATCGACTTTGGTTGTACGGCCGTATATGCTCTTTGCATACTAAACTTACTTGAAGAAAAAATCTTCTGAAAGATCAGGCCGGACAAATTGTCGCCGGACCAATTATCCGCCGGACGAACTGTCGGCCGGACGAACTGTCGGCCGGACGAACTGTCGGCCGGATCAACTGTCGCCGGACCAATTGTCGCCAGACCAACTGTTATGGAACCGAAGGTAATTTTGTTTGCACTGTACAAGCATGTGTGCATTACTTTTCAGCTTACCCTCGTATATGGAGAGTGTGAAATAAGCTAAATAAATCAACCTTTAATCTGTAATGTTTAAAATGTATGAAATCGATTTCAAAATATATTTATTTAATTAAATACTTATTACTTTACCTTGTTCTTCCGGTATTTCAATGGAAGATGCTTCGATGAACTAGCGTCATTGATTCCTTCAGCAGAAACACGCCAAACGAGCGTCCATCAGGATGTTTTTGCCGGCCTCTGTGTTACTTCTACAAGATGGGACTATTTAAGACCCAGATTAACTCCTTTCCCTCTAGAAAAAGCTCTTCCACAAAGCATTCCGAAAAATAAGAACCTGAGGGAAATTATTTTCCTAACTTCCTGTGTACGTGTAGCGTGTGGATACATAAATAGTGCATTTACCAAGGTAAATCGTGAAAGTGAACCTTGTATGTTTAGTTGTGTACTGGATGTATGATTATTCAATATGTTGTCAGTCAAAGTTAAATGATTTGGGTTTTAAACAATGTTTGTGTTTAATGTCTCAAAAACATCTCTAATATGGAAAATGAATAATACGTCCTTTGAAATGGAATTATTTTAATATGTTCATATCAACCAGAACTTAATATTACAAAGTTAAAACTATTAGCTAATGATATTAGTTCAGAATCCAAGAAGCGTAAAGTCTTGTTCGTAGTTCATAAAATGTTATATTTATTTTTACAAACAGGCCAAAGGGAAAATAGATAGAAGCAAGGTCTTAAGGACAAGTAGAAGGAAGAATTTACAAAGTGAACCATTTGTCTGGATGGTTCGTTTGATTTGATTAAAACCTAGGATGCTTATAGGACATTAGGAGGAGGGGATCACGCAGGGACGGCTTCAGATTATATAAGATAGGTACGTTTGCATAGGGCGGAGATTAAATAGGTAGAAATCTAGATCAAATAAAATGTAATTAAATAAGAAACGAAAAATTTTCTCGTATTGGCTTAACATTTTTTTCTTTTACAAAGAACAACAGAAAATGTACAAATTAATGCAAATATATAGATAAGTCTATGATTTTTTTGTTATAGATAAACTCCTGAAGCAATGCTAATGTAGCATTACCATATTCAACTCCATACAGAATGTTTGTCTTATCAGAATAAATTATTAATGCAAAAATGGGGACGAAAACTAAAAGGGAATTAAATAATAAGTTAATTTAAAGATAGGAAAAGACAAAATGAAATAATTTGAACATATTTTTACAACTCGAGCAACATTTTCAACGGTTCCACGACAACTCAACACAGTGCCGTTTCAACAACCCTTTGAAAATTCATTAAAATTATGGAAAAAAAATAGTCCATAACCTGACGTAACCTATTTTTTTCATTAGTTAAATGACTTTTCAAAGAAATGAAGTGCCACTTTGTTGAGTGGTCTGGTCACCATTTTCACCCATCAATTATTGGAGAGATACTGACGGATAGACGATAAGAATTATTAGCGTAAATCGAAGACAAAGAGTTAATATTAGTAAAATACAACTATTTTAATTTATTTTATTTATAAGCGTTATAAACAGTCTTTATTTTTTTAATAATTTATTTATTTATTTACGCCCTTTTTCGGGGCTTTTACAATTCACATATGACAGTGATAAGAATATGTATGTGATTGACCAGTAAAATAACGACAAATTGAAATTAAGAACCATAATACAAAAATACACAACAATACCTATACCTGACATAAACAATTCTGATAAAGTGCGTATTCTTACTTAAATCTACAAAAAGTGTTAAGTGAAATTTTTCGAAGGTTTACGTTTAAATTTGAATGGATATCAATAATATCTTTTAGGAAGTGATTTTATTTTTATTCGTACTGCTAAAAGTAAAAGAGGTCATGTGGTGAACTAAAAAAAAAATAGAAATAAAGAAATCAATGGAATATCAATTTTCTATTTAAACATGTGGTATTCGATCGAGTGTTATTTTTTTATGAATGCTGTGAATTTATAAAGGTTAGTGTTAAACACATCGATATTTGGGCATAATCTATTGAATGTGCTACAGCTTCTTCTTATAAATACATTTTCAAGATAATTTGTATTGCTTTTAGGGATATAAAATGTTTCCTGAGATCGAGTAACTCTTATTGGACATTTGAAATTAATATTTAGTAGTATGTATGGGCTATCAATGAAGTTATGGATAATATTATAGATCATCAAAAGGTCTCTGATATTTAGGTGTTGATCAAGAGATTTAAGATTTATGGGGACATAGTTTTCATCATTTCGCACGCGATAAGAGACATGTTTCATAAACTTTATCTGAACTCTTCAACTATCAACGATTTCTATTTTTTTTAAATCCTCTCAACTTTCTAAAATTCTCCACATGATTGAATGAATTGGAATTAGGCTAGATTCATGAAATATGAATGGGTCATCACTTTTAAAAAAAAATATGTACCGTCGATATTCAAAATGTTTATACGTTTTCATTAATGAGTTGTTTAGGATTTGCAACCAATAGGTAAAATGTGATATTCAACCTCCGATAAGAGAGGACACCAGAAAGACAAATAACTTGTAAGCATTATTATTATATTAGCAATAAATAATAATTTTATTGAATTCCTCACTCCAGCCCTGCAGGAATTTTAATAAGACAAGTAGCGCAGAGAAACAAACAAGTCATTGGAATTGATTGCCGGGCATTTTTCCTCTCCAACAAAATAATAATATTTATTTCTCCACAGACCTCCTAGGAGTAAAAACTGGAAGCGGAAACGTCCCAGAGGCAATAATCATCATTAATTTACTTTTGTTGTTTTAATAGATGTCATTTATTTTTTTTGTCTAAATAGAAGTCACTTATTCTTGCTTTATACAGTGGCATTTGTTTCGAAAGACTCTCATAACACGGTTAAGGTATTCTAGTTCAACACTTCTCTTGTTTAATAGTACTCTATAGAGATGAAAACTACAGATTTATATAACCAGATTTTATGAGAGATACAAAGACAAGTTTGTTTCATGATGAAGATTAAGCAACTGTAAAAGAAGTACACGGTTTTATTACAAAAACATTTAGAATGAATGTATGTTTGCTTGCTAGCTAGCATGTTTATTAGTTCCTTATGGGTTGCTAAACCATTCATCCGATTATGATAAAACTTTGGGGCTTTTGTTTTGTGGGCATGTCCGCGATGGTTTCTATATACAATAATGAGCTCTGGCGTCACGAAATTATGCGTTGCTAAACCATTCATCCGATTGCGATAAAACTTTGGGGTTTTGATGTCCACCTGCCCGCGATGGTTTTATTACCAAATCATTAAGAATTGTTTTACATGAAGATGAAAATGTAAGATAGAAAATCAATTTGTTTGTTGCAATGAAGACTCACCCAGGTCTGGGGTCTAGGCAAAACGCTATATTATTGCTATTCCTAGAAATATAAGGTTCTAAGCATAGACTTAATGATTCTAAAACAGTCTAGGTCAATGTAACGTATATCCTCAATTATATCATGAGCTATAAAGCTTTGAATTATCAATTTATCGGTGAAAAAAATAAGGCAAGACGTTGAATTACTTATTTCCATTTATGGAAATATAAAGCAAAATACGTCATTATATAGTATATTATAGAAGAATCATACACATTTATATGTCTGCGGTCTCCATGGTCGAGAGGTAAAACTCTCGACTAGTTGCTCGGGGGTTCAAATCCCGGAGTGCGCAAGTAAGATTTATTTAACTAATTTGTGTTATTTCACAATTCATTAATTAAAAATAATATGTAGTATATTTGCAACACGTTTCAGAGTGGAAGATACTCTCACTATCGCCCTGCTGTAAGACCTCCATTCGGAATTGAAACTTTGCTTGAAATGTTTATAGCTGTGTTTGGTGATTTGAGTCATCTGACGGTTTTGATGATGACCAGATTCGAATAGCCAGGTCCTTTTCCACCTTCCTCCTCACTATCATCAGCCTCATAACATACTTCAACTTGCAATGCCATAGTCTCACTGGCTCCAGACGGGAGCAGTTGGGACTCTTGTGCGGTATTAACATAAAAAAAATAATTCAAAACACGGCCTAAACCTAGTAGACAGTAAAATTAGTCTTTGTATGGTTTAAAAAATATATGAAGGATACATTAATTACATTGATTTATTTTCGGGGTATTATGCCGTATCGCGCTACCTCCTTCTTCAACAAACATTTCGAAAAGCGTTAACAGAGTCCATCATCAGGGTAGACGTGTAATGAAAAGAAACATTTCCCAACATCAAACCACGACAATACTTTTGGCCGTAAAAATCTTAAATCATAACATTAAAGTAATTAGTTTTGTAATAATGATAATTGTGACGGGTGTGCAACGTATTTTGTCATTAGTAAATTATGTACATATTTGCATTGCAAATATCCGTCAAGCGAAACCGCGGCTCGTTAGAGCTGTGGTCAACTGGTCACTGGTCAGGTTAACCCCGTTCCAGTCCTGGTAGGCGACACGTCTCGGTTCGAGTCCCACTCGTGGCCTACTTACACTTTTAGTTTTATTGTGACGGACCTTAGAAACCAACGGACACTCGTTACAAATAATAGATTTAGTTTTATTGTGTTAAAAATAAAATGGAGATATCAACTATGTTAATGACATAAATACGAAATAAACTTTTCATAAAGGCTTTTAAATTTTAAAAACAAAATATACATGGTTTTGGTTCTTAGGTACTAAGTGTACAAATTTCGTCAACCTAACATAAGCTAATCTATCCTTACCTAGAGAATACTTTGGAATATGTCAACAATATTAGGACTGAGCCCTAGATATGTACTCGCTTGTATCTAGATCGCTTGCAATTGTAAATGCTAGATGAGTTCTACTGCACAGAATATAGTTGCAAACGGGCTGTAATAACATACCTCAATAAATCAATACTATCGTTATACCTATTTATTAATTATACTATTTATTTTATTTTATTGGCATATTTCATCTCATGATTACTATTCCACTTTTATACATCGCATGTTTTGTAAATGCCCGTGTAGGCTTATATTAATATAAATAAATATTGTTTATAATTCTATTACAATAACGCTTAGAATCTAAGCCTTAGATAGTTTGGAGATGTAGAGTGAATGAATGAAAAAATGTAAGGAGAATATGTGACGCGAACGTTAATAGTAGAATAGAATAAGTTGGGGGCGTACGAGGAAGACATGGCACGAAAGGGGTGAACCAGATACTTGAGTCGTGCCACTTCAAGAGCAAAAATAACATAATGGTAGATATGCATATATATCAGACGGTGTATGCATGCGAATGAAGCAAGAAGTGTGTGCCAAAACAGAGTTGTTGGGCGGTCCATCCCAGAACGGTTTAGGTTAGTTAGTTCGTTGTTATTTCTATACAAAATCTTCAAACAAGACTTTTTATATCATATTAATAAAATAATGGCAGTGTTTGTTAGAGCGTGAAAAAGCATGCTATATATGTTCTTGTATTTATTTAGGTAGGTAACAAATAAAAAAACTGTAATTTTTTGTCTTGCGTAAAAATTGTAATCATATTATTGAAAGAATTCTACTCTTCTAAAGTAAAGTTCAAAAACGAGACTTTCAGGTTTTCCGAAGGACCTATAGCATCTATGGGGATGTGGTAGAGTGTTTTAAAAGAGCAACACTGAAAACTAACTCAACTGTTCACCGATGGCAATGAGAACAATTACACTGGGTTCCTTAGAGTACTTCACAACGAAACACTGGAAAAATATACACAACTCAAATAATTGAATTTTGAATAACGTGCTTATTTCTACAACCTTGGACTGTTACCAAAGGTAGTCCAAAATTCAACAGTAGGGCAAACTTGCAATTTATTCAGACAGGTACGACCTACTTCCTGACTTCGAGGCTGACTTAAGCAGAGCTTCACATAAGCCCCCGACTTGAGCTGGTCACTTACGTACAAAAGAAAAAAAGAACCTAACAAAAGTGAAAAGTACAACGAAAACTAAAACTGAGATTCATTTTCTTACTTTAAGAAACTTGCTTATGTTTTTTTCATCGGAAGATGAAAGTATTTATGAAATTGTTTCCATTGTCAACAACCATTGAAGCATAAATAACATTTTTCTGCGGCGAAAAAACTAGTTTCGCGGCCTTGGAGAATAAAGGTTAGCAATCCTAGGCCGGCCAAAATAAAGTGGCTTGCCGGAAATTCTAGCATGACTAAAACATGTCACTTTTCTCTGACTTTGACTTACTTACACACTTTGTTGGTTTTCCGAAAAGTCTTTTGGAGGTTTTATTTTTTGTTGTTGACCAACTCTCATATTACATAAACTAACTTAACCTATCCATAAAAATATTTGGGTTTCGTGAAAATGCTGAATCTTTTTTAGTAAGAACATAATCTCTTTACATAATGATAGGTATAAAACTTTTATATAGGAGAAAGATTGGTACTCGTTGATCTTCTGTAAAGGTTTAAAGGTAAATAAAAAATCAACGCGTAAGAAACAAAGTTTTTTTACTATAGTACATCCGTTTTCAAATGTGTTTTAAAAATAATGTCTTTTATAAAATACTATTAAGTATGTACTACCAAAAACTCTAATTTCGGTTGTGGGTCTGCCTAGCGTAATTTTGGTTCAGTATCATTTGGATTACTGCTCTACGATGTTATATTTGGCCAATGAAGGAAATTTTAACAAACTAGAAGTTATTCAGAACAGAGCTATGAGATGTATACTGGGAAAAGGAAAATACGCAAGGATTAATCAAATGAGAGAGGAGCTAAATTGGATTCCAATTAAAAAAAGACTACTACTTAATGTGTTAATTTTTGTGCATAAAATTATAAAAAACCAAATGCCAAAATACTTTAAGGATGAAATTGTTTTTAATAGAGAACGTACATAATTATGAAACAAGAAATGTAAACAGAGTTCGATTGCCACAAATTAAGAAATCAAAATCACAGAACTGCCTAATGTATAGAGGACTAAAGATGTATGATGAAATGCCTGAAAGTATGAAGAATGAAGAAAGAATGAATGTATTTAAAAAAATGTTATGCTGACTGTAAAAATATTTAAATTTATCAAATGAAATGTTACATTGTGCTTATTAGTTTATATTCATGTAGTCACTCAATAAATAATAAAAAAAATTAAAAAAAAAAAAAAATGCAGAACATGGATCAAGTGCATGACATACATATCATTTTCAAAATTACAACTTTTTGTGTCAAGAATTCAGACAAGTAATAAGGTACCTACCTATAAATTGGTACATTTTCGTAAATACTTTTTCTTGATCACTAAATACTTTTTCTTGATCTTGGGGTGGGTAGGAATCTGGGGTCAGTGTTTCCAGGAGTATGAATGATGGACGTCTGAATCCATCCCTACCACTGCGGTGCAAGGCGAGGTACCGAGAGAGTTTTGCTGGAGAGAAAAAATGTCTCCAGATTCCAACTGCCACGCGGCTGGTGGGCAGATGCATCCACAACCAAAAGCCTGACAAACCTCACTCCTTTAAGCCCGGGCATCCCTGCTAAGTCACCAAGCATAGCGAACCACTTGAGATGATCTACGGCAGAGATGTTGAAGATCATAATAATAATAACTCATCGAAAGCCAATAAAATCATCAACAGACTTTGTTAATTGCATTGAAAAGTACAGAAAAAGGAACGTTTACAAAATTAAGCTCTGAGATTAAACGAAATACATAAATATTCAGCCAGAGTAAAAGCAAATTACTTAGAGTAAAACAAAAAGCTAAAAAGATGAATGGTGGAGAAACAAGATTCGCATACCTAATTACCAGATGCTGCAATAGATTATGAGTCTCGGAGACTTAATTAAGACCAGCTTTAGTCGACTACTTTAATTTATGACTTGATTTCTTCGGGTTCATGGCTACAGAGATGATGTGGACGGTTCTGGAATAGTTGAAACTTATGGAATTGTTTATAATGTGTTGTAATTACAAAATGTTCATTTTGTTTCACATTTCAATCCAATATCTCGAATGTGACGATATAGACATCTTTATAAAGAACTTTCGATATTTTAAAAAATATGTCCTATTTCATTAGCTATGTATAAGCTTATTCGACTACCATAATATGGACATGTGCCTAGTGTAGTAGTCGGAAATCTTGTAAAAACTGTATACACCTATATTTTTATGAATAAATAAATATTTAAAAAATATATACATAACGTCAAGGCGTAAGAAGTAAGTATTTCAGCTGAAAGTTATGTAATTGCTTTATAATTATTTCTTATTTCTCTTTTTCTGTACTGCGTAGAACCCATCCAAAGGGTAAGATATCATTTTAGATTTTCACGGCCAAAAGTATTACCGTTATTTATTTTTGGGGTTTTATGCCGTGTTGCGATACCGCTTTCTTTGGCCAACCTTACGGACAGCGATACATATCTGCCCTAATGATGGACTCTGTAAATAAATAACGAAAAATTTAATGAACAATTCATCAAGTTTTTAAGTTAATTTACTCGATCTATGAAAGTTCTGTGATTATTTAAGTTTTATGAAGCAACTGGTCTATAATGATATAATAACAGAACTCGAATAGAACTTAATACAGTATGTGAATATTAACTTTAAAAATTTGATGAAATATTCAAATTTTTTGAAACAACCCGTCTCTACTATGTTTTATATTTTATTTTGTTTATTATAATTTCTGTTCTTTCACTGGTAGCATCTCCACCTGCTAACAACTAAACCTTGCATGCTGTGAACACTTTTATTTAAAGTGTTAATATCTATGCACATCCCAGTGGCAATTTCATTAGTGTAATAATTGTTAACATTGTAAATCTTTCAAACAATAAATAAAAAAGTAAAATAATGTGAAGATTATAAAAAGCTTAGAGAAGAAACAACAAACTGATGGCAAACCCATATTTTATAAAGTAGCTAATTTAGGTCCCTGCATTTTAATGAGAGTCTACATTCAATTTTCACCTGCAACTTTTGTTGCAGTAATAATTGCCTTTTCACCATAACTTGGGCATTTTCATTTTCATCCCGCATAAAAAAGCGTCGCCCGTGCCGAATCGTTTTAAACCGATCGTGACTTGAAATATGAACGCGGTGAAAAGCGCGCATCGGAGAGCACATGCAACTTTTAAACTATTCACAAAACCTTATGCAAATGCACTATTACATTAAAGATCTGCGCGGATAAAGTTTCGCAGACGGGAGAGCAAAAAACCGTAAAGTTTAGCGAAAAAAAATGGCAAGGCGCAGCAGAAAGTAAGTGCGGAGAAGGATTAAAAAGAAGGAAAAATAGGATAAAAAATTCACGTGCTCAGGAATAAGAAGGTATTATTAAAACTGCCCTCCAGGAGGTTTCACGGGTGGGGTTGGGGTGGGTTTAGTCTTTGGTTAAGCTTGATTTAAATCCCTCCCGGTTTCGTAGATGTGTTTGCTGACGACTTCGGAATATTTGTCACTTTGATTCAGTAAATTCGAACTACAACGACTAAGAAACAGTGAAAAAAGCTGATTTGTAGGCATAGATTACTACCGTTGGTTATGAAACGTAAAAGTAATATAAGTGTAAAAAAATGGACAACACGCCATAGTGTTTGATAGATATTAAAATAATCTATTTATTTGTGTACTTAAAGAAGAGTTTGTGGCGGGCGGGTGGGTACGTAGGAAGGTGGCGTGGATTAAATTTTTACATAAACCTAAACATTTATTCCGAAGTTTGTAAGATTTTGCATAATTGACCTTCAATTTAAGAGTAAGGTCACTCTAACCCCAATGCCCTTTTCCACCCCTTTTTTAAAAGTGAATACCTCACAAAAGTCCCAGCTGCTCCTGTCTAGAGCCTGTGAGACTATGGTACCCCCAATTGGGGAATGTTGTAAGGCTGAAAGTAGTAGGGGGGGAAGGAGATGGGGAAGAAGAAGGTAGGAGAGTACCTGGCTATTCAGATCTGGTCACCAAACATGGCTAAATCAACGTTTTAATTCTGAATTGCGGTATTCCACCAGGCGATAATTAAAGTATCGCTTACCCTGGAACGTGTCGCAAATAAACTACATATTATTTTAAATGAATAAATTGTGAAATAACACAAATAAAATTTACTTGCGCATGCTGGAGTTTGAACCCCCGACCTCCGGAATGCGAGTCGAGAGGCTTACCTTACGAACACAGAGGCCGTTGGTGGTTCGGCTAGTAATAAATTAAACATCGAAAATAGTTTTAAAAAGTCCGTCGAATAGCTAAAAATTTAAAGATGTACGGTTTTAACAAGAAATGAGAAATAAAAGGGGGTTTTTATATTGAGATATACAGGTGACTGGTCTAAACCATTGAGATATACTGGCAAACAATAAACACTTGTGGAAAACCAATATGTACGCTGAATATATGAATTTACATTATATCTACATAATTTAAACTTTACCCGAGTTTTAGCAAATCCACCTGAGGGTGTCTTGATTCTAGTGCATTGTCATATCGTTGGTATGTAAAATACGTTTAACTCATAACAACAGAAATATTATATCGCTTGGTTGTTTTATTTATGTTCTCCTACCTCTATGTATTTAAAATATAGCCTTCAAAACTCCCTTGCTGATCCTCGGGGGTGTAAAGGCTCCACGTCGCGTCGAGACGGGGGCGAAGGCTATACGACGTACGGGAAATAGGGTAGGTTGACAGGACCCCTGTGTTCCACAGCTTCCAGGAAGCGCCCTAATGTATGCAGTGTGCGGGAGTAGCGTGTTTTCCCCGGACCCTTAGCTTTATTTCACGTGGGGTCCTACAGACGTAGTTTTATCCGGGACTCAAGTGGATTTCCTTGAAAAGTTGACGGCTGCTGCTGCGGTGGCGGTGTTTTGGCATATAAAGGTACTTTATTAAATCTGCGTGATATTTTAAAGGAACTTTATGGCCTTATGAATAATAGAGAGAATCGCAGCTTTTGGTTACTGATGCGTAATGGAATTAATTTTAGAAAAGTTTTAATCACTACCATGAATTTATTAAGTAAAAAAATAACTGATATTTAAACAAATTGCATTCAAAGCGGACCCACCCAAGAATTTCCCTCACGGCACATAAAATATATCTGGAGTCGCTGTGCAAAATACTTTTTTTTAATAGGAATGTGTGAATTTTGTACTTCAAAATATCCATATATAAGAGAGATTAAACATAGATATAGCAGAAGATATTTAAGAGCCCAGCTGTCGAACCGACTGAGCATAAGAACGGCTGGAAAAAAGCATCCAGTTCTCATTGTCGTGTGAAAATACCAATTTGCAACAAATAACGTTGGTTGACATGGTGGTAAAACAGAAACATCATTTTCACGTGTCATCTGAGACATAAAGTATTTTTTTATTCATTTACTAATAACAATAAAATTATGTCACTTTAAGAAGAATGTAAAATATAAACATAAAACCGGATACAGAATATTTTCTTAGTCCTCCTCACTGGGAAATTTTGTGCTGAGGCGAACTGGATTTTGTGAGGGTTTTTAGCTACTTCTATGGTTCAATTTCAAGGTTATTTTCAGTAACTTCTAGGACGATGCTTTTTTTAAATATACTAGTGAGTTCTTTCTGATAATTCTTTAAGCCAAGATTTGCTGGACTTAGCTATCAGAAGTTATATGATTTAATTTAATTGATACTCGGTAGGTCGGTGTATATCTTTACAAAATTAAATTCAGAGATTATTTGGCCAAAGGTAATATTACACTTAGGTATATTATGCTGATCTATTTGCTTTGCTCTGGGTTTATGATTATGTCAGGTATTTAGGTATTTGTCTTATTGTATTTTTTGACATGATGAAGTAGAATATTTAAGTTGTAGAATTTTTTATATACTTAGAACGTCGAACGATCAACATCCATTCGCGAAGGAATCTATGAGATGTTCTTTTATTATTTCTAACTAGCCAATGGTAAACTGAACAATATATTAATATCACACAATATATGAATATTATTTAAATTTTAAATTGAGTATTTAAATTTTTTAATTATTATATTTTTATTATTGTGACAGCTGTTTCGGCTTA
Source organism: Limnephilus lunatus (assembly GCA_917563855.2). Lineage (NCBI taxonomy): Eukaryota > Metazoa > Arthropoda > Insecta > Trichoptera > Limnephilidae > Limnephilus > Limnephilus lunatus. Next base: position 75,572,696 of record OU830602.1, on the reverse strand, counting down.
CAAGTCCATTTTCAAACTGTGTTTAGATAATTTTAATTTATACACTTCAATTTTGAAGGTGCCTAAAATGATTGATTACCGGTTAAACCGACTTACAGAGAAAATAATTGTGATAACAGCACAACTTAATAATAACGTAATTAAAATAAATTTAAATTAAATAAAGTTCTATGAATTAAACACAAAAACAATTATTTGGAGATGTTTAAGATGAAGCCATACTAAATAATGCAAAATCATCCAAAATCATACGTTTTTGTTTTGAAAATTTGATAGCTTGAAGTATTATAGATGCTTGAATTAAATACTGCGTGTAGAACATATCTTGGCCCTTAAAAATATCTGTCATTTTTTTCTCTGTCAAGTCTTTTAATAAACCTAGAAAAAAATAAATTACAAGGTCTATAAAAAACACTCTGAAGTCCAAACTCTCCTATTTATAAACCTCTTTTCGGATATAATTTTATTGTTTAATGTGGCAAATTTAGTTTCTTTTATGATATCGCAAAAAAAATTTAAATTTACGCCCGAACCTCACAAAATAAAATATAATATGCATTTTCGCATTGTTATTTTTGACATCGCGGCGACAATACGGCAGTCGACGAATTTGTAATATCAAAGTGAACCTTATACCGTCCACCGAAGAACGACTGGCAGCCGACCCACTCTTCCGTCATTACTACTCCGGACGAAGCGGAGAAACAACGTGTTAGGCTCCGCGCCGCTTATTTTCGTGAAATCAATTTAAAAATTCCGTTTTATTACAATAAACAATGCATAAAAAAGGAATTAATGTTTTTTACAGACCTTTACGAAATCAACATGTAAAAAAAAATTCTCAAATATCTTTTCCAACCTTTCCAAAAGCTTTTTCTCAAGTATTTTTAAACTCACCCATAAAGGGACGTGAATTCCGATTTCGATTTTTTCCTGTACTAGGTATTTTTTGGAAACAATCCAGATCTTAGCTATGGAGCAGTCTTATTAATGATTCAATAATAAAACAACCTGAATGGATTAAACAGTCAACCCCACGAAATTGATTTCACCGTACCTACAAGATTAATAATCCAAACATTAATTAGACCAAATTTCGTTCACATCCAGCCCCCAAAACTTGAATAATACCAATAATATCGGGACCACGACAAAGGGAGAGGAATTATGATCCCATCAGATGCTGTGCAGAGTCTCCGTCTAAGATTGATTCCGTCATTAATGTATTGGCAGAGGGATTAGACGAGATTGAGCGCAATGACCAGGACGGGTTTAGAGGGATGACACGACAACTATTGATCACATAGTCCTGTATTATATCCACGTGCTGGTAAGGGTAGTTTCACTGTTTACATATAATTTACGTCAGAGCTGCTAAATTGGCTCTGCGGAATACAGATGAGAGCTGTTAAATCAACCCTCTAGATCAATAATGAACTAATTAATAGAGATTGAATCTTCTACAGATCAATTTATTCTAAGAAAAACCACATATTTATGAGAGAAGGAAAGCAAAACAATGTGTAAAGAAGAGTGCCTGTGTCGGGTGGCGTGAATTTGATTTTATACAAATCAACAGTTTTAAACAAGAAGTTCAATGTCATATTGATATTTCAAAAACCACCCCACCCCCTTTTTCCACCCCTTGGAACTATTTTGTCGGAAAGTCAAAATATTTCTGCTGTGCAATAAAATCCAAATTAATGGAATATTTCTCAAAGTATGTGAAAACTAAAAACTGTTTTTGAAAGACGATGAAATACGCTTTCAAATTTTATAATTCGAAATAAACACATAATTTTTCAAATACAAAAATTTTTAATGCAAAGATACAACAATTTTAAAAATGGCTCACCTTATGTTTTTATTTCTAAAATTACTGAAAACGAAATTTAAAAAAAAACACGCTATTAAGCAAATGTATTAATAACGTCATAGTCAACTCACTTTATTGTCAATTTTTTTTTTTTTAAATCTTAAAGTTTCATTTATTTTTTTCCAATTGTGAAATAAAGGTGTTCTTTTTAATTATTTTGTGTTTTACTTTTAGAATTGAATATAATGCGCGGTGTTATCTCTTTCTAACATATAATATTTCTAATCATGCTGGTAAAGGAGACAACGATTTCTATGAAATATATAAAAGTTGTTCCGAAAAGCTAACAAATTAGCCTGAGGGGCTAAAACAGAATGTTGATACTTCTTGATGAAATTTGCAAACTTAACTTTCAAAATAAGATGAAAATTACTGTCTTCATATGAAAATTGCTGTTTTTGTATTGTGTATCAGCAAGCAATAATGTAAACAGAAACAAAGTATTTCTGTATAAGAACATATATTATACCTACATTCATAAGTAAACCATAGACAAAATTACGGAAACAATTTTACTAAAAATTCTGCCTTAATACAGGTTCGCCTAGTGAGGCAGACTATGCACAACTTAAAATATATATTATGTTACTTCTATATAACAGTTCTTACCTCCATATCTTTTTTCCTATTTTGATACTGCTTTATTGGCATCAATTATTATTATAACATTATTCTTATAACAATGTTATTAACTTATAGATATTAACTTACTAATGCATCATTTATTACCTTATGTTTTTAACTTTGTAAGTAACATGTTATTGTCATTAAAATTATGTTATTATTACTACTGTGTAAAAGAAAAGGAAGAAAATAAAAAGGGAAAATGTACTTAACATGTAACCAATACCGACTGTAATATGATAATATATTATGTATTCATATATTTTTTTGGATGAAATAAATAAATTTAAAAAAAAAAATCGAAAGTCTCTGCGTAAAGCTCGGGCAACGCCGGGGACTTAAGCTAGTAATTAATAACTGACATTGAAATTAGAGTGGTTACCTGAGTCTTGTGTGTGGTAGACCCATGTGTAACAGAATTAAAAATGAGTCAATCCAAATATAATACAGATGTGCTGTATAAGATTAAGATAAGGAGTTTTAATGTTTGAACGTGTTGAGCACATGCGGAAGAACGAAAAAAAGGGGCCAGGAGTATATTTGATGCGGAAGTAAGGGCGTTGAAGTCAGGGATGGTCCAGCATGGGAAATACCTTAGATGGGTCATGTAAAGATAATGGACCACACAGACGACTCAATTTGCTTGAACGTCAAGTTGGATCGTATGGAAACGGTTGGAACACTACGGTTGAACCAACCATGTTAGGTGGTATTTTTTTACATTAGCTCCACGCAGGAGGCCCGGAGAAAAAATCCCTCAGGGCATATGTTATATTTTATTGACTGTCTTTTTAGCAAAAGTAAGGATTGGAAGTTCTGGGAAGAAAAAAGATATGAAGGGTGGAATGGAATCTGGGGGTCAATGTGTACAGGAGTGACGGATGTATGAATCCATCCCTGCCACTGCGGTGCAAGGTGATGGGTTGAGAGACCGGCTGAAGAGGTATAGATTAAGACTCCCTCAACCAGTCTCTCCCTATCTGGCCCGCCACGCAGTTGGACAAATGCAATCGTCGCCAAGACATAGACAAATCTCAATGCATAGACCCAAAAAAAGAAAAAGTCACCAAACGTAGCGAACCACTTGATGTTGGCAGGCGTGTGGGTTATCCAATAAATGGTTAGCGGGCGGTAGTACCAATACCCGCCTCCCAAATTGAGAGGCTGTCTGAAGGGGTTTTAAAGCATAATAGTAAGGTTACTTACCAGTGGCTGGTGAGTTTTTTGTGAGCTAGAGTGCTAAAATTGAAAAATACGACGTTTATTGATATTTTAGTAGCTGAAAATGAATTTTTTTTTTTCAAAATTTCAATTTTCTGTATGAAGATTTTCAGGATTCTTTCAGTTTAGCGCCGCATCTGCAAACTGAAAGATCATCACACAGAAAGCTGAAATTTTGATGAAAAAAAAATCATTTTCAGCTTCAACAACATCAACATCGTCGTATTTTTCAATCTTAGCACTTACTTAACATCCTCTCTGCTTACCCCTGATGTGATAGTTAGTTTTCAATATACGTACACTGTTAACAAATAATATAATTAAACGTATTCTAAGTAATAAATAGGAGTACCTAACGAACGGAACAGAAATGGATGCTAGGATTATGTACATTATTTTGCTCCATCGCGTTGTATTTGTCGATAAAGTAGACTTCGCTTCGAAGTTCCTAGCAAATCACTGCTGTCCAAATCGTCTGGACAGTGAGCGAGTACCGCCTTACAACTACTTCGAAATGCTCGTTTTCCCTAACTAACTTGTTTACAAACTTCCAGACTTCCTTCAAGAAAGTTGCACTACTTTATGCGCACATACATATTTTTTTAAATAAATAAAAAAAAATTCATAGGGTATTTATATAATAACTGAAATTATCGTATATCTTATATAAACCAATTTATTAATAGTGATAAAACCAAATATATTTAACACAATAATTATAGTTGATGCGTAATACATAATTAAGATTGCATGTATTGGTATCTGGACACACTCAGCAACGTTATTCTTGAAAAGCATTACAGAGAAACAGCTTTATGTTTCGTTTAATTTTATTAGCGAAAGAGGGTCAAAGTAGACTGAATGCTGTTGAAATGAGATCCTTTAGGCGTGTGTGTGGAAAAACCATGTACCTACATCTTGTTAAAAAAAATGTAGATCCGCAAAGAATGCATGGTTGATGTAAATGCAATGAGTAGGTTAAGAAAGAGACCCTCAGGTTTTGTGGAGCGAATGAACGAATAAAGGAGTGATAGAAGAATATATGAGGCAAATGTGAACGGTAGAGGTCGAAGACGCCCGAGGAAGACATGGCACCATCAACTGAATCAGATACTTGAGTCGGGCCATGTCGATAGTCAGAATAATAGAAGAGGCGATGTAGAATGTGAAGGCAAAGAGTGTGTGACAAGACCGAATTGTTGGCGGTCCGTCCTCTCTGCATACGAGGAAACGGCGGCATGGTTAGTTAGATAGGATCAAAAAGTGCATACGATCATCAATTTTGAAAAGTCTAAATGTTTTTACAGTTTTCGAAAAGTTTCATAATGTTTACAATAGTTTTCACTTTAAAACATGCTGTATCCAAACGATGCTTCTGTGAGAATTGATAGCATCAACAATCGTTGCGATACGTGTCGCTTGATTCGAGAATAATTAGGTTTCACAATTTACTATCATGACATTAAATTTTCGCAATTAGCTGATCCACACAAAACTCTTTCCCGAGTCATTACTTTTTAAGTCAACCCGGTTTAATGAATTCTCCATTCACAATGTTGATTATGAACATAAAATTGTGAAAAGTTTGGCCAGATGATTAATAATTGTAATAAGGGAGGGATTCCAGCTTTCAGGATAAGTCGCCAGAAGAAGAGGTTAATGGGGAGTCAGCAGCTAATTGAGTCTAGGGACAGGCGATCTGTTGGCCGGAGCCTTCACAGCCTTCTGGGTTTCCACGGACCCCATAACCCCCCACAGGCTTGGCTGAAAGGAAGGACGAATTAACAGAGCGGAAGTGGCCCGGAAAGAGGGGAGATAGCGACCGGAAACGACGGAATTCTTTGAATGTTTCACGGTAAGTAAATGACGTTTGAAAAGGAGGAAGTAAATTTGAGTTTGTTGATTAGTCAACGATTTAAGAGATATAAGATCGTCATCCTAGCTAGCAAATCTGTTTCATTTAAGGAAGGGTGTTTTTAGTTTTAGAAGTGCCTAAATATACAAATTTCAACAATATTTTTTATTCTATGCTATTTTCAAACGCGATTATTTTCATAATTGACGCTTTTCCATATTTTGCTTGTCATCGTGGTATGCTCTACTAACAAAACAAAAAAGGTAGACAAAATAGGATAAGGTAAGGTCGTAAATAAATAATTATATCTTTATTCTCATCATTTATTTTATTGGCTGAATTGAATTGAGTCTAATAGTTTGTCAAAATTGAGGTACGATTTATTGTTTATAAACCAGTCGTTTAAGTTTTTCAGGTAATTCTGTATATTTTGTAAATCTTTAGGTCATCAGCAAAAAACAAAACATCAACATCGTGAAATATAACAACAACGTAATTTATAAATATTTTAAATAAAATTGGGCCAAGGTGCGATCCTTGTAGTAAACCCACCATGGCAAAAAAATGATAAGATAGGGTTTTATTTATTTATTTTATTTATAAAATACATGTTACATATGTTAGACATTTACATAGATAAGATTTATTAAATCACCATACTAGGCGGCTGCCTGTTTCATGGTGATTAATTAAGGATAGTTACTTTGAGTGTAGTCTAGTGTAAACACATGGTAAAATTGGTAAACTTATAATAAAAAAATAGAAAAGAAAAAAAGCAATGCGTACAATAAACATGTAAATAAAATAAACCTGTAAACATGTGGTACTAGTAGTATGTAATGATGTTGAAAATTTATATCTCTATCTGAGTATGTGAAACAAGTTATGAACACTGTCATAGTCACTCATCAGAAGGTCGGTAAGCGCCTTTCTGAAAGTGAGATATTTGGCTTTAGACTTTATTTCAATTGATAAGTTATTAAAAATTTTAGGTGCAAGAAAGTTAAACTGGGACTGTGCCATTGAAGTTTTTGTTGTTGGAAGAATATAATTCGATTGATGTATATAGATTTAATTGGTATTGGTATTTTATTTATAATGCATGGCAGATTTAATTTTGACTGCAAGCGTTCTTTATTTAAGATAGATTCCAATTTATATCTGTTTGTTGATTTTCATTAGCAGACTGGAGTGTTGCACTTTCACAAAATGCTTTACAAATATAGGAGTATTGAGTCAACTTAATTACTAGTTGCTAGTGACTAGGATATATAGTTGTGATAAATAGTTAGATTTATTAGTAAGAGTTGATCTGGCAATGATAAAACGATTGATAAACCAAGTGATGATTCAACGAAAAGCTTTCCAACCATAAATCTTTTTTCCGGATAAAGGAAAAAAACATTTCCTTCCACGGGGAAAGTCCATTATCTTTGTGATAATATTTACATTATCCGCTAAGGAGATCGACATTACTCATTCGAGGCAAGGGGAAACTGAATGCAGTGCAGTTGCAATAGAAATCTAATATAATATTGTACGGTTTTATAGTCAATTAGTGATACATTTTATCATACAATTTAAGATCATTTATTTACACCACGATAGGTAAAAATACCAATGGAATGCTTTCGAAAACAATTTCTATTAATTAATTAAAGTTATAAAGATTTCATCATAATATACCTTGCTAGATACCTATCTACTTAACTGTGGCCGTAACTGACAATTTGTGGTTGAATTGAATAATAATAATTTATTAAAATAATTTAAAACTTTTATCCAGTTATTTATTTTTGATCACTGAAGACAACATTAGCGACTCAACGGAAAATTTAAAACAGAAAATCAGTAAAAAAAATAGGTCGCTTCTAGAAATTGAACACAAGACCTTGGCCTTTCCGGGGCGCTGCTCTACCACTGAGCACTAGCAACAGATGATGAGTCTAAATTATGAAAAGAATTAAGTAACGATGAGATGTGCAATTATTCATTAAAACGAAAATGAACTTTATTACGTTATGATCATAGTAAAAAAGGTTTTAATAATATTCTTCCAGTTTTAATGATAGAAAAGGTGTTCAAACTTATGGTAGCATTCTAAGTAAGTAATATTTTGTTTTATTAAGATTTCTCTCTTTCTATTTAGTGATAACATATTACAAAATCATAACATAATATTTATATACATTAATCTCAAAGAGTTCAATAAAACTAGTTTCGGGAAGGACAACATTATACAATTAAAAGAAAATTATTTTTACACAAGAACACGAATTTAAAGTGGAGTTCAATGAAAATTACATAGATTTTAAAACAGACTAGACACACTTGATGCAGTTATTTGAAAAATATTTCATAAACACATTTAGAAAGATGTACTAAAGTTACAAAGAAAGATGGCTAAATATGTCACTGGTTAATAAAGCTCCTGAGAAAATATCCTTAACATGCTGGAAGATTTAAGATATTAGATAATGCGTTGTATTGCGTGTGTGCGACTTCCTCTCCTTTCTTTCCGTATAAAAAGCCTTAAAACAGCATCCTCAGGTCCTGAGGGAAATTATTTTCCTCAGGGCCTCCTGTTTGGAGTTAATGAATAAAAAGTTATTTTTTTAAATGTAACCTAACATATTAACCAATTTGGTTCTTATATAGAGACGTCACTGTATCTTCACCACGACGTAATCAAATGGCAAATGCGATGATAGACGAAGCGAAAGCGTTTACTTTCATCTCCCAGTATTGGCTCATATTTAAACAGATCCACGGTAGATCCAGCCACCCACAATCGAGATCATGTTAGACGAGACAATATTTGCAAACACCCTGCCTCAGAGTGGAATGAAACTTTAAGATTGACTTTCCAGCGGGCTACGATTTGGATTCAACCTCCAGGGATCTCTGAGCAAACATTGGCTGGAATAAGGTAGAATGTAAGGAAATAATTGAGGGAGGAGGAAGTTTGCGAAGTATTATCCTTAATAACAGTGTTTTACAAACTTACAACTTGCTTGTAACTTTGTAACCCTTGTAAGACATGGGTTTTGCGGACATTGTATGTTTTAGGATGGTCGTCGCTAGCTGGTTTCAGGTTATAAATCGCATAACATAGAAGGAATTGACCTGAACTAAAGTTAACCTGAAACTACATTCGAAATTGTTGGATCAGACCATAAAATATGAGAAATAATTAAGAAAAATTTGTAGTGCTTTAAATCAGCAAAAAATTAGAAATTATTAACAATTTCAATTTCGGAGACGCGTATGAGTACAGCCTCCCCGGGAAACATTTATTGGACAACCAACACTTCTGCCATAGGTCACCCCAAGTGGTAAGCTACGTTTGGTGACTTACCAGGAGTGTCCGGGTTCATGGTGGTGAGGTTTGTCTAGGTCTTGGTTCCGAATGCATTTGCCCACCTATTGAGTTGTGAGCCGGATTGGGAGACTGGTTGATCTAAACTAGACCTTTCCAACCGGACTCTCTCAACCCATCGTCTTGCACTGCAGTAGGTGAGTTGGATTCATATGTCCGTCACTCCTGGAGACACTGACTCCCGGATTCCTACCCAGTCTGCATACCTTTTTCTTTTCCAGAACTCACACATCATCCCCAAATATAACGTAGGCCCGGAGGGGAATTATTTTCCTCAAGGCCTCCTGCATTGAGCAAACAAAAACTCATAAAAATGTTCTCGCTCTCCCAAGAGCGAGAACATTTTTAATTATATAGTTAGTACATCAAGATGTACAACCTAATCAAGATGTTGAAATAAAAGTAAATGAATGTTCTTATATTCACGATACATTCTGCCAATATCCTTGCCGATCGAGCGGACCATATAAAAAAATACCTTGGTCTTATATTTGATCAATATCTTAAGTGGAATACACATTGCCTACTTACCACGAATAAACTTAGAAAACATATTTATTTCTTCAAAAACATTAGAAACATACTAGATTCCAAGTCTATGAAATTTGTTTATTACTGTCTTTGTCAATCAATCATTGAATATGGAATAATCGCATGGGGAGGTGCAACACAGCTATAGATTCATTATTGAAGGCACAAAAATTAATTATGAGAGTTATTCTTAAAGTTCCCATAATAACAAGTACTGTAGATATATTCAACAAATTCCATGTATTAGATATTCGACAAATTTACACAAAAAAATCTTAACTCCTCTGTTTAAAAATAAAACACATACATTTTATAAAAATACTCAAAATATTGTAAACACTTGGCACAAAACCAAAGAACTCATACAAACACCTAAAACAAGCACAACATTTGGTCAAAGAAATTTCAAATACATTGCGTCTAAAATATACAATAATCTACCTGACAAAACAAGATAATCGAATAATATTAACAAATACAAAATTCTGATCAAACAATGGATCATCGAAAAAGGTCTTGCAATAATTAGTCACCGCACCCAAATATAATCCTTTTATCTCATTTTTGTTACCACTACCTACCAACCTGAAATTTTTTGTTAAATATTTTTATTTCATTGAAAAATGTACTTTATTTAATATTTATAAAATATTTGTAAACTAGTCTGTCTCGACATAGGATTTCCTAGTGAGACAGGCAAGGCCAAAAAAAATGTAAACCTTTTTATATAGATGTACAAAATAAATAAAATAAAATAAATAAATAAGTTTAAAATATAACGGTTCGCAAATGAACTGTTAAATGGCAGTATAAAAATCAAAGAGATTATTATCGGTTTTATTTTACTTAAAATTTATTCATAGAAATTTCTTCACAATCGGAGTAAGTTAAATACAAAGCATCTCCGTGATTTACATCGTGCAACCTTTCAACATTCATTTTCCAAACATCCACAAATTGAATTTTGTATCTCGGTCTAGGAAATTGTATAACATTAAATGGGGTAGATTTTGTTTGCTTCATCAAAGACAATTTGCATCGTGTCATGTGGGGGAGAAATAGAGGGAGATCATAGAAAATTGATGTAAAGGCTAAGCCGGGGGTGAAAGACAAGGGACGCGATAAGAAATAAGATTGGAAAAGCCTTCGGAATCGCACTTTCTCTTGTGAACCGTTTGATCAAAGCGTACACGAGGTGTTTGTTCTGTTTACGACTTTACCAACGATATTTGCACCTAATTTGCAGGGATATCAGAAACTGTTTACACTTCCTTATTGTGATATGTTGACGTCGTGATTCGGTGAAAATATATTGACCCAAAGATGATAAGACCCGTACAGACTAGGCTAGTAGTTTAGTCGAATAGCGAGAATTTTAGTAACTAAACGTGTCCGAACACCATACATTTAGTAGTAAGTAGGAGCGTTTTGGTCAGTCAAGTGGCGAGTTACTTGCTTCTCGACTAAACTACTAGCCTAGTCTTTACGGGCCATTAGTGCTTAAGTACGTTGGTCAGTAACACGCTTATGCCTGGATCACGCGTACCGAGTAGATGGGCGAGACAGTAAAATGATACTAGGCCGAGAGAGTTGGGTGAACGAGTAGGTGTTTACACGTATTTTTTTAATTTGGCACCGAGTCAGTCACTCAGTTCAGTTGAAACGCTGCAGACTAGCGATATAAAATGGATCGCAAAAAGGTAATTTAACAAAGTGATGCGAGTGACGTCAGTGTGCCGAGTGGCGAGTTCGCACCGAGTGCATGTTTATACCTGCCGAGTGGGAAAGCGAATCAGAGCGGGGAAGCGCGGGGGTGGCCACTAGGCCTACTAAGTAGAACAGGGTCCGACTGTCTCGCCCTTTTACTCGGCTGAGCACTAGATGATGTGTTTACACATAACGAACACTCGGCCGAGAGTACTGTCTCGCCCATCTACTCAGTGCGTGTGATCCACAATCATCCAGAGAAAGACCAAAAATCTTCTAGATGACTCAATGCTTCAAAATACTACAGAGAAAGAGCCTGGATGAAGGCGAAACAAGAACCGAAGAAGACACAGAGAACGAGAAGAGTCGACACCAACAGCCTACCTAGGCAATGAGTTGGGCCAGTACGAGGAAGAAGAAGAGCCAGGTAGAAGTGCCAGTGGACATACATGAGATTTACTGCGTTTAGTATCACATATAAGTTCGTCCGTCAGTCAAGCTGTCTCCAGCTGCCACAAACACGCCACTCTAGGATCTTTTTTGTGAAATAATGCCTCCCTATGCTTCTGAGATGTGCAAAAATCATAAACGAGCAAAAAATATAAATAATTTATTATTTAAATAAACACAATTGTTCACAAGACTTTGACCTACCAGAAAACATAAGATTTTTAAGTAGGTACTTAAATATCCTCCTGCATAATTAAATTAGACGATTTCTCATTTGAAAACATAATCTTAACAGAACCAAAACATAACAAACAAATTTACAGATAGATGTAATGCGAAATTGTCGAGTTAAGACAGGCTTTCGCTACGCTCAGTCAATAATATCAATTCATGCCATTCGGATTAAATTTCAAGTTAAAATAAAAACACATTACGGTATTTTTGCTATCGTTCATTTGTGTAGTAAATGGACGTAGTCTGTTTTATATAATAAATAAATATATTTTTTAAACATTTTCCAAAATGGATGTACCATAGTTCTGGACAAGACACTTGTACACATAATGGTCTTTTCGGTGCCTAAACCATTAATAATGTTTGCATAATCATCGACGTGCTTGCGGCCAGCTTCATGAATATTTACAAGTAAAACTTACAGGTGTTCAATACAAAAAGGGATTGTTTAATTTACTCAGATTATAAAGGTTAATGAAAAATTAAACAAAATTGGTCGCCAAAAATACAACGCTTATGAAAAGGTACAACACTTTACAAGACATTTACTTATTATGCGTATCGTAAAACAAAACTTAACCAGAAAATGGACTCTAATATCATAAATAAAATAATATTATTATAATATTTTAAACTCAGGGTCGTGTTTAGCCAAAAAGAAACTAAATAGTTAAAATTATTTGAACCAATAAAATCTATCGATAGCTTGTAAGGTTTAAAATAAAATCAAATGTTTTAAATAAAGATCGTAACCTTATGAAAATTATTGCAAGGGCGCCAGTTCAGAAATTGAACAGAATATTAATTGGTAAATCAATATTAATGTATTAAACTCAAAATTAAACGATGTATTAGCTCACAGGTCGATGGAAATCCACCATAGTATGTCTTCCTCGTCAAAATAAATGTCCAACCTCTCTGACTTTCTATTCGGAACTTTTGAAAAATTAGCTTGCCGAAAATATGTTTTAGGCAACAGAAGAACGCAGAATTCATTTTGTTCTAATTTTGACTTTCCAACTAGGAATTAAAAATCAATTCGAATTAATGTGTAGCAACCGACTTAATGACTGGGTGCTTACTTAGCATAATAATTTAAAACTGTTACACGATACGTCCCTTAATATCCCGTACTGTTATAAATATTATGTACTCCGCTTTGTGGCGGACGGAAGGAATTGACTCAACTCCACGTTTTCTTGTGCGGAAAGTCATTATTATTTAATGACGGACAAGCCCTATCCATGTTTAATTACCTGACCTCGTTTTCTACTAAACAGACAGACAAGTTGTCCATTCGCTATGAACTCCATAGTAACATAGTGATAAAACCCGTAACTACATACTATAAGTTTATTTTACTACGTTGTAAACCTATTCGTATAATATAAACAAGGTTCAATTTGAAAAGTTTCATTAATATTGAGAAGTTAACCAATGCAGGATTGAATTACAAAATACACAAAGTAGAAAGAACGATATAACACGTGAGTTGATTATAACACAGAAAAATACATCGAAAAAAAACGAGTAATTATACACTACCAATTACTAGCCGGCATTTTTTTTTAAATCTTTAGCATCACAAATCTAGTATCACCGATCTACAAATATAGTTCTAAGTACATTTTTTAACAATAAGGCCGGCCGAACACATCCGATTTTTACATAGATACGATAGTCGGTTCCGATAGTCTGATCAAACTATCGGAAGGAATTCGCGCCATACATTTTTGTTAAGAAAGCCCGCACACGTCCGATCCGACTATTTGATATATATATATATATTTTTTTTTTTTTTATTAGTGACTATTTAGTTACAGGTTTGATGACAATTACAAGATATGATGATATATATAAATATTTAATCTGTTTGTTCTTAGTCCTCCTCACTAGGTGGTCCTGTGCTGAGGCGGACTGGTAGATTTCTTTGATTTTCTGTTATTTAGTTTCTATGATGTTTTTAATACATTCTCTAGTATGTCTGCATTAATTTCTTTCACCCATGTTTTGATTTTTTCCTTAAACTTATTTATCTTTTCTGTCTTCTTCAGACTTGGAGGAAGGATGTTGTAAAGTTTAGTTGCAAGATATATGTGGTTTCTTTGGCCAAAACTTGTCTTGAATTTTGGAACATCTCGTATATCCTTTTTTGAGGCTCTTGTGTCATGTATCCGAGTTTCATTAGGAGATTTTCTGTTTTTAAAATGATGTATAAGAATATTCTTGGCATATATTTGTTTTAAATTAAGAACATCAAAACACTTAAAAATATCTTTTGAGGGGGTTCTGATGGGTAATTTTAGTATGGTTTTTATAATGCTCTTCTGAGCAATATCTAAGTGGTTAATATAATTGGCTGTAGCAGATCCCCATACTAGAATTCCGTACTCAAGACGGGAATGACATAAGGCATAAAATACTTTTTTTATGTCTTTCCTAGGTAGTATGTTTCTTAGGTTTTTGAAGAAATATACAAGTCTCGTGAGCTTTTTAGTGATTCCATTTATGTGTATGTCCCATCTAAGGTTTTCGTCTATTTCCACTCCTAGATATTTAATACTTTTTGCCTTTGTTATAATAGGGCAAGAGCAATGTGACTTATTGTTTTGACACTCGTGCAATTTGAGAGTGTATTCTTTACCCGGTTGACCTCTTGAGTTTATTGAAAAGGCTAGATAATTAGTTTTAATTACATTGAGCGTAAGAGAGTTCATCCGAAGCCAATTTTGAAGTACAGTTAGTCCATGTTCAGCCTCTTTATAAGTGTCCATCCAGTCCTTTTCGTGGAATAACATAACAGTATCATCGGCAAAACTAATTATGTTTCCATTGATGGGAAGTTTGGTAATTTCATTTATGTAGATGAGAAATAAGATTGGTCCCAAGACACTTCCTTGAGGGACGCCGTAGTTTATTGGAAGAGGATTGCTTTTTTGTTGGCCTATTTGTACTTGTTGTGTTCGTCCTGTCAAGTACGTCATCAGTAAATTTAGTGGAGTGCCAGATATGCCAATTTTTTTAAGTTTTGTGAGAAGAATTTTATGATCTATTGTGTCAAAGGCTTTTTTTAGGTCTATAAAAACAGCCAGACATTTTTTTCCATCGTCTAAACTTTTTATGGCTATTCTTGTAAAATGTTCAATGGCGTTCACGGTACTCAAACTTTCCCGAAATCCATATTGTGTTGGGGAAATTTTTTTATTAAATTCCAGAAAGTGAACGATTTGGCTTTTCAAAATTTTTTCTAGGATTTTTGAGAAAGTGCTTAGGATACTTATAGGGCGATAATTATTTATATCATTTTTGCTTCCATTTTTATAAATTGGTAAAACTGTAGCATTTTTTAGACAAGAAGGAAAAATCCCCTTTGATATAGAGAGATTTATAAGGTATGTCAGGGGGAGGATCAACTCATCTTGGAGATGTTTTATAGTTTTGATTGAGATAGGATCATTTCCTGAAGAAGTGTTGTTATCTAGTGAAGCAATCACTTTTCTTAGTTCGTTGAAAGTTATTTGGTTTAGATTTAGTGTGTTATCTTGGATTAAGTCTTCATTATTTTCTATTTCCTTTTCATTAGTAATTGGTTTTGTGATTTTATTTGCCAATTGCGAGCCTATGTTAGTGAAAAATTTATTAATATATTCCAGAATTTTGTCAGGATGCTCTGCAAAAGAAGTAGGAATCATGTCAATGTTTAATTCTCCAACCATTTTCTTGTTGTAGGAGGGTTCAGAGTTAGTGATTTCTTTGATAATCTTCCATATTTTTCTGGAGTCATTGTTACATTCTTCTATTTTCCTTTTATAGTAGTTTTCTTTGGCGTTGCGAATAACATTTTTACATATATTTCTGTATCTTTTATAGAATCTTAATTTAAATATATCGTAAGGGTCTTTTTTAACTTTTAAATGTATTTCATCTCTTTTCCTTATACAGTTGATGATGTTTTGTGTAATCCAAGGTTTGATGTGCTTATTTTTATGGGATATCTTTTTTTCTATTAATGTGGTATTCGATAGTATTGTATGTTGTATAATTTCGTTAAAATAGCTCCAAGCAGAATTTGTATCATCTATTTCATAAAGGTTTGTCCACTCAGTATTTTGTAATTTTTTTTTTACTTCCTTCCAATTGGTTTCTGATATTTGCAGTACAATTTTATGATTTTGAATTTTTCCTGTTTTATTTTTGTTAATGGAAAGAATTGTTGAGTAATGGTCTGTAATTGTGGATGTATATATGATGGCTTGAGTTTGTTTATTAGTCTTACTGAAAATATGATCGATGCAAGTTTTGCATTCATTTGATATTCGAGTTGGTTCATTTATGAGGCTTTTGAATCCATGGTAAGCAAGCGTCTGCATATAGTCAAATTTTTTTGGATGTCCATTTTGAAGAATATCAATATTGATATCACCAATAACAAACACGTTATTAATGTTTTTGAGTAGATTTAGTTCATGAGATAGAGAATTAAGGAAAGGTTCTATGTTTTTGGTTGAGGGCGATCGATAAATTGCTAGTATGGCTGTATCATTCCCAATTGATAGTACAACACTGCAGAAAGCGTGATATAAATTATAAAATAATTAAAAAAAACCACAAGTACAGCTGACGCGACGCGGCGTTCAATTCCATGACATTAAGTAACAACTACTAGGGTGGGTTTGTCTGGGTCTTGGCGATGCATGCTGCTTGCTTGTGTGCATGCTTGCCAAGTTTGCCAGCTGCATGGTAGGTTGATCGAGAAAGAATGGTTGGGGGACCTTTGACCTCTCCAACCAGACTCTCTCGGAACATCTCCTCGCAATGCAGTGGGAGGGATGGATTCATACGTCATACATTCCTGGGGCCTTAGCACATTCTATCGATAAGGATTGATAGGAGTCCTATCTGGAGGGTCATTTTAGGAAAGGAATGATAGGAAGTTCTGGGAAGGAAAATAGTACGAGGGGTGGGTAGGAATCTGGGGGTCAGCGTGTCCAGGGATCTTAGCATGGTTGATCGATAAGGTTGATAGGATAACTTTCGGTAACTTCTCATCGTTCCCTAGCATGATTGCAGATCGCCAACGAATTAGTAACAGTTCATAATGACTAAGTTTTTTTAATACATTCGACATCAACTGTTGTTTGAACCTTAACGATCTGCAGTTGCCCTAGGGAACGACGAGAAGTTACCGAAAGTTATCCTATCAATCATTATCGATCGACCATGCTAGGACCCCTGAACACACTGACCCCCAGATTCCTACCCACCCCTCGTACTATTTTCCTTCCCAGAACTTCCTCTCATTCCTTTCCTAAAATGACCTACCACACATCATACCCAAAGAATACTGGCCCTGAGGGGAAATATTCTCCTCAGGGAGGAGTGTGGAGTTAATATAAAAAAAACACTTACAATAATCGATTTAGATATAACCACATTTTAAAAGGTTTGAATTCAACATTTAACTCAACCCCAAAGCAAAAAGAATCAAATCCCCTTTGCGGTGTAACTGTTTCAGTATGGTAAAAATAAGTTTTGCGAGCGCTGATGAAGTTACGGAAGTTCGTTTGAGGATATGCAGAAAGGGTGGTGGTTGAGAGGGGGCGCGAGGGGTGGTGTAGGGGGGAGGTGGGAGGAGTTGCGGTGTGACTCATCAGTGTATTGTTAGGCTGGTGGCTTGCGGAGAGCTTTCCTGCCAACCTTCTCACTTCTGAGACACTGGTGATATGAATTTTACTTTGAAAATCGAAATAATGTAGTTAAAGTATAAATAGAAGGCGTTTTAAATGGTAAATAACTAGTACTTCTGTTAACAGTACACCTCGCATCCATAAAAGTGGGTCTCTAATTTTCTTTTATTTAATAAATCAAAACCAAAATTTCTTCTGAAATTATTAGAATAGTAAGTAGGTTACATAACCTACCTACTTAATTAAAAGAAATAAAATTTAATGTAAAAAACTAAAATTATTTCAAATAAGTAATTATACAATTTATCTAAAGAAACGTCACTATCTCAAGAACAGTTCTTTTATCTAACTTTCGTCAGGCAGGTAGGTACCAAAATATTGAAAATATGCGAATAATAAGAAAGTTAAAATGAATACGTCGTCGGTTTCACATCTGAAAAAATAATATTCACTGAAACATTAAAACTGTCACCAGTTTTTGACGGCCTCCGTGGTCGAGAGGTAAGGGCTATTGACTAGCAATCCGAAGGTCGCGGGATCGAATCTCGGCATGCGCAAATAAATATTATTTGATTAATTTGGGTTTTTTCAGAATTAATTAATTAAAAATAATGTGTTATTTTTGCGGCACCTTATAGAGAGGAAAATACTCTCAGTATCACCCTATTCAGTGAAACGTTGCTTGAAATGGCTTTAGTGAACAAAAGCAGTAGTAAATAATAACTCGGCTTAATTGATTTACACTTTATACAACTGTTAAATAGCCATTCATGAATGGTAAATGGTTGTTCATCAAAAAGTATTGTTCATGAATTTTAGTAAGGGGGTTATTATTTCAAAGCCACAGAAATGTATGCAAATATATATTTATATATATATAGTGTGTGCCTGCATGCACACAAATTGAAAAAGTTATATACATTTTTATAACGTAATGCTAATTTACTTCTTTTCCCCTTTCTATTTCTATTTACTACTTTTTATTACAATGTTTTCAATTTTTAGCATCATTTATACTAAATCCATATGTTTACACTAGACTTCATATTCCATACAAAGTAACAATCAAACAGGCAGCCGCCTAGTATGGTGATCTAATATATCTACTCTATGTAAATGTCTGAATTATGTATCATGTGTTTTATAAATAAATAAAATAGTAAAATCCCTTTTATTTAGGTAGAATTCTAACTGGAAAAGGACAACGGGCAATGATGTGATAAATATATCTGTAAAGACGAGTGTGTGATATTGTTACAAGGAAATCTTCTCGCCGCATGGACATAAATTTCGACAGCCCTAATCCAAAAAGCGTCACGAGTTTATTGATATCGGATACAGTCTAGGCAGAGATATAGGAACCTTGGGGTGGAATTATAAGAATAGGGGACGGTTAGTTGCCGGAGGAAATGGGAGAAGAGAGCAGGGTGCAGGGTGCAGGGTGCACGCAGAGGGGAGGCTGGGACGCCCCGGGGACGAACACTGCAGAATAAAGACTTGTATCGCCGAGGCGCCGCACGTCGCGACGCTTTTAACAGCCGCACAATGAAGGCCGTATGCATAATTAAAGAAAACGATGCATGCTATACATTAGTATTCTTAGGTTAACGGTGATGAAATTTGCGCAGAGCAACGCTTAGTTAAACGTAAGTATATGACAATATTAAATTTTGAAAGGAGTAAATGTATTCAATCTATTGAAGGAGAAGTTATAAAATGCAGTTATAGTCGCGTCTATTACCTTTTCATTTGCTGTCTTGTTTAGTTTCATGTTTCGTTTAGATTTATTAATATTATCTTCTTTTAAAATGATAACAAAAGTGAAATAAATATGGCAGTTGTACTAAAATGTTCAGACACCTATCAAGTTTCCCAGCATCGTCAAATTTCTGTCACAAAGGTTGGTTTGCTGGATCTATCAGTAACAGCAGAACTTTAAAAAAATTAAATGACTATTTAAGATACATTTATCATTGGTATCATATTCATTTGTTACATTATTAAGTATAATAATAATTTATTAGAATTAATCTGTATTAATGTACCTGCTAGACTAACTCGCAATAAAGATATTTTCAATTTTAACAATACCCTCAATACTAACTATTCTATTAATTCACCAATCCCTAGAATGCATAGCCTTGCAAATAAACATTGTGAATCTATAGATATATTTGGTGTTGACAGTTTTGCAATTTTCAAGAGACAACTCATCTCTATTTTATCGGTTAATAATTAACTTTTCTTATTTTTGTTCTTTTCATACAACCTCCTCTCATTTAAAATCTTACCAGTAATTTATAACCTTATTTTATTTTATTTTGCTGTTCTATTAAGTTCTGTTTTATCATCATACATTATTATACACATATAATTGTTTGTTTATACCTACTAACTAGCTTTTACACATTGCACTTTATTGTATTTCTGGTCTTATTACTGATTTTTCTTATTACTTATAGTATTTCATTTCTTTTATGATGTTTAATTTTTTTATGTTTTTAATTTCTGTTGTAAAAGCCCACTAGGGCGTAAATAAATAAATAAATAAATAAATAAATAATTATAATATGTAGCGATTCCTCACCACGGATTCCTGTTCCGAGGAGGACTATAGGTTGTTGCGTTGGTGTTGGTGTTATACTTTCAATTCAATTTATTCATTTTAAAATTAAAATTTCAAAGGGTTTTTTTTAAAGAGAGTACCTATATATAAAATATTTTAGATAAGATAAGCAGATTTAAACTAACAGCAACAAAGCTTGCCGTTTAAATTGTGCTTCATTTATGTTAAATATATCGATAATTGAAGTGATTCTATTTAACAACAATACACCTCTCCCGACTGGCATGACCATTGGCAAGTTAGTTCTGCAAGCCGGGAGATAAAACAGTCTTTGATGTCGGAGACGGAGATAACCATCGGGAACGTAGAAACTAATGCTCTCCTGATATTCGAGTTTTCGAACCATCCACGAATAGGTCTGAAGAAATGTGTTACAGTGAGCACATCACTTCTAACCCTTATACTTGTGTTCCGAGGCAAAATATATGTTTTTTTTTATTTTTTTATTAAACAAATAAATTAAATTAATAAATACATAGCCAGTGGTTGAAAAATTTCGCCAACTTTTGGTCTCATGTTAAGTAGATTCATGATTTAACACCGTACAAAGTTCTGCATGTTCATTCACTTTAATAAATCAGCGCGAACATCACTAGAGCGCAACCTCCGAATCCAAATCAACTGCCAAGGAAATCCTATTTGTGACTCTACCGGAGTGAAATCCGGGGAAACTTTGCATCCGCCCTAGACAAGGCTTTGATTGTAAAACCCTTCAGCGAGACGGGGTGTCTATTGATTTGCCACCCCCGGAGTCGAACTACCCCAGAAAAGGTTCCAAAAGCAGGTATGATGTTCCAAATGCCATCCGCTGGAGTATTTCAGAAATGCCAGGTGATAAGACAGAAAGCAAGGAGTATGACAGGTGATGTGAAACAATTTTTCTTTGCAAGAATTTGCCTGACTTGAATAAGTTATTAGATTTTATTTTATGCGACGTAAAGGTGACATAGGACATGACAAAGAGAAATTAACTTTTAAAATACAGTAGAATAATGCCTGAGAGGTACTGTTAAAACACAATAACACTGCGCATAAGTATGAATTATTCCAATACGAAGTGAACAAATTATTAGTGATCCAATTCTTTCTAGTCAAAAATTAAACAATTATTACCTAATTGCATTTTAGGCACCAGATCAAAAACATCAAAATTCTTTAATTGTGATATCGTTTTATTTGATCAAATTTTACGTACCTACTGAGGGTTTAAAATGTTTTCGAAAAAGCATCTTTTTCGACCCAGAAATAAAGATTGGCAATACTTGCACGTAGCTACAACATTTGCATCATTACCATAGTTCATGGTTCAAGTATCACTCATCAATAGTTACAACTTCATTATTGATAGCAAACAACCAATATTCACTCGAAAACGTTGAAATTTCTAGTAAATGGAGTGTATTCATGAGACATGTAGATAATAAAAAGATCATTGCTTGCGGTTTGGCATAAAAGAGGGAATCCCTGCGCTGTAGGAATAGAGGATAGATATTATTTATTCTTCGACGAATCCGTGACTTGCTCTAGACAAACTTCTGCTTCTACTGTCAGAGTACATCGAAAGTAAGAAAGACGCATCATTACATGCACGGAATATAAATTAATGAGATTTTTTTAAATGACATACCTGACTCAGGCTGTCTCTGAAGTCTGTTGCAGGGATAGGTCGAAACTCCTTGGACTCGTTCCTCGCATTCTTTTGATTTCCATCTCTTCCTCTTCCTTCATCTTTCATCGAGTTCTCCAGCAACTCTTTAGCCATCCTATTCACATTCTCCACTTCCTGCGACCTTCTGTCCTGTGGTCTATTTCCGTCCACCTCATCTTTCCTCGAAGCCTGTTTCTGCTCAAATCTTTCTCTAAGTTGTTCCGCTCTGGATTTGTGTTCTCGTTCAGACTCTGAGGTGTCTTGGATGTCTCTGTGGAAGATGAAAGGTTTCTTGGTCTGGTGGGAAGGTTTGTCTTCCTTGATGAGAAGCTGCTCGTCGTCTTCTGTGCTGTGGTCTTCTTGACCTCTGTCAGAATCGGGAGCAGTTCTCCATCCGACGCCCTGGATGTGTGGCTCCAGAAACGTGGAACTTCTGCGAAAAGAGAAAAAGAAACGTTAATTTAATTAGAAAAAAAAATCGCATTAACTAAAAATTAAGTACTCACTCTCAGCAACATTTTCAACAAAATTTTGCGATAAAGACAATTTAAAGTTTATTTTTTTAATTAGTCAAGCTTATTTTTTATTATGCGTGACGTCTATTTTGTTTTGCGCAGTCTTTCCGCATTTATATCACTCACAATTAAGTGCTTGTAAAGCTACTATAAGCTGCTATTTCTTGAAATAGTACGTTTCGTCTTTGATGCTTTTGGAAGAAAATTTCTAAATCTTCTGAAAGTTGTCAGTGTTCATCGAATCAGCCATCAATCAAATAATCCGTCAACAGTAAAATTGTTCAGCAAGAAATAAGGAATTACCCCGTCAATTTGGTAAGTTCAGAAACATTGAGAGAAATAGCACTAGATATGTATTACTCTGCTAAACAATTGAAAGAATTTGAACTCAATGGTACTAACAAGAATAACAAAAAAATCTCTATATGAATGCTTTTTGGGGTCTTGGTAGCTCCTTTTTTAGAAACACACCAGCATTTATTTGAAGATTTTAATTACTAAAAGAATTTCTTCAATTCATTAAGCACATCAATCTGGCCACGAAACTTGTTTTTAGTGAATTCGAGAGGCGGATATCGGTACCGCCGCCCGGGAACTATTTATTAAATAATCAATACCTCTGCCATAGGTCACCCCAAGTGGTTCGCCAAGTTTAGTGAAATATCCCGGGTTCATGGGGTGAGGTATTCTAGTTATCTGTGGCGAATGATTTTGCCCATCTACTGCGTAACGGGTCGGATCGGGAGAGAGAGGTTGAGGGAGACCTTTTGTCCTCTCCAGCCGGAGTCTCAACCCATCGCCTTGCATCGCAGAGATAGATTCACACGTTCGTCACTCTTAAATACATTGACTCCTAGATTTCAACTTAAACCTCACACCATTTTCCTTCTCAGAACTCCCTCTCCTTGCTTTCCCTAAAAAGACCATCCACATATCATACCCAAAAATGGCATAGACCCTGAAGGATGTTTCTGTCTTCAGGACTTCTTATGTGGAGATAATGTAAAAAAGTCAATTATAAATGTAATTAAGGTTATGGACTTTCTTTTTTATGATTTTCAAAATTTACGTAGTTTTGCAAAGAATTTTATACCAAACGCAAGAATGTCAAAATAACAGACTTTATCGGTGACAAGCAACACAACGGTAGCATTGTTTATAATATGCCTTATTAGGCTCTTAAAAAGTCTGATCTACTTGAAATCACTTTTTATATGGTGCAGGCCAATATAGCTTAAAACAAATCAAAGCTCCTAAGATTTATCCTCTCCGTGATTTACAAGCCCCGTCGGATTTGGTTGTGGAGAAAATAAAAGGACTAACGAGTGTACATAACTCAAATAAAGTTGTGCCGAAGTTTAGAAATGCGCCGAGACAAGAGAGGACTACTAGAGAGGAAAGACGTTGTGTGGGGCTATAGGGGCTGGAGGGAATACTCTAGGGCTGTAGGCTAGGGACCGTGGGGTGCCGGGTCTCATCCCTCGCCGAGGAATAATGAGACAAACAAGGAACGTTTGATAGACACCCCTTTGGTGGGCGGTTCATGTATGCAGTCTTGTCGTGACAAGCCAAATTTAAAGCCGCTTATAACTAACTAGATTGAGTTCACAATAAGCGCAAAATTACAAAATAATAACATACATTAATTAATACCTAATCATCATCAA
This sequence comes from Limnephilus lunatus, assembly GCA_917563855.2. Classification (NCBI taxonomy): domain Eukaryota; kingdom Metazoa; phylum Arthropoda; class Insecta; order Trichoptera; family Limnephilidae; genus Limnephilus; species Limnephilus lunatus. The sequence goes on along the minus strand of OU830602.1, from coordinate 75,548,676 downwards.
GATATTCACTTCATAAGTCTGTAGAAATTGTTTAAAAACATATCGACGTACAGCACATATAATTTGGGAGGCGGGTATGGGTACGATTTATTGGATAACCATATGAAACATAACCTAACCTAACATAACCTCTGCCAGAGGTCACCCCAATTGGTTCACTACGCTTGGTGACTTAGCAGGGGTGCCTGGTTTCATGGGGTGAAGTTTGTCTAGGTATTGCTCTGCTCACTTACTGGGGAGATCATTTTGACTCTCCAACAGGACTCTTTCGGCCCACCGCCTTGCACCACAGTGAAAGGGATGGATTCATACGTCGGTCACACTTAGACCCACTGACCCCCAGATTCCTATCCTCCCCTCGTTCCTTTTTCCTACCTAGAACTCCATCTCCTTCCTTTCATTTAAAAAAACCTATGAGATAGGTCCTGAGGGAAATTATTGTCCTCTGGTTATCCCGTGTGTAACTTTGTAAAAAATAAAATAATAAAAAAATGTCATAAAAACGTTAATCACAACCCATGATACAAATATTTACTTGTTAGAACTTTACCCTAACCTTCTGTACAGATTTACAGTTAAAATTTGTATAAATAATACTTTACTTTAGAATTACTCAATTTGTCCAAATAAACACCACTATCTCAATGACAATTCTTTTTAAAAAAATTTGTCAGGCAGGTAGGTACCATAATATTGCAAAAATGCGAATAAAAAAGTCTAAAAAACTCGCTCAGTCAATAATAGACAAACTTGAACGCTGTCAGCACCCAAGACTAGCCACATTTCCGACAATCTAGTTCCTAGGCGTTCCTCCCGCCGCGTTAGCGCCGCTGAAAGGTAGTTTGGCAAATTACCACCTCCCCAGGGGCTGCAGCACGCACCCCCGCCCCACAAGGGGTAACACAAGGCAGCAGGCAAGACACGGCCAGGAAACAATACTGCAAGGATATTAGGGGATGAATGAAGGGGAATTACAAGACGAAGACACTAGACGGTGACCGATCGCCTCCACGTAGAAAAGCTTTGAAACTAAAGACCGTAGAGGAAATAAAAGCTCTGTCACAACGGCAAAGCTTTCGGAAAGCTAAATGCAAGGCAATCCTGCCACTTATTGCAAATTCCTCTTACACGAAATCATGTGGTTTTGGTAGAAGCTCGTTGTTAGTAATACTAACTTTTACTTGCGAGTGTTGGATTTTACTGTTAATAATATTATTATTAAGTTTTTATTGGAATAACTCTTATTATAATAACCTTTTAAGGTTATACATTACTCACATCCAGAATTCGAACCCAGAACCTTAGCCTTGCGCGGAGCTCTACCAACTGAGCTCAGTTGGTCTAGTCTCTTTCACTATCAGCCTTACTCTCTTTCACTATCATGGTGATAAATATGATTTAAACGGGGTTAGAAAGAGAAAAAACACGCTTTATATTCAAAGCTATAAGTTGATCACAAAATAAATGTACACCTTTATGAAACCAAAATTTCCGACCCCAATTTAAAAAAAAAAACTTTGGGAATTTATTATAAATTATTTTTGCATGAAACGACAAAAAAGTGAGGTGGAGATAACGTTTAAACACTAACTTGTCTAATAAAATACATTTTTCCAGTAATTTTAGTTAGAAAAAACCGTAAGGGGAGCCATTTTTTAAAGTTTTTTATGTTTGAATTTATACATACTTCAAAGATTATATAGGTATGTGTTTTTCGAATTATAAAATTTGAAGGCGTATTTTATCACCTTTAGAAAGCAGTTTTTAGTTTACAGGAATATTACATTTATTTTATATTTATTGCAAAAGGGAAATAATTAAGGAAGGAAGGTCTGAGGGGTTAATAGTAAATGATTATTTATTAATATTTAATAACAATGTTATAAAGTTTAGATTTTTTTTGTTTGTATTCGAGTTTTGTAAGAGGGAGACCAAACTACAAAGTTGTTTTCAATATGGCTTCTAACTAGAGACAAGTAAACGTAAATAAACAAATTATCGAAAAAAAGATCATGAGTATCCGATATCTTTATATTTTGTTGTATTTTTAGAGAAAGTACACGGTGGAAAGCTAACAAGTTGTTTTTGAAACAAGGAAGCATAAAGAATCTTGATTGCGGAATTCTGAAGGAGGATATATTATTTGAAAGGTTCGCGCAATTTCAAGCGGAGTATTGGTGTTAATGTGATCAGACTTGGCATAAGTTGTTATGTTTGCGCAGTTAACAAGGTCAGCACTTCCTGTTAGCTTCAGAGATAAAACAGATAAATTTTAGCAGACATGCAGATAACTGCTTTATCTCAATTTCAAGAAGAATAAGGTTTGGATTTGAAGTTTGCAATTGAAGCAGAGAATGGTCTTATTGTTCGGTCAAGGTTTGAATATTTTTGAAACTGAAACTGATGCAACAATCTGTGATAAGTGTAAGAAGATACGGACCATGAAAAGAAGCAATAAAGGAATTGTTTGCGAGTTCTGTAACCTAGGTAAATGAGGGAATTTTTCACTAAAACGGCGATCTACAAATTAACGAATATGCATTGGAAGCAACTTTCCCGCAGATAGCAACGTTTCTTGTACTGTTATAATATTCCAAGATACAAGGTTGTTCCATCGAAGCCAGAGTCAAGTTAGCCTCTCAGAAGCTGAGCGTACTGTACGTGTACAGGGCCAGTAGATACTTTAATAGTACACAACTGCGGACCCTGTACAAATCGCAAGTGCGCCCCACTGTTGAATTTAACTGCCCCAAAATACCTGAAAAAAACCTTGACTCTGTGGAGAAACGCAAGGTACGTTTGATAGATTCCAATATCTTAACATCAGCTTGTAATCTTTAGAGCACAGGCGTCAGGTGTTGTCCTTGTTCTACCGGTAGCACAATGGAAAATGTTCCGAGGAATTAGCGTCATTGATCGCATTGGTGCATCGTTGGAAAGCAGGCTAAACGCGGGCTAAGTACAAGGTTGACATTTGTCACATAAGACAGGGTCGTTTCTACGAGTCATTCTTGAATTCAACAGCTCGGCTGTGGAACGATTTGTCGACCTCTGTGTTTCCTCTCTCCTACAGCATGGGTCTCTTCAAGAACCATTTTCACTCCTTCAAAACTCCTTCACTCCTCAAAAAGACCCTTCTCAGCATCATCTTCATCACACAGCATCTTTAAAGGTGACAGAGGCCCTGAGGGAAATTATTTTCCTCGGGGCCTCCTGTGTGGAGTTAATCTAAGAAAAAGGTACCCCGACTCTTTGATTTGAGTATACATTATTGAGGACCCGAAGAGTTACTAATAGAAGCCATACTGAAATTTTACAGATGGTATACATAATAAAATGAAACAATTAAACTCCTCCCAATAGAAAAATAAGGCATTGAGAAGAAGGCAAAGTACGGCTTGATAGCTTACGCGAGATGTCTGCTGCGTTATTAACGAAATAGTTAGGAGTTTGTTTTTAGCACTGGTTAGGCATCATGATATATGTTTTAGTTTAATTTTTTTTTTTTAAATTAAACCCAGCTTTATCACAAAATGGTGGTTTGGCGGTCTCTACATGCTATCAAGGAATAAGAATATTAATTTGTATTGTGCTCGTGAACTGCGTAATGACGACAACTAGGCCATGGATGACACTGAATAAAATACTCTTGGATAAAAAAATTAATTAATTGAAATGTTATTGCAACATGACAAAAGCACAATCTGCCTTAATCATTGTGAATTTTACTGTCTCCGGGTCAACTTAACTTAAGTGGTATCCGTCATAAAATACCATCAAACTGTGCACCAAATATTATCAAACTTGTGGAAAATGTACCAATAAGGTCGCCAAGCAGCAGACGACATTCTACGAGGTTAGTATCTCTTGAAGTACGTCTAGATTTGCTGATGACATATTGTTGATATATTTTGTACGCGAGTAGATTCATCAACCAAGTAAATTTTAGGGTATTATGCTCAGAGAGTTTTGGGGTTATTTACAAATTCTTGAAAACATTTTGCACGCGTCACCGTGCCGTCCCACTAAAAAAGAAAACATTGAATTATTCGACTATTAACATGAAAATAAAACATTCTGTCAATTGCACGCCTTGTCGGATAAGTGCCTAAAAATGAGTGGGTTTTTTTTTCCATTTCTCACACACATTTCATATCGACAACTAAAATTGAAAGACATTGCATCATCCGTACAAAAACATACGTAATGGATTTTATGCTCCCATAAAATTATTATCAACTATTTTCTAATGTTCTGTTAATCAGCACAAGGACAGTTTATCATAACATAACCGGTAACCGTTTCCCTCGATTGTTCTACATTTTCTATTTGTATAAAAAACAATATACAAGTGGAAGCCTACGTAGAAATGTGGTTAATTTGCAACGTTTATTTTTTTCATGCTCACAATAGCGACGCATATCTCGTACGCATTGATAACATCATAATTAATTCCGAACGCGTGGAAATGCAATAATTCACATTATTTTTCACAATCTGTACGAGTTCTCATGAAAGCGAAAACAAAGGAAAATTATTGTTCTGATTTCGATCGGGAAACAATGAAATATCTCAGTGTTTAGTGGATGTAATATTTATAACAAAGGGAACACGATTGATAATTTCTAAACACCTCACCTTAATAATGATAATAGATTCATTAATAAATAATCAAATAAATTATTAAAATAATATTCCCGTGCTTAGTAGCTTCCCGGAAAGCCTACCTGTTCCTTTTCCCTCCCCTTCCCTTCTTATCTGTATCTGTGATGTTTCTTAGAAACCCTAATTAAATGTAATTACTATGTAATCAACTGCACTAGGTACAATACCTGCATGAGTTGTAAACCTGCCCTCACGGGTGTGTCAGAAACTATCTGGTTTTGACAAAAAAAAAAAAGTACAAATAAACAAGAAAAATACATACTTGCTATTTTACTTTGTTCGATGTCGTTAGAATAATGAGTTCATTGATATTTATGTATGAAACATGCTAACGATTTATTACAATAAAGTGCACATGTAACATAGCATTTAAACTCGGCCATCCTGACAAATCGGCAATTGTCGAATATTTAATTGAAACCGGCCGATAATTTGGATTGGTTCCTGAAGTTCTGGGAAGACCCAAAACTCATAGAGCACGCCTAAATCCCATCAATATTAATAGATACGACGGAGCTAAGCTCAATAGTTCTCGGTATCCGGTAATTAACGGCTACTCCAAAGCTAAACTTAGAAAACCATTTTGAATTATTAGAATTATTGAGTGGAGCTGACAATACGATTTCGCAATGCACACCAAACAAGCGTACATATTACCACTATCGATTACACATCTGCATTGATTATGGACACTGTAACGCTGTCCGAAACGTTGGCTAAAAAATAAAGAGATAGTGCAACACGGCAGAATAGGTACACCAAAAATAATTAATGATAATATAATTTGTTTGTTTTTTTTTGTGCAACGATATAAAACGAGGTCATACTTTGTTTTTCAACTTATTGTGCACGAGAATTTGGACTATCAGGAATTCGGTTTTCGTAAAATTGCTCTTCCAGTCATAACCAGAACTTATAATTTTAATCCTTTTTTCCTTTATTATTATAGAGTTTCCAATGAATCACCCAATATCGACAGCAGATGAGTCACGACCATTTTATCTGTCCTTAGGAATGCTGTGCTGAACCAATACCGCCAATCCAAGGAAGAGGTTATCCAAAGGACCCTCTTTTAATGGCCCATAAAGCCTGATGATGGCCCGGGGGGGTAGAACCCATCGAGGGTAGGCCGCTAATTGTTTCTGATACGACCAGGGGACAATGGGGCGCAGGGGGTAGTCGGAGGCTGCGATGTTTTAAGGAATTTCAGATAAAATAAGTGTCGATAGATTTCGGGTCGGTTGAATTCGTTCGGAGATTTTATCAAATTTTAGCAGTCCATTTGATCATTTGAAAGCTTTAAAATTTGCGATAAAATCTTCGTGAATGATTTAATGGGGATTTAAATTAACAATGCATCATTTTATTATTCCAATGGTCTGACGATAAATTGGATATTGCAGGGTGGAATATTGAATTGAACGATATTGACCGTAGACCATGTGGATTCACAATATTAAGATTAGATCATACATTATTTAGAAGGCGACATCTTTTGACCCATCCAGAAACCCGCCAATTCGTAAAATAAGAGAAAAAAGGACATTGGAAATGGCTGAAGTGTTTGTAAAAGAAATTATGCGTAAGGGCAGATTTGGTATTAAAGATTGAAGGTCGTCTAACTTTACAAAATTCGACACAATTCAAAAATAGAAACGAAGATTACAGATCCTTCATACGAAATATATTAGGGCATATAATATGTACATTTGTGAGGCGGGTATGGGTACCGCCGATACGTAAACTATTTATTGGATAACCAACACCATAGGTCAACCTAGGTGGTTTGCTACGTTTTAGTCTTTTAGTGACTTACAGCTTTTGATCTTTCCAGCCGGACTCCCTCGATTCATATTCTTGCATCGAAGTTTCAAATCTAAAATTACCGTGATTTTCTACTGGAGAATTATCAATGATTCTTTTACTTTTTATATTACTGAATAACTTCAAAAACTGCCTTAAACCGTTAATGGTTTTAAATATATGTCCCTGTTAAATCTACTCAACTCCACCATCTTTTCTACTGTGACAACCATAGCACTATTCATAGTACACTACTCACTTGCACGAGCGCGATTTCACCGAACTGCCGGGACGCATAAAAACCAGTTCGACATAATATTCAAAATCTCTACGCCCTACATCAAAGCAAAAATAATATAACTGATTTTTATGTTTCTGTATTATATTTTGTAAAATAATGAGTATATTGTATCAATATGTAGGTACTGATATGTGTTAAATAAATATAATAAATAAAATAAAATAATACGTTGGGTAAGGCGCATCCGGTTTTAGTATCATATTTATGGTATAGCAAAGAGCGTGTCTCAAATTACCCGTATTAGTCTTAAGATAGAATTTCATATTATTTATTCCGAATGACAAGGCAAAATTTCCTCAAACGAAGCAATAAATACAGGTGGATGACTTGTCTCTAATCTCAGAACGTCTTAATTGGATGCTTTACTTCTGCATTGCTCAGATTTCAAAGATCTTTCGTGGCCAACATAGTAATTTAACAGAATCATACCTATCCACATTCATATCTTTTAACTGAATTTATTAAATAAAGTTTAGTTGAAATTATAACATACCCGAATTGGGAATGTCATAGTCTTACTGACTCCGGATTCTTGGAAGCAGTTCTTATGAGCAGCTCTTATGAGGAATTTATGCAAAAAATGACATCTTATATTATCACAGAGTGTTTCATAAGGATCAAATGTAATCGATTCCATAACTGACAAAATAACATTATTAAACTTAATATACTTTAAATTAAAACAAAATTAATTAAAAAGAGTTTACGAATAATTTAACAATAAATACTCTCGCAGATGCCCTCATTTACGCAAATGACGTCTTTTTACATATTAATAAATCAGTAACATTATATAATCTTCGAAATAATATAATAATAATTCACGTGCAATATAATGACTATACTAATACGTAGGTACATGCCAAAGGTATTTCAATAAAAAAAATATTTTAAAACACGCCGATACAACGTTTCAAATGCACAATTTTAGGAAGTTCTAAACCACAAACATTTTAACTAATTAAAATAAATCACGTATTGAAAAAAAACCACACATTCGTCCATGTTTAATAAAAATAATTGACTTTCAAACGCAGATATTCGGTAACGATTTCATAAAAAGCACAGCCCGATTTGATTTCGTCGGGCACACTAGAGCGGTCACCCCCTAGCTCGAGTGACCCCGAAGAGGGTTTCGCTTTGAAGGGTTGGCTGGCTGTACGGGAAAGTCAACACAATCCGCACTGAGAGCGCGGGATGAAAGAACAAGCCGAAAGGGTTGAGGGTTGCAAGCGCAATGGGGATGAACTTCGGGTGAATTGGAAGTAGTATATAATAAAATGTTAGCGGTGGTGCAATGGATTTAAAGTGGTGTTGGGGTGTGCGTTTCGATTGCTAATGTAGATTCTGTTTCCAAGCACCTGGCTTTGACAGATTTTGTGTGTTTTAAGTGGTTTTGGGAGTGGAATGGTTTTTACACTGCTTTTTATCTCATATAGGATTATCAGCTATATAAAATACATATCTGGTGGGTATCAAGGCAACCACCATCCACCAAACAATTATAATGGACGAAACCATTGATTTAAAAAAATATATTGCTCCAATAATATTATGTTTTTTCCTACATCATTTGATAATGTGGACCTCACTAAAAGAAATAAAAACAAAACTTTTTTGCGAAATCTACTGCACATAACATAATTAAGTCAGCTAGTTTGGGTATAATGTATATCTTGGTATTTTTTAAATCGATTTTTTAAATAATAATATTGTTTGTTACGTAAAAGATGTTTCGGCCTTTGAAGCCAATTTCAAACTGTGGTCAAGCCAAGCATGATAATGAAAATTGTAAATAAAATTGGTTAGGTTGGGTTATGTTTATTTATTTACTTTAAAATAGTCCTACAAGTAGCTTGACGATGGTTAAAAAAGACGTTAAAAAATCACATTGCGTATCGACCGCCGAAAATCATTTAGGCTAACACCAAAAAATTCAATGCTTTTATTTCCGTTGACAAGTCTCGACATTCTGGATAAAGGAGAATAACATCCATAATTAGTAGAATGATGATTGAGGAACAGCAATTCATTATTTCGGAGTCTACGGGAAGGGATGTTGAACTGGACGAGTTTTAACAAAGCAGGAGTGTCAGTAATGCTGTTGATAATTTTGAAAATGAAAATTATATCAGAGTCCTTTTTCTAAAGAAGAAATGTTTAAAGTTGGTTCAATTTCATCAGAAGAGTACTCGCCTCTTTCAAGTCCTAACCTCCAAGCAATTCCTCGTAGGAAGCGATGTTGTACATATTCGATGTGAAAAATGTGGACAGCATAGAAAGGAGACCAAATGACACTAGCATATTCAAGGTGAGGGCGAACCAGCGAACAGCAAAGAGGTTTAAGTGTACTTATTTGTTTAAAGTCAAAGGTAATTCTATGAATGAAGCGTGATTTGTTTACAATGTTATTAATATGATCAAGGAAAGAAAGTTTGCAGTCCAGAGTGACCCCAAGGTTCTTGATAGATGTGACAGTAGAAACACAAACATTACTTAGTTTAAAATCAAACTGAATATGTTTTTTGGTTCTATAAAAGGATAAAATTTTGCATTTATCAAGTATCTTATTTATTTCAAGATTATATTTTTAAAAAACTTTAATTTATTTTGGCACAAGTTCCAAACATTCGAGAAACAAATAAGCTTTCGCCTTTGATTTTCTCGAACACTTCTATATTATTTCCTTTGATTCATTTTAAGTCCGAACCACAAAGCGATCACAAACCATGCAATCTCTTCCAATCACTGCACAATGCACTTTTTAAAACTCTATCCAATTTTTCAAGCCAGCGTCCTCTCTGTTTGAAATAGACTCCGCAAATAATACGATACAAAAAGGATATATTAAACAGAGAAACGTCCACAGCTTTCATCCCCGGCATCGCCCGGGGTGATTCCACTCTACCCCGTAGCATTTCACAAAAAGTCGAACGGGCGAGAGCCTCAGGCGTCAGATTCAGGGGGAAATTCCAAGGTTCCGCGACTTTTCATCCCGCGGCAAAATATCCCCGATAAAATATCCTCCGACAAAATATCCTACGGTCAAAACATACCCCAACAAAATATCTACTAAAACCTAAACTAACAAAAAAATTGGACAAAAATAATACAGACATCCTGTAAAGACAATAAATTATAAGTTTGATTTTTTAAGTGTTTTATAAGTGTTATAAGTTTGACCTTCTGTGTGTCTGTGTGTGTGTCTGTCTGTGGCATCGTAGCTCCTAAATGAATGGACCGATTGTGATGCGGTTTTTTTGTTGTTTGAAAGCTGACGTGATCGTGATGGTTTTTAGCTACAATTCATGAAAAACTGTTCAGGCGTTTTAAGGTCAACAGCTCTTTTTTGTGCCGGGGGTTGCTTAAAATTTTAAGAATTTTACTTATTTAATAATAATAATTTATTGTCTTTTCAGGATGTTTGTATTATTTTTGTACAATAAATTTTAGTTATCCGTATTATTTTTGTCCCATTTTACTATTTTGGAACATAATTTATTAAATATCTACTAAAACTTAACCTAACCTAACAAAAAAATGGGACAAAATAATACAGAAACCCAGTAAAAACAAATGTTACCCTTTGTGCTATGCATACAAATCTTGTCTTAAACATTAGTTTACCAATTAAAAATAATAATCAATAATTTATTGTTTAAGAAATGTAAAATGGGACCAAAATAATAAAGAAAACAATAATTTATCGTCTTTATAGGATGTCTGTATTATTTTTATTCCATTTTTTTGTTAGGTTAGGGAAGGTTAGGTTAGGATGGGTTAGGTTAAGTTTTAGTAGATATTTTGTTGGGGGATGTTTTGTTCGTAGGATATTTTTTCGGAGGATATTTTGTCGGGGACATTTTGTCGCGGGATGAAAAAGAGCATTACCAAATTCCAATGTCGCATTTCCACGACGAATTGAATTACTCCAACTTAAATATTCAGAAGTTCGGGCGGATATTATGAAAATTTTCTAAATTGAATCGCGGTAAGTCCCTGAATGAGGCGGCTATTATATTTATGGAAATGGGCCCCGCTCAAGGGCCTAATATCGTCTCAAATGATCGTTATATTTGCGGGAGAAATTAGGCAAAACATAATAGGCTATTTTGTCATGCCAACGAGCGATCAAATAGTATATTTCTGATTTACATTGACGAATACAATGTACCTCTACTGTGCGGCTGGCTGCATTTACAGTCCAACGAAATTATAACTGTCTTGAGGTGCACTCAGTGGTTTGACAAGTTTTTGGCATTTCATTACTGTCCATAAAAATTCCGGAGTATAGTAAAAATTGGTAGAAGAGCGTCTACCATTTCAAATTTAATTTTCAACTTCAAATTTTGCATCGAGATATCTACAACATTTTAACAGGCTCGTAGGGGTTGTACTAGATAGGCACTTTTCCCGCACACTTTTTCGTGTTTAACAGGAGAAAAACATAATTTATTGTTATTGTGTATCATTCTAATTCTTGCCCTATGTAATTCTGGTTTCTTGAACTTTAGAGTTCGAATTTGCTTTGGATTTAAGTGTCTTTTTTAAAATTTAAACCTTCAGTCAAGCGATAAAGTACCTATACATAAATAAAAATTATTTTTTTAAATTGAAACTACTAGGGTAGGCTGAAAAGTAATACACATATACTTGTACAACACGAAAAAAAACAATAGCAAGATCATTAAAGTACATTAAAGTACGATTCTTAAGCTTCAAAATCATATATTTATTTTTTTAACAAAGTCACCGTTAAGGCGAACGCATTTCTCCCAACGTGTAACAAGTTTTTTCATCATGTAACTGAAAAATTCTTCCGACATTTCTCGAATCCAGGACTCGACAACTGCCTTCACCTCATCGTCCGAGTTGTAATAAATACCCTTTAAGTGTCTCTCGTGTAGATGAATAAAATAAAAGTTGCAAGGCGAAAAATCGGGAGAATAAGAAGGGTGTGGAATCGGTTCAAACTTCAGGTTTTGCAGAGGCTCTAATCGACGCTGTTTGTTCTCGTCTGTGAAACGGCATGGTACCCATCGTCCATAGATTTTACGGTAGCCTTATTGTTCAACGATGAAGCCGAAACGTTCCTTGGATATTCCAAAATAGTTTGTGATACGTTTTTGAGTGATTCGCTGGTGATTTTGAATCAAATCGTGGACGAGTTTGGATTGTTTATCATCTGTATCAATGATCGGACGTCCGCTGCGTGTTTCATCAACGATTATTGCTTTTGCAAGCCCACAATCGTGAAATTTTATTATCCATCGATTTACAATAGACCTATCAACTGCATCGTCACAGTAAACAACCTTTAAAGAACGACGAATCTCAGTAGTAGTCATTTTTTCAGCATTGAAGCTTTCACCCACCTATTCCCACCCCGGTATAGGCGACTTATGGTCGCCCCTTCGGAGTTCTCGCAAGACTCTAATTTTTTTGAAAAAAACGACTCTACATTTAAAATATGGAACGATTCTAGAACTTCAATGTCCCCGCATACGTTGTTAGTGGGCGGTATGCAGGCGCGCCTACAGAAATGCACTGTTATGGTCAGTTCTACAATTCTAAAGCCCATGAGTAACTCACCGCTAAGCGGTAAGCCTCGTGGACAGTCAAACAGGGTGTTAGTGACTAGGCTAGGGCTGTAAAAAATACATAAGAAAACAAGAAAACAAAGTAAGTAAAACCGTCATGAGTGGGAAGTTCATGACGGCGACGGACCACACAACAGTCCTGCAGGCAACACCGTGCTCTGTCCATGTAAAAGAAAAACAAAAAAGTAAAGAAGTATATACAATGAGGAGCTGGTGAAACCAAAATTCAGCCACCGGCAGTCCCCTTAACAGTGAAGGGGGCTGATTGTTAGGCCTCCCGACAACCGGCAGCGTCGTCCGTAAGCCAGCTACCCGGTGGTGCCTAGACGATAAGTAAATGGAAATCCAAAGAAGACCCTAGGAAGAGAAGCGTCGGGTCGCTGGAGGCGGGACGGACAGCTTTCGGATGGCGTTTAGCCCTCTCCTCAGCCTCTTCATGTCATGGGGGGTGGCACGGGGCCAAAAGCAGCCCCACCAGAACCATAAGAACGACAAGTCACGTACACAGGGACATGTTCTAGTCCAACCCCTTAAATGGGGAGAAGGACGATACAACACAAGCAACGGAGTTCAGTACTCGCACGTTGTCACAGACTGAAAAGAAAAATATATAAAAAACACAGAAGTTGAACGAATATATAGAAAAAAAGAAGAAAACCAAAGGCGTGAAAAAAAAATAGAACTAAATATTGTACAGTCGACATAAGCGCTTATGTACGCCTATGTAACTGGACCCAAAGTCTAAATTGGAAAAGAATATACAAACAAAGAAATACATATATACAGTAGTAGATGATAATACAAAAGATGTAAAAAGAGAAGTAATCAATGTAAAATATAAAAAGTACAACATAAAATTTAGTTGCATAGGAAATAAAAAAAAAAAAAAAAAAAAAAGAGAACCAACTTATTAGCCATAAGACATAAAAATGTATAAATAAAAACAAGAAAACAAGATAAAATAAAACTGTACATCCTGGGCAAATAATAGAGTAAAAATCATAGAGTAAACCGTGGTAATCAGGAACAAGTACACCTGGTTTCAAAAAAATTCAACTAATCAGCGACTCTAAGCTCAGGCCATCTCTCAACCCAGACCCTTGCAAATTTCTTCAAACACTCGAAATTCCTCTTGTTCGACACCAGGTCAGTATTCCATACTGGTCTGATAGGTACGTCCAAACCATCGAGCAGTTCCTCTCTCGCATCCGTCAAAATCTCGCAATGCCACAGAATGTGCTCGGCTGACTGGTTTGCAGATCCGCATGCGCAGTTGGGGTGGGGTGACAGGGCGAGGGTGTGAAGCCTCCCCCTGAATTCCCCATGCCCGGACAGGAGCTGGGTGATGTGGTGGTCCAGTTGTAGATAAGCCCCTTCCATTCTGACTTTAACTGATGGGAAGAAGGAGAAAGTCCATCTTCCCATATTCGATCTATCCCACCGGAGCTGCCACTCTTGGAGCGACAGATCCCTCATTTGCCGGAGCAGTCCAGGGAGAGTCCCCGGCCCGCCTGGAGTGAGAACAACGCCTAGGTGAGTGGCCGGGGTTCCTCTGGTTAATCTCTGCTTAGTGAGCACTTCCCTGATTTCCAGATCGATTGGCAAAATGCCAGCCAAAACAGGCAAAGCGTCCGAAGCAACGGTTCTATACGCCCCGGATAGTGCCAGCAAGGGAGTTCGTTGGCCCCGCTTGAGAGCCAGGAGTATAAGCGAGTTATCCAGGCGGTGCTCCCAAACAGACGCAGCATACGAAACTTGCGCCACGTATACGCATCTGTACAGAACACGCAAAGCCGGACTCCGCAATCCCCACTCAGCTGTGGAGAGTCTGCTAAGCTTAAAGAAGAGGGCCTGAGCCTTGCTGGATACATCCTTGACGTGAGCCAGAAAGGAGGACGATCGATCTAGTGTGACGCCTAAATATTTTACAGTTTCACGAAATTGAACAGTAGAGTCCCCCATTTTGATGACGGGATTTCTTTTTCTACTGAGAAAGCCCTTCATCAGGAGGCCCTGGGTCTTCTGGGGAGCGAATGTCATCTTGTTTCTTTTTCCCCAATCGAGGAACATGTTCAAACCTTCACTGCCTTTGCTCTCAACTTCCTTTCTGCTGTCCCCAGCGACCAGATACGTCTTATCATCCGCGTAGTCGACAGAGATACATCCTTCAGGCAAGGGTAACCTGGAGGAGTCGTCAAAGTGAATCTTCCACAGGTCAGGTCCAAGGATGGAGCCCTGCGGGCATCCCATAGTTGCTTCCCTCTCGAGTAGAAAATCGCCAAAACAAATTGTTATGGTGCGATCCGAAAGGTAGTCATCGATGGCCTGGAACAGAAGTTTGGAACACTGCCTGTTTTTCACCTTTGTACGTATCATGTCCCACCACGCGAAGTCGAAGGCACCAGTTATATCGAGGAAGATTGCAACTACATACCTCTTTGGACAAGCCTTCACCCAATCAAGCACATACGACAGGGCGTGCACCGTGGATCTACCGGGGACGAAGCCGAACTGAAGGTCACTTGCCGGTGACAGGGTTCGCCGAAGTCGCTCTCGTATCAGTTTTTCCAGGATTTTGCCAAGTACAGGGAGGAGGGTAATTGGCCGGTACGCCTTGATGTCGGTCAGTGGTTTTCCGTTCCCCTTTGGTATGATCCGGAGCACGCCGCGCTTCCACTCGGAGGGGAAAACTCCTCTCCTCAGGCACGTATCCATCACTTGGAAGAGCTCTTCCTTAGCGTGGACCCAGACTTGCTTCGCAATCACGCCATTGAGCCTATCATGCCCTCAGCAATTAAAAATTCAATACAGCACGCTGTTTACCTTGCGTTGACATGACACTAAAACACGTCTCCATACATCCGCTTCTCATCGCATCCGCCGCAATCTCCGTCGGGGTCGCCCGAGGAAGACATGGCACGATCAAGTGAATCAGATACTTGAGTGAGGCCATGTCAAAAGTCAGAATAAAAAAATAGAATGTATGAGTTGATGTATGAATGTGAGTGAGGCAAAGAGTGAGTGCCGAGACCGAGTTGTTTGGCGGTCCGTCCTCTCTGCCTACCCCTGCGGGAAACAGTGTGATGGTTAGTTAGTTTAAAACAAATTGTTGTAGATACAAATATGATCAACATAAATTATAATTAACTAGCAGACCCGGCCATATGTTGCTGTGGTTAACGAAACCTTTATAACCAACGCCGTGTGTTCAATCAAATCCACACCACGCTGCTTTCTGCCGCTTGGCCAGGTATATTATGTATTTCAATCAATTTACACCTTGACAAATTATATACCTAAAAACCTTCCTCATGAATCACTCTATCTATTGGTGAAAACCGCATGAAAATCCGTTGCGTAGTTTAAAAGATCTAAGCGCACATACAGCGTGAGCGACTTCATTTTAT
This sequence comes from Limnephilus lunatus, assembly GCA_917563855.2. Taxonomy (NCBI): domain Eukaryota; kingdom Metazoa; phylum Arthropoda; class Insecta; order Trichoptera; family Limnephilidae; genus Limnephilus; species Limnephilus lunatus. Next base: position 75,532,900 of record OU830602.1, on the reverse strand, counting down.
ACTTAGTAATAAAGGTATTAAAAAAAAAATTATTAATTTTATATTAATTAAATGATAACATTAAAATTTAATAACCACCTTGCAAAAAAACATAAAGTATATAATAAAACAAAAAATAAAAGTGGGTTATTTCCTCCCTTCATCACTCGATATCAAGTCACCGCACCCGGCTAGAAACGTAGCAAATTTCCCCACCTTGCATATTCTCTGATACGACTAGTCTAGAATAACATTAGGATGTAAAGTGTCTCAATGTCCAAGCGGAAAATCTACGAGGTATTATTCCTCTGAACTCAAGCGCACCGGGCAACAGCAGAGCTGTCAACAGTACAAGAATAGACACTACAATGTTCTTACTTAAGTTGGTAGATGTCCGAATGTTCGTCGTTTGGCATGCAGACATTATGGCTGAAGTTGACCCACTTACTTACTGTGGTCGGGGTATATTGTGTTGTATTGTGTAGTCTTGCGTTGTGGTGTGTTCTGTTGTGTTTTGAGTTGGGTGATATGAGATATGACACTATTCACCATTCTTTAATTCGGATTATCTGCAGAAACGGCTTCGTAGTCTGTTTGTGTCAACCATTCATACAATTATAATGAACAACTTAAATAACAACTAAATTAACGCTCGTTAATGAACAACTGTTGTGCTTATTTTATAGAATTGTTTTATTCCATTTTTCTTTTTTAAGTAGCGGTATAAGGTCAAGTATATATTCTTACGCTCGTAACGGCAGCCCGTGCCTCGGTACTGTCCTAGCGCTCGCGTTACCGTAACACTTTCATGACGGTAGAAGAATTATTAATAACATTGAAAAATGAAGTTCAAAAAATACAAACGATTAAAGACTCGAAAACCAAAACCAACATCGAAAAAATTATTGGTGATCTTGATAATGAAGTAAAATCTGATATATTAAAAATGCAACAACAAATAATTCAACTACAAGACAAACTAATCGAAAAAAACGACCAACTGGTGGGAAACATTGAAAAAATAATGAAAAACGCAACAATACCATCCTATGCCCAGGTATTATCAACAACTAAAGTTACTCCTCGAGAAGAAGAGAGATTCTCAATCATCATTTCGTCGACCAAAAATAATGCTAAAGCAGAAGAAATTGAAAAGATAATAAAAAAAGAAATAAATTTAAGCAACATAAAGATAGGAATAAATGGTTTGAGAAAAACAAAAGAAGAAAAAATAATAATATCATGCCCAAAAAAGGAATATGCAAATACCCTAACTGCCGAAATAAAAAAACTGAATACCGAATTGGTGGTAAATGAAATTCAAAAGAAAAGACCAAAAATAATAATAAAAGGATTAAAATCAAATCTTACTGAAGACGAAATAGTTTGCGGAATAATTACCCAGAACGAAGGAATTGAAGATGTTTACAAGGAATGTGAAGACAATAAAATCACACTAATAACGGAAATAAAAAATACAAACGTAAATGAACAACAGCGCCAATTCACTAGCTACATCTTGGAAACCAGTGGCAAAATGCGGAAAAGTCTTCTTGCACTCGGTAAACTAAATATACAGTTTCAACGAGTAAAAATTGAAGATTGCAGTCCATTAACTCAATGTTTTCATTGCTGTATGTTCATGCATACAGCTAAAAAGTGCCTACACCGAACCAGCCCTCCAATTTGCCCACACTGCATGGGCGACCACATCCTTTCAAAATGTCCGGGAAGAGAAACAATACCAGCGTGTGTAAACTGCACCAGACAAAATTCTAAATATGGAGAAAAAAACACCACGGACCACACAGCCAACAGTATTAAGTGCAACTATAGAAACAAAATGCTGAAAATTGCGAGGGACCGCATCGATTACGACTAAATATGCATATTATTAATTACAAGTCTAACGAAAACCTAAATAATATCTACAATATTTCAAAAAAATATTTCCAAAAGCCCGCCCGCAAAGTGTTAACACGCAGTGATAATATACACACATATAATACCTACTATAATTGCAAATGTGAAGTGTATTCCCAGCGCCAACATTATTGTTATAATTATTACTACCTCAAAATGAACGAATTTATAATAAACGCAATAGATAACTCATATAAAATAGACGAAAGGATTTTAGACACGGTAAATAAAACAAACGATTTTATTGATATAAAACCTACAGTCAGCCTAATAATAATACACATGAAGGTTAGATCTTTGGAAAAAAAATTCGAAGAATTACTAATAACTATTAAAAAATTAAATAGAATTGACTCTATAATATTATCAAAAACGCATTCATCGAATGAAATTAATTATAATATACCGAGTTACTTGTACTACGCAACAAAATATATAATTAACAGAAATAACGGCGTTGCCATATTTATATCAAATATTTACGCTGTCACAAGTGTAAATGAAATAATGGTGAATATTTTCAATTTATTAAACTTAGAGATAAATTTAATAAATTATTCATTTAATATAATTATTATTTATCGGACACATTCTTCTGCTTTAACCACATACATAGAAGAACTAAAAAAAATATTACAATATCATAATAACAAAAAAAAAAAAAAACAACTATGGATGACTTCGTAAACATGCAACTGGACAACTGCTTCAAAATCAGTGAATTCAATAGTCAAAGTGCAAAAGAGTGCAACGAAATCATCACTGACAAATTCTCTGGTATACAAATACTCCATCTTAACATCCGCAGCCTTCAAAAAAACATAGAAGAATTTATACTCAATATAAATAATCTTAATGTAAAGCCGGATGTTATAGTATTAACTGAAACATACACAAACAGTGACTCACCACATTATAATTTAAGTGATTATATCTACCTACATGCAAACAAACACAAACATAAATAAAAACAGTGGCATTGCGATATTTGTAAGTAAGAAATATAATATTGTTACACATTCAGAACACATCTTAGATTCATCAAACTGCATAGAAATCCATCTTAACCACAACAAAATCAATTATTATTTGTTAGCAATCTATAGAACGCATGAATCGAACGCTTATTTATTTATCGAACAAATACGAAATATAATATCAAATTTAAAAAACAAAACTTGCATAATAACAGGGGATTTTAATATCAATATTAACAAAAATATAGACAATAGAATTAAACATGAATATTTGAACTGTATGACTGAAAACAACTTTAAATCATGTATAAATGAAAATACGCGCGAAATTCAAGGTCAGAAACCATCTTGCCTAGATCATTTTTGGACGAATATTAACATAAAAGATCTTCATAAAATAAAAACCATTGTCTGGAAAAATAACATCACCGATCATCATACGTGTATATTTTTGTACGAGGAAGAAAAAACAATACAAACAAAAAATAAATCAATAAAAAAATCATATACCAGAATAAATCTGCAAAAATTAATTGAAAACTTGAAAACGGAATATTGGCAACCTGTAATCAACTGCGAAGAAGTTGAAATATGCTCAAAGTACTTTGAAAACATTTTATCCAAACATGTAGAAAACTCAAAAACAGATATTACATATCGTAATTTAGATAAAAATAAATACTTAAAACCATGGATCACACCGGGTTTATTAAATTCAATCAAAGAAAAAAGTAAGCTTTACAAAAAAACAATAAAATTCCCAAACGACAAAAAAATAGAATTTAATTATAAAAAATATAAAAATAAATTGACACGCTTAATAAAAATTAGTAAAGATGAATATTACAAACATAAAATAATAAGTTCTGAAAACAATCCAAAAATAATCTGGCAAGCAATTAACTGTGCAATAGATAACAATAAAGAAAAACATTCAATCAAGGTAATTGTAGACGAAAATGACGTAAAAATAAATGCAGAGGAAAACCCTAAAAAATGCGCGGATATATTCAACTCCTTCTTCGCGAAAGTTGGACAAAACCTCGCTAAAAAAATTAATGTAACAAAGGGAGCGACAACTCAACAAATTATTGAAGATAAACACAGTGTAAACTCACTGTCCCATTTTAAAATGATCAGGGAAGTAGATATTCTAAACATTATTGAAAATATGAAAGGAGGGTCGTCACCGGGTTTTGACAACATAACTGCAAATATGTTAAAATCTATTAAAAGCCACGTGATAAAACCATTAACTCACCTAATTAATTTAAGTTTAAAAAATGGAATATTTCCGTCTAATTATAAGAGGACAATTATCTCACCTATATTCAAAAGTGGAAACGCACAAAATGTAACTAACTATCGACCAATTTCCCTCATTTCAAATATTGGAAAAATATTTGAAAAAATCGTAAAATCTCAACTAATGGAATTTGTTGAAAATAACAAAATACTTCATGACAATCAATACGGATTCCGAAAAGCACGCAGCACACAAGACGCGATTGCAAATGTCACATCACGCATATATAAAAACCTTGATATGAGCAATAAGTGTATAGGTATTTTTATAGATCTGAGAAAAGCGTTTGACAGCATATCCCATAAAAAACTTATGAAAAAATTAGATAATTTGAACATTAATGAAAACGTAGCAAATTGGATAAAAAGCTACCTAAAAAATCGCCCTCAATGTGTCAAAATAAATAACATTTATAGCGACGAAGAGACATCTGAATATGGAATTCCACAAGGTACTGTGCTAGGTCCTATATTATTCATCTTATATGTAAACGGTATATTCTCACAGTCACTTCATGGTAGTATAACCTCTTATGCCGACGATACAGTACTTATTGAAAGTGGAATCACATGGCAAGTTGTAAAACAAAAAGCAACAGAAGACATAAACATACTTAAACACTGGTTTGATATAAATCTACTATCTCTTAATAGTGAAAAAACTCACGTTATACCATTTGCAATAAAATCAAAGGACGTTCCGGTAAATTTTGATATAATTATACATGACAATTCTAAAGATCACAAAAAAAATAACTGTAAAATAAACTGTTCCACATTAAAAATTTCGAATAAAATCAAATACTTAGGAATAACAATAGACAAAAACCTGAACTGGAAAGATCAAATCAACCTTACCGTTAACAAAATAAGGAAATTAATTTACATATTTTTAAAAATCCGAAACTTTCTCTCATTAGAAAATCTAACATCAGTCTACCATGCTATAGTACAGTCAAATCTCCAATACTCTGTAGTAAGCTGGGGAGCTGCATACAAAACAAATCTACTTCCTGTTGAAATTGTGCAACGTCTAATTATAAAAATTATATTGAAAAAACGAAGAGATTATCCAACTCACCTTATTTTTGAAGAATTTAAAGTATTAAAATTTAATGATCTAGTTCGAAAAAATATAATAATCCAAATAATAAAAGAAAAACAAATTCATAGCTTTTTAACTGAAAGTCGTACTCGTCAAAAGCATATATTTCCAACACAAAAATGTAACACCTCATTTGCACAACATCATTACACATATCTAGGAAAAAAATACTTCAATAGCCTACCTGAAAAAATAAGAACAATCGAAGACGATAAATGCCTACTAAAAGCAATTAAAGAGCAATTTAAAGTAAAAATAACAAATTGATAAAATTTATCATCATAACTTATATAACTTGTAAATTTGTTTTAAGTATCTACCACAATTAAATCAAAAGATTCAAAATATATTTTGTTAATTATATTTTAAATATTTTTTCATCCCGATACTCGTCCCTCTTCTAATCACAAGCGTCTGCTTCTATAGAAGAGAAATATCATACAAAAAAAAAAAATCAGTGAAAATTTATTATGTAGTTAATTTGTATCAAAAAAAGATTATTTTGAACTATAAATATTATATTTTATATGTTATTTTTGCTGTATAAATAATGTATCTTCTGTAATAAATAAATGAAAAAAAAAAAAAAAAAAAAAAAAAAAATTTTTAAATTGTATGAACTTTTCGAATTTTAATTATTTTAGGTATATGTTAGCTCCACACAGGAGGTCCTGAGGAAAAATCCCTATACAGGACTTTTTAGGGAAAGGAAGGACTTTTTAGAGAAGAAGTTCTGGGAAGAAAAATGTATTAGGGTTGGATAGAATTCCGTGGGTCAATGTATTCAGAAGTGATGAACGTACGAATCCACTGCGATACAAGGCGGTGGGTCAAGAGGGTCCGGCCGGTGAGCTTAAATAGTCTCTCTCAACTCGTCTCCACCGATCCAGCTGGTGGGCAGACGCATCCGCTGCCAAGACCCGGTCAAACCTCACCCCATAAACCCGGCATCCCTGCTAAGTCACCAATTGTAGCGACTAATTGTTTTAAGAATGCAAAATCATGTGTTTTTGAATTGAACATTTGGTTGCTTAGATCTATTATAGATGCTTTATTAATTAATAAACATGATCGAACATGTCGGATAAGTATATTTAGAAACCTAGAAAAAAATAAAGTATCACGCCTATAAAAATACTTTGATGTGTACAATCTCGTATTTTCGAACCCATTAACGAATGTGGTTTTATTGTATAAAGTGGACAAACAAATTATTTAGATTATAATCGGAAATTTTTTAAAGGTAAACTTTCGGGTTGACTTGAAACGCTTAATACAAATACTTTTTTAGAAAAAGACATTTTGATTCACCTTAATAACTATAAAATACAACTATTTTCAACTATTAATACTGCATTAAAAATATTAATAAGGTAAAATGAAAATTTTCTTTCGTCGTATGAGATGACAGCTGACAGCCATTTTCAAAAATTTATGTCGTAATCTATGACATTTTGTATTGAAATTTCGAAGGCAGGGTTTTCCACTGGCCCGAATCCAAATAGTTGTCTTTTATAGTAAAAATAAAGGCGAATCACGTTTTTTCTAAAAAAATATTCGTATTAAGCATGTCCAGTCATTTAGAAAGTTTACCCATATTAATATTTGTTCGTGAACTTCGAAAAATAAAATATACACCGTTTTTTTGCAGTGCAGAAAAGTCTCTAAGTGATTTTCAAGCAGTGCATACACTCACATAGGACGTGCTTACAGTTTTATTGCGTCTATCCCCTGTAATCATTATAACCTAACAAATTACAAACGATTCAACACCCTTCAAAATGTTAAAATTGAAAAGGGTAATTTGACGCAGGCATATTTCGTTAGCCGTAATGGTAGCCATCTATCCTTAGAAAAAAACAATAAAGTAAATCGAAGGATCGCATTCCAATTCAGATTAAAAGATGAGATTAATGCCTCCATATTTCAGGCTCTAATTGGAGACACAGTTTCCCTATCACGAGAAGGACAAATCGTGTTTTTTCACCCATTTTGTTCCATCGCATATCGGGTGAAATATTTTTATTGAAGATTAGTATCATGGGCCGTTTATATTGAGATAAATATCGCATGAGCCAGCTTTATTTGGTATTTATAGTAGGATTGTGAGATTGGATGAAAACATTCATATTTACAGTGGTACATTTACATGAAACGTATGGTTTCCATTTAGTATATCTCTATGATGGTTTCACGGTTACGAAGTTGTCGAGTCAGCCGATTCGTATCTACAGGTTGTGATTCGCAAGTTTGAACAAATTCTTGAAACGAGATTTCTTGGAAATTTTAGTCAAACTCTGAAAAGGATAAACCAATATAAGTGTGTTGTGAACGTGTCCTAAGCTTAAAAAGGAACGTGTCAACAGTGTTTTTCTACCGTTTTACCTTTTTACTATAGTGACGTATATTTAGATTCTATCTATCTATAATATTGGTTCGGTTAGTAAAGATTTTTGCCCTGCAAAAGGTGGTTTAACAGATGTTCTGATTTTATATTGTGAAGGTTTCTATCCTAAGTCAAGGTTTCAATCTTAAATGATACCTCAGTTTAAAAAAAACCGTTATTTATTCTATCCCATGGTGGTGTGAAATGAGTTCACAAAATTATCATAATTATGTAATAGTCAGAAAAAACGAAATAAATTTTTCAAAAGTGGCTTAATAAATATAAATTAAATATTCGTATTTCCGCCGCTGTAACTCGTTATATATATTATAACACTTAGAAGAAATTTTTGTTAGTTGTTTTTGAGGTGTTATGTGTTGCGCTACCTCCTTCTGGCTAAATAAGGAGGTAGCGTAACACGGCATAACACCCCAAAAACAACTAACGAAAATGCTTTTAGCCGTGAAAATCTAAAATCATATACCTTAGAAGAAATGTTTGAATCTAAAATGTGTTATATTTTATCATCTTCTAGTTTATCTTCTACAACTTTGTCGTAAGATCAGTCAACAGTTGAGGAATTATTTTGAAGAAAATAAATACATTTTTGGCAACTTTCATACAAAATGGTGACCTAAGCAGACGTCACCCAAAATTAGATATTTTTTAGGGTACTAACCTTTACAATATAAAATCAAAATATCTTTTAGACCACCTTTTGCCTTTTTTATTTCTACTGGCGACTATATTATATTCTATGCGGCGTGTACTTGTTTTTTATAGAAATCTGAAACTTTATTCCGAGATTGATGAAATTTTGCACACTTTACTTTCAAAATAAGAGCTACATGAGATTTTGAAAAACCACACCAATCCCCTTTTCTCATACCTTATAGCAGAAGTTTGAAACTTCTTGATGAAATTTTGCATACTTGACTTTAAAAATAAGTGAAAATGTACTGTCTTCATATAGTAAAAAAACTGCGTTCAATTCGGGCACCGCCAGGAACTTTAGCTAAAATTAAATATTTTTTTTATAAACATTAATATATCTGGGATAACCATATATGTACATATGAACCTACCCTTCATCTGTCTAACCCTCATTAATAAAAACATACAAATGCAAGTGAATTAATTGAAATTAATCCCAGGTGTTTGAACATTTCACATTTAGGAGGTGTGAATAGCACGAGGGTGGCCGCAGCACTTGGGGTTGAAATATGACAGAATATTATTAAACAAAGTGCAACCATAAACCTGATAAATAGCCCCGCGGTAGGAAATTAGCATTTTTAATCCCTTTAAGGGATGCTGCTGTCATAGGAAGTGGCGCTTCCCAAAGGGTGGGGGATGATAAAGGTCGGGATTAGTTGAAATATGAAGTTAAGGGCGCGGGTCTGCATATTTTTGAGTTTTGTAATGGTATCAATACGTGACTATAGGCGGATTTTGGGTTTTAAATTTAAACCCTTATCGATGGCGACCAATCAATAAAGCACTTAAATGGGAGCTGTAAAACTTAAATACCTACGTTTTAAAATTAAATAAAAAGAGAAATATTCGTATTCAGGTCATATTGGCCATACTTACTATATATAACCTAAAAAAGTTTTTAACTACGTAAAGGAGTTTAATAATTTTTACTACATAGATTCAAGGTTATTTAAACATATATGTTATAAATAACTTAGCTTACGCCACGAACTACCCATTGCAAAGATCTAATTCTTTCAAGTCATACTTATAAAATCTGTAACTGATGATAACCGCGTCAACTATTTGGTCATGTTTTAAACGACCCATGAAATGTATGGAACAAACCATTTTTATTTTAAAATTGTAAGGCTGTCCGATATGTTGGTTCAAGGAGAATGAGGAGACATAGTTTCAATCCACCACAAGTCAAACAACTGTAATAATGATCGTTTGGTTTTAAAATGAGAGTATGCTTAGTTCCTACCGGGAAGTCATTCATCCAGTTTCTTGCTGGAAAACTATTTGAAATTTGGAACAATGGCAATAAAATTGTAAAAATTCAAGTGGAAACAGAAAACCTACCTTGGAAGTAAGTTGTTGTGTTTTTCAATCTAGGAAGTAGGTACATAATATAGTTTTGTACTAATTTGTTTTGTTGTGGCGATAATTACCTCAAGATACTACGGTTGTACTATATAATTGTATTTTGATTGTGTTGTGTTCTTCTTTGCAGAGATACATTGGTAAGTGATTGGTCATCCCTTTTCCTTGCGTATCTTGTTTTTCCTACACACGTTATCACTCAATTCGAGCAAAAACCATTTCGTTTCGTTTTTAGTATTTATTTTTTAAGCAGTTTCACCAAGCACAAATTTTGACATAGGTTCGAAATGTAATGAAAATCATAAAAAAATATAAAAATAGCCAAAAAGATGAGACGAAAACTGTTGCTGAAGTTTTGGAAACACTTGCAAGCGGAAGGGTTGAACATAGACTCATAGAGAAATGCGGGGGCGTTTGGCAGTGAACAGTGAACATACATTTGTAATATATATGTACCTATATAGGGTATAGGGTTGCATATGTCAGGAGTTATGCAAAACTGCCTTAACGTCCGCATTAATCTTGAGTAATGGCCTTTTTTATTGCCCTCATTATGCATAAACGCTGAGCAGATCTGTAAAAATATAATATTTATGGCATTCCAATGCAATGATAGAGACATTACTAGAAATGGCCTTTTACTATGAAAATCAACTAGTTCGATTAAATTTCACTTGATAGAGTCAATCGGTGATATTTTCATACCTCACTAGAGTTCAATGCCGGAATTCAGTGCATATGCGACAAGTGTCAAAGCTAAGCTAAAAGAGCTTGATCAAATGGAAATACATGGACACCTGTTTCGCAGGGTTAAATCACATTTATGTAACAGAACACAACTAGTGTTTATCAATCGATACAAATCATCCCCTGTAAATGAAACTTCTGGTTTACCACAGGGGTCAAATCTTGGCCCTCTGCTATTTCTAATATTCATAAATGCCCTTGACACACTCGATAACTGGTGTACTGTCAATGATATATACTTAAATATTGAAAAATTTTTCACATTAAAATCGAAATGGAATTATAAAGGATTTTTCCAATGTTATTAATAATAATATTCTTAAAAAAGTTCATTCCATCTAGGAATCGCTCTTGATTCTGAATTCATATTTAATGTACACATAAACGACATTAAGTGCAAAACTAACTAACTAAACATCGGGCCGTACCCCCGCAGGGGTAGGCAGAGAGGACGGACCGCCAAACAACTCGGTCTTGGCACACACTCTTTGCATCACTCAGATTCATACATCGTCTCATACATTCTCTTCTGTTATTCTGACTTTTGACATGGCCCAACTCAAGTATCTGATTCACTTGATCGTGACACGTCTTCCTCGGGCGTCCCCGACTTCTTCTACCATTCACATTTGCGTGGTATATTCTTCTTACAATACTTTCTTCATTCATTCGCTCTACACGCCCAAACCATCCGAGGGTTCCTTTCTTAATCTTTCTCTCGTCATGCAGATATCCACGTTTCTCACACGATCATACATTGTTTTACCACATATACGCCTCAGGGATCTCATTTCAACAGCATTCAGTTTACTTTCATCCTTCCTCTGCCAGTTCCATACCTCACTGCCAATAAGTGATAAGCCAATTAAATGCAAATAACTTAAAATGTTGGGATTCATTAACCTGGCTATTCAAATCTGGTCACAAAACACAGTTTAAGCCATTTCAAGCAACGTTTCAATTTTAAACAGTGGTCTTTCACCAGGCCGATACTGAGATTATCTACAACTTCGGAACTTGCCGAAAATATACTGCATACTATTTTATGTGAATTATTAAATTTGAAAAACACTTTTTATGCGATTCAAACCCGCGACCTTCGGATTCATAGTTAAGGATCTTACTCCTCGACCACAGAGGAAGTCCTAGTGTAATCTTTATCAATGATTCCAAAGGTACACATTTAAGTTGGGTTGGGTCCAGCATCCAGCATAGGTTAACAAGCAACCAGAAAGATATAACCAACGTGTGTAAGTGACCAGTTATCGTATTTCCTATAAGTGGCCCAAGGACAAAACAATATGTAGAAGAATCAACCTTAATGGGTATTGATTTATCATTGATTTTAATTTAATAACAATAATATTCTTCGATAAAAATGGCCCTTGTAATTTATATTGACTGGTGAGCTATTTAACAACCGGGGCTAGAGTTACCACTGACGAGAATCTCGGAAGCAACGAAGAGTTTTTTAATGTCTTTCAGAGAAGTGTGTTAAGTGTTCTGCATACATGAATTTATATAGTGTCATTAAACTGTCAGGGGCGTAACGACCGTCTAGGCAGCCCACAGGGCAGCGGTAGGGCATTTGAAAACTTTATTGTGAAACATTCAAAATTTTCTCCGCAATTAGTTAGTGTGAAATTCATTGACAGAATTATTTTGATTTTTGTTCATGTGAAGCAGATACTTTGTGATGTGACATTATAATTTTAAATAAAACAATAACTTTGTAAACACCACTTTTATTTTATATACTTTTTGCCGACCGGGTTACGCTACAATCGTAGCTTCTTCAGGGAAGTATCTACTAACATTTTAACACACAGGCGCCACCCTAATTCATAAAAACACTATAGGTATAAAGTTGGATAACATAGAGGCACTTGAACTAAGAAAAGCCATAAACACTAATAGTAAGGTAGTTAATAAAGGTAGTAAGTAAGGCGGTCATTCTCGCGTAGCAACAGAAATCCTTATGTGCGAACATAACAGCTGGCAATGTTTATTAAATTGCCACACTGCAGCGTATGCGCGTCGGACTTTTTTTTTTTTTTTTTTTTTCTTTTTTTTTTCCCATTGTATCTACATACATACAAAAGTAATTTTACATAATTTCTAAATACTAATTATAATTTTACATAATTTCTAAATACAGTAAGAGTAAATATAAGGTACAAGTAATGTAAAAGTTAGCAATAAGTAAAATATATAATAGAAAAGAGTGGGTAATGGGAACCCACTAAGGCACTGCCTGTGTGTGGGTAATATAAACAAGATTGCTATATATACATCAATAAGTATATGTAAAAAATGTAAATTTTAAACTAAAGGTTTAGAAATATAGTAATCTGTGAAAACATTATAGTAAAATAAAATAAAATAGTGAAACATAAATTTTGTTGATTTTTTGTTATAGTAAAGAAAGTAAATAAAGTTAGAATTGTATTGAAAAGTGAAACATGAAGGTTTTCAAATAATTTATAGAAAAAATGTTCCAACATCTGCATCATTCAACCATAATTTTAATTCTTTTACGTAAAGTGATATTTTATCTGCCATTTGAATGTGTTTTGGTAGAAGATTAAAAGTACGAGGACCAATAAAGCTGCTATGTGTTTGCATTAATTTAGTATTGGTTTGGGGGGAGTAAAACATATTATTAGTTCTTTTGCTAATTCTATTTTCATTTTTACGAAGCAATTTTTATTTTTATATATATATATTTCATAGTCTGCAATATAAATAATTTACGGATATTGAATATTTTTGTCTCTTTGAATAATAACTCTGTTGAGAATGTTTTTTTTCTATTATACATAACTTTAATAATGCGCTTTTGAGTGGTTTGTAAAGGCTTAATAAATGCATCAAGCGCACCACCCCATCCTATAATGCCGTAGATTATTGAAGATTGAACCAAGGAAAAGTAGATCATTTTTAATTTGTCGAGATTGAGTACTTCCTTAAGTCTATAAAATGTGTAAGTAAGATATCTTAATTTGGAGGTGGTTTTATCAATTTGAGATTTCCAATTTAGATGTCTATCAATAGATATACCTAAATATTTAATATTTTCAACATTGACAAGTTCATTGCACAGTGAACATGTTTCTTCATTGCAACTCGTATTGTGGATTCTAATTTTAAGGTTATCGTGAGGTTTGTTTTTAATGCTTTTATAAAAAGTTAAATAAAATGTTTTGCTGTAGTTTAGAATGAGTTTGTTACATTTTAGCCATGTTGAAACAAGTGCAATACATTCGTTTGCCTTAGAAAAAGTTTCAATCCAAGAATTTCCGTTTACTACTATTGCCGTGTCATCGGCGTAAGAAATAATTTTTCCTGGGATCACAAAATTACATAAATCATTTATATACATCAAAAATAGAATCGGCCCAAGGACAGTTCCTTGCGGAACTCCGCTTTTTATATGTGCTTCTGAACTATAAAAATTCCCAATTTTTGTTTTTTGTGTTCTGTCTGTAAAATAGTTTGTCAGTATTTTTAATGTGTCTTTTTTGAAACCTAGTTGAGTTATTTTTTTAATTAGTAATTTATGATTTACAGTATCGAAAGCTTTTCTTAAATCTAAGAATATAGCAAGACATTTCTTATTTTTATCGATAGATGTGTATAATTTTTTTGTTAAATCATATATTGCATCTTCAGTGCTTAGATCTTTACGAAAACCATATTGGTTTTGCGATAGAATATTATATTTTTCTAAGTGTTCTATGATTCTATTTTTGATGCATTTTTCTAATATTTTTGATAGGTTTGAAACAAGTGAGATTGGTCTATAATTATCTAATTTATGGGCTTCACCAGATTTATGAATTGGTATTATGGTGGAGATTTTAAACTGTTTTGGAAAATGACCCTCTTTAAGGCACATATTGAAAATATGTTTCAGAGGAGTTAAAATATGTTTTTTAATTTTTTTTTAATGTATTACTAGATAATCCATCAGTTCCCTTAGAATTAGATGGTTTTAGGCTATCTATATATTTTTCAATTTCATTTATTGTGATAGGTGAAAAATATTCTATAGGGTTGATTGATTCATTATCTGCAATTGATTGCGAAGATGTCTCTATGAAAGTATAATTATCATTCATACTGGATGATTCAAGTACCTCATCTACTATATTCGTAAAGAAGTAATTGAAGTTTTCGGCAATGGTAGATTTGTCAGTTATTAATTTGTTATTGATTTTAACCTCATTTACAACACTTGAAGAAATATTTTTTTTGTTTTTGTTTGGACTGCAACACCAAAACCAACCGTTATTCTGTTTCAAATGTTACGAACAATAACTTCATAGATTTTATATAATATTTTAACCTCTATGTTTCAAGCTTTTTCCGACAACAACGCGCTATGAATATTTGCGATTAATAAAGTAATCGGTTTTACACATTAAACCGATTTATTTTAACCATCCTAAAATAATCTTAAATATCTCACTTTCAGAAAGGCGCTTAATGACCTTCTGATGTGTGACTATGATAGTGTTTACAACTTGTTTCATATACTCAGATAAAGATATAAATTTTCAACATCATTACATACTAGTACCATATGTTTACAGGTTTATTTTATTTACATGTTTGTTTTACGCACTTCTTTTTCTCTTTTCTATTTTTTATTATAACTTTAACAGTTTAACCATTTGTTTAAACTAGACTACACTCAAAGTTACTATACTTAATTAATCACCATGAAACAGGCATTCGCCTAGTATGGTGATTTAATAAATCGTATCTATAGAAATGTCAAATATATGTAACATGTACTATATAAATAAATAAAAATTTCATTTGTACGTGCACTGAACGATATACAACAAGTAAAAATTGAGCCTTCAATTTATTTCAATGAATTGGGTTAATCTATCTTGTGAAAATCATGCATATAATCTGCGATTATGATGACCTTAAAACTCTCGTTGCCTGCGGTTACGAAGCATCATAATCGTAATCGTTGCATAATCTAGAGGAGTGGTGCTACGCTACTGGTAGCCAGTAATGAGCTAGTGGTGTTTTTGCATCTACATTATAACCGTACTACATACAATCGTGGTGTAAATGTTACGCGGCGCCTAAGGTTGGAATAGTGAAAAACTTGACTTATTAACGCGGGGCAACGAGGGTATAGTTAAAACGGACTCAAGGCCAGCTTAACTGTACCAACGCTGAAGAGGTTGGGGAGAGGGCTAAACGTCATCCGAAAGCTGTCCGTCCCGCCTCCAGCGACCCGACGCTTCTCTCCCTAGGGTCTTCTTTTTGATTTCCACACACTCCTCGTCTAGGCACCACCGGGTAGCTGGCTTACGGACGACGCTGCCGGTTGTCGGGAGGCCTGACAACCAGCCTTCTTCACTGTCTCTGGGACTGCCGGTGGCTGGATTTCGGTAACACCAGTTCTACATTGTATATACGTTTAGTTTTTCTTCCTTTTTTATGTACAGTGCACGGTGCTGCCTGCTGGATCATTGTGTGGTCCTTCGTCGTCATGAGCTTCCCACTCATGACGGTTGTCGTTCATTTTGTTTTTTCCTTATATTTTCTCTATTACCTAGTTTTGTTACTAACACCTTGTTTGACTGTCCATGGGGCTCACTGCTTTGGCAGTGATTACCTTCATGGGCTTTAGAATTGTAGAATTGACCATCACAGCACATTCCTGTAGGCGCGCCTGCATACCGCCCTCTAAGAACGTATGCGGGGACATTGAAGTTCTAGAATCGTTACATATTTTAAATGTAGAGTCGTTCATTAAAAAAATTAGATTCTTGCGAGAACTCCGAAGGGGCGACCATAAGTCGCCTATACCGGGGTGGGAATAGGTGGGTGAAAGCTTCAATGTACCAACGCTGAACCGCCGCGTATAACCTAATAAGTACATAAGACGGTATAGTTATTGTTAGTGTTGACGCAACTATATATGTATATACACCGTCCTTCATCCATCTACTTTCATTATTATTTTTCTTACTTTTGTACTCTATTATATGTTTATTTATAAAAGGCAGTATAGCCGTTTATGTATTTAAAAAAAATAAAAAATAAAAAAAAATATAAAAAAAATAAATAAATAAATAAAAAAAACCTATCCTGTCAAATATGTGCCAATATTACCCATCCGTGACATTGTGAAACAATAAAGCATTAGGAACAATCAGTCTGTTAAAGGAACTAGTGCAGTTTGTAACATATCTATTTCGTGAGCAGGTACTGCGCAAAGTAGGTACTGTTTATTGTCTATTGATTATTATTTTTTTTCTGATTTTAACTTTGTTGGTTGGCAAAACTGGAAGGAGACCGGAAAGGGATTCATTCAGGGAATCATGGCGGGAGACATAACTTAGATTTTGTGCAGGGGGGTGTTTTTCGGGGCGATTGGGAGGATAAAGTGAGATACTAGTGCTATGTAGCCTAGAAATATTATTTTTAAACGTCACGTGAGTGTGTGACGACTCAAATGGCATTGAAGCCTATTTATTTTGTTTAATCCCTCGCCGGATGCCGCGAGATAGATTAATCCGCGTGCCGAGGTCAATTTAGACCGGAATCCACGGGTGATGTACTGCCCGCTAGGGTTCTTTTGCTGGTGGTTCCTTTGGCCGGTGAGATTTGCTCATGCCGCTTGATGGGTGAGAATCTGCTGTGCCTGTTTTGTTGGGTGGATTCCCTTTATTAATGGAGCGGCTCCTAGACTCTGGTTGGACCCGCCAATATTCCTTTGCTGTTCCTTTGGCTGGTGAGATTGGCTCATGCCGCTTGATGGGTGAGAATCTGCTGTGCCTGTTTGTTGGGAGGACTCCCTTTAACCGAGCGGCCTCATGACGTGCTGGAAGACGTTTTGGGGATTGCTGTTGTCGTTTGGAGGAGAATCACGACGACGGGACGTATGCGGTATTAATAACTAAACGAAATTTTGAATTAACTCTCTCTCTCCAAATCTATTGATAGATGCTAAAGGTATTTATGTTCTTTTTGATAAGCCTTCTTTGGTATGTTTTCCTTGCAAAGTGCAATAAAATATTATAAATTTCACTAGAAAAATAAGTGTTTCAAATATATTCATGACCTCAAATCCCTGACTCCACCATCCTGAGAAGGATGTTCTTTTGCTCTAGGATAAGCTGTCGGATGACAAAGGTGGGTTTCCTACATTCTCCCGAGTGTTACATTGGCGCACAACGAAACAGTTTTGTTATAAAACTGGTGCTCGAAAGGGATTTTTTCAGATCATGCATATATTTGAAAGATTAATCTTATCAAAATGTAATTTGTCTGTTTTAAAGTTGTATCTTGCGAACTCATCAGTGTGGGTATTTCGGAAAACATTACGTTTTGACAGTCATTGTTTGTCTGATTTATGTGTTGCCATATAAATAATGTGCGAAATAATATATTGTTTCTCACAATTTAAGTAAATTGCTGTCGGCGACAGCTTGAATAGATTGTGGGGAAAATATTTTCTCTTGACTGGCAATACGAGAATTTTATGTCATCTGTCATCTCCATAATATGCAGTTGGTTTGTCAACATTATTTAAAATATTTAAGTCTTTTTGAATTAATTGTTCTTAAATGAGATATTCGTGGGTTCGAATTATTCTTTCCTTTACACAGTGTCTGGTGATCTACATACATTACAAATTATATTATTTCTTTGGAAAATAACTTCGATTTGTTTTTTCAAGAAAATTTCGTTTTAAGAAAATTTGTTTACAGGGTGTCCGTTATTAGCTGCTAACAATAAATACTCTTTTCCAAATAATCATTTTGATTATTTTTTCTTTTTCGATTTTTTTTTTTAAAGTTTTGCGAAGCTTCACTCTTTGTGCATTTCCATAATGGCGATTTCTAATATTAACGGTGCAACAAAGGAGGAGATGATACAAATGTTAACTGAAGTGAATATCACTCCAGAGCTTACGCTATCAGCTATGCGGGAACAGGCTCGTATGTATAATAGGAGCTTAAAACAATCCGGTAGTGATTCTTCACAACAAAATGAAGGTAATAGTGATAATGCGAGTCATACTACAAACATAGTTAATAATTATTATCAAACTGTAAATTCAAATACGTCCGTGCATTCTTGGGGTATTAAATTTTCGGGTTCTTCTGATGTTAGGGATTTTATACAACGTGTGGAGGAATTATCTAGATGCCGTCATTTGGAACTGTCATCGGTTGTGACTTCCTTTGCTGATCTTTTGGAGGGGAGAGCTCTCTCTTGATATCGAACAATTTATAAAGATTCTTTATCTTGGCCTGAGTTGAGAAATCACCTCATAGCACGTTTTGACCGTTGTATTAATCAAACAGAAGCATTAAAAGCTTTATTCGCAATGAAACAAAAATTTAATCAAAGTGTTGTGGATT
The DNA here is from genome assembly GCA_917563855.2 of Limnephilus lunatus. NCBI lineage: Eukaryota > Metazoa > Arthropoda > Insecta > Trichoptera > Limnephilidae > Limnephilus > Limnephilus lunatus. The sequence goes on along the minus strand of OU830602.1, from coordinate 75,513,994 downwards.
ACGTCGAAGACATTAAATTGGCTAATCTCAGATTAGACGTTCAACTTACAGAGGAACAGTTGGTAGACCTAGTTTCTGATAGTCTGTTACCTAAATACGCTTTGGCTATCGCATATTTTGCAGAAAAGGACTTAACTTCTTTGGTAAATGTGTGTAGGAGATTTGAAAAGCTCTCGGTAGATAAACCCTTACCTCATTCTTCTTCTTCATCAACACATACTTCTTCTTCGAATAATAGAAAAACTTTTAATTGTTTTTATTGTAAGGCACAGGGTCATACAAAACAATTTTGTAGGAAATGGAAGTCTGAATCTCGGAGGGATTCTAGTAAACGTAAAGATGACTCCGCTCGCACAAACCCAAAAAACTAGAGTGTGATCCTCTGCGTCCTGCTAGCAAGGATGTCAGGAGATCATCACCTTTAGTTGATAGCTCCAGTAACCGGTTCTTCAGGCGTGACATGGACGCATGCATGCCGATGGCTAGTTCTGGACAAGACATCAGACCCCATGCGAATATTTCTATTCAAAATCTTGTCTTTTCGGGTCTTTTGGACAGTGGTGCGACTGTCAGTTGTTTTGGCGGTTCTCTTTACAACTTCTTTATTAGTTTAGGTTTTAGTTTAGATAAGTTAGAATCTTACGTTACCACCGCTGATGGGGTACGTCAAGATGTAATTGGTACTATGCGAGTACTAGTTACTTATAATAATGTTAAAAAATATATTAATTTTTTTGTAATTCCGTCTCTTTCTCCTGTGATTGTTTTGGGAGTCGACTTTTGGAAGCAATTCGACATAGCTCCTCAATTGTTTTCAAAAGCCAACAGTAGTCGTGATGTTGAGAATACTATAGGAGAAATTCGCAAGATCACGTCAGCTTCCTTACTGTCCCCTCAAGACAATCGTAGGCTTAATGATGTTATAGATAAATTTAGGTCAATTTCTTTTGAAAAATGTGGATTGGGTCGAACTCATTTAGTTCAGCACAAAATTAAAACAACAGGAGATCCCATTAAGCAACGGTATTACCCTTTGTCTAAAACACGTCAGCAACAACTTGAATCTCAACTTAAGGAAATGCTAGATTTAGGTGTTATTCGCCGTTCGCGTTCGGCTTGGTCGAATCCGGTTTTGATCGTGCCTAAGAAGGATGGTTCTGCAAGGTTGTGCCTGGACTCCAGAAAGCTTAACAGCGTCACGACAAGGGATTCGTACCCGCTGCCATATATTTCGCGAATTTTAGACAACCTTCGTGGTGCACGCTTTATAACCTCTATTGATTTGTCGAAAAGTTTTTGGCAGATACCATTACATAAGGACTCTTGCTCCAAAACGGCTTTTGTAGTACCTGGACATGGCTTGTTTGAATTCGTTAGGATGCCGTTTGGGTTAAAAAACGCACCTAGTGAACTTCAGCGTCTAGTAGATGCACTTTTTGGTCCGGAGTTCGACGAAAACGTTTTTTGTTATTTGGATGACCTTATTATAATTTCAGAAGATTTTGATTCACATTTAGAGCAATTAAATAGGGTTTTCTTACGTCTGAAAGAAGCAGGCTTAACAGTCAATTTAAAAAAGTGTGAGTTTTGTAAGGACGAATTGAAGTATCTCGGTTACATTGTAGATGCAAAAGGTCTTCGCACAGACCCAGTTAAGTTGGAATGCATTCGTACTTACCCCATTCCAAAGAATTCTAAACAGGTTAAAGCTTTCATTGGCCTGTGCGGGTATTATAGGCGATTTATAAAAGATTTTTCAACCATTGCTGCTCCATTAACAAAACTCACTGGTTCAAGGAGGGGAATTAGTAATTTTTCTTGGTCTGCTGAAGCGGAAGACTCTTTTAAGAAATTAAAAAAGGCGTTGACTTCTGCCCCTGTTATTAATTGTCCGGATTTTTCGCTTCCTTTCACCATCCATTGTGACGCGAGCAACGTTGGGATCGGAGGGGTGCTTACCCAAGTTTTTGATGGAGAGGAGCACCCTGTTTCTTATTTTTCTAGGTGTCTTAATGTACATGAACGAAACTACGGCGTGACGGAGCGCGAACTCATTCATTCCTACATTCTCCCGAGTGTTACAAGTTATTACCTCTTTGGTACCTCGGTTCTTTTCAAACGGAGACTTGTGCATATGTTCAGCCAAGTGATTTTTTTTTTACATTAGCTCCACACAGGAGGCCCCGAGGAAAACAATTTCCCTCGGGGCCTATATCATCTTTGGGATGCTGTGTGGAGGGTCTTCTTAGGGAAAGGAAGAATAGGAAGATATGAGGGGTAAATGAAGGAAAAAGGTATGAGGAGCGGGTAGGAATCTTTAGTTCAGTTTACCCAGAAGTTACGGATGTATGAATCTATTCCTTCCACCGCGGTACAAGGCGATGGGTTGAGAGTCCGGCTGAAGAAACCAAAAACTTCTAAATCCTCAACCGTCTCTCCCGATCCGGCCCGCCACTGCGAGTGGGCAAACGCCTCAGCCACCAAGACCTAGACAAACCTCACCTAAAAACCAATCAAACATACCGAAGTCCTTGGGGTTACCTATGGCAGGGGTGTAGATTATCGGCGCGGCGGCACCCATACCCGCCTCCCAAATTCTATCGATTCCGATAATAATACAACAGGAACATGCTCAGGGAAGTCAAGTGGAGTCAGATTCCCTTCCAGTTTCTACTGTTCACATATTCCCATAGTTGTGTCATATTGAAACATTTTTTGATTAAATTCTGAATTATTGATTACAGTCCAGTTGATTCGCAATTTATCTGCGACTACAGCAAGAATGTACCTTTTGTGTAACAAAGTTTCTTGGCGTGTCCCCCTGACTTTGTTTTAGGCTATCGCGTGTCCTCGTTTTGTTTTTATTTGTTGTCTGGGCATCGCGCCCAAAATAAATACATCGTAAACTCGAAAAATTATAGACACTGATCTAGTCAAGGCCCGAGACTTGATACAATCTGCTGAAGCTATTTTCATCTTGCCAACGGAAACCAAATACTGTGGCAGTCAGGTTGAATTGGATGGAAATTTCGGATATAAAAATTGATAGAAAACATATGTGAACATATCGTTGTGAAATATCGAAAAATTCAGAGGGAAGACGTCTAGTGCTTTGAGAGAAGTGTCAGGTCTTGTGAAATGTTTATTTTCTTAAGCCAACAATCAAAGATTTAAGGAGGTAAGTGCAATTCCACAGTGCCATATTGCGTGAGTTATATACAATTGTTGGATTCAAATAAAAAAAATTATAATCAATAAAAATAAAAATAAAATACATAATAGAAAGGTACCAAAAAAAACATAATTTAAATAAGTAAACTAGTTTTTTTTAAATTAAAACTAAATTAAATTAAGGATCGTCCGTCAAGGAGTTCACCGAATCATCTTTTTTTTACATTAGCTCCACACAGGAAGACTTAAAGAAAAAATTTCCTCAGGACCTATCTTTAGGGATACAGTGTGGAGGTTCTTTTTAGAGAAAGGAATGTGAGGAAGTTCTGGGAAGGTAAATGGTATGAGGGGTGGGTAGGAATCTGGGGGTCAATGTGTGCAGGAGTAACGGACTAATGGGTCCATCCCTCCCACTGCGGTGCAAGGCGATGGGTCGAGAGAGTCCGGCTAGTGAGATCTAGGTTAGGTCTGCCTCAACCAGTCTCGCCGCGCCACTCAGTAAGTGGGCAAACTCAATTTCCCGCCAAGACCTAGACACACTTCACCTCGTGAACTATCACCGCTAAGTTATCAAACGTAGCGTAATCTGCATCAATCGCTCATTTAGTAGATAGTTAAGACTTCCGTGTCGTACACCAGAAGCTGGCTAGTCGGTGGCGAAGTAAGATGGAAATTAATGGACCGTCCCTTTTGTGAACATCGTGGAGGCACTGCAGAACTTTGGTCGTTGCATAAATTGCCTGTATGCATTGTTGTAGCACACCCTCAGCTTGTCTCGTTGCTCTGGTGGGTACTGTGTCCACAACTCAGTCGTGTACAGGGAAGTGCAGAATGTCTTGAAAAGTAATCTACTGACATCGTCGCTCCAGTGGCCTTGGGAATTTAGAAATGCCTTCAGAATTAAACAAAAATCACTGTTTCTATATTTTTTATTTGTGGAATCTTATTTTTACTAACTATAATGCTTCTCGCTAATCGTTTGTAGATATACAACATTCTTCTTAAGTGGGTGGCTAGATGTTGTAGTTATATACAGCCACACGAGGTCCTAAGGTTCCTAGTCCGCCAGCCAAAAATGGCACTTTAACCAAATGAGGTATTTTTAAAAGGGTATTATGACTGACGAACATAATAATGATTGATTAAATATTAGGGAATTATGAAGGTTTCTAGTTGAGTATTAATTGTATTAAAAAAAATTCAAACAATCTTTTCACACCAGTCATTATTCTCAACAGTCAAAACTCTAGTAAAAGCCTTTTCTGACTTTCGTTAAAATCGTGATTCAAATTTCGCAGCGCTTTTATCAAAGTTGAGTATCAATTTCGCCTCAGGCATCGCAATATGCAAATTCATCGGCTAACGGTCGTAATTCCATTTGCGCCTATGAAAGCGCAAATTCCTCTTTACGAGGAAGTCATGATTTAGAATTGGAAACATAACCAAAGGCTTGCGCAATATTATAAAATGGAGGAAACTTTGTAATCCACAAGCAAGGTTTAATACTCTTACTATGGATGCAAGGAAAGGTCAAAGCAAAGGTAGAAATTTCAGTGTTTATGCAATAAGTATCATTTGCGAAATGTGACTACTGGGTGCGCGTATCGAAAATCTTTAAAAGTCCTGAGATCAATTGTAATACATTTTTTTACATGCATGGTTTATGAGAAATATGCTACCTACAACAGATCCATCGGTCTTGGTTGGGATAAGATCATTGACTATTTCAATTTAAAAATATCACTAAAATTAGCTAAGATATTTTTTCCATCATCAAATATAGATCCCAAATATCGGCACATTCACAGTGTCAATCCAAGGGAGCCTGGAGCCTGCAGCCTGCTGTGCCTCAATACAAATTATTATTCCATCAAAACAGTGGTTTCAACAATTCCCCCATTTTTCCAAAAAAAAAAATTTCACTTATTCGAAAGAGTGTTGAACATTGGTCCGTTCTATTTTACTAGATTTTAAATTCTGTGGTCCAGAAGTGAGAATTTAAATCACATATTTTTTGGTTGTCCTTCTCTAAACAAATATCTTTTCTTCTATTTAGCCTTATCTACATAAAATTGCTTCCCCTTATTTTCCATTCAAAATCTCATCCCTTCTAAGTCTTAACTCGACTTCAAGCTTCCGTATAATTTTGAAATTTGTCCATTTAAATAAAATTAATATTTAAACTCACCTTTCCTTTCTCCATAATTTGATATGAGGGCCTAGAACACCCTTGAAGGGTGAAAGCGAGAAACAGTTGAAAAAAATAAATAAAAAAAACCTAAATAACAACAATAAATTAACATAGGTGATATTTACATACTTACATATACGTCCGTCACTCCTCGATATACTGACCCACCTATCATACCTTTTTCCTTTCCCGAACTTCCTATCCTTCCCCTTCTTAAAAAGACCCTCCACATAGCATCCCCTAAGATGACATAGGCCCTGAGGGAAATTATTTACCCCAGGGCCTCCTGTGTGGGGCTAGCGTAAAAAAGAAAATGCTTCTTCGGAAAGTCGAAATTATTGTTAGTAAAAATATTTTTACGGCGGATTTCCACTCAAGATGCCTTCAGATATAAGTATATCGATTTTGGTTGTACGGCCGTATATCCTATTTGCATATTTACTTGAAGAAAAAATCGTATAAATGATCAGGCCGGACGAATTGTCGTCGGGCCAATTGTCTGCCGGACGAACTGTCGGCCGGACGAACTGTCGGCCGGACGAACTGTCGCCGGACCAACTGTCGCCGGACGAATTGTCGCCGGACGAACTGTCATGTAACCGTGTATGAGAGAAGCTTTCAGTTAAATCACTATTTTTGATTAATCTTTACTGCCTATGGTAAAAATAATGAATTACAAAAATGATACTTTGGATAAATTGAAGCTTTTCCTACAGTTTTACTAGAATAAAATTAAAATAAAATAGTTAACTACGTTGTTAAATTGTACACGTAAACTACTAAATAAGCTAATTTTTAATTACAAATTATAGCCGTTCAACAACTCGGGTGTGAAGAATTTGCCGGGCTCTGTGTTTGTCCCTCCTATAACAGAGGTCTCTTAAAGATTCAGGTTCACTTCTTCCTTTCCACACAGAATCCCAAAAGGAGACATAGGCCCTGAAGGAAATTATTTTCCTCGGGGTCTCCTGTATGGATTTAATGTAAAAAAAATATGAACACTTATACGAAAAGCTTTAAAAAATATATTTTCTATATTTTCAAATTATTTTATTTCATAACGTAACTTAACAGGGGTACCCGGGTTCGTGGGGTGAGGTTTGTTTAGGTCTTGGCGGCGGACGCTTTTGCCACCGGTCGGGAGAGACTGGTTGAGGGAGACCTTTTGACCTCTTAAAGCGGATTCTCTCGACCTATCGCCTTGCACCGCAGTGGGAGGGATGGTTTCATACTCCGTCACTCCTAGACACATTGAAAACAGATTTCTACCCATTCCTCATACATTTTCCTTCCCAGAACTTCCTTTCCTTCCTTTCCCTTAAAAGACCCTCAACACAGCATCCACAAAGATGACATAGACCCGTGAGGGATTATCTTTTCTCAGGGTCTTCTGTGGAGATAATGTAAAAAAAAACTTTTCCGACATCTGTTGAGACACCCCAAAACTACATATAACTACCTACACTAATGACATCTTTCGAAAGATATTAAAATTACATAAATATTCATATATACACTACAGATCATGTATAGGGTAAAATAGGAACAACAGAAGAATATGTATGTGTGTCTCTGAAATAAGGAGTAGGTCAAGACAGAGCTGTTTAGCGTCCCATCCTCTTGACCAACCACTACAGGGAATGGCGAGACGGTTAGTTTATAATAATAGTTAGTTAGCCAGTTTAGCAATACTCATTTGCAGAGTTGGAAGTGCTTGTCGGTTATTTGGAACGCGGTTAAACTAATCTAATCCCCGGAACAATTCATGACCCATGCCCTGGACACCAGACGATGCGGAGAGTGTAATGGCTTGGAGCTCGGAGCTTTGGGACCTGAGCTGACACTCGAGGTCTGAATAGCTAGTTGTGTAGATATCGAGTTCCAGTGTCTAATTGTTGCTGGAATTACGTGGTTTAAAGCAAACAACATTAGCCAACGGTCATTTAAATTATGAACTTTAATAGTACAGAATGATCTCGTTTTTAATGGAAAATATGCTTGCGAAACACACAAATAACACTGTGTTTATCAAGCCAAGATTCAAATATGTTTAGTGTGTCACCATAATGGTCCAGTGGTCCTTTAATATCTAATGGCGAATGACGGGAGATGAAAGGAATCGGGGTACGTTTAAGAGAACCAAATTGAGGATAGTTTGAACATTTTACAGGGAATGATTTCGATTATTGCCAAGGGAGTATTTAATTAAAAAAAAAATACACATGAAAAGGGTATAATATAGGAAAAACAAGTAGCTTCATAAGTCTGGCCGAAAATAGATAACATTATTTGTTGACGCAACCATATACATCTCCCTTTATCCAACCAACCTGGTTTTGATGTACCTGTCCCTATATGACAGTGTATGGCCAATTTACCTACGTGTGTGACATTTGCAACAATAAACTATGGTTCAATCAGTCTATTAATGAAGACTGCAATGAACCATAATTTGAACTCTCAGAGCAATTTAATATTGTACAATTAAGAAATATGGGCAGTGACCACCTGGCACTCCCTCGGCGTGTATAATTTCGAATCTCTTATGTGTGATTGACATTAAGTACACCAGCGTCTCTTAAAGCTATAAGAACGACACTTATCAACAAGAATATCAGAAGACAAAGGGTAAGTCAGTCTTTTACACGAACTTAATAATTTGAATTTCATAGGTACAATTAAAATCTATAACGCATTAGCTCAATCTCATCTACAATATAGTCTTATCATAAAACCAGTCCTCTTAGCACAAAGGGCAATTTAAAAAATTATACTTATGGTCCCCATCAGAACCCCTACAAACTATGTTTTTAACCGGTTGAGTAAATCTGACCTATATATAGGTCAAACAACAATTTGACACAAAGTAAATTAGACCCATATATGGGTCAGCTCATCTTGTCTCATAAAAGTAGTTTTATCTCTCTTACTCTAATGACGAGATATATGATCTAAACAGTGATAGAAAGAGACAACCCTACACTACGATTTGAGTTCCATAGATATCCGCAAAAAAGATAAAATTATTCGGATTTATGACGTCAAACGTCAACCAAAATGTTACGTGAAACTTTTTAATGTTTGCATTCAAAATTTTAATATTTCAAATACAACTTGCTTACTTCTAATAATACAATTGGAAAGAGTATTTAAAATACATTCGACTATGAAAAAATTAGTTTCTTTTTACGTTTTAGTTCAGTTTTTAAAGGATACAATGTAAGGTGAGTCACTTTTAAAACTTTTTAATATTTGCATTCAAAATATAAATATTTCAAAAATAAAATGCTTACTTCTAATGATATAATTTGAAAGCTTATTTAATCACCTTTCAAAAACAGTTTTTAGTTTTTGGATACATTTAGAAATATTTAAATTATTTTGATTTTATTGAAACGCGGAAATTCTCAAGAAATCGCTGGCATTTGACAGGACTTTTATGAGCAGTATCAATAATATAACTCAAATCTTGAAGGGTTAAAGCGCTGAATTTAATGTCACTGAAACAATTATATTCAAAAGATATTCTAATTTACGCATTCAAAAACCAGGATAACTTTACACAGACAAACTAGCAAAACTTCTCTATAAAATTATTTAATTTATTCCCTCTTGGAACAAAAACAATTAAAAAAATAACTTCTTCAAATTTTGCAAATTCACTTTGTGGCACCATTTTATTAATTAAATTATTAAAACACTTTGTTTTTACCACAATAATCTTTATTTAAAAAGTCGACATGTTTCGAGAACGATGACGAGACTTTTTAAATAAAGATTATTGTGGTAAAAACAAAGTGTTTTAATAATTTAATTAAAAAAATAACTGACTTCAAAAGAAAAATAAAAATACGGATTATGGACATGGGAAGGAAGAATATAGATACAATTTTGCAACCCAACAAAGATTAATGCGTATATTGTACTTTCGGTTAGATTCAACTTTATAATTTTCGTCTGTAATATTTTAATGTAGGTATTTACATATATTCAAACAAAAAAAACTTGTACAATGTGTTCTTAGAATGGGGTACCCCAGTAAGGACACATTTTTTTCCTAATCCAAGAGTTATATTGTTGGATTTTGCAGCCAATATGATTACAGTTTAAGCGCAAATAGAGTTTTAAATTCATCATAAAACAGGGATGAGCAAACACAAGCTGGGTGCAAGTGGGAAAGGGGGTTCAATATGCACTTTAGCAGCGTTATCTCTGGCGGCAAGTTGTTTTAGATTATTTTAAAGTGTTACGGTTAATAGAATGCAGTACGATAATACGGGTATTGCAATAGTGGAGGATTAGGGTTGCCAAAAGATCGATGTTTTTAAACTTTAGAGAAAGTCAAGACCTTTGAGTAAAGAATATATTCTTGTGTGTAATGTAACATACTAGAAGGCGAAAATAAAAATGGGTAAAAATAGTTTAGAACAAAAATTAAACGAAGTATCAAAAATCGTTAAGAATCATACTTGAAGGCGAAAATAATAATGGGGAAAAATAGTTTAGAACAAAAATTAAACGAAGTATCAAAAATCGTTAATTATTTCGAAGTCTTAAATAATATAATTCTCGCAAAGTGTTTTATAATTCAAATGCCCTATTTTCCTTGAACAATTCTAACAAATTAATGGTTATTTATACATTGGCCAAGATGAAACAGTAATTACTTAGGTATATGAAATTGCCTCGATAGTAAAAAAAAAATCGCAAAGCATGCTCCTAAAATTATTAAAAACTCATTTTTTCAATTATTTTATATGTACTAGGTATGAAAAATTCGCAGTGTATCTTTAAATGCTAATTTAGACATTTGCCGAGAGATTTTCACTCTATTTTAAACGAATCGCGTTTCATTAAATATTTTTTACTATTTTCGCTTAATTATAATCGTTTTTTAATATTAGCGCGCTCCCTCTAACAATCGTATTTATGTCTCCTTTTCAACCCATTTTCTTCTTCTTTTTGAATGCTTGCTAGGGAGCCTTACTAATATTTTAAAACCTGGTAATCAATAAAGAAATATTTTTTTAGACGGTTGTTAGAAGATGACTTAGTTTCGAGAAAATTAAACAAATAATTATGTATGTCTATAATTATTGAGGCACATCCTTCAAAATCATTAAGAAAATTAATAAAAAAATTAAACCGTGATGCTACGCGTGAAGTTGGTGAAAAATGAGGGCGCTGTCGTCTTTGACATAACGATAGTCGGTGTGGTTGCCAGATTAAAATATAAAGATACTGCTTTAATTCATATTTACACCACTGCAAACTTATACGTGTAGCACTGTAGTTAAACTATATTCGTCATGGAAGTTCAACTTCAAATCATAGCTTGGATATAGAGTACGATTGTACAAAACATCGAACAGTGAAAATATATAATTGCGCCCTTAACTGCAGCAGTTAATAGATAGCCATAAGATAACACGTTGGAGCAAAGGGGGAAGCAGTGTTAGTGGTGCAGTGAGGGGGGTTGGTAAGACCACGAAGGGGTGGTTTATAGTTTATTAGGGGATGGTCTGGCCAGATAACGTCTGGACCACTTCTCGGGAGGCTGCAGATAGGGTGGAAAACGTACACAATGGATGGAAATCTTTGTCTGAATATTTAATTATGCAATAGAAATATTAAAAGCGTATTCAAGGTATTCAACAATTATTGTTTTATTTATAACCGTTCCTGCCTCGCGAAACGATTGCAATCCTGATTACTTTGGATAACGAAGGTATATAATGATAGAATGCAACAATAATTCACTAAATTACTAACTTAAAACAAACTAACATAATAGTAGTTTTTCTAATACATAACTGTTGTATCCAAAACTGCTTATGAATTACGGCTTCAGATGCACTTGAAATGGACTGTGAGTACTAAGAACGAAACGAGACGAAATGGTGTGAAATGGAATAGGGTGATTGTATGGGTAGGATAAAACAAGGTACGTAGGGAAAAAGGAATAACCAATCACTTACCAGTGTATCTCTGGAAATGAGCACACGAAATAACAACAATACACTTATACATTTCCACCGCTACGCCTCAAGGTAATTGTCGTCACATTAAAACGAATGAGTACAAAACGATATTAAGAGTGGAAGATACTCTCAGTATCGCCCTGGTGGAAGACTACCATTCAGAATTGAAACGTTGCTTGAAATGGCTTTAGCCGTATTTGGTGACCAGATCTGAATAGCCAGGTACTTTCCCACCTTCATATCTCCTTATCTCCTTCCCCTCCCCACTACCTTCAGCCTCACAATATACCACAAATGGGGATGCCATAGTCCCACTGGCTCCAGACGGGAGCAGTTGGGACTCTTATGCGGTATTCACGTAAAAAAATGTACTTCCGAAATGGTAAAATTCCTCCTTTTTAATTAAAAACGAGATTGCGCACACAAAAAACATCAACAACTTGTTTCAAAGGTTGATCTTATTTTTATTCAAAATTTAACTCGAATTTATACTATTTTTCTTACTATTGTTCCAAATTTCAAATACTTTTCCAGCAAGGTGATGGTTAGGTAGAGTTAGTTAGAGTTAGAGAGGTAGGAACTAAGCATAATCTCATTTCAAAATCAAACATTACCTAAGGACATTACAAAACTGCAGATAGAAAAATAAATAAAAATTTATGCTGTTGGAACTAATCGAGATTTTTGCTGCTGATACATAGGAAACAGATTTTCTGCTTAATAGTTAAGGTTAATAAAAAAAATAACTATAAATACGGATACATATTAGAAAGATTTTGATATTTCAATAAATCGCTCCCTTCTGTATAATGTCAAAGCCAAACACCAAACTAGAGATAACACTGACCTGTCTGTGCCACGATAAGGGTTACAACTTGCAAGTAGATAATAGTGACGCCCGTACACGTCGGTTTGGGGGAGGTTTAGTACAATTAAATAAGGGACGTTATCGTTTATAGATAAATATTGTAATAAAGAGGTCATATTTCACCATTAAAACATAATGCAGAGTTTGGCAACGGCAAGATAAGAAAAAAAATCATTTTTACGATAACGCACATTATTGTCATGTGGGTCCCTGACGCTTTGATATTTTTGTATGGAAGTAGATTATGACAATAAAGCAATGAAAAAATCAAACATACTTTTGAAGGTATACAAATCCTTGAAAACAAACACCGAATGCTCGTAGTGATACGAAAAAAACAGTGCCGTAAAAATTATTTAATGCCTAATTATTTTTTTGTTTGTTTCAGTTTTTTTCGTAGATTCTAATAACAATATTACTTGGCTAATTTACATCACCATGAGCTAAAGAAAGCACGGTTTTAAGCGAAACCGGTTAGCATCTGTCTACAATATAAACATGGTGTTAGGTAACGTACAAGACTTGACTTATTTTAACCATGACATTATTTGGAGTAAAAAATGTAAATGAAATTTTTGTCTATGGTGATTTTTTTGATTATTTTTTTTTTCTTTAGAATCAAACAAAAAAAACCTTCCGCATGTCATTACTGGTCATTCAGCCCAGTAATCAACCAACCCCTCACCCCGCCTCCAACTGTAAAATACCTACCATTATTTAATGTATTTGTAGGGGGAAAAAATCAAAAATGTCACCGGAGACCAAAATTTCATTTACATTTTTTACTCCAAATAATGTAAGGAATAACTGATTAAAGTAAGTCAAGTACGTCCCTTTCCTGTATATATAAAAATCTGATGTACGTAGATGATTAAAAATACTAATTTCGGTTGTGTATCAATAACTTCGGTTCAATAAACTTTAGCTAGAACTCAGATTTGCTTTGAATTTAAGTGTTATTTTCAAAATTGGTAATATAATATCATTATAATAATTAAAAAATAGAAGCAAGCTGCCAGAAGCCTAAATATTTTAACAATGTTTCAAAGCAAATAGTAATAATTTCTAGATGTTTTCAAAATGAAACAGTTTTAATGAATAGAGTCCATTTATTATTTTCCAATAACTTTCATCTAATATGACATTTAAATCATGCAATAACAATCATAAATGCATAAAACTTTCATTTTCAAATGCAAGGTACTTCATTTCTGTGTCCATATCTAGTATACTCTCACTTTCATTATAATCCACGTAAGTAAGAACGTTTTTACTTTCTCTCTCGAATGCAAATGCGTGTACATCCACTCGTTTAACAATGCAATTACAATATATCGCTGCGCACTCACAGCGCTAGGTCCAACGAGGTTTATCACTACCAGATGTTACCACTGCTTTACTCTCCTATGGCCCGAGGACTATTTTAAAAACCACACGCCCGTCCCCTATAAATTGATTAGCGACGCCACTGCTCCCGCCATACGAGAATACATTCGGCCCCCGACGCCAGCCAACTATCTACGTACTACAGACGGCCAGTGGTGGCGCAACTGGGGTGGTTGCCGGGAGGGGTAGGACAGGGGGATTATTTACAATTTTGTTGTCTGCCAGCTATTTCCAGCTGATAACATTTTCACAAATTCGTTTATCGGTCAAATTAAAGTCACATAAATACGTTGATTCGGCTGAGATACGGAAGAAAGATGTGAAATAAAATTCACATTTACGTGGATTCGGTTATAAAAAATGAAAATGTACTTACAGGCACGTGCGATTATGATTATTTTTAAACGACTTCGAAAAGGAGGAGATTATCAATTCGACGGTATTAAAAAAAAAAAAAAATAAGTTTGCTACCTCAGAACTTTCGATTGGGTGAACCGATATTGATGATTCTTTTTTTATTAGAAAGCTGGTGCTTCCCGTATGGTCCCATTTTAATTTGGTCCAGTTCTGACAATGGGATCCACGAGAAAACCATATATGTCTTAAATTTGCAATAAGTATGTGCGCGACAAATGGACGAATAACTCAATATTACGCCAACAGATTTCAATGATTCTTTTTTTGAAGTAAAACTTCTTTACGCACGCTCGTCACTTAAAATCAAAAAATAAACAATAATTTTAACAAATCAAAAAACGACTTAAAAAACGCAATAAAAAGTAAAAAAATAATTTCGTAAGATTGTTATTTTTGGAGTCGGTGTCAGCCAAGATCTCCACATCTCACCTATAACTAACTATCTATGAATGTAGTTACCTTGGCTGACACAGACTCAAAAAATAAAAAATCGTACGAAATTATTTTTTTATTTTTAATGCATTTTTTGAAGTCGTTTTTTGTTTTGTTAAAATTATTGTTTATTACAGAGAACCGATGAAAACTGTAATTCATTTCCTGTCATGAAAATGTAATGTGTCTCATTAGTTTGTAGCCAATTAGAGTTATAATTCTGTTATTTGGTCACCTCACCATAAAATTCATATAAAAATTTTGGAAAGAATTCAGCGAAAATTTCTACGTTTTAATAATTTTAAGTTAAATATTCCCAAAGCAAAGTACCTACACTTTTTTGCTAAACATGTTGAAATGATACGCACAAGAGTATCGGCGAAGGATAAGCGACCCATGCTTCTTTTTAAAATTGTAAATTCGGAGCTCAACTGATGCGAACTCTTGTACTGCTCTTGAACTCGGCACTGTGGCGGCAGTACCGTAAACGTAAATTTAAGATTCGGTTTCATGTTTCGTTTAGATTTATTAGTATTATCTTTTTCAGTAATTAATAGTACATTGTTGGGTATAACCTTAAAAAAAGTTATTCCAATAAAATTGAAAATTACTTTTCTCTAAAATGGGAATAAGTCGGTAGACATGGTCCGTTCGACTACTGGCCGAGAGTCCTTCCCATCGGGCTAACGACCACCTATATTTTTATATATGACCAAGATCAATCAATCCAGTATAATTCTCCCTTCAAACACCAAAAGCAAAAAAAAACACGATAGACTCGCGGATCGTGTTTAGGTACTGGGAAATATTCGAACAATGCTATTTTGTATGACAGATCAAAAAATGAAAATCAACCACCGCAATTCATCATCGCAAGTAACAAGGCTCGCAACAGTGACCATAGATGTCACCACATACCGGCATGAACAGCTGTTTCTGACGTTTGACAGTTGCGTGGAACCCCCGTCAGACCGGAAGTGGGAGGGAGAGGCGCCGGCAGACCGATCGCTAAATGGGGGAGGGGGGAAATGCCTGTCAAATGGAATGAAGCTCTTCTGCATTTGAATTCAAACGATTCAAAATATGCTATTGTCATTTGAAGGCCTACTTTAGTGTACACTATTTTGTAGACAATTTCATTGACATATAGATAAAACTACACAGGTGTACCCAAAAGATTTTTGTCAGTAGATAATTTTAAAGCATATGTGGAGTTAAAAATGTGGATGTTATTTTGCTGTACAATGATATATTTATTTCAATTAAAAACATATATGTTTCTACCACACGTTGCCACTGATCACTCTGCCAAAGTCTGGCCTGCATGGTTCTGCTGGAACGAGACGGAGTGCGTATCGCCTAATGCAGGTACTTGAAATCTGTTTGGCTAATTTATATAGCGCCATTTTTGTGAAATATCACCACAAGGGCACGAAAGCACATTTGTCAGCGAAACTGTTAGCATCTTATAAAATCTGATGAAGGTAGACATTTAAAAATACTAATTTCGGATGTGTATTGTGTACTCTCCTAACTACTACAAAGCGATTCAATGAACTCGAGATAGAGCTCGGATTTGCTTTGAATTTAAGTGCCATTTTCAAAATTGAAAATGTTTTTTTTTTTTAAATTAGCTCCACACAGGAGGTCCTGAGGAAAATAGAAGGAAAAGGGTATGAAGGATGGGTAAGAATCTGGGGGTGAAGGATGTGTGAATCCCTCCCACTGCGGTGCAAGGCAATATTCTGAGAGAGTTCGGTTAAAGAGATCAAAGGGACTCCCTCAACCACTCTCTCCCGATCCGGCCTGCCATGCAGCTGATGGGCAGACGCATACGCCGCCAAGA
Organism: Limnephilus lunatus; assembly: GCA_917563855.2. Lineage (NCBI taxonomy): Eukaryota > Metazoa > Arthropoda > Insecta > Trichoptera > Limnephilidae > Limnephilus > Limnephilus lunatus. The sequence goes on along the minus strand of OU830602.1, from coordinate 75,497,702 downwards.
CCCGGACAAACCTCAACCCATGAACCCGGGAACCCTTGCTTAGGCACCAAACGTAGCGATCCACTTGGGGTGACCTATGGCAGAGGTGTTGGTTATCCAATAAGTGATTCCCGGGACGGCGGTACCCATACCCGCTTCCCAAATTGAACATATTTAGACAAGCGATAATGTACGTAGATACCTACAATGTATTATTCGAATAGGAAGTATTGCGAGAAATAGAAAGATAAAAAATAATAAAAAAATAGTATATACCCAGTAGTGACGGTAATTTTATTGTTTTTGTTTTTAATTGTTTTTTTTTATTGGACAGTAAGGTAAAATGTTATTTTTTTACTCCAAATATGCCCATGAATCGCTGGTTAAATAAAGTCTTTCACATCTTGTACAAACGATACCAATTGCTTGCAGATGGGAATCTCAATTTCTCGAACTGAGAGCTCAAATGCATGTGCAGTTTGCGACTCTAATTTTTGTAAAGCGAATTGCAGCAAAATAAAATCCGAACGATTCTCTATTCCCAATTGTTTTAGCGCGGCGATGGATGCTGAATATTTTTCTATAAAAACTGTCAAACTGTTTGCGTTGTGTGCTATGGTTTTGGAATGAAATATATTATTCAGGTAGTAAGTGGCAAGTGTTAGCTTATCTTGATATTTATTAACTGGCGTATCCCAGATTATATCCACGTTAAATAGATTAGGAACCCTTAGTCATTGTGAACTATTGTTTTTTCGTTAGCGGCCTGCAGTCGTAACCTATATCGATCGACCATGCTAGGGGCCCAGGTAAGTGCTAGTACACCCTGTATATCTATCTTAAAAGCATTGTTATTTATCTGCTCCGAAACGAGATAATATCATTTCATCTGAAAATGTATTTTAACTGGCGAAGTTTCAAACGAAAAGAAAATAGAAAAGTCCCTTTTGCGATGTCTTCGAGGAAAATATGGGAGGCGGGAGAAAGTTGGCTGGGAAAGTTGAAAGAATTCCAATATCGAATTATTTCGGAGAATTAGGAAGACTGAGGAGGTAAAAGTTTGGTTTTCTCGTACGAAATGGATACAGCCAGGTAGAATTTAATTAAATAATAATGCGGAAGAAAACTTTAGAGGTCTTCCTTGTCATAAATGGTAAAAAAAAACATATTTGGAATTCACGAAACATGCTCTCTTTTAGGGTGATCCAGTGATGGGAAAATTGATGGCAAAATGAAAAAAAATAATTATATAAGAAACAAGAAAGATAATTTTATTTGTTTGTTTTAAACACGAACACCATTTTTATTCGCAATCTTAAAATCAAATGAAAAGAAAGTAATGTGGATTGCATTACTTGCTCGTTATTATTTTTTCATTAAAACGTTTTACTGTCTGGAATTTCTTTGTCAAAGCATCATCTAAGAAGATTTCAATAATCTATTTAATCTTATAGATATTATAAAGGCCAAAGTTTGTATGGATGTGTGTTCGAATATTTAGAGTAAAAATATAAAATAGGTACTAATCTACATTTTGACCTACTATTATGAATTCGAAACGGCGCGTATTTTATTGTTCATTTATTGTTGGAAGGGTTGGGGGTGGAGTGGGGGGGTGGCGTATGGGGGGGGGGGGGGCGAATATGCGAGCGAAGCCGGGGGCAAAAGCTAGTCTTAAATAAAAAAAATGAATGTTTCTTTCTTTGTCCCTTGTGCGTTCCTAAACATTCATACGATTGCGATGAAACTTTGGCGATTTGATGTGCGCATGCCCGCGATTGTTTGTATATATAATAATGAGCTCTGGTGATATATTATTTCGTATACTATTCATCCAGTTGCGATGAAACCTCGGTGAGTTGGTATACGCACGCCAGCGAAGGTTTCTATATATTTACTGGTGAACGGTGGTGTTATGAAAAAATTTAAAATAGGTGAATAGTTTCAAAAATGTGTGTATATCGTGTAGTTTAGTGGCAGGGAGGGAAGGCGGGAGGGGTGGAGTTAATGAGTGCAGGAGGGAAAGGAGAAGTGGGAAGGGAAGGGGAGGCGGAAAAGGAACGGGGACGAATTGGAAATGACACACAGGGAGATTTTTTTTACATTAGCTTAACGAAGGAGGTCCAGAGAAAAAAAAAATCCCTCACGGCCTATGTCATCAAATTAGGTGGCCTTGCAACGCTTTGTAACGACTTGGGATTCGCTAGTAATATTTTAGTTATGTACGATTACAAATGTCAAATAATGTCAGCCATCTTAAACTGTTCGAAAATCGGTACCAAAATAGAATAAGTCCTCTTTTGATAACCCATGTAGAAAATGACGAAAAAAGCATTGCGTAAAACGCTCACTAAGTTCAACTCCGAAATTGGACGAAAAATAAAGGACTGTATTCAGCCTCAAACGATATGATGAAAATGACCAAAGATTTGGAGCACTTTACAGGCCGTAATTTCGCAGGCAAGCAGAATAATCGAGGAGAGCTTAAGGCTCGTGAGGGAGGCTTTAGGGGGCTTTGAAGGCTCGCCGGCACGGAGAGGTGGCGCGGCCGATATGCGGATTAGCGGGAGCCCTCGCCGGCTCTGTGCAACCAGCCAACACAACGAGACTTGGGGAGACTAAATATTAACTAATTAATTGTATGGGGAGTGTGACTAGTGGCAAATGTTTTTTTTATGTATGTTACAAATATTCCAACTGTACGGAACCAATGGGTATAAAGAATAATCAATTCTGTGAGGGGAAAGAGACGCGGAAGTGGTGGCTGGGAAGTCTACAATTTATTTATTTATAATGTGTTCTTACAGATATTCGCTCCCATGTCAGACAAATCTAGATATAACAGGTTCAAAAAATTGCAAAATCTTTCTCTAAGGATACATAACTAATATTTACAAAATTATAAAAATATATATTTTTAAACTAAATCAAATGACACACAGTATAAAAAGAGACACAAGTTTACGAAAAAATATATAATTAGCCGACAATTTTATTGTTACATAATTTTTAACATTAAAGGGGCATTTTTCTGAAACTTTATAAATAATCAAAAAAAAAATCTACTTCAGCACACTCTGATGACCGTGAATTTTTTATATAAACATATTCAATCATTCAATTTCCCACTCATTTCTTATACATTAGCTACGCACGGTTGGCCCTGAGGAAAATAATTTCTCTCAGTGCTTTTGTCATATTTGAGGATGCTATGTGGAGGAATTGGATTTTTTTAGGGAAAGGAAGGAGAGGAAGTTCTGGGAAGGAAAAAGGGGTAAGCCTAAATTGCCTGGGTTCATGGTGCGAGAAAACCTCACCCCATGAATCCGGTCACCCCTGCTAAGTCACCAAACGTAGCGAACAATTTGAGGTGACGTATCGCAGGCGTGTTGGTTATCCAATAAACGATTCCCGGGGCGGAGGTACCCATACCCGTCTCCCAAATTAAAGACATGTTTTATTAAATATTTTCGTTGACTGCTTACTCGAATGAATAAAATCATAATAATATAGCGTAGGTCCCGAGGGAAATGGTTTTCCTCAGGGCCTCCTGTGTAGAGCTAATTTGAAATAGAGCAAAAATCTCTTTTTTTTACTATAACATGTCAAATAACAGAACCAGATGCTTTTTTTATAATTTTCGGAACACACTTTGCGATTATATGTAATTTGTATTGTAGTAGAACCACTATATTAATAAATGTTTTAGTTTTATATCTTGAAGTGAAATTTCACTAAAATTATACCGGGACATGGGGACATCCTAGCAAAAGGCTTAGTTAAAGAAACATTGTCTTTAACCCACCATTTGCTAACGATGTAAAAGTCCTTTGACTTCACAGTGGTAATTTTCTGGACCAACAACCGTATTAAATGACTGTTAGTAGAAATTTGGCTTAAACCAACAAGATATCAAAGGGCTTCCATCTTCAAACAAACAAAACGAGGCAATTATGAACTCCCGTATTTAAAATAGGCAAACATGTTTTTTCACGAACCGACAATAATAATAATAATATTTTAGATTTGTTTTGGTATTTTTACTTTAAAGGGGAAAGCATGGAATGGTTTTGTGTTGATTTAACATTATTCAGTTATAACAATGAGAATAAAACATAAATAAAGGCAAAATATTAAAACGAATCGATGAGGATTAAAATAGGCAAACATGTTTTTTCACGAACCGACAATAATAATAATAATATTTTAGATTTGTTTTGGTATTTTTACTTTAAAGGGGAAAGCATGGAATGGTTTTGTGTTGATTTAACATTATTCAGTTATAACAATGAGAATAAAACATAAATAAAGGCAAAATATTAAAACGAATCGATGAGGATTTTAGAAAAAAGTTATAACAATAATAATAAGAAGTAAATGTAATAATACTCGTAAGTAAAAGTAAAACGAATCGACCACGGTTTTACACAAAAGTAATATTACTTTATTACTTTTAGTTAAAATGACTTACTTTTGTGTAAAATCTTACAGGAGAGGGGATCTGTTCAAAGTACGTGTAAAGTGTTATTATATTTTTAATAATAATAATATCTTTATTTGGAAAACAAACAGCTTTACAAAGATACATAAAAATAAAGAGTGCTAAAATAAAACAGTAAGCCTAAAAACATGTTTTCGCTGATAAAATTTTTTTTTTCGCTATTATGTAATTATATCGGGAGTAAGCGAGTTCAAATTCCGGCGTGCGCAAATCAATTTTAATTTGATAAATTTGAGTTATTTCACAATTTTATTCATTTAAAATAATATATAACATATGTGCGGCACGTTCCACACTGAAGGATATTTTCAGTGTCGCCCTGGAGTAAGAAATCCACTTGAACACCATTCATAATTGTGACGTTGCTTGAAATGGCTTTAGCCGTGTTTGGTGAGCAGATCAGAATAGCCAGGTACCTTCCCACCTTCCTCTACCCCATCTCCGATGCTTCCACGTGATTTAAACATCGATATTTTAATTGATGTCCAAAGAAAAGTTGTTTCAGCAGGTAAAACAGCACGTAACGGTAAGGCCCGCATTTCTGCTATATCTTTATACCTTATTACAGCTGTGTAGTTTCCGAGCCATTGCTGGAGTAAGTCATCAATCATTTCTCACACATTTACATATTGTTTTGGACATATTGTGCCGGCTTGCGGCAAATATGGACAAAAAAGACCGATTGAATCGGATTCAGTGTGGTGACGAATTGAATCAATTTGTATAGGTGATTTTTTAAAAAGAAAATATTCCTATTTACATGGTTATTTCCACATAAAAAAGTGCTAAAGTAATTTTATTACAGCACGTGAAGATATATTTTCGCATTGACTCAAAGGTAGAAGATACTTTCAATAACGCCCTGGTGAAAGAGCATCATTCAGAATCGAAATGACTTAAGGTTTGTTAAGTGAATATAGTCCGATACCCACATCAAATACCTCCGTCTTCTCCACCTCATTTTCATCTCTACTCTTTTCAACCTCTCAACATAGCCTAATAGTTCTCATTTTTTCCAATTGGGGCTTTTGTGGAGTATTACATATAGTAATAACTTAAATTAACATTGTTTCAATGTATATATGTTTTGTTAAATTTTATTTTAAATTTTTTATTTTTATTAATCATAAGTTAGCTCACATCTTTGTGTGTGCTAATATATTATAAAGATATAAACATTTACATTGGTTGGCAAACATAATCATTCTTTAAATATTACACATAAATAAAGACATTAATAATTGAGGTAGACATACTTTCGTAATTCTTTTTTTAACTTATTTATATTTTCTATCTCAGTAATTTCATTCGGGATGTTGTTATACAGTTGGACGGCCTGGTACATCAGAGATTTCTGGGTGCTTGATTTTTTCTTGTCGGTAGTCTAATTTGCTCTGAATTTCTTGTCCCGTGTCCGTGTGTTTCGTTTTTATAATGTATTTTTCTTTTTAGTTCCTTAGACATCATCCCCATGTTAATTTTATGTAAAAAAATAAGTACATTCAAATACACAGTTTGCTTCACCGTCAACATATTTAGCTCTTTTAGCATGTCTCGTATCCGTGTGTATATGTTGCGCTTAAGTATTATTCGCATTGCTTTATTTTGCAGTATTTGCATTTTTTCATTTTCTCTTCATTGCAGAGAAAAAGAATACTTGAACAGTTATTAAAGTGTGGTGATATAATTGTATCATACATTATCTGGCATGTTTCTTTATTTACTTTATTTCTGATTCTACCAAGAAAAGATATTTTTTTGCAATTTTTTTAATTGTGTAATCAACATTTTTTGAGAAGTTCAATTTTGAGTCTAAGTTCAATTTTGCTTTAATTTAAATTTTATTTTCATTGAAATAATTAAATAATGTTAAATTCATACAAAATTATTTCGTGATTTCCCCTTTAAAGTTAAAATACGAAAACAATTCTAAAATATTATTATAGTCGGTTCGTGAAAAAGCATGTTGCCTATTTTAAATAAGAGAGTTCATAATTGCCATGTTTTATCTGTTTATTTTTCTGTGTTTTGTTCTTTTTCACATTTTCGTTTAGTTTATTAGTGTTATCTTCTTCTTTGATGATATATATTACATTGGTGGTAATAATCTTCAAAAGTTATTAAAAAAAGTTATTCTAATAAAAAAGGAATTATTTTTAAATCTTTGGTAGTTTATTACATATTTTGGTTACAGTAGATATAGTTTAGGGTTCTTTCACTGTATTTATTGGTATTTTTCGGAACCACCAATTTTTTTAATTATTTTGAGTGAATCTTGTATTAAGTTTATGTAAAATAAAAGTCAAATTTATACATTAACAAAGAAAAACAAGAATTACTTGCCGGTTTGCTATATGTATTATATAGTTGCAAGTAATAATCTGAGTACCTTAAGACGCCCAAATATGGACTTTTTATGCATATTTCTAGTCAATTACGACAGGGGTAAGTATGGAGCTATGACTCCTAGATGATAAGCAGTTGACAAGACACGTCCCAGGAGCATCAGGATTGATGAAGGAACGGCGGATATGACGTCATTACTCCTCTTGTCAGACTGAGGAAATTACGTCTGCAACGAGGTACTTGAGAGTTTAAACAGTTTAAAGTTGGTTTATGTGCTTCGAGTTAGGTTATGTCGAGAGTTCAGCACAGTAATTGAGTATTTATGTAAACAGTAGTGGAGACCCGCAAATCTAGTTAGTAAATAGCGCTTTCTTAAAAATTTAAAAAGCCCAGGTCCCTGAAAAGCTACGAAATTTAACTTTACCAGTGAAAATTAATTAAAGGAAATTTAAACAATAGACATAGGTACCTACAGCGTAAAATAATTATCTGGTAAAAAATATAATTTTGAAAATGAGAATTAAATTCTAAACAAATCCGAGTTCGTTGAACCAGAGTTACAATCAAAAACACAACCAATTTAGCATATTCTTATATTACAATGATTATTTCCTGTCTTTGTCTGAGCAACATTGAAATCCTGTTTTAATTCGACGATTTGGCAATTCAGCTGTTTATAAATTTCTTTGTTACGTTCCGGTTCCGATTCAAGATGGTGGCCGTTTGTTGATTAAATGTAATGTATCATAATAGTCTATGATTTACTTCTTACTTTATTATAGGAGTCTATGAGTTCTTCGGGTCGCATGGTCTCGTTGCCGAGTTGTGCCGAAGGCGACCAAAGGTAAATGTACTGAGTATTTAGGTCTCAGGAGCTCCGGCGGATCAAGGCCTTCAGATTAACTAGATTCTTTTTTGAAGTGTGCAATTTTATTAATTAAATAGGTAGGATTTAAGTACTTCCTTACAAATCTTACGATTTCAGAGGAAATTTTGGTAATTTTATTTTTTTTTAAAAGAGAAAATTAGAATCATAATTTTTTGGACGCAGAATACAATCAGTAGAAGTTAAAAGTCCTGCAGGAGTTATGCAGTTATCATACTTTATCAAATCACTATCCAGCAATTTCCTCGAAGGAGTAAACTAAAGACAAATGCGACATACTTCTTGCTTCAACCTTGCATAGTCGTACATTATTACGACTCTTGACACGATCCAACTCAAGACACTTCATTCACTTGATTGTGCAGTGAGACGTGGGTCTTCTTGGGACACCCCCGATTTCCTATTCCATCCACAAACGCGTCACAAATATTCCTGGATATTTCTTTCAGACGAAATGCGTGTGCAAACCATCCCAAATCTAGATCATTCGCACGACATTCAAAACGACATTTTTACTACACACATACATACACTTTATTCAGTCTACTTTCTTAATTATTTAATAGACAAAATCATCCCCTTAATTAGCGTATTTAGCCGGCTAACATATCTGTTGCCAAATAAATTAAAAAGGTTTATATTATAGTCTTGTACATTAATATTTAAATTATTTGATTGAAATCTGGAGAAACGCACGTGAAACATAAATAAATGAATTACAGGTAATATAAAGCAAATTAATCAAAAAACTATTTAACTAGAAGCCCAGAACATCCAAAAAATATTATATGTGGAAAAAAAACTATATAAATACAATACATGTTTCCTTATATACAAAATAAACAATAAACTCGTACACACAAACACAGAATTTATTAAAACGTCTCAAGTTCACACTTTACACGACAACACGTTAACATACATTTAAACACCATCCACACTAACTATGGTAAACAATCCATCGGTTACGAGGGGGCAACTTATATAATTGCTTCCCAAACGACATTAAAAAAAAATTATTAATATTTATTCTTGATAAACAAAATGAAATAGAATAGCGCTATATTGAAATATTTAGTTTATTTTAATGTGTTTAATTATTTCTAGTTAAATGAGTGAAAATGTAATATTCTTTTAACTGGAATAAAAACAAAACAAAAAAATAAATAATTACTTAATACTCAATGCCTAAAATCTAAGTTATCCCGTATGTTTTCTCATCACGTTCATTGGTCATATGCATTGTACATTTTGATTGCGATTTGGTAAAACCCTTCAAGACAAAATTAAAACTTTATTTCTCTACATTTTGATTTTAAAAAATTGTTTGAAGGTTAAAGATGGCATTTTTTAAATGCTAAAGTATATTTCAAATACTAAAATCTAAAGGGTAATTTTATCTAGTTTCAATAATGGTACTTTTTTGTGACATCTTATGACAAAATAAGATATATATAGTACTTTTAAAATACGTTGGAAAAATTCTGAAATTTGGTAAAGAATATTTTTTTATTAACACACTTAAACTTTGGCTGTATGAGCAATGTAAATATCTTTGCATGATATATTTCTTGTAATTTTTTTAATTAGTAATGTTTTCACATACACGGTTATTTACCAATTGAATAAAAGTTTCACGACTTGCTTTAGTGAGGCTGTCAGAGTTTGAACATGTATTCACTTGATCCAAAGATTATGATTGTTCACAACTACATTGGAATAGTGAGCGAACGTTACAAATCTTTTTAATTTAAAATGAGATTGCCTAAATAATAAAACATGATAAAATACGAGCATCATCATTTGATGTAACGACCGTAACCATCGTTTATACAAAATGCATTATTTAAGACACTGAACAAAAATTGAATGTTGCAATTTTACAAGATACGCTAGGTAAGCAAGTATACTATAATGATAGACTTCAAACGTCAGCCTACTGATTACCTACCTAGTTACTTAAGACAGGAAAGATTTTATATTTTCCGCAAGCTGTCCCTAATTGAAAATATAAGACAAAATCATTACAGTCAATTTATAACACGAAACGAGACGTGCTCCGCAATACAGAATATTATATACAAGATGTTGTTCCGCCCTTAAAGCGGCTGATGGAACATTTTAATAAGGCGATGTAAATCAGTTTATTAAACGGACGATTTCCATAACGCAGGGAATAGACTAGAAAGGGAGGATACTTAGCATGAATTAGCCATAAAGGTGGAAACCCCGCGGTTCCACAGCCCTTACAGAACCTTCCGCAGGTATCAATATGCCTGCACTCCATCGTGCATGATGGCCACTCCAATATTACCGCGGAAAAAGTGCCGAAAATGGGGAAAAAACCTGAATAAATTGGCAATCTTCGCGTCTGAAACGCGGGGTGTTGACGCCATTTTGCATTTAGGCGCCAAAACGAGATGATCAAAGGCGGGAAACAGACTACGTTTGTAAATACATTAGGTTTATGAGTGCAATCTGGAACGTGGCGTCTACTTCAGGAAGCTATCACAGATGACATACTCGGCAAATGTACACATCTTGGAAATGCTTTGTAACCTCTATCTGCATTATTACTCAGAAATCATCAATATTTTCACACATCGATTATCTAACAATATAAAGAAGAATCTATAGGGCTATGTATTATACAAATCTAAATTTTTATCCGAGATTGGTGAAATTTTTTTACGCTTGAAAACCAAAGAAAGGACTCTACTTGAGATTTCTAAAAACCACAGAATTTTGATACGTATTACCGAAATTTTGCACACTTGATGTTCAAAATAGGATGAAAATTACAGTCTACATCTGATTCCGAAAACTCTGCGTAAGCCCGGGCAACGCCGGGGATATCAGAACATACAGCAGTATTTCAATCTGACGAAAATGAATGCCAAATTTTTATGCCGTATCAGATTTTTAAGAGTAATTTTACCCTTTTGAAGCCGAGCAAAGAACAACCATAAAAATACAATATTCATCCGATTTTATACAATGGTATCACCGGCCACCACTCTCTGGCTGGGTGCATGATAATGCACATTCATTCCGGTTCTAGCGTTCGTTCTTTCTACCTGCTTTTCCTCTAATCAAGATAATGATTAAATCTGTGCTAATTATTGTAACACAAATTTCATTTGTAAATAAAAATATTTGACTCGCGTTAAATCAAGAGTTGTTATTGAAAACTTCCACAACACACGCACACAGTTTTCAGACGTGGCAAGATTTGTAAGCTGTCAAACCCTCTGGTTAAAATATCAAAATATACCAATATTACCAAACTTTCAACATAAAATTTACGCAGTGACCAAACAGAAACTAGCGCAAAACCGTGAAAAATTGCCGTTCTGAATTCTTGAAACATCGGTCCCAATAAGTCACAGTAAATAGAATTTTATGTTATATATTATGTAGTAGGTAGGTACTTTATTGCTTGTCTGAATTCATCACACAATCAGTTCCTATTTTAAAAATGACACTTAAACTCAAAGAAAATTTAAAATTCATTGATCCGGAGTTACGCAGGACGCACACACATTAGAAATCATTATTTTTGAAGATAACCAAATTAACGTTGCTCTAGTAAATGAACTTTAATTTACCCGATAACATTTAATTAAAACACTGAAAATTTTCGGTGTCTGTTTTTTTCAGGCTGCCACCATTTTAACGATTTACGATTTTAACGAGTAAATTTACTGTTGTACAAAAAATGCTATTGCAATTACCATTTATTAATTGGGTTTAATTTGTATGGCGTGAATCGCGGTAGGTCAAATCACACCTCTTGCAGTCATCAATTAAAATACTTCTCAACCACGGAAAGGTTTCTAATCTTAATACGTCTGTTCTGAAATATGAGAATACACAGACCTTGCCTTGTCCTCATTAGGTAGAAGAAAAGTATAGTGTAAAGGAAATAATAAAAACGTGTGTGAATCAGCTTTTTATCTTATCGGATCCACAGAAGTGTGGGTTATCGCGACATCCATTATGACATGATCGATCTAGTTCCAATAATAGATTGATGAATGGTGCATTTTTATCTCGTTGGGGGAGGTAATCATACAAACACAAAAAATACACAAGGACAATACCTGTGTCGATGGGCGTCGCTTCGCCACTTAGAAATTTCATTCCGTTATATTTTATACATAAAATAAATTATTGATATGATTTTTGAATTAATAAATTAAATTTAAAGTACATCAATTTTAAAAATGTTATAAAGTTCTAAAAGAATTTTAGTTTTTATTATTGTGATAGCGGTATCGGCGTTCAAGGACATTATCAAACTGCCTTGAATGTCGAAAGAAAAATGATTTTGATTTAAACACAATAACAACAAGTATTGTCGCATGTCTCGCGACGAACGGTCGTTTAACGTGACTGACTCTGCAAAAATAAACTGCTTACAAACATAAATTTAACACCTTCGGGACCATGTTCCAAAATGGAACTCAAAATAAATATTGAAAAAATACTTACGGAACTTAATAAAATTGGCAGTACAAAAGCTGCCAAAGAAGCTAAAACCGAAATTGAATCAATATTAATCAATATCGAAGACTCATGGAAGCTTGAAATAACATCACTACAAAACACAATAATTAGTCTACAAAATAAAGTAATTCTAAATCAAGAGGATTACATAGACAAATTGGAAACATTGATAAAAAAAGCTTCAAGTGAAGAAAAAAAATATGAAGAAAAAAGTTACGCCATGGTGGTAAGGGAGAAATCGCACCCAATACCCAAAGCAAATTTTGCGCTACTAATCTCCTCAAAAAAAGACAAGCCTGCAGATGAAATCGAAAAAATATTAAAAGACAAAATAAAAGTATCCAAATTAGGAATAGGAATTTCTGGACTAAAAAAAACTTATCAAAACAAAATAATACTAACATGTGAGAAACAAACTGATACCGAAAAAATAATAAATGAAATCAACAAAAACCCAGATATTGAAATACACGCTAATGAAATAAAGAAAAAAAAACCTTGCATTATCATTAAGGGAGTTGATGCTTGCTACAAGGAAGAAGAACTACTTATAGATTTGATAAATCAAAATGAAGATATAAAAAACGCCATGACCTCAGAAACTGAAAATGAACCCATTATTGTCAAGAAAAAGCTCAAGAACAAAAAATCGGAAAAATTATCAAATTTCATTATCGAAACTACAGCAAAACTAAGAAAAATTATAATAACGAAAGAAAGGATCAACATTGGATACTCAAAAGCACACGTAGAAGACTGCTTTCCACTCATGCAATGTTATCATTGTCTTGGATATGGACATACATCACTAAGATGCCTTGAAAACATGAAGAGTCCCAGATGCCCCCACTGTGCAGGAGAGCACAAAATACAAGACTGCCCCAAAAAACAAGAGCCTGCCAAATGCCACAACTGCACTAACAGAAAGGGTTACCAAAATGAACATCCAGGTAACAGTTACCTATGTGAATTCCGCAAGAAAATGTTAAAAAATGCACAAATGCGAATCGAATACGAGTAAGTTTGCATTTTGCATACTTATTTTTTTATCCCCTTAAATATGAATAATTTTTACACTAAACAATTAGATGATTCTCTTAATATTGCGGAACATATTTGTGACACTTTAAATGATTGTAATAACATTGTAGATAAAATACCGAATTCATTCTCAATATTACATTTAAATATTAGATCAATGAAACGAAATTTTAATGAATTCTTACTTTCAATTAATTTACTAAATCATAAACCGGACGTTATTGTGTTAACTGAAGCATTCACCAGCGATTACAATAAATTTTGTATACCTAGTTATAGTTACTTTATGACACAGCTTGCTATTAACCGAAATAGTGGTATTGTTGTATTTGTTAAATCCTGTTATTCAAACATCACAGTGAAAGAAGTACCTATGCAGCGAGTTAATTGCTTAGATATTAATGTAACTGTAAATAAAGTATGTTTTAATATTATCGCAATTTACCGAACGCACGGATCTAATGAGTATATATTCATGGATGAATTAAGAAGCATTATTTTATCAAAAAAAAATAATCAGAACATAACAATAATTGGTGATTTTAATTTAGATGTTTCTAACGAAAATAATAACAAAATAAAAACTGAATTTATCAATCTTATGTCAGAAATGAATTTTAAATTATGTATAAAAAATTATACTAGAGAAATTACGGGTCAACGTCCTTCATGTATTGATCATATATGGTGCAACACTAAATATACCGACAAATTACTTACGATAATATTAAAAAATAATATTACTGATCATCACACTTGTATCTCTATACAACAACTTAATAATAAACACAAAGTTTCAGAAAGTAATGTTTTTACAAAAAAGTCATTAAACCTTAATAAATTAAGTATAAAAATAAGTACGGAAACGTGGCGACCCGTATTAGAATCTACATGTTCTGAAACAAGCGCAAATATTTTTGATAATATTCTCTGCAATTATATTACTGCATCGACTGATATTAAAACTATTCATGTTAAAGCAAAATTCAAAAAAAATAAAACCATGGATTTCACATGGCTTAGTCGTATCTATTAGAAAAAAAGAAGAGTTATATCACCTGACAAAGAAATTTCCTTTAGATAAAAAAATATTTACATATTACAAAAAATATAGAAACAAATTAACCTCTTTAATAAAAACAACTAAAGAAAACTATTACAAAAATGAAATTGACCTGGCTAAACAAAATGTAAAACACATTTGGAAAACGATAAATGAAATAAATAGTCGAAAAAACAAAAAAAATCTAATTAAAAAAATTTATATCGGAAAAAACTCTGTTGATGCCATAAGGGAACCGACAAAATGTGCTAATACCTTCAACAAATATTTCGCTAACGTCGGTCAAAATTTAGCTAAACGGATCGATGAAAATTATAAAATAGATGATATCGAGAAGGATTGCCTTAAACAAAATAATCTGTCAGTTTTCCAACCAGTAACAACAAATGACATAAAAAATATAATAAATGAATTAAAAGGTGGATCTGCACCAGGATTTGATGGAGTCACAGTAGAAATATTGAAAAAATACATCAATTTTTTAAGCATTCCAATTACACACATTATAAATATTAGTTTGAATAGTGGGATATTCCCTTCCATTTATAAAAAATCAATCGTAACACCCATTTTTAAATCAGGCAGCCCTGAGGAAATATCAAATTATCGACCTATATCTCTAGTCTCAAACATTGCAAAAATTTTTGAAAAGATCGTAAAAAAGCAACTCATGTACTACATTGATAAAAATAAAATACTTAGTCCTAGCCAATTTGGATTTAGAGAGAAACTCGGCACTCATGATGCCATTGCTAAATTAACATCAACTATATACAATGCATTAGATAAAAAAACAAATGCCTTGGCATTTTTATTGATTTACGCAAGGCTTTTGATAGTATATCCCATAAAAAACTAATTAATAAATTAAACGATATCGGTATTATTGGTAAGGTTAGGTATTGGCTACAAAGCTATCTAACTCAAAGAAGTCAAAAAGTGAAATTAAATAACTCACTAAGTATAGATGAAACATTAGAATTTGGGATTCCCCAAGGGACTGTTATTGGACCAATTTTATTTATAATATACGTAAACCAAATGTTTAAATTATCACTAAATGGAAAACTTATATCTTTTGCTGACGACACTGTAATAATTATCGAAAAAAAGACGTGGAATGATATTACCAATGCAGCCAATCAAGACATGAAGGTTATAAAAAAATGGTTCGATAATAATCTATTATCACTCAACACAGAAAAAACATATTATATTCCATTCTCTCTACAAGAAGATGTGCCAAATAATTTAATTAACATAACAATTCATTCTAAAAATTGTGCAAATGACGGTACATGTAATACGGACTGCGCTAAGCTAAATCATAAATCTAGTATAAAATATCTTGGAATCTTAATAGATAAAAATGTTAAATGGAAAGATCATATCAATCTCACTGTGGAAAGAATAAGAAAACTTATCTATGTATTCTATAACATACGAAATATTTTAAACAAGAAAACCATAAAAATTGTATATTTTGCATTAATTCAGTCCTTATTACAGTACGGCATTATTGGGTGGGGAGGGGCCTTTAAAGCTTCCTTACAACCTATAATCATAATTCAAAGAATAATTATAAAAATCATCCTTAGGAAACCATACGACTTCCCTACTCTAGAGATATTTCGAGAATTCAATGTACCATCCATCACAGAATTGTATAAGAGAAACGCCTTATATCAAATTTATAAAGAGTATTTTATTAAAAAAATTCACCCCTCTGATAGCATAAGCAATAGATTTAAAACGAATGGCTTAATAGCCATCCCTATGCTTAGAACTACCACTGCTCAGCACCACTATCTGTATCTAGGTGTAAGATGGTACAATATATTATTATCTAAAAACAAAATTAGTGTAACTGAAACATTGAAATATGAACAATTCAAAAAACAAATTAAGTCACTGAAATTGGATAATGATATATTGTACCCTTAATTTAATTTACCCTTACTTTAACTGTAATATTTAATATTTAAAAAAAAAAGTATTGACCTTGTATAACAATTTTTTTCCTAAATTACGAATCTATGTCAATTAATATTTGTATTTATCTCATAAGTTCTTTGAATATTATTTAAACATTTAATTAGAACATTATTATTATTTTATTTTTTGCGTGTGAATAAATACTCCTCCCATAAACACGAGCTCCCAGAGCTCAACTTATGGAGTAGTAGAATAAAAAAAAAATGTTGTTTAACCTTGCAAATGTTATCATTTTTTAATGTAAAAACAAGTCTTGAAATAAATAAATAAATAAAAAAAAATAAAAAAAAAACTATAACTGCGATTATTTAAAAAGTAACCTAGCAAGGGTGCTCGCTTTTATGGGATGGTTTTCCTACGTCTTGGTGGCGGATGCGTCCGCCAATGAAATTGGATGAAGGAGGGCTTTTGACCTTTCCAGCTGGATTATCTCGACCCATCGCCTTGCATCGCAGTTGGAGGGATGGATTCAACGTCTATCACTCCTTGACACTGACCCCCAGGTTCCTACCCACCCCTCGTACCGTTTTCTTGTCAGAACTTCTTCTCCTTCCTATCAATAAAAATACCCTAAAACAGCTAAACACAAGATTAAAGGCAATCCAATCAACGTTGTACAATGTTTTACACTAGGCCGACAACGCCTATATTATAATGTTACAATATTAATTAAATAAACAAAACTTTCATCACACAAACTACATAATGCCAAGTTACACTTTCATCACACAATTTTCACGGGCTAATAAAGTTAGTAGTGACAACATACAATTCTATTATGATGTAAAAACCGTGTAAACTTGGTGTAAAGTAGGCATACTACATACCTTGAATGTTTTTATAGTGTTATGCATAATACCAATCTAATAATAACAAACATGGTATCTATTGCATGTTACTAGCAATAATTACACTCAGCATTTTATAGACTTGTACAAAAAAGTACTTGCGAAATGTAACGTGTCCACGTTAACTATGCTTGCATGCTAACATATTGAAATAATAACCCACTAGCCACACGCGTGCGTTTTTTCCACGTAGTTTTCAGTATCAAAAGCGCGTAGGAATGGGAGATTTGTTTTGCATATCAATGTGTGCAATTTATTACACCTGCAATAAGCGAACGAATCTGGGCGTTACGAGGGGGAATCACTGGTATCTGCGTTTTTATTGCGGCAACACCGTGAAAATGCCACGGCAATGCGTGGAGACTATGACCGGGCAATATTACCCCGCCGTGGCGCCGAGTGCTTTTCATAT
Source organism: Limnephilus lunatus (assembly GCA_917563855.2). Taxonomy (NCBI): domain Eukaryota; kingdom Metazoa; phylum Arthropoda; class Insecta; order Trichoptera; family Limnephilidae; genus Limnephilus; species Limnephilus lunatus. Next base: position 75,480,122 of record OU830602.1, on the reverse strand, counting down.
GCAGTTCGACTGAAATGTGAAAATGAAATCTGTGAAGCGATTGAAACGTCTAAATTGATGTGGTAAGTGGCTAAGAGGAACCCACAAGCCAAAAATGAACATAATCTTATTGGCGCTTTTTACGCTCTTGTTTGATTTCAGGTGGAGGTTTTCTGTGGTACTCACTTTTGTAAATCAAACGCTTGTTTTGTGTTTGTTTGTCTGGTCATAATTTATTATTCTTTTATTTACATAATCCTGATTTTTTATAAGATTTATATTGTGATCTGCTTGTTGGAACACATTTTTTTTACGTAAGAGATGGAAGCTACCTTCCTTTGTTCTTCTATAGAACTATTTGAATAATGGAACAAAAAAGAAAATAATAAAATTAGGTAGGTACTTGCCTAGAAGTAATTGCCCATAGAACAAGTACCTACTCAATAAGCATCAATTTTAACCATAGCTCCCCGACAAAAAGGGCTGAAATTAAATGAAAGTTCTTTTTAGAACCCTATAATAGTTAAAATTGATTATTATTATTTGTGAGATAAATTATTTTTAAAAAATAAAAAAGAGAGGTGAAACTAGCTATTACACATATCGTAATCATCCATTGATTGTTGTAGTTAGTTTAGAAACAATAATATAATAAATTGAAGTAAATCATTAGAAGATATGCATAAGAAAAAAAAATAACACTAAATTATAAAATGTTCATCTTCTTGATCCTCGATCGATAGCCTCTGCAGTTCTTGTCTTCAAGAAAGATGGCTTCTTTTTGATCCTTGGCCTTAGTAAAGATGACTTATTTTTTATACTGCTCTTCTTAGATGTTAGTAGTTTATTTTGATCCAGTTCTTCTAAGATGTGATAGCATCGTCCATTGGTAGAAGACACAATTTGGTAATGGGCCTTTTCATAGACCCTTGCTGCGTCTTCAAGGTGACTATACGGGTTATCCCATCTTGTCCAGGGTGAGTGGCGATGACACGTCCCATCCTCCATAAATTTGGTGGTGCGTTGTCGTCTTTGATGATAACTAAGTCCCCAGTCTTTAGTTGTCGCCGGTTCCCATCCGTCCATTTAGTCCTTTGCTGCAGCTCTCCCAGATATTCAATTCTCCATCTTGACCAGAAGCTCTGTCTTAGCTGGCTTAGTTTTTGGAAATTATTAAGCCTGTTTATGGGAATCTGTTGTAGGTCAGGTTCAGCTACAGCTGACAGGTTATCACCAATAAGAAAGTGACCTGGAGTAAGTGCGAAGAGGTCGACGGGATCGTTGGATAGTGGAATTAAAGGCCTAGAATTTATGCAGGACTCTATTTGGTATAATAACGTACACATCTCTTCATATGTTAATGAAGAGACGTTTGCCACTCTTTTTACGTGATATTTCACACTTTTTATGTTAGATTCCCAAAGACCTCCATGATGAGGACCTTTAGGTGGGATAAAAACCCACTGAATAGACATATTAGTTAAGTAATTAGCTATTTCCTTTTGAGAGACATATAAATTATACATATTTTTCAATTCATTATTCGCTCCAACAAATGTAGTAGCATTATCAGAATACAATTTATTAGGTTTTCCACGTCTGGAAATGAAACGCTTTAAACAATTAAGAAATGCATCTGTAGTTAGAGCGGTGACCAGTTCTAAATGAACTGCCTTAGTAGAGAAGCATATAAATAAACAAATATAAGACTTGACTGAATTGGATCTCCTACTAATTCCAGACTTTATTAAGATTGGCCCTGCGTAATCTAGTCCTGTAACAGAGAACGGTCTACATGGTGACACTCTATCCTCTGGAAGGTCAGACATTATTTGATGACTTGTTTTTGGACTGCATTTAAAGCACACAATGCAATTTTTAAGTATTTTTTTAATAGCATTTTTTGCCATTATAGGCCAATATTTTAGTCTAATAAGTGCTAGTAACGTTTGAGTACCTACATGCAAATTTGTATAATGAAAATGTTTAATGATTAACTTTGTTAGAGGGTGATCGTGAGGTAGTAATATCGGATGTTTTTGTGCTTCATGTATTAGTTTTCCTCTGGACAATCTCCCACCTACATGCAATAAATCCATATGTATAAATGGGTTTAATGATTTGAGATGACTGGTTTTATCTAAGTTTTTTCCCGCCTTTAATGTTTTAATTTCTTTTGAAAATGAATAAGATTGAGTGACTGTTATTAATGATTGTAACGACTTGTTTAATTCTATTATTGAAAGTTGTCCGCTAAATGTATGTTTTTTTCTTGTATTATTAATGAAACGTAGGATATAAGCAGTTACTCTTTGTAAACGCGTGAGAGAAGAAAAACGATAAAACAATTCCCAATCTTTATTCATACTGACGGTTAAATTTATTTTGTTTTTTAATTCCGGTGGATCGATGCAAATTTCCTTATAGTTCGGCCAAGTTACTTCATCTTGAGTTAACCAATTAGGACCTCTCCACCAGATTTCTGAAGAAAATAGACTTTTAGCACTGGTTCCTCTTGATAAAATATCCGCTGCATTATCTTCGGAGTTGACATGCTTCCATTGACTGGTTTCGCTTCTTTCCTGTATTTCTGCAACTCTGTTTGCAACAAATGTATTCCATCGCGCTGGTTGATTTCCTATCCAGCATAGAGTTATAGTGGAATCACACCAATAAAATGTTTTATCCAAAGGTATACCTAGGGATTCCTTTACTTTTTCAACAACTTTTGTTAACAGAACAGCACCACATAATTCCAATTTAGGCAAAGAAATCGTTTTTAATGGAGCTACTCTTGATTTAGCTGTGATTAATTGAGAATGCCGTTTTCCTGATTGGTCTGTGGATAGCATATATACGCAAGCAGCGTATGCTTTTTGAGATGCATCACAAAATCCGTGCAATTGTATATTTACGGTTTGATTACATATAATTTTTCTAGGTATTTGAAAAGAATTTACACCTTTTAAATCTTCTAAATATTTTTTCCAAAGCTTCAGAATTTCTATAGGTATTTCTTCATCCCAAGATATCTTTTCTTGCCATAATTTCTGCATAATAAGTTTAGCATTCACGGTTACTGGTCCAAGCAAACCTAATGGATCGAAAATACTAGCAATCAGTGACAAAATATTCCGTTTATTATAAATAGGATGTGACGGTAGTTCCACGTGATATAAAAAACTATCTTTTTCGCAATTCCAAGCTAAGCCTAGAATTTTCTCTCCTTCTGGTTTGTCCAAAATTACCATATCAGTGGCCTGATCGGCCTCCGATGACAAATCAGAAGAATTAGACCGCCATTTTCTTAAGTTCATACCGGCCGAATTCATTATGGAGATTAACTGTTCTTTTAACAAATTACAGGATTCCACATTGTCTGCACCTGTAATTAGATCATCTATGTAAAAATCTCTCTCTAAAATGAGACTAGTTTCAGGATATAACTGAGCGTTTTCCATACTCAGCTGCTTCAAGCAACGCGTGGCTAAGAAAGATGACGGTCCCATACCATAAGTTATCGTATTTAACTTGAAATGGCCCATTTCCTCTTCTGGAGATGCTCGCCAAAGTATTTTTTGGAAGACGCGGTCCTCCTCTCTAATGTTGACCTGCCTGTACATTTTCTCTATGTCAGCCGTCAATGCCACTTGATATTTTCTAAAATTTAACAAATGGGTATATAAATCATTTTGTATTATTGGACCAACCATTAACGCGTCGTTTATTGATATCCCGCTGGAGGTTTTTGCGGAGCCGTCGAACACCACTCTTAGTTTGGTAGTGCTGCTGGTTTCCTTCTTGATTGCATGATGAGGTAAATAGTAAGATTTTTCTTCATTTGAAACTGGTTCAAATTTTGTCATATGACCTAAGTTTTCATATTCTTCCATGAATTTAATGTATTGAAGTTTCAAATCCATGTTAGAAGATAATTTCTTTTCCAAGTTTAAAAATCTTTTTTCTGCCATAGGCAAGGAAGTACCTATTTGATCTATACAAGGTCGGAATGGTAAGCTTACTTCGAAACGCCCATTTTCATCCCTTTTTTGGGTTGACTTGAAGCTCTCTTCACAAGCCTTTTCTTCATAATTTTGGTGCTTGATGGACACCAATTCCTCTTGTTTCCAAAATCTTTCAATTTGATTGTGAATCATATTTAAAGATAAGTGACATGAGGATGATTCTTGCTCTTTTTTTGTAGTGCACGTTCTAATTGGCCCGGATAATATCCATCCAAGTTCAGTGCGTTGCAGCGTAGGTCCAGTTGTTCCTAATCTCAATTGATCAGTGGTCAGCATTTCCCAAAATAGTTCGGAGCCGAGTAATATATCCACATGACCGGAAGTGGAAAATTCAGGATCGGCCAATTTCAATCCTGGTGGTATGTTTGCCTCCCTTTTTGGAAAAGAGGTCTGCGGTAACTTGCTGGTGATTTCTTGTAATACCAAGCAAGTAACAAGTTTTTTGTAATTAGAGTTTATTGATGACAATTCAAACGAGAGGCTCTTCTTTACATTTGTTATATTATTATGTAACCCAGAGACCGGCATATTTAATGACTTGTACTTTATGTTTAATTTTTTAGCAAATCGTTCAGTTATGAAATTCACCTGAGAACCATTATCCAACAATACTCTCGCTGAATGAATAATTCCATTACTGTCCTTAACGTTCACCATTGCCGTTGATAACAAAATTGTTTTTTCTGCTTCTCCAAAAGTGGAATGGTTTGAGACTGGTACTTGATCTATGCCATTCTCAGTGTTTTGATCCTCTTTAGGGAAAATATGGAGTAATGTGTTGTGTCCTGCTTTATCGCAAGTTCTACAATTATTCTTACTCCTGCATTCTTTAGTTGAATGACCTACATTTAAACACTTGATGCAAGCTTGTAATTGCTTGATTTTCTCAAACCGTTCATGTTGGTTTAGTTTCAAAAACTGTTTACAGAAATAAATCTTATGATTTTCCTTACAAACAATGCATTTCAACCTTTGCGACAATAATGAAACTGAAGATTCCTTTTTGTAACTTGACGGTTTATGATGCGCGAATATTGGTTTGGCTGTGGAACATGTTGCTTCCGATGCTTCCAAGACTATCGCTCGATCTGTTAAACATTTTAAAAATTCTTGCAATGTCGGTATTTTTTCTTTAGTTGGATATTGTTCCCAATAGATCCGGGTATTGGAATCTAATTTGTTGGCCAAAATATAAATTATTATTACATCCCAATACTCCGTGGGTAGACCTATGTTTTTCAATGAATTCAAATGTAATTGTGTTTGATCTAATAAACTTCTCAAGGCGACGTGACTTTCTTGTTTTAATTCCTTGAGCTTAAACAATGAATTTAAATGTTGATTAGCTATTACACGCTTATTTTCAAATCTATTTGATAAAACCTGCCAAGCTATTTCGAAATTGTCTTGGGTAATTTCAAGTGCGTTTAATATTTGTGATGCCTTTCCTTTTAAACAATCACGCAAATAGTAATGTTTCTGAAAATTATTTAATGATTTATTATTACCCACTATCGTGACGAAAGCATCCTTAAAAGATAACCATTTCGAATAATCACCACTAAATTCTGGGAGCGAAAACGTAGGTAATTGGATCTTAATATTGTTAGTATCATCAATTTTTTCAATGCTTTTTATGGATTTTTTTGCTAACGTCACTACTTGATAATATTGCAATTCAAAACACTCAAGTGGGCTATCCTCTTCATCTGAGTTACTATCAAACTCTTCGATCTGAGATTGTATATTCTTAAAGCGATTTAACAGTGTGTTTACCTCCTCCAATCTTGTTTCCGTTTCTATTACATCAACTGAATCACTTAATAGGTAATTCTTAAATCGTGTTAATTGTGCCTTCAATTCACCGCGCTTCTTCACCAGTGATTTTAATGTTTGTGGCATAATGCAGAATTTTTTACACAAACATACACATTAAATTATTTAAAAATAAACTTTTGTTTGTTCCACCTTTGCGGGAGCGAATAATAAATAGATTACAATAAAATAAATTATATTATTTAATAATCAGTGGTAATCATAGAGTAAATTATTTGGAATCTACCTACTGGTTAAATTATATTAGGTTGACAATATTTTATCTTGTTGATTATAATATCACGCAAAAAGAGTGGCTCTTGGTGGCGAATTCTTCGCGTGATTTTACAAGTTATATTATAATGCCTTAATACCTTAGGAATATGTAATGATGAATAAGAATGATGTAGACCGGACGGCTGGCTGGATGAGCTGGTTTTCATCTGGCTTCTCGAAGGACCATATGGCGCTTTTTACGCTCTTGTTTGATTTCAGGTGGAGGTTTTCTGTGGTACTCACTTTTGTAAATCAAACGCTTGTTTTGTGTTTGTTTGTCTGGTCATAATTTATTATTCTTTTATTTACATAATCCTGATTTTTTATAAGATTTATATTGTGATCTGCTTGTTGGAACACATTTTTTTTACGTAAGAGATGGAAGCTACCTTCCTTTGTTCTTCTATAGAACTATTTGAATAATGGAACAAAAAAGAAAATAATAAAATTAGGTAGGTACTTGCCTAGAAGTAATTGCCCATAGAACAAGTACCTACTCAATAAGCATCAATTTTAACCACTTATAATAATAATAATAGTAGCCTTTATTCAGACGGTAAATTACATTACATTATTTATAACACTTATCATGCATCGACTCCCTGTCTGTATGTCACTAATTGACAAAGGCCTACTCCAACTGTAGCCATTTCTCTCTATCATTAGCTACTCTTGTCCATGTAACACCTGCTATGGCTTTGATGTCGTTATTTGGCGAATAATTTTATACGAAAGAAAAAAGTTAATCAATGGAAACTGTCACAGATAATTTTAGCCATACGATTGAATTTTTAAAAAGTTGTTTGTATGTGTCCTTTATCCATTTCTAATGAAAAAAAATAATTTATTAGTTTAGTTTAAATAAAAAAGTTTATTTTAAATTATGGTCTTACATCAATACGATACTTACAGCGACGATACTTAAATACGATACGGCAGGAACCTGCCTCAAATATACTACATATTATTTTAAATGAACAAATTGTGAAATTCCACAAATAAAATTTACTTGCGCAAACCGGGACCTGAATCCTTGACTTCCGGATTGCTAGTCGAGAGCCTTACCCCTAGGAGACATTTGTCAACAATAAACTACTTAGACTTTACTTTACTTGGCCTGGCGTTAACGCCCAAATGTTTCAAAGTCATCAAATGGCCATTCAGCGCAATTTTTTTTTACTGTTTACATTTTCCCTTGAAAGCGTGTTTTTCACTGTGTAATAAAAAAAAAAGAAAAACAATTATAATAAACAAGTTTCTATCATTAGATGGTGATATTTATATCTAAAAACAGTGGTTAAAGAAAGAACCAGGCAAGGAGAAAGGTAGGGGAGTAATTTAATGCTAGCAGGTATGTAGCTCACGTAGGTATTTAAGGAATTATTAAGTAAGTGCTCGCAGTAGCTAAATTAGCCACTTTGCGTGTTCTTCCCACCGAACTTAGGAGATTGCTTCTCATTAAAAGTGTCCGACTATGTCTTTATGGGCTGAGAGCAAAACAAAATAGTCCCTCACTCTGTAACGAGTACCAACTCTATTTTGGGGATCTCTTTAAATTGATGTTAAACCGATAGCGCCTCTATAAATAACTAACGTGTGGCAATTGGGTGCAAAATTTACTAGAGAAGCCATCCGCTACAAGTTTTAGCAATATATTATTAATTATTATATTATTATATAATTATTATATAATATATTATTAACCGTTGTTATAACAGACCATCTAAAACAGAAGATAACCAGTTCGGATTCAAACCTGCACTGTCAACATCTATGGCAATATATTTCCTAAAAGAAACCATCAGCTATTATAAACTAAGGAAAACGCCAATCTATACCTGCTTTCTAGATCTAAGCAAAGCGTTTGACCGTGTACGTCATAATAAACTGTGGGAAAAACTAAGGAAAAGAGCAGTTCCAGAAGATATAATAGCGATTCTTTCAATTTGGCACACGCAACAAGAAAATATTGTGAAATGGTCTGGGGAGCTGTCTAATCCATTCTATTTGAAAAGTGGCGTAAGGCAAGGAGGTAGCATGTCTCCGGTTCTGTTCAATCTATATACCGATGATCTTATTAAAAAACTTAATGCCACGAAAATAGGATGCCATATACATGGAGTATGTGTAAACAACATTAATTACGCAGATGATATGGTTCTTCTTGCACCGTCACTAAGCGCATTACAGAAGTTACTAAGAATTTGTGAAAACTTTGCAAAAAACCATAACCTGTTATATAATACTACCAAGTCAGTAGTTATGGTTTTTAAAAACATAAACGAAACCATCCAAACACCCTCAGTATGGTTAGACGACAGGAAAATGAATGTTTATCACAGCGTTAAGTGCCTGGGACACATCATCGCAGACGACCTTAAGGATATCGAGGATATGGAAAGGCAGAGAAGAGCGATATCTGTTAGAGCGGGTATGCTGTCAAGACGTTTTTACCTATGCAGCCCAAAAGTAAAAAGAATATTGTTCAACGCTTTCTGTACCTCGCTGTACACATCAGAACTGTGGGTTGACTACACTGCATCCCAATGGAACAAGTTAAAGGTTGCTTACAACAACGCATACCGTCAACTTTTCCGCCTACCGAGATACTGCAGTGCTACGGAAATGTTCCTGGAGGGACGAGTGCACACTTTCCGAGCACTTCTCCGCCACCGCATGGGAAGTTTATGGCGCAGACTACGCCAATCGAAGAATGCAATCATCACCGTCATGACTACCTGGTTGGAGTCCCCCCTGATGGCCCTCTGGAGACGGGAGACGATGAAATACCCTCCGTAAACAGCTGCATGAATTAATTTTACTGTTTATTATTATTTTTCTCATGTTTTTCATGCTTATTCGCTTTTTTGTTTTTTTTTTAAATTTATTTATATGTTGTTATTTACTTTATTTTTATTTTTAACATTAACCCATTTTTTGTTTCAAAATAAGGAATGTATTGCATTGCACTCTAATGTATTGCATTGCATTTATGGAATGTATTGCATTGCGTTTCAAAATATGGAATGTATTGCATTGCACTACCCCTGCATACATTCTGGAATAAACTATTATTATTATATATTAATTGAGTACCGACACACGTTACCGTGTGAGAGTTATTTGATACTGTTGGAGAATTACTACAAATACCTATCTATATATTGAAAGTTATAATTAGTTCAAATTTGTAGTAGGATTATTTGTTTAGTGCGAAATCTGTTTTTCGGTGACGTTTACTTAAAATAAAATTGTTATTCTTTAACATGTAGTTATTATACAGTATGTAGTACTTACCCAAATTTGACTTGTTATTTACCAATGTCAAGCCTTTCCGCGATGAAGAAAATATGCGCCGAGAATTTTAACCAGAAAATAATCTTACCTGAAAAGATAGAGAAACAAAACATTACTAATAATTCGCATGTATATTTTTCTTGTAATGCATTAGGCACACAACTCAAGTACACAATCGGACACTTATGTCATGGGCCGTATTTAGGTGTAAGCAACCTAGGCAGCTGCTAATAAATTTTAGAGGGGTGACATTCTAAATAATAATAAAAGCATAACACTTGTTTAGCGCTCTTTTATGTATGTTCACTTCAAATGCGCTAAAGATTGTGTAGTGATTTTTTTTGTCGATATATTTCATTAATCCGCAAGTTTAAAGAGCGATAGCTTAGTTTATAGATCATGATAGGAGATGATAATTTTAACATTTTTTGACTTGCTTTTCTACTGAACAAAAATTGTCCAAAAGCTTAACGGGATCTTATCGACGGGAGGCGTTTTTAGAAAATTTCTATATTGTTTATTAGAAAATAATATTATGTTTTGAACAAATAAATTATTCTTCTAAATGATGAGATAAAAAAAAACGTGTTAAAATGTTTAAAACGATTTCGTAAAAAAATATTTACAGAACCTCTAAAAATAGCTTAAAGTTCGATTATATCGTTTGATTCTTAATACAGGAGAATTATACAAATAAACATTATCACCACATCAATCTTGTCTAAACGACTAGATAATAAAATTATTTTTAAAGGCATTAAAAAAATGCTTTAATAAATAAAAACCGTTTTTCAATATTACGATATTGTTATTTTGTCTCACGCCATTATGTAAAGCAGGACGCGAGGACCTAGAATCGGCATTTAACGGGGACCTCTCTAGTGTAAAAAAAACAAACAAAATGGTGCTGATTGCCCATATGATCTTCATTTGAATATTTGTAAAACACAATAACCAAAATGATTTGTTCTTTTTCTAGAAAGCAAAAGTTTGGGCTTTCTTCAACTAGACGGTGAGGACGTACATTACAGGTATGATGATGACCACGATCATTGATAACCAGAAAGTCAGGGCTTGTTTGGCGGCCTTGCGGTACTCCCCTTTAGGGTCGTCCATTAATCACGTGATGTTTTTTTAGCAACTTTTTGACCTACCCCCCCTCACGTGTATTTTTATTAGTACAAAGTATAGGACGTTCACCTTTAGAAATCGTGCGTTCAATGAAAAATAAATACACGTGATATCTCATTTTACCCCCCCCCCCCCCATCGTGATGTTTCGTGATTTATTTTCGACCCCCCCCCCCCCCCCCTTTCGAGCCTCACGTGATTAATGGACGACCCCTTTCCTGCTGGTCATCTCTCTTCACCTCGTCTCCTGGTTTCACAAAACCTACAGCAATAATTCAAGGAAAAATATGGCACACTATCAGTAGGATAAAACCAAAGCCAACGGATAGGAATGATTATCTAAACGATAATTACTAATTTTCCAAACAAGCGAAGGTAGAAGTCCACAATGGAGTGCTGGTACCTATCCTGACGGCAGTCAATCATGGGACTGACAGAGGAAGGATGAATTAGACTGATTAGATGAATGTATATACTGTATATTATTTGTTTCACATTATTTAATCAATTTTGTAAGGACTCGTAAGAACACTATACAATTAATTTTAAGCTTATTATAATTAAGCGCATTTGAAGTGAAATACCACAAAACTGCGCTATATAAATACTATGTTATTATTATTATTATTAGACTGAATGCTGTAGAAATGAGATCCCTTAGATAAATTTGTGTTAAAATCACTTACGAATATGTGAAGATTAGCAAAGAATAGATTCAATAATGAGAAAGATTACGAAACGGATGATTAGATGGTTTGGGTATGTAGATCAAATGAACGTAGAAAGGAGTGTAAGGAGAATAAATGACGCGAATATGAATGGTAGAATAAGTAGGGGACGTCCGTGACTCAGGCCATGTCACGAGTCAGAACAACAGAATGGAATGCATGAGACGATGAATGAACTGAATTAAGCAAGGAGTGTGTGCCGAGACCTAGTTGTTTTGCAGTGCACCCTCTCTGCGGGAACTAACGCAATGGTTAGTTATTTAGTTAGTTAGCATAATAACAAATGTTATGACAACAAATAACTCAAGGAAAAAAGCGTCGTCATTGTATGACAGGGGCCAACCTAGCTGATTCTATTATGAATGCTCGTGTCATAGAACTAGTCCAACTAGAGTGGCTAACAGCTTATGGACAAGTATTATTTTTGGCCTGTGACATGGAGCTATTCGTGTCGTGGCGGTGCTACTAGTCTTGTGTCACGCACTCAGCAGGGCATAGATAGAAAAAACCTTGTTAAAATAACACCGCTATTATTTTTTTTCTGGCTATACGAACACAAGTAAAATAATACTGGCATCACGTTAGCTATTGTCGCCTGTCTCAGAGTTGTGAAATTAAAATTTTTTTTTCAAGGAATTTTTACCTTTTGTCATATGACATTCAAATGACAAAGATCTTTCAGTAAGCCATTATCAACATGATTAAAAATAACTAAATATAATTTTCTTGTTTTTCTAGTAGACAGCGATAATATTTCTATCTAATGTCTTGTGAAAAAGGTAATTAAGGTATTTCACGTCGCACCGATGAAAAATGTTGTTGGTTTTTCATAAATGATTTTTTCGTTTGACCTCAGATGTTATTCTCGAAGATAAATATCACGTTTGATAAAAAGTCTATCGCATAAAAACACTGAAGTTCATGTGACGACTTTTACGATACAACTGTTAGCTAAGACTGTTACGGGGTTGGGAATTAGATTCTAAGGACTTTAGTTCATAAAAATGATAAAGATAACAATTTGAAGTGTTAATAAAACAAGAAACCCGTCTAAATTTAATACAATGTATACAAAAAGTAGCTAATTTTACGTTTAACATAAAATCTAGTCTTAAAAAAATTTGCAGAAAATATTGTATTGTAAGGGAAATAGAATCTAATTTAAATAACGCGCTAATGTTAACCTCGTAAGCCTTGGGTTAGAAAATAGCGAGAAAATAGTGTTATGCCGTGTTGAGCTACGTCCTCCTTTAACCAACGTTTCGGACACCATTACAGTGTCCATCATCAGTTACAGTGTCCATCATCTGCCCTGATGATGGACACTGTAACGCTATACGAAATGTTGGCTAAAGAAGGAGGTAATGAAACACGGCATAAATAATAAATAACAAAAGTAACTTTGTATTTTGTAATTTGTTATAAATTGCTTATACGTTACAAACTGAGAGGCGGGAATGGATACCGCCGCCCCGGGAACCTTTATTGGATAATTAACACCTCTGTCATAGGTCACCTCAAGTATTCCGCTACGGTTGGTGATTTACTAGTTGGTAGTAAATCACAAAACTTTACTAGATCTTGGAGGCGGATGACCAGGATACACTGAACCCAAGATTCCTACCCACCCCTTAAACCCTTTTCCTTCCCAGAACTCTCCTCTCCTTCCTTTCCCTAAAAAAACCCTCCACACAGCATCCCCAAAGGTGACATAGGCCCTGAGGGAAATTATTTTCATCATGGCCTCCTGTGTGGAGCACATGTAAAAAAAACTTCGCCTGCTCTCAACACAGAAGTTCCTAGTGGAGTAGCACATCGCCAATTGTAATAGAATTAATGAGATGAATAATAATAATGATAAAAAGTAAGTAAATAAATTGTTTTGACCTTATAAAACAACTGCTAAAGCAAAATAAATTTGTCGCGAATGGAGTGTTGCATCTAAGAATATAACATGGAATCTCAGACAAACGAAACGATTCAATATAAATTGCTATTCATGGTCCGTACATCGTTTGAGTTATGAATGCAACTACGAACTGCATAATTCCCTCTGGGCCCGGACGGCAAGCAAAGTGCAGAAGTTGTATCAAACATTTCCGCGGTGTCTGTACTTCTGCACCGTATAGTATTCTCTGTACTGCGAACGTGCTGGGACGCCTGTATCTGTAGAATGCATCAGCCGACTGAGCTGGTGCTCACTGCTCAATGCAGTGCGGAAGTGCATTGAGTTGCTTCGTCGTGCGATATGCATATCAGAGGGATATGAATTTATCATATTTATTTGATATTTATCATGTCTGAGGAATGTCGCACTAGAAGGTTTGCTATGCAAGGTGTCCGGGGGAAATGTGCACTAACTTCAGATAGCAAAAGTAAAACAGAAACTTTAATAACTTTTTTCAAAATTCTGTCGTTTTAAGTTACTTTTCAGATTAAAAAGTTGAATTAGGTCTGTTTATTATAACATCTTGTATTAGGTCTGTATATTTTTGAGCCCGTACCTTTTATTGTATTTTCCTGATTTTTTTTTTTGATGCATTTCTATAGTCCATCATGGAGGATACTTCATTTTAACTTTTCGACACCAACAGTAAATAAATCAGATGAGTGGTTATAATAATTCATAAAATCTTATAAGACATGTTTCTGTGAAATATTTGTAAAGTGAATCTTCATATGTCGTGTCTGTTTGTTGCTTCTGTGAAATGTTTTGTAAAATTTTTCTTCATATATTGTGTCTGCATATTGGGTTGGGTTGGGTTTAACTTTTCAAAAGTACCAATTGGCGATCCCTTAATGAGTTTTGATAACTCATGGGAGTGCAACTTCGTTGAATGTTTTATTTAATAAATAAAAAAATAAATAAAAATTAATGTTTGTTCGTATGGGAAAAAGAGAAATTTCAATTTTTTATTGATCTCTTTTACTTCTACCATGATGTAGAATTACCTCCCGAAGTAACTGTACTTAATCCTCGGGCAACCAGTATAAAGGTCTAATGTACTTCTTTTTTTTAAATGTGAATACCTTGCAAGAGTCTCAGCTGAGAACCAGTGAGACTATAGCTCCCCAACTGGGGAATGTTGTGAGGCTGAAGGTAGTGGGGAGAGAAAGGAGATGGGGAAGTACCTGGCTATTCAGATCTGGTCACCAAACATGGCTAAGGCCTTTTCAAGCAACGTTTCAATTCTGCGAATGGTGGTCTTACACCATGGCGATACTGGAAGTATCTTCACTCTGGAACGGTTCCAGGCGGTTGAGAGCAGTTGGGACTCTTGTGTAAAGTTCATTAAAAAAAAAAGTTGGGGATTTTTTTTTTTAAACTACCTTTTAAACTAACTTTACTACCACCACACCAAGCGAAAAATGTTTCTTGTGTCGTGATGGTGGACTTAGCTAGCCGAGGAATCGAACACGCGACGCCCGGGTGGGACCCAAACGCGATACCCACCCAGCCATCCAACTGGTGGATTATTATGGAATAATCGTGTAGAAAACGTGTGTACCTAATGAATATACGACGCGAACGGCGGATATAAATGGTCTATTTGCGTATAGAGTCTCTTTGGTTTTTGACCGTTCAAATGTATCGCAGTTTATATTTTTTATATTAAAAAACCATCATCAAATAAATTAAATGATTACTTTTACGCGGCTGGCAGTAAATTTGTGCCATTTTTACAGGAAAGTTTTACAATAATTATTAGTAATAATTATTAGCCTGAAACACCCATCTACATTGAAAAAATCTCCCGAGAAAAGATACATGCCGCCGACGGGGCTCGAACCCGCGTCCTTCTGATTTCCGGTCACTCTGACCACTGAGCTACGTCGGCTTATCTCCTACCCGCCAAATAATTGATTAATTTAATACATATAGGTATACATTTTTCCACCTGCAAACAAACCAACTTTATTTATATGAGAAAGGCATTGTAAGTGCTAAATCTCTCACTAGGTGGCGTCGAGATAAATTATGTGTTCATTTTTTGGTGAAATACTTTAACTCGCCAAATATTAATTATTATTTTTAATTGATAAACTAATGTTTAATTGTATTCATAGCACAAAGGGTAACAATTATTAGCCTGAAACACTCATGTACATTGAAAAAATTTCCCGAGAAAAGATAAGTTTTAGTTTTTCCAAAGATGATTTTTATTTCACCATAGACCCTGAGTAGCCAGTCTCCAGCAAAGAGAGCGGTTTATTCCTGAGAAAGTTCTGGTGGCGGGAGAAAAGTGAAACCCAACACGTTTCTGGAACTGTTCCAGCTTCCCCCCCCTCCCCCCCCCTCCCAAAGTGGTCCAGTCGATGCGACTGGTAGACAGAGATAGGTAAATACCCGTCCAGTGGCTCTGGTAGGAATGCAGGGCTAGGAATTCGGCTGCAATGCTATTATACGCATTGAATGCTATTGCATTATTGAAGTTGGGTTTGCGTGCTATCTACTCCCGCCATTGCCAATTTCATGGAATAATATATTGTATTATTTAATATGAATTGTGTGAATCGTTATGAGATGATCATAACGAAAACGGTGTGATTTTGATTGTTTATTTGTTAATTTCAGTTATCTGTTTTGCCGCCTATCAGAATATTTTGAGGAGGGTATTTAAAGTGGAATGAAGTAGGTTTACGAAGATGACAATGTTGTAAGAGGGAGGTAACACGCAAACTGGCAGATTGTTCCAGATAGTTATTGACAGTTACAAACATGAACTCTTAATTTTTATAAGAAAAACTTTATTTTAATACTTTTTTGAAGGTTATTCCCATCAGTGAAATATATCATATTAGAATTAGTTAACAATAATAATCTAAACGAAAATATGAAAGAGAACAAGACACAGAAAAAAGACAATGGTCGCAACTGGGACTCGAACCTAGACCTCTCCGTCTAACCAGGACGAGCGCGTTAACCAATTTCGCTATTGCCACCTTCTGTCAAACCGTCATATTTGTCAATCTCATATTTTAAAATTATAGAATTACATTATTATCAACTAATTATAATATGGAGAAAAATAATTAATTGATAATAATGTAATTCAAAATTTGAAAATATGAGATTGACAAATATGACGGTTTGACAGAAGGTAGCAATAGCGAAATTGGTTAACGCGCTCGTCCCGGTGAGACGGAGAGGTCTGGGTTCGAGTCCCAGTTGCGAACATTGTCTTTTTTCTGTTTTTCTGTGTCTTGTTCTCTTTCATATTTTCGTTTAGATTTTTATTGTTAATCAATTCTAATATGATAAATTCTTAGTTCTATGAAATAAAAGAAAATTTCCAGTACACTAATTTAACGGAGGATAGCATGAGGGCTCTTTTGACTTTATCAGGTTTGAATTAATTGAATTTTCTGATCCTCAGGCAGGTACTTTATAGCTTTCCTAGTTAAAATTGCTAAAATCTCAAAATATGAAAGCTTTTCTCGAACACTATTAAGTTCACGGTATCGGTTTATAGTAAATTTAGCACACATATTTTTGTTGAAAAATCAGTCCTTCGGGTTCAAAATTGGCAAAAACTGAAAGAAGATGATTTTTAACAAAGAAGGATTGCTTATGTTGGAAACAATTTTTTTTTTGTACTGTCTTTTACATTTTGTATTGTATTGTTTTGTCAGTTATGTAAAAAATACCTAAAAATTATAACTCGCCATTTGATGCGAGGTTACTCTACCTTTAATTGATAAATTTGTTGAACTACATTGTAAGACTCCATTCTTGGACTTAACATAAACCTTTTTATCAGGCCAACATTTTCTTCTTTATCCACATGTTTGTCTTAGCTTTTGTTAATGCTTTTCATGCATAATGTTCTCGGCTTACTTCGAGGCACATTCTTTTAATGTTGTATTGTTAATTTAAAAAAATATTTATTTGAATAACGCTCACAAAAACTGTTCCAACTGCTACCAACCGTCTGGAGCCAGAGAAACTATGGCATTCCCCAGTTGGGGAATGTTGTGAGGCTGAAGGTATTAGGGAGGGGAAGGAGATGATGAAAAGGGAGATGGGGAAGTACCTGGATATTCAGATTTGATCACCAAACAAGGTTCACGCAATCTCTATAATTCTGATTCTTAAAGGTGGTCTTTGGTCTGGCGATACTGATAGCACCTACCACTCTAAAACATAACGCAAATACACTAATATGTTATTTTAATGAATAAATTATGAAATATGAAAACACAAATAAACAAATAATTTTTTTTGCGATTTTTGATCACAAATAAATTATGAAATATGAAAACACAAATAAATTTATTTGCGCACAACAGAATTTGTAACCACTCAACCACTGAGGCCGTCGAATTATTCACAAGCCAGTAACCCTTTAAAGCGAAGCTTTAAGGTGAAATCAATATTTTCGACAGAAATAAAATACTTTTTTTAGTTACTTTATAAAAAAATAAAATAATAATATTTGTAGAGAGCTCTTGAGGTGATTTTTCACAAAAACTGCGCTATACAAAGCGTCTAAATATTATTGTTATTATTATTAATATTTAGACGCTTTGTATAGTGCAGTTTTTTTGAAAAATCACCTCAAGGGCTCTGTACAAATTAATAATATATTTCTACAATCTTACTTCTAACTGCACACTAGACAAACCATTATAACAACTTAAGTCTAAAAATTGCATCCACCGTTTCATCGATCGCTGATACAAAAGTAGATGTAAAATGATGAGACCAATGAAAGCGATGCTGCATAAAAATGTATGTTTTAATCTGTGCAGGCAGAAAATATACAGGACCAAATTTGCCTGGGATGTCACTTGAGATTTATTGTTTATTTAGAGAAATTTAAAAATAGTTCTCACGCAGAGGACATAAATACGTAAACTACTAAAAAAATATTTTTCATTAGGGAAAAATAAAAATAATTAAATAAAAACCACTTTAGCGCTAAAATCAACCGTTTCTAGGCTCCGTTTTCCAAGCAATTTTATGCCTATTACCTGTATTCGAGGTGATATAAGGCGCACTAAGAATATTTTGATTTGGCTATACCTCGTAAACTTCCAATATTACGATTCCTGGCAGACAAGGAAAATGATTCAATTGACGTAAATTATTTAGTCCAGTAAATGCATCAAGACTTACTGCAATATAATAGATATTTACGTGCTATCGCTTCCTAGTTGCCCATTCGCAGAATACCCCAGACATAATTAGTTTAAATTTCGCAGACCGCTGGCAGGGTGACAAAACATGTAGTCGGAATTATTAAATCGGTCTAAAACTTAGTCATACTTAAATTTATAATTACAGCTGGGAATTTAATGCGTTAAAACACTTATAAATGATAACTACACAAACAAACAGTAATTATATAAGTAGAGATGATACATTGGATACATCGGTCCTAATAAAAACACGTAAAGGTTAATTATTTTCAATATGTGCCTAATATTGGACTTGGACATAAGTAGCATGTTATTTATATTCAGCTATCGCAGATGTAATCACGTTTTCTGCGCTATTTGGCGGGATTTTATAATAAGCCACTTGCATGGATTTCATAACGACTTGGAAAAAATCGTGTGGATAGATTTTTTACTAAAATTACGAAAAAGTTAGTAAATTTTTTAGAAATGTACAGTTTTTTTTTAAATAAATAAATCCTTTAATTGGGCTCGTGACGTCACTACAGGAAAATGTCCCGTCTCCAATAATGTTCTATTAATTTTGTAAAATTCCACACTGATTTATTTTTTTAATATGGTATCACTTGATTTCAGGCGAATTTTTGAATTTGTCATTTAACATTCACTAGATTTATTGTTTGTTCTCTGCAAACTTATCATTTGGTTTGACGTTTTGACAGATGTTACGAAGAGAACCCCGTACATTTTATGACTTCGTTACTGTTTTAGAAGTGTAATGAATGGTGCTGATTTTAAAAAAATCAAATTTTATAATTTATTATTATAATTTGCAAGAAGGTAGATTTATATTACATTGGATTTCGTCATAGACACGTTGAACGTTATAATGATCAATAAGATGGATCAAGGAAACAAATTTTGAGATGTAATATTTTTGGTATGCCTCGTTATTCTCCTGTGCCATTCGTGTGGAAAACGTTCTTTTTTTAAAAAATGATTTTCGGCCATGTAATTATCGTTTTTTCGCCAGGGTTTCAAAAATACGATAAAAAAAATAAAATACGGAATGTCTTAGAATATTTGCCAAAACCGATTTTTTTTTAAATGTCATGCAAGTGGCCCATTGTAAGATTTGTGAAGCTGAAAGTATTTATAAAAATATATTAGCCTCAGGATCGTGACCTTGAAAAAGGAAAGCACTGTCAATTTTAGAGACGATCGGAAATTTACCTTTAGAATGAATACAGTAAATATGTTTTGATTTATTTTTATAATGCCGTGTTGCGCTATCCCCTTCTTTGGCCAACGTTTAAGACAGCCTAACAGTGTCCATCATCGGGACAGATGTGTTGATTGTGGTGAAGTGCATGATAATGTATGTAACGTGTTGCGCGCGTTAATCATTTAGGGTCGGTATTTCAGAATTAGTTAAATCAATTTTATTTTCTTATTTATTGAAATATTGAATATATCAGCAACATTGGCATATAAATTACCCATGGTGAGTACTCTATTTATAACAGAATTGTGGCCTGAGACAAGACAGACAGAATCTTGATCTAATGGTAGGTACATGAAAGTGAATCACCTTCAATGTATCAGGGCTATCCAACTGATGATTTACTATTTTATATAAAAATATTAGATCACTTAACTTCAACTTAACTTCAACAATTTCAATGAATGTAATAAAAAGTCATAATTTATAGATTCTAAAGGAATTCCAAGTCTAAAATTAATACACCTCAAAAATTTGCGTTGGACTCTCTCAATGATATTAATGTGATTATTAAAGACAGGTGACTAAATTGTAGAATTATATTCTAAAATGCTTCTAACGAGAGATGTGAACAGAATTTTTAATGTGTGAATTCTTTCAAAGTCTTTGGAAATCCTTAAAATAAAACCTAACATTTTCATTGCCCTGTTGGCTATAGCAGTTACATGAGATACAAAGATGTAATAGAAGTCTTCAGCAGACGTTGTCACAACCCCTTGAATTTACAAAAATATATGGTGGCATATGGGTGACCTTTGTGGTCTAGTAAAGTCTAGTTGACATACAAAGGTACTTGAACCTTTTTTTATATCATTTTTTATTGTCTATGACACACGCCCGTCCTGTTAGTAACGCCACGGATTAAATAGCATCGACCCCGTCACTTGATATTCTGCCGGGGGCTCAGACCCGATCATAATACTATGACCTTTTGAGGCTTCGTATTAAAACCCCGGACAGCGTAGAAGGTCTTCTAATGTGCAGCTAAATCTATTTGCGACATGAATCAGAGACGGATCCACTTCAAGTAGGTGCATTACCTGCAAACGTAATACTATATGGGTATTAATTATTGACTAACGACAGTTGAAGAGGCGTTTCTCAAACTTTCAATAAATCAAATGATATATTTTATAAAGTGATTTATTTTATTTTATAAAGTGAAGCACAAGATTCCCAACTGTTCCTGTTTTTTCCTGTGTTGAAATTTGAAATCCACTAATTATCAGTAATTCTGAACGAAACCGAAAAAGAAATTACACTTAATTAATAATTTTTTCAAGTGAAAACTCCTTTAGTACCGTCGTGATTTGAAATTCGGTGAAACGAAAAATAAAAAAAAAAATAAAAAAAGACAAATATATGCATCTGTAGAATTTAGCCTGCAAGAGAATGAGATAGTATAATCGGACTCCCCTTTGTAAGGTGCTTCGTAGCCTCCCCACTCTTGCCTACTTTAGTTTTCTGAAGGTTTAACTTCTATCGCGTATGAATTGTAGACTCTGTTTTTTTTTTTATTTATTTGACGGTCTCCGCGGACGAAGGGCAAAGCCCGTGACTAGCGAACCGGAGGTCGCGGGTTCAAATCCCGGCAAGCGCAGATTAATTTAATTTAATTGATTTTTGTTTTCACAATATAATCATATAAAATAATGTAAGGTATTTTGCAACACGTTCCAGAGTGGAATATGCTCTAAGTATCGCCCTGGTGTAAGGCCACTATTCAGAATTGAAACGTTGCTTGAAATGGCTTTAGCGGTTTTGTGGCTAGATCTGAATAGCCATGTACTTCCCCACCTTCATATTCCCCCACTTTCTTCCCCTCCCCACTTACATTTAGCCTCAAAACATACCAGATACTCACTGGCTCCAGACGGTAGGAATTGGGACTATTGTGTTCACATAAAAAAAAAACATTTTCTGTTCACTGATAAAAACAAAGCATATTGTACAGGGATAATATAATGAAGGTAACATAGAACCAATCACATTCTATCAAATAAAATAATTAATCTATTCCAAATCCAATCGAATCCAGATCGGTAGAAAAGACAGGGATTTGTCTCAAATCTCACCGATACCGCTTTTAAATCAGCGGGGGTTAAATACCACCCCACGAATAACGGTTTAACGGTTGGGGGAACGCTTTTAACGGTTCGTCAAACCTCGTTCGTTTCCTTCCCCCTCCCGTCCCCCTTTACAACAGTCACTCGTTCGGAACATTCCAGAATGAAGAAATTACTAGGAGGCATTTCGCGAGATGCGCCGCCCTCTGTGCGATCTTGAAATCATTACATTTGAAGACGTAATGGAAACGAATGTTTTGGGTTTAGGAAGAAATGTTTTATTTGCTTTCCACGTGTCAAGCTGCAAAGGAAACCGGGAAAGATATGGACTCTTTTCATAGGTTTGGTTTTGTGTTGAACGTAACTCATTTAGTATAAATTTAGTCTTTTAAATGAAAGATATAAAAACAACAATTCAAATGCTGAAGCATTCTACTATAAATAAATCCTGGATATTTATTTTATTTTTTCTTTGTTTTACAATTGTTTAGAGAAAAATGTGTCCTTACTGGAGTACCCCGTTGTAAAGTCACATTGTACAAGTTTTCGTGTTTGAAATATAAGTAAATATGAATGTGAAAATATTACTAGAGGAGAAATATATAATTATATCTAAAATAGAGTACAAAAAAAGCGTTTATCATTGTTAGGTTGCAAAATTGAATCTATTTTCTTCCTTCCCATGTCCATAATCCATATCTTAATGCTTTTTTTTGAAGTAGGTTATTTTTTTAATTGTTTTTATTGCAAGAGGGGGTAAATTGAATAATTTTATATAGAAGTACCTATTGCATATTTCTTTGTCCAAAAGTTGTTTATGAAACTAACAAGTACCTACCTAATTAGCATCTCTTTAAAGAGTTTTTTTTGACAAATACAGGTAATTGAGGATCATGTGAAGAGTCGGAATGATAACATAGCAAGTACTTCTTATTAGAGTGAATAAGATACGTAAACATTGTGGTTGAAGGAAAACAAAATAGGTTGGTTAGTCGTATTTCGACATCCTTCAATGGACATCGTTAGTACAGTTAGTTATACGTAGTTATGTGGCAGACGTCACTTAAGTATTATTTTAGAGGAGTATCATCTATCGTCGTTCGTGTCTGTACGAACGATTACGATAATAGCCGAAGGCATCTGGTGGACGGGCAACGACCCGCTGCAGCAGTAACTTAGAGTCTCCAAAAGTAAAGACGTCTGGTCCAGTTAAATAGTCATTGTAAACTTTACGATAAAAGTAAATAAATTAACTTGTAATATATAATGTCACCGAAACTAGATCTTATTTAGAAGTTTTGCATAACATTTCAAGAAGTCTTAATCATTGGAATTAATAAATACTACAACTAGGTACATACATTATGTAATCTTCGTTGTACAAAAAAACCTTTATAAATATTGGTTAACGTTGTAGTATGCTGTTGTCATGTTTCCGTAATGTTGTTGTCTATTAATTTGTTCGGGATTTGATTCAAAGCAGGTAAGTGCATTTTCTTATTCTCAAAGGACCATTATGGAGTCTGAGAGAGCTAAATTATTTATAAGCTAATACAAATCGGCAAGTGCACTTTCATTTTATATCCATTTGAGAGAAAGTAAGCTTTATGACATGAATTTATAAAAACGACTTCTCCAGTAATGTAATACAGTCTTCGATGGTATATTTTCGTCTAAGATGGAATAGATTCGCGTAACAGAGAAAGAATATTTAAAGTAGTTACCTATTTATTAATTCCTCAGCACAATAAGAATTACAGTAAAAAATCATCAGTGTTTCCTTCCGACCTAACTATCAGTACTTCTTTTAGTTTTACAAATGTCGATTTCATAGTTAAAATAATTTTCAAAGTTTGCATTTTTTAAAGCCCGCCAAAAGGATCGAAATATGACGGGGTACGCGTGACGTCATACATACTTTTGTCATCCCACTAAGCAGTGGTTCCCAATGGCTATTGGTCTGCGAAATCTAAAATGTGGTCCACGAAACATTTATTCATTTACTACAAAAACCGAATCGAAAGGTATTTAAAAGCTGATTCGTAACCCTGTTGGTATGAATGATGGAGAGGTAGCTGAAGAGTCCAAGATGAGCACATTGAATTGAAAAATGATAGTAATTGCAAGGACGCGTATAGTTACGCGATTAACAGTTTATCAATATTGTTTCTTGTGAGATCAAATAAATGTAATAGTGGTCCCTGGTCGAAAAAAGGTTGGGAACCTCTGCACTAAGGTTGGTATGAAATCAACAAATCACAATTTAAATATTTAACAAAATTTCCAAAGAACATGAGTCCAGGCCTAATATCCGAACGGTTAAGAAGATAGCCGATCATATCCGATCTAAAGGTGGGCCCCTTTAGTGAGTGTTTTCCCTGCTCCAGATTGCCACAGAGCATCTCTTAGAACAGACGTTTAGTCCAGTTAGATATTCATAATAAACACGACTCGTAATCTAGACGAACTGAA
This sequence comes from Limnephilus lunatus, assembly GCA_917563855.2. Lineage (NCBI taxonomy): Eukaryota > Metazoa > Arthropoda > Insecta > Trichoptera > Limnephilidae > Limnephilus > Limnephilus lunatus. The sequence continues at coordinate 75,455,930 of OU830602.1, read as the reverse complement.
GTATTATTGAAACTCCCGATCATCATAGTTGTATTGTTAATTAGAGTAAACAACGGTACACAACAGTACCCAACAGTTGCTTACTTTGTTCGTAGCCAACATCAGCATCTAGGGTTATTTGTCAGCTCAGTAAAATAATCTAGCTAAAATTTCTACATTCAATAATTCCCGTCATTTGCTACATAGTGTGGAGAAAACGCAAATACTTATTTTATGAATGAGGTTAAAGAATGCAAAATAATGCTTTCTAATCAGAGTGATCTACTTGTCCGGAGCAAAAGGGCCGATTTATTTACAGCGATGTCTGCCATTGCGAGTTAAGGCAATTACTGGAACAGAATTTCAATTTGCGACGGACGGTGGAACCAGTAAATAAAGAAGGCAAGTGTATTCTCTTTTCTCCAGAATTTCACATCCCATTAGTTCGCCATCCATAACTTAAGACCCTTTTGCAAACATCGTATTTGCTTCACTTTCGATTATTTGTTTTGTTTCTTTCCTTCTTTCTTCAGAGTTCTTATTTGTTGTTACTTATAATTAATTTGTTTATCTTAGTTGATGCTTAGAATTTATTATAAGAGTAATTAATCAGATTATTGTGGTATGTGATTTGAAATTATATTTTACTGTGAAATACGTTTAATTATTCAAATTCAATGAATTGTAAATTTTAAAGCTATAAAATAAATACCAGATGTGAATGGATGACGTAATGTTTTAAATTTACTAAAATTTGAAAGGTAAAGTTTGGCCTCTGAAAGACCGTCAACCTGACGCAAATATATTTTTTACAAATGCTTTCAGCTTCAAAAATCCTACAATTATAATATCCCGTGATGTTTCACGGGTCAGCGCTACTAAGCTATATTCTGCTTACCCCGAAGGCGCAAACAAAACATTGACGTGTTTCAATTTTTTACATACATTCTTAGAAGTAGCAGTTACCAAGCAAAATAGATGAACGATTAACGATTTTTACTCGAGGGGTTAAAACATGCGTACGTCATTTGTTTGATGTGCTTGTACGTAACACACGCGTAAAACTTTAAAAAGGCGCAAAAACCGCAAAATATTAAAACTTCCCTCGCGGACTCTTGGAATTTATATTATATTTATTTTACTGTTTCGAATAATAGAGTATTTTCAATTTCATTCCCGAAACCAATTACGATAATTAAGGTAATTATTATTATGTTCTTATGCTGCCGAATAAATTTTCTAAAATGATTTAAAACGTGCCATTTTCGATTTGCCGCCAAAACCACATGTTCGTTTTTAATCATGAATTCGGCGGCATTGACGTCACGCCGGGCAACGTTGGTGACAGCCGGCTTACCAGCCAATAGCGGTTTCTATGTCATAATGACGTTGTAGCCAGTTGGAACCGGTTCGGTATGTGCGGTTTTTGAAATCAATAATTACGAATGAAAATAATAAAATTACACATTTTTAGTACAATGATCAGTTCAGTTTCGAAGTTATTATTTATGGTACCTATATATTTAAAAATAAAAACTTTATAACTTATTTACCCTACTAATAATCCGTGTATTATTTATATACTAAAACTTTGTGTAAACGGAATTCATGTGTAGTAAATAAATACAAAAATTAATTCGAAAAAGACATCGTCTTGTAGTTCGTAGCCCCAATACTTTGTTGTAGTTTCTATATTATTATGAGCGTAGGTAGAATGGAACCCCATCTTTAATAAATGATCAAACATAATGTTTTATTAAACAATATCTTGTTTCCACAATATTTTATTGGGGAAATGAAAGAACCCTTGGGCTCATGGCGGTCCATAAACAAACTTTTATATCTGTAATAATGGCCATCTCAAACATTCAATATTAAGTTACTATCGATTACGGGAACTTAACGTCGCCAATTTCACCACGAACTCGCCATTATTTTTTGTCTGTATGAATGTAAATAAATGTATATCCGATAATCAAACAGTATTAATAGCCTAGTGACTGTACGGTCGAAATTTAAGAATCCGGCTAATAATACTGTTAAGATATACAATGTAATACATTATTTCTTATAAATAATGTTAGTTTAAAAGTTGGCAACATTTTGTGTGTGGCAACACATTTATATTTTCTTATTATGTTTCTCTATGCTTTCAACTTAACTGTTGCCACTTCTTGTAAGGCGTAATTTCATTACGCGAATACGTACATCGTAAAAAAACAAGTTATTATTAAAAAGTTTTATATTTTATTAGTATAAATCCAGAAGATTACAACAAATACAACTCTGACGCCGCGCTTTACGCAAAACCGTTTTCGTACTTAGAGTTTGTATGAAAATGTACTTTTGTAATAGAACCGAATTGAAGCAATGCCAAAAGATGGCGCCACTTACGTTAACAGCTAACGTGAGGAGCATCCCCTAGCAGGCGTAAGTACTATTGGACTTATAATTTCTAGCCTATACGGTTGAAATTTAAGAATCCGGCTAAGAATACAACTCTGATACCGCGCCTTACGCAAAACCGTTTTCATACATGGAGTTTGTATACAAATGTATTTTTGTAATAGAACCGAATTAAAGCAATGCCAAAAGATGGCGCCACTTATGTTATTAATATGAGGAGCCCGGCAGGCGCAAGCATCTACTGAAATGTCGTGAATCTCTCCGGATATGGAGATTATCGATAATATGATTATTATTGTAAAAGGCAGTTGTGAATAATAATACCACGCGTCTATATATCATTTATGACGTCATTGTCTGTCGCGGTTTCTTTGTCCTGCGACTAGCTGTCACTGGATCCCAGTGGATCCGAGGAACCGGCTATTTTTGGAACCAGTTCCTATGGGATATATAAAATGGTCACCGATACTCAAACTGGGCGAAGCCGAACTAAAAGCCGCCCGCAGGGCCTAGCAGCTGGTGTACATATATTTTTCGCGGTGGGATTGACAGTTTTTATGTCGTCGGCATGGCGGCAACTGAGATTTATGATGTTTACGTTTGATTTATGATTTTAATGACTTTGACATTGAAAATTACAAGACGCAAGTATGCTTACAAATACAGGCATAAACAAAGAAATAAAAATCATAACACAATAGAGATCGACAGAAGTAATCAAACTGGGTGATAAAACAGTTTACGGTTGTACGATCAAAGTCCATAAACTAACAACTATTTTATACCGTGAAACAAGTCTCCTGGCTCGGTATAAGCCACAGATGCGTTCAATGCTAATGTATTTAGTTATTTCAATATTTATCTCTGGTGTCGATTTCTTTAAGAGAGAACTAGCCAATAAATAAATCAGTTTTTCTCACAAACTTCTGATCTCATTTTCATCGACCGATAAAAACCTTTTTTTAAACATATCGCATGTATTTCATCAAACGAAGAACAGGAAAAAACACGAGCTCCCCTTCCATGTCAAGTCTCTGTTATAAATTTCATCAACGCAGAAATTAATATGCAGTGACAATTTTTCTGAACTTGATTTTGTCAAGCTTTGAGACATAATAATAAATTGCTGGTTCCGCATAAAAAATACCGTTTTGGAGTAAAATATCTCTTTTACGCAAGACTTTATATCTAATAAAAAGCACAACTCTCTACGAAAGGTAGATAGAGATAGGCACCTGTAAACGTTTGGGATTTAGTTAGTCAGTAATTGGAATAAAACTTTAACGTTTCAAGTCTCCCTAGCGACATTTTTTGTAAGTAATCCAATATTTCTCAGAACTGATTCTCAAAGTCCCCAAATAATGTAAATAAAATCGATTTGTTCCTTGCAATGAGCTTCTTGTAACTAGGGCGGCAAAGAGAGGGGCAGGTTAAGGGGACACCAACCATTTATAACAAAAAATATACATATATAAAAAATATACAATATAATATGGAAAGAAAACTGTTAACATTAAGAATACTGTATAAATGTAATACATGTCTCCTTATATGTATACACAATCATGTATAACAGCGCCCTTGAGGTGATTTTTCACAAAAACGGCGCTATATAAATCGTCCAAATATTATTATTATTATTATAGAAACACAGAACTCATCAAAACTTCCCAAATACATGCACACTTTGACAAGACGGTAATATGGTAAGCTCATTATGGTAAGCAATCCATTGGTTACGAGGGGGCAATTTATATAATTGGCTGCCAGATGATTAAAAATGAAAAAAATTAGGTAGATTTTAAAAAAAATATGCTCAATAAAATAATGACAGTGAATAATATTGTAATGTAATGTAAAATATATTTAGTTTAGTAAAAATATATTCAAACAAATATACAACTTATATCCACTTAATTTATTTCTGAACGTAACCGGTTTCAGCCTGTTAAGGCTATCTTCAGACTGGAGATTTGTTTTAATATATTAACAATGGAATTCCACGATGAATTGTCAGTATCAAAAAATAAATATTATAAAGTTTAGGTTTTTCTAGTTAAATACGGGAAAATATAATTTTCTTTTTTTCTACAATGAAACCTTTAAAAACCCGCAAACCATTTAATACTTTCAAATAATTATTATTTATAAAATGTATATAACGGTGTAGAGGTGTAGACATATTCATCGTTTTTGGGTTTGTTATGTGGAAGTTCTTCCTTACAATTTTGTATAGTACCCTCCATGCCTTAAAGCATTTTAAATCAAATAAAAGTGTTTGAATGCTGTCGATAGATTTAATAGCTGTACATATATAGCACTTATTATTTACAAGAAAATCGGATTTATTATCTTTAGGTAGGTAAATTTAAAATAAAAAAGTTGTGATGAACTTATTTAAATAGTGAATATAAAAAGTCCCCCAAACCGCCAGTTCCCCAAACAATCACCCGGAAATAGTGTGACTAGGTCTGGCTATCAGGGAGAGAGGGGGAGGGAGAAGGGGAGATTATGCTTGGAGTGAGTCATCATTAGGGCTTATTTTTTGGCCCTTCACAATCCCATTTCTGGGCCATTGTGCATTGTGTATTGTAGAGTAATGAAGGCGCGCATAAAGGGCGACACATAGGGACTGAGAAATGCTTTGGTAACGTTTGTTGGAGGGAATCATGTCGGCTAGTATGAAATATGTTAATTCACATAATTAATGAGATAAAATGAATTTTGGACGCGTTTTTTAAAATTTAAAAGCTAGTGAAAATCTGGATTTCAAGAATATTAAACAATATTATTTTTTTTAAATAAAATATTGATCAAGCAATCGATCCATGCTTCGACTATTAAAATAATTTTAATTTCGATTATGGTCATCTAGTAGGTACTTAAATACCGATCTACTAAATTATCGAGAAAATTGTTAAAAACCGTCTCAGCTTTTACCTTGAAGATAATAACATTCTTTCTGAGAGACAATATGGCTTCCGACCGGGTTTAGGTACAGAAAATGCCATTGGCAATCTGACTAAAGTTGTTTCTAATAACATCGATCGAGGAATCAAAAGCATCGCGCTCTTTCTGGATCTGGCTAAAGCTTTCGATACCATCTCGCACAAAATCCTTTTGAAAAAATTACAGCTAATCGGTATACAGGGGCAGTTACTTAAATGGTTACGAAGCTATTTAGAAAATCGGAGCCAAAGAGTTAATATTAATGATACTTTAAGCGATCCAGCAAATATCGAATTTGGTGTACCACAAGGAAGTACTTTAGGACCGATATTGTTTAATATCTATATCAATGAACTTTGCAACAGTAACCTTGCCGATCATATCATCACTTTTGCTGACGATACGGTCTTAATATTTGAGGGCAAAAACTGGTACGAAGCGCATAGAAAAGCCGAAATTGGAATAAACAACGTCAAACAATGGCTAGACAATAATCTCCTTACTCTTAACACGGATAAGACCAAATTTATACGTTTTAGTGCAACACAAGCGGGACAACCCAAGGTAATTATTAATATTACTATTCACATTTGCAATGAACCGAACACTTGTACTTGCAATAAACTAGAATGCGTTGATAGTTTAAAATATTTAGGAATCATCATAGATAAATATCTGAGATGGGAAGAACACATTAACTCAACTGCCTCAAAAGTCAGAAAACTTACTCACCTTTTTATTACCATCAGAAATATTCTCTCTGTAAAAGACATGAAATCAATATACTATGCCATGTGTAATTCTTTACTTGAATATGCATCCCTAGGATGGGGTGGATGTGCCAAAACAATATTGGACTCCCTGGCTAAAGCACAGAAATCTTTACTAAGAGTCATCCTTAAAAAACCATTCAGGTACCCCAGTGATGCATTATTCACGGAATTTAAAGTTCTCGATGTTAGACAATTATATATTAGAAAGATTGTATTACATGCTCAAAAACGACGCCAGCACTATCCATCCATTGACCACCTTCACGACACCCGACATTCAAGGAACAATCCAAGAGTCCCAATAAAAACGACGACGTCCCTTGGACAACGTCAATTTTCGTACTTAGGACCTAAATTATTTAATATCATTCCTAATGCTTGGAAAACGAAAAGTACCAATGTTTTGCGCAAATTAATCAACGACTGGCTCCTTGATTTAGGGAGGGTCAAAAGCGAAGATATGTTGACCAAGAGATAGGATTCTTATTATTACCATCTGGCTTGTATTTGCTTTATTTACTTTACCGGTTTTATTTACTTTACCGATTTTGTTTACTTTACCGGTTTTATCTTTTATCTTTTATCTTTTATCTTTTATCTTTTATCTTTTATTTGTTTTTGTTTTTGTTTTTAAGCGCTCTAGGGGAAAATATCTGAATTTGATTTTAAGATATCATTATTTGTCTTCTTTTTCTTATGAGTACAAAATTATATACTGTTAGGAATACATAATTAACACCTTTTCCTGCTATAAATAACATGTTATGTTAGTAAACAATGTATTATGAATTTAAATTTGTCAATTTGACTGGCCTAAAACAGGATCCATTCCTAGTTGGCTAGTCAAAGTTTCCACATATGTTTTATTGTTCAATTTTATGTGAAATAAAGTTATTATTATTATTATTATTATTACTTAATTATAAACTGCTGAAGTCCCCGGCGGTGCCCGAGCTTTACACACAGTTTTCGAAATCAAATGTAGACAGTGACCTTTCTTTGCATATTATACACATCAAATTAACACCGCCCGCTTGCCAGCCCCCATTGTCCACCACATACAGACATTTCCCTTGATATATTATATATTTCAACCAATTTACACAAAACCTTGACAAATTATAACTAAACCTTCCTCATGAATCACTCTATCTATTGGTGAAACCGCATGAAAATCCGTTCAGTAGTTTTTGAGTTTATCGAACAGATAAGACAGACAGACGCGGCGGAGGACTTATCATTCGACAAAAGATGCCGTCCAAGAGGTAACCATAGGTAATATTGAAAAAATGCGAGTAAGATAACGATGATTTCACATTTGAAAAAAGAATATTTACTGAATTAATTAAACGGTCACCATGTTGAAACGGAACTTAAAAACAAATTTATAGATAGACGAAACGAAAAAAAAGAAAGGATAATACATTTTATCATTCAAAGAAGGCAATCGTGAGAGTTCAGAATGCTGTCCGATAGAGAATGTAGGAAGGTTTGAAACAGGGTACCAGGAGTCGATGAAATGGTGGGTGATGGGGCGGGGGAGGGGGCATCAATTGAGCTACTTCTGATCCCTTTTGATGTGTAAAATCCTATTCATCTTATTCAATTCTCTCCAGGACGACCATCTCCTTCCCGTACTGATATCAATGTACCAATGTACCAAACACAGCATCCTTGCTGGTACAGGTTTACCAAATAAATCAGAAAACAGTGGTCTATATTCATTAATAATTCCGGATATTTTGTAATTTTTCTCAGATTTTTTAAAAAGTGCGTAGATAAGCTAGTACGATATTTTTTTTTACCCAACAGTGGTTCAAATTCATACGGTTTAAGAAAGGAAACACAGTCGCCGAGAAATTTTAATAATAGGTATTTTACCAAAATGACGCAAAAACAAAAAGAGAAAGGGAAAACTGTATTTCACGCTGACAACATCTAAATACAATCGTCAAATTCGAGGTTTCGTTGTTCCCATTTTTCTCCTCCAAAACTGGACCCATTTTCAAGATTTTTTTCCCAACTGTATTTGAAGAAAACATTCTATATCCGTACGTTTTTCTTTTTATAATTTTAAAACATATTGTCTAAATTAAATACTGAACGTCTGTTGATGGCAGTCAACGCAATTTTACGATTTTTGGAGGGACCTAACTCCTATAAGTAGTAACTTATCAAAAAAAAGCAAAATACCGACACGCCAGTGGTAGATATCTATACAGTATTACAAAATAACTGCACTAGAGTCAAAATCAAGAGAGGAAATTAGGGATTACGTTTGTATGGACAAAACACCGCCCGGGATTTATGAAAAGCAGAAATAATATGTAAATATAGCACAGCTGAAGGAATATTTATTAATTTTTAAAGTGTCCGTTAAACAATTGTACACCGATAGATAACAGTGATTACAGATACTAACCAGCAGTAGTAATACAAAATAGTAAAAGTAAGCACATCATATCAGTCTGTACTGATGATTTACAATAATACTTACTAAAGAAGATCACACATTATTGTGTATTTTTACGATGATACAACTAAAAAACAATAATAAAAACAATGATAAAATTTTCAACATTTTAAGTAACCCCCGAAAAACAGAGCTGATAACCTTGAAACGCCTAAATAAATTTTAAATTGTAGCTAAGAACCCAGAACACACAGACACAAAGACATACAGACAAGTCAAACTTAAAATACCTTTCCTTTTACGTCGGGAGTTAAAAATTGCGAAATACAGAGAGTTTACAGTCCATGGCGTCATTAATAATTATAAGAAAAAAATCATTAAATTTATTAAATAATTTATCAATATTTCTTAAGACAACTATAGATCTAATTTTGGAAGATTCATCAAATTTAATAAGAAACAATACGTGGAGTAAAGGTAGTGACCATAATATTGTGTTAAAAGAAAAAAAATGTAGGTGATTTTATTCCCACATAAGCGAATCGAAACCGTAACTCCATGGCTCTTAGCCAATTTAGTAGACCACTACACTATGGAAACAGTAATCTTTTTTAACCCAATAAATTTAGGTTAAAAATATTCTTTACAATTATCGGTTTTTCCGGTTTTTGGCAACCCTGTAAAATGGATAGCTTTGTATTTGAATGGGCAAGATGAAATGAGAGATGTTATAAATGGTAATATTAACACGAGTGTTACATAGGTAGCTGGTACCTAGAGATGTGAGGATCTATTGAAGCGTTTGTACAAAAGAAAACGATGAACTAGGGGGCAAGCAAATGGACACTATCAATCGAGTAAATAAAATGTCAGAAGGAAATTTATAAATGCTTTGCTGCATAAAAAGTGAATTTTCGTACGGTTTCATTATTTTTTTACTAGCTGATGTGTACCCGGGCGTAGCTCGGGGTTATGAATGGTTTGGATTAAGTTTCGAGGTTGTGAATTCTAGTGTACTGAAAACTGGATGTAGATTTAAGGTGGAAATAATTTTTTTGTGAAGAATTGAAAAATATATTTTTTTAAATATTTGTTTGATACGTTTTCCTCGGGTTTCATCGACGTCGTACGCCATTCTATTTTACGTCATACGTTTTACTTTTTTTCCTCTTTCTTCATTCGTCACGTACGCCTCATTTTACAACAAATTAAAATACTGATTAATGTCTTCCCAGGCGGTTGCCAACTTTTCTACCATTATGATACTAAATGAAGTATACTGTTACTGTAACTATAACTGTAGTAATTGTTACTGTTGAAAAAATACATTATTTCTACTTTAACTCGTCTCCGTATCTCTCATTCCAGTGCAGAGATATTTATAAGTCTTACTCGGACATCCTTAACTTTTTCTACTATTCACTTCTATATACCACTGTTAAAGATTTTAATATGACACAAAACAAATATCGATTGAAACATCGTTAAAAACCAACTTCGAGAAACTTTATTCAAGATTGAGTGAATTTATGAAACTATTTGTGTAGGTACGTGAGGAGATTTTAAAGTGTTAGAAGAATATACAACACGTGAGTCGATAGAAGAAAAAGTCGGGGATGCTCCAGGAAGATATGGCACGATTAAATTAACCAAATATTTGACTATTACTGTAATTAAATGAAGCTAGAAAAGCCGGGGGCAAAAGCTAGTCCTCTATATAAATTCTTGCCAAATGAGTTCCAATTTTCAAAAATATTACCTAAATACCAGTAGGTACGAACTGTACCGCTTGTCTGAATTCTTCATACAATCAGTTCCAATATTGAAAATTACACTTGAATTTGAATTTGTGCTCAGTAAATGAATGTTTGATATTCTTTGGGTATACAAAATTTGATTCAACCATCACAACCATTAAAGTGAAAATTACAACTTAAGGGTACATAATGATCATTCAACAACTCTTTAGAATTCTTAATAGTTGTACTGTAATATTATTCTATGCAAGCAGTTTATCACCACCATCAACCGCAGAGTTACATAGTTCAGAAACAATTCAGCTTTGGAGCCCGGGAACCAGGAACCAAAGCCACCTAACATTACCGCCCACCAAGTACCAACTTACCCCAGATGTCATCAACTTCCCTTATAAATCACAAGTGAATTTAGCCGCAGGCGGAGGGTGAGAAACGGAGCATTCCTCTTACGAACTTGTGGCTCCTTTCGAATATTCTGCGTGTTTTAATACTTGCTAATAATCTACAATCTTCTACGTACTTAACACCAAATGAAAGAAACTAGTTCAGACATACAAACATCTGTTTGGGCGGGAAAGGCAGTTCTACTGTTCGCGCCGGTCCTACTTGAGAATGCCTGAAAAAGCATTGCTGTCAAATATTTTATTATGAACATTGTACATCAATCTCTTTATAAGAGTTCCAACTAAATGTATATGCATAAAACATATAAATAAAATAAATATACATGTATATGTGATACAAGTCTTCCCCACATTCTTAGGTCTTTTATGTGGAAGAACAATTTACCAAAAGGAAACTTACACTTTGGCTCTGGAGATGCCCAAATTGTTATTTTTTTAATGATTTGTACCAAAGTAATAAACCTTTTTTTTGTAATGTAGAGATGAGTTCGGCTACATCAGAGAGTTAGGTTTTTACCCATGGCTGTTTCCAACAGCTTTTATCTCGGGAATGTTGAGTATCTGCAGCCTTAGTTCTAGGAGAGATGTCGCATTACTGCTGAACGGTTTATTATATCAATACTGGACGCCCCAGATACAAATTTCCCGAATGATTTCACACGAGGCCTCTGACATAGAGTTATGATTCTTCTGAGGTGCAAAACTAGCTTACGGTGATTCCCTTGTGATTACTAGGTCAATTGACTGCCTTGCAGAAAATATGGATATTTTCCACATGTCCTTCAACAACTTTAAGAACGAAATATGCATTAAAGTTTAATTAAAATACGATAACCTGTAAGTAAATAATAGGATCTACACGAATATAAACATGTAACCTTTTTTTGCTGGATTATTTTATGAATTCTCCATGCTAACTATATTTTTTGGTAATTTCTTATCGCTTTTGGAATATATTGGTTTTTGTACTGTTTTTTGCAAAATAAACGAATCAGTGTAATCATTCAATTTGTTTACTTGGTTAAAATACAGTGCAGTACAAACGCCCACACTAAATAATAAAAGTCTCAACAAAGACGTATCTTGGAAGAACCATGTAAACTGACTACACTATACCAACATACTGAACTCACTTATACACGGAAAATACATATAAACCGAACGGTCATGCGAATGATTACTGTCTGTACAAGACGGAAGGCGTAGAATAAGTGTTATATTATTTGTACTATGGCAATGGGTCAATATGCTCAATACAACCAATTTAATGAAACTAGCAAATATAATCTAAAAAAATTATACAGCTTTAAAATCTCAATAATTATTAATTGGCCTGCAATGCAGAACTCATCATCATGATAAATATCAATTATTTTCATTTAACGGGTTGTTTGATTTACATAGCGGTGCAAAAATTATTCAAATTGGTGTTAAATAAAATCATTACCCATTTGAGAGATAGTGTTCAAATAAATCAAGTCAATACAATAAATAAATATGCCGATTTCTCTAGCATTATGAGAAATGAGATTGAATTTGTTGAATGCATTTTTTAATAATGCATAATTAAATCGGTGCATTTGCATTACAATGAAAAAAGGATTTTTTTCAATTGAAGTGATGCACTACTAAATAATGCAAGATCATTCATTTACTTTTGGTTTGAAAATTAGATCGTTTAGAAATATTTTAGATGCGTTTATTAAATACTGCGACTAGAACACATATTTACGTTTGAAATATTCGAGCATCTTTTATTAGTATTTTTGTAAGCTTAGAAAAAATAAAGTAAGAGACCTATAAAAACTGCTTTAAAGTTCAAAATCTCCTACTTTAGGATTATGATTTTATTGTATAAATAAAATTCTTTGGAAAATAGTCGTAAAACATTTAAATATTTATGCCTTAGCTTCGCAAAATAAAATAAAGCACGCTTTTTTACTATGTTTTTTTTCTTGAATAAATCAAAACGGGCAGCTGATATTAAACGGGAATTTCAACCTTATGGCCATCTACATAAGGAGTGTTCTTGTTAGCGGCTTAATTCTGAATTTTAGATGACGCGGTACATCGCCTAAAGTACACAATCCAATTTTCAAATAATAATTCCCTAATTTACTCCAATTTTCCAGCTTGAAAGTGTCATAGAACAATTTGGTTCAGGCGACACAATGTCTTTTAGAAATCGGTTAATATATTCAAGATAATTTCCTGTACGCCTTGTAATTTCCTCTGCCTAGAAGATTCCAGAATCGAGGGTTATTTAAAATTTATAAAGTAGAGCGCAAATAAATGAATTCTTTTATAACCCTCCTTTTTTCGGGGGGTGAAAACCACTAGAGTGGTTTTAAAGTCTAGTTGCCTTGACAACGCCGATTTTCGCTTTGCTTCTGTCCCATCCAGGCCTAGGGGTGGAGGGTGGAAGGATATAGAATTGCATTCACGTGACGGAGGTACGAGTGCCAATGGTAGATGGTTATAGAATAATAAGTATTGCAGTTAGAAAGCGTCATCATTTCATGTGGCCCTGGTATTAGGAGACCAATCATTGATTTCTGTAAAATTACTAGAAATAAAAGGTAAGTAAGTACATTTAGATTATATATTAAATCAGGTTTTTGAATGAACTTTTCACTAAGATAGATTTCATTTATGACTATATAAAAGTAGTATTTTAACAGAAAACCAACACAATAGTATTTTTTAGCTGCACTCAGGAGGCTCTGAAGAAAATAATTTCCATCAAGGACTATGCCTAAGTTCTGGGAGGAAAAGCGTATGAGGGTCGGTTAGGAATCTGGGGGTCAGTGTGTTCAGGAGTGATGGACGTATGAACCCATCCCTCCAACTACGATGCAAGGCGTTGGGTCAAGAGAGTCAGGCTGTGGAGGTCAAAAGTAAGTCAACCAGTTTCTCCCGATCCAGACAGCCACGCAGAAGGTGGGCAAACGCTTCCTAACACCTAGACAAACCTCACCCCATGAACCAGGGCACCCATGCTTAGTCATCGAACGTAATGACCTATGGCAGGGTTGTTAGTGAAATTAAATAAATGGTTAATTCAATAAACGGTTACAGTGGCAGCGGTACCCATACTCGCGTCCCAAATTTAAAATAAAATCTGTGAAAATATATAAATAAAACACAGTAACTTTTTAATACCGAAAACTATTCACATTTAAGACGTTGGCAAAGTCTTTCTTTTTATACGTTAATTTTAACATCTGCAAGATATGAAAACTGGTCAGAATTTATATCATTACATTACATGGTATAAAATGAAGTCGCTCAAAATGTTTGTGCGCTTAGATATTTTAAACTACGCAACGGATTTTCATGCGGTTTTCACCAATAGATAGAGTCATTCAAGAGGGAAAGGTTTATACGTATAAAACATGCTTATTATAGTAGATAAAAGCCGAGAAATTTAAATATTCATCATTACATAGTATAAAATGAAGTCGCTCAAAATGTTTGTGCGCTTAGATCTTTTAAACTACGCAACGGATTTTCATGCGGTTTTCACCATAGATAGAGTGATTCAAGAGGAAGGTTTATATGTATAATACATGCTTATTATAGTAGAGAAAAGCCGAAAAATTCAAATATTCAATTCAGGCAGCGGGCAGCTGGCAAGCGGGTGGTGTGGATTTTATAAAGGTTGGGTAATGGCATTGTGTTTCGTTAACCACAGCAACGTGTGGCCGGGTCTTCTAGTAATTAATAAATAATGTTAATAAAATAAAAGCAGGTATCTAATTGTAATTATAAACCATAGCTATTCCACGACTACTTGAATTGTGCGCTATGATTGATTTAAGGATTAAGATTTTAAATGAAATTTCACACTCCAAACAACGAAGAATATTTGATAGAGTAATTCTCAAGAGATGTTAATGAATTATATTCGGAAATAAGTACCCGCATACATCATAAGTGAATATTTAATCGCCGAGTCCCACGCAAAGCAAGTGGCTCCGATAAAGTAATAGATTTGCAGAAATAGTACCTACTTTACAAAGGGCATGTCATCGAGACAATCGATGGTCGAGTTTTCAGGGATTCTCATGTTATTTCTGTTATCAGGGTTGGTTTCCTGGCAATATAAAAATCATTTGTAAACACTGTTCTTGATCCCTTCTGCAACCATATTGACCATTACAATCATTCGTCCTCTTGATTCGGAGTAAAGAAAACTCGAATAGGGGAAGAGCGGTTGTTTTGACAGTGACCAAAAAGGGGAGGTGTCGAGTAGAAGGACACCATTAATCAGCAAGGGGTAAGTATATACTTAAAGGGAAAGGCGGGGAAGCTGGAAGAAAGAGGACTGCAGAAGAAGGATGCGATGGAATAAACAAAAAGCATGGTAAAGGGTCAAACTGGGGACAAAGGACAGAGAAAAATTTACTTGACAAGAATTGTGGGTTGCTCTATTTTTGGTAAAGCTCAATTGGGCGAAAGATTAAGGAAAAATCTAGATGATAAGAAACCCCGTTTGCTCTGTTTTGTAAAAAATTCAATTTCATTAAGGGCTGAGAAAAAAACACTCTTAGGACATGTTGTTTCAAAAAATTTGACGGATTCATCAAATATTTGAAATTAATTTTCACGTTCTGCTAAATTATATTCAAGTTCTGTGATTATTTCAGTTTTCGGAAGCAACTAGCCCATAATGATACAATAACAGAGCTTGAATAGAACATACACAGAACGTGAAAATTAACTTCATATATTTGATAAATCTGTCAATTTTTTTAAAACAACCCGTCCTTAAATTTCAAAGATGATTCTTTATCAAGCTAGAGACATAGTTTGAGCATAATCAAAGTTAGGTAGATACCAGGCAAAGCATGAAATGAAATTTGTTTCGTTAAGAGATCTGAGAAGTCTGGCACCAACCCTCTCTTTTTATTTTATTTTATTTTATTTGAATACCTCAAAAAGTCCCAACTGCTCCAGTGGATTATGGCAACCCCAATTGGGGTTGGTTGTAAAGCGGTAAGAGGGGAGGGAAGGAGATGGTGAATAGGAAGATAGGCAAGTACCTGTCTATTCAGATCTAGTCACAAAATACGCCTAAAGGCATTTCAAGTAACGTTTCAATTCTGAATGGTGATCTTACACCAGAGCGATATTGAAAGTATCTTCCACTCTCAGGAACATGCGGCAAATCACGCCTGTCTCAACACAGGTGTACCCTAGCGAGACAGGCATCGAATAATATATTGTAAACATCACGTATAATAAAATAAAAAATAAAAATAAAAAAACCTTATATAATTTTAAATGATTAAATTGTGAAAATATAAATCAATCAATTTAAATTTATCTGCGCACACCAGGGTTTGAACCTGCGACCCCCAGATCGCTAGTCGACAGAGCCTTGCCCCTCGACCACGGATAACATTATTATTACACACTTCCTTTGTCTCACAGCGATCACCACATTGGAATGCAATAGTTTTATTGGATCCCGACTGTAAGAATTCCCGTATCACATTTTAAAATACGTTAGAAACTAGTTAATCAATGAACAACGTAATAATGAAAGACATTCAAGGAAAATTTTCGGATACAAAGAAAATTGGCTCTGTACTCTTACGTATTCATGAACCTATTGTTGGTTGCGTTGAAAGCTGAATTCAAAGAGCAGACTGTAAAGTTTAACAAAGGTTTTAAATGTACATCAGAAGCTACATTGGATCTACTCTATTCGCACATACTTCAATGCAGCACCTACTAAAAGATAAAACAAAGCAGACGAAAGCGAACAGGGAGACAGGGGAACATCAATAAAGCAAAGAGAAACCACAGCAAAGCAAAACAAAAACAATATAAAAGCAAAATAAAAACAAAGCAAAATGCCGCGTTTGAACGAAAGTAAACACCGTGTTGGAAAGGTACAAATAAACAATATCGACCTAATTAGCTCTGATTGCGAAGCACTGTGCTTTTAATGTCACGTTGGTTTCGCCATAATAATAGTATACAGTCACTGGTCACTGTTCACGCACATAGATGTCTTTGTAAGCAATTAACAATTTCATTTTAATTCAACTCAATGGAAAAGATAGGAAAAGCTTCAATTTTTTCAAATCATATTTTTTGGTATTTATAATGTAAACCGATTCGTAATAAAGATTAATCTAAAAGAGTGATTTAGCATTAATCTTTGTATTAAATACACGATCGAATCTATGATTACATGATATATTTTCAGATTAACAGGTGAAAACTTGTAAGAGATTTCCTATCTGTGCGACCTAGAGCAAGTGCAGCTATTTTCCTATAAAATGAGTGACATTTTGAGGCGGCTAACAGATTGAAGCAATTGCAATTATAGATGTGGATCATTCAGAGGAAAAAACCTTAGAGAAAGGCCTTAATTTAATGAAGGGAAATGGACGAGTGACCGTAGCTCGTTTCATATATTATGTACGAGCTGTTTTACAAATTAACTCTTTAGGAAGCGGTTTGTTCTCATTCTGCCGAAATGAACTGTGTTGTGTAGCATTGTGATCAAGATCAAAGAATATCCCCAGGAGCTCTTCTATTACGGTGAAATCGATAACTTTACAATATCGGATCGATAGGCGTAACTTCCGATGATTTTATATCGATGTCCCTAGCACGGTTCGCTGTTGACAGCCCGATATTGACAAGGAATTGTGATATTGACAAGGAATAAATAAGAAATAAGGTATTTTATATGAATTGAAACTACGAAAAGCCAAACGCCAAGCAATGAAGAAAAAATATTAATAAATTGGCAATGTTGAATTGAAATACTAACCTAAATATGCATTGGCAATCTGCATTTACTTTTTGACGCTAAATGGAAGTTAATTAGTTAATGAAGTCTTTATTCATGTTTCAGGTATTTTCGTTTCTCAACGATTGAACTTTGATTGAACGATAGAATAAATTGATAACGTTTAAGGTGCATTACTTAAGTATATGGATCGCGTATACGACTACATTTCAAGAGCTTCGTTAGTTCCATACATTCATTAAATAAGCCAGTAATTTTCCATAACAATCAACACAATTAAAAACATATGTGTATATATGTGTATATTTTAGAAAACCATATATTTTTTTATATATATTTATTTATTTAACATTTACACAATATAACATAATAAAGCATTACATATTTTATACACTCTCCTAATAATGCAAGTGCTTGTGTTTAGGAGAGGACAGCTTGTTAATAACTTTTTTTTTTCTTTATAAATCCTTAAGAATTTAACTATTATAAGGATTATAAGTTTATAAGGGTAATTTAAGAAGAAATATATATAGGATGTACATAAAACCTTTGGAATAACAAACAGTCAAAAACGATACCATAGAGACCGCGCTAAATGTATCAATCGTTGGTCGGAATATCTGTTAACAATCGTAGACCGTGCTTGCAAATATTGATAACAGACCGTAGATGAAGGATTTGATCAATATCGTATTGATAAAGGGTTTTATCGATCGACCATGCTAGACCACCAGATATGCATAAGTCTTCGTAGACAATAATATTGTTTGTAATGGTGATTAGAATGCACACACAAACATGCAAACACAAACTAGATGTTATTATTAATAAGCTACGAATCGCTACATTTTTTGTAGGCAAGTAGAAGTTTTATTTTTTTTATTTGAGATAATATCTTATTATGAGTTAAAATAAACATCCTGTACACGTGTGAATTTGCCGGTCGAGTGAACTGTGAACTGGCCGGTTGCAATTGGCATTCAAATCAAAGATCGTTCGCAAAGCGAAATCAAAATTACATTCCAGTCATCCCAATAATAATAATTGACTATAAAATGTATTGCCATCATAATAATTTCACCTGTACAGTTAAACTAGAGATAGCTTTGAGATGACCATCACAATATGAATAAATAAGTATAATAAAAACAATTAAAAACTTTTTTCCACTTAATTTATTTGTGACCTGTTTAGGCGCCGTATCCCCGCTCAAAAAGAAGAAGATGGAGAAATATGTAATTATGAATGTTGAAGAGAGTGCGCTAATATATAAAACGGTAAAATTGAAGCCAAAATTGTTAAAATGTTGAATAAAACATGACTCGTTTAAAATAGAGAAAAAATCTCTTGGGGGCTGTTTAAAACAGCATTTAAAGAAACACTGTGAATTTTTACATACATAAAACTAGCAAAATAACTGAATCAGACGTGAAAATAATAATTTTCGGAGCATACTTTGCGATGGAGGAAATTTCGTATAATTTGCATTTCGGCGTGGGGAATGTATAGATATTGTCTTCAAAAATAACAAATATTTAAGGAGCTTAAAAACTTCAAATATTAAGGAGGATATGTAAGAAATCGGTAGAAATTCGGGTAGTGGCGGTTTTAATATAACGGCCACCCCTCTTACGGGGTTCATTGATGTTCACATGTTCATTATCCTAACGTGAATTTCCCTCCGTGACAACGTTAAATGGCTGTGAAGACACGATAACAACTTGCGTATATAACTTTACTCACCCAGAACTACCAACTAAATGGCTGCCACGTTAACAACTTTATACTAAATTCAACACTTGCCAACTTGACACCCAAATATAATATATTGTAATGTTTTGTCTGTTTTTTTTAACAGAGTGATTAAACTGTTTCAACCCCTCAAGCATGTTCTGCCAGATGGAAATATTTCCGCTTTGAAATAAAATAAAAATAATTGTATTACATCTGAACGTATTCGAAAACTAAACACTGATTTAGAAAGGCGATGAAATAAGCTTTAAAATTTTATTATTAGAAATAAACATAAAATTTCTAAAATATAAAAACTCTTAAAGCAAACATAAAATGTTTTAAAAATGGCTGACCTTACGTTTTTTCTAACTAAAATTACTTCTAACGAAAAAAATAAATAAAATCACACAAACGTTTTATTAGACAAATGTATTATCGCTTTTGTGTCATTTCATGTAAAAATTATTAATAAAAGTTTCTTTTTTTTAAATTGCGATTAGAAACGTTGGTTTCGTAGAGTCGTACAGATCAATTTTTACGTGGCCTTGATGTAAATATAAAGCGTGGCTTTTTCTCTTTCTAACACCATTCAGATCACATTTTTCACCATGACTGCAGGGGAGATACTACGATTTCTATGAGACCCAGATGAGCTGTTCCCCAAAGCGAACTGAGTAGTTTTTTTACAGGAGCTCCACACAGGAGGCCCTGAAGAAAATAATTTACCTCAGGGCCTATGTCATCTTTGGGGATGCTGTGTGGAGGTCTTTTTTAATGAAAGGAAGAAGAGGAGAGTTCTGGGAAGGAAAAGGGTTTAAGGTGTGGGTAGGAAACTGGGGTTCAGTGTGTCCTAGTCAACCCCCTCAAAGACCTAGACAAACCTCACCCTATGAACCCGGGCACCCATGCTAAATCAACAAAAGTAGCAAACCACTTGGGGTGATCTATGGCAGAGGTGTTGTGCAATTAAGGTTCCCGGGGCGGCGGTACCCATTCCCGCCTCCCACATAGTCTGAGGTGTTATACAGTGAAGTTTACGTAGCAATAACAACTGACTACGTAATTTGGCTGTCGCACAGCCAGGCCTAAACTAAGTCGGCCCAATACCTGAGGTAATATTTCACTAAACTGACTAAACAGGTGCAATAAAAATTACACAAGTAGGTACCTTTAATATATTCCAGAAATAAAAGGGTTGCTATAGAAAGTAAATTAAAGAAAAGCTTATCCACTTAGGTAAATTCTTATCACGATATTCCCATAAATGGTTTGAATTGTAATTGGTTTAAAGTCTTATTTGACGAAGTAGGTATTATTCCACGAAGACCCATGGAAATTTTAATAAAAGCTTTTTGGAAGCTAGCGATATTTTTAGTACAATATAAGTCTCAAAAAAGTCTCCTTTCATTCGAAATTTTAATAGGGGGAGTAAAAATAAACCTGTACAAAGTGCCGCCAATTAGTATGTAATTCGATGCAAGACCGCATCACTGGGTTTTTAAAATGATTGATGGAATTTTTATAATAAAAATTCGTAGTGAAATTATACAATATTTGACATTATTGCAGCCTCGAGTAAAATTACTGAAACACTTTGTAGAAATGGGCTCTAATGTCGCCAAATTATAATAATGTCTAATAAATGTCGCCAAATTGACCTTTCCGCTCCTAGGCTTCAGAAAGGCAAATTAAAGTGTACCTATATCTACTTGATAAAGAATTTCAGAAAACATAGACTAATTTCAGAATAAGTAAGGAAAACATGTGTTTTACTTTACGGAACACCAGTACATTCACAACTCACGTGTATCGGTGTATCTATTGAGTAAGCTAATGTGGTGTATAGAATTATATGTGTAGTTTCAACGTCCTTTAACAGATTTCGTTAGTACAGACAGTTATACGTAGTTTTTAGGTATCTCAACAGATGTCAGTTAAGTAGTTCCTTAGAAGAGGGCCATCAATCGTCGTTCGTGTCGAATGCACAAACGTTTACGGAAATAGCCGAAACTATATATGTAAGACCGCTAGGCTCCCACAGTGTTTGGGTTCCCAGCTTCAGAATAACTTAGAGCGTCCAGATAAATATTCATTGTAAACCTTACGACAACGTTAATAAAGCAATTTGTAATCTCGATGAACGTCGATCTTCATTGGAGTTTTCTGTAATATATTTCAAGTAATCTCAATCACTGGGATTAAAAAACATCCCAGTTAACTAAAATTGGGGTTGATTATTGCTTAGAATAGTTTCAGCCGTGTTAGGTGACCAGATCTGAAAAGCCAGGAACTTTCCTACATTCATCACCCCCATCTCAACCACCATCGAAACCACACCAAATAAGAAACAATAAAATGATTCAAAATGGACCGCAATAAATCATAGCAATATAAATTAATCGATAGCAATGAATACCCTTTAGGATACGCAGAACAGACCAAAACATATTCAAAGAGAATTGTGATAAGAAAATAGAAAAGAAAAAGAAAGAAGAACATTAACTGGAGTCTTGGGAAGTTTTTTTGCATTTTCAAATATGTCCTAAACGCCGCAGGGTCATTGATAGGCTACGTTGCAGAATACTTTACGATACGTTATAGGGTGTGTCAAATATAAAAGTTTTTTGGGACACTTTTTTAACACAATTCAATTGGGTGTTTTTACTACACATTTATTTATAAATGCATTTTTATAGCGTGACAGCGGAAGAAAGCTTATTAGTAACAGATCGTGTTTTAGTGTATACGGGCTTTATTTATGTTGTTGCAACAGCAAAGGCAGTGGAAGTTTATTTTTAGTAGGGCTGTATATGATTAAGAACAAAAGCAAAACCACCAGCGCATTGACATTTGACGTTTTTGAATCTTTGGAATTCACTCACACTTCAATACTATCCTTGTAACTATATTCCATACTTAAAATTATTATCACAGCTAGTAGTATTGTAGAGGTCTACGGAAACATCACGCTACAGTTTGTGAGAGAGATGCAAAGTTATAAATGAAAAGTTTTATTAACATTGTAAAAAAAAACAAACCAATTGAGTTCTTTAATTGAATTTATATGAAGAGCAGCTTAATGTACAAACGATTACACAAATAACAAAAGTCAATAGAAATACAAGCTGTTAAAAATATAACAACAAAAAATATGAACATTGAATTGAAAACCATTCTAAAAATCATTTTCGCATTTATGGTGTATTTTCGGTGACCGATGGTTGTTCCCGAAATTATAATTATTATAAAATTATAATTGTTTGCGAATTATTTACCAATTTTAAACCTAAGAAAAGATAGACTTATAAATACATTTAATAATAAGTTGGTATAGAATACCAAAGAATTTATTTATAGTATCGTACTTTTTTGTACTTAAAACCTGGTTTATACAGTATATAGACAAGTGTATTTGCCGGGGGAACAAGTGTTAGGTCACCTTTTCGTAGCCAATCGTATTTTTTGCAGACTAATTTGTTGTGCGATTGCGACATGTTATACGTATAGATACCAAATTTGGTCACAAAACATTGTAAGTAGCATTTTTATCACACTATTGCATAAAATTAGTGTCAGTTGTCACCATTACCAAAAATGATTGACAACTTGCAAAAAAATGAAATTAAATTTCTAAACAACAATCTAACAAATACTCCATACCGATCTCTATACTAGTTTTTTTGCACTCCAAATATTATTTTGTCTATATATTTTTTATAATATGAAATGTCAAAAGAAGCGAAGCTAGCAGTCCACAATGGAGTGCTGGTGTCTACCCTGGTGTATGACAGTGATATACCGAACTGGCAAAATAAGGATGAAAGTAGACTGAATGCTGTAGAAATGATATTCCTAAAGCGTATGTGCAGTAAAACCATGTATGATCATGAGAGAAATGTGGAGATCCGCAAAAAATGCAAGGCTGATAAAAGAGTAATGAGTAAGATTAAGATGATCTGGGCATGTAGAGTGAATGAACGAAGAGAGGAGTGAAATGAGATTACATGACACAAATGTGAATAGAAGAAGAAGTCGGGGACGCACGAAGAAGACATGGCACGATGAAGTGAATCAGATAAGTCGGGCCGTGTCAAGAGTCAGAATAATAGAAGATTATGAATGTAAAAATTAGGCAAGGAGTGCGTACCAAGACCGATTTATTTGGCGGTGCGTCCAACCCTTCGACGGTCGGCGTGTTCTAGCGGTAAGGCTTTTGACTCGCAATATGATGGTCGCGGGATCGAATCCCGACATGGGCAAATAAATTTTATTTGTTTAATTTGTGTTACTTCAAAATTAATTAATTAAAAATAATATTTAGAATATTTGCGACACTTTCCAGGGTGGACGATACTATCAGTATCGCCCTGGTGTAAGACCACCATTCAGAATTGAAATGTTGCTTAAAGTGGCTTTAGCCGTGTTTGGTGACCAGATCTGAATAGCCAGGTACTTCCCCACCCCCCTCTTTCCCACCTCCGTCCCCTCTCCACTACCTTCAGCCTCACAAAATACCCCAATTGGGGATGCCATAGTCTCACTGGCTCCAGACGGGAGCAGCTGAGACTCTTGTGAGGTTTTCATATAATAAAAAAAAGAAAAGTTAGTTTGTAAGTTAGCAAAATTTTTTAATATTTTATAAGTAGTAAAAATTTTTTACGCAGTTATCTGGCGAAGCATTTATTATGTCTGGTCACCCCGATCGCCAAACTGTGACAAATGACTCCCGTCAAAGTTAACCAGTTCAAGGGGGTGATACCCACAAAACCAGACAGTGGGAAGGGGAGGCGTGGGGCTGAAATAAGGGGCAAAAGAAAGATGAAAGTGTTATATTATGGTCCTGGGCCCATTTCGTGTTTACCCTAAAGATATTGAGACACTTCGGTGTTTCGTTATTTGTTGTTCTCACAATAAAAAAAGTTTAGGAAACTGGGTGCATAAAAAAATACGGCCGTTTTACTACGACAGAAGCTATCAAAAAAGTATAGTTTCTTGTTGTCAAAGACTTGCCAAGTGGAAAGGATATGAAAAATTCCCATGAAACATTTTCTTTGGGAGTACACGAATTTTTATTAATCACCATATTTTTTTTATATAACAGTTATGTTTGGTAAAATAATTTTAACCGAATGGCTGCTTTTAACATTCCCATAGCAACGGCACGGTGCCGGCAACATCACGCGGAGTCCCATTTCTTTAATACGAGTGAGGGAGATGAAATATAATGATTATATTTTTTCAATAGGCGCTTTTAGTATTCTCACATTTACGGAAAGGCGACGATACAAAAAAGGCAATAAACATTCGTTACTTTATCACAATAATGCTGCAGCCCTTTCTTACATATTAAATAATGGTGAGATCACGGACGTACAAAATATATGGACATGCCCTTACGTGATAAAAGGCGTGTTATTTCCCCCTCCCTTTGGAACCATTTTTCGGAACCGGCTGGGCTTGCGAGAGCCCCGCGTTAATCTAAAAAATGTGACGTCATCATTCTTGTCCCGACCAGTGTCGAGCTCTTATCGTACATTTTACGCACGGACGTTGTATGTCTATGGAACACATACTATGACATCGAGATACATGGCGACGCGAAACACAAAGCCACTGTTTACTGGGGTAAGTAAATCATGAAACATTTGTAAAAGCGTCTACGGCAACAAAATATTCGATTATGAAAATACTCAGAACCTTACTTTGCGAATTTGGACTTCACACATCTGTTCATAACGTGGCATGCAATTCGCGCTCCCATATAAAAAGGTCTATTCATTCAAAAGCAGATTTTTCTTTCAAGAACTAAATGGTGATATAGATTGATTTATTGGCGAATCACAAGTCTCTTTCCTCTCTTCGTCCCGCCATAGTTGGTTTTTACCCCTCATCTGTAAGTTCTCGTCTAGCTATTTGTATGTCTATGGGTGAGATAAAAGATGAGACATCCAATGTACGAATGTCTGTTTCTTCCAAAGTACTACTTTTTTCTTTGGAGGAAACAGACATACTTTTTGTGTTTCATTTTTTGTCTCATCATTAGTTCATGTGCAAGAAAGAGCTGCAGAATTATTGTGAGAAGGAACGTATGTTGATTGCCTTTTTGTACCATCGCCGTTCCGTAAACGTGGAAATATTAAGAGCAACTAAAAGGAGAAGCAAAGATACATACATCGTTTATCTCACTATTATTTAGTGTGTAAGAAAGAGATGCAACATCATAGTAATAAAGAACGTTACATGCTTGCTTTGTGCCGATGCCGTGCCGTCGCCATGGGAATATTAAGAGCAGCCATTACCAATGGATTGTCGTTCTAATAAACACCACAGAATATGTAATTATGTACGTATATGAAAATAACACAGAAAAATACTACCGAGCAAAATGCTTGAATGAATCTTACAACTTATAACTAGCTTAAATCCCCGATTTTTCCCGGGCTTTAGAAGGAGTTTTTTTTTAAACCAGATGTAAACAGATACGTTTTTAGATTTTCACGGCCAAAGGTATTTTCGTTATTTGTTTTTGGGGTGTTATGCCGTGTTGCGCAACCTCCTTATTTAGCCAACGTTTCGGACAGCGTTACAATGTCCATCATCGGGGTAGATGTGTAATTGTAATTACACATCTGCCCTAATGATGGACGATGTAACGCTGTAACACTGTAATTGTGATTACACATCTGCCCTGATGATGGACACTGTGACGATGTCCGAAACATTGGCTAAAGAAGGAGGTAGCGCAATACGGCATAACACCCCAAAAAACAAATATCGAAAAAAAGAGATATTAACAGTATTTTCCTTTTATTTTGAATGTCGTATGCGCACAGTTTATTTGAGAATGAATATTCTGCTTAAAGTGGTAGGAAAAGGGGGAGGACGAGGTATTTCGAAATTTCATGTAGACGAGAAGGTCAAGTGTGCAAAATTTCATCAATCCCTGAATAAAATGGTTGATTTTATTAAAAACAAACCTACACCGGGAAACTTTTCTTTATGTTAGACATATATGATGCAGATAGATAATCGGTATTCTGGGTTCGAAATATTCGATTTCTTGCGGCTTTCTTTGGTTGATAAAACTTTCCGATATCGCGCGCATCATCAAAGAGAAAGTTTCCTTTATATCAAAAGTCAAGAATCGGAAAATTCTGAGATTACAGGACAGTAATTTACAAAGCAACGAAATAAAATATGTTTTTAAGTGTATTCAAACATTCAGCATTTCATTACATAAATAATATGCGACTAAAGATAAAAAGTATATGCCTACAAAAATAGTACATCAAAGCTAAATATCAATGAAACGTTTGAAAACAGACAGTCGACATTTAAATAATGATTGCCTGGTATCTCATTGCAGTCTCGGGTTCCGAGGAAACGGAAGGCGCTTCCGGAATATCCTCAAACAGACTGCTGTCCCGATACTGCATTTAATACACGAGCTGCCATCTAGTTGCGAAAGGAGATACTAAAGTCTAAACATTTTACAGGAGGAAATTTGCCGGAGCTTCTCACGATGCCATTATCATCGCAAACTACAATATCGTCTAACATACAGGGAATATTTTCACGTTGAAGTTTCGTAAAAAATATGTCGAGCTTTGTTATACATAAATTGAAAATAATATTGTCGTTATAATTTCATAAAAGTTTTTGCGCTGAAGCGTATTGGAAGTTTTATTCTCTCATAAGTCTTTGAACATGATTCGAAGACTACAATCGGGAAGTGAAGATCATAATCATGTCAGTCAGAACTCTATCTAAATTTCTTTAAATAGACAATAAACAGTGTTAATTTCAAGAGACCTCCCAGGTAAGTATGGTCCTGTATTCATTCATTTTTAGGCAGCATCGCGTTCATTGGTCAAAACATTGTACATATATTTTCATATCGGTGATCGATGGACCGGTGGTGGATGCAATTTTTAGCCATAAGTTGTTTTTAATTGTTTGTCTAGCTTGTAGTTTTCTAGATCTTAGAAATATATTATAAGTTTGTACACTGTACAGCGCCCTTGAGGTGATTTTTCACAAAAACTGCAACTATGCTGAAACTTCAATGCATTTCTCCCCTTCACCGGAATTGTCCTTATTTTTATTTTTTTTTACATGTGCTCCACACAGGAGGCCTTGAGGAAAATAATTTCCCTCAGGGCCTATTTCATCTTTGGGAATGCTGTGTGGAAGGTTTTTTTAAGGAAAGGAAGGAGAGGAAAGTTCTGAGAAGGAAGGGTTGGTAGGAATCTGGGGTTTAGTGTGACTTGGTCATCCGCCTCCAAGACCTAGACAAACCACACCCCATGAACCAGGTCACACCTGCTAAATCACCAAACGTAGCGAACCACTTGGGGTGACCTATGGCAGAGGTGTTGGTTATCCAATAAAGGTTCCCGGGCGGCGGTACCCATTCCCGCCTCCCAAATAATAATAATTGGAAAATTTGTAGAGCACCATTTTTTATTTATTTATGTTTTAACGCTGTACAATTTATTATGATTTCTAAGGCTCCATCTAATTTTATTTTTTATGAAACATACAATAATTTACTATACTTACGAGAACTCGACATAGTCAGATACTTACGAAGATGTGATAGTTCTATGAACAGTAAACCTCGCGACAAAAAATAATGTATCTAATGTTCTCTTTTTTGGCTGCTATTTTTATGCATGATTCTTCCCGAACTAAAAGGAATCTTAACAGTGTCTTGGAAATGTATCGATTTTTATTTAATGTGCGACATCTATTAAATTTTCTGCAAGTTTAGGATGAATATTTTTTTTATTTTTGGAATAACTTAATGCATAAAACCTCAATTGTAACATTTTAATCATTAAAGACAATAATAGCGACCCTGAATTGAACATTTGGAACAGCCATCTTATAAGCTTTATAAAACAATATTATAAAATGTTAAATTAAGTTATACAACGTACGAAGCACTGTACCAACAGGCAGTGAAATTCCAAAGAAGTTTGCCGGTGGCGCTCCACTTCTGTATCTGTAGTTATATTTACGCCGAGAAGGCTCTGTTAGTACCCGGAACCCGGAACCTGTTCCTCGAGACAGCCTGCCGTAAGAGGAAAGTGAAGGAAGACCTTAGCTTAGGCAAAAGCTCGAGAAGCTTAATGGGGAATCAAATCAACTCTGAACAAAATTGAAAGCTCCGTCAAGCTTTATAAAGCGCATTGAGCAGAAAGTGATTAACTCCTAGAAACGAATTTAAACTGCGTATGTTTGAATTCTTGTTATTATTATTGCTTGTGAGGAAAGGTTTCTTATCTGATGTGCTTCCAGCGATGATTTAATAATAATAATGGAAAATGGTGATTACGTGACTGTCTGATTTATGTCGTTTAGAAATATTTGTAAGCATTGCATATTCATATTATTTGAAATAGCTTGTCATTTTATGGAAAAGGGAACTTAATGACGTTACGGTTAGAGCATTGACTCCACGTTAGTTAAATAAGTACCGACAATTTTAAACCAAAATGGTAGATATTTTACTAACGTAGATATTTTAATAACAGCTGTAAATATTATAAAGGGAAAATAAATTTCTTTCATTTACGCATCCGCACTATAAAAATGGTTTGGCCAGACAAATTTGGGTGGCGGGTATCGCCGCCGCAGGAACCATTATTTGGATAAACAAACCTCTACCATAGGTCACCCCAAGTGACTACGTTTACACCCCTACGTTTGGTGACTTACCAGGGGCGCCCGGGTTCATAGGGTGAGAATTGTCTGGGTCTTGGCCTCGGACGCGTCACACCACCAGTTGCATGGCAGGCCGAATCAGGAGAGAATGGTTGAGGGAGTCCTTTTGAACTCCAGTCCTACTTTCTCGGAACATCGTCTTGCACCACAGTGGGAGGGATGGATTCATACGTACGTTACTCCTGGACATATTGGCCCCCCTCACCCCTGATACTCTCTTCTTTCCCAGAACTTCCTCTCTTTCCTTTCCTAAAATTACCCCTACACAGCATCCCTAAAGATGACAGGACTTAGGAGAATTATTTTCCTTAGGGCCTCCTATGTGGAGCTAATGTAAAAAAAGTTAAAATTGAAAGTCAAGTGGGAATATTTGATGATGAGACACATTTATGAATGAATCAACAACAACTCATAACGAAACCAACTCAGAACCACCTCAGAAAGGTCATTAAAAACCATGAAAAAATAATTTTAAAATAGCCGGCTAACCTAACCTAACTTAACTTATTTAAGCATTTTTTAAATATTTTTTTTATCATCACTCTTAATGACATTTCTGAAGTGGTTCTGAGGTGGTTTCATTCTGAGTTGGCCGGTCACCATTTATTTTAGACTATATCTGCTTGTAGATTTAATTCGTCCAGCCAAGTATTGATATTTTCAGTATTGTGAAATGAATAATAACATAAATTTTCGATTGTACACTTGTTCCTTTGAACAGCCGTAAAATGATTTTTGTGAGCTGCCCCAAACAATCAAAATCCAATCATCTAAGTCTCAAAATCAAAATGCAAAAATACTCAACAAATATTTCTCCATAAACTATTATTATTAAATATTAATT
Organism: Limnephilus lunatus; assembly: GCA_917563855.2. Taxonomy (NCBI): domain Eukaryota; kingdom Metazoa; phylum Arthropoda; class Insecta; order Trichoptera; family Limnephilidae; genus Limnephilus; species Limnephilus lunatus. Next base: position 75,426,170 of record OU830602.1, on the reverse strand, counting down.
ATTGTATAAACTTTCGCAACAAATCCGGAAATTCCTCATAAATCGGCCATTCTACCCTACAAATATTTAAGAAGTTAGTTCATCTAGCTACAAGATTTAGTATAGACCCCAGAATCTTTATCATACGATTCATAGGCCGTGTGGTTAAACCCTCAACCCTTTCGCAAACAAGTCGGTGCTGCAAAGTGTTAAATTAGTAACAACAAATCTTTTAACGGACACTTCCAGCCTTGTCTAAGTACTGTACAGCGGAGTAACGGTCGGTAAATGAGGGTCCTGGGTTTGATGATGCCTGTAAACGGCTCGCAAACACCAAAGAGAATTTCATGAATGTACAAAATGAACTACTGCGGGTGATAAATTCAACTGTGGTAAACTTTGCAAGGTTTTGTCGCTTCTGGCTGATGCTCTCGCAAGGTCTTCAAACTGTCTGAAATTGGCATTTTAAGCCGAAACAGCTGTAACAAAAATTAAAATTAAATTTTTTGCAGAACTTGATAATAATATTATTAAATTTATTTTAATAAAATTTGAAAAAATTAAATCGAGTTCTACGAATTAAACACAAAAACAATTAGGGAAATTGTAGAGCAACTTTTTATAGTGTACTCATAACTATAATATTGTCGTCATCAAAAATACTAATTTTAGTCGTGGGTTCGATTCTGCTGTGTAACTCTGGTTCAATGAACTCGGATTTGCTTTGAATTTGGGTGTCATTTTAAAAATAGTAATGATTGCGTGAAGAATTTAAACGAGCGATACCTACTTATATACCTATGATTTAATATTTTTTCACCAGAAAATCATATAAATTCTGGTTCCATGCCCACTCAGAATCAACTTAACTCAACACCTATTTGAAAAAAAATTAAAAGCTATGAACAATTTAACCGATTTTTTCATCACTTTTAATGACTTTTCAAGGGAGGTGTTGAGTTGATTTCATTCTGAGTTGCCCGGTCACCGTGGAGCGCTAGTGTAAAAAAAAACATTTCAATTTACAATTTGGCAGGCACGAATAGGTACCGCAGCCCCCAAAACCATTTATTGGATAACCAATACCACTGCCAAAGGTCACCACCGAAGTGGGAGGGATGGATTCATACGTCCGTCACTACTGGAGCCAATGACCCCCAGATACCTTATCCTTCCCAGAACTTCCCCTAAATAACATCCCCAAAGATGACTTAGGCCCTGAGGGAAAATATTTTCCTCAGGGCCTCCTGTGTCGAGCTATTGTAAAAAAATAATAAAGGATAATTAGGTTCTAATGGTCCTGAAAACCAAAATGCGTCCGTAAATGCTCCCTGCTTTATTTCTTAACCCATCATTAATATTAAATTTCACGTAGGTAAATAATTAATTTTAAGCTAACAAGGAGAAATCACATGTCTTGTTAACAACTAGAAAACAACCATTCAATTCGATTCGTAATTTAATAAACGAATTAAAAATACACTGAAAATTTAAAAAAAAATAAGATACTCATTTAATAATATTTTGCGGATGCATAAATTAACATGTTAAATTAATAAACGATCGTTTAACGACTTAAGTTTATGCGAAGTTGTAAATCTTGGCCGATACCGTGAGAAGTGGTTTCCTTTTACTACCCACGTTATCTTTGATTACATAATAAAAAATAAATCTGGGTTGATTGTATTATATTCTCTCTAGCACAAAATGTAGATAAAACTATTATAAGCACTCGATCAAAAGTATTTCTTAGGTTATTCTAGATTTCAGTTATACCGACGTATCTGAAAGAAGAAACACATTTAATCATTGATCAAATTTGAATGTCAACTTTTTGTCCTATCGTAAAAAGCATTTATAAACTAAACTTATTTATTTAATATTAATGGTATAAATACAACTTGACGATCCGAGACGATCTAAACATTGAACCACTGCTACTCTTCATAGAAAAATCGCAACTGAGGTGGCTTGGGCACGTACTAAGAATGTCTGATGACCGAATTCCGAGGAAAATACTGAGTGCATTTCCAGAGGGTAGACGTCCAGTGGGCCGCCCCAGACACAGTTGGGCGAGGCAACTACAGAAACTGTGTTAGGAGAGGATGGGACTGCCATGGACGGAGGCCGAACAATCAGCACAAGACATGAACGTACGGAGGAGCCTTGTCGATGCAGTGGGTCCCCGACCCGAATAGAATAAGGGGAAGAAGATGGTGATGATGATGATAAATAATACCACACCACAAACAATACCGGTCAGTGGCTGAGATTGCATCGCATTTGGGTGTTACTCACGCGTTGTGTGTTCAAATTCCTCGGCTGGCTTAGTCCTTCACCACGATACAAGCAACAATTTACGCTTACTGTGGTGGGTTTAGGAGATTTTAAATTATTGTCAGGTTATTTGTAACCCGGGAATGTTTGTCTTTCTTAAAAAAAAATAATAATATCATGTCACAGTAAAATACAAGCAAAAGAAAATATGTAGAAAATTCATTTTAAAATGTAACAATAAATGTGGTATTAAATTGTACAATGACATCAGAAAGTAAATATACAAATAATGTAAGCTCTTATGAAAGTATAGTATATACTTTATAGTATAGCCTCAGCATGGGTTGCAGCACTCGATTGTACTATAAAATGTAAAATATTGTATCAAAATAAATAAATAAAATAAAATAAGTAACCTTTTCAACGCCAACGTTTATAACAGCTTCAGTGTCCATTATCAGGGCAGATGTATAATCATTACTATATATTTACACATGTATAATCACTAATCAGTTAATCACACATCTGCCCTGATATGGACACTGAAATGCTGTCCGAACGTTGGCTAAAAAAGTAGGCAGCGCAACAAGGCATAATTAATACCCCAAAAATAAATAACTACTTAATAATACTTTTGGCCGTGAAAATCTAAAATCATATCCAATATTTTGTCTATTTATTAGTTACGTACATTTTGTGATGATATTTGATAAAAATAAAAAGAAGAAACTAAATAATTCGCTTACTTAGTTAAGACGCATAAGGCTTTAGAAACCTTCCGGAGGCTTTTGAATCTCCAACAATTGAATATCCGGATCCTTAAATGGCCGGCTGAGTTTCAGTTGTTGAATTCAGGGGGTGGATTTAGTCTACTCTAGAAACTGGGAATATTTGTACATTTCATGAATAATGAGCTAAGAGCTAATGCGAAACGAACCGAGGGATGCATGACTGAACTTCATAAATGTCTATCATCATTCAGCAAAGGAATGAAATATACAAATCGTATTATAAACATTTAGACGAAACCTTATTTGAGAATTGAAGAGGATTTGTGTTCGCATTTTGATCCTATTAAAGCCGATTATTTAATATCGCATTATATTATGACATTTTGTCGACTTTATGTGAAAAATTCATTTAAACAATTTTTAATAGAATTTTGAATATAAGTTTTATTTAAAAAAATCAAATACCGATTTAAACAAAAGCAATTGTTATTTAAAAAAATAATGTTTCAAAAACAATTAACACATATATCATGAGAAAAAAAATGATATCAATACCAGTGAACTGGAATTGAACTTTATTTTACTATCGTAGGCCAATTATTCCACCCAACAAAAATAAGTTTAAACCATTCACATTAAAAATCTCAAAATAAATTAGGGTTAGTCCCGAAGAAATTGGCCGTCTTTATAAATACAAAGAGGCTTATTAAAGACATAACGCAAAATGTTAACAAATTTTATTGATTGTATCCCAAAAAAGCCACAATACACAAAGCCATTGATGTGGTCTGGTAACGGGCACTTATCGGGAGGTTATCATCGTATAGATCCATCCAATCCTGAATATTTCTCAAGGAAAAAACAATTCAGACCGTAGTTGATGACTTTTTTCTGTTCTTCTCCATTTCAAATTAATCCAGGAGTGCCACAAGGATCTGTGTTATCACCGACGCTGTTTTATTTGCTATCTTCAAAGCAATCTTCATAGCTTAAAAGTGCGCTGTAAAAGGTCACGTAGATTTCGATCTCATAAAGTAAGCCATGCATAAGAGCAGGTACTAATTGTCCTAAAAAGGTTATTAACAATTCTTAATACGCGTGGACATGACTTTCTTCGGCATGCCATTACTTAAAGTGGGGCTAATGCTTTAACGATGTAAATTTCCAACGTTCAAACAAACAAAATTATACATTTCTTGGCAGATGTCTTGGTGGTCCATTAGTAAGTTAAAGAAAAAATAACGGAAGAAATATATGTCCAACAGAAGTACTTTTGAACGGTACGAAATTATTTCTACAAATAATGTTGAATAATTTGTATCTTGATTTCAGACGCGGAATTAAAAATTAATTAGTGAGACAAAAAATTAAATGAGTAATAATTTTATATGTAATTCGTTATCAAATAAAGAGCTATCTAATATTTTATATCTAACAATAAATTAGTGATATTTCATTGTAGTTTATACATACGATTCAGATATACGAATATTATTACGACTTATCCTTGGTTTTTACGAGTCCAGTCAACACAGCTATAAAACTGGATACGAGAAACAGATATATCGAAGAAAATGCAACATGTTTTGCGTCATAAATGTTTACGATAAAAGCATAGTAAACAAGAAATATCGTGCAATTTGCAATAACACATCAAAAAGCACTTACGCAATGTCATTTTTAGGAGTGATGGCGGTAGAGGAAGTGACATACCTGAAACAAAAAGACATGCCAATATTAGTACAAAGATCAATGGTAAAGCAAAATCGTATTATTTATAGCAGTAATTTACTGCGTGGTTATCGACATCAATTAATCATCATGGCGCGATCTACATGATCCACATCAAATCAGCAATAACTCAAACAGAACAAATCGGAATTATTTACCATCATGTTTATATTTTCATTTTCCCTAGGACGTTTTTGTATATGCCAAATGAAGGCTTATTACGATAAAAGTAACGTTCCAGATTTCGTTGATTTAAAAACTAAGCATTTAAATTTTTACAAGATATACGATTTTTTTTATCCTCTCAAACGTCACATTCATTATAAAATTAAAGAATTTTCTGATCTCACTTTAGTAAGCCAATGTTTCCAGTTTTCACCTAATACTATTAATCTGTTTGATATGCTTCGTGTAACTTTTAGTGACCAGCTCGGGTACGGCGGCTCCATCGGAAGCAACAGTTGAGTTAGTTTCTCGGAAGCTGAGCGTACTGTACAGAACCCGCAGATACTTTATAGTACACAACTGCAAGCCAGGTACAAATCACATGTGTACCCCACGGTTGATTTTGGCAGTCATTTCTGGTCTAGAGGCCCAAAATACCTGAAAACACCTTTGACTCTATGCAGAAACGGGCGGTCCGTTTGATAGATTCTCCTATCATAACAAACGGATTACAATCTTTCAGGCGTCGGGTTGAGAATGCTGTCCTTGTTCTACCGTAATTTCAATGGAAGATGCACTGAGGAACTAGCTCATTGATTCCTTCGGCACCGGTGCACAGCCGCGAAATACGCCAATGCCCGACCTACTTTTGAATACAGTTGACATTTGTCACATAAGAACGGATTGATTCTATGACTCGTTCTTGAGTTCGATTTGCCAGCCTCTGTGTTTCTTCCCACCTACAACATGGGTCTCTTCAAGACCCAGGTTCACTCCGTCATTTGAACAAAAAGACCCTCTTCACAGCATCCCCAAAGCTGGAAAAAGGCCATGAGGGAAATTATCTTCCTCCCTCTTGAATTGATGTAAAAAAAGTAATAAATGTATGTTAAACCGATAAAATTAAAATAATTAACATTACAAAATTTCTTTCTCAAAATAAATTAGGGATAGTTCGAAGAAATTATACTTCTTAAAAATACAATGAGGATTATAAATTTACGTAAAATAATGTATTAAATAAAATAAAGACTTTCAGAGCAAACTAGTAAACCAAAAACGTTACAACAACACATTTGCTTAAAATAAACTGATAAAAACTTGCATGGCATTTTGCCAACCACTATTAGACACATCATCAAAACCTCCAATCAGAATACAAAAGGCTGCCAAAAACTAACTACAATGAAGTAAAACTGTCTAAAATTGATGGGATAAAAGCGCGGATAAGGAAAATGAATACTGTTGTGTGTGTCCTATAAGTCCCAGCCCACATAATCGACTTTAACATGGCACAGAAACCCAGGAAATAATATCGACCTAAGTTTACAGTAAGATAAAAATTGCTTAGAAATGCTTCCTCCATAATTCATGACGGAACCTTACTATCGCATAGATAGAATGGACCCCGCGGAGAGCCAAAAGATTATGGCTAGATTCATGATTCTTTTCATAGGCCAACGTTTTAATAGCAAGAGATTCTTTTAATAGCAAGAGATTCTAAAATATATATTTTAGAATTCAGAACAAAAGCAGAACATTCCTAAAGAACAAATAAGAAAGAATCTAGTAGCATCAGATTTAACATTTCTGTAATATTGAATGAATTTATTGTGCTGAAATAACGTCTTGAAAATTTAAGGGTATACTTTAAAATATTCGTAATCTGCTCTTTTATAGATTGCTTTAATTTAGTTATTTTAGGCAAAAGTACTTTTTGCTAGTTATGCTTTAATTTTGCGCCCATACTACACAACATGAATAAATAGTTTTGTCCGTAAACAAACCCAAGTCTTTCAAGAAAGGCATACAAATATAATATTGGATAGAATTACCGACAAATTAATTAAATTTACGCCATCTAAGGAGCCGATTATGAATTATTTTTAGTACTTATACCCTTAAACATGATATCATAAAATAAAAGAAAATGCAAAAATAATACGTAGTTCACACGTTTATATACGAAAATTGCAACCTTTAAATTGTAATTGAACCCTGAGGCGTATGTGGGTGAAATAGTGTATAACCTTATTACAAATGTGGCGTTCCGTATACAATGAAATGTAAGTACAGATAAAGGAAAAGGACACTTCGATGGTGTAGACATGAAGAGCCAAAAAAGGAGTATAAGGAGAATATTAAAATATAATATGATGCTAAAGTGAATGGTAGAAGAAGTCAGAGACTCCTGAGGAATACAACTTAAGTCGGCTCATGTCAACGGTCAGAAAATAAAGAGATACGTGGTAGTGTTGTAGATGCATATATGTTTGCATGCAACATTAAACACAAATTTGAATAAAAGTGGTATACAGTGCGTAAGTTGTAACAGTACAGTAACCTGCTTGTAAGTGTAATTAAATTGAACGGAAAAGACTGTAATATTTTTAATCTGTAATTAGAGCGAAAACACGTTAAATTTGAACGACGTAATAAATAATGCAATATGTGTAGGTACGTACGTAGAAGTATCTACATTTATATTATTTTTAGATTGTTATTTTTTAAGCGGTTGTATATCACGGAAAATATTAAAAATTTGAGGTACATGTAAGTATAAAAAGGTATGGGGCCAGTTTTGCTATTTTATAACTTGCGTCAAAAGAAAGTTGGGGATTGTCTGTAAATAACGTTGAACATGTCGATGGCCAATGCAGAATCATTAAGCAGTTGAGTCGCTCTATTTATTGGCGCATTCTGATAGGCAGAAGTCTTAGCTTTCGGAGCAGTAAAAAGGGAATGGGATCTCCCACGAGTATACTTGTTATGGACACATAAGTTAACCTCTTTCAACATAGGTGAATTGAGCATAGTTCCAGAGATTACCGCAAAAAATGTTTGACTAAAAGTACGGGCTTCTAAGGTGTTGAAATCGAACATTCCTGTTAAGATCATATGATGGATATAGGAATGGATAGTATGTATATATTCTTTCATATGCAGGTAACGAATAAACTTCTTTTGCACTTTTTCTATATTAAGGATATGGTTTTGTTCAGAAGGGACCCAAAAAATGGAGCTATATTCCAGGATGCTGCGAACAAGTGCTTCATACGTTCTCCGTATGGCGATTCCATTAGTAGGTAAATGATCTCGCATTACGAAGAACAAATCCAAGCATTTTGCTAGAGCGGCATATGATGATTTGAAATATTAAAAAAAACAACAAAAATCGCTGGCAGATATATTCTATTAATCACTGAAATTTTAAAACATAATTTGAATGCACTCATAAATTCCGTGCTTTGAATAGTTATGTCGTTTGCATTTAAATTTAAGGCTTTCGTTTGCATTTAAATTTGGAAGGTACCTAACGCATTAAATTTGCGAATTTTGCGAAGGGTTGAGCTCACTAGCCATGCAGTAATATCATGAATTTCATATAAAATTTTAAATGCCTGGTTTTTGAATTATAAAGTATTGATAATATGGTGCCCTGAAAATATTAGTCTGTAAATGAGACCGGTAGGCGATAAATGTCATAAAAAATGGACTCAAACAAAGTGAATTATCTTTTAAATGGGTGTTCAGGAATTTCAAATTTTCTATCAAATTAATTGTACCTACCAGTTTTTCATTTAGAATATGCCAACAAAAGAAACAGTTACACACAATAAAGGAATTTTGTACGTCATATTACTATGCATTATTTTCTAATAAGGCAGTACTAGATACGCTTGATTCATCCAGTTAAATAATTCCATATTCATCCCTACCTCTCCTGGCTGCCATATATTATTCACAGCTTAATCAAAACTGTTGCAAACTCACCCTGGGCATATTTAAGCAAGGGTAGTAGCCACTAGCTAGTAGCCAGCAGATAGTAGGGTAGCAGAAAGTAAGATAGCAAGTATTAGGGTAGTAGGTAGTCCTTATTAAACGCCGTTGTCTAGCTGAATTTTACAAAACCCTGGAAGCCTCTGACAGGGGGGAGGTAGAGGGATGAATAAATGGCGGTGGAGGAAATTGAATTGTCAGCGAAAGGGGTGTACTTTTGTCAAAGCATTCCGATTGAGTAAACGCCCGCCCCTGTGTTCTGTTTGTTGTTTATTATTGCGTGCCGCTTTCTGTTGATATTTTCAGTAAATATGTAAAGCAGTTAGTGGAATATTTACATTATTTTGAAATAGCTTTGACATGGAAACTTTTGTAAAAATAAATTCCACCGCTGTGCCAAGTATTTTTAGAGAATTTACTAAAAGCGTACTTTAACAAAATGAAATTAGATGAAAGCGACCTGACTTAAAAACTCAAAGTTATTTTATTGTTTTAATAAAAACATTTTTATACAAAAAATTCTAACCAGTTCATCCAGTAAGTGACATCTTCAATATTAAGAATGAAAACACACATTTGAAACCAAACTTTAAATCTTTTGAAAATGCTAAGGAATAACATAATATTATTAATTTTACGATATGATTAATGCATAATAAGTTAGAAGGTATTTCGAAAATCAACAGAATTATACACAAAAAATTAATTCAAATACAAAATACATGAGTATTCCTACTGAAACTTATCCACGCTTAATTGATGCGTACAGTGCTACACGCTTAAGTTGGCGAAAAAGGGGGGCACTGTCGTCTATGAGATAACGATAGTAGGCGTGGTTGCCAGATTAAAATATAAAGTTATTGCGTTAGTTCATGTTTATCCCACCGCCAACTTATATGAGTACCACTATACATGTACATATTCCCATAGAACCCAGATGAATAGAAAAACAAAAAAATATGGAGGTTTTTTATAATATTTAAAAACAGTGAATAATTATTTTCCATAAATTTGTTTCCTGTAAAACTGTGTATAAATCTTAAATCACACGTGTCGATTTTACTGTTATTAGAAGACGTGAAAGATCAAAGGATAGTCTGAATTCTGGAAAAATTAGTACTAATTTTGGAAATGAAACAAATAAATTTTCGAATTTTAGATTTTCACGGCCATCAGGGCAGATAATGGACACTGCAACGCTGTCCGAAACGTTGGCTAAAGAAGGAGGTAGCGCAACACGGCATAACACCCCAAAAACAAATAACGAAAATAAATTTTCTGTTAGAAAAAAAAATTATAAGTAGAAATGTTATCGCATGTCTGAATTCTTCACACAAATAGTTCCCATATTTTTAAAATCACACCAAAATTTAAAGCAAAAAATTTGAGTGAACTAACGCATACCACAGACAATCGAACTGAGTATTTTGATTGACTTTGGTTTTCGTGAAATAAAAATATAATTACGTACATTTGTCAATAACTCATTTCATTATGTAGCCATTATAATTAATTCAACAACAATATATTGGCTAGAGAACTGAATTACTAAATTATCGTTTTTAGTCATTCATATTAATTATCAAACACGATTTTGAATTATTATAATCTATCACAAATAATTAATTAAAACCAATCAAAAAGATAGCACAATAATTATTAATTATGTTGATTCAAAATATTATGAAAAGTGAATTTGTATAGTGAATCATTACTTACTTCTGATGTAAGAAATTGATAAGATATAAAACAGTTGGCCTCCATTCTATATCAGAACAGGATAAAGATTGGGAGGTTGTAAAAATGATGCATTCCAAATTATTCAATATACATACTTTACATTCATACAACTTCTCATACATGCTCTTCTATTATTCTGACTCTTGTGACATGGCCCGACTCAAGTATCTGATTCACTTGATCGTGCCATGTCTTTCTTGGGCGTCCTAGACTTCTTCTACCACTCACATTTCATATATTCTCATTACACTCCTTTCCTCGTTCATTCGCTCTACGTGCCTTACATCAGTCTTGCATTATTTGCGGATCTCGACGTTTCTCACACGGTCGTAGATGGTTTTAGCACACATTCGCCTCAGGAATCTCATTTCATCCTTCCTCTGCCAGTTCCAAGCCTCACTGCCATACATCAGGGTAGGTACCAGTACTCCATTATGGACGGCTAGCTTCGCTTCTTTGGACAGTTTTTTGTTGGTTCTAACAGCGCTCAGTCCTCCATTAATAGAGTTACCTGCATTCACCCTTCTTTCAATATGTCTATCAGCCTTCCTATCTCTCGTAAACATACGTCCCAAATAAACAAACTCATCCACCTGCTCCAAGTATTCATCATTCACAACTATGTTGCACATTGTTTTCGTACTCTCTCTTTCAAATACCATGACTTTAGACTTACTTACATTCATCATTATTTCATTCTTCACACATATTTCGTTCATTCTAGACACGAGGGACTGTGAAGTTTCCATACTGTTAGATATCCGCAGAGGCAATAGACAGAGATATAGGCAACACACTTACTGATACAAATTAATACTGAGCAGTTTTCTTTTTAATTTTTATAAGAAAAACTTTCTTTTTATACTTTTTTTAAGGTTATTCCCATCAGTGAAATATATCATATTAGAATAAGTTAACAATAATAATCTAAACGAAAATATGAAAGAGAACAAGACACAGAAAAACAGAAAAATACAATGGTCGCAACTGGGACTCGAACCCAGACCTCTCCATCTAACCGGGACGAGTGCGTTAACCAATTTCGCTCTTGCCACCTTCTGTCAAAGCCGTCATATTTGTCAATCTCATATTTTTCAAATTTCAGAATTACATTATTATCAACTAATTATTTTTCTCCATATTACGGGCAACTAACCTTTATATTGGAAACAATCATTCTAAGAATTGGTTTGTAACCTGGATAGCGTCTCGGATATCTATCCGACTCGAACTAGAACCCAGACCTCTCCGTCTAACCGGGACGATTGCGTTAACCAGTTGCGACCATTGTCTTTTCTGTTTTTCTGTGTCTTATTCTCTTTCATATTTTCGTTTAGATTATTATTGATAACTTATTCTAATATGATATAGTTTTCTTTTTTTTTACATTAGCTTCACTTTGTCATCTTTGGGGATGCTGTGCGAAAGGTCTTTACAGAGAAAGGAAGGAGTTCTGGGAAGGAAAAAGGTATTGAAAAAAGGTGGCAAGGAATCTGGGGACAATCTGTCAAGGAGGACTGACATATAAATCCACCACTCCTACTGCCGTGCAAGGCGATGGATCGAGGTCGTCCGGTGGAGAGGTCAAAAGGTCTGCCTTAACCAGTCTCTACCGATCCGGCCCGCCACGCACTAGGTAGGCAAACGCACATGCCACCAAGACCCAGACAAACCTCACCCTGCGAACACGGACACCCCTGCTTAGTCACCAAACGTAGAGAACCACTTGGGGTGACCTATGGCAAGAGTGTTGGTTATCCAATAAATGCAACTTAAGACTTGTCACGTATTAAAAATAATAAAAAATATATAATGCCAGTAATAAAAAAAACATATAATAAATACCCCAGAAGAGTTCGAACTACTACAATCGTCCGGTGCCAATTGTACTATGGCACCTTCATTATCAATTCAAATCAAAAAATATTTATTGTACAAATAAAAAAATATAAAAGGTGTAGCTTATAGGTAGACCCCATTTCTTACAGCTAACCACATAATGTTATATTATAATGTTTAAACAAATAAGAAAATACAAATATATTAATAAAAATACAAAAATAGGTGTTTCACTTAGGGTGTAATGACATGAGGAAATGAATAAGGAAAGTGTTTAGTGACGATTTGAATTTGTGTGTATCTTGTATTTTTGCTTAATATTATGTGGAAGGTTGTTATATACTTTAATGGCCATGTAATATGGTCCTTTTTGGAATATTGTTTTGTTTACTTTTGGTATTAATAAGTTTTCTGTGAACCTTGTAGCGTATTTATGTGTTGAGTTTTTTTTTTGTGGGAACTTGACTGTAGATGATCGCACTAACATCTGGTAATCAAACACGACGAAAGCCATTTCAAGCAACGCAACGTTTCGATTATGAATGGTGGCCTTTTACAAGACCGATGCTTATCTATCTACAGTATTTGCCACTTTGTTTACCTTTGTTTAACTCAATACTTTCCTATTTCCTCTTGGCAGACCACAGAAGTTTTTACAACAAAAAAAATATTTACACAAGTGCATATTATATCACTGAGCACAGAGTTATCACATTATAAGATAAGATATATTATAAATAGAGTGATAAGCTGATAAGATTCAAGTGATACAATATTATTGGGTTATAGACTGGGAGAAATTAGGTGGATTTTTTAATTTAGAGAAGTTACCGAAAGTTATCCTATCAATACTTATAGATCGACTATTTTAGCCAGAATGTCTGGTATTCACAATAAACTTATAAGCCATCAGCAGTAATGCGAAATCCAACGTAGAACTAACGCTGCAGATAGGTACCCAACATTCCCGAGATAAATGCTGTTGGAATAAGCAATGCGTAAAAACCTAACTTTCTCAGTGTGTGACATTGTGCTTGTCAGCCGCATTTAGAAACCTATTGGTAAGTACAGTACGAACTTATCGATGTCTTTCAGTTGTTAAAAATATCCCAGTAATTCCCGGTTTAACTAAATTCCCTGATTTTCCTAGTTAATGTATGCACTTGATAGCCACCCTAGTTAAAAAATAGTAATTCGCGATTTAAAAAAGCCATTCATCGTTAAATATGTAAGCGTAGCAGCGTCCACAGACATACAGGTAGATAGAACGTACAGTCTATCCTCAGTACATAGGTTCCATTACAGGCAGGATCGGGCCAGTATCAGTCAGGGCCGGAGCAGCATGATGAATGGGCCATGATTGCATTGTTGCCCTGTAGACTGGAAGCTCCCGATAACCAACGACATGCCTGTCCCTGCACAGTTCAACGCAGTTATGCAGAAACCAGCCAGTCCACAATTTTGGTAAAAAATATGATACGGTTGTCATCCGACGGAGTAAGGTCAACTCTATATTATGTTTCATACTAAAATTCATAGTAATTGCTTTCCGAAATATTTGTTGTCCGCGAAAAAAAACATTTAGAGGCATTCAAAACACTTAATATGGTTATTTCCCAAACATTGTGTCTCCCGTACTATCACAATGCGAAAAATGATCTAAACGCTATTGGAAAGAGAAAAAAACACGCTATATATTCAAATGTAAAAGTTAACCACAAAATAATTTAAATGTGCATATTTATGAATCCAAAGTTTTTTAATAATTATTTTTACATGAAACGATAAAAAAGTGAGTTGACAAAAACATTTATAATACGTTTGCGTATTCTAATATGTATGTGTTTTTTTTAAAGTTACCATTAATTTTAATTAGAAAATACGTAAGATGAGTTATTTTTTAATTTTTTTATGTTGCAACGCAAAATTTTTATATTTCAATTATTGTGTGTTTATTTGGATTTAAAATTTAAAAGACTATTTCATCACTTTTTCAAAATAGTTTTTAGTTTTCGGATACATTCAGAAATATTGAAGTTATTTTGATTTTGTTGCAAAATTTGTCGAAGGGTTAAATCCACTTTAAAGTTTTAAGAACTTGGTAAATAAATAAAAAAAACAATCTAGGTGTTGTGCAAATTTGATTATTCACTCTTTGGAAGAAGTGCTTTTATCTCAGTTGAGTTTTTTGTGGCTGGCTGCTTTCTACATAACTATGGTCAGTCGTGCCTGTGCCTGTCTGCATACCTATGCCTGTCTGTCTGGTAGTCTGCTATGTCTGCTGCAGGCTGCGAAGTGCAGAGTCACCGCTCACTGGTCAGCGTGTCCCGTGACCTGGGTCCCCGGACGTTCCGTGGTATTTGCAGGACATTGCAGGCTTTTTGTGGACGTTTTGCAGGGTTTTGTAATAGTTTTACACTCGTTATTACTGTTTCGTAGAGGAAATTGTATTTTAAAGGTTAGCTTTGGAATGTTATATAAACGCTTTGATTTTACCACATTTTAGTGTGACCACAATTAAATGGGAATTTAAGATATTCACAAACTATCAAAATACTGGTTTCAACCAGAATCATGTTAACTCAACACCTCTTTAAAAAGTCATTAAAAGCCATGAATTTTTTTTAATTGAAAAATAGCCTTTTCAAAGGAGGTGTTGAGTTGACTTCTTTCTGAGTTATCCGATCACCCAAAATACTATATGCCTGTACTTACACATGTATTACAAGATACGATGAATCGAATGGATAACGAATTTCTCAAGGAAGTTTTTTTTTTTTTTTTTTTTTATTCATAATATAATTTTTTATACAGTTTTACAGTTGATTCGACTACCACGCTAGGCACATTCCCGTATTATGGTAGTCGAATTATGAATAAATAATTATATAAATGTAAGAATTGTAATTGGTTAATACATAGCCTAGTTAGATTTAGGTACAATGTTTTTTTATAACAACAAATATAGTTAATAAACAGCTTCAGAAATACACACTTTTGTTACGGTAATCACAATTCATTATAGACAGCCGACCGGGTTATGATATATATTGTACAGCAATCGATAACTTTACAATATCGGATCGATAGGCGTAACTACCGACGATTTTATACAGTTTTCGCCGGCCGCACTCTTGATAGCTAGACCGATATTGACAGGGAATAAATAAGAAATCGATATACGCTGGCAATTACATTCCTTAACATCAAACCGTTAAATAAAAAATAAAAATACTAATAAAGAGACTATTTCGAATTGTAATGCTAACTTTGATATACATTATTTATAAAAACATCGCTCCCTTTAAAAAGCTTATATGCAGGCAGTTATATTAATATATTAATCGATTAATATATAAATGAAATTATATATTAATCGCTAAAAAAAATGTTTTAAACCACTGCCAACCGGTATGCTTCGAGTATGTTTGTAATCCTGTTTTGTGTAATATTGTGACAATAATTTGCTGAATCTACTGTAGCCTGAGCCCTAATAATTAGTTAGGCCATTTGTCTGACTTGCTTCCTTCTGCAGTTACAACTGTGAATAACAGATTAGAATTAAAATCATGTATACCTTTTGCAATAACTTGCTATAACATTACTTGGATACCTACTAACACGTATTCCAATACATCAAATTTCAATATTTATAGCTTACTTGGTACTTTGTTTTATGTCAGGTCTTATATAACCCTAGTATATTCTTTTTCTATTGTACGACTACATATTTATTTTGTATTTCTTTTCAATTTTATCTCATTGTACTTACAATAACAACTGTATCACTTCAGCGATATTACTTTTGTATACTTGTACATTCTTATTTTGTTCTTAATATAATACTGACACCTTCCTGTGTATCTCTGTATACTTTTAATCTCATGTAACACTTTAATTTAAAAGCCATTTTATGGCGTTTAAATAAATAAATAAATAAATAAAATAAAAATAAAACATTGGAACTTCGCGTGTACCTTTTGAGACTTACATATTTATTTCTTCAAACTTAGCAAAATTACTTTGTGGCATCATCAATATATATTATAAAAGAAAGCCCAAAAAAGCGTGCGGCTCGCAAAATCTCAGAAACGAGTCTTAGTACGATCAAGGGAGATATATGGTGTGGTAGATCTCTATCCCCCCTAGGGAATAGGGTTATCCGTTTTTACCTAAAGGGCGTGATTTTGAAGATATAAGGGCTGAAAGTTTCCCCCTCTTGAAATTTCTAGAACAGTCTTCCGGGAAGTCCTAGAAGGTTCTATAGAGCTCTAGAAAGTTCTGGAAGGAGTGGCGGAGTATGTCGTGGAATGCTCGGGAATAGGGAATCGGGAACATCAATGTAGAACATTCCAGAACACTCTCGAATTGTCCTGAGCGAAGCCGGGTAACCCAGCTAGTTATTAATATAATGAATAATATATAACTTCGTTTAAACCACTATATAATTAACAATATCAATAAAGTGATATTGTTAATTATAAAGTGGTTTAACTAACTATTGATACAAAAACAAAAAAAAAACTAAATTTATAATGAATAACATGTAACTTCGTTTAAACCACTATATAATTAACAATTTCAATAAAGTGATATTGTTAATTTTTTTTATTTTATTTTATTTATTTTTATTTATTTATTTATTTATATACATATATATTAAATACATTACAAAGTGATACTTTGTCTGTCCAACTGGGAAGGATACCCATTTTAGGACAGCCAAATTGTATATTTAGTTCATAATATTTTTAACAAGGGAATGGTTTCTTTCAAGATATCACAGGAATGAGCCTCTGTCAAAATAACTATTAAGAACATTAAATTTTGTTTTCTGAACGAATAGTGGTTTAAACGAAGTTATATATTATTCATCATATTATATTTATTTTCATTTTTTTTTTGTTTTTTGTATCAATAGTTTGTTCCATTTGCATATGTGATTGGTTCTCTCTGGTAGAGCTAGATTATGATTTGGAGCTCTCCTTTCAAGCTCTATCTCAGAAACTTCAAAAAGTGAGTTAGTTCACTATGGTTTAAGACGATCGATTTAACCTCAACACCTCTTTGAAAAGTCATTAAAAGTTATGAAAAAAAAGCCCATAACCCGACCTGATGTAACCTATTTAACCAATTTTTTTTATATATTTTTACATCACTTTTAATGGCTTTTCAAATGAGGTTCGGAATTGATTTCATTCCGAGTTGTACGGTTTACATACTTAACATAACTAAATGTAAAATTCCATGTATCAGCCCATGGAGTTACTAAATAATTAACAAATAAAACACATCAATACATTATCGATTTTCTAAAAATACCGCCAAAACAGGCGTACATCCTATAGAGTTGAAATTTGAACAATCCCATGAAACAGATACGTATTACATATAAATAATGATACAACGTCATTATTACCTGAAATTCGTCGAAAACCAACAAATTTGCAAATGGACGAACGCTCGCAAACAATCAGGGCAGCAGAATACACAGAGGGGTAAATATTTAACGTAAAACATATCCCGGACACTGTCCCGTGGAGGGGGGGGGGGGCTGAATTCAAAATTAGGGGGGTCCGGGGGTGTGAGGTCAATTTATCATTTACTTATTGGGAGGCAGGTCACAAAGGGACGCGATGAAAAGAGAATTAAAAACGTAGCCGATGACAATCACGCAGATGATGATTCCACCTTTCAAATACAAAAATGAAATTTGACGCTTTTTCAGGAACAATGAACGTGATAAAGGGCTTTTTTGTTACATAATACTTCTTTTGTTTAATAATTTTTAAATTACAGTTTGTTGAAAGGGCTTCGCGTTGATGTACGAGTATTCCGTGTTTTTTTAAGTCGGTGAATGTTGATTACCGTAAAATACTAAGGATGGTTTTTTTTTTAAAGTCAACAATTAATCAATTTTTTAAAGTTTATTTTTAAGTTTTTTGAAAGTTCTATTAAAGTGTTATGATTATTTCAATTTTATAAAGCAATTGGCCTGTCACAGAACTTGAATAAAACTTACACAGAACGTGAAAATTAACTTAAATTTTTTTTGAATCAGCCAGTATCCAAAGAATTAATTAATAAATTTGTGTTGAAAAAGAAATACAATCTAATAACCTATTTCCGTTACTCACAAAAATTGCAAATGCAGAATTTTATTTTAAAATTAATTGCGATATTAAGCCTCGGAAACCCGAATTTCTACCGATTTCTTACATATCTCCCTTAAACATTTGAAGTTTTTAAGCTCTTAAAAAAATATATGTTATTTTTGAAGATAATGTATAGATGATGCCTACGCTGAAATGCAAATTATATGAAATTCCCTGGATAGAAAAAAATCGCAAAGTATGCTCCAAAAATTATGAAAAACAAGTCTGTTTCTATTATTTTATAAATTATATTTGTGAAAAAATTCACAAGGTTTCTTTAAATGATACTTACGATGCTCCCCACGAGATTTTTGCTCTATTTTAAACGAATCGTGTTTTATTAAACATTTTCGCATCGATTTTGTCGCTGTAAATTTTAGCGCGCTCCTCTAACATTCGTAATTTCGTATCTCTCCATCCATCTTCTTCTTTTCGAGCCCGGTTGCGGAGCCTTAATATTATGCATAATACAATGCAACAGTAGTAACTAAATTTAACCAATTCTTTCCTTTTTTACATCAGCTCCACACATCTTAGGGGATGCTGTATGGAGGGGAAGATCTGGGAAGGAAAAAGGTACGAGGGGTGAATAGGAATCTAAGGGTTAGTGTGATCAAGAGTGAGTGACGTACAAATACTACGATGCAAGGCGATGGGACGAGATAGTCAAAACGTCTCCCTAACCAACCAGAAGGAGGGCAGACTCATCCGCCACCATGACCTAAACAAACCTAACCCCATGAACCCGGGCACCCTTGCTAAGAAACTTCTTTTTCTTTAGTTACTCCAGAATAGACATGGGCAGATTCATTCCTAGAACTGAATCGATTCAGTCTGATTCCCCCGGCCTTTTGAATTGATTCCTTTTATTCATTCCTTTAATTCAAAAAATAAAAAAAAAAATAAATAAAAAAAAAAAAATAAATAAATAAAAAAAATAAAAAATAAAATCACTAAGAGGAAATTGATGATACGATCTCATTATATCGCAGATTACATCCTTTAGATGAATGTGTTTATTTTTCGTTTCATCGCGTTTCAAATCACAACGGTGTTAAAGAAGTTTTCACTACGTATAGGGTGAATTTTGTCGTTCTGAAAAATTGAAGGTACCAAAAATATTATTATTTTGCAAAAAAAAATTTTTTTGATCAGAAAAATATATTTATAAAGGCTAGCAATTAAATCTTAAAACTAAACAATTTTTATGGTTCACCCTACAGTTTCACCAATTTTGTTTTATTTATTAAACTTAAAATTGTTTCACTTTACGTGATCTAAACTTCCCACTACCTTCAGCCTCACAAAATATCCCAATTGGGGATGCCATAGTCTCATTAGCTCCAGACGGGAGAAGTTGGAACTTGTGCGGTATTCACATAAAAATATATATATATACTATTATCACGCTTTCGTATATCCGATCCGGTCACCTGGAATAAGCTCCACTCAAATATATAACTGAGTTTTATAACTGGATTGTTCTCACGTAAGTGCGAACATCTGTAAAACCCAGTATAAATAAATATATTTTTAAATGCACCTACCTCAATGGTGAAGTAAAAACCATGCGTCAAATATAAAACTAATTAAAAGTCTGAGCGACACGCGTCATACAATTTATTCCAAAAATAAAGGAACAAATCACTCGATTATCATTTATCACGGTACGACAGCGACTGATGTTTGTTTTGTTTACGGCTATCGGCTAGATAGACAATATCATAAAAAAAACAATAATACATAAACATCGTTTTGTTGCTAAACGCATTGCATAATTTACGCACGTGTGAGGGAGAAAAATATAGGATTAACTTTCGGCTTTTTATTAGCAGAAGTTCAGAGTCCGAAGTGAGAAGTTTCGCCCTAATATGAGGCTTGGCGCGCGAGGACTAACGACGAACCGATTCTCTGCGGGCATATCAAGGAATAAATTAGGAACTTCTGACTAATATGTGCTGTTTGTCTTGCTGTGACTTGAATAAATTGCATTCCGCGGACCATAGCCTCGATACAACATATGGGAATTGAATTGTCGGCCGAATCAACTCGATACGTGGGACATGGGAATTGGGACAACGACGTCACAAATGAACAAGAAACAAATGTTTTGATTCCTTGAATAAAAATGAAACATTGATTGAAGTTGAGAATTGAACGCTACGGTCCGCGTAGACCTGTAGGACTATGATGAATAGTGGGACCGGCACGCTACACTCGAATCTCAGAATTATTTGACTCCTTGCCTCTTGGCTCTTGGCTGATTCGGTTGGCGGTTATGTCGCTTGGATTAGTGACTCTATGGCCGACGGGGTTTTGTTGTGTGGATTTACTGCGCGGGGTGCGGGAAACTTACTACACGTGATAGACAATTTCGCGGCGCGCCGCCTGTAGTAGGTGTAGATACTTGTACCTATCCGCGCAACAAATATGCAGAATAATATTTAAATAAATTCCTACGAAACACTACAATATTTAAAGAGTACATTATTATTTTCTTACCTCAATATAACATGAAATAATTTAACTGTAAAATAAATTAATACAAATAAAAATAAATATGGTGCAGTTAAAAAATCGTAGGATGCAAGGCCAAGAGTAAGGAATAAAGATTTAATTCCTTTTGAAAATGAGAATCAGATCAAGTGTGTTACAAGATTGAATTTATTCATTTAATTCAATCATTCAATTTTGCCCACGTCTACTCCAGAATAGAGCAGTGAGAACATTTAAATAAATCAGTACAGAAAACGCTTAAGGAATTAGATAATTTTTTATCTATAAAGTTTTGAACAATTTACCATCAATTGACTGCACATTACAATAAAGACAGAAAGAAAAGATCAGACTAAAAAAATGAACAAATGTTAAATTTTATACTCAAAAATGATATTTTTATACTATGGCCCTGTATTCAAAAGCGTATTACGTAACATGCGATTTTATGAAAGGAATGTTTTACGGCTGATACGGTATTAAATCGGATTTATTTTAAATCAATCAATTGTTATTAACCGCACTAATCATACTGGGAATACAATTATGGGTAATAAATATCCGGTGATAGCAGTGGAGTAAGAACCTATTAAGTATTTCGCGCCAGGAAAACAAAAGTACAAAATATAATAAAGAAGAGGAAAAATACAATAATTTCTGCATAATTTAAACAAGTAGAAAAATTGAAATCAAATGTATAAACTAACTAATTATATTTTTTAACATTAACTCCACAAAGGAAGCCCTGAGGAAACTAATTTCCCGCAGGGCCTACGCCATATTTACTGTGTGGAGTGTATTTTTTATGAAAGGAAGTTCTGGGAATAAAAAAGGTATGAGTGGGTATGAATCTGAGGGTCAGCGTGTCAAGGAGTAACAGACGTATGAATTCAATCCTCTTACTGCGGTGAAAGGTGCGGTCGAGAGTCCGGCTGGAGTTGTCAAAAGGTCTCCCTTAATCAGTGACTCCCGATCAGGCCTGCCAAGCAGTTGGGCAGACGTAGCCGCCACCAACACCTTGATAAACCTCACTGCATAAACCCGAGCACCCCAGCTAATTCACCAAACGTACTTAACCACCTGGAGGGACCAAGTGGTTCAAGATAACCAAAACCCCTGCTATAGGTTACCTCAACTGGTTCGCTACGTTTAGTGACTTGGCAGTGGTGCCCGGCTTCATGGGGTGGGGTTTGTCTAGGTCTTGACGGTCAATGCGTTTGCAGACCGAAGACCTCTCCAGCCGGAATGTCTCGACCCATCGCCTTGCTCCGCCGTGGGAGGGGTGAATTCATACATCCATCACTCCTAGACACAATGACCCCCACACTCCTACCTATTTCCTTCCCAGTACTTTCTACCCTTCCTTTTTATAAAAAAGATCCTCCATACAGCATCCCTTAAGATGACATCAGGAAAACATTTCCCTCAGGGCCTCCTGTGTAGAGATAAAAAAAATCAATTGCCCGGGCAACGTCGTTACGCCACTGATAAATACGTAGTTAGTGGGTACCTACATGCTCGCACTTTGAAAACAATATATTATCCAATTTGGACCAAATTGAACCGACTGTATTTGGAAATCATTCGTCCAAATAAATTTAATCCAGTTTGATGGTCAGTAACCAGGTACGTCCAAAGCTCGATGCAACTCCAGTGGGAATTTAATAATCGCGAAATCCCGTTCGAACCACTCAAAGCACGCACTGTTGAATAAAATAATGATTGGCTCTCTCAATTCAATTTATTAGAATTACCGAAGAGATTAAACGATAGAATTGTGCTGAGGGCGTGTCTGTGAACCCGATGTCCTCAATATTTTCTCATCTTATCCACTGGAGTGTTCTGCAATATGATCAATTTCAGTCCTGAGCGCTAAGAAATTGTTGAGCGTTAGGTTTGGAATTTTCCAGCCTTAGAATTTTAATATGAAGACACAAAAATTACTTATTGTGTTAGAGAGCCATTGAATGCATATATATTTGACCGTTTATCCCCTACGTTCTCGACCTTATTTTGCCCACCGCCCACTTTAAGAATATTTTTTTTTAGAGCCCCCAATTTTTTTTTTACTTACCATCTGTCGGGAATCTGAAACAGCTATTACCACGATCATATTTACCACAACTTGTTCAGGAGGGGGGGGGGCTCAACTGTCAATCGATGAAATCTTTCAGTTCGATTTTCCTCCACTTCCTGAACTATCGAAATATGTGAATTTTCGCACACGTGATAAAAATGATTACAATACATACAATAACAAAACTTAACCAATATTAAAGTTTACTTTGCTTTATTAGTACGTGATTAATGTTTTTTTTTTGTCTTTTTAGACCATATTTTTTACATGCCCAAGCCCTCACTCGCAACGCATCTCAACGCCCCGTAATTTTCTCTGGATCTTCTACGCCCCCCTGAAAGTCTAAAACGCTCGCAATGGGGCGTTATCGCCCACGTTAAAATAAAATATAAATATTATAAAATCTTTGAAAAAAGATCCGCGCACGTGTTTTGTGATGAAAATACTCCAGTTTGTCTATGTATTTACGGTCTTGCAAACTAACTTATATCAGTTTTTTCACATTCTTATTTTGCTTAGAACCTTATTGAAAAATTATAAATACTTATGATCAAAAAATAATCCCAAAAGTTACATAATTTTAATAGCACGTTTGAGCATTTTTGAATATAGGTATAAATCAAAACAAAAATTGATTGAAATCATATCGATATTGGGTTATTATTTAAAAATACTGGTAAGGAGAATAATTAATCTTTCTCATCGGAACCGCCCCGTAAAGTTGCAAGGGGACAATCGCAAGGCCGTCTTTCGACGAAATTTGAATTCTCGGCCGCTGGTTAAACGCCCTTAATTTCATTAAATCAATGGTCAAAATAATTTTATAATTAAATTGTTTTTAATAGTGATATACATAATTATGAAACCAGAAAACATATAAATAGAATTAGATTGCCGGAACGAGAAAATTAGAATCACAGAACTCCCTAACGTATAGATGACTAAAGATGTATGATGAAATGCCTGATTCTATTTAAAAAGGGTTTGTTATGCTTACTGTAAACATATAATATTATAAAATGTAATTTTACCTAGTGCATATTAGTTTAGATACGAACGTACTATTAACAAACCCAATAAATATTTTTTTAATTGAAAAATGTGGACGGCATATCTAACACAGTAGGTATCATGAGCAAACAGATATCCAAAGGCTGTATCAAATAATGCTTTATTGCACGCGCATATGCACAATGCTACTAATATAATGGACTTTGTGCGATATGCATTTATACGTCAATATCAATTAAACATCTATGGTAATTGTAGCTTAATTGAGATGTAACTGATGCGGTTATTCGCCGTTCAAAACCACAATTAATTCGTTCCGTGCTAATTGACCGCCCCTCCTCCCGAACCGTCGAAGCGCAGTGAAGATATATGTATGTTCGAATAAATAGAGAGGGGCATTCGAATGGTTTGTGTGAATGAACAAAAAATAATATATAGTGAGTTATCGATATATCGTTACACTATTTTTTTTATTAAATATTTAAGTTTCCGATTGATAACTCACAGTCTAAGGTAGCTTCAATTCTTGTGATCTAATTTTGGTTGCAAGAAGAACTTTTTGTTCATAAGAATTAACCCGATATATTAAAAAAAATATATTGTAACAAAATCAGAAGCGAAGGGTTTTTTATTCGAGATAGAGAGCAGAGTTAGGATAGGTTAGGTTAGGTGAGTTTTTTTACATTAACTCCACACAGGAGGCCCTGATGAAAATAATTTCCCTCAGGGCCTACGCCATCTGAGATGCTGTGTGGAGGGTCTTTTTGAGGAGGGAAAGGAATGAACATTGGTCTTGAAGAGACCCATGTTGTAAGGGAGGAGGAAACACAAAGGCCGGCAAATCTTTCAGATTAAGAACAAGTCGAAGGAGCAACCCGTTCTCATATGACAAATGTAACCGTGTACATAAGTTGGGCACGCGTTTGAGGTGTTTTCCGACTATGCACCGGTGCTGAAGGAATCAAAGACGCTAGTTCCTCGGAGCATCTTCCATTGAAATACCGGTAGAACAACGATAGCATTCTCACCTGACGCTGTGCTCTAAAGATTGCAATTCGTTTGTTAATATGGTTATTGGATGGATATATTTGAGGTTATGAGCAGAGTCAGAGAACAATGTTATAATGTTTGGAAATAGGTTTCTCTGGGCCTCGTGTGTGGTGCTAATAAAATGTTAAAGTATATGTTAATTCTTAATTTGAAATATGAGATCCACAAAAATACTTTAAATAAATGGGTCACAATGGCCAAGTTGATAAAGGCATTTGTCCCGAATCATATGTTCGTGTCCAGTTGCGACCATTAACTTTTAAGTAATAATTCTTTGTAATATTTTGTTTGATAAACCCCTTCTGTTGGGTGCATTATACTAAAATGAAATTAATTAAAGCCTTAAAAAAAAATCAGGCGTCACTCCTAGTGGTGTCGATTGAAAGCAAATCGCTTATAGAATATTAAAAAAACTTTTTCGATAGGTTTTCCAAATAAAGCATTTCAACTGCAGTTATTTAAAAATGTTTAAAAAATATTGACAAGCACGCTATAGATCCAGCTAAACGCATGAGTGCACTTTAAACTCTACAGTGCACATTGTTATGAAGGTTGACTCGGTGTAGGAGTAGACAGGGGGATGCAAATATATCGTAATGAACTGCGTCCCTAGCCCAATCCCATCCCCATCCCCAACCTATCCGCCAATAGTTTAACTTGATAATGCACGAACAAAGGCAATGGTAGTTTAGTGGTTCGGTTTGTCTGACTGTAAATCACAGCCAAAACGGACACTTGTGTACCTACAATAAATAATCTAGTTTAGAAAAAGCACTTCAAGAGCGGATATGAATTGAGATTTTCACGTATTCACGTATTACCGCGATTTATTTTTGGGTTGATATGCCGTGTTAAGTATGTTAAACCACCGCTATCCGAATTTCTACCGATTTCTTACATATCTCCCTTAAACATTTGAAGTTTTTAAGCTCTTAAAAAATATATGTTATTTTGGAAGATAATATCTAGACGCGTTCCATGCCGAAACGCTAATTATATGAAATTCCCTCAATTGAAAAAAAATCGCAAAGTATGCTCCGAAAATTATTATAAACACGTTTGTTTAGGTTATTTTACGTGGCTCTCAAAGAAATTGCAAAATGTGTTACATACCCACATGAGTGTGAAAATACCGAAAAACGGTGTTAAAATTACAAAATATTTATTAAACAAGATAAATTGCCTTCAGACAGCATCCTGTCTCCATTCACCGACACCGTCAGAGCAATGACTCACCGCCAACTAGAGATTTACCTCATAATTAATATAACAAACTTCCTCAAATTACTTGCTGCACATGCAGTTACTAACTAACGGCTTAAATCAAGTTTACTACCACGCAACTTAATAAACCTGATCGGTAAGGAGATAATGATTGAAACACAAAATAGAAACTTCCCACATAGGAAGTAGGTACTTCCTGTCAACAAATATATGTGGACGTTAATAATTTACAGCTAACTAACTTAGTTAAGTAAACTAATTTAGTTATGTTGTATTTATTTATTTATGAATGCATTTTTAAGTTCAATTTACAAAATAATAACACGAAATTTCAAAAAAATCTACTTCAAAAGAGTAAAGGGTGATGTATGAAAGCCAAAGCAAAAATCAGAGAGAAACAAAATAAAAAAGTGACAAGTTAAATCAAGACTTCGGAGTCAAAATAGTTATAAAATATATTCAATGGCTTACTGAACGACAAAAATCATTTAGACCTTTACCAAAAAAATCGAGGTTTGACTTTATTTGACCAGTCTACACATTCTGAATAAAGATTAATAATATCCATAATTATTCGAGTGTTGATTAGGAAGAGCAGTTCATTATTTTTAAGTCTACGGGAAGATATGTTGAAGGGGATTAGTTGGTTGGAATCAATAATACAATTGATAATTTTGAAGAAACTGATGAGATGATTTATTTATTTTAGGTATTATTTACAGGTCTATCATTTTTTTAAATATTATATATAGGTATTTATAGACACACAATAATACGTTAATTATAAAAAAGTATTTGTAAATATGAAAAGGTATTATGGGGTACAGCTTTGTGGGATGCATTCCATATTCCGAAGAGAACTACAAGGGCTGAAGTTTGTTTAATTTTATCAACAATGTTAGAATTGAGTCATCCCAATATAAGGTTTATATTGGGTTGTGTCCAAAAGTGTAAATTCTGGAAGATCTAGGTATCCACAATAGGCTCAAATCTATCTGCCTATAAAGTATTTTAAGAAACTTTGGAAACGTTGCTCGCCAAACTGAATACTCAACTTGGAGAATCCAAAGTTCACCGGCAAAGTGGAAGGAAGAAGCATAGAAAGATCAAAAATGCGCTGATACGTTGGTGTCCTTAGCTCTTCACGCAGCGCAGAACCGCAAAGAATAGAGGAACATTGTCCACTATGGAAATGGGAGGTGCGATACAGATTGTACCTATATTTCATCATAAAAAATTAATTAAAATGCATATGCTTCGATCGTATTTACTCGTAATTGTCAAAAATATACCCACACACAAATGATAGTACTTATTGGTATTTGCAATATTTAGTCCAAAAGCTAATGTTTAAAAAATCTTGACTAGGTAGTGTTCTAGTGATTTAACAATAAAATACATCACTGTTTACCCATAGCCTTTTTTCACTTTATATTGTTACGAGTATTTCACAAACTCATATAAATGTCACATGGATCAACAATTTTCTATTTGTAAAAAAATGTATGTGTGCTTTTTTACGTTTTGTGTATGTACTTTTATATCGTATACATATAACGCTAGTAGGGAGAATTAATTGTGTATATTTAAATGAAGGCATTCTTTTATAACTTATATCTGTGGAACGGATTTGATGAAGGGATAAGTAGATACTAAATTTAACTCCGAATCTGTTTACTTGTTTATTTTAGTTCAAACGTAATTTTTAAGACATAGACCAAGCAATAAATCAACATCAACTGTCATTAATAACATTTTAGGGACACCCGCATACCTTTAGCCTGTTACAGAGATCAGATCTTCTATTTGCTGTTGATCAACGAGTACCTAACTATATTAAACCTACATTCCGAATGCGGGCTCTGAAACAGTGACCATTTTCAAATTTGTTTAATGCTTGGGACCAAAGTTGGGCTTTTATTTAAAAGAGGAATGATTTTTCCTACAGTCCCTATTCTTCAAACAGTAATCTTTTTCATAATAACTATCTACAGTACATTGTCGTAAATCGATAAAATAATATGTTATCTAATCGTTGTTTTTTATTGGGTGATTAGACAGTTGACTCCCCGAAACTAAAATTATTATTACATTAAACTTTTTTGTGCATTATTCATCAATTTAAAACCTAAAATCGACTTCAAAAATACCTTTAGTAATAAGTTGTAAGGATATCAAAAGAATTTATTTACAGCGTCGATTTTTTGTACTTGTACCCTGTTATATACAGTTAATACAGTATATGACAATTGAACCACTAACAGTTGGCCCCCCGGCTTACTTATGTACAATATGCAGTCGGTTTAGGGAATACGTACTTACTTACGGCGACACTTACTTAAATATAACTAAGTGTCGCCGAAGGGTTGTGCAGAGAGGATTTGCCGTCGAACATCAAAAGAATAAAACATATTTTCAATCAAATGCATCAAGTAAAAGTACAAAAATCGATACTGTAAATAAATTCATTAGATATCCATACCAACTTATTAATAAAGTCGATTTTAGGTGTGAAATTGGAAAATAATGAATTATGCAATAATTATAATTCGGAGGATTAACCAGTACAGAACAGACTACTGGATCGAAGTTATGAAACTCACAACTCACCAAAATACATTACAAAAAAGGCTATACCTACGACTGTCGTAAAACGTAGAAACCATAAAAAAATAATAATGATAATAATTAAAAATAATAATAATTGACCGGTCAGTGGTTGACATTGGGCATCGCGTTTGGGTCCCACTCCCACCAGGGCGTTCCGTGTTCGATTCCTCGGCTAGCTAAGACCTCCATCACAAACTCAAGCAACATTTTCGGCTTACTGGGGTGGTAATAGGAGATTTTCAAATATTGTCGGGTCTCGTAATCCGGGAATGTTTGTCTTTCTTTTTTTTAAAAATAAAATACTTAAAGAAAAAATAATAAAAAGTTTTTCTAGCTTTAAGCCCCAAATAAATATTAATGTATTACTATTATCATTTCTGTTAATTATATACCATCCGCTTGTTTAATTTTCCTGTCCGTGCAGCACAAAGTTGTGACAGAAGCTTTAGTTAACTGATACCCTTGTCAGGGTGGCCTTTCATGGCACCCATCCTTCTGACAAGCTCTTACCCCCGTCTCGTCCCCTGGTAAATTCATGTCCACACAGCCTGCAAATCTAGTCATTGTAACCCAAATCCAAGCCCCCATAATGTTGCACAAGTAACGTATAATATGCCGAGGAATGTTAATTGAATATATATATATATATATATATATATATATTATATAGTATTGTTTGGTTTTTCAAAAAACTCACTTTTCGCTTGACGGGAAAATCGACCGCACCGCCCCTCGCGTTTCACCAACCTCAAGGTTCACTTTGGCTTGGCGACGCAAAAACGCCGCTGGCACGCCAAAACGACCTCTCCGGTCCTCGAGTTTCGCACACCTCAAGGTTCAATTTTGTTCGAAGGAAATTGTCCCAACGGCTGACACGCGAGAATGGACATTAGCGCTCGCTATTTTGGAACGCTTCAAAGTTCACAATCCTTCGAAGAGTCGATTATTTTCCAGCCACTAGCAGTTGTTTTTTTTTTGATAGGGGAAACATTTTTCATCGTTATCAATATGTTTGCCAAAACTTTACGGGAGACTTCTAGCGGTGCGGAATACAAGTATGGATTATTCACATTAGAAAAAATCAAATGTCTATCGAATACTGTTGTAGTTCTATTTTCATCCGTTCGAAATGGCAGCTTCGTCTGAATTTAAATAAATACGCTAGCTTCACGATTTTCACAAAAAAAATAGACTAGACAGGAAACTCACATAAAATTGAACTGATACATTTTAAGAGCGAAAAATAATATAAATTTGCGGCGAAAACTGGAACTACTCATAAAATCACTCAATTCGGCTAGGTTATATTTTCCGCCGACAGGTTCGCCCCTTTAAAAACGTCGGATCGAGAAGGGAAGTAAAAAAAAGTTAGTTTCCCGTACAAAACTGATTTTGCTAGGAATTTATTCTAATTAATTAAACGGCTTCGAGAAAGTTCTTTAGAAAAATTGACATTTTATAGGGGCATTACGGAAATAAAGATTGCGTTAAAAGTACACCTTCCGGCGGAGATGTTTTTTAATAAACATAAACAATACAAGTTTTAGAAACTTTTAAAACCAAAACATGTTTAGCTTCCCCTTGAAAATGTTTCACAATATTGCATTCAAATTCGACATTTTTCTGACATTTGCGAAAAATTCGCTTTCATCGATAAATGCAAATCGTTTGCAGCCTGTAAAATCGGCTGGTATATTAAAATTTTATAATTTTTCTCGAACTTTGCAACACTGAAGATGGAGTCGTGATGGCGTTAAAATCCACTACCACCTTAAAAAAAAGCAGACCCCGCCCTAATAGGTTTTGTATGAAGAATTTTTTTTTTTAATGGCGGATTTCAATTTGTGTGATTCGGCAGGGCCTTAATTTAAGCAGGAATTGTGCAAATTTGTGCATCGGTCTTGCCTGTTTAAAAAATATAATTATGGAATATTATCTGTCTGTGTATGATATATTAGGTAAGTACCTAATACAAAAGCGCTAGATTTACCCGCGCTTCAACAGCAAATTGAAATGTCAAAAGAAAACGGATCTCTCAGCGGTTTGGGTTGTTGTTTTTCGGGAAACGGCATTGCGGCCGGAAAAACGATTCCAGCTGAGATGTTTTTAAAAAATACGGTACCCGGCAATATAAGGCAGGTTTCAACACCAAAATTTCGTGTCCGTTCCATGTAAAAAATTTCAGGGTGGCCGAAAAACCTATAAAATTTTCCAAAAAAAACAAGAAAATTGGTGTCCATAGATTCACTTCAGTAGGGTGGATATTTACCGGCCAGTACATTGAAATGTTATTAATTCAGGGTAGGTACCTACTTATCTCGGTAGTATTGCAAATATGATGAGAAAAGCAAAAACATTGCCGGAATTTTGTAAGGAAATGCGCCGGTACCTGCCGGAATGGGTAGTTGGACAATTATTTAGGTTTTTGATGCAATTTAATTTACTAAGGTAATGTTGTTTCACCGATACTGAATAATTTAACAATTTTTTAAAGTTTATTTTCACTTTCTGTGTAAGTTCTGTTTTTTTATCAGTAAATGCCAGTTGCATCATTAAACTGAAATAATTACAGAACTTGAATAGAATTCGAACCGAACTTTTACAGAACGTTAAAATTGACTTGAAAAATTGAAGAATTTTTAATTTCGTTAAACAACCCAGCCTAAATATGAGTTCTTTTTTACGTATGTATGCAAGTACCTATACTCAGAATATAAGTAGGTTCCTACCTGCACACAAACACTCGATATCATCCGACGATATTGCATAAGTATTAGTTTTCTAATTTTACAATGAAATTACTCAAAGTTGAACGGGATATTTTTTAAGTATTAAATTAATATAGCGCTTATTTTTAAGCAGTAAAACTACTGGTGAGTTCTGTAATTATAAAATTTGTATGAAAATGTACGTACGCTCATAACTTCTGAAGGACTGCAACAAATTGAAAAATTCTTTTTTTGTTGTGTTCGTTATTGTTAGTTCAAGGTTTGTATAAAACTACTGGTGAGTTCTGGCTTGACGAAATTTGTAAAAAAAAGTTGAATAGGTGGCGCGCGAGCTGTTTGAAAACTTAATGTACCGAGAATTAGTGAATGTAATGAGGCAGGGGGGTGGAAACAGGAAGGGGGAACCTGGGAGGGGGGAGGGGAACTCGGGAGGGGGTTTACGAGACGGAGAAGCGTAGGAGTGAAGTGGGGGAAAGGGGAAGCGGACGCTGGTGAGGAAAATGGGGGGGGGGAAGGGGATTGGAACAAATGAGAAAAGACACGCAGGTAGAAACATTTTCTTTATTAAATGGTATAGCAACGCATGCCGGATACCAGCTATCTTCTATATGTATAAAAATCAAAAAAATATTTGCAAGTAAGTATGTATGTATGTCCGCTATGCGTTGCTAAACCATTTATCCGATTGCGATGAAACTTTGGGGATTTGATGTGCGCATGCTCGCGATGGTTTCTGCATACAATGGTGAGCTCTGGCATAATGAAATTACGCATTGCTGAACCGTTCATCCGATTGCGATGAAAATTTGGGGATTTGATGTGTGCATGCCTAAAATGATGTCTATATACTAACGTATGACATGTTTTTGCTGCTAGGCCCTGCGGCCGGCTTTATATGTATTTGTATGTTTAACCGCTAAGCGTTGCTAAACCTTTCATCCGATTGCGATGAAAATTTGAAGATTTGATGTGTGCATACCCACGACGGTTTTTGTATACAAAAGTGAGCTCTGGCATCATGAAATTACGCATTGCTAAACCATTCATACGATTGCGATGAAACTTTGGGGATTTGATGTATGCATGTCTACAATGGTGTTTATTTACTAACGTATGGCAGGTTTTTGCTGCTAGGTCCTGCGGGCGGCTTTATACATAGTTTTGTGTTTAACCGCTAAGCGTTGCTAAACCATTCATCCGATTGCGATGAAAATTTGTAGATTTAATGTGTGCATGCCCACGACGGTTTCTGTATACAAAAGTGAGCTCTGGCATTTTGAAATTACGCATTGCTAAACCGTTCATCCGATTGCGATGAAACTTTGGGGATTTGATGTGTGCATGCCTACAATGGTGTCTATATACTAACGTATGGCAGGTTTTTGCTGCTAGGCCCTGTGGGCGGCTTTATATATATTTGTATGTTTAACCGTAGGTACCTACCCGCTTACTATGAAATATATTTTTTTTCTGTTAGTAAGTAAGTCAAATTAGTTTTAACCCGTTAGTTGCATTTGCAATGGGCATAAGCTAGTTATATAGTATTGCTTGGTTTTTCAAAAAACTCGCTTTTTCCTTGATGCGAAAATCGACCTCACCGCCCCTCGCGTTTCACCAACCTCAAGGTTCACTTTGGCTCGAAGTCTAGAATTGTCCCTTCGGCTGACACGCGAGAATGGACATTAGCGCTCGCTATTTTGGAACGCTTCAAAGTTCACAATCCTTCGAAGAGTCGATTATTTTCCAGCCACTAGCTTTTGTTTCTTTTTTGTTAGGGGAAACATTTTTCATCGTTATCAATATGTTTGCCAAAACTTTACGGGAGACATCTAGCGGTGCGGAATACAAGTATGGATTATTCACATTAGAAAAAATCAAATGTCTATCGAATACTGTTGTAGTTCTATTTTCATCCGTTCGAAATGGCAGCTTCGTCTGAATTTAAATAAATACGCTAGCTTCACGATTTTCACAAAAAAAATAGGCTAGACAGGAAACTCACATAAAATTGAACTGACACATTTTAAGAGCGAAAAATTATTTAAATTTGCGGCGAAAACTGGAACTACTCATAAAATCACTCAATTCGGCTAGGTTATATTTCCCGCCGACAGGTTCGCCCCTTTAAAAACGTCGGATCGAGAAGGGAAGTAAAAAAAAGTTAGTTTCCCGTACAAAACTGATTTTGCTAGGAATTTATTCTAATTAATTAAACGGCTTCGAGAAAGTTCTTGAGAAAAATTGACATTTTATAGGGGCATTACGGAATAAAAGATTGCGTTAAAAGTACACCTTCCGGCGGAGATGTTTTTTAATAAACATAAACAATACAAGTTTTAGAAACTTTTAAAACCAAAACATGTTTAGCTTCCCCTTGAAAATGTTTCACAATATTGCATTCAAATTCGACATTTTTCTGACATTTGCGAAAAATTCGCTTTCATCGATAAATGCAAATCGTTTGCAGCCTGTAAAATTGGCTGGTATATTAAAATTTTATAATTTTTCTCAAACTTTGCAACACTGAAGATGGAGTCGTGATGGCGTTAAAAGCCACTACCACCTTAAAAAAAAGCAGACCCAGCCCTAATAGGTTTTGTATGAAGAATTTTTTTTTTTAATGGCGGATTTCAATTTGTGTCGTTCGGCAGGGCCTTAATTTAAGCGGGAATTGTGCAAATTTGTGCATCGGTCTTGCCTGTTTAAAAAATATAATTATGGAATATTATCTGTCTGTGTATAATATGGTAGGTAAGTACCTAATACAAAAGCGCTAGATTTACCCGCGCTTCAACAGCAAATTGAAATGTCAAAAGAAAACGGATCTCTCAGCGGTTTGGGTTGTTGTTTTTCGGGAAACGGCATTCCGGCCGGAAAAACGATTCCAGCTTGGATGTTTTTGAAAAATACGGTACCCGGCAATATTAGGCAACTTTTAAGACCTAAATTTTGTGTTAGTTCCATGTAAAAAATTTCAGGGTCGCCGAAAAACCAATAAAATTTTCCAAAAAAAACAAGAAAATTGGTGTCCATAGATTCACTTCAGTAGGGTGGATATTTACCGGCCAAATTGAAATGTTATTAATTCAGGGTAGGTACCTACTTATCTCGGTAGTATTGCAAATATGACGAGAAAAGCAAAAACATTGCCGGAATTTTGTAAGGAAATGCGCCGGTACCTGCCGGAATGGGTAGTTGGACAATTATTTAGGTTTTTGATGCAATTTAATTTACTAAGATAATGTTGTTTCCACGTACTGAATAATTTAACAATTTTTTAAAGTTCATTTTCACGTTCTGTGTAAGTTGTGTTTTTTTATCAGTAAATGCCAGTTGCATCATAAAACTGAAATATTTACAGAACTTGAATAGAATTCGAACCGAACTTTTACAGAACGTTAAAATTGACTTGAAAAATTAAAAAATTTTTAATTTCGTTAAACAACCCAGCCTAAATATGAGTTCTTTTTTACGTATGTATGCAAGTACCTATACTCAGAATATAAGTAGGTTCCTACCTGCACATAAACACTCGATATCATCCGACGATATTGCATACGTATTAGTTTTCTAATTTTACAATGAAATTACTCGAAGTTGAACGGAATATTTTTTAAAAGTATTAAATTCATATAGAGCTTTATTTTAAGCAGTAAAACTACTGGTGAGTTCTGGCATTATAAAATTTGTATGAAAATGTACGTACGCTCATAACTTCCGAAGGACTGCAACAAATTGAAAAATTCTTTTTTTGTTGTGTTCGTTATTGTTAGTACAAGGTTTGTATAAAATTACTGGTGAGTTCTGGCATTACGAAATTTGTAAAAAAAAAATTATAGATGGCGCGCGAGCTGTTTGAAAAATAAATGTACCGGGAATTAGTGTATTAATAATGCGGCAGGTGGGGGGGGTGGAAACAGGAAGGGGGGGAGGGGAACTTGGGAGGGGGTTTACGATACGGAGAAGCCTAGGAGTGAAGTGGGGGTGAGCTCTGGCAACACGAAATTACGCATTGCTCAACCGTTAATCCGATTGTGATGAAACTTTGGGGATTTGATGTGTGCATTTCTACAATGGTGTTTATGTACTAACGTATAGCAGGTTTTTGCTGCTAGGTCCTGCGGACGGCTTTATACATGGTTGTATGTTTAACCGCTAAGCGTTTCTAAACCATTCATCCGATTGCGATGAAAATTTGAGGATTTGATGTGTGCATGCCCACGACGGTTTCTGTATACAAAAGTGAGCTCTGGCATCATGAAATTACGCATTGCTAAACCATTCATCCGATTGCGATGAAACTTTTAGGATTTGATGTGTGCATGTCTACAATGGTGTTTATATACTAACGTATGGCAGGTTTTTGCTGCTAGGTCCTGCGGGCGGCTTTATACATAGTTGTATGTTTAACCGCTAAGCGTTGCTAAACCATTCATTCGATTGCGATGAAAATTTGAGGATTTGATGTGTGCATGCCCACGACGGTTTCTGTATACAAAAGTGAGCTCTGGCATCATGAAATTACGCATTGCTAAACCGTTCATCTGATTGCGATGAAACTTTGGGGATTTGATGTGTGCATGCCTACAATGGTGTCTATATACTAACGTATGACAGGTTTTTGCTGCTAGGCCCTGTGGGCGGCTTTATGTATATTTGTATGTTTAACCGTAGTAACCTACCCGCTTACTATGAATTTTTTTTTCTGTGAGTAAGTCAAGTTAGTTTTAACCCGTTAGTTGCATTTGCAACGGGCATAAGCTAGTATATTATATAGTATTGTTTGGTTTTTCAAAAAACTCACTTTTCGCTTGACGGGAAAATCGACCGCACCGCCCCTCGCGTTTCACCAACCTCAAGGTTCACTTTGGCTTGGCGACGCAAAAACGCCGCTGGCACGCCAAAACGACCTCTCCGGTCCTCGAGTTTCGCACACCTCAAGGTTCAATTTTGTTCGAAGGAAATTGTCCCAACGGCTGACACGCGAGAATGGACATTAGCGCTCGCTATTTTGGAACGCTTCAAAGTTCACAATCCTTCGAAGAGTCGATTATTTTCCAGCCACTAGCAGTTGTTTTTTTTTTGATAGGGGAAACATTTTTCATCGTTATCAATATGTTTGCCAAAACTTTACGGGAGACTTCTAGCGGTGCGGAATACAAGTATGGATTATTCACATTAGAAAAAATCAAATGTCTATCGAATACTGTTGTAGTTCTATTTTCATCCGTTCGAAATGGCAGCTTCGTCTGAATTTAAATAAATACGCTAGCTTCACGATTTTCACAAAAAAATAGACTAGACAGGAAACTCACATAAAATTGAACTGACACATTTTAAGAGCGAAAATTATATAAATTTGCGGCGAAAACTGGAACTACTCATTAAATCAACCAATTCGGCTCAGTTATAGTTCCCGCCGACAGGTTCGCATTAAAAAAAAAAAACACAAATTAGGCCTTAGTTTCAATGCAATGGAAAATACTAGAGAGAATGTTGAGACAGGTCAGTTATCCGAGATGTCAAAACAAAACGGATCTCTCAGTGGTTTGGGTTGTTGTTTTTCGGGAAACGGCATTGCAGCCGAAAAAACGATCCCCGGTTAGATGTTTTTGAAAAATTCGGTACCCGGCAATATAAGGCAACTTTTAAAACCAAAATTTTGTGTCCGTTCCATGTAAAAAATGTCAGGGTCGCCGAAAAACCTATAAAATTTTCCAAAAAAAACAAGAAAATTGGTGTCCATAGATTCACTTCAGTAGGGTGGATATTTACCGGCCAGTAGGTACAAATTGAAATGTTATTAATTCAGGGTAGGTACCTACTTATCTCGGTAGTATTGCAAATATGATGAAAAAAGCAAAACCATTGCCGGAATTTTGTAAGGAGATGCGCCGGTACCTACCGGAATGGGTAGTTAGACAATTATTTAGGTTTTAATGCAATATAATTTACTAAGGTAATGTTATTTCCACGATACTGAATAATTTAATAATTTTTTAAAGTTCATTTTCACGTTCTATGAAAGTTCGGTTTTTTTATCAGTTAATGCCAGTTGCATCATAAAACTGAAATAATTACAGAACTTGAATAGAATTCGAACCGAACTTTTACAGAACGTTAAAATTGACTTGAAAAATTGAAGAATTTTTAATTTTGTTAAACACCCCAGCCTAAATATGTGTTTTTTTAATCACTCTTTTTGCACTCGGAATTTAGGTAGGTACCCATCTGCACATAACGACTCGATATCATCCAACTATATTGCATACGTATTAGTTTTCTAATTTTACAATGAAATTATTCGAAGTTGAACGGAATATTTTTTAAAAGTATTAAATTCATAGAGCGCTTTATTTTAAGCAGTAAAACTACTGGTGAGTTCTGGCATTATAAAATTTGTATGAAAATGTACGTACGCTCATAACTTCCGAAGGACTGCAACAATTTGAAAAATTCTTTTTGTGTTGTGTTCGTTATTGTTAATACAAGGTTTGTATAAAACTACTGGTGAGTTCTGGCTTCACGAAATTTGTATAAAAAAATTTAATAGGTGGCGCATGAGCTGTTTGAAAACTAAATGTACCGGGAATTAGTGTATGTAGTGTGGCAGCTTTTTGCTGCTAGGTCCTGCGGGCGGCTTTATACATAATTCTGTGTTTAACCGCTAAGCGTTGCTAAACCTTTCATCCGATTGCGATAAAAAATTGTATATTTGATGTGTGCATGCCCACAACGGTTTCTGTATACAAAAGTGAGCTCTGGCATCATGAAATTACGCATTGCTAAACCGTTCATGCGATTGCGATGAAACTTTGGGGATTTGATGTGTGCATGCCTACAATGGTGTCTATATACTAACGTATGGCAGATTTTTGCTGCTAGGCCCTGTGGGCGGCTTTATATATATTTGTATGTTTAACCGTAGGTACCTACCCGCTTACTATGATTTTTTTTCTGTTAGTTAGTAAGTCAAGTTAGTTTTAACCCGTTAGTTGCATTTGCAACAGGCATAAGCTAGTTATATAGTATTGCTTGGTTTTTCAAAAAACTCACTTTTTCCTTGATGCGAAAATCGACCTCACCGCCCCTCGCGTTTCACCAACCTCAAGGTTCACTTTGGCTCGAAGTCTAGAATTGTCCCTTCGGCTGACACGCGAGAATGGACATTAGCGCTCGCTATTTTGGAACGCTTCAAAGTTCAAAATCCTTCGAAGAGTCGATTATTTTCCAGCCACTAGCAGTTGTTTTTTTTTTTTGTTAGGGGAAACATTTTTCATCGTTATCAATATGTTTGCCAAAACTTTACGGGAGACATCTAGCGGTGCGGAATACAAGTATGGATTATTCACATTAGAAAAAATCAAATGTCTATCGAATACTGTTGTAGTTCTATTTTCATCCGTTCGAAATGGCAGCTTCGTCTGAATTTAAATAAACACGCTAGCTTCACGATTTTCACAAAAAAAATAGACTAGACAGGAAACTCACATAAAATTGAATTGACACATTTTAAGAGCGAAAAATTATTTAAATTTGCGGCGAAAACTGGAACTACTCATAAAATCACTCAATTCGGCTAGGTTATATTTCCCGCCGACAGGTTCGCCCCTTTAAAAACGTCGGATCGAGAAGGGAAGTAAAAAAAAGTTAGTTTCCCGTACAAAACTGATTTTGCTAGGAATTTATTCTAATTAATTAAACGGCTTCGAGAAAGTTCTTTAGAAAAATTGACATTTTATAGGGGCATTACGGAATTAAAGATTGCGTTAAAAGTACACCTTCCGGCGGAGATGTTTTTTAATAAACATAAACAATACAAGTTTTAGAAACTTTTAAAACCAAAACATGTTTAGCTCCCCCTTGAAAATGTTTCACAATATTGCATTCAAATTCGACATTTTTCTGACATTTGCGAAAAATTCGCTTTCATCGATAAATGCAAATCGTTTGCAGCCTGTAAAATCGGCTGGTATATTAAAATTTTATAATTTTTCTCGAACTTTGCAACACTGAAGATGGAGTCGTGATGGCGTTAAAATCCACTACCACCTTAAAAAAAAGCAGACCCCGCCCTAATAGGTTTTGTATGAAGAATTTTTTTTTTTAATGGCGGATTTCAATTTGTGTGATTCGGCAGGGCCTTAATTTAAGCAGGAATTGTGCAAATTTGTGCATCGGTCTTGCCTGTTTAAAAAATATAATTATGGAATATTATCTGTCTGTGTATGATATATTAGGTAAGTACCTAATACAAAAGCGCTAGATTTACCCGCGCTTCAACAGCAAATTGAAATGTCAAAAGAAAACGGATCTCTCAGCGGTTTGGGTTGTTGTTTTTCGGGAAACGGCATTGCGGCCGGAAAAACGATTCCGGCTTGAATGTTTTTGAAAAATTCGGTACCCGAAAACATTTCGCGTCTTTTGATACCAATATGAGGTGTCTGTCCCATGTAAAAAAGTTCAGGGTCGCCGAAAAACCTATAAAATTTTCCAAAAAAAACAAGAAAATTGGTGTCCATAGATTCACTTCAGTAGGGTGGATATTTACCGGCCAGTACATTGAAATGTTATTAATTCAGGGTAGGTACCTACTTATCTCGGTAGTATTGCAAATATGATGAGAAAAGCAAAAACATTGCCGGAATTTTGTAAGGAAATGCGCCGGTACCTGCCGGAATGGGTAGTTGGACAATTATTTAGGTTTAAATGCAATTTAATTTACTAAGGTAATGTTGTTTCACCGATACTGAATAATTTAACAATTTTTTAAAGTTCATTTTCACTTTCTGTGTAAGTTCTGTTTTTTTATCAGTAAATGCCAGTTGCATCATTAAACTGAAATAATTACAGAACTTGAATAGAATTCGAACCGAACTTTTACAGAACGTTAAAATTGACTTGAAAAATTGAAGAATTTTTAATTTCGTTAAACAACCCAGCCTAAATATGAGTTCTTTTTTACGTATGTATGCAAGTACCTATACTCAGAATATAAGTAGGTTCCTACCTGCACACAAACACTCGATATCATCCGACGATATTGCATAAGTATTAGTTTTCTAATTTTACAATGAAATTACTCGAAGTTGAACGGGATATTTTTTAAGTATTAAATTAATATAGCGCTTATTTTTAAGCAGTAAAACTACTGGTGAGTTCTGGAATTATAAAATTTGTATGAAAATGTACGTATGCTCATAACTTCTGAAGGACTGCAACAAATTGAAAAATTCTTTTTTTGTTGTGTTCGTTATTGTTAGTTCAAGGTTTGTATAAAACTACTGGTGAGTTCTGGCTTGACGAAATTTGTAAAAAAAAATTGAATAGGTGGCGCGCGAGCTGTTTGAAAACTTAATGTACCGGGAATTAGTGAATGTAATGAGGCAGGGGGGGTGGAAAAAGGCAGGAACCTGGGAGGGGGGAGGGGAACTCGGGAGGGGGTTTACGAGACGGAGAAGCGTAGGAGTGAAGTGGGGGAAAGGGGAAGCGGACGCTGGTGAGGAAAATGGGGGGGGGGGGGGAAGGGGATTGGAACAAATGAGAAAAGACACGCAGGTAGAAACATTTTCTTTATTAAATGGTATAGCAACGCATGCCGGATACCAGCTATCTTCTATATGTATAAAAATCAAAAAAATATTTGCAAGTAAGTATGTATGTATGTCCGCTATGCGTTGCCAAACCATTTATCCGATTGCGATGAAACTTTGGGGATTTGATGTGCGCATGCCCGCGATGGTTTCTGCATACAATGGTGAGGTCTGGCATAATGAAATTACGCATTGTTGAACCGTTCATCCGATTGCGATGAAAATTTGGGGATTTGATGTGTGCATGCCTAAAATGATGTCTATAACTAACGTATGACATGTTTTTGCTGCTAGGCCCTGCGGCCGGCTTTATATGTATTTGTATGTTTAACCGCTAAGCGTTGCTAAACCTTTCATCCGATTGCGATGAAAATTTGAAGATTTGATGTGTGCATACCCACGACGGTTTTTGTATACAAAAGTGAGCTCTGGCATCATGAAATTACGCATTGCTAAACCATTCATACGATTGCGATGAAACTTTGGGGATTTGATGTGTGCATGTCTACAATGGTGTTTATTTACTAACGTATGGCAGGTTTTTGCTGCTAGGTCCTGCGGGCGGCTTTATACATAGTTTTGTGTTTAACCGCTAAGCGTTGCTAAACCATTCATCCGATTGCGATGAAAATTTGTAGATTTAATGTGTGCATGCCCACGACGGTTTCTGTATACAAAAGTGAGCTCTGGCATTTTGAAATTACGCATTGCTAAACCGTTCATCCGATTGCGATGAAACTTTGGGGATTTGATGTGTGCATGCCTACAATGGTGTCTATATACTAACGTATGGCAGGTTTTTGCTGCTAGGCCCTGTGGGCGGCTTTATATATATTTGTATGTTTAACCGTAGGTACCTACCCGCTTACTATGAAATATATTTTTTTTCTGTTAGTAAGTAAGTCAAATTAGTTTTAACCCGTTAGTTGCATTTGCAATGGGCATAAGCTAGTTATATAGTATTGCTTGGTTTTTCAAAAAACTCACTTTTTCCTTGATGCGAAAATCGACCTCACCGCCCCTCGCGTTTCACCAACCTCAAGGTTCACTTTGGCTCGAAGTCTAGAATTGTCCCTTCGGCTGACACGCG
Organism: Limnephilus lunatus; assembly: GCA_917563855.2. Lineage (NCBI taxonomy): Eukaryota > Metazoa > Arthropoda > Insecta > Trichoptera > Limnephilidae > Limnephilus > Limnephilus lunatus. The sequence continues at coordinate 75,383,893 of OU830602.1, read as the reverse complement.
AGAATGGACATTAGCGCTCGCTATTTTGGAACGCTTCAAAGTTCACAATCCTTCGAAGAGTCGATTATTTTCCAGCCACTAGCTTTTGTTTCTTTTTTGTTAGGGGAAACATTTTTCATCGTTATCAATATGTTTGCCAAAACTTTACGGGAGACTTCTAGCGGTGCGGAATACAAGATGGATTATTCACATTAGAAAAAATCAAATGTCTATCGAATACTGTTGTAGTTCTATTTTCATCCGTTCGAAATGGCAGCTTCGTCTGAATTTAAATAAATACGCTAGCTTCACGATTTTCACAAAAAAAATAGACTAGACAGGAAACTCACATAAAATTGAACTGATACATTTTAAGAGCGAAAAATAATATAAATTTGCGGCGAAAACTGGAACTACTCATAAAATCACTCAATTCGGCTAGGTTATATTTTCCGCCGACAGGTTCGCCCCTTTAAAAACGTCGGATCGAGAAGGGAAGTAAAAAAAAGTTAGTTTCCCGTACAAAACTGATTTTGCTAGGAATTTATTCTAATTAATTAAACGGCTTCGAGAAAGTTCTTGGGAAAAATTGACATTTTATAGGGGCAATACGGAATTAAAGATTGCGTTAAAAGTACACCTTCCGGCGGAGATGTTTTTTAATAAACATAAACAATACAAGTTTTAGAAACTTTTAAAACCAAAACATGTTTAGCTTCCCCTTGAAAATGTTTCACAATATTGCATTCAAATTCGACATTTTTCTGACATTTGCGAAAAATTCGCTTTCATCGATAAATGCAAATCGTTTGCAGCCTGTAAAATCGGCTGGTATATTAAAATTTTATAATTTTTCTCGAACTTTGCAACACTGAAGATGGAGTCGTGATGGCGTTAAAATCCACTACCACCTTAAAAAAAAGCAGACCCCGCCCTAATAGGTTTTGTATGAAGAATTTTTTTTTTTAATGGCGGATTTCAATTTGTGTGATTCGGCAGGGCCTTAATTTAAGCAGGAATTGTGCAAATTTGTGCATCGGTCTTGCCTGTTTAAAAAATATAATTATGGAATATTATCTGTCTGTGTATGATATATTAGGTAAGTACCTAATACAAAAGCGCTAGATTTACCCGCGCTTCAACAGCAAATTGAAATGTCAAAAGAAAACGGATCTCTCAGCGGTTTGGGTTGTTGTTTTTCGGGAAACGGCATTGCGGCCGGAAAAACGATTCCGGCTTGAATGTTTTTGAAAAATTCGGTACCCGAAAACATTTCGCGTCTTTTGATACCAATATGAGGTGTCTGTCCCATGTAAAAAAGTTCAGGGTCGCCGAAAAACCTATAAAATTTTCCAAAAAAAACAAGAAAATTGGTGTCCATAGATTCACTTCAGTAGGGTGGATATTTACCGGCCAGTACATTGAAATGTTATTAATTCAGGGTAGGTACCTACTTATCTCGGTAGTATTGCAAATATGATGAGAAAAGCAAAAACATTGCCGGAATTTTGTAAGGAAATGCGCCGGTACCTGCCGGAATGGGTAGTTGGACAATTATTTAGGTTTAAATGCAATTTAATTTACTAAGGTAATGTTGTTTCACCGATACTGAATAATTTAACAATTTTTTAAAGTTCATTTTCACTTTCTGTGTAAGTTCTGTTTTTTTATCAGTAAATGCCAGTTGCATCATTAAACTGAAATAATTACAGAACTTGAATAGAATTCGAACCGAACTTTTACAGAACGTTAAAATTGACTTGAAAAATTGAAGAATTTTTAATTTCGTTAAACAACCCAGCCTAAATATGAGTTCTTTTTTACGTATGTATGCAAGTACCTATACTCAGAATATAAGTAGGTTCCTACCTGCACACAAACACTCGATATCATCCGACGATATTGCATAAGTATTAGTTTTCTAATTTTACAATGAAATTACTCGAAGTTGAACGGGATATTTTTTAAGTATTAAATTAATATAGCGCTTATTTTTAAGCAGTAAAACTACTGGTGAGTTCTGGAATTATAAAATTTGTATGAAAATGTACGTATGCTCATAACTTCTGAAGGACTGCAACAAATTGAAAAATTCTTTTTTTGTTGTGTTCGTTATTGTTAGTTCAAGGTTTGTATAAAACTACTGGTGAGTTCTGGCTTGACGAAATTTGTAAAAAAAATTGAATAGGTGGCGCGCGAGCTGTTTGAAAACTTAATGTACCGGGAATTAGTGAATGTAATGAGGCAGGGGGGGTGGAAAAAGGCAGGAACCTGGGAGGGGGGAGGGGAACTCGGGAGGGGGTTTACGAGACGGAGAAGCGTAGGAGTGAAGTGGGGGAAAGGGGAAGCGGACGCTGGTGAGGAAAATGGGGGGGGGGGGGGAAGGGGATTGGAACAAATGAGAAAAGACACGCAGGTAGAAACATTTTCTTTATTAAATGGTATAGCAACGCATGCCGGATACCAGCTATCTTCTATATGTATAAAAATCAAAAAAATATTTGCAAGTAAGTATGTATGTATGTCCGCTATGCGTTGCTAAACCATTTATCCGATTGCGATGAAACTTTGGGGATTTGATGTGCGCATGCCCGCGATGGTTTCTGCATACAATGGTGAGGTCTGGCATAATGAAATTACGCATTGTTGAACCGTTCATCCGATTGCGATGAAAATTTGGGGATTTGATGTGTGCATGCCTAAAATGATGTCTATAACTAACGTATGACATGTTTTTGCTGCTAGGCCCTGCGGCCGGCTTTATATGTATTTGTATGTTTAACCGCTAAGCGTTGCTAAACCTTTCATCCGATTGCGATGAAAATTTGAAGATTTGATGTGTGCATACCCACGACGGTTTTTGTATACAAAAGTGAGCTCTGGCATCATGAAATTACGCATTGCTAAACCATTCATACGATTGCGATGAAACTTTGGGGATTTGATGTGTGCATGTCTACAATGGTGTTTATTTACTAACGTATGGCAGGTTTTTGCTGCTAGGTCCTGCGGGCGGCTTTATACATAGTTTTGTGTTTAACCGCTAAGCGTTGCTAAACCATTCATCCGATTGCGATGAAAATTTGTAGATTTAATGTGTGCATGCCCACGACGGTTTCTGTATACAAAAGTGAGCTCTGGCATTTTGAAATTACGCATTGCTAAACCGTTCATCCGATTGCGATGAAACTTTGGGGATTTGATGTGTGCATGCCTACAATGGTGTCTATATACTAACGTATGGCAGGTTTTTGCTGCTAGGCCCTGTGGGCGGCTTTATATATATTTGTATGTTTAACCGTAGGTACCTACCCGCTTACTATGAAATATATTTTTTTTCTGTTAGTAAGTAAGTCAAATTAGTTTTAACCCGTTAGTTGCATTTGCAATGGGCATAAGCTAGTTATATAGTATTGCTTGGTTTTTCAAAAAACTCACTTTTTCCTTGATGCGAAAATCGACCTCACCGCCCCTCGCGTTTCACCAACCTCAAGGTTCAAATCGGCTTGAAGTCTAGAATTGTCCTTTCGGCTGACACGCGAGAATGGACATTAGCGCTCGCTATTTTGGAACGCTTCAAAGTTCACAATCCTTCGAAGAGTCGATTATTTTCCAGCCACTAGCTTTTGTTTCTTTTTTGTTAGGGGAAACATTTTTCATCGTTATCAATATGTTTGCCAAAACTTTACGGGAGACTTCTAGCGGTGCGGAATACAAGTATGGATTATTCACATTAGAAAAAATCAAATGTCTATCGAATACTGTTGTAGTTCTATTTTCATCCGTTCGAAATGGCAGCTTCGTCTGAATTTAAATAAATACGCTAGCTTCACGGTTTTCACAAAAAAAATAGACTAGACAGGAAACTCACATAAAATTGAACTGACACATTTTAAGAGCGAAAAATTATATAAATTTGCGGCGAAAACTGGAACTACTCATAAAATCACTCAATTCGGCTAGGTTATATTTCCCGCCGACAGGTTCGCCCCTTTAAAAACGTCGGATCGAGAAGGGAAGTACAAAAAAGTTAGTTTCCCATACAAAACTGATTTTGCTAGGAATTTATTCTAATTAATTAAACGGCTTCGAGAAAGTTCTTGAGAAAAATTGACATTTTATAGGGGCATTACGGAATTAAAGATTGCGTTAAAAGTACACCTTCCGGCGGAGATGTTTTTTAATAAACATAAACAATACAAGTTTTAGAAACTTTTAAAATCATAACATGTACCGAATTTCATTCAAAATGTTTCACAATATTGCATTCAAAATCAACATTTTTTGACATTTTCCAAATATTCACTTTCATAGATAATGTTAATTGTTTGCAGCCTGTAAAATCGCTTATAAAATTCGGCAGATATTTAAATTTTCCCCAACTTTGCAACACTGAAAATGGAATGATATTCCAATTCCCAACATACCACCTCAAGCCCTCGGCAAGGCCAGTACAGCTTATTTGTATGGAATTTTTTTTAAAAACGATGCCTTTATTCGATTTTCAGGCCTGGTTTGAGGTGCTTTTTGACAATGTTTTTCGTTGGTCTTGCCAGCATTGAAAAAATAATTTTAGAATATTGAGATGAACTAGGTAGGGACCCAATAAACTATATCTACGAATATTTATTTATATTATTATTATATGTGAATGGTCAAAATGCATGTCCGCACATAACTTCCGAACGATTGAACCAAATTGAATAATTCTTTTTACATTGTGATCTTTTTTGTTTGGACAAGGTTTTTATAAAACTACTGGTGAGCTCTTGCATTATTAAATTTGTATAAAACGAATCACCGAAATTTATGTACGCTCATAACTTCCGAAAGAATGCAAGCAATTGGAAAATTCTTTTTTTGTTGTGTTCGTTATTGTAAGGGCAAAGTTTGTATAAAACTAATGGCGAGTACTGGCATTATGAAATTTGTATAAAATTAATCGCCGAAAAGTATGTACGCGTATAACTTTCTAGCGACTGCACCAAACCGGATAATTCTTTTTATGTTGTGTTGGTTATTGGCTGGTGAGCACTGGCATTAAGAAATTTGTACAAAAAATTTCAATAGGTGGCACGCGAGATGTTTGAAAACTAAATGTACCGGGAATAATAGGTACTTACCCGCTTACTATGAAGAAATATTTTTTCTGCAATTTTTTTACTCCAATAAATCAAAGTTTTTTTTTTCATGGAAATTCTTAATAATATATTTTTATAGCGCCGTTTTTGTTTAAAATCTCACTAAGGGCAATAGGTACTTACCCGCTTACTATGAAGAAATATTTTTTCTGTAATTTTTTCACTCCCTTAAATCAAAGTTTTTTTTTCTTAGAAAATCTTAATAATATATTTTTATAGCGCCGTTTTTGTTTAAAATCTCACTAAGGGCAATAGGTACTTACCCGCTAACCATGAAAAATATTTTTTCTGTAATTTTTTTAATCCAGTAAATCAAAGTTTTTTTTTCTTAGAAATTCTTAATAATACATTTTTATAGCGCCGTTTTTGTTTAAATTTCACTAAGGGCAATAGGTACTTACCCGCTTACTATGAAAAAATATTTTTTCTTTAATTTTTTTACTCCAATAAATCAAATTTTTTTTTTCTTAGAAATTCTTCATAACATATTTTTATAGCGCCGTTTTAGTTTAAAATCTCACTAAGGGCAATAGGTACTTACCCGCTTACTATGAAGAAATATTTTTTCTGTAATTTTTTTACTCCAATAAATCAAAGTTTTTTTTTTCGTACAAATTCTTAATAATATATTTTTATAGCGCCGTTTTTGTTTAAAATCTCACTAAGGGCAATAGGTACTTACCCACTAACTATGAAAAAATATTTTTTCTGTAATTCTTTTACTCCAATAAATCAAAGTTTTTTTTTAAAGAAATTCTTAATAATACATTTTTATAGCGCCGTTGTTGTTTAAAATCTCACTAAGGACAATAGGTACTTACCCGCTTACTATGAAGAAATATTTTTGCTGTAATTTTTTTACTCCAATAAATCAAAGTTTTTTTTTTCATAGAAATTCTTAATAATATATTTTTATAGCGCCGTTTTTGTTTAAAATCTCACTAAGGACAATAGGTACTTACCCCCTTACTATGAAGAATAAAAATTTCTGTAATTTTTTTGTTCCAATAATTCAAAGTTTTTTTTTTTACAAATTCTTCATAACATATTTTTATAGCGCCGTTTTAGTTTAAAATCTCACTAAGGGCAATAGGTACTTACCCGCTTACTATGAAGAAAAAAAAAATCTGTAATTTATTTACTCCAGAAAATCAAAGTTTTTTTTTCTTAATAATACAATTTTCTTAATTTTTTTCTTAATAATACAATTCTTAATAATACATTTTTATAGCGCCGGTTTTGTTTAAAATCTCTCTTAGGGCAATAGGTACCTACCCGCATACTATGAAAAATGATTTTTTCTGTATTTTTTTTGCTCTGATAAATCAAAGTTTTAGTTTCTAAGAACTTCTGAATAAAACATTTTTATAGCGTCATTTTTGTGAAAAATTACAACAACGTCAAGTACTTACACGCGCACTATGAAATAATTTTATTCTGTACGATAGTAAGTTAAGTTAGTTTTAAACCCGTTAGTTGCATTTGCAATGGGCATAAGCTAGTTATATAGTATTGTTTGGTTTTTCAAAAAACTCACTTTTCGCTTGACGGGAAAATCGACCTCACCGCCCCTCGCGTTTCACCAACCTCAAGGTTCACTTTGGCTCGAAGTCTAGAATTGTCCCTTCGGCTGACACGCGAGAATGGACATTAGCGCTCGCTATTTTGGAACGCTTCAAAGTTCACAATCCTTCGAAGAGTCGATTATTTTCCAGCCACTAGCTTTTGTTTCTTTTTTGTTAGGGGAAACATTTTTCATCGTTATCAATATGTTTGCCAAAACTTTACGGGAGACATCTAGCGGTGCGGAATACAAGTATGGATTATTCACATTAGAAAAAATCAAATGTCTATCGAATACTGTTGTAGTTCTATTTTCATCCGTTCGAAATGGCAGCTTCGTCTGAATTTAAATAAATACGCTAGCTTCACGATTTTCACAAAAAAAATAGACTAGACAGGAAACTCACATAAAATTGAACCGATACATTTTAAGAGCGAAAACTAATATAAATTTGCGGCGAAAACTGGAACTACTCATAAAATCACTCAATTCGGCTAGGTTATATTTTCCGCCGACAGGTTCGCCCCTTTAAAAACGTCGGATCGAGAAGGGAAGTAAAAAAAAGTTAGTTTCCCGTACAAAACTGATTTTGCTAGGAATTTATTCTAATTAATTAAACGGCTTCGAGAAAGTTCTTGAGAAAAATTTACATTTTATAGGGGCATTACGGAATTAAAGATTGCGTTAAAAGTACACCTTCCGGCGGAGATGTTTTTTAATAAACATAAACAATACAAGTTTTAGAAACTTTTAAAACCAAAACATGTTTAGCTCCCCCTTGAAAATGTTTCACAATATTGCATTCAAATTCGACATTTTTCTGACATTTGCGAAAAATTCACTTTCATAGATAATGTTAATTGTTTGCAGCCTGTAAAATCGCTTATAAAATTCGGCAGATATTTAAATTTTCCCCAACTGTGCAACACTGAAAATGGAATGATATTCCAATTCTCAACATACTACCTCAAGCCCTCGGCAAGGCCAGGACAGCATATTTGTATGGAATTTTTTTTAAAAACGATGCCTTTATTCGATTTTCAGGCCTGGTTTGAGGTGCTTTTTGACAATGTTTTCCGTTGGTCTTGCCAGCATTGAAAAAAATAATTTTAGAATATTGAGATGAACTAGGTAGGGACCCGATAAATTATATCTACGAGTATTTATTTATATTATTATTACATATGAATTGTCGAAATATGTCCGCACATAACTTCCAAACGATTGAACCAAATTGAATAATTCTTTTTACGTTGTGATCCTTATTGTTTGGAAAAGGTTTTTATAAATTTACCGGTGAGCTCTAGCATTATTAAATTTGAATAAAATGAATTACCGAAGTTTATGTACGCTCATAACTTCCGAAATACTGTAACAAATTGGAAAATTCTTTTTTTGTTGTGTTCGTTATTGTTAGGGCAAAGTTTGTATTAAACTAATGGTGAGCTCTGGCATCATGAAATTTGTATTAAAATGAATCCCCGAAATGCATGTACGCTTATAACTTCTGAACGACTGCACCAAATTGGATAATTCTTTTTATGTAGTTATTGTTATTGTTAGGACAAGGTTTTTATATAACTAATTGCGAGAACTGGCATTATGAAATTTGTATAAAAATTAATCGCCGAAAAGTATGTACACGCATAACTTTCTAACGACTGCACTAAATCGGATAATTCTTTTTATGTTGTGTTGGTTATTGGCTGGTGAGCACTGTCATTAAGAAATTTGTACAAAAAATTTCAATAGGTGGCACGCGAGATGTTTGAAAACTAAATGTACCGGGAATGAATGTATGAAACGCGGGAGTTGTGGGAAGGGGAAACAGGGAGGGGGGAGGGGATTTCGGGAGGGGGTTTACGGGACGGAGATGGGGGGGGGGTGATGTGAAGGGGGGGAAGGGGGGGGGGGGGGTGGAGTGGAAATGCGAGAAGGGAAGAGGACGCGGGAGAGGAAGGGGGGGGGGGATGGGGAACGGGACGAATGGGAAAGGACACGCAGGAAGATTTTTTTATTAAATGGCATAGTTACGCATGCCGGGTAACAGGTATCTTTTATATATGTAAAAATCAAAAAATGTTTGCATGTATGTATGTATGTCCGCTTAGCGTTGCTAAACCATTCATCCGATTGCGATAAAACTTTGGGGATTTGATGTGCGCATGCTTGCGATGGTTTCTGTATACAAAAGTGAGCTCTGGCATCATGAAATTACGCATTGCTAAACCGTTCATCCGATTGCGATGAAACCTTGGGGATTTGATGTGTACATACCTACAATGGTGTCTATACACTAACGTATGGCAGGTTTTTGCTGCTAGGCCCTGCGGGCGGCTTTATGTTTATTTGTATGTTTAACCGCTCTCCGTTGCTACACCATTCATCCGATTGCGATGAAAATTTGAGGATTTGATGTGTGCATGTCCCCGACGGTTTCTGTATGCAAAAGTGAGCTCTGGAATCATGAAATTACCCATTGCTTAACCGTTCATCCGATTGCGATGAAACTTTGGGGATTTGGTGTGTGCATGCCTACAATGGTGTCTATATACTAACGTATAGCAGGTTTTTGCTGCTAGCCCCTGCGGGCGGCTTTATATATATTTGCATGTCTAACCGCTAAGCGTTGCTAAAACATTCATCCGATTGCGATGAAACTTTGAGTTTTGAATTTTTCGCCTTATCCACATTCAAACGTCGTTTTTTTCTTCATATATTTAGTTAAACACCCGCTCCTCGCTTCATCCACGTTCACACGTCAAATCGCATAGTGTTTTAACCCGTTAGTTGCTTTGCAACGGGCAATCTGCTGTCTCAAAATAAATTGATGTACTCAGTGAGTAGGTACTGAAAGTAGGAACTGTTTTTCTAAAAATATGTTATTCATGGAACCCTACAGTACCCGAGATGGATATCCAATTACGTGTCTCGACCTGTACAATCCAAAGAGATGAGTGAAAAAATTGAGCGGTAAACTCCTAGGCCCCCTTTTTCGAGATAAGGCTCTATTGGTTTTCTTAATTTAATTAAATGAAATACTGAACGCTCCGAGTCGGGAGGCTGAATTGCTTCAGTAACAGATGTACTGAATTGAGCGGTAAGCTCCTTGGGCCGTTTTAAAAATGTCGTCGATTAAAGTAGCTCAGTGGGAAGAGAAATTGGCGCAATGAAAAATTGAGCAGGAAGCTTCTTGGCCCTATTTTACGAGAAAAGGCCCGTACTGAACGCCTAGAACCGGGCGACCAAAGCGGCTCGAGAGCGGGTATACGAAATTGAGCCATCGTCTACCTGTGCCCTATTGTAGGCGCACATTCGCTTCATCCGCATTCAAAAATCGTTTTTTTCTTCATATATTTAATTAAACACCCGCTCTTCGCTTCATCCACGTTCACACATCAAATCTCATGTGTTTTAACCCGTTAGTTGCATTTGCAACAGGCATAAGCTAGTGTTAGAGTATTGAGTAAGATTTATGATGTTTGTATATGCCATGGTTTACACGTGCCTGAAAATCTCGGCCGCAGTTATAAACATGACTTGTTCCAAGTTACTGCAAGGCAGAAAAGATATTATATATAGCATAGCATGACAAGTGGATTGGTGCAAACAATGTCAGGAATCACAAGTTAAAGTACATTATCTTGAGGCTTAATGTTTAAAAAGTTTTAAAATACTTTGTGTCAAACCACCTGCATGTCAACAAAGAACAATAAATTAGAAAAATGGTATAAATCATACAATAAATATTAATATAATATATGTAATGTATACAACGGGGACAAAACAACAGGAAAAAAATTGTGTTGGCAAATTAGGGATTCAGAGATGTTCGAAATGTTTTTTTCTACATTCATATTATTCTTTAAAAGTAGTTAATATGCTTTAAAATAAACAATATTACAATGAAGCGCAAAGCTAAATAAAATTTTCTAAGAAGATAATTTGGTTGTGATACATGTTGCAAGATGAGGAATAGGTATAATAGACTCCGGAGTAAGTAGATAGTTGGATGCTATATTGTTTAAAGTCAAATTTACATTACGCAACTAGTTGCGAACAAGTTGTTTCATGACCTTGGTTGCACTGCTTGTTTCTAGTGTAATAATATACCTACATAGTTTCATCACGCGTGCATTAGTTACATGCCACAAAATTAGAATCAAGCTAGCGCGAAATTACGGCACCACTGTGTGCCACTAATTGCGTAGTGTAATAACATGATGCAACTAGTGTCGGAAAGTATTTCAGCCAAGCGGACATCTCTATTATTTGTAACTGTGTGAGAGTTTTAGCGTCGAAAATGATAAATCAACGCTGGAAAAATGTAAAGTTTATCAATAAATACCAGCGAAACGAGTAGGTACAACAACATTGTGCATTGCAAAAACGCTTTGATGTTGATGGTGCCATGGTTTCTGTGATAATGAAGGTTGCATGACACTAAACTTACGCCATTTACAAAATTTTTTGGTGCCATGTAATTATTTGGAGCATGGCCGGCCTATGTTCGCTTTTCGGAACAACTCACATATGTAGATCTCATAGAATTCGATTTGTCTCCCTTACTATCATGATTAGAAATATAATCTAAACGGTGTTAGAAAAAGAAAACAACAAGCTTTATATTAAAATCAAAAAGTTAAGTAAATTGTACACCTTTATGAAACCAAAGTTTTCGACAGCAATTTGAATAAAATTTATGAAACTATGGGAATTTTTTATTAATGATTGTTACACGAAACGAAAAAAAAGAAAATTGATAATAACGCTGAAACTGGAAATAATATATATGTGCGTTTTCATTTTTTTCCGTTTCCAGTAATCTTAGTTAGTAAAAACGTAAGGTGAGCCATTCTCACATATTTTTTAGGTTTGTATTCAAAAACTTACATTTCAAAAATTATATATTTATTTCGAATTATAAAATTTGAAAGCGTATTTCATCGCTTTTCAAAACAGTTTTTAAATTTCGGATGCGTTAAAAAATATGAGATTCATTTGAATTTTCTTGCAAAGCGGAAATATTTTGACCTTCCAACAAAACAGTCTCCAGGCCTAAGTCATTGGTGCAAAATCACAAAATGGTCACAAAATTGGTGCATGAACTTCCAATAAATTAATGTGTAGTAAGCGCTAGAGAAAACACAAAAAATCATGAATTTTGTTAACAATGTATTATATTCAAGCGCAATTTCGAAAATATTCCCAGGGAAGAGGGGTTGGAAATTCCCGTCTGCCAACCTGCAATCCCGCCATGACGGAGGTCAAAAATAATATTCCAGGCAAGATGACTCGGGGGAACGCTTTGTTAGAACATAATTTGGGGAACCGCAGACCGGAAACTTTATTCACCGTATGGTACAAGAGACTTTCACCGATCGTACCAAGTCCCAAAGAATGAATTTTTCAACTAAAAGCTTACATGCTAACTTACAAACAACTTCGATTTAAAGTTTTTAATTGATTAATTTTAAATACTTTTAATTTCGGTTGTGCCGTTTTCAAAGTTAAAATTTCATTAGCACGGTTGTGATTTGAAACTCGATGATAGCGACACTAAAAAGAGACAAACACATTCATCTATAGGATTTGCCCTGCGAGAGAATGAGATAGTATAATCGTTCTCCTCTTTGTGCGATGCTTCGTAGCCTATCGGTCTAATCTTGTGCGTAGTAGCCTCCCCACTCTTGTCTACTTTAGTTTTCCGAGTGTTTCACTTCTACAGCTTGTGAATTGCACACTCTGTTTTTTTACGCATTAGCTCCGATAGCTCCACATAGGAGGCCCTGAGGAAAACTATTTCCCTTGGGGCCTTAGTCATCTTTAGGGATGCTATGTGGAGGGCCTTTTTTTACCGAAAGAGAGGAAGTTTTGGGAAAGAAAAATGTGTGAAGGGGGGTAGGAATCAAGAAAGGGGTCAAGAAAGTCCGGTTGGAGAGGTTAAAAAGACTCCCTCGTCCAAGTCCTTGAAAAACCTCCCCCATGAACCCTGGCCCCTTTGCTAAGTCACCAAAGATAGCGAGCCATTAGGGGTTTCCTAGGCATGGGTGTTGGTTATCCAATAAATGGCGACGGTATCCAGTATCCATACCCGCCTCCCAAATTGAAATGCATGTTAAGTTAGTAAGTTCTTCTATCTGTACAAGTTTCCACCTAGATACCTATTACTAACGACATCCACAATATTTATTTCTGTGTTTGCTGACAGTTGAAATAAATTTTGCGTTTAAAACAAAGCACATGTTTAATTCAATGAACATTTTCCACAGAAGTTAAGATAGAGAATAAAAATGGTTTATCAAGCACGGAAATCTAAATGATCTTCACTGAGTACCCTTTTAAAGTTAATGCTTTGAGCACGAACTAAGCAACTTCTCGCCAGTGATGGGATGCCGAAAAAATAATTTTCCCCAGATTTCATAAAAAGTCCTCCGATTAATTCAGCGTCATTGATTCCTGCACAGAAGGGAATTCCAAACGCGCGCCCAACAATGAGTTTGTATATGTCACTGTGAAACGATTTGCCGGCCTCTATGTTTCCTCTCTCTTACAACATGGGTATCTTCAAGACCCATTGCACTACTTACTTTTCTCAAAAATTCCCTCTACACGGCATTCCCAAAGACAACATAGGCCCTGAAGGAAATTATTTTCCTCAGGGCCTCCTGTGTTATGTAAAAAAATGTTAAAAAAAGATTAGAAAAATTAAGTACCTACTTCCAGTACCACTTTAAGTACAACCTTGAATAATAAGTAAAAATTAAAATACGGGTTTCAAACGTGCGCAACAGCTATCGAAGGGCGGGGAGGGGAAACTTTATTTTTTTTTAATAATACTATATAATGATATATTTAATACTTCCTACAAAACTTTCGGTTTTGTAATATTTATACTTTGTTGTCTTGTGATTAAAAAAAGCTGTATGTGGACAAAAATTAAATGTAAAAGAAACGAAGAAAGATAACGACAACGGTAGTAAAGATAGAGCCGGTGTGTATGAATTTTTTAGTAATGGTTTCACTAAGTTTATCGAACTTCTATCTTGCCAAGGCTCCTACCAGAAAACAACTTAGACGTAAATATCTCTAAAGCCGAGCTTAAAATGCTACTGATATACACAATCGGACAAACCACTTCACATCACTCTTTATTCACAGATGGCCACTGCACATATTATGTGATAATACAAAATTTTCATCCTAAAAATCCCGCCGCATTCCTTTTTTACAAAAAAAAAAACGCTTTCTCCCTTTGAAATTCAAAAACGCCCAGATCTGGGGAGTTTTCCCCAGACACCATCACTGCTTCTCTCCCACACCAGTCTGCTCCAACTGTCCAATGGACCCGCATACATCCCTGACCACGTACGTTGTAATATATTATGTGGTGTAGAATGATAGTATGTCGATGTGAGTGAGTCTGTCTGATTGTTTGTATGTTTGTTTGTTTTGCCGGCAGTTAGTTAATACCGCGGGTTGCGGCGGCCGACCAAGCGTGAACTCGCCCATCTAAATCACTGCAGATAGCGAGGGAATGGTCATAACTGCGAAAAGTTGCTGGCAGATATTTAATAAATACTTAAACATCACAGTATAGCACTGACCAAAGCATAAAGAATGCAATCTTCAAGTGGAAATCGGACTATTTTCACTCCCTTCACTGTGGTCAGTACAAGACATTTAAATTATCACAATCTTCCCTCTTGGCCACAATCAAAATCAATATCAATCACTGTCTATCAAGAAACCCCGAAACTTTCCATATTCATTTCCAAAGAACCAACTTAGCTCCCAACCTCTTGTGCATCGACTATATCTCCTTTGAATGTATCGACTATAAAACTTTTTTGTACTTTTGCTCCACACGAGAGGCCCCGATGAAAAAACATTACCTCAGGGCCCATGTCATGTTTGGGGATGCTGGGTAGAGGGTCTTTTTAGGTAAAGGGTGTAAGGGGTGGGTATAAATCTGGGGGTTAATGTGTCCAGGAGTGAAAGAAGTATGAATCAATTGCAAGGCGATAGGTAGAGTCCGGCTGGATAGGTCTCAACCAGAATCTCGTGATCCAGCCCGCCACGTAGTAGGTGGGCGAGAGCATTTTCCACCAAGACCTACACAAACCCCACCCCCAAGAACCCGGGCACCACTGCTTAATAACCAAACGTAGCGAACTACTTGGGGTGACCTATGGCAGGGGTGTTTATCCAATAAATGGTTCCCGGGTGGTTGTACCCTTACCCGCCTCTCAAATTGGTTTCATTTCAACACTACTTTGAAAAGATATAAAAAATATGAAAATTCGTCCTTCTTGGCCACAATCAGAATCAATACCTAGATTATACCGCTTATACCTAGATTGCATGCAGTTGGCAATGTTTTCTCAGAAGTAGTAGATGTGTTCAACTGCACCGAATATAGTTATAAGAAGGCTATAATATCATACCTCAATCACAATAATCAATGTTAGGTATAATAGTGTTCATCTGCACGGCGTCTATATCATACTCTTCTACAGATTCCAAACTACGCACTTACTTCATTTATATTAACTATCAAGCAGACTAGTTAAGTGATAGTTATTTTTAAACAAAGTTATTATTGAATCTCTAACTGAAAGCCCTGAAAAGCAGAACTAATTAGCAGTACCTGTAGTCATTTCAAACTGCAGTCATTTCAAACTGAAGGTAACAATAATATCATGTACTCCATTTTATCCAATTCCTAGAATCCAACGATTTGTACAAATAGAATTAAAGTATATTATACTTGATGTTGACAATTTTTCTAAGAAGTCACCTTTATTTACTTATTTTTATTCTGCATAAAATGTGTTTTCTCTATACGAGCTCATATCCTTTTTTTTGGTTGTAATACATAATTGTATCCTATAACTAAATACTAGTTGTTGTCTGTTGTTATCACACGTATATATGTACTTGGTTTAATGTATATTCTTATTTTGTTATCATTATAATTACCCTCCTGTGTACCATAGTGTATCATGTATCACCGAATTGTAAAAGCCATTTTATGGCATTGAAATAAATAAATAAATATCAAATCACCATCTTATATGTAGGTAACTACTACGAAACCTCAAAACATTTCATATTCCTTTCAATAGAACCAACTTGACTCTCTCCCAAAGATATTCAAATTATATTTTAATATCCTTGCTCTCTCCCAACCTCTTGTGAAAAAGAATCGATTATAAAACATCCAATGTAGTAGCAAGACCCCGAATATAATTTAACGATAGCTCTTAGAACTTTACAAAATTTCTTGAATCTCTTGTTTATAACTTGACTCAAACCTTATTGTCTCTACCTTGTTTTTGTAGTTTTTACAATATTATTGTTTTATGTTTAAATAATTAAAATTATTTCTATTTCGGTACAAATGTTGATCTTATTTAAACAAAATCAATAATGTTAATCTCAAAATACCTCAAAACAATTTATTTTTAAACTTATTTTCTTTCTAAAAATTTCACTGCTGTAATTTATCTCAATTAATCAATGAAATTTGCAACAACCTGTGTTACAAAAATACATTTCTAAAACCACGTGAATTTTTTTTACAAATTACCCTTTATATGATGTTATTTTTTTCATGATAACCCACCCTCTGTCATTGTCTGTTGTTGTGTAGGTACATTAATAAACTAAAAATAAAATAAAATAAAATAAAATAATACAAAATGGATATGGTTAAATGTGAGATGAAATAGGTATTTGATTAATATTTATCGAAATGAACATAAAAAATGCTAAGTGCAAACGATTTAAAAAATATATTAACTTCTCACAAGAGACCCTGCGCTTTTTGAATGATGGACGAGGGATTTTTATATGCGGAAATTGACAATTTCTAATTGAAACATTTCTTTTGATTAGTGGATAATGAATTTGAAACGATTGGCAGGTGTTTAACTTTTCTTTAACAGCAAAGAGGGCGACGTTTTGTCCATACACACGTATTCTCCAATTTCATCTCTGTACTCTGCCACTACTGCAGATATGTTTTAATATAATATAGATATCGACCACTAGCGTGTCGGTACGTTTTGCTTTTTTTATAAGTTACTTCTTACAGGAGTTAGGACTCGGCAAAAATCATTAAAATTGCCTGATTTGAACGACATCGACAGACGTTCAGTGTATAAACTCTACAACGTATTTTCAAAAAAAGCAAAACGAACAGATGTTGAATATTTTCTTCTAATACTGTTAGTAAAACAATAATAAAAATCGGTCCAGTTTTCGAGGAGGGCAATACAAAACCTCGATGTCGATGATTTTATTTAGGTATCGTCAGCCTGAGGTTCAGGTGTCGCTTTCGCTCAGTATTCGGGAAAGTAAGAGCAACAGTGACAGCAACAGTTTCGTAAAATACCTCAATGACCGGGTTTCCTCTTAATGCGAAAAAATAACATGCAAGTATTTCTAATAAGCGACACGCCAATGCGGAAAACTCAAACACATGTACACAAGCTTTTTCTATTTAATTATGTAGGTAATAATGTAATATAAGTTCTGCAATATTTTACTCAAGGTTTGCAACTTATGTTAATCAAAAATAATCGTAAAGGTGAGAATTGCCGAATCACTAAAAAAACTGCATTTGAGAAAAATACTTCTGCTGAGTGGTCGGCACTCTTAGAGTCTGTCAAATAAGAGTAGAAAATATAAGAAATGGAAGTACAAAATTTGAAGGCTGGCAAAACCAATTTACCTGTCAAATATTCTTTTGAAGTGCAATGGCAATGAAAGTGTAGAACACTGTATACACATTTAAAAATACATTTTTTTATTCTTAAGCAACAAAATAAATAAATCGAAGAAGCGCTGTTGTTAAGTTATCTAATTAATGACATAAATTTGTTTAAATTGTGTTATACAAAGTGACTGGCTTTCATTCAATTTAACATGAATTTGTATTTAACAGTAGGAAGAAAGGAAGAATCATTAACGGTGAGTTTAGTTACACTATTTTTAGATCGGAATGAGTTAAATGTATTGAGATTAGAGACACGATTTAAAGCCCGGACAACGCTAGTAGGTACTTAAGCTAATATTAAATAAATGTGAGCAATTATGCAATAGATATGCTTTATATTTTATTACAATCTAGTCATCCTCCATTATGTTAACACAAAATTCCATAGATATAATAATAATATGCAATTCTATTTTTGAGATCAGTGAAATGTTTTTTTTCTTCATTTTTATGGCTTTTTAATTTTCAATAAAAATGTTGGTTACACAGCTTTAGAATACCACCATGATTACATTTTTAGTATTGCCATTTGAACAGTGGCGCCCTCTTATGTTTTCTACTCTTATTTGACAAACTGTACTTACGATATCCTCTTTGTATAGTACGAAGAAATTGTCGGTGGCATTGTCAAGATTCGTATGCTGAACGTAACGAACACGTAGACAAAGTGCCTGCAATACAGTATGTGTATAAAAACCCACTTTGCGAGAGCACCTATCTAGGAACTCTCCTTACGTTGAGTATCGGTATACATATTTCATTTCTCCAATACTGGCCTGATATAGTCTATTATGCTATAGTCCAGGGGTCACCAATTACTTTCAATAAGGGTCCGTCTTTTAAAATAACATGACACAAAGTGCGAAGATTCAACGCAATTTCTTTTTAATTCTGGGTATTTATTAGCACAAACAAATTTTATCAAAACTCTTGACAAGAAACTTCTCGGTGTCTTGATTTTTTTTTAAATTAGGGAAGTACAGGCTTTCATTATCAAGATCGATGTTGATAAGGTCGAGTTTTCACAAAAAGCTTTTAACTTCTGTCAGGAGCTCCCATACAAGCTTTCCTTTGCCTTGAAGTTTAAGGTTCAGATCATTGATGTGTTTAAAAATATCTGATAAAAAAGCAATGGAAGTTACATTTTCTTTATCGCTAAGAAAACTTAAGAAGACGTTTGCTGACGTCTGATCAATATTGAAAACAAATATCTTCAAGTCTTCTAAAATGGTGAAGAATCGTTGTAAAACGCAGTTTTTGCTTAAACATCTCACATTTATGCGGGAAAAATTATCAAATTACGTGCTAAAGTTATATGTGTGAAATATTTTGTATTGTTAACACGTTCGCACAAAATAGGCCGGCGGTACGGATCCGGACCGCGGTCCGCCATTTGGTGACCCCTGCTATAGTATGTACGCTATTCTATACTGTGGGGCGAGTGCTTCCATACGCGGGATGCAATAACCCCCAATTCCGGGGCGAATAAGTGAGTGCACCTCCTGGCGCAGAGATGCAATTCCCTGATGCAATTCTCGCGGAAAATGTATCCGATGCATCAGTCTTGCCTAAGAATCCAATAAAGAATAGAGGTGGTATCGGTTTGTATTTGCAAAGTAGAGGGAAATTCTTGCTTGCCAGTACCGCATTTGTATTTAATTAAAACGTTTGTCAATTTTAACGTTTAAAAATAAATAAATTTATAAAATGTGTACAAGTGCTATTATGTCCTGTCAAGTCTATAGGTATTAGATTGCCTGTTCTACGGTGCTTCTATGCTTCAGTTACGCGTTGGTTATAAATTATTATGTAATTATGGTATAAAGAATTATATATTTTGTTCTTCGATCTTTGCAAATATACTTTGTGGCGTCATTTTTACTTAAATGAAAACAAATAACTTAGTAAAACACCACTATTTAATCAAAATTATCAACAAAATATACGAGTATTATGGGGCCAACAGATTTAGTTATTGGCCAAGCCAAATGATCTTTTATAGCTTAGTATGACGGCCCCCTTAATCTTATTCTGACGAAGAAAACTTTGTTTTTGAAACAAGTTATTTGAGTATGTGTGTAGTTTCAACATAATTTAAAAGAAGTCATTAGTATGGATAGTTATATGTAGTTTTGAGGTGTCTCAACATATGTCAGTTAAGTAGTGCCTTAGAAGAGTGGCGACGAGTCGGAATAATAGAAGAGCATGTATGAGACGATGTATGAATGTGAACGAGGCAAAGAGTGTGTGCCAAGATCGAGTTGTGTGGCGGTCCGTCCTCTCTGCCTACCCCTGCGGGGAAACGGCATGATGGTTAGTTTGTTAGTTAGTCAATCATTGGATTGAAGAACATTACAGTTATTATTGTTTTTTTCTGTAAACTATGTACATACGCACATTTGTGATTTAATTTAGACCAGAAATCTCACAGAATAAGTTTCTGAATATGATTTATTAAATAAAAGAAAATTAGAACTTACCTTCCAAGGTCCACTGTTCCCAGAACTACTGGTTAAACATATTATACAAACCGAACACTTGACATAATAACCGATGAAAGAATTTCCAAGAATATTGGAAGATGACGATACCCATAACGTCAGAACGGCACAAAGAAGCTTCCAGAAAGCCCCCTGTAAATTATGTGCTGGAATTTTCCGATAACGGGATTTATAGTTGCACCTTGAACCCTAAGCGAAAGGTTTTTCGGATGGAACTTTTCTAAACGTTTAATTCTATCATCTGGGCCTAATTCCAGGGAGGCACGGATGTCTGGGGACATGGTTTTTGGTTTTTAAGTGACGAGGCAGGTACCTTAAATTGAGTGATGGAATTTCCCAAGAGAAGCGAACA
The DNA here is from genome assembly GCA_917563855.2 of Limnephilus lunatus. Lineage (NCBI taxonomy): Eukaryota > Metazoa > Arthropoda > Insecta > Trichoptera > Limnephilidae > Limnephilus > Limnephilus lunatus. The sequence goes on along the minus strand of OU830602.1, from coordinate 75,363,573 downwards.
AAAATAATAGCTTTTCAGGAGAGAAAAAATACTTTAAGAGATTTTAATACGTAAGGTAATATTTGTAATGTAACTAAGATTATATGAATATTATATCTACTGTTATTTCCATCACTTGATTAAAGCACTTTTCATAACTCTAGTACCTACCTACTTTCAAAACGCCAGAACTTTTATAACTTCAATGTTTTCATAACCTTAGTACTTTTCTAATTTCAGCGCTTTCATCTTCTGTAATATCATAAATTCAATAGGTTCATAACCTTAGTAGGTACATTCATAACTTAGTGTTTTCATAACTTCTGTACTTTCATAAATTCAATACTTTCATAACTTTGGGACTGTTATAAATTCAGTAATATCACAATGTCTGTACTTTCATAAATTCAGTACCTACGATTACACAGTTCCCTCATAACATTAGTACTAGAAGAAGTCACACAACTTCAGTATTATTTATTTTTTTCATAATTTCAGCACTTTTATAATTGAATAATTTTATAACATCAATACTTTTATAATATCAGTACTTTTATAACTTCAGTACTTCCATAACTTCTGTACTTTCATAATACTTTCACAACTATAATAACCACTTTTGCAACTTCAGTACTTTGATCTAAGTACCGTCATAACTTCAGTACTGGAAGGAGTTTTCATAACTGCAGTATTATTTTTTTATTTTTTTTATTTTTTATTAGTGACTATTTAGTTACAGGTTTGATAACAATTACAAGATATGATGATATATATAAATATTTAATCCGTTTGTTCTTAGTCCTCCTCACTAGGTGGTCCTGTGCTGAGGCGGACTGGTAGATTTCTTTGATTTTCCGTTATTTAGTTTCTATGATGTTTTTAATACATTCTCTAGTATGTCTGCATTAATTTCTTTCACCCATGTTTTGATTTTTTCCTTAAACTTATTTATCTTTTCTATCTTTTTCAGACTTGGAGGAAGGATGTTGTATAGTTTAGTTGCAAGATATATGTGGTTTCTTTGGCCAAAACTTGTCTTGAATTTTGGAACATCTCGTATATCCTTTTTTGAGGCTCTTGTGTCATGTATCCGAGTTTCATTAGGAGATTTTCTGTTTTTAAAATGATGTATAAGAATATTCTTGGCATATATTTGTTTTAAATTAAGAACGTCAAAACACTTAAAAATATCTTTTGAGGGGGTTCTGATGGGTAATTTTAGTATGGTTTTTATAATGCTCTTCTGAGCAATATCTAAGTGGTTAATATGATTGGCTGTAGCAGATCCCCATACTAGAATTCCGTACTCAAGACGGGAATGACATAAGGCATAAAAAACTTTTTTTATGTCTTTCCTAGGTAGTATGTTTCTTAGGTTTTTGAAGAAATACACAAGTCTCGTGAGCTTTTTAGTGATTCCATTTATGTGTATGTCCCATCTAAGGTTTTCGTCTATTTCCACTCCTAGATATTTAATACTTTTTGCCTTTGTTATAATAGGGCAAGAGCAATGTGACTTATTGTTTTGACACTCGTGCAATTTGAGAGTGTATTCTTTACCCGGTTGACCTCTTGAGTTTATTGAAAAGGCTAGATAATTAGTTTTAATTACATTGAGCGTAAGAGAGTTCATCCGAAGCCAATTTTGAAGTACAGTTAGTCCATGTTCAGCCTCTTTATAAGTGTCCATCCAGTCCTTTTCGTGGAATAACATAACAGTATCATCGGCAAAACTAATTATGTTTCCATTGATGGGAAGTTTGGTGATTTCATTTATGTAGATGAGAAATAAGATTGGTCCCAAGACACTTCCTTGAGGGACGCCGTAGTTTATTGGAAGAGGATTGCTTTTTTGTTGACCTATTTGTACTTGTTGTGTTCGTCCTGTCAAGTACGTCATCAGTAAATTTAGTGGAGTGCCAGATATGCCAATTTTTTTAAGTTTTGTGAGAAGAATTTTATGATCTATTGTGTCAAAGGCTTTTTTTAGGTCTATAAAAACAGCCAGACATTTTTTTCCATCGTCTAAACTTTTTATGGCTATTCTTGTAAAATGTTCAATGGCGTTCACGGTACTCAAACTTTCCCGAAATCCATATTGTGTCGGGGAAATTTTTTTATTAAATTCCAGAAAGTGAACAATTTGGCTTTTCAAAATTTTTTCTAGGATTTTTGAGAAAGTGCTTAGGATACTTATAGGGCGATAATTATTTATATCATTTTTGCTTCCATTTTTATAAATTGGTAAAACTGTAGCATTTTTTAGACAAGAAGGAAAAATCCCCTTTGATATAGAGAGATTTATAAGGTATGTCAGGGGGAGGATCAACTCATCTTGGAGATGTTTTATAGTTTTGATTGAGATAGGATCATTTCCCGAAGAAGTGTTGTTATCTAGTGAAGCAATCACTTTTCTAAGTTCGTTGCTAGTTATTTGGTTTAGATTTAGTGTGTTATCTTGGATTAAGTCTTCATTATTTTCTATTTCCTTTTCATAAGTAATTGGTTTTGTGATTTTATTTGCCAATTGCGAGCCTATGTTAGTGAAAAATTTATTAATATATTCCAGAATTTTGTCAGGATACTCTGCAAAAGAAGTAGGAATCATGTCAATGTTTAATTCTCCAATCATTTTCTTGTTGTAGGAGGGTTCAGAGTTAGTGATTTCTTTGATAATCTTCCATATTTTTCTGGAGTCATTGTTACATTCTTCTATTTTCCTTTTATAGTAGTTTTCTTTGGCGTTGCGAATAACATTTTTACATATATTTCTGTATCTTTTATAGAATCTTAATTTAAATATATCGTAAGGGTCTTTTTTAACTTTTAAATGTATTTCATCTCTTTTCCTTATACAGTTGATGATGTTTTGTGTAATCCAAGGTTTGATGTGCTTATTTTTATGGGATATCTTTTTTTCTATTAATGTGGTATTCGATAGTATTGTATGTTGTATAATTTCGTTAAAATAGCTCCAAGCAGAATTTGTATCATCTATTTCATAAAGGTTTGTCCACTCAGTATTTTGTAATTTTTGTTTTACTTCCTTCCAATTGGTTTCTGATATTTGCAGTACAATTTTATGATTTTGAATTTTTCCTGTTTTATTTTTGTTAATGGAAAGAATTGTTGAGTAATGGTCTGTAATGGTGGATGTATATATATGATGGCTTGAATTTGTTTATTAGTCTTACTGAAAATATGATCCTTCTTCTATGAAAATATTTCCTTTTATAACTTCAGCACTTTATGAATGCATGATTTAATAACATCAATAATTTTACAACATCAATGCTTTTATAACTTAGTACTTTTATAACCCCACAATTTTATCACATTAATGCTTTCTTAACTTCAGTACTTTTATAACTGCATTACTTTAAATCATATTTTATTATCTTAACTTCACGAGATATTTTCATAACTTTAGTACTAACTATATAAATCTAAAGCACCTTAAAATAAACTACCAATATACATCTAAAGCACCTTAAGTTAAATCGTTCAACAAACAAAATACAACACACAATAATAAAATAAACTATTTAATCAGAGGGTTGATTGACCTACTTCAATAAATTTTACATATTTATACATTCGCAAATCAACCCTCAACCTTGTGCTTACTTGTTTCCTGACAAAATAGGCTAAAAAATCGATCGTAGATCATTTCCCATAGACACTCTGCGTTTCTTTGTTATGTCACAAGCCACAAGAAGCAAGTTCGTGTCGTGATAACCCGTGACATTACGGAAACCTTCCTCGCAATGAACTTGTCCCGTGGCCTTGCCACGATACATAGCATCATTACTGAAACTATATACTGACAAATCAAAGTATATTGTTTAAACACGCCAAGTTGTTAGAAAACGGTATATACAATTCGTTCTGATCGACACGATATTGGGCAAAACAAATTCCCAGGAATAGAGTAGACGGCTTTATTTGGCAAATTCAATTAGTATCTGAATATTATTTTTAAATGTAGGCTAAAAGGAGCTAGCAGCATTGCTTCCCTTTGCAACATTTTTTTTTTTTTTTTTTTAAAAGAAAGACAAACATTCCCGGGTTACGAATAACCCAACAATGTTTGAAAATCTCCTACTACCACCACAGAAAGCCGAAAATGTTGCTTGTGTTGTGATGGAGGACTTAGCCAGCCGAGGAATCGAACACGCGACGCCCAGGTGGGACCCAAGCGCTATGCCCACTCAAGTAAGTTGATGTTGGTTTCATGAGAAAGGGTCATTTCTTCGGATTGTTTTTGTTTAATCGGAATGTATGTGGAATGAGCTACCAGCCATCTGTTTTTCCGATTGGATATAATTCGGGACTCTTCAAGACCTATATTAATAAATCCCTTCCTACTGCCCCTATCTTAACACGAGTCACAATGCTGCCGAATAGCGATATAGTTCCCATGCCTTAATACTGTACGGACAAAAATCTCATATTTTTCCTTGTCCTATTCCCAAAGCTGCCCAACCGAATAGCGATATAGTTCCCCTGTCTTTACACAGTACATTAGACATTAAACATCTAAATGTGCACAAAATCATAAAAAACAATGCAAGATGGGGAAAAAATAGTAGATAAGAAATAAAAATATTAATTTTATATTATACATGATTCTGAAACAGGACTGGAAACACCTTTTCAAGCTGTAAAAACTATTTAAGCAACTTCAATAGCAAAGTGTGTAATGAGAGGCAAGTGGTATCATGTGTAAGATAAGTAACAAAGAAAAGGGTATGGTGCAACAACTTATTGAAATGATTCATTGTTTGATTAATAAATGTGGGTTCTTTGTGGCATTTTCCCACTGAGCATATGAGAGGGAGGGATATATTATGACGGAGTCTGTATGACGTCACGGGTTTTTGTTCGCATTTTCCTTTTAAGGTTTTGACCATTTATCACCACCAGATGACGCATTATAAAATATCAATAAAACACTACATTACTGCTCTCTTGTGAGAACGCAGCTAAAATACGCATCTCTTGAATGGTCTCCTGTTTATACTTGTAGCTTACACCGCTTGGAGAACGTGCACAGGAAGTTTCTTAGATATGTTCCAAAACAAATTGATACAACCTGTAATTAGTATCCGCTACAACACGTTAATGTCTAATCTAAAACTACCGCTACTTTCCACCCGGAAAACTATTAAAGATGTTTTATACTTTGTAAATTACTGAATTACCTCGTAGACTGCCCTCAAATGTTAAGTGTTATAAATATCCGTTTCCCTGATAAATCTACTCGATTCCACCATCTTTTTCACTGTGATAACCATAGCACTAACTAATCGAGTTAGTCCGATTTCACCTAACTGCCAATGCACATACAGGTTTTTTCGATATGTTCAAAACCTCTCCGTCCTGCATCAAAGCAAAAATTAATATAAATTAATATAAATAAATATAAATAAATTAAACCGATATGTTTATGTATTATGTTTGAAAAATGATGAGCATTCATTGTACTGATATGGTTTTCTGTATAATGTTTGTAAATGTTCGATATAAATTACGTCTGCAAAAACCCTACGGACGTTTGATTAATAAATCAATACTAAGTCAATATGTACTAATTTTTGAGATAACGATAAAAGCAATATTCCAATGCTCACTATATATCAAATATTATTTACACGTGTGTGTGTTTTACATATTAAATATGCTATAAAATAATACCGGGAAGCATAACGGTCCGGTACATTAGTATCTATGACATTTTGAAATTTCTTACTGGTAACCCAAAAACATAATATTTTTAGTTTATTTCACTATAAGCTTTTCTGCAACCTAATGGATTTGGTGGTTCCTTTCCCGTTATCTCAAAGTATTTGGAGATGTCTGACTAATTGACTCGACGATCGATATTTCATTCGTATTTCAAAGATCTTTGATTCCATATCCAGAGGTCATTACACATTTTTAATAAAAATATATGTAGGTAATATATGTAGTATTTGCGCATGCCTTGTTCTAGAGATCTCTCTGAATAGTCCTAGTGGAAGACAGGTACCTACATCCTTTTTTAAATGCGTTTACCCGTTGCACGAGAGTCCCAACTGTATGAAAAAAGTTAAATTACAAAATTGATTGCAAATGTGATGTAGATTTCAAAATTTCTCGCTTATACCAATAATTTCTAGTAAGATTTTGAAGAACCAAACGGTATCGCATCAATTTAATTTATATTTTAAAGAAAATTCAAAATTCATTCCGATACATTTAATTTATCAGTAAAACTGTTTAAAATAATTTTAATGCGTTTTTTAAAAAGAAATAAACACGTTAGTCCGACGGTATTTATCGTTTTTCCTTTCAAATTTGCATACTTAGGAAGCGTTACTAGCGTTCACTTGGAAAACATGTAATTTAAATAAATTAAATGCAAAACGGTCACTTCCACAAGTGCATACCGCAGCGGAAATGACCTAGAGGCAGACCAAAGAAGAGGAGGGCTGACTGAGTGGAAGGAATTAGTACTGCAGCAGGATGAGAAAACCTGAGAACTGGAGAGGAAGTTTAGAAATGATTATAAGTTCAGAAATAAAAGTTCACATTAAAGGAATTCGAAAATGCAATTCGAATTCAAAAACGCAAGGCATTTTTTTTAAATTTTCACTGAAATTACTCTTGTTATAAAAACTTTTGAAGGTTATACCCATAATGTAATGTCATTCCTCGTTTGACCCAGGGTTTGAGTTCCAGTTGCCACCGTTACCTTTTTATTTTTCTGTGTTTGGTTCCTTTTCATATTTGCGTTTAGATTTATTAGTACAACTTTTTCTTCGAAGACCTCTTTTCTTTTGTTGGTATTTAATGTAATTTGATAGTATAATAATTCCTGAATAACGCAATGCTTCCTCTGTCGATAACATCACATCACAGTTTGAGCTAAGCTGTCGTGTGTCACCGAAGGAGCCGAGTAAGTTCACAAACTTTAAAACCGCTAATTTATAGTTTCTGCGTCCATTGCCCACTTTAGTGACGGGTAAAATCGATTTTTTTATAAATGATTAAAATAAAACAATTTTTCTTTATTCTGTCGTGTCATTTTGCAATCGACATCAGTTTTTTTTAAATCGAATATTTCTGCCAGTATCAATATCCTGCTTTAAATAATGCATACAACAAGCAATTAAGCACAGGATCGGCAATAATGTGAGAATAATTAGAAAATTTTAAAAAATCGTCAAAGTTTTTTTGATACTTCTTGTATTCATAATTTTGTTCATAACAAGATGAATTTAAAATCACCCGTCACTTTTCCTCATTTAAAAAATAAACAAGTCATGAAGGTGTGTATGTATGTATGCCTACTTTCTAATTAATCGAACGTAAGTGACGTGTTTGTTAAAAAATCAATGGATGACACTTCGTTCAACGTCTTCTGTGTTAAATGGTAAATGGCTAAAAGTTAAATGGCTTCCGAAGGAGGTCGTAAAGGACAGATAAAATCCACAAACGATGTGCGAATTCTGGTTATTCCTTTTCCTATAACCAGTAGAAAATCACACAGAAGTCTTTTAGGTTTTTCCTGCGATATTTTGCGGCGAAAATCAAAGACAAAGCTCAAAGAGATTTACGCCGAAAGAAAGAAGCTCATAAGAATTCAGTATGTATCGATGTTTACAAATTGGCTTAAAGTATTAGGTTTTCTTCAAAACACGTTCAAAGAAAGTCACAACATTGCAAGTGGGTATTTTTAAGCTTGTTATATAAATTGAGAGGGTTTTGTTGGTAAAGTCGATCAGTTTGTAGACGAGTTGTCTAAAGCGTTGAGTTCGCACCCGGCCCGCGTTACGAGCTCAATTCTCTACTATTTGTCTACTGTTTGCACTTTTCGTAAGTCTTTTTCTTTTCTGTACTATTTGTACTCTACTATATTTATGTAAGTCTTTTTTTATGTGAATGCCGTACAAGGGTGCCAACTGCTCCCAACCGTTTGGAGCCATTGAGACTATGGAATCCCCACTTGGGGGTAAGTTGTGAGACTGAAAATAGTACGGAGAGGAAGGATACAAGAGGAAGATAGGCAAGTACCTGATGACAGATGTCGATATGGAGCAAATTATGTCTAAAATTTGAAAATGACAATTAAAATAATTTTACTATCTAATAATTTAGTACTACAAGTTATTATCGACCGTTTATTGACGTGTCGTAATTTATAAACATAGTTTAGGAGGGCCGACGTCCTTACTAACTGGAAGTTAGGTTTTGTCTGCGGAGTAGTGCGGAGTTCTGGCATTACAATGACTTTGCTCACCTGCCTTCGATTACCTTCGGCTCAACTCGTAAACGAGACTACGTGACCCGAACGGCCCATAGACAACTCAAGCAATGTGAAAACTAATCATAGACTAATTATGATACATTACATTATGTACTTCACATGTTTGTAAATGCCCGTATAAGCGTAAGCCACCGCATTATGAATTTCTACCATTTTATAACATCTTGAACACTTTAAGTTTCCAAAAAACGAAAAAAGTTACTTTGAAGACAATATCTATACATTTGCAGAGCTTAAACGGTAATAATATGAAATTCCCTCGATAGAAAAAAATTTCAAAGTATGCTTCGAAAAATTAAAAACACATTATTTTGTTCTGTCATTTAACAAGGTATGGGTATGAAAAATTCGCAATGTATCTTTGAATGTTACATAAGCATTTATCGATAGATTTCTGCCCTATTTCAAACATTTTCACTATTTTCGCTCTATTATTAACGTTTTTAATATTAGCGCGCTCCCTCTAACATTTTTATTTACCTATCTCCCCTGTTTTTCTTCTATTTCAATGCCTACTACCGGCTACCGACCCTTAATATAAATAAATAAATTAATTAAACATCTAGGTACCGTAGCAAATATGTGCTTCTCATATGTATCTTCTAATAGAATTCATTATAAACAGGTGGAGTTTATAAACTCCCCCGAGTAAACAATATGCAGTCATAAAACGCCTCATCTATTACTCATTTCTGAAACGTAACAATGGAGCAATATTGTTTTACACGCGTCGCTAGTAATAACGCGCAGGTACTGACTACTGACTACGGGTAAAAGCTTCGTTTTATCTATATCACGTTTACGAAATCGCTCGAGTCATCAAAGTACTAGGAGCGATGAGATTATATTTTATGCAAAGAGCTTATTTCTTATGCGGCGCGTTTACTGCGTGATGCGGGGGCGAAACGTATTGCTATTATTGTAAATCGTCGTTGCATGCACAAAATGTGGATTTTAGAACATTTGGAGATAATAAAACAAATGTTAAAAAATTAGGGACCTATTTTTTTATTTATTTTTATTGTAGAATTACATTTGCACCTTGTTTATTAAAAAAAAGTGTACTTTATATAAAATTATCATTAGAACCGAATAATTTTTCTTAAATTTTGCTTACAGAATTTATTGGGCAGCCCATTACGATATTTTGTGTAGCAAATATAGGGACGGCCCGCGGCCTTTTTCATACGAAACCTAAATTTGGATTTGAATCCAAAATACCCAAATAAATTCAAACATTTAATTTTTTCAATCAAAAGGTATAGCAAATGTCTAATATGGATATGTGCTATTTTATCTTTTTTTGTTTTAAATTACTATATATTGGTATTTAACATTTGGTAGATTCTCTTATCTTAAAAAACGGATTGCAACCCTTAAAGCACAGACGTTGGTTGGGAATGCTGTCATTGTTCTACCGGTTACCTTCTATTTCAATGGAAGATGCTCCGAAGAACTAACGTCAATGATCCCCTCGGCACCGGTTCATATTCGGGAAACACGCACCCAACATATGTACACGTTTTCTACGACTCGTTCTTGAGTTTAACAACTCGGCTGTATAAAAAAAATTATTTAAAAAAAATCTTGCTCTACCTACTGAGTTAATCAATATATTGAAAAAAAAAAATTAAATAACATTTCTTTGGGCAGAATTTTTTTATGTACGACAAATTTGTATTGAAAACGTAAATAGGTCATTTGCAATTTAAATTAATGCATATAAAGAACTTCTTTTTTTTACTTCTTCAATCTTTGCAAAATAACTTTATTAACATATCCTGAAGAAGATAACATTGTTATTGAAACATGTCGATATTGTTTATTAAAAAGGTGGTTTATACAAAGTTATCTCTTATTAATTAAACATTTTTTTTAATCATTTTTAATTTATTATTTTTTATTTCATTATTCTTACATATTTCTTTCACTTTTTTTCTTTATTTCTTTTGAAAGAAATAATGAAAAACAGTGAAACTAGGATAACTATCAAACGGAAAAATTTTCATACCTGTATACTTCCTATACTTACTTATGGTTGCCAAACTTGGGCACTCACAAAAATTCATAATAAGAAACTCGAAACTTGCCAAAACTCCATGGAAAGAAGTATGATAGGGAAAAGACTGTCCGATAGAATAAAAATTGAATCCATTAAGAGACAAACAAGAACAAAAGATGTCATAAAAACAATAAAAAAGCTAAAGTGGAAGTGGTCAGGCCACACAATCAGTGAAAAATGGTCAAAATTAGTCATGAATTGGTTCACAAGTGACAAGAAGAGAAAACGAGGTAGACCATTTAGACGGTGGGTTGACACCAAAGCCATAGCAGGAGGTACATGGACAAGAGTAGCAAATGATAGAGAGAAATGGCTACAGTTGGAGGAGGCCTTTGTCAACTAGTGACATACAGACAGGGAGTCGATGCATGATAAGTGTTATAAATATTATAAATAATGTAATGTATCATATTAGAATAAGTTAACACTAATAATCAAAACGAAAATATGAAAGAGAACAAGACACAGAAAAACAGAAAAAAACAATGGTCGCAACTGGGACTTGTCTTTTTCTGTTTTTCTGTGTCTTGTTCTCTTTCACATTTTCGTTTAGATTATTATTGTTAACTTATTCTAATATGATATATTTCACTGATGGGAACTTACTGAAGGTCAACCTTCAAAAAAGTATAAAAATAAAGTTTTTCTTATAAAAATTGAATGCAATGTAATTTACTGTCTGAATAAAGGCTATTATTATTATTATATTTATAAAGTGTATAGTTTTTTTTTATTTATTATCATTAACTCACAAATAATTGTCAAAGTTGCTTCTAAAATCATGAAAAATAGAAATGAAAAATGGGATTTATTTAGGAAACCTAATAAAATATTGACATCGGACATGTAATGCACGATGGAGAATAAAATTCTAATCAAATAGTGTAAATAATTCATTTTGGCCAAAAACGTCAAATGGAATATATTGTACGTGCAACGAAGAAATGCTATAAATAAAACACAGAATGCAATAGTAATTTTAATCGGCATTCAGACCAGAGTTAAAAAAACGCCCGGTTGTATTTTCAGAATTCAGTTTAAGAGTTAGCAAAAATTAGTTCGGTGAAGTGATTAGGAAAAACGGTTAATCTTGTATAACAGTCTTCTATCTTGTATATCAGTACTTTTCAATCTAATCGATTTAACGAGAGTACAGACAACAGAAACAGTACCAACGGTTTATTTTGTTACCTTTTCAATTGAAACGCTAAAAGATATTGAACCAAAAACAAATTTAAGCCTTAAAACATAAAAATTACTTTTTTGCTTCAGCTCCACACGGGAGAGCCTGAGGAAAATAATTTCCTTCAGGGCCTATATCATCACAGAGGATGCTGCGTGGAGGGTCTTTTTTAAAGAAAAGCGTGGTAAGCGAGGAAATCGAGGAAGTTCTGAGAAGGAAATAGTTAAGGGTCGGTGTGTCCATGAGTGACAGACGTATGAATCATCCCTCCCGTTGCGGTACAAGGCGATGGGTCGAGAGACTGCTGCTGGAGAGGTCAAAGGCTCTTCCTCAACCGGCCTCTCTCCGGCCCGCCACGCTTTTGCTACCATGACCTGGACAAACCTCACTCCCTATTTACTCGAGCACCCCTGCAAAGTCACCAAATTTAGAATTTGGATTTCACTTAGGGTGACCTATGGCAGAGATGTTGGTTATCCAATAAAGTAGCGGCAGTACATTGTAAATTGGTACAGTATATTGAACATTACTAAAGTAAGTGAATTACAATAGTTGCCACGGCAGGGATAAGAACGTCGGAATTTTTTAACGGGGCGACTGTGATATCGCGACAGTTTTATTTTTTAATTTGTTTCACAATGTCAAAAATTTAGATCAGCGTAACCATTTAACCAATTAACTAATAAAAAAACGATTATAAAAATTCGTCAGAAAAACAAAACAAACGTTTTCAAGTTAATAATTTCGACAACAATCTAAAATCACAGGTTTTGTTAAAGAGGGTATGTAATCCCAGGCTTGACGGTATAAAACACTTTCTTTATACGCAAACTTGCAAAAGAACTGGGAATAAACCTTGAGGGCTACCTTTTTAATCAATTCAATGTGTTTTTTATACAAGATGTCCGGTCAGTATCCGAATGCAATTTGAAAATATAAATGGCCACGAGTTTTCGAGGCCTTTCGCATTTATAATATCAATCTAACACCAGTTGAAATAAAATAATGCATAATAATAAATATTTACACCAAAACTTTTACATTACAGTTAAAAATACACATTTTCTTTAATAAGAGCTTAATTGTAATTAGTATGAAAATTATCTTCATATCAAAGCAGGCAATTCCAGATACAAGACCCGCAAGAAAGAAATATTACACGGGAGTCTCCTTCATATTTCAGAAACTTGAAAGTCTTATTAATAATTTCTTTCATATCTCACAGGGGATGGAAGGCTCTATTGCACATTGGAGGGGCGTCCCGGCCAGAGCATGCAAGGGTTGCAGGGGTTTCAGGGGGTGGGGGTAGTTCGGGCCTTTCACAAAAGGTCCAAGAAAGGATCGACGTCTGGCGAAGGACATAACTCATCTTTTTGTCCCCGAGAAGCTGCAGCTAACTTACATCGAGGGGGTTCCTTTGTTCGAGGTGCAGTCAAGAAATACAGCCTTAAACGTCCCCATGCAACCGAGAGATATAGCCTGAGCCGACCCCTCAGATGGAAAATGGAACAGAACCATTAAATTCGATGGATGTTTATGTAACTGCCGGAAAATGGCAGTGAAGGGAAAACCGACTTACGTATGTAAGGGTAGATACAAAAGAGGGTGAAAAATCACAGTTTTCATAAGATCCCCCAAGAAAAGTTGCAGAAAATGACACTGTACCTAACGTGTTATTGAATGCGAAATTTCAATCACAATGTGACAGGGAAAAGTGAATGATAAAAGATTACGTTTCGTTTAAGGGGTCATCCCGTATGAAGGCACTTTTTTAGATTTTAGGATTTTTTTGTTTTAACTAAATAAACATACAACTGAGAACTTTTTCAGGATTCGTATCAAAACCCTGACGTCAAACGGTTAAAATTCACCGAAAAATAACTGATTTCCAATGTTTTCTTTTCTATAAAATTCTCAGAAATGGCAAGATAGATACTTGACTATTTAAACTGCGCGTTTTCATCCCGCGACAAAACATCCTCCAACAAAATATTTACTAAAACCTAACCTAAACTCATTTTACAATTTACTATTTTTGAACAATAATTCACTGTCTTTACAGGTGTCTGTATTATTTTTGTCCCATTTTACTATTTTTTAACAATAATTTATTGTCTTTACAGGATGTTTGTATTATTTTTGTCCCATTTTACTAGTTTTTAACAATAATTTATTGTCTTTACATGATGTCTGTATTATTTTTGTCTCATTTTACTATTTTTTAACAATAATTTATTGTTTAAATGGCACCTCTGGGACACGTGTCCCGGAGGTGCTAATATATTTTTCTGATTTTTCTGTCTCCAGATTTTCGATTGAGGGTTGCTAATATTGTCTCCATTTAATTAAATATTAAAATTTGTGGTTTTACTCATAAAGTTAAAAATAAATATTCATCCTAGACTTGCAGAAAAGTCAATTGATGTTGCATATTAAAAATAAAATGGATAAAAAATTATTCAGACACTATCTAGATAGCATTAAGTTCGGGTTTGAATCTTGCAATCATATATAAAGATAACAGCCAATAATATGTTCGTTAATAAAATGAAGATAATGTTAGTAGTTCTTAGTCGATGTATGATACCGTTAAAAGTGACCGAATTGGATATAGACACCTTAGCTCAGTTGGTAGAGCTGTTGCCATGAATATCTTTTTCTGTCTCCAGATTTTCGATTGAGTTTCGCTAAAATTGTCTTCATATAATTAAATATTACAATTTGAGGATTTACTAAAAAATATATCATTACCTTTACAGGATGTCTGTATTATTTATTTGTTTTGTTAGGTTCGGTTAGGTTTTAGTAGATATTTTGTTGGGGGATGTTTTGTCCGTAGGATATTTTGTCGGGGATATTTTATCGCGGTTTGAAAGTCGCGGAACCTTAAAAACGTCTTCCATTGTTATCTACCTGCCTTATTTTATTGTTTTATTTTTACTTACGAATCCAAAAATATTATCAAGCAATACCTTTGAGGCTCTTATTAAATTTCCTGTTTCGAGGTCCCCACTCCGGAAGGTACTATGTACATTATTTCTTGTTTTTATTGCCAAGTTCCTCGTTAAAATATCGCATTGCCCTCCTATTGTGGATGTAGCTCTCGTAGACCGGGATTAATAACCATTGTGAAAAATACACCAATTTCAGATGTCCCCTTAAAAGATTTTTTCATTACAGAAATTTATTTCAGACAATTCGTTAAATCTTATTTAAATGTTCAATCGATCGAAGAATACTTACCTAATCGTAACTACCAGGAATCAAAATCAATATGAAAACATTGGATATATAACGGATATAGATTATATCGGAATCAGTATTCTGAGAGTTCGAATATGACGACATTAGCTTTGTAAAAAACTTCACGTATGAAGATGGTTTGTTTGTGGACGCGGCGCGCGGCATTAGGGTTGTACTCGAAGTCGGGTTCTAAAATTTTAACCGTACGAACGCTAGCGTATTAATAACATCAGATTATTACTAGGAATCGATATCAATCTTGTACTTATCTCCAGGCAAATAATCACAATACGACATTATTTAATTTAAAAAAATGTGTGTAGGTACTACATAAGACCATATATTGAAGACTTTTCTTATTATTCGCATACTTAGGGGGCATCCATTAATTACGTGAGCACAGACGGGGGGGGGGGGGGTCCAGCAAAATCTCACGTTACTTGAAACAAATTTACGAATTGGCCCAAATTTATCTCACCGAGGGGGAGGGGGGGGTCTCGATTGCAAGAAAAACTGCTCGCGTAATTAATGGATGCCCCCCTTAGCTCCTTGAATTTCAAGATTTCATTCAAAGGCCAGTATTTTTTCCATCCATTTGCTACTACCTTGCAATAAAAATGTCCAGAAAGGATCAATCAAAAATAAATAAAGTGATTTTTATAAGAAAGCAAGAAAAATCATTTTTACGAACAAATGTTTTTTCGAAATTTCTTTTTGAATATACAATAGATTTACATTGGTAAATGATTTTCAAACATTGTTGGGTTATTCGTAACTCGAGAATGTTTGTCTTTCTTTAAAAAAAAATAATTATCAATTTTCCAGTTAACACAAATTGGTTACAAAATAAATTGTAATTATTACTATGTATTTGCGAAAATCAGTTTTCCAGCAAGCAGGTACCTACTTACCGATTGCGATAAAGGTCAGTAAAGCGGGTAAGGGTTCGTTCACCCCGAACCGTGCACGTATGTAAGTACCCGCCAAACGGCTTTGGAATATGTATGGGGAAATCTCTTGAAAGGTTTCTTTTTGTAAAGAAATAGGAAAATGAAATAACCACCCCACGCAGTTAACATTAGCCCGGTGGTTAAGGGCTTACCTATTGATAAGAAGGTTACAGGTTTGAATCTAAGTTTGATGAACTGAAAATGAGAGATTGATTTTTGCGACGCGCTAAAAATACCCTTCCCTAATAAAAATAGCCAATTCGATAAAGAAAGGATACAATACGAATGTACCGCCCCAGCTAGGAGCACTCTCGGTGCAACCGGTACTCCAAAGGGCAAAAATTTGTTAGGTTTGGTTAGGTTGCGACCGACATAGGTGCGACCGGTACTCCAAAGGGCAAAGATTTGTTAGAACTTGGAATACGTGCTCTGAGAGCAAGGATGTTGAAGTTCAATCGACCGGTATTCATGGCAACCTAATAAAAAAATATTGTGCGTTGTTTTCTTTCCCCATTCTTCCTTCTTCCTACCGTTTTTGGCTCTTCACGTTTCTTATTGACCCTTCTTGGCTCCTCTTGGTTCTTCTTGTAGCTTCTAGGTTCTTCATGACTCCTCTTGGATCTTCTTGATTCTTCTTGTCTCATCTGAGTTCTTCTTGGTTCTTTTTGGCTCTTTTCTCGTCTCTTCTTGGTTCAACTTAATTATTTTTGTCTCTTCTTGGTTCTTTTTGACTATTCTTGTCTCCTCTTCGCTTTTCTTGGCTTTTCTTGGCTCTTCTTGTCTCTTCTTGGATCTTCTAGGCTCTTCTTGCCCTTTTATGGCTCATGTACGCTCTCCTTGGCTTTATATGGTTATCCTTTATTCTTCTTGGAAGAGTGAAAGCAAATTTGAGTTATTTGAACCGGGAACTTTACGCAAGAATAAATAATGCACATCACATACAACTGAAATTATTATTTTTGATGCAAAATTTAGTTTATGCTCTCTCTAGCAATGTTTCAAATAAGAAAATTCTCCAATTCTACCTGTATGAAAAAAGTCAAGTAAAATTCATTAAAGTACTGAGCAACATCTTTCCTAAGCCTTGCTGCTGATTGAAGAGGGTGAATGAACGGAGAGATTAGGTGTATTCAAAGCCTAGATGGGGCGGAACAGGTAGCCGAAAAGCCTCCCATCAGGTACTAGGCGTAGACTGTACTCAAATATTAATGTAACGACTTGGTGCAATTTGTGAGTTTATGCTGGATGCTTTATTGGGGGAGTAAAATGTAGAAGATGAGATAAGATAGAATTTACGAAACGCAAGGTGAGTAGGTTGATGAATGATCATTTTAAGATTTTACAAAAATATCGTTTCATATTAAACTAGGGTAGAGCCGCGAAAAACCACTCGATTTTATAATTTTAGTATTTATTTTTCTCAGAATCATTGCCTTACAAAAACAGATATAACAAATGTTTTTTAATTATATATTTTTGTGACAATTCTTGTTTATGTAAATACCGGCACCAGAATCAACCGCTCCCAACCGACTAAAGTCAGTGAGACTACGGCATTCTCAATTTGGCGGTACGTTGTGAGGCTGAATGTTGTGGGGAGGGAAAGGAAATTGGCAGGAGGAAGGTGGCTATTCAGACCTAGTCCTCAGGCCAAAGCCAGACAGTTTATATTCTGAATGGTGGTCTTACACAAGTTCGATACTAAGAGTATCTTCCACTCTGTAACACTGTTAGTAAATTTATGAAACGTAATACGTGTGCTTTGTATTATTTATAGAGTATGTATTTTTTTACATTACCTCCACGGAGGTGGCCCCAAAGATATTGAATTTGTATTTGAATATCTTTGGGTGGCCCTGAGGAAAATAATTTCCTTCAGGGCCTACGATATCCTTCAGTATGCTGTGTGGAGGGTATTTTTAAGGAAGGGAAGGAGAGGAAGTTAAAGAAAGAAAAAGGCATGAGAAAAGGGTAGGAATTTGGAGATCAGCACGTCCAGGAGTAGAGAACGTATGAGTCCATCCCTTCCTCCCATTGTGGCGCAAGGCAATGAGTCGAGAGTCCGGCTGGAGAGGTCAACCAGTCTCTCTCGATACAGCCCGCCAAGCAGTAAGTAGGCAGACGCATCCACCGCCAAATTTCCTAGACAAATCTCACCCCATGAACCCGGGCACCACCGCTAATTCACTAAACGTAGCGAACCACTTGGGGTAATCTATGGCCTAAAGGAGTAGCTTATCCAATAAATGGTTGTCGGGCCGGCGGTACCCATACCCGCCTCCCAAATTATAAAGTATGATTAGCACATAAAATAAATATTTTTCTACGTTTATATTTTTTTTATTTTAATAAGACATAATTGAAACAAATGGTGTGCTAACGTTTCAACCAATGTATATGTATAATATGAACTATGAGACTCAAATGTAGCACATCTAGGGACACGAAAAAAGTATCGATACTTCCTTTCGATACCGTACTTTTGTACTCGATACTTTGTATTCGATAATTTTACTCAATGAGTACTTTTTGGCAAGTATCGATACCTTTAAAAATTTGGCTAAGCGGTTCATGTTTATGGCAACGCCATCCGGTTCAATCATAGCAAACCTTCTAAAACATTCCATTGCGTTGGTATAATTGCAAGCAAAAGAAATCTAGTGTGCCATGGAAGGATTTCGTTTTACTTTTTAGTTCGTGTTTTAACAGGGCAACTGTATTTCATTATTTATTTAATTACGCACGTTTAGTTTTGCAGTTGATTTTTTTTCTTTATTTTTTTCTTTATGGTTACATCATTTGTGAATTTTTCGACCACCATGCTAGGCTGATGCCTGTGTTATGGTGGACGATATATGTATACACGAGTAGATCCTAAGATAGCAATTTGTGAATTTATTTACAGGTCCTTTTTATTATTGATTATACGTTCTTAAATTTGATTGTTTCTTTTTTCATTTCACTGACCATGACGTCCTTTAACATTTTCAAACAAAAGGGGGGGGGGGGGGTTGATACCGAGTTAGCCCGGTCAGAGCTGTAAATCAGGCCCTATGAAATGTACTCGATACTTCTGTTTCAATACTTTTATGAGTACGATACTTTTTTCCAATACTACTCATGAGTACAGTATCGATACTTTCTATTCGATATCGTGTCCCTAAGCACATCCCATAGAAAACTGTCGTAAGTCAAAATTTTCTATTTTACGTTTTAAAAGAAAAGTGATAGTGATTATCTAAGTCAAACTAAAGTCGTATTTAAGTTCGATCACTTCATCTCCGCAAGCTGTCGCTAGTATCTCTTTTCGACGGGACCTCTTGTTCATCATTGATTGATTTGTTTTCGCTCTCTTGTAAAATTGACTTTTTTGACTTGCGACACTTTTCTATGGGATGTGCTATACATAATTGTATTGTAATTACATTGTGGTACCTCTACCTGTCTTAATACATGTCGATGCTTTGCATTTTAAAAAATAATACGATTTTCAATTGCACAAGTGGACAGTTCTGGAAAGAATGTCTGACAATGCAAGATCAAAATAGAAATGACATGTCTTTAATTAAAGCAATAATGCTTGAGGTTGTTCGTGTCAAAAGTCGTTATGGATTTCTGTTCATTGGTTACAATCTGAGAACACACATGAAACTGAAATAGTTAATAAAAATCATTTAATTAATAAGTATTTATTTGTAACCAAAAAATATTTGATAAACACATTGTTTTTAATTGTTGAGAAAATTTTTAGTTAAAGATAATAAGGTAATATTTTTTACAAAAAAAAAAATGCACGGTTCTAAAAAAGATAATATAAAGCCAATAAATAATTAGCACATATGACTTAAGGCATAAGGCGTATACATATAAAAAAAATAAAAAGGTATTATGTCTCAAAATCGTGTAAACAAATAAAAATATCGATCGTTCAGTTGTTTAACCAGATATCTCCGAAAACTCGAAATTTTAGTTGAGTAAATATGCAGTTATGTGTAAAAGTGTACCTTCTATCTAGTACAATACTCCGATAACTCGTAATGACCACCAAATCAATTATAATACAGAAAAACTTGTAGTAAAACAAACAAAAAAGCGATGATTTCAGGATTACTAATAATAATAATTGGATAATTTGTGGAGCGCCGTTTTTGTGATCACCTCAAGGAGAAAACAAAAAAAAAATTATATATATGCATATATTTATTTAAACATACATTTATCTTATTATTTACATAAACTAAATTTCAAAGTACTAAATATAAATAAAAACAGCAATAAAAAAAATAAAAAAAATCAAAATAACCAAACAAATACTTAATACTTCCTCCCGTACACACAAGCATTTGCTTATTATGGGTGAATAATTTTAAAATATATATTATATAATTGTAATAATTATAATTACATTAAGCTTTTATATACTTTCGTTATATTTATGTATCTATTGTATGTATTGTACCAAAGGAAAATTTTGTCAATAAAAAATTAAATGTCGTCATACTAATGTACCGGATCGTTATGCTTCCCTGTGTTATTTTACAGCATATTTATGTAATAATTTATTTATTGATAAATTCGAACATTGTTCTCAAAATTTAGTGTTAATTTAGAGATGTCTGACTAATCAACTGGATGATCGATATTATGTATTTAAACTAGTAAATTTAAAATAACTTATTCCCGATTTGCGTTAAATAATATAATTATTAAAATAATATTGATAATATTCAGAGAATATGCAATAGAAAAAGATACCATAAAAATACTGGACTGTGACCGAGACTCATATTAATAATTGATGTTTGTCTTATGTGGTTTCATCTTCATTGAATATTATTATTAAATTATTTAAAAAATGCAATAGAAATAATAATATAATTAATTATCGTGAATATAATTAATTATTAAGCATATCATCAAAGATGCAAATCAAATTGATGATTTATGTAGAAAATGTTTGGCTTTTCCGGAAACTATAGAACATATTATGTCGGGATGTTCTGTATTAGCGCCGTCCGAGTATACATTTAGGCACAATCAAGTTTTAAAAATAATTCACCAAAGTTTGGTAAGTAAACATAACTTGATGGACTGCCGTAATGTACCATATTATGAATATGAACCAAATTCATTTTTAGAAAATGAATTTTATAAAATTTATTATGATAAAACTATTCTGACAGACAGAACAATTAGTCATAATAGACCCGATATAGTTTTACATGACAAAATTAAGAAAATAACTTATATCATTGATGTCGCTATTCCAAATTATTGTAATATTCAGAAAACTGTTTCCGAAAAAATAAGAAAATATACAGATTTAGGAAATGAAATTAAAAGAATTTGGCATTCTCAGACTATAAAAATATTACCATTTGTTATTTCGGCTACTGGCATTATACCTAGCTCTCTCATTCAAAATTTAGGCGTATTAGATTTGTCAAAAAATTTGTACATAAAAATGCAAAAGTCGGTCATTTTAAATACATGTAGGATTACGAAAGATTTTTTAAATATTTATATTGAGGGATCAGTAGGATTTATCGGACCAGTTAGGATTTCATCAGAGCCGAACCCTCTGATATGAAAATATCTGGAGTCGGTGAAATATTTTCCCATTATGTTTCTGGTGGATTGACGTATTGTTCTTGTATTGTTTTGTATTTATTATACTTTTAAAGTGCACTTACATTGCGTGAATTTACTAGATATTCATTTGTGGAAAAGTGTGTGGAAGGGTTTAGTCTTTCATTTGGGAAAGATTTAACCCGGACATAAAATCTGGAGCACCGTAAAATCGTGATAATACAACAATTTGGCTGTACGCCGAATATAATGGATTATTGTTTTTAAGCAACCTCTTCCTGCTTATTTCTCTCTAGAGCTAGAGCTTCTGCTTCATTCTTATCTCGGATGTAAGCTTTTCTCCTATTAAGTATAAATGCGAATAAGAAAAGGTACAGCAAAAGGCAAATCATATAGATCAAAGGGACCTTCAAGACGGAGACGAGTTTATCCATGGGCACTTGCAGCCGCTTTTCCAACGCTTCTCGGCACCCGATCTTGTGGATATCCGCGGTTTTGCAAGGCGCTTCGGTATCGCAACAAGACGCAATCACTTGCGACGGATAGTCCATCGAAGAATTAAACCCGCAGCACTTCAAATGACGTTCTATTTTCATCACATATATGAGTCCCTCGACGTCCTGCCGATCCCTGGCATTCTCAAACGCAGTGGTGTATTCCGCGTTAGCATGGCTGATGGGCATGCCATCGAAACCCTTGTACAAAGCTAACAAGTATAGGGCAAAGAACCATGTGACCATCGTCAGAACGATCATGTAAAGTTTGAGGAGAATTCCATTCTCGATCACCACAGCTGGTATGCCAAATATAACTGTGCCAACAATCAAAATTATGCTGGCCTCTTCCAACATTTGCGAGTTATCAGTCAGATCGCCAATCAAGAAGGTCAAATCCGTCAAACTACTGGCTAAATCTTCACCAAACTTGAAGACCGTGTATGCGAAATAAATCAAAATAACAAGTAGAATTATTGCAATGATTTTGTGCACACGAACACATACTAAAACGCGTCTCCAGAAAGGTTTCGGACAACCAGAAGATGGTTTTCTAGGACATTCAATAGCCATTTTTCCTGATACACAAATTAATTATTCAATTAAAACATTCACAAAATTCTCTCGATAGTGGAGAGTGGTAAAATTGGGTAGATTGTCCATCAAAGATATTGTTTATTGGCTGTCATTTGTTAAAAATGTTCCAATATTTAATATAATTATTTCAAATAAAATAATTTAAAAAAAGGAAAGGCAGGTGATTACCTACTACGTAAAAAAAGTTATGTACTATGTACGCTTTGTATAATATTCTAGGGCCGTCTGTTTCAACGCTTGGTAGAGTAAAAGAGAAAAAAATCTCTAAAGTAAAATTTCACCAAAATGCTTTTTCATTAATTAATTTTCATTATTTAATCAACTCTTTTAAAACAAAATATTGAAGAAACTTGAGTTTGAAACCTTCGAACATTATTTTTTGCCATATAAAAATAAATTCTTAGTTCCTTGTTATGTATATGTTGTTTTTTTTTTTTTAAATGTGTTTATTCAGTTTTAATTTTACAATATTTTATCTTACGAATCTTACGAAACTGATCAATCAATCAAGTTTGATTGTAGGAAATCTCACATTTTTTCTAATTAATTAATACTATATACTTTTCAGTTTTACAAAGAGTAAATACTAAATATAATGCTTAATATTAATATTACAAAATACTAATTATTATAATGTTTATGAATTGCGTTGTAGTAAAAATATTTTACACGGCACAAACATACAGTGAGAAAAACATAAAAAGGAACTATATTATTTGATTTCATGTTCTACGGAGGTAAAAAGATTTAACTTTTGTTTTGATTTTTGAATAAGATGTCTTATTTTTGATATTTTCAGGTAATGCGTTAAATATTTCCGGAATTTTATGCCTTTTTGTTCTATCACCGTATATATTTTGAGATTTATTAATTATAAACAATTGTGCTTCTCTATGCCTAGTAGGGTAGTTGTAGTTTACAGGTTTTTTGAATTCTGTATTGCAGAATTCGTCTAGCGTTAATTGGTAATCTACCCTACTGTGTATAGAGAGGATATTTATATATAACTTTTTTTTTTGCCTGATATCAATTTTAGCAAACGGATTTGTAATTGTTCTATTTTATTTAAGTACGTTTTGTACGTTAATCCATAACTATTTATTCCGTATCCTATTATTGATTCTGCTAATGCGTTGTATATACAGTATAATATATTTTTATTAACAAAGTTTTTTAGGCGGTAAAATTTTCTTATATGGATCTTAATTTATTACAAACATTTTCAATATGATCTGACCAGTTAAAATTGACATCTATTGTACGACCAAGGTACATACCTTGGTACACTTTGGTATACTTTTTCTATATATGGGCAATGCACTGCTGGGATTGGTTTTTTGTGTGCAAACAATCATATGAATGACTTTTTATATGCAATTCCTTATCCTGACAACTTGCATATGGTGAGTGTATTAGCATATATTTGTTTTTTTTTGCGTTAATAATAATGCCATTGTAATGGGACCATTTAATTATGTTATTTAGGTCTGTTCGTAAAATTTCCTCAATTTTTTGTTGATCTTTGTCAGCACATATACTTGCATTATATAACATGTAGCACACTGTTTACTTGCATTATATAACATGTAGGCCCCGGTATTTGTTAACATTTCATCACTATAAATTCCACCAATTTTATTTTTTATTTTTCTATTTAATAGATAATTTTTAATCATTTTTTAAAGGACCTCTAATACCACATTCTTCCATTGCCCTTAATAATGTTTCATGGTCCAATGTGTCAAAGGCCTTTTTAAAGTCTATAAAAATTATACCAACATAATATTTTTCATTTAAATGACAATTTATATGGTCAGTGAATTTAGAAAGTAATTGTGAAGTACTTTTTTCTTTTTGAAATCCGTATTGTATGGGATTTATGATTCTTTTTTTTCTTTAAAAAATTGTATTTGGTTAAAGATAGCTCTTTCAATAATTTTATCAATACATGAGAGAATCGCTATTGGTCGATAGTTTGCGAAATCTTTGTGGTTTCCTGATTTATATATAGGTCTGATAATGGATTTTTTAAGTTCGTCAAGCATGATAATTTTACTTACACAAAGGTTAATTAATTTAGTCAGTATTGGGATTATATTATAGGCAATTAACATCAGGTCTTTAATTCTGATTTAATCATTGCCCTCTGAATTTTTAAAATCCATATCATTAATTATTTTTTTAACATCTTTTTGTGATGCAACTTATGTAAACGCAATATTTTGGCATAAACATTCTTTTAGCAAAAAGATAAATATTATTTTTTAAGGAAATACAACATCCGTGCTCATGTAAACAGTAAATGGAGTAATAACAATATATTTTATAATGTTTATGACTTTGGGACGATGGCTTTAAAAATTTTGGGTTGGTTATCCCTTAAATGGCAGCGGTACCCATACCCGCCTCCCAAACTGAGTTTGAATGTATTTGTCCACACCGATGGTGGTTCATATTGATTGGAACTAGTTACTTAGCCCGTCAGGATAATTTGTTCACTTATCGAAACAACTAATGAAGGTCTCATATAAATTACTGTGTCTTCCTTACTATCATAGTGAGAAATATGATATAAACGGTGATAGAAAGAGAAAACACCACGCTTTATATTAAAAAAAAATGTAACCAAAGCTTCCGGCCATTCGCAAAAAATCTGAGAATATTTTTTATTAATTATTTTTACAAAGGACGACAAAAGATTACAATAGCGTTTATAATATATGTGTCTAATAAAATATGTATGTTTTTTTTTTCATTTACAAAAATTTTAGATAGAAAAAAACGTAAGATGAGCCACTTTTAAAACTTTTTTATGTTTGCACGCAAAATTTTAAATTTCTTAAATTTGTAAGCGTATTATATCACCTTTCAAAAACAGTTTTTAGTTTTCGGATACGTTCAGAATTATTTCATTTATTTTGATTTTATTATTATAAAGCGAAAATATTTCGACTTTCCGATAAAATAGGCCCGAGGCCTGAGGGGTTAATAAGTTACCCCGTAGTAGTTCTACGATGCAGTACACCACTGCATAAGCAAGGATCTCTTTAAAATGATTCTACTGTATTCATATTTGTCTTACTAACCTATTTTTTTGCATTTGTTTTTTTCCTGTTAAGCACTAGCATACTGCTCACTAACAACGTATGCAGGGACACCGTGCAACATTCGTTAAAAATAAATAAATGTAGCTTCGTTTAACAAAAAAAAATAGACTCTTGCGAGAGCCTTAAAGGAGTAACAATCTGTTACTTATACAACGGCGGGCAAGAGGTGGATAACCTCCAATGTATGTTTTACATTTTTTTTTTTTTTTTTTTTTTACAGTGAATACCGCACAAGAATCTCAACTGCTCCCGTCTGGAGCCAGTGAGACTATGGCATCCCCAATTGGGGTATGTTGTGAGGCTGAAGGTAGTGGGGAGGGGAAGGAGGTGGGGAAGAGGAAGGTTGGGAAGTACCTGGCTATTCAGATCTGGTCACCAAACACGGCTAAAGCCATTTTCAAGCAACGTTTCAATTCTGAATGGTGGTCTTACACCAGGGCGATACTGATAGTATCTTCCACTCTGGAACGTGCCGCAAATATACTATATATTATTTTTTTATTTTTTATTAATTAATTGTGAAATAACACGTATTAATCAAATAAAATTTATTTGCGCACGCCGGGTTCGAACCCGCGACCTCCGGATTGTGAGTCAAGAGTCTTAGCCACTACACTACGGAGGGTCTTAGCCACTATATATAACATAATGAAAATTGAAAACTTACCTAGCGCTCCAGTTTCCAATCTCAGCGTATCTCCTCGCGTTTCCTGCGCCCCTCTTCATCTCATTGGCTCTGATTGCCGCTGCCACCGAGTTACCGTTCGGAGTCAACACCTCACGATCATTACTGAAACTGTGTCTACCCTCCGCATTCGCCCCTCCTCCAAACTCGAATGAAGGAGTGGAATTTCCATTATTACTACTTCTTTGGCTGGCAAAGTTAGTCAGGATTCTTTGGTTATTGTCTCTGCTGTGATAGCTGTCCGCGTCTCTTTGGTTGTTGCTGCAGTTTTTGCGGGGGAAAGTTCCTGTGCCTAGTCCAGTGCCAGACTTAAACGTCGCCAAAACTGGTGGATTGTCTTCTATGGGAGAGATGTCAATGTGACAGTTTGCCGCTTGAAGAGGGAGGGTTCCATTTCCATTCCAGCTCTTCCTGTTTGAGACCAGGGAATGGTTCATGGAAGTCGGAGTTCCACAGAAGCTGCTTCTTGTACTGATATTTTTGATGAAGCTAATGCTGTTTTGATGGGGAGTTTGTGGTGTGATTGCCACAAGGGCTGGGTGGTTTGCCATCGTTTACCACTGGTATATTTCTCACATTTGAGTTCTAGTGGACAATTTCTTCTCACATATTATCACAACTCCTCAATCGTCGATGGTATCTTTATTCGGTTATTAGCTGCCAATTAAAAAGAGAAAATGCATTAGGAAAAAAAGTATACCCTGCAGAATTTTTATTGAAATTAATGCTTTTCTGAGTTATTACGCCAATTTCTACCCGTTTGATGTACGTATTTTACGGATATTTCTAATAAGTCTAGACTTGGTCAAAAATCGTTTGTAAGCAACTTTAAAAACTTTTTGTATGTTTATTTAATTGCATATCATTGCTCACATTATAACACCGTGTATCACATTTTACACGGGTTTTCAGGATTAACAAAAAACCATTAGGTTTATTAAAAAAAATAGCATGTATTAAATGCAACTTTGGGTAAACATCTAAGTAATGCTAAACATGGTTAAGTGCCGTTTAGTTTGTTACTAAACTTTGTTCAAAAGGAGCGATGATTGGTCAAAACATTTGGCTGTCAATTCAAACCATGGCGTACGCATAGTTTAAAAAAACCGATTTTTTTGAGTTACGCGGTCAAGATTCGCAGAAAATGCGTTTAACAAGATTAGCTTATACGGGCCTTTTTCGAAAACAACTTGTCGGGCCGATTTCGAAATTTTGAACGCGTGACGTCGCTTGAAGTAAAACCCTGCCCCTAGTATTAAAGTTAATTCAAATCTTTCAGTGGAACATTGGCTGCATCTACGTCACGAATTTTTAATCAATCACCGCTCTACCTCCTCGATGAGCTAACCTTGTTGAACGCATTTTCTATGAACCTAGATACGAGGTGTTTTTTATTTTTTTTTAGAATAATGACCTTCTAACTTAAATAACTGCATTTTTATTTTATTTTTAGAGTTAGTTTTAATAGTTAAATAATTGTAAAAGTTTTAATTTTTCAAGATCCCGAAAACCATCATATCTATGGTGGGTCGTGTAACTTCATCTATCTACTATAACATCGCGCAATCAGCTGTTCGACTCGCCGCCATTTTGAAATTTGGAGTTTGAAGGAATCTCCCTAGAAGTAGGTAGCATTACTATTTTTTTGGTACAGTAGTTTTTGAATATTATCAATAATAGAGATTAAATAATAAGAGATACCTTTATTTTTTAAACTGAATTATTTAGGCCTAAATAATGTTTCAAAAAACACAACAACTAAATCTCTATAAATTCATCTTATTCGTTTATTTACATACAATAAACGAATAAGATGAAATGTTGTTAAAACGATGGCTGGTGTCATACCTACATTCCCGTACAATGAATTTACAGTGGTCAGTGACGTCACCACTAAACATTTTAGTAATATCAACTTGACGGCGTGTTTCAACGACAATATTAAAAATGCACTTTTAATTTTTTTTTAAAACTGCACTTTTAATATTGTAAAATAAAACTTATACATTCAGAATCAGCGTTTATTGGGCTAGATTCTATATGAACATATTTTTTAAAAGCCATAAAATTTTTCACTGGAGTTCCTTATTGTATTTATATAACAATGTTGACGTTGAAGTGCAGATTCTTTGTAAGGCACCGCCATAGATTATAGTCACCGGTGAGTGTACTTATTCAAGGTCATGTATCTGCCGGCACAGCCTAGAGCAGTGCGCACAAGGAATAATAAATTAACAACTACTGCGCACATCAGCAACATACAAACCACTCGAACCTCTTTGACATTGAGTTTTTTTTTCGATTTGAGCACTACCGAAAGATCCAAAGGAATTTTTATTTAGGAATTGAAGAAAATTATCTTTATCTAATGAATACTACGATCGTCAAGATAAATGATATTTTCAAATTCAATCATTATCTTCGTAAGGAAATTAAACTTGCATATACCTGTAGATCTCTATAGAGCCACTTTGTAATTATTGCGTCATTGACCTACTTGTGCATTGACTCTATTATAATATACCTACGAGTGTGTGAATATTGACGTGCATGTGTGTGTATGTATATACATGCATACGGTTTTACATTTTTTAAAGTTAATTCCGGTACTATACTAAATCTTCGTGTGTTAAAGAGATTAAATTAAATTATTCCCTAACGCGTGTATTCGTGGGAGATCCCACGCGCTTTTTTATGCTTCGAAAGTGAGAACTTCCGAGTATCAAAATACGCCATTAAACAGAGAAATTCAACTGCTTAACGATTCCGCTTTGCGCATCGACATCTTCAATGTCACCTACAGATAGTTCAGTAAATATCTTTTGACATACGTCACGACATAGTAAAACTGCCCCACATGCACTTTTTTCCTCTAAAAATTTTGTAATCTTCCCCATAATATTTTAGTGTAAAACTGTAGTCGTTACACAAAGAATGTTGAGGAATTTATAGATGGTTATAATGAATTAGAATCATTATAATAACCATGTATAAATGTAAATAACTGTAATAATTATGTGCGTATTCTGTTGCGATCCAAAAAAAAAAAAAAGTAATCGATTTGGAATTCGAATAGACGGAATTCGTATTTGGAGTGGCGAATAACAGAATTGTCAGAAACGAGACGAAGGTCACTTTATTGTAAAGGATGTCAACTCTCGGTGAGATTGTCACCAACGGTTTAGAAGGAATGTATTTTATAATAATTATTACTTATTTTAATCTGAAATATAGGGAGTTTAGTGCGATCCAACACTTCCCATTAGTATATATTTACATACACGTGAAATATGTAAACAAAAACAACAAAACAATAAGTTAAATGTGTAATTTTTCTCCGATTTTCTCTACATCGATCTACGTCGTCGAAAAATTTCTAGGAAAATAAGTGTGTACTTATGATGATTATGGGATTTTTTTAATGAAAAATTAAATTCTGCTATTAAAGAAATTTACAAAAAATGTAAAGTAATCTGAAAGATCTTTCCAATGACAAAAAATCATTAATACAGGTCTACAAAAACAGGCTATATGATTTTTTTAAATAGTCGAAGATAATATTGTTAATTCTAAATTTGACAAAAAAGAGTTAAAATTAAGAGATATCAATGGCCGAATGGTCCCGGTAAGACGAGAGATCCTGAGTTTGAGTCTCAGTTGCGACCATTACCTATTTATTTGTCAGTATATGTTACTTTGCATATTTTAGTTAAGAGTTATTACTCTCATCTTCTTCTTCATTTTTTTTAAATTTATTATAAGTAATAATTTATTAGCCTGAAACACCGCTATGACCGCTACAGCGCATTTGACCGGAAATCAGAAGGACACGGGTTCCAGTCCCGTCGGCGGCATGTATAATCTCTGGAGATTTTTTAAATGTAGATGAGTGTTTCAGGCTAATAAATTGTTACTTATAATAATTGTTACCCTTTGTGCTATGCATTAAAATCTTGTCCTAAACATTAGTTTATCAATTAAAAATAATTATTTTATTTTATTTAATTTATTTGAGGTTCCGAACCCGCGACCAATGAATCCAGAGCCAGAAAACTTACCGCTCTTCCACGGAGATCGTCAAAGAAATCAACAAAGAAGAATAATGATTTTATGTAAGCCCTGATGAAAAAGCATTGCTTACGAAACATGTCGGTTTTTAATAAACAATAAACGTGGCTAAAACTAAGTAACTATTAATTCTAAATTAAAATGGTGCCACAAAATAAGTCCGTCGTGTTTGAAGAAGAGGAGAATCATTAGTTCAGCAAGGATTACTTTTTTATGTTTGTCTTCAACCTGTGACAATTTTGAATTAATAACTGAAAAGAGAGCTGAAGTTTTGAATTTTTTTTTATTGTTTTACTGTTTAGTTTTTGAAGAGCTTCAGATAAAGCTAATTTGTAGCATTTCACGATCTTAAACCAACCAACAATAACAGCATCGCAGTCCGTTACGAGTTATGAGTGATTCATTTATAAAAAAATAACAAACCTGTTAATTAAAAGAAAATACGTGCTGAACGCGATTGTTAACGGCCTGTAAAAGCGTGATACGTTACCATAAAAAACAGTTTGAACGATTTGTTAAGTTCATTGCCTAATCGCATGTTATAAAGTATGTAAGTAATAATACGAAAAGAGTGATGGAGCCACTTCAAACAATATAGAGGGGGGATGCATCTACTATATTATTAAAACTGTTCAATCAATGGAAAACCAAATCAAATGAGATGTTAAGGCCCGTTAACCAGAATCCGAGGATTAAAATTTCTTCGAAAGATGGTCTTGCGATCGTACCGTTTGTATCGTGAATGATCGTATCGTGAACCGTTACAGGGCGGTTCCGATGAGAAATATTGAATATTCACCAGCATTTTTTTATTAAAACTCGATATAGATGTTATTTCATTCAAAATTTGCTTTAATTTGATTTTAAATGTGAATACCTCACAAGAGTCCCAGTCCTTTCCTTCTGGTGCCGATGATACTATGGCATCCCCAATTGGGGTATGTTGTGGGCTGAAGGTGGCAAGCAGGGGAAGGAGATGGGGGAGAGGAAAACGTGGAAAAGTATCTGGCTAGCGCCCTTGAGGTGATTTCTCACAAAAACGGCGCTATATAAATAAGCCAAATATTATTATTATTATTCAGATCTGGTCACCAAACATAGATAACGCCATTTCAAGCAAAATTTCAATTCTGAATGGTGGTCGTACCCCAGGGCGATACTGAAAGTATATTCTATTTTGGAACGTACCGCTAATATGCTATATAATATTTTAAAGTAATAAAATTCAGCAAAAACACAATTTTTTTTTTTAAATATTTGCGCACGCTGGGATTTGAACCAGCGTCCTCCGGATTGATAGCTTTACCCCTCGACTACCGAGGCCGTCATTGAAATCTTTGACAGTTTAAGAACAAATATGCATAGGATGTCGGTTAATATTTATACTGTATTGTAAAATAAAAGGTGGCGCAAAAGTCGTCACTCATCACCTTATCAGAAGATGCTCCTATTTTTGCATCTTGTGTAATCTTGACTTTGAAATTTGTGTATTAAACAAAAAGGATCTCGTTTTTTCCAAATAATTATTATTTTTATACACAAAGTTACTGCCTTAAGAAAATGAGTAAGAACTTTTGCGCCACTTTATATAACGTGAGTGGCGTTTAACAAAACTAAGAAATACCTATGTGACGTATAACTATAAAAAATACAAATATTACTTTAAAACTCGGCTATAAACATGCCGCACAAAGGGCTGTACCTACAAGAAAACCAAAGATTTTCAGGGGATTTAATTACAAATCAATATAGGTACACTTAAGACCAAAAGTAACATAATTCTATTATTATTTTATCGAATTCTACTTTATCTAAACTATATTCTAAAGATTCTAAAAAAACGGCTAGTAAATACAAATAATAACCTTTAAATGGTCTAAAATAAGAAAAGGATCATACTGAGTGGAAAATACTCACATTAAGAAACGATATCTGTAGTACCTATCTTTTAAGTGGAAGATACTGTCGCCCTGGTGAAAGACCACCATTCAGAAATAAAACGTTGCATGTAATGGCTTTACCCGTGGTTGGTAACCATAACTAAATGGCCTGGCACTTTCCCACCTTCCTCTTCCCCATCTCATTCCCTTCCCTACTACCTTCAGCCTCACAGCACACCCCAATTGGGGATGCCACTGGCTCCAGACGGTTGGGTGAAGCTAGTACTCTTGTACGGTATTCACATTATAAAAATAGATCTGAATACTTGTATGTACTTCCCCACCTTCATCTTCCCCACCTTCATCTTCCCCATCTCCTTCCCATTCCCACTACTTTCAGTCTCACAACATACCCCAATTAGGATGCCGTAGTCTCACTGGATCCAGGCGGTTGGGAGCAGCTGGAACTCTTGTACGGTATTCACATTAAAGAGTAGTAGTATTCACATTGAATATCCAGTTCCAATATTAGATGTAATTTCAAATCCAGAAATAACAGATTTAGAAATAATGAATTCCAAAAACTATCACTTATCGAAAAATCGAGTGGGTAGATAAATGAATAAACAATTCTAACAAATTCTTTTATCTAATTTCCAAAAACGTCATTCTCCGAAAATTCCTAGGACTCTTTTATCTTATCTGAGCCATATGTGGTTCGTTTGAACTCAAAGGAGCCACGTATGGCACAGCGAAGCCAAACGATTTCAAATTGGAATGGACCATGTAAGCTATAGTATAAATTCTTCTTCTTATCTCGTACGTATGGTATAAAAACCACGAAGATAGCCCTTCGACAATCAGGAGATATCTTGATATTCGTTCCCTTATACCTTTTAATATCTCCTGCAATGAAGATCTTCTACGACGAGTATGTAATAGTTATGAATATACTTCTTTACTAACTAACTAACCATCACGCCGTTTCCCCGCAGGGGTAGGCAGAGAGGACGGACCGCCAAACAACTCGATCTTCACACACATTACTTGCCTCGTTCACATTCATACATCGTCTCATACATGCTCTTCTATTATTCTGACTCTTGACATGGCCCGACTCAAGTATCTGATACACTTGGTCGTGCCATGTCTTTCTCGGGCGTCCCCGACTTCTTCTACCATTCACATTTGCGTCATATATTCTCCTTACACTCCTTTCCTCGTTCATTCGCTCTACATGCCCAAACCATCGGAGCGTTCCTTTCTTGATCTATTAATTACGCTTACATCAGCCTTGCATTCTTTGCGGATCTCCACGTTTCTCACACGATCATACATGGTTTTATCCCACATACGCCTCAGGGATCTCATTTCTAAAGCATTCAGTCTACTTTCATCCTTCCTCTGCCAGTTCCATGCCTTACTGCCATATATCAGGGTAGGTACCAGTACTCCATTACGGACGGGTAGTTTTGCGTCTTTGGACAGTTTTTTATTGCTACCAACGGCGTTCAGTCCTCTATTAATAGAGTTACCTGCATTCACCCTTCTTTCCATATCTCTATCAGCCTTCCCATATCTCGTTAAAATTTAGCTTTCACAACAAAACTGAGTTTTCACAACAAAACTGAAACACCTCAGGCCTTGATCGTCAGAGGGTCAAAATATTTCCGCTTTAGAATAAAATCCAAATAAATGGAATATTTCTGATCGTATTTGAAAACTAAAAAAAGGTGATAAAATACACTTTAAAATTTTATAAATCGAAATAAACATATAAATTTTTCACGCAAACATAAAAAAGTTTTAAAAATGGGTCAACTAAACGTTTATCAGTAACTAAAATTACTTACTGATAAACGAAAAAATAATAAAAGCATATACATATTTTACTAGACAAATGTATTATAAACGTTATTGGCTCCTCACTTTTTTATAGTTCCACGCAAAAATAATTAATTAAAAAATCCCAAAGCATCATAAATTTATTTCAAATTGTTATTTGAAACTTTGCTTTCAGAAAAGTGTAAAATTTGTACTTCTGTTGTGTAAAAAACGTGGTGTTTTATCTTCCTAACACCGTTTATACCATATATATGGCTTTAATTGTTCGATAAAAATTTAAATAATTATAAAATTTGTTCACAATCAGTCACAGTAACATATTTAAAAAGGGTTGGTGCAAAACACTGAAGTTCAGATTTTATTGATAAAAATGCACCACAAAATTGGCTAAGACAGATATCGAGGAATTCAGGTATTTTAATTGATCAGATAGGTATAAAACCAATTGATATATTCATTAAATTTACTGTTTATTATTATTTTTCTCATGTTTTTCATGCTTATTAGCTTTTTTTTAAAAATTTATTTATATGTTGTTATTTACTCTATTTTTATTTTTTATTGCACTACCCCTGCATACATTCTGGAATAAACTATTATTATTATTATTATTAAGCAGAAACTCGCTTTAAAAGTACTAAAATAAGTAATTTTCTTTTAAAAAAACGTATATTGTAATAGTAGACTCTGTGTTTCCTCCCTCCTACAACATGGGTCTCTTCAAGACCCATTTTCACTCCTTCCTTTCCTCAAAAAGACCCTCCACACAGCATCCTCAAAGATGACATAGGCCCTGAGGGAAATTATTTTCCTCAGGGCCTCCTGTGTGGAGTTAATGTTAAAAAAAAAAAAAAAAGATACGGTGTATTACAAAACTTCACCGACGCGGTTGATTACTTCAAAAGCCACGCGCCTCGGCCATTGGTCGCCAACGTGACAATAAGTGATAATAATAATTTTTAATTAATTATTCAATGACCGAAAACATGTGGTCAGTTCAAAATGGCTACCGGTTAATATTTGCGCGGCAATTTTGGCAGACAATGGCTTCTTTCAACAACAATGCAGAACAAGATAGTTGAGATAATGTGGGTTTGTTGTAACGGGACAAAGAACGAACCAATGAATACTAATGTAAGACAAACCACAATAAAATTTAACAAAACGTTTCGATAATCATTAATGGTATTATATAACAACGGTCTATTGAAGGGAAAATTCTATCAGGAGTCACAGAAAAAAAATTGTCGGACTAGGTAAAATCTTTAGCTAAACAATCTGCTGTTGGAAAAACAATGTTTATAAAACTGAGACGGCTCTCTAATAGAGGACAAGTACCAAGAATGGAAGAAAGCCGACTACCGAAGTGGCTTCCATTGAGTTCAATTTTTTAAAGAAAACAAATAGAATAAAAATCAGGATTTCATACGAGCCGCAGCAAAGCTTGCTGTTTAAACTCCGCGTCATGTATTGCGGGGTTATCACTTAGGGCGATCATAATACCGGTAAAAGTAATGAAACAACTCAATCTGATTCCTATCCTATTACTCCAGTCAACAGTAATAATATAGTAAACCCGCAGGATGAAGGAGTGGAACGGGAAGGAAAACTGCAGGCGATCATCGAAGAAGACACCAAAAATATAGAACTAGACATTTTTAATTCTACAAGTTCATCGATCGACACGTTGATTAATCAGAATATCTACGAAAAATCAAAATTTGAGTTGAGTATGCAGTTATATGTAAAATTGTACCTTATTATTTGGCACTGTGGACGACGAACAAGACACCGATCTGCAGTTGCACGGCAATCCGATTGGTCCCCCATACACCCATAGGAATTAACCTTTATCATTAGTCACTCTCTCGCGCTGCGACGAAGATCATCCAGATCATTCTACTTTAAACTGCTGGATTAGGAACTGTCCTGTAAATCGTACTTGTTCGCTCTCCATTTTTCTATACAATTGTTCATATTAAATATTAAATTATGGTGCGTTATGTTCGTATGGAATTTGTTAAATTAACCTGTAAGTACGAGTACTATATCTACGATCTGCTTATTTTATTTACCACACACATTACACACACGTAAACACATACCTCATCACTAAATCTTACTTAAATAAAATATTATAAACGCAAAAATTTGTATGGATGTGTGTTTGTTACTCTTTCATACTAAAAATACTGAATGGATTTTAATGAAACTTTACAATAATATAGCTCATACATCAGAATAACATATAGGCTATAATTTATAAAGCTAGCTAGGAAGGGGGACGCGGGAGGGGGACGGGGAAGCACGGGAAAGGTGATTCAGGGAGAATCAACGTATTTCTTTGAATATGGCCTTCCAACGCACGCAATTATAATGCACAAAAACTAGTAAAACACAAAAAATAATAAAAAAAATTATGATGTTTTCTGGGTTATTAGAAGGAAATTTAAAAATGTCATACGAATCTATAAACTTCCCGATGTTTTCTTATAGCATATTTTAATTTGTAAAGCGCAGATAGTGTATGTAAATAATATTTGATTTATGAGCATTCGAAGATTGCTTTCCTCATTATCTTAAAACTTAGTATTTGAGATGTCTGACTAATCAACTGGACGATCGATACGGTCATTACTTGCATAATGGAATGCTTACCATGAACCAAGCAAACAAATGTTTGCCAATTCGCTTTACCTTTTAGCTAAAAGAAAGTAGACTCCACAAGTGTATCTACTGTATTGTAATATGTTTGTGCTAGTTTAAAACTAAGTGTACATTTTGTTAATTCCATATCTTGTTGATACGCCTGTCGCGTGATAAAAATGCATTTATCGGGATATTATTTATTTCATTCAGAAACATAATTGCAACCATAAGGTGCAGCACGAATCACATGTCGTTTCCAATTATTAGTCCAAGTGCAATGTGCATCGACTTGGAACAGGGTTGGAGAAAAATTTCATTTATGAAAATAAAAATAAAATTGAGAAATCAGTGACACCTAAAGAAGTCATGGTATGATAGGTAAATCAAAATAAGTTACATAATTAAATAAAGTTAATTTACACGGTGTCCGAAAACTCGTAGCATAAGCGGGAAGCTGGTGTATCTGCATCACATTTTGAGTCGATTTTGTAGAATAACTTTTTTAAATTTGGGGTTTCGTTTTAAAGTAAATCGAGTCCAAAGTTTAAATACTCTACGTCAAATATGACGAATTTCGTACTACGACTTCTATATTATGAGCCACCGTGTATATTATGAGATGATATGATTTCCATTTGAGGAAAGTTGTGACGCCGAATGGAGAGACAGGGAGAAAGAGAAGTGCAGGAAAAAGGTTGGGAAGTACCTGGCTATTCATATCTGGTTACAGTTAGTCATACTGAACATGTCGACAGCCATTTTTATCGACAACGTATCGATTCGGAATCGTGGTGTTTCACCAGGCCGATCAAACGTAATTTACATTTTTTTTACATTAGCTTCACACAGGACGCCCTAAGCAAAACAATTTCCCTCGGGGCCTATGGATGCTGTGTGGCGGGAATTTTTAGAGAAAGGAATGAGAGTGAGTTCTGTGAAGGAAAAAAATATAAGGGATCTGGGGGTCAGAGTATCCAGGAGTGACGGACACATGAATCCATTCCTGCCACTGCAAGGCGGTGGATCGAGAGGGTTCGACTGGAGAGGTGAAAAGGACTCCATCAACCAGCCTCTCCCGATCCGGCCCACCATCCAAGACCTATAAAAAACACGCCCCATAAACCTGGGCATAACAAACGTGGCGAACTACTTAGGGTGACCTAGTACCTAGTATTTCCAAAAGAGCATATTTCCGCAGATTTTCCACGCTTTTCCACGCTAAACCTTGTCAATACAATACCACCAGAACGTGAGTGAGCAAGCCACTTTAGTAGTGTTTTAATAAAGAGACTGTAGGACTCGTTGCTCACTGACCAGAATATCTGTATGCGTTACGGCGGCAGAAGCATATGGGAGAATGACTAATGACTGAATACCTGGTATAATGTTCAGATTACCGTTTTTGTATAACAGCGGAGCAATTAATGCCAATGGCGCGATGCTGTTAAAAAAATTCCGACAATTGCACAAGGAAAGAAATATGTAATAATACTACGGTGAATGCTCATAACCCTAGAACAGTGGTTCTTAACCTGGGTTCGGTGAGTCAGTCTCGCGGGTTTGGCGGAGGTCAAGACTCATATGATTCGTGATGATACGCCCCGCAGAAGGGTTCGGTGAATGCGCATATGAAACTGGTTGGGTTCAGTACCTCCAACGAGGTTAAGAACCACCGCCCTAGAACCTTTATTAAAAAACAAACAAACATAATGTCAAATTTTTAAACAGAATCTTCTTTTAAAAAATGAAAGGGGCTTTTACCGGTGGGATGCCGTAGTCTCACTGGCCCCAGATGGGAGCAGTTGGGACTCTTGTGCAAATTTATTTGTGGACTATATTTAAAATGTATTTTTAATTTTAGCTGATATATTTTTCGAAATGTATTTTCTCTTAAGCGAACTGTCAATATGCGATTTGCGCGAAAAATATTTTAACAAAAATTATAACAAAAGAAATACACATTCAAATATGGAATAATAAAACAATAAGAAAATCAAAGCAAATCCCAGTTCTAGTTCGAGTTCATTGAACCCGAGTTACACGTGGACGCGGGGACGCAGAGACACGCCACCAAAATTATTATTTAAAAAAACGATTTCTTAATCCTATCACAATTTACAATCACAAATTAAAATTTACTCGTATGTATGAAATAATATTTTTTTACAGTCCCTGCCTAATATTATTATTTAAACCTTGAAGGCTAATGTTGAAAATGTCTATAGACCTAGAGATTAGAGATATCATTTAACAGCATCATATCTCTTGTCATGCTACAGACATTATAACTTATAACCACTGTTATTATATTTAATTACATAAACGTTTTGTTTCAAAATCCAAGCATTTATTATTAGGATAAAATTACATTTGTTTTTAATTGTATTTGAATTTAAAAATACCAATATTAACGGATTCATACGTGGGGTCGGGGGGTAAGGCTCTTAACACGCAATCCGAAGGCCGCAGGATCGAATCCCGGCGTGCACAAACAAATTGTATTTGATTAATTTGTGTTATTTCACAATTAATTAATTTAAAATATTATATAGTATATAAGCGGCACGTTCCAGAGTGGAAGGTTCAGTATTGCCCTGGTGTAAGACCACCATTCAAGTTTGGTGACCAGATCTGAAAATCCAGGTACTTCCCCACCTTCCTCTACCCCATCTCCGTCCCCTCCCCACTTCCTTGGGGATGCCATAGTCTCACATGCTTCAGACGGGAGCAACTAAGACTCTTGTGAGGTATTCACATTTAAAAAAAACATTATAAATGATAATACACATATTGACGGCCGGTATAGCGCAGAGGTAAGGCGCTTGACTCGTACACCGAACGTCGCGGGATCGAATTCCGGCGTGGCAAATAAATTTTATTTGATTAATTTGTGTTATTTCACAATTTATTCATTTAAAATAATATTAAAGTATATTTGCGGCACGTTCCAGAGTGGAAGTTACTCCCTGTATCGCCCTGGTGTAAGACCACCATTAAGGATTGAAACGTTGCTTGAAATGGCATTAGCCGTGTTTGGTGACCAAATCTGAATAGCCAGGTACTTCCCCACCTTCCTCTTCCCTATCTCCTTCCCCTACCCACTACCCTCAGCCTCACAACATACCCCAATTGGGGATGCCATAGTCTCACTGGCTTCAAACGGGAGCAATTGGGACTCTTGTGAGGTATTCACGTAAAAAACATAATAAATAATAATACACCTTTTTTTCAATTATCGTAATATTATGAAATTTTCCAAGAGATTATTCAAATCGGTAAAAAAAACAATGGCAGACAAATGCGTGTATTAGCACGTGTGTGTGCGTGATTTCCACCAAAAAAGATTGAAAGAGTGCATTTTCATCGATGAAGAGTCTATCTGCCGAGTTTCAGCTCGACCAGATGTCAGCAAGTAGGTTAATTTCCACTTCCAAGAAATGCTTTCATTCAAGAAAACAAAATTCAAATAGATGTATTTGAAAATCGGAAAATCCTAGGTAATAATTCCTCACGAACATAGCACACTCGTACAAGTACTTAAGTCGAATCCCTAAAGTACCTATGTATCTCGCGGTTCATCCATTATTTAATCTCAAGCCCGAGAGATGTTCTTGGTATCTCGGCTAACAATGTGCCATGTCCAAGATGCCAAATGGAGATACGGCATAAATAATGGATGTACGTGATAAATGTACCCACGTGTAACGCATCGGAGATCGCCGATAGTGCGTTTTGCACGAGATGCCAGCCGATAGTGTAAGAAACATTTAATTACTATTAGGAAACTGGTCAATAAACTCAGTAAATTGTACTTAGAACATTGTATATTATGAACGAAGAAAAATCAATCATCAACTTCAAATGTATAGAGTTGCTTCCAAGTAATGTTAATGGTATCCATTTAGATTTAGACCATAGGTTCTCAACGTGGGCGATAACACCCTCTCGTAGGCGTTTGAGACTTTCAGGGGGGCAGTAGAAAACATAGAAACAATTAAGGGGCGTTGAAATGGCATAGGGGGCATTGAGATGGGCGTTGAGGGCCTGGGCAGGTTAAAAAAATATGATCTAAAAATGACAAAAAACACGCTAATCATGTTCTAATAAAGCAAAGTAAACTTTAATATTGGTTAATTTTTGTTATTGTATGTATTGGAATCATTTTTTTCACGTGTGCAAAAATTCACATATTTCAGTAGTTCGGGAAGTGGATGAGATGAAATTTTTTATTATATAGTATTATCATCTTTATTTAGTATTAGAATTCACACTATATCATGAATACAAAAGAAAGGAGGAAGTAGCAACCCGCTACAACAACAAAAAAGCTTTTTTAATTGTTGCTAAACAAAAAGGTAGAACAAAACTATTTTATAATCTAAAAGTTCTGGCGCTGTTAAAGAGTACTAAACAATTATATTGTGTGAATCGTCTCTCTATGCATGCTCGCGTATTTCATATGTCTTTTACCACTCATTGTTATGCGTTACTTGAGTGACCTTGTATATAATTCTGTATTTTTATTTGTGATGTTTTTGTTTTTCTAATTGTATTTATTTGTATTTGATTGTATGTAATTGTAGATTTTTATAATTGTGTAATAACTGAGTTTTATAATTGGATTATTCTCATGTAAGTGTAAACATCTGTAAAACCCAGCATAAAATACTGATTCAGTGTAATTGTGACCCCCCCCCCCCCCGCCCCCACCCTATAAGTAAAAAATATTGGGTGCTCTCTCAAAGGGGGCGGTGGGCGAAATAACGTTGAGAACCTATGATTTAGACAAACTTGAAATTTTGGAAATTAGAAAGAATGTAAATATGAGTTTAAATATTATAAATAACGAAAAAATACTTTTAACCCGTTATTAAAACGCCCTATATTAGAATTATGATAAGAAATGGCAGACTAGTTGTCTGTTGCACACACCCTCAAGAAAAGTCAAAAGAAAAGAAAGCAGTCCGCAGATGGAAAACTATGACGTCCATAAAATCGTATCGCATCGCAAATGTATCTATCTACCTTGTATCTATAAAGGAAGAGTGTTTGAGTCTGGCGTGAGTTTGAGTTTTACATAAATCTACAATTTTATTCCAAGGTTGATGAAATTTTGCAAACCGGAATTTGAAAAAAAGAAGAAGGTCACCGTCTACATGAAATTTCGAAAAACTGTGCGAAAGGTCCGGGCAACATCGGGGACTTCTGATAGATATCTTTATGCATTCTGCTAGTTATCTTTATCATATTTTTATGCCTAATTGATTGTCGTTACGAAGGCATATCGAGGCCGGCCCCTGGCGACTGCCCAGACCGCCCGGACGGTCGATACGCCCCTGATTGGAGACAATGCACTCAGCACACGACTATTGTGTGTTGAATTAAGTGAGATATGACGGCGTTCACAATTTGCACTTGACACAAATAAGTGTCATCAGTTATTAACTTTTTTTTCTAATGTTTTCTTGATTAAAGAATAAATCTACATTTAGGAAACGTAATTTTAGTATTATGAATGTAGCTATAACTTTGTGGTTATCCATTATAAATAAATGAAAGAATTTTATTTTGTTTGAATTACTCATATTTCTTTATATGCGCCTATTGATTTCGGAACAACAGTTCATTCCTCTGGGCAAAATATACTAACTTAACATTACAATGGGTGAACATAATATATTGCTATTAGTAAGTGTTGATTAGTGTAGAATGGGGGAGGAGAAAGAACGAACTGCGAAAGGGAACATGTCTAAGATGGGTCTGGAAGAATTATTATTAAGAAATAACATTTAGGGATAAATATTCTTCGAATCATTCGAATCATTAAATGAAGTCGCTCAGAATGTTTGTGCGATTAAATCTTTATGCGGTTTTCACCAATAGATAGAGTGATTCAAGAGGAAGGTTTATATGTATAATACATGCTTATTATAGTAGAGAAAAGCCGAGAAATTCAAATATTCAATTCAGGCAACGGGCAGCGGGCAGTTGGCAAGCGGGTGTTGTGGATTTTATAAAGGTTGGGTAATGGCGTTGTGTTTAGTTAGCCACAGCAACATGTGGTCGGGTCTGCTAGTTAATAATAAAGTAAAATGCTGAGATAACTTAAAAACAATGAAAAAAATCCCATTATAATAAGTCCCAAAAAAATCCCATTATAACGAGTAATAAGGGGGCATCCATTAATTACGTGAGCACAAACGGGGGGGGGGGGGTCCAGCAAAATCTCACGTTACTTGAAAAAAATATACGAATTGGCCCAAATTTATCTCATTGAGGGGGAGGGGGGGGGGGGGTTAGATTGGAAGAAAAACTGCTCACGTAATTAATGGATGCCCATTAAACCAAAAATATTATGTTACAGACCCATCTTAGACGTGTTCCCTTTCACCGTCCGTTTTATATCCTCCCCGTCCTATCTCCTCCAACGCCACTTCAGCACTTAGTTATATATAATCTTCATGCATTGTTTTGTAATGTCAAATTAGTATATTGTGCCCTGAAGAAGGAACTATTGTTCCGAAACCGGAAAGCGTATACACAGAAATCGAAGTGGTTCAAACAAAGTAATATTGTTTCGTTTATGTACAAAATTTAGTTTGAAAAACTTATTGCAAAAGGCAGCAGACAAGTCCGGACATTAGGCAATATAAGTATGTCCCAAGGACTTGTCCCTCCTCTGTAGAATTAATCATCGAAATTGTACAATCGAATGAAATAACGATTGGCGTCAGTATGACAGTAGTACCAATCAGAAGGTCCTGTTTTGTGAATACAAATCGGAGACAATCGAGGACACACCGCTTTCTCCTTGGATCCTATCCCTTCATATGT
The DNA here is from genome assembly GCA_917563855.2 of Limnephilus lunatus. Lineage (NCBI taxonomy): Eukaryota > Metazoa > Arthropoda > Insecta > Trichoptera > Limnephilidae > Limnephilus > Limnephilus lunatus. The sequence continues at coordinate 75,320,097 of OU830602.1, read as the reverse complement.
ATTATTAAAAATGTAATTAAACGTAAAACATATGTCTAAACACTAAAAGTTTTTTTTCGAGTTAGAGAAAAAAATGGCTATGTTTATTTTACAACATGGGAACTTTTAAATTTGCTTCGAACATTATTTTTTTTTTATATTTTTAACTAGTAAGTATCGGGCATGCGTTGCAATCCACTCAAAGAAAGAAATTATTTCACCCTGCGTGCGTTCGTTTGTCATGCGTCCCCGTTCCCGCTCCCCTCTCCCTCTCGCGGTCCCCATCCACCTTCCCAACTCTCTCCCTCCCCCCCCCCCCCTCTCTCTCCCTCTTCCCCTCCCCTTCTTTACGTTGTTCCCCTTTCCACCCACCTTCCCTCCCTGCCACCAAACCATATGAAATTCACACATTTTTCAAACGACGCGTGCTCCCTAATTTGTAAGCAAAGATTCATAACATCAGAGCTCATTATATATATAGAAACCTTCGCGCTACAAATCATCAAAGTTTCATTGCAATCGGATTAGTATAAGAACGCATACGGAAAAAACAAAGAAACATTAATTTTTATATATAAAGAAGGATGACCGGCCGACTCAGAATGAAACCAACTCAGAACAACCTCAGAAAGGTCATTAAGAGTGATGATAAAAAATTGTTTAAATAGGTTAAGTTAGGTTAAGGTTACCGGCTATTTTAAAGTTATTTTTTCACAGCTTTTAATGACACAAGAGCTTTTTGAGGTGGTTCTGAGTTGGTTTCATTATGAGTTGGCATGGAACCGTGTTGTGAGGCTGAAGGTAGTGGGGATGGAAAGAAGATCGGGAAGGAGAAGGTGGGGAAGTACCTCGCTATTCAGATCTGGTAACCAAATAAAAAAAAACCGTAAAATATACCTGTCTTTGGTTAAAATATCCACTTAAAAAGAAAATAATGAGCTAAAAAACAAACAGACGAATTAAGTAATGCTGACGAAATACACGAATAAAAATATAATAAACATTTCTAAATGAAAAGCTTTTTCGGAAAAACGGTATCATATTACTTCTACGGGAATTATTACATTTGAATCGTCTCAGATTACGTTTCGTCTTAATTCTCTTCAAGTGTATTCATTTCGTCTTAATTACTTCAAATGTATTCATTTCTTCTACTTTCATCTCTGGTATAGCGTAAGCTTTTCATTTAATCTAATAAGTTTAATAACGAATGTATAATTTCAAAGTTCGTACCCACTAAAAATATAAAATACGTTAATTATAAATTATAATGATCTAATACCTAAAAATGGAAAGTGTTACAAGGAAAAGCTTTAGTGGTAAAATACATTGGAACAACAAAATTATTTCTTCAAACACATCAAGCTTATTTTGTGGCATCATTTAAATTCAAAATTAATAGAATACCTACATAGTTTTAACTACGTGTATTGTTTAAAAAAACAACATGTTTCGTAAGCAATGCAAACCATCAGGGTTTACTTAAAACTTTAGTTAGTAAACGTGATTTTAGGTAAAAAGCTTAATTTTAAGTAAACCCTGATGAAATAAGCATTGCTTACGAAACATGTTGGTTTTTTAAAAAACATAATTGATTAACAAGTACAATTTCTATTAATTTTGAATTAAAATGTTGCCACAAAATAAGTTTGCTGTATTCGAAGAAATAAAGACATTATTATTACTAATTATTAATATTTTATTTGAATAATTGATATAAATGGACAATACTTTCAATCGATAACTTAATTATTTGAGGTTGTGTTTTCTGTTACAGAAATCAGCTGTTTGCGATTGCATGTGTCAAAGTTGACAGTTGACGTTACCTAAAATCGCCAAGGCAATCCCAGTTCCGAGAAGAGATGAGTGAATTTAATTTAGAAACTGATATCACGCTGGTTCGTGACGCATTTCCGGCTCGGAAGATTGCAGGAATGCGAGCTATTCTGTATGTAGGTATTTATTGCAGGAAATATTCACAATTCACACAGCATCCGAAACAGATTCCCGCGGTAAAGTGGTAATGACAAATGAACGCACTAATGCAGAAAGCAGCCAATCCACAGTTTTGGCAAAAATTAGATATTGTTCTCATCAGACAAAATAAGGTCAATTCCATTTTCTGTTAAAACCAGCCAGGCTGCTTTTACACAAAAGTTCATAGTAATCGCCTTCTGAAATATTGGTTGTTCGCGAAAAAAAACATTTAAAAATGTGCAGAATGCACCCACGGCACTCAATTTCAATGTGACTACTTCTCAAAACCTATCTACCTGAAAAGAGCCAGACCCAAAGTCCAGCCACAGCCAGTTTTCAGCAATAAACTTAACATTCAAACAATGACAATTAACTTAGAAGAAAACATTCACGACACTTGTAATTACATATACCTACTTATGTAGTGCTTTTGGTAGCTCAACAAAGGATTAAAATAAAATATACAAGGATATAACGAAAAATAATAACGGTGTACAAAAATGTGGTACAATAAAACAGCAAGTAAATGAAAAAACAATAAAACACGAGATAAAAATAATATAAAAGCATAAAATTAAAAATCATAACATAACACTAATCATGGCAACTAGAGCTAAAAGTGCACTGGAGCTTGAAGACAAAAACATTGACAAAATTATTCAACACATAGATAAGAAAATGGATATTATGAAAATGGAGATTTTCACAAAAATGGAAGCATTTAAAGAAGAAACACAAAAAAGTATCGATCTCGTCAGAAAACAATACGACGATATAATAAAAAAAAATGGACCAAACAATATTCCAGAATCAAAAAATTGAAAACAAAATGGAAACATTAAAAAAGGAACAAAAAGGAACTCAAGCTACAACGTATGCGACTATTGCAGCTAGGCAGAAGACAACCCTTCAAAATCATGCCTTAGTAATAAGCTCCGACGACCCGCAGAGAAAATCAGCCGACATTGAAAAACTCATCAAAAAGCACGTAGATGTTCGCACTCTTGGGATCGGTGTTGCACGCATGCGAAAATCGAATAACAGTGACAAATTAATCTTCAATATGGTCTCCCTGGAAGATAAAAATAATTTTAAAAGAGAACTAAATAAAGGGCTACAAGGCAAAATAAATATAGAAGATGGAAAAAAATTGAATCCTTTGGTTATAATTAGAGGCCTTATCAAGGGAGCAACTAATGATGACCTAATGCATTCCCTGGAGAAACAAAATAATGGGATAGGTATAGATTTCTCGGAAAAAATATCCATTAAATACAAAAAAAATCATAGGAATACACATCTTTGCAATACCATATTAGAATTATCGCCAAAAAACTGGAAAAGCTTGATAGAAGCTGGCCATATCAATGTAGGATACCAACGCTTAAAAGTGGAGGATCAGTCACCATTGGTCCAATGCTATAAATGTATGGGTTTCGGACACACCCAATTGTTCTGCAAGGAAGAAACGGCATGTGTTCACTGCGGCGGCAACCACAAATACGAGACCTGCCCTAACAAAAAAGAGCAGCCTACATGTACCAACTGTAATAATGTAAGTCATAACGACCACAGATCCACCAGCTCAGAATGTCCAATCTGGAAGATAATGGATGAACGTGTTAGGGAAAAAGTGGACTACGCTGGAATTTGTTGAAAAAGCTGCTGACCAATCAATCATACAAAGGAAATACCATTCGGTGGATGACTATATGCCTATAAAAAATAGTTTGAGAGTCCTGTACATTAATGCCAGAAGTATAAGAAACAAAATAGACGAAATAGAAGAAACGCTCAAAAGAATAACGGATACTGTGCACGTTTTAGTTGTCACCGAAACATGGCTGGGAGATGGAGAAGGATCTTTGTTCAACATCAATGGCTACCAGGGTACTTTTGCTTCCCGGACTACTGGAAGAGGAGGAGGAGTGGCGATATATACTCACAATACATTTAACTGTGAAGTTATTGAAAAGTGGTCAACGAATAACTCTTTTTTAGGAGTTAGGGTACAATATAAACATTTTAAACCATTAAACATATATGCTATATACAGGAAACCTAACAACAATATAAATGATTTTCTAGTATCTCTTGAATCTATTTTACAAAAAAGTAGCCTAGATACACTCATCTTCGGGGATTTTAACATTAATGTTCTTAAAAAAAATGATTCCACAAAAAAATATATCAACACTTTATTTTCATATAATTATTTCATATGTAATAATACACATCCCACGAGAGTTACGGAAACCTGCAGTTCTCTCTTAGACCATATTATATCAAATAGAGAAAACATATCTTCAACGACCTCCAATATTGATAACCAGATAAGTGATCATAGTATAATGATGTTAGACTACCAAAACTCTTTGAAACACCACTCTAACAACAGAATACCACCAAACATAAACATCAGCATCAATAAGAGGGCTTTGAGAACATATCTTGAAACCCAACCGTTTTCTCATAACACCACCAACATAACCGAAAATTTTAATCAATTCTTTAAATATATCAAAACAGCAATCGACACTTGCAAATTTAAGCCAAGGATACGAATAGGAAACCCTAAGCAAGGTAATACACCATGGTTTGACAAAAAACTGGATCTTCTTATTAGAGAACGAAATACTAACTACAAACAGTGGAAGAAAGATCCGCAAAACAGTCAACTTTTATCACAAAAAAATAAGTCAAGAAATTCGGTAACTAATTACAGACGTTTCGCCAAAACAAAATATTACACAAATATTTTTACAGAAAACATACATAATCCAAGACAAACCTGGAAGACAATAAATTCAATCATAACTAACAGTCCAAAGAACTCGACAAATAAAATTGAAACTCTTACCATCAATAATATAGTCATAAATGACCCGAAGCAGATATGTACAGCGTTTAATGACTTCTTTACATCGGTTGGTGAAAATTTAGCTGCGAGTATCCCATCTTATTCAGATGACATGAATACAATAAACATGGAACCAAAGCCATTACAGTCCCTCTACATGGCCAATACAAACAAACTAGAAGTTTTAAAAATTATCTCAAAACTAAAAACTAATGCATCTCCAGGAGTCGATGGTATGACAACTAACTTACTCAGATTCTGTAAAGAAAAATTAGCGGATCATCTTGTTATTCTAATTAATCAATCTTTAGTGAGTGGACTGTTTCCGGATCAATTAAAGCTAGCAAAAATCGTTCCAATTCACAAAGAAGACTGCAAAAAAAATCCATCTAATTATCGTCCAATATCAATACTCTCAGTCTTCTCCAAAGTATTTGAACATGTAATTAAAAATAGACTAACAAAATATCTCGCAACTAATAATATTCTTACGCCTCAACAATATGGGTTCAGAAAATTCTCCAACACGAAATGTGCTGCCTTTGACTTTATACTAACTCTTCAAAAACACTTAGATCAAGGAAAATATGCAGCGGGCATTTTCATAGACCTCAAAAAGGCATTTGATACGGTTGATCATAAGATTCTATTAAAAAAACTTGAATATCTGGGCATCGTGGGCAACAGTCTAAAACTTTTATCTAGTTATCTTACGGGTAGGTGCTGTTCGGTTGTTATTGGAAAAGAATCAAGTGATCATAGAAATATAACATGTGGTGTACCACAGGGCTCGATTCTCGGACCATTATTATTTTTGATTTATATAAATGATATTGCAAAATGGGGAGTGAAAGGTACACTTCAACTTTATGCTGATGACACAATATTATTCTACCATAATACTAATTTAAACGAAATGGAAAAGGACATGGAAAGGGATTTGGCTCATCTAGCCGAGTGGCTGAGAATTAATAAACTTAGCCTTAATACTAAAAAGACTCACTATGTGCTATTCGGGAATAGGAGAGGACAACGCCTAAACATTTCCCTGGGAATAAACAAACTGGAACAAACAGATGTCGCGAAGTATCTAGGACTTTTAATTGACTCACGGCTTACATGGAAAAACCATTTTGACCATGTTAAATCAAAGATTGCTCCAGTGACAGGTGTAATGTACAGACTACGTAGATTGCTTCCCACAGCCATACTGCGATCTTTGTACTATGCTATGATTCACTCCCACTTGGCATACCTTTCGAGTATCTGGGGTTTTGCTACCAAAAAAATGATATCAGAGGTGCAAATAATCCAAAATAGAGCCCTACGTAACATTTTTGGCTTGCCTTGGGATACACCTGTTAAAGATATTTACCGTCACGCACTTGTATTGCCATTTAAGATTGTTCCTAGCTTTGAGATAACAAACACCATTTTAAATATTATTCAGTGCAACACCCACACAAATATAAAACTGAACTATAACAACGACGTTCACCAATATAATACACGACAACACAACAAACTACACATATCAAAAATACACTCAACAAAGTTCGGACTGAAATCATTAGAATACATTGCCTACACTAACTATAACAAACTGCCTGAAAATTTGAGACAGGTATATGCCTCTAACAAATCTCGAAATGATATATTGAAAACATATTTTTTCAAATGTTATTTGGAAAACGAGTCATAAGTAGGTACAAACTCTGTTCTGATAGCCCTAATTATCTTCAAATACTAAACTTATTGTATGATGGGCGCGGTTTATACCTTACTTAAATCTCGTCATGTATTTGTATGTAAACATCTTGTATTAGGTCTGTATATTTTTGAGCCCGTACCTTATATTGTATTTTCCTGATTTTGTTTTATCTATGCATTTCTTAGTCCATCTCATTAGTCCATCATGGAGGAAACTTTATTTTAACTTTTTGAAACCCAAAGTACATAAATCAAATGAGTCAATGAGTTATACAAATTCATAAAATGTTATAAGACATGTTTCTGTGAAATATTTTTAAAGTGATTCTTCATATGTTTGTATCTGTATGTTGCTTCTGTGAAATGTTTTGTAAATTTTTTATTCATAAATTGTGTCTACATATTGGGTTGAGTTGGGTTTAACTTCTCAAAAGTACCAATTGGCGATCCCTTAATGAGTTTTGATAACTCATGGGAGTGCAACTTCGTTGTATGTTTTTAATAATAAAAAAAAAAAAAATAAAATAAAATAAAGTTTGGGTCAAGTGAACAGAGAATCGAGAAATATAGTAAATTTCTGGGGTCTATCGCTAAAATGTCCAAAATCTTACCACCTCAGCGTATGTTACATTATTTGTAGTCGATGCATTCTCCTAAGAGGTTGGGAAATGGTTGAGATGGTTCTTTGAAAAGGAATATGGAAAGTTTTGGGTTTCTTAGTAGACGGTTACTGATATTGATTTTAATTGTGACAATGGGGGAAGATTCTACGTGGTTTTTTTATAATTTTGAAAAGAAATTTGGTATCATTTTTATCGTTTCTTATAAAATGTTTTGTCAGCATTCAAGAGTTAGTCTTTCTACCAAATAGCTAAGACAGAGAGGCCATTAGACATTATATTTCTATATTCAAGCAGGCGCCAAAATGATGGATACTATTAATTACATCGAAAGTTACACCAGTAAATAATATCTCAACCTACAATTTGTTTCAGACTCTTTGATTTGGACGGCATGGCTCAGCTTCTCCGACGGATATCAAACAAGTTTGTTATGAAACGGACCTTAATCCGAGCTGAAACCTGGTAATGGGATAACCTGTTCCATAGGCAATATCATTCTACCAACATCAATCACTAGCGAAGATATTGTAAAATCTTTTACTCGTATCTATCAGAACAATTACTTATTGCAGCATACCTGCACGCTTCAGTGTGTATTATATTCTTACTAGACCATAGATGGCTCCTTAATTTCGGTCAAAATTATACTAATTCATTTTGAAAATAACAGGGCGCCAATTCCGTTTACAACAATCCAAACTGTATAGTCATTAAGATAATAATACTATCAGATAGATATTAAATGTATAGTTTGAAATCAGGCTTTTACAGTTGGGTTAACCTGATGCAAATTAATTCGAAGTATTTTGAATTTGAAGTTGATTTAACAGTTTTATTTTCTTCTTAATAATATGCATAAAGTGTTTAAACCAATTTACATACCTAATATTTTTACGCCTATTGCAAAAAATGAACACTGGACAGCATTCAAGCTGAGATGTGGGAGTACAAATAAATGAAATAGTCGATAAGTTTGTATCTAAAAACCGTATTAATGAGAAAACAAAAAACAAACAGCAAATCTAGGGTTTAAATGCTAGAAGTGTCCATGTCGAATTTTAGTAATTTGATTAGAATAACTCTCTTTTTATAACTTTTGAAGGTTATTCCCATCAATATTCCTATCTTATTCTTCTTCAATGACACTCGTATATTAAGTAATTTGATTTCGGTACCAGAAACTACTTTAAAACCTCCCTTATTTGAAAGCTATGAATACCCATGTCAGGTGCTCTAGATTGATGAAATTATGTTCTATCTTGAAAATACTTTTTCGAGGTTTTTTAACTCCAAGAAAGTAACCTTCATTCCAGAGAAATTTACAAATTTGACATAGGCACTAATAGCATTAAACCCCCGAAATTCAATGATGTGTTGCTTCATAAAATGATGTTTTCATGTCAATTTGGGGATAGTTTTTTAACAGAATTTAAACGATTCATCAAATTCCAAAGGTAATTTTCTAGTTCTGTTATTAATCCAGTACTGTTAAACAACTGGCCCATAATATAATGACAATAGAACCTGCTGAATATTAACTTTGAAATTTGATGAATTTAATTGATTGTGATGAATTCAAGTTCTGTAAAACAACTGGCCTGCTGATTAATTGTAACGTAATCATAACTCAAAATGAAGAAACAAAACATGAAGCACTTGAGCTCAAAATACTTTGATAAAAATGAACTCAAATATTTAATTCGGCATGAAACCATTGTGATTATGAATATGTCCAAAGGCTGCGTTTCATTGGTAATGTTGAAAGAATGCAAGATGACATGATCCCAAAGGCCATGACCAAGTTGTAGTAAAAATGTACCAGAGGCAGACTTGAACTTGGAGGAAGAAGTGGACTGAATATATTAACGAAAACCTGCGCAGAAAGGGAAGGCCTTGGGACTGGAGAAGAATAACTAGAGAAAGAAGCTGATGTAGATTGTAGAGCACTTGTGGAACAAGCTAATTCCCACCCCGGGATATGGCACTGAGATAAAAAGGTAATTAGATTGAAAGCATTTGTTATTTGGACATGCATGTAAATCCGTGGGTGGGACGTTTGAATCCTTTCATTCTTAATGCATTATAACTTCATCTGGGTATTTTCGGCATCAGAACTAGTTTGTAATATACCACGTATAATTTTATAATATAAAAGTTAATTTGAAAGATGTTTCATGTATTACTTTAGAAGTGTTTGTTGGCGCAACTATACGCATCCTCTTTTAACGTATGTTCCATCATTCGCCCATACAAGATGTTAACCAATTACCTGTCCCTTTCTGACAGTGTTGAAGTACATACGTACGTTGCTGACGATTGCAAAAAGTGTTCAAGTCAGTCTGTTGCGGAAGCTTGTGCAGTGATTAACCGAGGAATCCATCAGTGCCCATAATATCGACTCTCACAAAAACGTGCAGTTAAAAAAATAAGGTAAGTCAATTCCCAATTCCACCATTCACCACGCTATTCCCGTAGATGTGTCATTTATTGATTACAGATTAATTCGCAGACAAATATGATGACTACTGCGCTTTCGGAGAAATACATATAAGAAGATAAAAAAATGAAGTCATTTTGAGAATAAAAAAAACTCATATTTTAGAAGCCAATCGAAAATAGTCTGTATTCTTTCTCCCAGCTTAACGACTTTCTATTTAATTAATTACATTTAAACGCTCATTAAGAGCTGCTTAGCAAGTGGTATCAGATTGGAGACAGTAGAGTTTTCGCCTTCGCTTAAGTCTCGAGTTTGTATCCCACGCAACATTGTTGATATTGCTACCAAACCAGTACTGGACAAGTCCCACATCGAGTTGAAAGACCGGTGATTCAGAAGAAAACGAAGAACAAGTCGTATGAAACTAGCTTAGGATTTCGCATTTTTGAAAGTGTGTATTGTCAAGACACCTATTGCTGGATATGGTGGAATGAGTTATTCAGATTGAACCTGTAAGGAAAATCTATAGAAATAGTAGCAGGAAGACAGCATAATAAGAAGTCATCGACCAAATCAAAAAGTCGATTAATGGATTTGAAAATAAAAACAATACGACTATTGAACGAGTAGGTACCTTCACGTGGTAGTAATCATGCTGCAGAGAGCTGTAAAGCCATGAAATATACTAGTTTAGATTGTCTGCGATGATGTGCGTGGTGTGATAAGAAATATTCTAGCGTAAAATTATTCACGTTCAATAAACTTTTAATTTTACAATTAGGAACTGATAAGTATGAATCATATCAGACAATAGAACAAGTTGGTACCAACATTATTTTATTTTAATTCTATAATTGAAATGTGTATTTCTTTTGTTTAAATTTTTGACAGACATCGCTATTTTTCAAAAGTTTATTAACGGTGTTCATTCAAAAGATACATTTCTGATGAGATTATTTTTATTGTTATATGTATAATACTTTCAGCGTCGCAAATTCAACAATTATAATATTCCGTGATTTTCACGGGGTTGCGATGGTTTTATAACATTGCTAATTGCTGTGAAAGGTCTTTAGCCAGTAGTAATTATTCAATATATACATATTGGTAGATAGATCTGATGATTACCCTAATCACTAATCGAATCACCCTTTCCTAACGACCGTTGTTCCTAATCCTACTGATCAATTGTGGAGCCGAAAATTTGGCTCAACACTCCTCAAATGCCCAAATACGCTCTTCCCAACGCAATTTTTTGATCAACAGGCCAATCAAGCGTCACTAAACAAATCACAGCTGATCGGAGGCTCAGATTGATCGATCGAAAAATTGGGAAAAACGGCCATAAGCAGTCTAAAACAGTTCATCGATCAGCAGAAGGTCACTGATAAATTAATACATCTTAGTTGACGATATGTCTGACTGGAGTCATGCCCTCAACCTTCTGACACATCAACTACTACGAAGACAATAATTATCATGCCATATAAATAACGAAATCAAAAGAGATGAATCAATCGTGGCAGAGTTGTATTGCCATATTTGTGGGATTTTCCATAATTCCAAAGATTCTGTATGTCACTCTGAGCAATGGATTTTGTGGGTTGACCGATGAAATTTCGGTGTCTGACGACGTAGATTAGTAAGTTATTAGCATAATTAATTTAAAAATCGATAACTTCGATATGTCGTTATGTACTAGAATATGGGTAATATGAGGAAATAAAAATCGGCGTTGTCTCCGTTTACCCTGTCGGAGCAACTTATTGGATCACCTAAATCAGAGTTTCGGAATCGAATGTTTCAAGTATGTTATTAATTGTAATTGTAATGAATATGAACATCACTAGTAGAGACGCTTCTCTGAAAAGGCAACAAAAATAAAATAAAACAATCTACTTTCGCTTTCAGGAAAACCGGGTGACCGGACAACTCAGAATGAACTCAACTCAACACCCCCTTTGAAAAGTCACGTAAAGTGTTGAAAAAATATTTAAAAAAAAGTTTAATGTGTTAAATTAGGATAGGTTATTGGCTATTTTTCAAAAAAATAGTGTTGAATTGACTTGATTCTGAGTTGGCATGGAACCGAAAAACGACATCGTCATGCAAAGGTATTGCGTTATTTTTGTGGTTGTGTTATTATACCTTCTTGTATTCCGTCAGTGTTGCAACTTCTCACCTGATATTTGGGGTAATTAAAAAAAAAAAAGTTCTGCCTGATTTTACTTTTAGCTCTTAACTGTATAAAATGTTCTGAATTGTTGAATACCCACATAACAAAAAAGAAATGAAGAAAAGGAAAGTTGCAAATGGTTTACTGTAGATTGGAGAAATGGCTTTAAGTATTGCGAATTAGAGTAATCACGAGAGAAATTGAAATCGAATCTTTAAGAAACTGGATCTAATTCAAAGAAAGAAAAAAATGTAATTTATTTATGTCTTTAATATGTAGATCAACGGTTTTTTAAAAAGTTTATTATTTGCCGTTACAGTTATTTGAAAACATATAATATGTCGAATGTTTAATATCTGTACTTACTAGTTTTAACTGTTAAACTATTAAGTTTGTTCTTCTCAATTAGGTCAATGTGACACTATCTAAATTTGGGAGGCGGCTATGGGTACCACCGCCCGGGCACTATTTATTGAATAACTAACACCCCTGCCATAGGTCACTCCAAGTGGTTCGCTACGGTTGGTGACTTAGCAAGCTGGGCCCGGGTTCATTGGGTGAGGTTTATCTATGTCCTGGCGGCGGATGCCTTTGCCCACTACTGTGTGGCAGGCCGGATCGGGAGGGACTGATCGAGGGAGACCTTTTGACCTCTCTCGGAACATCGCCTTGCACCGCAGCGGGAAGGTTGGATTTGTATATTTGGATACGTTGGGTCCGATAATCCAACTGACCCCAAATTCCTATCCACTCCTCATAACCTTTTCCTTCCCAGAACTTCCTCTCATTCCTTTTCTAAAAAGATCATCCATACAGCAACCCCAAAGATGATATAGGCCCTGAGGGAAATTATTTTCCTCAGGGTTTCCTGTGTGCAGCTAACGTAGAAATATGCATATTACCAAAAATTTGAAAATGAAAATCAGAAAAACAAACAGTCACATCTAGGAATGATCGATGGGACGCACCCTGATTTTTTTGTTTCAAATTTTCGGTTGAGAGTCGCTAATATTGACTTCATTAATTAAATATTTAAATTCGAGGTTTAACTTTATTAAGTTAAAATTAAAATAAATAATATATACTGTTAAGTAATAACAAAACGGGCACGTGCCAAGTATGGTGGTCGAAAAATGAAACATTTTTTTCTAACTTTTATTATTACCGTGACGATACACGTTAAGGTACCGTGACGGCAAAAAAATGCAATAAATGTGTTCCTTATCGCTATAATGCTGCAGCTCTTTCTTACACATGAAATAATGGTGAGACAAAATATGAAATACAAAATACGTGTGACTGTTTCCTACAAAGTTCTACTTTTTGCGACGGGAATTGCGTTTCATTTTCTTTTTACGTGTGAGAGACACGCATGATAATGATTGTATGTTTCCTTTGGGGGGGGGGGGGGGGGGGGTGCAGACATACAGTTTGTGTCATTTTCGACTGTTTTTATCTATTTATTTATTAATTTTCAGGAAATCGACAGTTTACATTTATTTCAGTTTGTACCTAATATTAAATAGCCAACATAAAACCAATTATGGATTTCCTCCTTGTGTCTTTACTTGTACTGAGACAGCATAATAAGAGTAAGTAAATTAATTTTATAAAAAAGCAATATGAATCCAAAAATTATATAAAACAAAAACCAAAAAACAAAAAATATGAAACAATTTTTTTCTTATATAAAATGAAACATTACTAAACAAAAAAATCTATCAATACATTGGTAGCCATGGAGAGAGGTTGTACATATAAATCAAATCATAACAGAAATATAAAACAATTAAAAAATAACATTATTCACGAACCATCAGAGAAATATTCTTTTACGGACCTCTTATATTTGGTAAGTTCGCAATTGAAAATGTCCACATTGGATAATACGTAATATATATAATATAATATATATAATATAATATTTAGTGTGTAAGAAAGAGCTGTAGCATTATATGTTTAAGAACAAAAGCAAAACCATCAGAGCATTAACATTTGACGTTTTTGAATTTTTGGAATTCACCCATCAGAGCATTAACATTTGACGTTTTTGAATTTTTGGAATTCACTTACACTTCAATATTATCCTTGTAACTATATTCCATACATTCTGAATTATCGTCACGGCTAGTAGTATTGTAGGAGTCTACGGAGACGTTACGGTGCGGTGTTTGAGAGAGATGCAAGAAAATTATGATTTTTTCCTTTGGAGGAAACAGACGTACATTGTGTATCTCATCTTTTGATAGAGCTGCATCATTGTTGTGTTAAGGAACGTATGTTTATTGCCTTTTTTATGCTGTCATGGTACTGTAACCGTGAATCGTCACGGTAAAGCCATGTATTCACTGTAAACAATGTTTCGGAAACAAAGTTTATGAAACAACACGTAGATGTTTACAGAAACAATGTTTCGGGAACTTGGCCGTCCACGCTGTTTTAGTTGTTTCAAATATGAGCAATCCCATAATATCGGATTTGTTTCAAATAATTCTATTACTTTAAAAACGATGTTGTCGTCCCACACTACTGTCATGTTTATAAACATCTGAAACACACGTCCACACTTGTAAACAGCCGTTGCGAAACTGATTTGTTTCCATGGCCCGTGCTCTCCACTCCAATCGGGAAACACAGAAACATCGCGAGAAACACCTAGTGTTTACCGCAACATCACATGTTTCAGAAACATAAAGAATTGTTTCAGAAACACGTAGATTTTGTTTCTGAAACAGTGTTTATAAACAATCGTTGCTCAGTGAATACACGGCTTAATAATAAAAGCGCTCAATGAAAAAGAAAATAAAAAAATAATAAAAATATTGTAGAATGTTTTCAAAATCTATTTATCTCCATTTAAATATTAAAAGTTTTCCAGCTACTTCTAATGGGCAAAAGCTAAACGCTAGACATCATTATTGATATTCCACTTCAGCACTTAAAAGTTGTTTGCTTGATGCACAACATTTGAATCATATCGAATTAAAAAACCCTCTTCAGATTTTTAATTCAACTACATCTTGTTTTGATCTGATCTCTCCTTATCGAATCAAGTCGCGTGGGCGTAGATTTTATGTGTCAGACTGGTCCTGTGATTACATTTCCCTGACGCACCTTTACCTTGTAGGCTATTCTTCGAATACAAATTCGTTGAAGTACAGAATTTGAGCAAATTCCGTGAAGGGGAATTTCAATGCATACGTTTGGTGCAAATCACTGAAGCGTTCCGTACGCTTGAACTAACAAAGATTCAAGTCAAATCGTATTGTAAAGTTTAGGCAATATGCAAAAAGCGATTATCGAAAAATCGTGGGATTTTAAATCAAGTTGCAGATAGAATAGCATTTTTTATCATCGAGTAACACTTACTAAATGAATTTTGTAATTGATCAAAACAAGGACAAAAGATGCATACAAATAATTACGCTGTATAAAAATGTACTTTTTTGTAACATTGCAGAACAGTATTCGTCCTTTAAAAATGGGATAGGAAAATTATTAAAAGAACACAAAAAAATGGCATGGGCTAAGATTATCTGGAAAGTTAAGTTTTGTATGAAATTATTTTTTATACAAAACTTAATTTTGGATTTGAGGTCTAAACACCAAAACCAAACTGAAAAACCTTTTGTTCATCTAAAGAAATGGCAAATTTCTAGTACGGATGGGTATGTGCTATTTAATTTATTTTTGTAATAATTATGATATATTGGCCATTAAAGAACTCAAATTTTCATGATGTTGGAGATATCTTTGGAATTTTTTTGATATTCTGTATGAATGGTGAATCTATAATTAAAATGTAATGAAAGAGTCGCATTTATTTGGACTTTCATATTCAATTTTTTTTTTTAATATTCAGGGACCTACCTGCCAGTGGCGGTTCGTGAGTTTTCACTGAGCTAGAGTGCTAATATTAAAAAATACGACATTACTGATGTTGTTTTAGCTGAAAATGAATTTTATTTTTTTCAAAATTTCAACTTTTTGTATAAAGATCTTTCAGCGTGTGGATGCAGCGCATCCCCTGACTGAAAGAATCCTGAAGATTTTCATACGAAAAGTTGAAATTTTGAAAAAAAAATCATTTTAATCTTAGCGCTCTAGCTCATTGAAAACTCACGGACCGCCACTACTACTTACCTGCTTGCCTGAAGAAAATTTGAAAATTGAATAAATTGGTTTAATTGAAAGTGACATTTCTTTGGACAAGTTGTGTAATTCCTTATAAAATATTTTAAAAAGTTACATAAAAATGTGGTTAACAAATAAGTTGAAAGGTACTTAATTACCTTCTAACAAATGTTCTGATTTCGAACAAAATTTTGGTTTTGATTTATTAAAAGAGAAAAATAGAAACCCACTTTTTTAGACGCAAGATCTACTGTTCACAGAAATACTGTTATATTTGATTACTAGTTGTCGCCTTTCAGCAATAAGACCAAATAGCTTCACATTTTGTAATCCAGACATAATCATCTGTAAGCCATAAAGACATTAGAGACCCATATTTAATATCTTATAATTTTAGTTTGGTCCCAGACGGGAGTGTTTACTTGATCAAACGCGTAGAAAAAAATCTGCCGGCCTCGAACCAGATTAAGGCGGATATTTTTTCGTCTGCCTCGAATGGATTCTAGGAATTTATGAAACAAATAACAGAAAAAAAGCTTCGCCTAGAAGTCTGGCTCCATATTAGATCAGATACAAAACATTAATACAATCTTAAATAAAACACAATGGAACCCACTAAGTAAAAGTATCTAATGGTCACTAGAATAATGTTTAGCTAAGTTTTTTAATGTTAAAATAATTATCCTTTCCAATTACTTAAAAATTAATAGAATACTTAGTTTTAACCACGTTTATTGTTTAAAAAAACCAATATGTTTCGTAAGCAATGCTTACTTCATCAGGGTTTACTTAAAACTAATTACAAGAATAGACTTAAAGGTTTCAATGAATAAGCGGTAGTAGGAAGAGGGAAGGGGGGTGATACGGCATAATTTACAAAGGGAATGAGTTTAATAACGGGTCAGTTTAAAAAAAACAAACGTGGTTAAAACTAAGCATTCTATTAATTTTGAATTAAAATGGTACCACACTATAAATTTTATGTGTTTGAAGAAATTACTTCTTATTAAAACTCTTAAATCTTGTAGTAAGTGTGGGATATCAAGTATTTCACTAACTACGCTCGTTAGATTGTAGTGTAAAGGTGGTAATGATGTCCTTGTTCTACCGGTAGATGCTCCGAGGATTATTTTTCGATAACTCGAAAATCATTTATTTGAGGGTCTATGTCATCTTTGGTGATGAAGTGTGGGGGTGTTTTTGAGGAGAGGTACATGGGTCTTGGAGAGAGGGAGGAAACACAGAGGTCTGAACTAACGTAATTGATCCCTTCGGCACCGGTGCACAATCGAAAAACATGCAAAACGCGCCCCCAAAATTTGTAAACAGATCGTTTCTACGATTCGTTCTGAGTTCAACAGTTCGGTTGTAAAAAGATTTGCCGACCCTTCCTTTCCCTAAAAACCCCAAAGATGACAGATTCTGAGAGAAGTTATTTTCCTCAGGGCCTCCTGGGTGAAGTAAATGCAGAAAAAAAGTCGAAATTAATTGTTTTTGACATAAATGAAAGAAAACGGCAATATCACCGAGACCGATAAATGTATACTTTTGGGACTACAACTTTGACATATTGATTTCGGGAAGTTCTAATCGGCTCCGCTTCTAAACACAATAATTTAATACCATTTGCTATTACAAATATAATCCGTATAGAACGGTAGCTAGAGAGGTGAGATTAGGTGTAAAATAATTGTCAAAGGAGTTTGAGACTTGAGATTTCGTATTCGACTTGTCAAAACACTCGAGATAAAATACTGTGTGACACCTTGGTGATTTATTTACCTAAGGTATGGACGCCAGACGAAACTGATAAGAGACGAAATGACTTGTCAACGATAACTACTGTAACTCATAGATACTAAAATAAATCAGAGAGCTGCATACCGCATCACGATCAGGTGAAAATCTAAAATTCTGAATGTAAAATTTTGTTAGAAAGGCCCGATACTCGAAAATTCATTGAAATTCCTTAGTACAAAACAAACAAAAGAGATTCAATAGTTAAAGATAGTTTAAATAACTAATAATATGTAATTCTTCAATGACAAAAAACTTTACTGAATGGCTAGTGAGGCTAAATGGCAACCACCTCTGGTCTGGAGCCCTAAAAAAACTGAAAAATCATCGACTCCGTGCAGAAACGAGCGGTTCATTTGATAGATTCTCCTGTCTTAACGGATTGAAATCTTTAGAGCACAGACTAAGGGTGAGATTGCTGACCTTGGTCTACAAGCATTTCAATGGAAGATGCTCCGAGGAATTAGCGTCATTGATTCCTTCGGCACCGGTGCGCAGTCGGAAAATACAATATTTGTAAACAGTTGTAATTTGTCACATTAGAACGGGTCGTTTCTACGACTCGTTATTGAGTATGACTGTGGAACGATTTACCGGCCTCTGTGTTTTCTCCCTCCAACAACATGGGTCTCTTCAAGATCCAGGTTAATTCCTTCGTTTCTACAAAAAGACCCCCCCCCACAGCATCCCCAAAGATAACATATATTTAAAGATTACAAGGAATTTAAGAGAAAATGTAACCCGGTACACAGACAAAGCGGATGACCGGTCAGTGGTTGAGTGGGCATAGCGCTTGGGTCCCACCCGGGCGTCGCATGTTCAATTCCTCGGCTGGCTAAGTCCTCCATCACAACACAAGCAACATTTTCGGCTTTCTGTGGTGGTAGTAGGAGATTTTCAAACATTGTCGGGTTATTCGTAACCCGGGAATGTTTGTCTTTCTTTTAAAAAAAAAAATAAAAAAAAAAAAAAAAAAAAAGGTTAAGTGAAAAATCGTGGCCGGCATCAAAGCAAGAACCAAGAAAAGTTGAAGCGGTTGAGCAGGCACTCTACCAGTATTAAATAGGCAGTGATGATAGCGCTGAAGTTAAAAATCCCAGTAAACATGATTTGACCGTGTCCAAATTGGTAGCAAAAAAGTTCGTGGCTTATTTTTCTAGCCAATGACAGCCTCAAAAAAGTGTATCCATTGGTCATCATTGTTACCATGGCATAAGTCGTTGACCAGAAAAAGGCGCCAGATGCCGGAAGACAGAAAAACAGACCGACAAACACACAACCGAAATTAGTATATATTTTGGATAACATATTCGTATCAGATTTGTATAAATAAGGCTTCATTCTTTGATGTCCCCCTCTGTCCCCCGCCATACGAAAGAAGAAGTCTTTAATTCTCACATTGGGTCTAGATAATCATGTACACTGGCTAACTCCAATCTCCTTACCATTCTCAGGGCACGTATGTCAAGTCCTAAAAAATCAGGGCCCCCTGGTGAACAAGTCGTACCGGAACAGGAGTACTCATGGATGGGATGGTGATATCACATTCGTATCGGATCGTAGAACAACGTTACAAGTTATAAACAAATAATGATAAAATCATTAGTATTTTTAAGACATTATCTGCTTCCCTGCCTGAATCCCGAATTTCGTGGATGTAACAGTGAAGTATTTTCACTGTTTTTTTTGTTGTTCAATCTCCAAAGAATTTCGATTGCAAAGTTATTTTATTATGCGAAGTATTTGCGAAGTTATTTATTTTATTTCTAAATTGACGAATAAATTTTCTGTAACGATTTAAAATGTGCCATTTAGACTTGCCGTTAAAATGACACGTTCGTTTTTATTCGTGAATTCGGCGGCGTTGACGTCACGCGGATCAACGTCGATGACAGCCGTTTACCAGCTAGTGGCGTTTTCTATGTAATAATGACGTTGCAGCCAGTTGGAGCCGTTTTGGAATGTTCAGTTTTTCAAATCAATAATTATGATAGAAAATAATGATTACCCATTTTTAGTACAATGTTCGCAATCAGAAAAATAAACTTTAAATCATCCATATATTTTAACAGTATTTACAGATTGTGAAAATTCCCCTTGTGTCGCACTCAAAGTCAAGTATTGCATTAGGTACTAAAAACAGGTCGCAAGTCGCCATACAGAACATTATCATATCAAGTGGCGATCAAAGGAAGACGTGTTTACTGCTTGACCATTGCTTACAATGGCAACACTCGTTAAACGAACATCTTGAAATAACTGACGAAACCAATATAATATGTTATCTACAGTCTTCTCTCACACTTACAGCATCTGGCCAGCCTAAAAGGCAGTGTCTGTAAGAACAGTACTTGCCTTATTATGAAACTGTTAATTATTTCACTTAGCTATATACATACCACGGTATAAATATGTATGATCAGAGGCCAGTTGAGTCAAGTGGTTTCCGGGAGAACTGGCTCTCTCTGATTAACTATAATTGGTTCATCACAATAATGATGAACTTATTTCAAATTAAATAAATAAATAATAAGATAAAATCTTTCACTATATTTTTATGTAAGAAACGAAATGTTAAAAATAATGTATATATTTCTATTATTAATGTAAAATTACAATGAAATTATTTTTTTTTAAATTCATTAAGTATATGCTATTTAAATTATACAGAACCCATCCAGAAGTTTAGTATTTTGCTTACGTTGCTATATATTTATTGTTAGGATGTTTTATTAAATCTTCTTTATAAGAAGGCTATATAGATTTTCCACGCAGTTGAACACATCTAAAACTTCCGAGAAAGTATTGCCAACTGCATATAATCTAGCTATAGGCGAGTATGTAAAAGGACTCAGTCTTAATATTATTACTGCAATTAAAAATAATTTTAGATCGAGTAGTTTTTGTTGGTGTGTGGAAGGTAATTAGACTTATATAATACCATTAAGAATTTTTTAAATAAAAGTCAAGTCGGAAATAAGTCTTCTATCAAACTACATAAAGCTGATTTTTACATGGACTGGTTTCGGATTCAGCAAAGCTTTCTTTAGTCAGCTGTAAGGCTCCGTTATAATTATTTAAAAATAAGAAGATTACTGAAGATGGTTTAAAAGGAAGATAAATTATGTAAATAAACGATTGATAGAGGAGTGCACTGATATTTAAAAAGATCTAATTAATAGGCGCGCCTGTTGCGAAAATATTTTCAAAAATTGACCAATTTAAAATAGAGCAAAAATCGCTTGACATCTGAGGTAACATTATTTAAAGAAACACTGCGATTTTTTTTTCATATTATAGCATGTTAAATAACAGACCCAGATGTGAAATTTTTTTTTCTATCGAGTATATTTCTTATAATTAATTTTCCGCTCGGCAACTGAAAAGAGATTATCTTCAAAAATAACGTTAGAAAAAGCATGTTAAATTAAACTTTATCCAACACACTGATGAAGCCATGAATAAAATGCTAGAATTTATAATTCCTGTGTCAAAACCTTTCCGCAATATAAAGACCCACATAGAACACTGCATACCGATCTGGACTCCTTTCTACCAAGTCCATATTGAAAGAATTTAAAAAAAGTTAAATTATAAACTTAACTTACACTTTTCAAATTACACCGAATTTTTTTTAAATTTTTATCTTCAACCTCCTCCATACATGAGGTTTAATTTTTATCATAAATTGATATTTAAAATTCTGAATAATGGCCTAGACTCACCAGATCTTACCAATTTAATAAAAACTCGAATTCCTACAAGATCAACACGAAAATTAAATTTATTTCATTTGTCCACATGCAGAAACAACATTTGAAAAAATTCCCAATTCCTCGTGTTTGTGCGCAATAGAACACAAATATTCACAATATAGACATTTTTAGCAATATCCTTCACAAATATCGAATAGAAGTAACGCGTACGATGGTAAGTTTACACGAGAGCATGGAATCTATCGGGAGCATCTCCTATCCTTAACCTGTATTGCTTTTCCTCCCACCCTTACATAAAATTAATTTTAAGACAGAATAAATCAATATCTCTAAGCAACATTGGCATATCATCATCATCATCACTCTTGGCTCTACAACCTCTGGTGGGTCTTGGCCTCCTCAAGAGTCTTCCTCCACTCATCTCGGTTTTGTGCCAGTTATCTCCAGTTTAAAAGCTCCAAGGTAGATATATCTTAGAGGACGTTGTCGCTCCATCTTAATCTCGGTCTTCCCAGGCTCCTTCGCCCTATCGGTCTTGAGTTCAGCAGGGACTTTGGTGCTTGATGCTCAGACATACTCTCCACATGACCCAGCCACCGAAGTCTTCACAGTTTTATAAAATTTGTGACGTTTTCCTTAAACAGAGTATATGTATAGCTCATTGATAGAGGAGTGCACTAATATTTTTTAAAAAATCAAATTAATAGGCGCGATTGAAAATAGACATTAGCATATTTAAATTAGCATTAGTATACTTTTTGGCTCGACTTCAGTTGTCCTAATATATATTTATCTTTGTCTTCTATGAATAAGCTGTTTATTTCTTACAAATAAATAAACATAAAGTTTTTTTGTACTCAGATAAGATATCCTTTAGCATTTAGTGGGAGATACGAGTAGAATAACAACTTATTGTAAGAATGTATTTTGATGAGCAACGTAATAAATTATCTCTTCGAATATCGCCGCAAGTGTTTTGGAGATGAATAGAACTGGTTTAAGAGGAATGGACCATTAGCAGATACGAGGAATCTGCATATATGATAAAGCATATTAACAACAGTGGTATTCTTAGCGCTAACCGCCTAACGGGTTCATGCGGTAAGATTGGAATATTATTTATAGAAGGAATTAGGAATTATAATTCATTACGCGCCTGAAATCGATGCCCATTATTGTGGATATTTGAGATGTAGAAATTAAGAAGATTTATGGATGTTGAAGAAGTGAAGCTTAATTATATTATCAGATTTTGTTTTTATAATGTAGAATTGATGAATGTCCACATACTCATAAGATTATTGCTAAATTATTTCAACCCCTCAGGCCTCGGGCCAAATAAATATAATATTATATATAATTACAAAACTAGAAAATGTTTTTTAAAGATGATAAAATACGCTTTCAAATTTTATAATTCGAAATAGACATATAAAAGCTGGCGTAGGGAAAACGAAAATTGCAGAGCCGCTCATTATTAAAGGCAAAATTTTTATGGGTCCAACAGACTTAGTTATAAAAGATAAAATATTATTCGGTTTTGGTCTATTTCAGCAAATCGCTCGCCATACATTCCCAATGTTTTAGCCTCTGCCAGCCGCCTACAAGTAATTTTTGAAATATAAAATTTTTGCACCCAAACATAAAAAAGTATTGAAAATGGCTCACCTTACGTTTTTTCTAACTAAAATTACGGATTAAGAAAAAAACGCATACATAATTTATTAGACAAATGAATTATAAACGTTATCGTTAACTCGCGTTTTTGTTGTTTCATGTAAAAAATAATTACATTAAAAAAATCTTCTTTTTTAAACGACTTCCAAAAGGAGGAGGTTTTCAATTCGACGGTATTTTTTTGTGTTTTGTGTTTTTATGTTTGTTACCTCAGAACTTTCGATTGGGTGAACCGATATTGATGATTCTATTTTATTAGAAAGCTGGTGCTTTCCGTGTGGTCCCATTTTAATTTGGTCCAGTTCTGACAATGGGATCCATGAGAAAACCATATATGTCTTAAATTTGCAATAAGTATGTGCGCGACAAATGGACGAATAACTCAATATTACGCCAACAGATTTCGATGATTATTTTTTTGAAGTAAAACTTCTTTACGCACGCTCGTCACTAAAAATTAAAAAAATAAACAACGATTTTAACAAAACAAAAAACGACTTCAAAAAATGCACTAAAAAGTAAAAAAATAATTTCGTACGATTATTATTTTTGGAGTTGGTGTCAGCCAAGATCTCCACATCTCATCTATAACTACCTATGTATGTAGTTACCTTGGCTGACACCGACTCCAAAAATAACAATCGTCCGAAATTATTTTTTTACTTTTTGTGCATTTTTCTAAGTCGTTTTTTGTTTTGTTAAAATTTTTGTTTTTTTAAATTGAGGTTGGAAATTGCGGATTCATAAAGGTTTTGAATATAAAGCGTGGTATTTTCTCTTTCTAACACCGATCATATTTCTAGTAAGGGAGACACAACGATTTCAATGAGACGTATACGAGTTGTTCCGAAAATTGAATAAATTAGCCGGAGGGATTTAATAATTTGATATGTAGTGTGGTATAGAATATAACAGAACGTATATTTATTCTATCTTATTTTATTTATTATCTTTAAGTAGATATATAGTTAACTAATTAGGCATAAGAAACTTAATTGCTCCCAACCATCTGGAGCTATGAGACTATAGCATCCAAATTGGGATACGTTGTGAGTTGTGAGGCTGAAAGTAGAAGGGAGAGGAAGGAATGGGGAGGAGGAAGGTAGAGAAATACCTGACTATTAAGATCTGGTCACCAAATACGGCTAAAGCCATTTCAAGCAGCGTTTCGATTCTTACTGGTGGTCTTCTTACACCAAGGCGATAATAAGAGTAACTTCCACTCTGAAACGTGCCGCAAATATATCTTATTGTAAATTAAGTTATCAAATTGTATTAAATTAAATTACACAAATCAATCGAATAAAATTTAATTTACAGAGGCCGTCAAAATCTTAAAAATACGAGTGGCTTTGACAGTTAAATTAAAGGAGAATTATAAAGGTAGCAGAATAATAGATATTGTTAATAAATACAAAAGAAAACTTATCCGGGGTCAATTCTTTTTCGAGCAGATGCGTGTATACATATTACATACTGTATATTGAATAACCTATATAATTTTACAAGAGGTAAAAAAACACAACTGTAAAATTGATCGACAGAATTATTGTGATGGGTCCACTTAGAAAAGAATTCTTTCATAGCCTCACGTTTTTAGAGTCAAGGCTAAGTACTATTGTCGGTTAAATCATGGTTAGCTGAGATACCCAACTAATACTTTACAATCTACAATGATTATTCCACATGCCGCTTACCGCCACACACACGCGAAGGAGAATGATTTCAATGATGATAAACTCATACGATAAGATCAGCAAAGTTATTTAACAGAGGTTAAAAAGATAACAAACTTGTCTATACGAAGTGGTCTTCTGTTTTTAAGACATACTTGCTCATTTAAAAATAAGTATAGACGAGACGTTAACCGTATTTTAGGTGTAGAATTTTGATAGAGAGTGATGGAGAGCAGATTCTGCGTAAGTTTGTAAATTTTCTAATTGAAATTTTCAAAGGTTCTTTTTGAAAATAACAGAGGGCACCACTTCCGTGTACAACAATCCAAACTGTATGATAATAATACTATCAGAATTAGACATACTAATTACGGTTGTTGGTGCATGGGTAAGTAAGTAATAATCCTGCGGAACTTTTAATTTTTAAAATTGGAACTGCTTATGTATGAGACAAGCGATAAAGTAGGTACCACAATTATTTCATGAAATAATAATTTTTTATTCGAAATGCGTATTTATTTTGTTCAAACGTTTGACAGATGTTTAATAGAATTAATATATCGAAGATATACGCTACCGAGACAATGCGTGTGGTTTCACTTTGAATAGCTATCTTTTTATAAGCGGTTTTACATTTTTTGTTCGTGTCAATATAAAGTGTGTTATATATTGATGATCTCACTGGAGAGGTGTACCAAGTAACGTTTCGTTTACTAATTTTGAAAGACATAAATGTTTTTATACAGGGTGTAACAGCACGTACCCAAAGGATTTTAACCAGCGATCCTGAGCCCTTCCCCTCGCGCGTTCCCACTCCGCCTCCTCCGCCTTCCCTCTCCCCACTCCACTCCCCCACTTTCCCCGTCCCGCGAATCCCCCTCCCGAGTTCCCCTCCCCCCGCATTCCATACATTCAGTGCCGGTACATTCAGTTTTCAAAGAGCTCGCGTGCCACCTATTGCAATTTTTTTATACAAATTTCATAATGCCAGAGCTCACCAGTAGTTTTATACAAACCTTGTCCTGACAATAACGAAAACAAAAAAAAAGAATTATCTAATTTCGTGCAATCGTTCGGAAGTTATGCACGTACATACATTTCGGCGATTCATTTTTATTTATATAGAAAATAAATAGATAGATAGATAAGATATTAAAAAACAAAATAAAGTGTCCTCGCCTTGAATTGGAGGGAGATTTATAGCAAGCATTCAAGTACAACAAGCAGGATTATTATCATCATTGGTTGACGATTATAAAATTAGATTAATATTTTTTACTACTTCAATAAAGCCAGATTTCTGTCGGTGTTGATTTTAATTGAGTTCCGGTGTGACTTCCATTCAAACTTTCGCTTTATTTCAATTAAACAATGAGTCAGTGGTATCATGGTGCGAACCTCGCCTTTGAGGGGAGAGGTCATGAGATCGACCCCCGAGTTTCACAGTTTCACCTAGTAGGTACGCATTTCGGCTTCATTTAATGAAAAGACAATATATTAATTAAATCAGTGATTGACAATACTAGTTTGCTAGCGAATTTAATCAATATTATTTTTCTTTCATATTAAAAAAAGTTTTAGAAATCTGATTTGTGAAAGCAGCATTAAATGTGTTTTGTGCTTTGCCTCTTGTAATAAAACGATTAATTCATATCTAACATACAACAACAAAAAAATCGTATATGATA
The DNA here is from genome assembly GCA_917563855.2 of Limnephilus lunatus. Classification (NCBI taxonomy): domain Eukaryota; kingdom Metazoa; phylum Arthropoda; class Insecta; order Trichoptera; family Limnephilidae; genus Limnephilus; species Limnephilus lunatus. Next base: position 75,293,647 of record OU830602.1, on the reverse strand, counting down.
AAAACAGATTAATATAAAATTGGTTCACAGAGTTTCATGCCACACATCATCATAAGCGTGTGAACTTTAAGATGCCCCTTTGAAGAACATGAATAATTGCAGTCGGGACATGAAAAAGGCTTTTCTCCACTGCGGGTAAACGTGTGAATTTTTATTCGTCCTTTTCTAGAGCATTAATAGTTGCAGTCAGGACATGAAAAAGGCTTTTCTATACTGTGGGTAAACGTGTGAATTTTAAGTCATCCTTTTCTAGAACATTAATAGTTGCAGTCAGGACATGAAAAAGGCTTTTCTATACTGTGGGTAAACGTGTGAATTTTAAGTCATCCTTTTCTAGAACATTAATAGTTGCAGTCAGGACATGAAAAAGGCTTTTCTATACTGTGGGTAAACGTTTGAATTTTAAGTCATCCTTTTCTAGAAAATGAATAGTTGCAATCGGGACATGAAAAGGGTTTTTCTATACTGTGGGTAAAGTGTGAATTTTAAGTCGTCCTTTCCTAGAACATGAATAGTTGCAGTCGGGACATGAAAAGGGCTTTTCTCTACTGTGGGTAAAGTGTGAATTTTAAGTCGTCCTTTCCTAGAACATGAACAGTTGTATTCGTGACATAAAAAAGTTTTTTTCTTAACTGTGCGTAAGCATGCGTCTTTTTTAATTTTGCTTTCTAAAACATGAATCGTGGCAATCGGGACACGAAACATGTTTATAATGATATATTACATATATCTACCTACACGCATATGTAGGCATAATTTATCATTATGTACAAACTATATGAAATACATTCCTTTTTCAAACAACTCGCGCGCCAATTATTCTAAATTAAACAATATTCGTAAAGCCAGAGCTCACTATTATATATAGGGCAGGCGTGCGCAAAATAACTCACCAAAGTTTCATCGCAATCTAATGAATGTGTAGAAAATAATAAAGTACATAGATTCATTTATATGAAAATTATGTTGAGCTATTTCATCTTAGTCCAACTCTAAACAATCTAAACAATGAAACATACCAGTACTTAATGTACCGCTCAATAATTTAATATAACTTATTTACGGTCAGACTGTTTTGACCAACGAAATAAATAATGGTTTGAAATAACTACCCAAGTAGCAACCGCGGTCGCTTGATTTATTTCAAAGCCTCGATCCGACAGGTGTTGCCAGTAATACGAAACGCTTGCGATATCACAAAAACAATAATAATAATATTTCCTCGTCTGCGGGTTTTTAGGTAAGGCCGGTGTTGCCAGAACGGAAACTGTCAAATTCGCATTTCATATATTTATTATAGTTTCACCTTGGAAGTTGTTTTGTTTAGCTATGGGCGTAATATCCACTTAGAAATGATTGGTTATTTAAAAATTTCGATTCAAATTCATTAAACATCTCGAATCTTTAATAATAGACTGATTTAAAATATATCTACTTTTACTGTAAAGGCAATTACCGAAATTCGTTAGATAGGTAGTAAAATTGATTTAATGTTTTACTATTTTTACATTAATTCGAAATGGCATTCAATTATTGAAGTGAAAACTTCTTTATCACCGTTGTGATTTGAAACACGATGAAACGGAAGCGAGCGACACTAGAAAGAGACAAACATATAAATCTATAGGATTTAGCCTGCGAGAGAATGAGATAGTAATACAATATTTATTTATTTCACGGGTAGGTACTCGGTTCCAATATAATACGATAAATCCACAGTTCAGCGCAAGTCTCCTTTAGTCTAGTGGTATAAAGCGTCTGACGAACATCAGCGGTCAGACATTCAGCATACCAAGGATCGAATCCACGAAATCACTTTTTTATTTTGTAAAATCAATATCCAATCTTCAAACCACTCCAAAATGAACAGGAAATGAAAACACAAAAGAAAGCGACATCTAGCGACTCTAAAGGAGAAAACACAAATACTAATAAGATGACCAAATAAATTTTCAGATTTTCACGGCCAAAAGCATTTTCGTTGTTAGTTTTTGGGGTGTTATGCCGTGTTGCGCTACCTCCTTTTATAGCCGACGTTTCAGACAGCGTTGCAGTGTCCATCATCAGGGCAGATCCGGTAGATCCGACGACGGCTATAAAAGGAGGTAGCGCAACACGGCATAACACCCCAAAAACTAACAACGAAGATGACCAAATGTTTAAAAAAAGGTACACTGGAGTATCGAATTTTTTAAATAAATAGATAGCATAAAATTATTGTATAAAGCAAATTCAGCATGAAATCAGTATTGAGTATAATCTTACTAATATTAAACGCGAACGTTTGTATGGATGTATGTGTGTTTGTTACTCTTTCACGCAAAAACTACGTAATGGATTTTAATGAAACTTTACAAAAATATAGCTCATACATCAAAATAACATATTTATAAAGATAGCTAGGAACGGGACGCGGGAGGGGGACGAGGAAGAACGGGAAAGGTGATTCAGAGAGAAACAATGCATTTCTTTGAATATGGCCTGGCGCATGCCGGGAACCAGCTAGTTTAAAATAAATATTTTGTAGACAGACTATCTATTTGCTATGATTAGAGATTTTCACGGCCAAAAGTGTAATGATGATTTATTTTTTGGGTTATTATGCAGTGTTACATTACATTTCAAAAAAACTTTGTGTAAATTTCGGGCAACGCCGGGGCTTCAGCTAGTTACTAAATATTTCAATGTCAAGGCCATTTCATAATTTTCATGCTAAAAACTACTCTGGGCAAAACCCACTTCTTATATCAGATATTTGTTATTTTATATTATTTTTTTCGTTGGCATTCCAAGGTGGCAAGGAAATGTAAATTATGAAATTACTAGCTGCAATTCCCGGTGCTGCCCGGTCGTTATGCAGAGTTTTTCTAAATCAAATGAAAAAACTACCACCACTCCCTTTAAAGCACAATTTTGTTTCTTCTTGATGAAATTTGGCACACATGACGTCCAAAAATACGAGGACAATGTCAGCAATTTTCCTATTATTTTGAATGCCAAGTGTGTAAAATTTCATAAAGTATCAAAATTCTGCTTCAGGGGGTGATAAAATTGGGTAGGGGATGGTTTCATAATCTCATGTATACAATGACCTTCCATCTAAATTTTATCGATCACAGAATAGAAATGTAGATTTTTATAAAAAAAACAAAGCCACAGACGCTCTTTACACACAATATAAAGAGAAGAAAGAAAGAAGGAGACAATGTACTTAGAAAACATAATTTAATAAAATACGAAAGTCGCCAGAAAAATGTATGTCTGTTAGCAGTGTGGCATTAAGGGTTAATTTATTTTACAATAGCTCCACACAGGAGGTCCTAAAGAAAAAATTGACTCAGAACCTATGTCAATTTTGGGGATGCTGTGTACAGGGTCTTTTTAGGAAAATGAAGGAGAGCAAGTTTTGGGAAGGAAAATGAAAAAAAAGAAGACGGACGTATGAATCCGTCCATCCCCTGCAGTGCAAGGTGATATTTCGAGAGAGTCGAGCTGGAGAGGTCAAAAGGTCTCCCTCAACCAGTCTCTTCCGATCCGGCCTACCACGAAGTTGGTGGGCAGACGCGTTCTTCACCTAGAACTAGATAAACCGCACCCATGAATTCAGGCACCCCTGATAAGTCACCAAACGTAGCGAATCACTGGGAATGTCCTATGGCAGGGGTGTTAGTAATTTAATGAATAGTTCCAGGGGGGGCGGTACCCGCACCGCCTCCCAAATTGTAAATTGGTTCGATAGAATGTTTACAAGAATTTGGTCACTTTTGTGAATAGTCGACAATTTTGCATTAAATTAAACCTGCATCATAATACAGAAAAGTTATCAAAGAACATCGCCGCCATGAAAAATAAATTATAAGGAATATTTTATTAAATCAAATTCCTGGAATGAATAATAAAAAGATTGATGTTCGCATTAACCGGCATAACGGTGTCAAGGTGCGCATAATATGGTGAACATCACATTATAAAAAATTAAAAATCGAAACATACATAAAGTCAAATGACATTTAAATTGCAAATGTTGAGCAACCAGCTAAACGTCAAACAGTTGACCAAACAAAAACTGGATTTCGAGATTTGCATAATACGCTGCACAAAATGATATTGCTTAATTAATTTTTCACACATGAAAAATATTATGCATTTTTTAGGCTTGTGATAAATTATTTGTGCCTTTATTTTGGCCTTGTAGTTGCATAAATAGATATTGTTATCAGATTACACCATGGAAGATAAACCAGCGTAGTTATTGATAAATAAAAATTACATTAACTCCACACAGGAGGCCCTTAGGAAAATAATCAGAATTTCCCTCAGAGCCTATATCATCTTTAGGGAAGCTGTGTGGAAAGGGGAGAGTGATTCTGGGTCGCAAAAGGACATTTGTTGTAGGAGGGAGGAAACACACAGGCCGGCAAAACTTTGAACAGTCCAGCTGTTCAAGTTGTAGATATGTTCTGTTATTATGCGGCAATGTTAAAATGTATAAACATGTTGGCGCGCAGTGTTTCACGACTGTGCATCTACGATGACAATTCCTAGGGGCATCTTCCATTAAACTACCGGTAGAACAAGGACAGCATTTCCAACCGACGCTAAAGATTGCAATCTGTTTGTTAAGATAAGTGAATCTATCAAACGGAACGCCAGTTTTCCCACAGAGTCAAGTGTTTTATAAATAGATTCAACAAGGAAAAAAAGTTACATTTGAATGATTTTTTTAGTATGTCTATGAATAAAAATTGTTTGAAAATTATTAATAAGAAAAATACAGTATAATAGATACTTTATTTGCGTCATTATCAATGTAGAGCACTTTAAAATATAACTGATATTATACCATTATTGATAAACTAATAATAATTTCGGGCTTCACTCGAAGATAAGAAATTCATTTTTCAGACGCAGTGAAAAGAGATTACCCTTCTGCATATATATGTCACCTATTTATACCTCAAAAGAATACGATGCAAGTGGATTTATCTATTAGTTCTGCTACATGCCCAACATTGTCCAACTTGATTAGAGATTGTTATGGAAATGTTGGTTACCTTTGTCATAAAATAAACTTATTTAGGAATATTCGGTTTACGTGGCGTGATATTTTTTCGCAGCTTAAAAGGCATTATCCTTCGGATTACGTGATGATATTACACAAGTCTGAATTACACGCAACCGAAAGAAATTACACTTTGTTACATTAGCTAGACACGGGAGGCCGCAAGGTTTTCCACTGAGGCCTCTGTTATCTTTGGGGATGCTATGGGGAGGGTTTTTTTGAGGAAATAAAAGACAGAAAATTCTTGGAAGAAAAAAGGTATGAGTAGGAATTTGTGGGTAAATTTCTCCAAGAATGACGGAATTACTGCGTTGCAAGACGATGTTCCGAGAGAGTCCTGCAGGAAAATTCAAAAGGTCTTCCTCAACCAGTCTCTCCCGATCCGGCCTGCCACGCAGCTGGTGGACAGGGCATCCACCGCCAAGACCCGGACAAACCTCACCCCATGAACCCGGCAGGTGTTTATCGATACCGCAGCCCCGGGAACCAAGGCTTAGACAAACCTCACCCCAAGAGGTTCGCTACATTTGGTGACATAGCCGGGAGACCACCCCAGGTTCATGGGGTGAGGTTTGTCTAAGCCTTGGCGGGGAATGCGTTTGCCAACCTATAGCGTGGCAGACCTGATTGGGAGAGACTGATTAGGTAGACCTAACCTAAACGTCTCCAGCCGGACTCTCTCAACCCATCGCTTTACGTCGCAGTGGGATTCGACACATTGACCCCCAGATTCCTACCAAGGCATTAAAAAACGTGAATCAAGAATCAAAGAGAGATTTGCAAAATGTTAAAAATTTTTGTGTTAATATTAATTTAAGAAGTGCTGATTCGATCTTGCCATAAACGGTAGCATCTGTGCTTTATCGATCCGTTTTCACTGGCGCTCGCCCAAGCGTGCTGAATCAGATGTTGCTCGTTACTACAAACACACAATCATGTATAGAAATAATGTCGCAAGTAGAGAATCCCACCAATACAGACACAGTCGGCAAGTGATAGTGCGTCAGCTGGATAACGAACCAGCGACCAACAGAAAGTCAGCGAAGTCAGCTGTTCATTCAACCGCGAAGAGTGCCGCAATGCATGACCGCAAAAAAATAATCATGGGTAAGTAAAATCAATACACTTATAAAAAGGGGTTAAGATTTATATGGTAATCATAAAAAATAAACAATTTTTTTGTTAAGTGCCAAATTTTTAAACAGTGATTGAAACTTGAAATAATCAAGTAAAGGCACTCTGTAATAAAGATTTCGCGCTTATTTCAGAGATCGAATTTAAAGTACAATTAAACAATAATTTGTTATTAAGTGCCATACTGTGTGAACGAATCAGGTAGGTAGGTAGGTACTTTGCGTTTTTTGAGCTACATTTTTCAAGCTATTTTCACAGGTATCGTGAGTGAATATTTTCGGGACTAATCAAGCGATGTGCGTTCAAAATTGAATCTTATTGTAGTTTGATTTGATAAGGTTCGAATTCATTTTAGCTTGCATTTTTAGATAAAAAATATTTAGAAGTAAATAAGTAAAGCATTTTAAGTTGAAAAAGCTATATATAGTAGGTACGGGATTATTAAGAGATGAATATTTTTTATAACCTGTAGTAAAGATAAGAACTTATCTTTATTTTGCAATATAAAGAGAAATTCTTATATCTATACACACTAACCGACTTTGCTCGAGATTAAAATATTTTTTTTATTTAGACATTTTCTTTTCTTATTGAATTAAATTGCTAACAAACAAAATAATAAACACATAATGACTTTTTTTGTATGAAATGTACGCCTTAGGTTCCGTTGATCGTGTTGAAAATGACATTACGAGCAAAAAATTATCGCGAAAGAAAAAGTGTGCGAATTGCATAACCCCAGGACTTATCGCTGTTTTAAAAAAAATATCAAACTACAGTTCAAATACAAACAGTCGACTTAAAATACGCATTTTATTTTTAGATCGTAATTAAAAAAAATGTTTAGATCGTAAGAAATTAGTTACTTAGTTATTAAATTTCCACATAATTTCAACAAATTCCGACATTGTTCCCAATAAGTTTTCCGCTCTCAATAAATTGTGTGAATTACAATAAAGACAACGCTTTCAAATTTCATATTAGTTTTTCATTTTTAAATAGAGCAATTTCTACTGAATAAGTATCTCTTTTGGGAAAAGGCGTCCACCTAACCTTTTATTAAAAGCGTTACGGTAGATTTGAGTTATAATTAGAGAAAAAAACAGCTTACAATTTGAGCAAATAATAAATATAAAAGGGCGCTAGATCGGTACAGAACTTTCTCTAAGACGATTTTTTTTAACATGAATACACTAAATACTGCACAAAGGTCCCAGCTGCTCAAAAGCGTCTGGAGCCAGTAAGACTATGGTATCCCCAATTGGGGTACGTCGTGAGGCTAAATATCGTGGGGAGATGGTGAAGAGGAAGGCAGAGAAGTACCTGGCTATTCAGATATAGTCAAAAAACAAAACTAAATCCAAATCACGATTAAATATTGATTCAGCATATTTACGACACTGAATATAAGAGGAAAGTGGAACATGAACACAATACAATTCACAAAGAATGAAGAAATGCTTGTTCCAAAAGATAAAAATAAATACGAACAGCGAACCCTGAAATATAACGTGCCCAAAATATTTAACATGTTACTAAGTAATATAATAAATTACGATTCACCATATAGATTCAGATACATGTGCTAAAAACCTAGTTAGGTACTAAATAGAACTACATTATACTAAGTCATGTGTGTATTGACAGTCTGTCTAGTTATATTATAATTAGTAATAGTATTTTGTATATATGTTTTCATTGTAATTGAACATTAACATCCAGGATTGTAAACATTATATGTAATTGAAAATTTACATCCTGTTGAAAAACTGCTATGCGCTGGTTCAAAGCGATTGTACTTTGAAATGGTTTTTCAATATTAATTAGGTATGTTATGATATACTTATTATTACCATTCAGTGGCTGAGTTGTCATCGCATCTGGTTACCACCCAGAAGAGAGATTCTACATCTTTTGTGGGATGGTAATGATATAACGGACGTGATCTTCTGTCAGATTTGTGTGATTTTCTATGGTTGTTATTTGCTTGTTCTATGGGCCTACGTCAGGTTTAATCATGCATACTTGTAGGAATTTGTGTTTAAAACGATCTAAACTAAAATATGTGACAGCTAACATCTGAAACCTGACATCGGCCCATAGAAAAAGCAAATAACAACCGTAGAAAATCACACAAATCTGACAGGAGATCACGTCCGTTTTATCATAACGATCCCACAAAAGATATCGAATGGCTCTTCAGACATCGTGGATACAATTCCTCGACTGTCTAAGTCTAAGTCCTCCATCAAAACACAAAAACATTTTCCGCTTACTGTGGTTGTAGTAGGTTTTCAGATTATTCGTAACCCGGGAATGTTTGTCTTCATTTTTAAAAACAAAACATAATAACGTATGTAATTTAGACTTTATATTATACACGTTATTGCAAGTTTTAATAATTGCCTTTACAAGAGGTAGTTATTTATAAAGTTGCGCCATAATTCAATTTCACTTAATGGATTGGCAAACGGGTTATAAACTCGTACAGACTCGAATCATGCGGCAACTCCATACTTACGAGTACCTGTGTCCTATACTAATAATATTACATTGTGATCGTTTATCTTATGATATTAAAAGATAACTAGCACTTAAAAACCCGCTCCGCAGGTTTTTGCTGCTAGGCCCTGCGGACGAATTTTGGTTCGGCTTTGGCCAGTTTGAGTGTTAGTGACCATTTTTTAAATCCGATAGGAACTGGTTCCAAAAATAGGATCTGGGATCCAGTGACAGCTAGTCATCGGGACAAAGTAACGGCGACATAATAATCATATTGTCGTCAATCTTTCCATATCCGGAGAGACACTCAAAATTTATATCTGCCAGTGGCAGATCTTCATGAGATCTGTTAACCTAAGTGGCGCCATTCTTTGGCATTATTGGCTAATTGTTTGAATTCGGTTATATTACAAATATGGCTTTTTTAAAAACTTCAAGTACGAAGATGGTTTTGCGTAAGGCGCGACATCAGATGCATGCATTCTTAGCAGGATTCTTAAATTTCAACTGTACAGTATCTTGAGTATTAAAACTGTTTTATGATGATGATTATGATCCTTTATCTTATGATTTAAAAGATAATAAATAGTCAAATATAAATAAATATTTTAACAAAAATAAGTTCAAATCTAGTTACTTCCCTATTATTTTGCAGCTGACATTTATTTCATAATTTAATAATTTTACATAACCATAATAATTTCGATAGTCACATGACACATTCCTGCGTAATGAGCTAAAAATTTCAAAATCGAAACTGATGATTGTGTGAATCCATACATAATAAAAATAAAAATAAATCTTAAAATTATGAAATTATTTTTAACATGTATTTTCTTTTGCTTATATTTTTGACAGATGGTTTTTCAAGTTTCCGGTGTTCATTCGAAATGTTAATTTCTGACGTCTTATATTGACAACAAATAAATATTATTTTATTGAAAAAATTGGTAATATTCGTTTTTGAAAGGCAATTTGATCCCGTGGCAAATATTTAAAAATATATATTTAGCTTCAAAAATCACACAATTATAATATTCATTTATAATTTTGTATAAAAACCAATATCTCTGCCAGGTCGTTACCCATAAAGCTCAATGAACCTAAACGGAATAGCTTTACAGTTGTCTGGAAGGACATAGATTAATGATTTATTGAGATAATGTTATTTTTGGCAATTATTTACACGTTTGTAATCAAATAATTTATTTTTTTTGTTGGCGAGGGGTGAAAAAGTTCGGCCAAGTGCCAAAATAAAATAATGAAAATATAAAATACAAATAATATACAAAATTGCACAATAGAATTTTTAGAAAATATCGGTAATAACTAGCGCAGACCAGTGAAAAGTCTCAGATATTATAATTGTAGTATTTCTAAAGAATTTCATGATTTACAATAGCCAAAAAAACCATAACCGAAAAGTGAGTCGTAAGTGGGAGGTTTTTGAACTTTAAAGCAATTTTTATGGGCTTAAGTCTTTATTTTTTGGGCTTATAAAAAGACTAATAAAAAATACTCGATTATTTCAAAGGCAAATATATGTTCTATTCGCAGTATAAAGGGGTCTCCACACGGTACTGCCGCAGTACCAACTGCCGCAGAACTGTAGTCAAAAGCGCCAGCCGTATTGTTATTATAATACCGGTACTGCGGCAGTACCGTGTGGAGACCCCTTTAAATATTTCTATGCGATCTAATTTTCAAACTAAAATCACACGATTTTTTCATTTATTTATTAGCTGATCCGACGTACTTCTTACCGCCTCAGAATCAATAACTGTTGTGTTAACTTATTAAGTAGCTGAATTAAATTCAGTTTTTTTATATTTAGTTAAAAATTACACAACGAAGCAATTATCGATGCGCGACTCCCGTGTTTTATTTTTTTCAGTATCGGAGATGGCGTTGTGTACGTATTTATATTTTTTGTGATTTTCTTACTTTTCGACTTACGGGAATTGACTTTCATTTTCTTTATACATGTTAGGGAGATTTATTATAATTATTATTCTAATTTTCTTTGGAGGAGTGCAAACATACGTTCACCGTTTGTCTCATTTTCAAATATTGACATTTAGTATGTAAGAAAAAGGGGCAGCATTATATGTAAGAACAAAAGCAAAACAACCAGCGCATTGAAATTATTTGACGTTTTTGAATTTTTGGAATTCACTCACTATTCAATATTATATTTATCACAGCATACTGCAGCTCTTTCAAAAGATAAAAATTCGTTCCATACAAAATGTATGAGGAAAAGAATTTTCTTCATAATTTTTTGACCGTTAATTTTTCCGATGTTTTAATAGCTATTCTGCTATTCGGGGCGGAGACAAATCCAAAAAATAAAAGATCATAAAAATCGATCCAGCCATTCTTGAGTTATAAATGGGTAACTAATCCGACTTTGTTTCATATATTAAGATTTAGAATTTTGCATTACTTAGTACTTCATCGCCTTAAAAATTGACTGACGAGACGTGTTTTTTCTTCAGGAAGGCCAAGTATCTACTTAATGATATTCATAAAATATTTTTGTAATAATTACAAATTGACAACTTGAGGATGGTAGCGTCATAATAAGTTTCCCTTTCTTCCACTATGTTCACGAGTAAATCAAGGTGAAATAACCTGATTCTCCAAGTTTGCATAAAATAACACTCAAACGGGGTTACTTGAGTTCACTTATGAAGTTGGTAAACGCAATTGACTCATGGACTGGGGCATTTCGGTGATCCCAGATTTTTAACGACGTTTCCTAATAAGACCGTTTAAGATCCCACGTGTTTTATGGTTTACTCATACGATTCTTGAACAATCATGTTTTCGAAAGATCAAAGATATGTTTCTGTTATTCTGACTATTGACGTCGGGCCTCCCCGACTTATTCTATTGATTTTATGACAACTCAACAGTGGCAAATCAACACACTTTTGAATAGTGATATAGCGTCATCGAAAGTGATTTAAAAAAAACTAACTTATAAACCTAACCTAACATAAACAATTTAACCTGTTTTTTTGTTGTTGGTTTTCTGTTTGTTATGTAATTTGTAGAACTCTATTTCCATTTTAAGTTTATATTTTACATGAATTCAATAATATCTATTATTTTTCTATTAATAAAAAAAGTTTATAATGCTTTCAGAAGACGAAACAGCTATCACGCGTAACAATAATTACAAAACAGAACTTCTTTATAAATTGATGTCTAGGTCTTGGCGGTCCACATACTGCGTGGCGGGTCGGATCAGGAGAGACTAGTTGAGGGAGACCTAACCTAGAACTCTCCAGCCTTGCACCGCAGTGGGAGGGATGGATTCATACATCCGCCACCCCTGGACACATTAACCCACAGATTCCTACATACCCTTCATATCTTTTTCATTCTCAGAACTTCCTCTCTATCATTTCCCTTAAAAGACCCTCCACACAGCATCCCCAAAGATGACCAACGCCTTGAGGCATTTTTTCCTCAGGGCCTCCTGTGTGGAGCCAATGTAAAAAAAAAAGGTTTTCTAAAATTGAATAATAGATGATATATTATTGAATGTAAAAAAGAAAAAAAAAACTTTTCAACTTGTATAATCTGGTTTTATTTTCATCAATTTTTATAACAAAATTTATATATCACCAAAGTAAAATAATTTAATATTAAATTGTTAATATAAATAAAATAATTTATTAAAATAAATTCATTATAAAAATTTATAGGGTATTCTCGTCTTTTAATAAAATTTTAGCCTTTTGACTAAAAAATTAAGTTTGAATTACTTAAGCACTTAAGTAAATATATTATTACTTCTTCAAACTTTGCAAAATAACTTTGTGGCATTATTTATTATTACTTACTTACTTTTCAATAATGTATTGATTTGTCGTTGAGTTGAGTTATCATTCTACCATTCACTATCTCACTACTAACTGCAAATGAGATGAAAAATCACGATTTTTATTGCATCTCGACTCCATTCATCCAACCAACAATTTTATCTGCAGAGACCAAAATAATACCATTATCTTGTTCAACGAGATAAAACTGGTAGAAAATTCACGATCTCTTTGTGTCTGCATTCAATGACTAATCTATACTGAATGTCCGCATCAGCTATGAAATAAATAATAACATAACAACACTCGTGTATTGGTTAGAGTTTTAAACCAGTTTTCCAAACCAGAAATTATCGTTGGTATTGCTTGCCGTAGGAAGGTGGCTGTCCTGTCCATACAAGATAGATAATGATAGCATTAACTAGATGGCGTTTCGTTCAAATAAACAATGTGGACTATTTCAACCAATTTTGGAAACAAGCCCGAACTTTTGTTCGTTATTTGCAGTTAATTTTTTTACGCAGCCAGCAATTTGCGCAACATTATAAAAACGACTGGTAGTTGGGACATTCAAATTGATTTTGAGACTTGCCCTAATGTGAAATCTGGATGTCAATTCGACGAGCTGGAGACAAACCACGTGACCATATTTTTGGCACCAGGAGGGTTGGAAAATTCTTTGGATAAACTATGACATCAGTTGTATGTTGACCGTCGAAGAGCGCACATTGAAATAACCAGATCCTGCGCAGAAAAGTAAAGTTCGATATAGTAAGGCGACGATTTTTCAGCGTAGTTCATTGTAAGACGTTTCTGCGCAGGTTCGGAATGTTTGTAAAAACGTTAAAAATTGATGAGGTGGGAAAATTACAACACATTTGTAAAAAGGTCTATAAATACTCGTAGTAAAAGTAGTCAATTTTGGAAACCAGACTTTTGTTTGGGATTTGTATTTAAGTTTTTTAACACAGCCAACAATTTGTGTGATATCGCAAAAATTGCGTAATTCGTAAGCAGATTTTATTTTCGCGGACTAAGTGGAAAGCTTACAATGCAAGTTGACTCTATACAGTCAGATTCATTTATTGACAAATTACAAAAAGCTCCTTAAAAATTACACGTATCTCCCCGTTCCGCATACCTTGGTTAGTTCCCTTTTCCCTGATAAGCTCGTCTGTCAGTTGGAATGTCTATGATTTCAACCGATTTCAATCAGAGACATTATAATAATATATAATATACTATTCAGAAATTACAACTTAGGATGGAGGCAAACTATGATGAGTTTTATAACTCATGGGAATTGCTATGAGGCAAGAAAAAATGTAAGTAGCTATTTTCTATTAGAAGATACCACTTCGAGTTTGTAGAAACGAGATTGTGTAGGTTGGAACCTCTAATCAGAATATATTATATATAGGTATCTATACTTGAGGAATGTTTCAGAGTGGTCCATACTATCAGTATCAACCCTGTGTAAGACCACCATTCAGAATCGAAACCTTGCTTGAAATTACTTTAGCCGTGTTTGGTGACCAGATCTGAATAGCCAGGGACCTACTTCTCCACCTTCCTATTTTTGTCCCCAATACCTTCAGCTTCACAACATACACCAAGTCATAGTCTCACTGGCTCCAGACGGTTGTGAGCAGTTGGCATACTTGTGCGGTAATCACATAAAAAAGAAGGAAGTACATATTCTTGTACTATTTATTCTATCCCCCAAAAAAGTCCTTAGTGGAAAACTTATAAATAATATTTTTAAATTGTCAGGAAATTTAGTAGGCAATAATAAAGGTTTGCGGTGTATGTGGTAGGATAAAAATTACCCTAAAAAATATTTATGTTATTTTTATCTGTGTATTATTACACAAAACCATTTATCTATTTAAAGGTGGTACCTGTACCTAAGTACTTACTCGATTTTTTTTTCACGCGAATTTTCCGGAAACGGATTCTGAGGATTCCGGAAACGAAACATTCTGACACAAAAAAAATAAAACTTTATATTTTACAAACTCAATTATTATCCAATATGAAGGATAATGGGAAAGTACCTTATTATTCTCGAATCCAGAGTCAAGGATCTTACCGCTGTCAAGGAAGTCGTCATATATATCGATCGTCCCAAGTCGATTAGTCAGACATCTCCAAATACTAAGTTTTGAGATTATGACGAAAAGAAATATTTAAATGCTCACCATTAATCAAATATTATTTCTCGAATCTGTGTTTAACATATTAAATATGCCATGAAATAATAACACCGGGAAACATAACGGTTTATTTAATTTCTTTCAAGTTTTTCCGCGTTATATTGATTTGGTACTGTTTATGAGTAAGTAATTTGACTATTGTACCAGATATAAGTACACTTATGCATATAATTGCATACTCAACTCAAATCTGAGTAGTCAACTGGACGATCAATACCTATATGTATAAAGTAATATAATTATGATAATTACGTAGATGGAGGCAGAAAACAAAAGTGAATGTTTTTCTGCGAGAATAAATGAAAATTAATTTTCAGCAATCCAATTTTACGCATCGATTCCAATGGAGTTAACCTCATTTATCCACAGTAGGTACCTATTCACTTATCTCTTTTCGATGTAAATATAGATAAAGTTCGTGTTTATTTATTATTTTATCTCAGATGATAAAAGTAATGTTTTACTGAAAACTATGCATGCACCAACGTATTTGCATGTTCGAAAAGAGAAGATAACAATACATTATTTTTAATTGTTAAGTGTTTAAATGACGAAATGCGATGTAAACAATTTTCATTTTCATTTTTAATTTTCATGGATTTGGTAGGGGAAATGGTTTGGTTTTCAATTAAATGTTTATAGGTTATAACGTGGTACAAACCTAATGCGATAGATACATTTTCTTAATAAACGAAATTAATTAGTTGAAAATGGCGTAGTAACTCAAAATAAACACAACCTAGCACATAATGTGTAAAATAATATTATATTATACATTAGACACAGGTTCATGAAAAAAACGAGACAAAAATGTGAATTGAAATAAGAAAGTAAATCAAAACAGTATTAATGTCTTTGCTTGCAATCATGTATTTTTAAAATTCTAACAACAATAGAAATAGTCATAGATAACTAAAAAAAAGGTACATAGCTACTCAAAAACGATTTTACTTTTAGTTCAAACTCTTAAAATAATTATCTAGATAGAAGAATTTTTTATCTAAAAAATAATATGACATATATCGTGGGGTAATTATTACAACTAGGTAACTCCAAAATCAGCGTTTTTGAATTACACACAAAGGGTAACTTTATTTCCTTACCTATAAATGCAAGAAACAGAAAAATCGTAATGCATTGAAATCATGTTATGTGAATAGGTTTATGTGGTTATCTCCAAAAAACTGCTTTATAGGCAACTAGACTTAGCTAGTTGTAGCACTAAAATTTATGAAATTGCTTTCGTTGCATTTTTGTATTAAAGAAATACATTTTTGTAAATACATACATAAAAATTAAAAAGCCATTTTCTTTTTTCCAAAATATATGTATTATGGTCCCCAAAACACAAATCTATGATCATCTCATCAGTATAAATATGCAACAATGGATTTATTAGATTAATTACCATCTTATAATTCAATTTCCCAATAAAGCTGATTTTACCTAGTTGTAGTAATTACTAATTACCCCACGATATTATATGATTTCTAAAATTTTATTACAAATATTGGCACTAAAGAATATAAAGGTTTATTTGCCTTTTAGGATAAAAACATAAGAAATTGTGTTTACCTGCTATTAGCTTCCATTAATAACATAATTTCTTCGGTGTTAATCAGATTTTCAAAACATCTCAAAAAACGGAGTCAATACTGTTATTATGACTTAAAATTTAACGACCAAAAAATCACCTGAGCACAAACATAAAACACTTTAATCGTAAAAACGAAACAAAAACTCAATGCCACAAAACAAAACAAAAATAAACTCAACCTAATCACAAAAGTTGATTCAACAGCACTTAAAAACACAAAATAACCACTTTTCTACTGATAGCAGTTCAGTAGAATAGAATATAACAGTTTTTTAAAAGCCGGAAGAAAAAAAAAACAAAACTGACAGATTTCAAATTAGAATTTCGAAGTTTTCCGTTCGCGCGGCAAAGCGACCTCCCCCTACGAACGTTTTCTCACGACTGATATAAAATTTTCAACTGTTCGCGGATGGCCCCTCACGGCAGTGTTGCCAACCCGAATTTTGAAAAAGACGTAGATCGGACTAGTGAATTACGTAGAAACTGTATAATTTGGATTATGAAAAGTTAGTAGATCTACGTACTTTTTTTTTAGTGAAATGAAGAAGTTAGGGTAGGTGAAACAGAACAAAACGAGTATTTTGTTATACAATTTATTTAAAGAGATACCCCTGGTATTGCAAACTTTCATAGGCTACGGTAAACCCGTTCTTGTTTACCACATTCGTCGTAGGGTTTTTAGGAGTTGTTTGGTATATTTATGGTTTTTAGAAAATACCCTCATGAGATAAAAAATGGCGAGGCGCAAATGACGTCGTTCTATTTATATGTATATGAACATTAACTTTGAATTCAGTAAATTTAAATGATTTACCTCTTCAAGACACATAAGAATCTATAAAATTTAAAAAAATGCTCATTTGTGATAAATTTTTTTTTTTTCTTAAATTCTTATTTTTCAGAATCTTCAGGCAAATTAAATTCTATTTATAAAAGAACATTAACTTTAAGTTCAGTAAATTTAAATGGTTCACCTACCTCTTCAAGGCACATAAAAATCTAGTAAATAAAAAAATTGTCACATTTGTGGTAAAAAAAATTAACTCAATTTTCAGAATCTTCAGGCAAATTAAATTTGTACATATATTAGAACATTAACTTTAAATTCAGTAAATTTAAATGATTCACCGCTTCAAGGCACATAAGAATCTAGTAAACAAAAAAATTGCCACATTTGTGGTAAAAAAAAAGAAATAAAAAAAACTCAATTTTCAGAATCTTCAGGCAAATTAAATTTGTACATATATTGATTAAAATGTTTAATATGTTATTGCAAAGGCTCGCTGCTTGTTTTCAAGCAAGTTTTCGTAAAAAGTAAGCCTGTTAGCGTTTCCGTTGAGAGTCTGTTTCGGATGTTAGTTTTCATGAAATTTATCGCGGAAAACAGACGCTCAACATTTGCACTGCTATGTGGCAATGTTAATAAGTTTTGTGCAAACTGGGCCAATGAGGGAAACATTAGAGTTGAATCGCCTTTTCGTATTTTGGAAACATGACGCCAAAACTCATCTGCCTTGATTTGCTGATCCTGTTGAAAAGGAAGAATTGTATTTCGCAGCGTTCTCCATTCACGGTCTAACTCCGTCAGATTAGTTGAACATAACCCTGAAAATAAATTATTATATGATAACTAAGTAAAGTGTAGCAGACTTAACACATAAATAAAATATTTGAAGTTATAAACATATTACCTGGAAACATATGCCCCAAATGAGCTATAGATGGTACAGCACGTTTTAAATTTGAGTCCAGCAATGTTTCAGGGTTTAAAAATCTTAAGAATCGCTCTTCTATTTCAAAATTACATTGTTACTTACATGAAATAGTGTAAAATCCGATAAAAGTATTATTAAAATCAAACCACTCCTACGAATTGAAATATTTTTAGGTTAAGTTTCACTTTTTTACGGCGAGAGGCGAGAGAGACGTAACGTTGAAAAACGTCGTATGCGTTGTACAGTCCAGTCATAAATGAACTAATAGTCCAGTCGTACAGTGTATATTGTATTGTGATTTGGTTTATTTATGGTTGAACTGTTGAACACACTGACATGAGCCACAGACAAATAAATAAACCGAACCACACACTACAGATACAATTTGCTAAGAAATTGACAGCACCTGTCAGAAATTACATGGATCCTAGCGCCCCCGTCTGCTCGACTTCTTATGTGGCGTGGACTCTAGTATGAAACGGAACGTTTGTACATGGACACTAGCGCCCCCGTCTGCGCGACTTCTTATGTGGCGTAGACTCTAGTATGAAACGGAACGTTTGTTTGAGTGCGCGTCTGTTTGCTAATATGCTTCTTCAGCCTAATGAGTTATGTTATTTTGCAAATTTGTACAATTTGACCGAAAATACGTAGATTCTGGGCCTAAGTTAGTAGATTTGCAGGAAGGACCTAAAATACGTAGATCTACGCAAAAAGACGTAGAGTTGGCAACGCTGCCTCACGGAGTATTCACTGCGCACGCGACCGTGCCCGAGCGAGATGGCCGTATGAATTGGCTCGAGTTAGAGCGGGACGGGCACAGAAACGCATGTGAAAATTCGTGCATACTGCGCTTATAAGATTCTTATGCGACGCGGCGCGGTATTTCGAAAGCCGGCTTTGTATTTTTGGCAGCGGAAAAGTGGGGTTATGTTTACTGGTTACATTATGAACACGATAATAATATTATTAAACTTATTACATTTTATTACACATGTCTGTTGGTAAAACACATTTAACAAGTAGTACGTACAGGTACATATTATATTTGTATGGAATGAAAAAAAAATACTTATCATTATTATTAACATTGTACGCTTTCCGCTCTTTTCCACAAATGAAGTAATCTTCACTTGAATAGATATATTAACGATTTATTTTTCCGACGGGAAAGCGTAGATATAATTTTTTACTTATATTTTTGGTAAAATTTGCATAATATCGCTGCACGCTTTACCCAGAGGTACAATTTATTGAAAATTACACAAGAAAAAACTATTTACATCGGGGGACATTGAAAATCAGGCACAAAATAGGTTATTAGGTTCTCAGTTTGGGTCAATTAAATATTTTATGTGTATTTACTAACCTTCAACTTCAAAGATAACATGTCAAACATCATACTGACGAGAAAAAATATGAAAAGATGAAATTTTTGATTTTGTTTGAAAAAAAGTCTTAAGAGTGTCTTACCAGCTAATCATTATTCTGATTCCTGCGCCAGCGCTCTCATATCAGAGCTTGTTAGCGGAAGTTTTTGGAATTAGATAACGTTCCGCTGTAAACTGGCTTTTGTGTATCGCGCGGAGCTAGGGCGGCTACATTGCTACGGTATGCTTATATTCTAGCGTCCAGAATTTTAATTAGTAGTAGTTATTTGTAATTTGTGTATCGAAGTGCATAAACATAAATAGATAAAGTAAAATGCGTAAACACAGTAGGTATTAAATAGATACCTACATGAA
Source organism: Limnephilus lunatus (assembly GCA_917563855.2). Classification (NCBI taxonomy): domain Eukaryota; kingdom Metazoa; phylum Arthropoda; class Insecta; order Trichoptera; family Limnephilidae; genus Limnephilus; species Limnephilus lunatus. Next base: position 75,273,843 of record OU830602.1, on the reverse strand, counting down.
TAAACAATGTGTTAAATTCTTTTTAATATTTTGGTTTTTTGTTTTTTAATTTTATTTTACGGCCATTAGAGCGAAAGATATCTCAGTATCGCCCTGGTGTAAGACCACCATTAAGATTTGAAACGTTGCTTGAAATGTCTTTAGCCGTGTTTGGTGACCAGATCTGAATAGCCAGGTACTTCCCCACCTTCCTCTTCCCTATATTTTTACCCTCCCCACTACCTTCAGTCTTACAACATACCCCAATTGGGGATGCCATAGTCCCACTGGCTCCAGACAGAAGCAGTTGGGACTCTTGTGCGGTATACTTATGAAAAAAGTGTAATATTCAGTTGGATTGTAAAAAATGTCTCATTTTGAAATATTTATTCGTATGCACAATTTTTTATTTTATATTTATCTGAATACCGCACAAGAGACTTAAATGCTCCTACTGGAGCCAGTGAGACTATGACGTGACTATGGGGTATATTGCGAGGCTGAAGGTGGTGGGGGAAGAGGAAGGCGAGGAATTACCTGGCTATTCAGATCTGGTCACTAAACAATATTTCAATTCTGAATGGTGGTCTTACACCAGGGCGATACTGAAAGTATCTTTTACTCTAAAACGTGACGCAAATATATTATTTTTAAATTAAATAATTGTGAAATAACCCAAATTAGTCAAATAAAATTTATTTGCCTATGCCGGGATTCGATCCCACTACCTTCAGATTTCTAGTCAAGAGCCTTACCCCTTGACCACGCCGGCCGTCAATAGGTAGTATCAGTAATTTGGAAGGTACATCCACCAACTACATGGAAGGCCGGATCGGGAGAGACCGTTTTTTTTACACTCGCTCGACACACTGCTTATCTCTTCTTTGGGAATGCTGTGTGGAGGGTCGTTTTAGGGAAAGGAAGAAGAGGAAATTCGGAGAAGGAAAGGGATATTAGGGGTGAGTAGAAATCTGGGGGTCAGCGTGTCCAGGAGTGCGGATGTATGAATCCATCCCTCCCACTGCGGTGCAAGGCGATGTTCCGAGAGAGTAAGGCTGGAGAAGTCAAAGGGACTCCCTTAACTTTTCCAGATCCGACCTGCCATGCAGCTGGTGGGCAGACGCATCCGCCGCCAAGACCTAAACAAACCTCACCCCCTTGAACCTAGGCACCCCTGCTAGTCACCAAATGTTATGAACCACTTGGGATGACCTATGGCAGACGTGTTGGTTATCTAATAATTGGTTCCCGGGGCGGTGGTACCCATACCCGATTCTCGTGTTTATTATTTTTCCATCAAAATTATTTATGATTTGTCAATAATGTCTTAGTAAAATAAGTATGTAATAAAATCTGAAATATATTAGTTTGTAAGTGTGCAAATAAATAAACAAACGGACCAATTTTCGTCAAGAAACACATGTACGTATATATTTTTAAATAATTTAATTTTTCTATTTATTTACGCAAAAATAGTCTATTAACAATAAAACAATAACACGAATAACAAGCGTGCATAAAGGCACGACCCACCTAGCAATCGATCACCGTTCGCATCGATTACCGTTCGAAGGAAATTTTTCGTAACAATCACCACTTTTCGTAACACATTTACCAGCTTACCCCCCAAGTGTCGAGCGTGCGTAAAGAAGTTTTACTTGAAAATAAATATTTTGGAGCAGTTGGGACTCTTGTGCGGTATTCACATAAAAATAATTTACAATAAAAAAAATTTCAAAATTATAAAAATTTTATCATAAAAATATTCAATGAACATGAAATTTTGCGTTGGGGCAACCCTATAAATTTTACAAACACGAAATCCTATTTATTTTGCTTCGTTATTCGTTTGAAAATGTTGCGATGTAGAGCGCCGCGAAAACAACCGCCAGTGGCCGCAGTTGCGGTCTGAATGAGCGCTCTCGATTCGTGTTTTCGTTGATAAGAAAAATTGTGAAACGCGAAGCTGTAAATTAATTAATATTAAATACACCCTAAAATTATTTTTCCATTCAAATTATTTATGATTTGTCAATAATGTCTTAGCAAAATAAGTATGTAAAAAAATCTGAAATATATTAGTTAGTAAGTGCGCAAATAAATAAACAAACGGACCAATTTTCGTCAAGAAACACATGTACGTATATATTTTTTAATAATTTTATTTAAACTTAAATTAAAATTCTGACAAATAATTTTACCAGATAATGTATTGATTTATTTTACTGCATGATTATATGATTTGAAATTGGTGTTGTATAATACATGTACTTTTTTGAAAATATAACAAATCTGCCAACGACCTATGGTATAACCTTATTATACTTAAAATAAACATTTTTTCTCAAAATTTTATCCATACCTTTACTAGATAAAAGAACAATATTTCAAAATCAATTTATAATTTTTTGTGGAAACGAGTCAATAAGTCTAAACACTGATTTAAAAATGACATATTTCTGGTTTCTCTGGTAATGTCCTCTTAAAGCCCGGTAGTTTTGACCTTTTTTTTACTTGAGCTCCACACAAGAGGCCCTAAGGAAAATAATTTCCCTCAGGGCCCATGTCATCTTTGGGATGCGTGGGTTTATTTAAGGAAAAGAAGGTGAGGAGAGTTCTGGGAAGGAAAAGGTTAAAGGGGTGGGTATGAATATGGGGTTCAGTGTTTCCTGGTCATCCGCCTCCCTAGACAAACCTCACCCCATGAACCCGGGCACCCCTGCTAAATCAGCAAACGTAGCGAACCATTTGGGGTGACCTGTGGCAGAGGTGTTGGATATCCAATAAAGGTTCCCGGGGCGGCGGTACCCATTCCCGCCTCCCAAATTACCTACCTCAACCACTCTCTCCCGATCCGGGTGGGCAGACGCATTCCCCCGCTAAGACCCGGACAAACCTCACCCCATGAACCCGGGCACCTCTGCTAAGTCACCAAATGTAGCGAACCACTTGGGGCGACCTATGGCAGAGGTGTTGGTTATCCGGCGGTTCCCATAACCGCCGCCGATGGAGCGTTTCAGCTTTCTATCAAATAGTGCTGATAGTTGTCCTCTTCTGCTGATTACAATTTGTTAAAAAGCTAAAACGGACGTAGATTCGATTTAATTTTCGGCATTTAACGGGAACCTTTCAACTGTCATAAAAAAATAGAGCTTATGGACCAATTTATGAATTTGTCACACATGAATTTCTGCGAAGCAACTGGGTCTAAGGACGGGTTATTTCCCAAAATTTAAACAATTCATCAAATTTAAAAAAAAATCTTTATTATTTCATCATGATCCGTTTGCCTCACAGTACTTTGATAATAACAGAACTTGAATAGAATATACAAAAAAATTACAAATTAACTTCAATATTTTATAAAATTTTCAAATTCTATAAAACAAACTGACCTGAAGTGTGATACTTTTTAGAAAAATATGTTGGATGCCTAAAGGGAAGCTACCTACTTTTTATCTACATAGTCTGAATTAGGCTCCAGTTTGAAAATGGTCTTGTAAACCGAAACAGCTGTAACAAAAATACATACTTACTAAATTTAATACTTGCAGAACTCGATAATAGCATTATCAAATTTAATTTTGATGAAATAAATAATAAAAAAATGACAATTAAAAATAAAAATAAATGAATTAGGCACCATGTACCTTTCAAAGCAGATTTTGATATTAAAATTACCTTTCTGGAACAGTAACCTAAAAATTGTATTTAAACAATATACAACAATGGTATCGGTCTGTGAAAAATATGTTTAGAAAAGTTTTTTTGAAATTGTAATGTACCTTTGGTATTTTGATAAATATTTTCTAAATACCATTCAACACGATCAAACCGCGAAATTTCACAAGCTAACTGGGTATTTACGAAAATCTTTGAAATGTTTAATTAAGGCCATTATTAAACGGTTCGACAAAGAAAAACCCATTGTTTATTTTCCGAAATACGCAATACGTGTTTTTCTTTAAAAGGCAAAAATGTCAGCAAAACACAACATCTTTTAAATGCGTTTTGTAAAAAATGCATTATTCGACACATTTTTGTAAACCTCGGAATTTAATATTCATAGGAGCTAATGAAACAAAGGAAAAGCGTGAAGCAGAAAAATCAGAATAAAATTCGGTCGCATCCAAATTTGAACCTGTTGTCTGTTGTCTCATAAATTCCAATAGTAAAACAATTTGAGATGTGTTGGATATCTTCCAATAAATATCTATATAGTTTAAATAGTAGGGTAGACTGGGGACGATTGAAACACGTTATGATTGAAACATCTCAATTTACTCGAAAACCATAATACCTAAGAGTGTGATACAACACTCGAAACTCCGTCAGGTCTGTTGGGACGTTTCTACAAAAGCGCAGGAGCTAGCGAGTGACTGAATCGTGCATAGGGGACATTATTGAATTTCGCACTAAAACGTAAATATTTAAGACATTATTGCTTATCTTATAACTCATTTTACTCACGCAGCTTGACGAAATGTTTCATTACATTCTCTTCTTTATCTATTTAAGAGTATTTATAATGCATTTGCGTGGCGTTAATGTCTATTTAAAAGGCATGTTTTTGACTTTGAAGCAGAAAATGCAGCGTGGGGATGTTTGAAACAACTCGTGTGGGGATGATTGCAACGTTTCAATCATAACCATGTTTCAATCGTCCACACTGAGAGAAAATTTAAAAGTTATAATGAAAAAAGGTCAGAAATTTAAATCATTTAGTATTATTCAAATTCAAATCATTAAGTCTAATGAACTTATGTGATCTTGGTTGATGAAGTCGATCTCATTCGACCACATTCGACCACATTCGACGTCACACAACAATTTCGTAATAACATATCTTTATTGATTTTTTTTACATTTATAACTAAAAAAAAATCAACGTTAATAGTATACATTGTTTTATCAATTATGTAAGTACAAAACAACAGAGAAAAAGATTATGTTATGAAGAAATTGTGTTCCCCTTCTCAAGAAACCGAGGTTGCAAACTATCCTAAAAAAACATCGAACATTGTCCTATTTTGGGCTATCTTCAAAAGATTTAAGACAATTGGCATTTAATTTGACCACACGGTACAACCTGGCAAGGCCAGATTCATGGTACACAAATGGGATGGCCGGAATAGAATGGTTCCGAGGATTTTTGCGCGCCATTCAGAATTTATTATCTATAAGATGTGCCCGAGCCACGAGTATGGCACAAGCAACAAGTTTTAATTGACATAATTTGATGAATTTTTCAACAATTTAGCGAACGTTATGGATAGTTTTAAATTTGAACCAAAGGACGTCTATAATGTAGATGAGACCGGTGTCACAACTGTTCAAAAACCTAATCGGTTTATAGCCAGGAGAGGAACTCGGCAAGTAGATGCAGTAACGTCGGCCGAACGAGGAACTTTCATTCTTTCATAACTGTCTGTAGCGGCAAATGCAATTGGCAACTCAATTCCGCCGATGTTCACATTTCTACGTATCAATTAAGCCATTTTTTAAAAGATAGTTCGGTTGGTAGTATCGGCACCACGAACAAATCTGTCTGGATGCAAGAAGAAGATTTTACCAAATTTCTTAATCATTTTCAAAAATACACCATTTCGTCCTTAGATCGCAAAGTTCTTTTATAACTTGATAATCATTCATCGCGGTCGAATCCTACGAAATCAAAAAAGAATATTATTTTGTAAAATCAATATTTAGTCTTCAAACCATTCCAAAATGAACAGACAAAAAAAACTACACCTAGAGACTCCGAAGAAGAAAATACAAATAAGATGACCAATGTATAGGAAAAGGTGCACTGAAATCCGAGGACAAAAATATGAAAAAAAATCACCCTTCACATTGATAAAAAAAGTGCTTCGTAGTTCCCACTCTTGTCTACTTTGGTTTTCTGTATATTTCACTTCTACCGCATGTGAATTGCACACCTAGATTTTTCTTTTCTTTTAATAGATAATATTTAATTGTTTCATAGATTTTAATGCCACTTAACAGATTATTTAAAAAAAATTCTAAAATATTGCGATATTTTGTATAATGATGTCACATCCCAAACCATAAATTCAATAAATTTTTATTTTTTCGACTTCTTAATTGTTGAATTTTACACACAAAAAATGCTCTTAATTCAGAGGTAAATTCTACATTGTTATGATTGAAACAGTGTGATGGTTGAAACAAGCACTTTTGTATGAAAGCAAAAAACTTATTTTTAATACCGTTCTATTCTGCTCCAGGATAATATCGCCGTAAAAGTATGTTGATTATGCCAAATACTCATAATAAGTATTACTAAGAGCACGCAAACATAAATAATAAAAAATATATTTAAAGTTATTTAATTTCAAGACATTTATGTTTATAATTTTTAAAATACTTGTGATATGTTTAATCACTATTCATGATCTCATTGAGTACTGTTTTAATAATGAAAATGTTTAACATTGATTAAAATTATTCCAATTATTCCATAGATATTTAGAGTGTTTCAATTATCCCCACATACTGTTTCAATCGTCCACACTATGGGGATAATTGAAACAGTTTTCCCCATCGTCTTTAAGTGGTCATTGTAGCTTACCAGTACGAGTTGTGGCCATCCAATAAATTTAATTTGATAAATCGATAGATCATAGAACATCTGGTATAAACATCTTATCCATAATTACAAAAGAAATATTACTGCACCTAGTTAAAGTAAAAGTGTTTCAACCATCCCCAGTCTACCCTAACTACTTTGTTTATTTCGTTATCGTGAATATTTACAATGAATATTAAACTGGACGGACGTCCTTATTAGGCTAGACTGTTAGTAGTTCTGTTGCTCCAGCGGGCTGACTGTGGAAGCCCGCCTAATATCATTGGAGCCATTTGGCCATCATCGTAACCATTCATATCTTCGACACGAACAACGATCGATGGTACTCTTCTGATAACTAGCTCAGCTGCCATCTGTTAGGACAAGGCAGAACTTCGTGATCAACTAACCTATCGACATCTATTGAAAGAAGTAGAAACTACGTGGATAATCAATACAATACAGAATCAATGATCCCGGCCTTGCAGGGGGTTCTAATTCGACCTATCAGATAGAAGAAAGCAGACACAAAGTATGCGTTAAGAAAATGACGATAATGTTGGTAGTTCTTATCGGAAGTGATACAGTTAAATATGATGGAAGGCAAGGCAAGGCTAATGGTTCTGGGTTTAATTCCTAGATGCGAACGAATCGTTTTCTGATTTTTCTGTTTCACATTTTTCGCTAGAGAGTAGTTGTTAATATTAGCATCAATACTTGAATGTTACAATTTAAAAAATTATTCAATAAGTTATTCCACTATGAAATAATTGAATATATTTTCTGTTTATACTCGTATCTTTGACAAATTGTTTTTCTTTGGAAATTCTCATACAATGAAAGCTTTGAGCTTATAAAATCTGCGAATAAATTTGATTACCTATCTCCATCATAGCTTTATTATTTTACTGCTGTAACTTCATTTTTATTGGCCTTTATTGCTCCATCTGAAGTTGGCGGGTTGTAAAATAAATTGGCCGGAAAATCGGAATCGTTTGAGAATTGACAAACCCAATTTCCAGTATGGAAAATAATAATATGAACAAGCAATAAAATATCTCTATGATTTATGTGATATGAGCAAGAATTGCGATGAGTGGCTATTGAGAGAACGATTTGGATAGACAAGTACTTTTGACGACATTTTTATAACTGAAGTCAGATGTATGAAGATTGGAAATACTTTGCTATTTAAATCTTATTACTGAACATTGCAAAAGCCATTTCTTACAACGATAAATCCATTAATTTGCGATCATGAATGGTTAATAAAAATGGAAAATTTTCCATTTTATTTGGGAGGCGTGTATGGATATTGGAAAACCAACACCTCTTCCGTCGGTCACTCCAAGTGATTCGCTACGTTCGGTTACTTGGAAGGAGTTCCCGGGTTCATCGCTTGGTGAGTTTTCAGGTCTTGGCGGTGGATTCACCTTCTCAACAGCTGCGTGGAGCGCCGGATCTGAAGGTCGGTTTGGGGGAGACATTTCCAGCAGGTCCTTCTTCACCCATCGTTTTGAATCGCAGTGGGAGGGATAGATTCATAAGTTTGTCACTCCTGGACACACTGACCCCTAGATTCTTACCCACTCCTCATACCTTTATTTTTCCCAGAACTTTCTCTCCTTTCTTTCCTTAAAATGACCTTTTACACAGCATCTCCAAAGTTGATATATGTACGTCCTGATTTCGAACGAGAATTCAGACTATCCCCATTCATGTATTTTATTTAGGTGAGACACGGGACAAAAGAACCGGTCGGTGGTCAGTGGCTGAGTGGACATAGCGCTTGGGTCCCACCCGGGCGTCGCATGTTCGATTCCTCGGCTGGCTAAGTCCTCCATCACAACACAAGCAACATTTTCGGCTTTCTGTGGTGGTAGAAGGAGATTTTCAAACATTGTTGGGTTATTCGTAACCCGGGAATGTTTGTCTTTCTTTTTAAAAAAAATTAAAAAAAAGAAAAAAAAAAAAATGATTCAAAATTTTTAACTCTAATCGTCCAATTAGACATTAGACCCAAAATAACAATGCTTCAACGCTTAACGACAAAATAACGAAGGAAACGAATCCGGTCCCCGCGCACTGTTACTCGCGTGATAATAGTGGAACCTGTTTAGATATTATGCACAATTGAAAAGGTAGGCTAGTGAAAAAAACTATCTTCGGATCTATCTCTGGTTCAATGAACTCTTTCAAAACTGGAACTGATGTGTCAAGAATTCAGACAAGCGATAAAATAATATTTTTTTACGAGAAGAATTCATTTTTTTTTTATTTTGTTGAGATGTGGTTTTGTGTGTTAAAATTTCTAAAACTTAATTGAAATGATTTACTTGACAAGTTAAGTAAGATTTCGTAATTTTTGCACTATTTAGATAAATTGCAAATATCAATCCTACAATTATAATATCCTGTGTTTTTCAAGGATCCGTGCTGGTATCACCATTAAATCCAGCTTTATTTTTAACATATTTTATTTCTCACCTTTGATTCGGATAAGGCTACCAAAATATACAATTTTATTGATTAAAAATAACATAATTCTATTTCGTTAAGTATTGTAAGACTAAGTTTTATTATCTATATTACAAATAAACCAATTTCATTACACTTGAGTTTATCTGAGAGTAAACAAGTTAATTTCAGTAACAGAAGTTACCAATTTATTAAAGTTTGAGGAAAAATTAAAAAAGTTTTCCTATCGGTTTCTCGCCATCACGGCCGCCCAAACTGACGCATTATGGAAACTTTTCATTGCCGTATATTTTTTCTTCATTTATTCACTGCCGACTTAGTCAATATAATTTAAACTTTTTACATTAGGATTTATGCTATGAGAACTTCAAGGTCGATATTTTGAAGTGTGAATCAACTGACACGAAAAGCTGAACGTAAAACGATGAAAAGAGACAAACAAACTACTTAATTATATGAAGACAAAATTAGCGAAACTCAATCGAAAATCTGGAAACAGAAAAATCAGAAAAATGAAATGGGCACATCTGGAACTCGAACCCAGGACCTTCGGCTTTCCGGCCCGCAACTCCACCAACTGAGCCAATGTGTTCCAATCCGACTCGGTCATTTTTAACTGTATCATTCTTCGACTAAGAACTACCTACATTATCTTAATTTTTTTAACGCATATTTTATTTGCTGCTATCTTTATGATTGTAAGATTCAAAGCCGAACTAAATGCAATCTAGATAGTGTCTTGGATAAATTTTTATTTTTAATATGCGGAGGCATTGCTGAAAACCAGCTGCATTCGGGGAGAAATCCTGAATTGTAGCTAAGCAGTGACCTTTTCATCAATAGACTCAATGATAAAAGAACAAAATGTATAATACTGTAAAAAATCTATTGATGAATAAACGTTATATTATTATTATTTTTAATCTATTGAAAGTCAAAATTTGGTCAAGGCCCTGGTGGCAGGTGCTTTTGCCCACCTTCTGCGTGGCGGGCCGGATCAAGAGAGACTGGTTGAGGGAGACCTTTTGAATTCTCCAGCCAGACTCGCTCGACCCATCTCCTTGCGCCGCAGTCGGAGGAATGGATTCATAGGTTCATCACTCCTGAACACGTTGATTCCAAGATGGAATCACCCCCATATCTCCCACCCCTCATATCTTTTTCCTTCTCAGAACATCCTCCCCTTCATTCCCCTAAAAAGAACACCCACACAGCATCCCCAAAGATGATGGAGGGTTTTTCTCCACAGGACCTCCTATATGGAGATAATATTAAAAAAAAACTACAGTATTTTTTCAAGGACACATATTTTCACTGAGCACAACTCAACTTGAAAATTGTGTTAAGCTGGTAACTGCTGTGAGTATCGAACTTCAACCGCCCGACTGCTAGCCGAAACTCCTACCCAATCAGGATATCGCCCAACTCATTAACACTGGTGATTAACGGCTTCCCCAGAGTCAAACTTTAAGTTTGGGGGTTCCATTTATATGTATGACCGCCGCCAGTCTGGTCTCTGTGTTGTCTCTCGTTAAGTTTGATGGAACTCTTAAGTTTAAATTTCTCGCTACGCATACAGCCAATCTTTTTTTTTACTGTAAAATCAACAATATTTAAATAAAATTTAGTAATTATAATATGGGTGAACTTTGGGTGAACCTTGCAAAATATTGGATTTTAATTCATGGAGCCAAATATTATGTCGGCAGAGGCGAAATAAAAGCTTAACAATCAATGTCATGTGCATGTATTGAGTGATAAGGCTAATCATATCAAGATAGCAAAAAAACGAATAAAATCATCGATTTACCAAGAACAATATAATTAGACATACATTTGGCTTTGCTTAAAGAAGAAAACTCCAATATACGGATTAACTTGGGGACACTCTTGCAAAACTAATTTAAACCGCCTACAATCAGTACAAAATTCTATGATTAAGTTATTAGTTCAAAAAAATATTTTTTCACAGAGACGAAACGTTTCATTGTTGTATAGGAATTTAACAATATTACCGGTGCAGGCCTTATTATAGTATAAAATATTGATTCAGCATGTATCTGAGTCTGATTATAAGAAGAAAGTGGAACATGAGCATAATACGAGGTTCACAAAGAATGAAGGAATGCTTGTTCCAAAATATAATAATAACTACGGACGGCGAACCCTGGAATTTAACGTGCCAAAAATATTTAACATGTTACCAATTAATATAAAAAATTGCGACTCTACAAATAGATTAAGATATATGCTAAAACAATGGTTACTAAATAGAGATTGTTTATATTAATTAATGTTTGTTAATTGTGACAATTTGTTTAGTTATTTATATAGAAATAATAATATGTATGTATGTTTTAAATTGTAATTGAACATTAACATCCTGTTGACAAACTGCTTTATTGCGGTTTAACGGGATTGTATCTTGAAAACAATAAAAAAAATAAAAAAATAAAAAAAAAGATTTCCTTATCGAAAATGCAATGGACGATTGACGTTGCTTTGACGTTTCAGCATATCGCTCGCCATACACTCCCATTTGTTTTTTGTTAACATTATCACACAGGAGGCTATCAGAAAAATAATTTTCCTCAGGAAATCTTAGAGGTTGCTGTGTGGAGGGTCTTTTATGGAAAGGAAGGAGAGGAAGTTCTGAGAAGGAAAAAGATATTAAGGGTGGTTAGGAATCTGGTGTTTAGTGTGTCCAGGAGTGAAAGACGTATGAATCCATCCCTCCTACTGCGGTGCAAGGTAATGGGTTGAGAAAATCCGGCTGGAGAGATCGAAAGGCCTCCGTCGACTAGTCTCTCTTGATCCAGCCTCCACGCAAGTGTCCAGATGCATCCGCGGCCAAGACCCGGCAAAACCTTATCCCTTGAACCTGGGCACACCCCTACTCTAGGGATGACCTCCGCAAGAGGTGTTGGTTATGCATTAAATGGTTTCCAGGGCGGCAGCACTTGCGCCCGCCCCCCAAATTGGATTGTACATATGTTTGGCGAGCGTCGGCGAACGATATATTAAAATAGACCAAGCCATGAGTGTATATCGCAAGTATGTCAGCAACATGATCCGGCCTCCGATAGGAGAGGGCACCAGAATAAATGTAAGATTTTTAAAATTGTGATTTTTTCACGGATGCTAATATACACAACAAAAGTCTGATATGGTATTAAAAGTTCTAGAATTACTACTGTAGGAAAATACAGCCTAATATTACGTTATGCAAATAATCCATCGTTAGTTTGTTTAACAAGAGGTCTAACACACGAGCTTTATCATTTTCCCAATCGCCAACATTTTGTAAGGCAAGAACCATAATGAAATATTTCTTGTAAATTCGATAATTCGGCCGTGACAATAACACCACCGCCAATAGCGGACAATTAGATAATAACGGAAGTTTGCCAATCTCCTTTATGCGGGCAAAACTTTCGGGCGCGTATCTTAGTCGTGGTACCAGATAGGCCGGGTTTTGGTAGGGACGGCGTTCCCCAGGGTACCGATCTTAACCCCCTCTTAATAAACCAGAGGGGCATCGACCTCACCCCATTGGTCGGAAGAATACTCATCTCTTACATTATGACCATTACTGCAATCACGATTAAGAGGATAAATTGTTATGAATTATGTTATTGGAGAGTTTGAGTGTTTTTGTATGACCATTTAGGTAACTAACGTCATACTAAGTAGGCATAGAGGGGGTAACCGTATAACAGTATTAAAAAAATGAGTTAAGATACATGCACACATGGATTACTTATTATTGCCACTTAATAACATGTTCTTCTTCAACTTTAAGATAAATAATAATTTTCTTTAAAAAAATTTTTCATTTTTATTGCTTTAGTAAGCGTTGAAAAATCATTAAGGAGAAAATCCGATGGCAGTGTGACAGGTAAACAATTAAACAGGCTTATTTAATTGATTATCTGTTCAAATATTAATACCTGTAATTGTTCTTATTATTTTTATTTATTTTCACAAGTTAGAATTTTTTTATCTTATGTACTTCGTGCGAGGCACGTCCCCAATGCTCTAAGAGTCTAAGGGTAGTTGTCTACTGCTCTCTCCAAATCTACTATTTTTTTCTAAAAGTCAAATTCTTCATCCAAAAACTTTTTATCAAAGTTGTTCTGATAAGTAACATGGAAACCCGATTGCTTTTTCTAATTATCAATAATAATTAATCATGAAATTTGCTGGTGCATTATATAAATAGGTTTATTGATTTAACAACACGACTTATCTGAACATATTGATTAATGAGTCACCCGTCACGGAATGGAAGTTCGTGATAATAAAATAATGTTTTGTCCTTGAATTAATCATGAAGTAGTCATACTTGATCTTTGTTTATTAATCGAGCACTTGTTTACAATTGATGTTGTGTAAATGCAAAACAGGTGCTGTTTTAGCGGCTTGCTTTAATTTGATGTGTGTATGTGTTTTTTTTAAATAGTTTTAGATAAGCTCCTACTTGAAAAAACTTTAGAACACACTTATTATTTGCGTTGCTCATAATGGACGAGTTGATTCACAAATATTCAAATGAAACATTATCGTCAAATAGTCATTCAGTGCTATTTTGTTTTTTTTTAACCGTTGAAAGGTCCCCGTGTAATGCCAATTCCAAGTCTGTTTCAGCTTTTTGTAATTCAGAAAAATTGTAAACAGCAGAAAAGGACAACTATCATGTTGTTAAGCTTGTCAGCTTATTACAATCGTAGTCAGCGTATTAGAATCGGCGTTTAACAGGGACCTTTCACAATTGCGCTGAAGGGCCTTTTGATGACAATGTTACATTTGAGATTCTGTAAAATAACCTGTCCTAAGACATTAGTCATTAGTACTTAGAGAGAAACCATTTTGAAAAGGAAACGTTTGAATGTATGTATTTGGGTACACTGAGATAGTACTAAGTTTCAAAAAAGTTTTTCGAACTAAAGTTTGAAACACCCGCCCACATTTTTTAATCTGCAAATACTGTAAAAAATCTATAAAAGGTACGTAGTGACATTTAAAAATTCTATTTAAAATTAGAAAAATTCACAGATATCTCAGATTCATCTCTTATTCTAACTACAGACTTTTTCTGTCCCCTCAAATCATTCCCCTGCGTTATACATACATACTAATGACAACCAGCACTGTAGATATATTAAATAAATTTCAAATACTATACGTTCGACAAATGTATACAAAAACTATTATAATACATCTCTTAATAAAATCTATTCAGAATACACACGAAACATGCTGCATAAAACCAGCGAACTCCTACAAATACCTATAGCATTTACAACATTTGGACAAATAAAATACTACATTTTGACAAAAATGCACAATAACATAACTGACGAAACAAAACAAAATCTAAAAACATTGAAAATCTTGACAAAACAAAACAATTAAAAATCTAAAAACATTTAAAATCTTGAAAATACAAGACATTGTGACATAAATACACAATAACCTACATTCCCGACAAAACAAAACAATTAAAAAATCTAAAAACATTTAAAATCTTGACAAAAAAGGCAATTAAAAAATCCAAAAACATTTAAAATCTTTAAAAACATGACAATAAAAAAATCTAAAAACTTTTAAAATCTTGACAACAAAAGACAATTAATAAATCCAAAAACATTTAAAATATATAATAACATGACAATTAAAAAAATCTGAAAACATTCAAAATCTTGATAAAACAACATTTTTCAATTGAGAAATTAAAAAATCTAAAAACTTTAAAAACCTTGACAATACAAGTTGTGTTGTAGACAATTGAAAAATCTAAAAACTTTTAAAACCTTAACAAAACAAGTTGTGTTGTAGACAATTAAAACATTTAAAAAATTTATTAAAGAAGACAATTAAAAAAACATTTTTTTTTTTAAATCTTGACTAAACAATGGATCACTAACAAAGGACGTGCAATAATTAATCAAAACACCCAAATCTGTAGCCACCAAAACCAACCTGATTTAATAGTGAAATATGTTTGCTTCAAACTTACCAAAAAATGTACCAGTCGAAAAACAGCTAATAAAAAAATGAACCTATTGTTAAAATAAAATACTTGTATACCAGCCTGAATCGTCACAGGATATCCCTAGTGACACAGGCACAGTAAAACATGTCTATATAAATAAATGCATTCAAATGTCACAGCTGCCCACATACGATAAGCAAAAAACTTCAGATTTTTACAACATCAACACTATGCTCATTTATGCACTAAAGAGACAAAGCATCAAACTAAACTCTCTAATAATAATTGGCACTTGCAACACAAAGCTTTAGTATTCCCCAGCGAGAGGGTCGGGACATAACAATATCAGACATTCTGATAATTGAATCAAAAGTCTCGGCTATTGGGGTAAAGACGTAACTGAGGCACAGAAGTTCGGTGGTTACGGGGATGATTGTTACAGAAAACTTACACGAATATGGCCGGGGTATTAAAGTTTCTTGAGTTTGTATTTTAGTTTAGAGGAGATATCATTTTCATGCGGTTGAAATATTAAATTTAGTAGCGAGACTTTAAAGTGAGGCACTTTGAGAATTTAGATTCGCTGAGAGGGAAATTCTCGGACGAAGCAAACTCAGTGAAGAGTAGAGAAAGTTAGGCTGAATACCTACTTTCTTCCTTTCTTAGTTTGTGATCATCTTGGTTAAAACTTCTATTGGAGATATAAGTTTTTCTTTAAATGCAATTAGTTGTAAACTTGTGGATTAAAAATAGTTTAATGTTCGACAGAATGGGCGAAATATGTTGTAGTTCAACTTTAAAGCAATTTGAAATAATTAAGTACCATAATCTTATGTCAAGCACAACTCGTTTCTATGTTTTCGAGGTAAAATGTGTAAACCGCGCAATAGTCCCAATTGCTCCCAATCGTCTGGAGCCAGTAAGACTATGGCACCCCCAATTGGAGAATGTTGTGAGGATGAATGTAGTGGGAAGGGGGGGGAGGGATAGATGTTGTAGAGGAAGGCCTCCATACCGAGGGGTAAGTCAAATCAAAAGGTCGCGGGATCGAATCCTGAAGTGGGCAAATAAATTTTATTTGATTAATTTGTGTTATTTCACAATTTATTAATTTAAAATAGTATCTATATAGTATATTTGAGGTACGTTCCAGAGTGGAAGATACGCTCAGTATCGCCCCGGTGTAAGACCACCATTCAGAATTGAAATATTGCTTGAAATGGCTTTAGCCATGTTTGGTGACCAGATCTGAATAGCCAGTTACTTCCCCACTTTCCTCTTCCCCATCTCCTTCCCCTCACGTCTACCTTCAGACTCACATCATACCGCAATTCATAGTCTCATTGGCTTCAGACGGGAGCAGTTGTATTCCCTAGAGCAGCAGGTTTTCACATAAAAATAAAAATAAATCTGGTCGCCAAATACGGCTAAACCATTTCAAGCAACATTTCAATTGTGAATGATGATCTTTCACTAGGGCGATTCTGAGACTTTCCACTCTAGAACATGCCGCAAACATAGGTACATAGCATGGGTGCTCAAACTTGAACTGCTGGTGATCTACATATGTACCTCAATATTATTAGATTCCGATCAATGGACTCTGAGAGGCTGCAAGTATGTGTGATGTGTGATATAGGATTGTCATCTAGGTAGGTAGGGTGTATCGTGGCGCAGATATAAGTATATTATACCTACATATAGGGACGTTGCATAATTGCATGGCCATGAATCCACATACAATTAGAAGGAACGACAGAAATTAGTTTCCCGCTATAGGTATGCATGTTTTTTAGTCAAGGTAGGTGGAGGTCTGCTCTAAAAAGTCAATGAAAAAAACTCATACTATTCAAAATTGCAAGTTTATTGGTTTTTACGAAATAAACGAGTTCTACTTTCTAAAATTGACTAAATAATGACTTTGGATGTTGAAGCGTGGCACTGCATGTCCTCAGCAGTGGCGGCCGCTGCCCTGAAAATGTGGTGGTTCACTGATAATCCGTACCTATCAGATAACGCGTACTAAGCAATGAGGTCTATTCTAAGCTGTTTTCGAATGGCTAAAACTTCTACATATCGCTTTCAAATAAAAATAATAATTTTTTTGTACAGATCTTTTTTCTGTATCTACTAAGAAAATAGAAATAACACAAATTTTTTGCAAATTAATCTTGAATTTCAACCCAAAAAGCTCTTTTTTTTACAATGTTTAATTTATTTTATTTTATATTTCATAAAATAAAATAAATTTGAAAGTAGTGTAAGAAGAATATACGACGCAAATTTGAATGGTAGAAGAAGTCGGGGACGCCCGAGGAAGACATGGTTCGATCAAGTGAATCAGATACTTGAGTCGGGTCATGTCAAAAGTCAGAATAATAGTAGAGAATGTATGAGACGATGTATGAATGTGAGTGAGACAAAGAGTGTGTGCCAAGACCGAGTTGTTTGGCGGTCCGTCCTCTCTGCCTACCTCTGCGGGGAAACGGCGTGATAGTTAGTTTTATATTTCATTATAAACAGTATACAAATAGTATTTATATACAATGTATAAACAGTACGTGGGCAAAATTGTCAAAGTTACCTATAAAAAATTGAATCCCTTAATGATCTGCGTTTTATAATTTAAAACACAAATCAATAAAAAAGCAAATATATGTAAAATTTAGGCATTGACTGTACCTTTTGATTAAAAAAAGAATTATTCAGTTTGGTTAAGTATCTTTGCCGCAAATCCAAATTTAAGTTTGTATGATAAAGGCCGCCCGGTGGCACACGAATATAGCTTAATTTTTCATACATTTTGCTGGCGTTGCGCGCTGGCGATGTTTGGGATATTCGATACAAAAACGTAATTCGTTCCGCGTGCAATCGGCCTGCACGCGGGGAACAAAGCAGCTTCGCGCGGAACTTAGAGAATCCGCTCTCCCTGATTCATACTAAGCTATATTAGGCATTATATTGGTAGGTGATGTTTTTAATGAGATTCATAGATTTTATATTTTTCAGTAAGATATTATAAAGTAATTTTAGGCGATGTAATTTACCAGTGCTGCACACGAACGCACTGTGCTACCAGCCGCCCTTGGTCCTCAGCATATTTTTCATAAGATGGTAAGTACTTAACGAGTGCTAATCACAAGCACGACGACATACGAATATGTTCGTCAGTTAGTCGATTGCGGTATTTTGACTTAATTATCTTAATTTCAGAAAATGCTAACTAGCAGACATAAGTTGACCCAAATTGCCATCAACGGGCGATTTGCCTAAATCTTCAGATATAAAATACCAGAATTTTAAACTATGTGTAGATCTATTACAAATCAGCAATTTTTTCTCGAAATCGAATCAAAAAGTACTCGCGATCGATCGGTCGATCGCGATCAGCCTAGTGGGGAGGTTTATAACAAAACAATATTTCAGGTTCAATATTTCACTGAAGTTTTAGTGGAAGCCAAAGACCATTTTTAATTTGTCAACCCTTATCCTAAATGGTCAGATCGAAAGAGCTAGATTCTTGTGGGGTATCGATTTTTTTTTTAACAAAAAAATACGAATAATAATTTTACTTGTTACTTCCAGTATTCCAGTCGCCGCCTGTGTATAAATACCGCATGCAAGACTAATTTGCGGTTGAATTATAAACCTACATTAAAAGCACGATAACTTTATCAATATCGCGTCCTATGCAAACAGTCAAACGTCAAGTTCTAGCTACTTCCACATCAGCCCTGAATCATAATGTGCCCGAGTGTTGCAGGCTTTGTGCGCAATTGGAATAGACCGGCCTCCCTTACTTACAAACTGCGGGGGATGGACCGAAACTTCGCCCTTTTGTCCCCACCGCTTTGTACGTATCAAGGTACAAATTCAATTAACAGACCCTACGTCAGGAAGGCAACTTGTATAATGTTTGACTCGGAGCTTCCAGATACTGAGATGTTTACCTCAAAGAAAGGCAATGCTTCAATTACTCCGAAGGGACCAAAGGGAATTAGCTTAGAATAAAGGAATAATTAGCTACTGCACGGGATCTTATTTATGTCTTTGAATTATGACGTATTTAATAAATGGATCAGTCAAATTAATACATTTAATGATGCAATTAATCTTACTTTGATGATAAAGACTGGCTACGTTTATTGCATAAAATTTTACACAGCAGAGTAATTTGGAGCAATGAATAACAAATTGGATTAATTTAAAATTTAATCATTGAAGACAATATTAATGTGGCTTAATCTAAAAGCTTCTGAGCTTGTCACATAGAGGGCAGTGCTAAGAGCTGTCCCGAAAGTCAGTACTTGTACACACGAAGTATTAAATAAATCCCAGATTAACTTAAAAGAACTCTATTCTTTCCCAAGAAGTAATCTCCTCCCAAGACGAGTTGGAGAACTGTTTGTCTGAACGCAACAATTAATAACTCCAAAAAAATTTATCGCATCTTGGAATTGAACTCAGGACCTGAGCCCTACCGGGCCCTGCTCAAACAACTGAGCTTATTTCTATATATAATCCTATCCCCTTCGGTCACATGTAACTGTATCATACTTCGATTAAGAACTACCAACATTATCTTCAATATCTAAACGCATATTTTTTATTGGCTACCGTGGCAGAAAGATACAGGTCCTATCATGAAGAAAAATAGGATTTCAAAATATGTACACTAGGGTGTATCGATTTTTAACTTTTTTTTTGTTTTCAAATTCCAAGTTGAAAAAAAGTTGCTACTAGGTACCACAACTTACCACAAAAATTTTTGGATTTAAAAAAAAATGTTTAGGTCTCCCGCACAAGGCCTAAAGTTTTAATTTTTTTCATAAAATACCAAATTTTTTAAAAATTTAAAAAAATAAAATCGTAACTTTTATCTTTATTCCAAGTTAAAAAAACCGTAATATCAGGGCATAAAAATAAGTAAGAAACGATTTTTTTTTAAAATAATAAATTTTAGGTCTCCCGCACAAGCCCTAAAGTTTGTTAATTTTGATGAAATTTTGTAATTTTGTGTACCTATATGAACCATGTTTTTTAAAAAGTTTAAATCACCGGAATTAATTGTACTATTCTTACAGAAGGCATAAAATGAGACAATATATATATACATAATTCATATCTACATATAGTAAAAATATATACCACATATATACTATATATATAATATGTTTTAAACCTGAAAATAGATAGTTTGACGGTGTAAATTGTATGAGAAAGGTGTTGAAAGAAACTGATGTTATTTGCTATTACTGTTATTTATTGCAAAAGTATAAAAGGTTATAACATATCATAAAATGTAGTATAATAACTAAGTACAAAATGTTGCTGATTACTTTCCATACGACATGAGTGGCAGTGTTCTTGTTCTACTGCAAATTTACTGACTTGTTTAAGTATTCGTCCTTTCATCTTGGCTTCAAAACCTTAAATCATGCCTGCAAACTTGCAAAATACATTAATCTAGTTCAAAACCACGTGGGTCGCCACTGTAACGTGTAAAAGAAGTTTACTAAAGATAAACTATGATTGTGTAAGTTCTTGAATAAATGATAAGACGTATTGAACAAATATATCAGTATTTACATAGGCCTAATGATTTTCACAAAATTTTATAAATGTTATTACAGTTCCCAAATGAAATTTAAATTTAATATGGAAGACAGTATGATTAAGACGTTGTTTAGAAACATTATAACTACAAAATAGTCGAAAAAAACTTACTTAAATTCTAATCCTTTGCAGAGGTTTTCTACTGGCTCTTGGTCTCGAACGTAGGTAGCTCTTTACGATCTTCCAGTCTGGCACGGATAAAACCACCTCTTTCGATCTTCAGAGATCCTTGGCTTATAAGAGAATCCAGAAAGCTCGCGCAACCGAAAGGAAAGGGGTAAGAGTATTTAAACCCCCTCAGATCCATTTTGATGCCGAAGACTATAGAGATATGATTGACTGGAAATCCACTTCAGCAACCGAACCCCCTCTTGTTACTGATATGAGCCTAGAAGAGTTGGAGTCAATTGCGGAAACTGGCAAAAGTGGAAGGGTTGAATTTAGAATTCCTTCTCACACTCAAGCGGTAGAACGAATTGTCAAGGAAGTCACAGAAGCTTCGAAGCGAGTATGTGGGCTGATCGAAAGAGATGGTTTTATCCGTGCCAGACTGGAAGACCGTAAAGAGCTACTTACGTTTGAGACCAAGAGCCAGCACAAAACCTCTGCAAAGGATTAGAATTTAAGTTAGTTTTTTTCGACTATTTTGTAGTTATAATATTTCTAAATAACGTCTTTATCATACTGTCTTCCATATTATATTGAAATTTCATTTGGGAACTGCAATAACATTTATAAAATTTTGTAAAAATCACTAGGCCTATGTAAATACTATGCATAACTTTGATTTAAGGTTTTGAAGCCAAGATGAAAGGACGAATACTTAAACAAGTCAGTAAATTTGCAGTAGAACAAGAACACTGCCACTCATGTCGTATGGAAAGTAATCAGCAACATTTTGTACTTAGTTATTATACTATATTTTATGACATGTTGTAACTTTTTATACTTTTGTAATAAACAACAGTAATCGAAAATAACATTAGTTTCTTTTAACAACTTTCTCCTACAATTTACACCGTCCAACTATCTTTTTTCAGGTATAAAACCTATTATATATATATAGTATACGTATATGTGGTATATATTTGTACTATATGTATATATGAATGATGTATATATATTGTCTCATTTTATGCCTTCTGTAAGAAAAGTACAATTAATTTCGGTGATTTAAACTTTAAAAAAAACATGGTTCATATAGGTACACAAAATTACAAAATTTCATCAAAATTAACAAACTTTAGGGCTTGTGCGGAAGACCTAAAATTTATTATTTATAAAAAAAAATCGTTTCTTACTTATTTTTATGCCCTGATATTACTGTTTTTTAACTTGGAATAAAGATAAAAGTTACGATTTTATTTTTTTAAATTTTTAAAAAATTTGGTATTTTATGAAAAAAATTAAAACTTTAGGCCTTGTGCGGGAGACCTAAACATTTTTTTAAATAGCTCAGTGGTCAGAGCAGCTGACCGGCAATCAGAGGAACACGGGTTCAATTCCCGTTGGCGGCCAGTATCTTTTCTCGGAAGATTTTTTCAATGTAGATGAGTGTTTCAGGCTGATAATTATTAATTATAAAACTAATTGGTTTAATAATTACTTTTTTTGTTATCTATCAGCATGGATATCCGAAGAAGTTGAAACCATTGTTACAGAAAAAATATTTTTTTGGCTATCCTGAACATTTACATTTTTGGATTTGCATCCGTATGCTTCTTGGGTACAGACATATTTTAATTAAATTAATACATTGGTCGAATCTTATGCTTTAATTTTGCCTTTGCTCCTACAAACGACACTTTTATCATGATTTGAAATTAACAAAAATCAAATAAAGCAAGGTGTCGCAGTAGGAAAGTGGAGAAACAACAGAACCTGAAATATTCGAAACAATATTCATAAAGACCTCAAATAATTGTACTACAATCCGCATCAAATATTAGGTTCATTTAACCGTGCAAAACAATTAAATCAAAGACATCAGTTTACAGTCGTATTCCACCATTAAAATCGATGATATATATTATAGTTCCACACTACCCTGAAGTCACAGTTCGCGGGGTGGAATCAACCCTTGGAATAGAAAGCATCCCCCACCAGGCAAATGCACAAAGCGTTATAAGGGAAGGTAATTAATTCACGTTTCATTTAAGATCGCTTAGAGAGAAAGGTATGATTATTAATAAGAGCTGGAGATCTTGGATCGTTGGATGGCACGTATTACATTCACATTACAAAGCGGTTAGGACGAGATTGATAATAATAATGTTATTGTTCTGCTATGTCACAGATGAAGGGGTTATTAGTACTGTGAAGTGATTTTCATGCTGTTAATTGGATACAATCTTAGGTAGTTCACTAATGTCAAAGGAAATCAAATTTGCGAACAGATAGGATGTAAAAACTTCGTGTAATCTACTCCAATCAAACCAATTTTAATTCGGTTCTTTATAGTAATATGGACTAGTTTACAAAGGGTAGTTATTTTTATTATTAAATTAGCTCCCGGCATGCGTTGCAATGCCATATTTAACGAAATAAATTATTTCTCCATGCATGTCCATTCCCGTGCGTCACCATTCCTCTCTCGCATCCCCTTCCCCTCCCAGTCATTTTCAAAAGAGGAAGTGTATGTTTGTAAAATTTAGACAAGCGATAAAGTACCTAACTATAATATAATATTTTGAACAGAAAATTATTTATGTCATTTTCAAAATTGAATATATTTGTTTGGAGAATTTAGACACGCGATAAAGTACCAACCTATTATACAATATTTTCAGTTGAAAAATATTTTAATTGTCATTTCCAAAATTGAAACTGACTCAAAAATTCACACAATCTTGGAATTTTCACTAGTACCATAATAACTGCTGAAAAGTTTTGTTCCTATTTCTTCAGTACCTAATTAATAATGACGACTTCGTGTAAAAGGATAAAATCTAGCAAACTCAGAATGTACTATAGCGTTATAGAGTAACATATAAACTACCCTTCTCGTTATTAGCTCTTACGACTTCATAGGGGAGTAGTCTTAATTAATAGAATTAAGAATGACACTCCGGAGAGCAGTGAGCAGTGAGCAGTGAGCATTGAGGGTTAACTCGTCCGACGTAAATTAATACCCATTATGTGCAGTTGTAGTAGGAAAACACACAACATTAGTAACAGAAGTGGGGCAGTAGATATCAAATGGGTTCATTACCTAGAAACGTGGACGGAATGGAGTGTGTTGTGGATATAATGGGAAATGTTACAGTCTCCTATCTTCACGGCGCATAACAACATAAAAGATAAACGCCTATAGTTGAAACAGGTACTTATATGATGTGTTTAATAAATCGTGCCCTTTGGACAACAAGATTATCTGACAAATTGGCAAAAATTTACTTTTTTTTGCATCATTCTTACGTCTTTTTTTTGTCTTCTATGGAACTGAATAGTCCGTACCATGACTTCCGAGTACATGAGAGAGACGGGTAGATGGTTGGGTATTTGAACCATTGTCATATGAAGTATGCAAGTATAACAATAGAAGTATGACAGTGGCGCAGCCGGTAGGATTGTCGGTCCAAAAAATATAAAATATATTTTTTTACATTAGCTCCACATAGGAGGACATGAGAAAAATAATTCCCGTCAGGGCCTATGTCATCTATGGGGATGCCGTGTGGAGCGTCTTTTTAGGAAAGGAGGTTCTGGGAAGGAAAAAGGTGAGTGGGGAAGAGGGGTGGGTAGGAATCTGGGGGTTAGTGCGTCCAGGAATGATGAACGTATGAACCCACCCCTCCAACTGCGGTGCAAGGGAGATATTCAGAGAGAGTCGTGTTAAAGAGGCCAAACGGTCTACCTCAACCAGTCTCTCTCTCCAGAAACGCAGTTGGAGGGCAGGCGCATCCTTCGCAAGGACCCGGAAAAACCCAACCCCATGAACCCGGGCATCCCTGCTAAGTCACTAAACGCAGCAAACCACTTGGGGTGTTCTATTGCAGAGGTGTTGGTTATCCAATTAAAAGTTCCCGGGGGCGGCGGTAGCTATTCCCGTCCTCCAAATAAAAAGTGAAGTAACACAGTACTTTAAAATACTTTAAAACTAAAACAATAAAGCAAATTTAGTATAATAAAAGAAATGTAACAACAAAGGCACATAATATGAAATAAAATAAGTTGGTAAAAATGATAAGAAGTCTCATATAAAAAAATATGCAATCTAAACAAAATTGCAGAAATTATCCACGACTATTTGTGTCTAGATGTATAAAAGAATTGGAATAAACAATGTTTATACTGGTTAGTCTTAAGGTGAGATATATCTCCTAGATCAGAATATTTATTTCCGAGATTGTGAAGTCTCGGAATCGGGGAATTTTCTCTATAATAAAATTCCAACCACTCCTACATGTTGATTAAGATATTTGTCATTCTAACACTAAAACACCAATAACAAGTCATTCCTTCAAATGAACAACTAATAACCAAACGTCAATCTCAAATAATATTATTGCACGACGCATTCAAATATGCCCCACTCTCAGTGACTTCGGAATAGAATGACAGAGGATCCATTAATAGCCTCCCCTGTGCTTGGGCGAATTTCATTCATTATTATACCCTTTGAGAGGCCACTACTAAATTAATTATGTCCTCAGTCCTCAGTACACTGCGCTGTTCAGTTTACCATCGGGGTGGCACTTGTAAAGCACTTCTTGCAAATATTATATTATTTGCACCTCAGTGTTCAGATAGTGGCGAAGAGAATATGATTTGAAAATCTGGAGCATAATGCTAGAACTGCCTTTGTCAAATTTGCAAATTGCATAGGAATGAAGATTTTTTATCTTATTAGAATAAGTTAACAATAATAATCTAAACGAAAATATGAAAGAGAACAAGACACAGAAAAACATAAAAAGACAATGGTCGCCACTGGGACTCGAACCCAGACCTCTCCGTCTAACCGGGACGAGTGCGTTAACCAATTTCGTTAACCTTCAAAAAAGTATAAAAAGAAGGTTTTTCTTATAAAAAAATGAATATTCATTTAGACTTTCTTAAAAGTCAATTGTTCCATATAAATAAATTCGGATATATCTATCCGAGACGCTATCCAGGTCACAAACCAATTCTTAGAATTATTGTTTCCAATAAAAAGGGTAGCTGCGCGTAATATGGAGTAAAATAATTAGTTGATAATAATGTAATTCTAAACATTTGAAAATATGTGATTGACAATTATGACGTTTTGACAGAAGGTGGCATTAGAGAAATTGGTTAACGCACTCGTCCCGGTTAGACGGAGAGGTCTGGGTTCGAGTCCCAGTTGCGACCATTGTCTTTTTCTGTTTTTCTGTGTCTTGTTCTCTTTCATATTTTTGTTTAGATTATTATTGTCAACTTATTCTAATATGATATATTTCACTGATGGGAATAACCTTCAAAAAAGTATAAAAAGAAAGTTTTTCTTATAAAAAATTTAATTTTTTTATCTCTTTCTTAAATAATAAACGCTGTATCAATATTTTGACTTCTACTTAACTGTAATGTATCATAATTTTTAGTCTATGATCAGTTCTCGCATTGCTTTAGTTGTCTGTGAGCTCTTCGGGTCACACGGACTCGTTCGAGATGTGCCGAAGTTGGTGTGCAGAGTCATTATAAACCTAGAGCTCCGCAGACAAAACCAACTTCCAGATATAAATAACGTTTTAGCCTCAATTAACGTCTTAATCTTAATAAACAGTCACTGTGATTTAAAGCACCTTAGTCTTTCAATAAACATCTTGTAGTACTGGAGAATTATGCTCCCAGTCTACATATAACGAAAGTATCTGGAGAGAACATAGCCCACAATTTCATCAATGTAAATCACCTGTCATAGGTATTCACCGCATTTCAATATGAGAAATTTGAGAGTACTTTTACGCACCAAAATCAAATTATCAAAACTGACATAGGCCCTCATAGCATTAACCTCCCGTGCATTAAATGTATTATCAATTTTCATTATAATAGGATACGTAAGTAAAATGAATGAGTGACTTTATTTCTGGGACTCTGTAATGCCGACGAAAACATTGGCTAAAGGAGGAAGCGCAACACGGCATAATACTCCAAAATTAAATAACCATAAGGGTTGCATCTTTATTACACATTTTATTACATTTTTTTAAATTCCATTAATCCATTCGATCCACCAGAAACCATCATCCCTCAAAGAAAATTCCGTGGATCCTTAAAGGCGAAATCGTTCAGCCAAGTACGGAAAAGCAATAATTAAAATGCACTTACCTGAATGTACGAAGAAGGCATCCCAAAAGAACCAAATACATCCTTGCTGTTGTTTTTTTTTACTCGTTCAAGCTTTTCGATCTCGTTCGAAAGAAAACGTAACTTACCTGTAACAATAAAACAATATTCTTGTTAAAATGGTAGATACAATATTGGATACTTAAAATTAGTAGGTAAGTATAATTTTATTGTCTTATATTTAAAATATTAAATACACCCACAATAATACCCTAGTATACATTGTAAACGTCATGGATACCAAACTTGTAGTACCTATGGCAAATTACAATGTTTTAAACTAATTCCAAATGGTTAAGATAGTATTTCTTCCAATACAGTTAGTAAAAAAAATCTTTAAGATAGGTCCAGTTTTGTAGGAGAAAAATGGGGAATATTAAACCTCGATTTTGATAATGTTATTTTACTATTAGAGGTGCAGTTTTCCCTTTCGCTCAATGTTCGGGAGAGTAGAGTCACAATGTCAGCAACAGTTTGGTAAAATACCTATTTTTCAAATTTCTCAGCGACCGGCTTTCCACTCAAGAAGTTATAATAGTGTGGTATCTCATAAAAAAACGTGTTTATCATTAATTCGCGAAAAATTTTCAGTTTAGAATTTCTCTGCAAAATTATGCTGCGTTATTCCCCATCGATGTTAAGTTATGATTGTAAAAATATCAGCCCAAACACGAGAATCAATAAATGAATCCGAACTCTCTCGGATTCATAAGAATAAAAGGAGTTTTTTCCGTACCAAAGTAGATAGCAGGTTTAACGACGGAAGTTAGAGTGGTCATTAGAAGCAAGTGTTTTTTAACGGCGTTATGATGTTCTAACGGCGGACAACGGGGGGTAACGAAACTTTGGAGTGGCCAATCGAACCTACAATTCCCTTTAGCTCTAACGAAAAGATCCCCTTCTCGGCTTGTTTTCTTTACAACCTTTAATTCGAAATTGATTTGAAATGGGCTTTTAAACAAAATAACGATGTGCTTTTATCGTAATGATGTTGTAAGTGAGGAATAAAAATGATTTAATGGAAGTACATTATTTTTTAATGTTTTATTCAATTCTGAAAGCTGTGTCGCGATAATCAGTACAGTACACTCATCAAAGCGGTCTAGAAATGTTTATCCTATTTTGTACCTGCAAATTATATTCTTGTTTTATTTTATTGTTTTGATTTAGATTTTATTTGGGCTTTTGTATACATAATTTACACGTGGGCACACGTGTTTACATTTTTTTACACAAGGGTTAATAATAAAAAAAGGTGCCAAAAATAATTTACATTACAATGGTTTACAATTGGATAAATTTAAAAAAAATAAAAATTGTAACTAACTAACTAACCATCACGCCTTTTTATCGCAGGGGTAGGCAGAGAGGACGGACCGCCGAACAACTCGTTCTCGGCGTACACCTCTTGCCTCGTTTACATTCATACATCGTCTCATATACGTTATTTTATTATTCTGACTCTTGATATGACCCTATTCAAGTATCTGATTCAACTAAAATAATAACAATTATCTGAAATAATATGTTGAAAAAAAAATTGTTTAAGTATATTATATTATAAACTTAGAAATTGTTATATTAAATGACAAATGTCGATGTCATTTGTGTATTTGTTTGCTAAATCATGCAAGCGAGGAATTGGCGAGTTTGCTAAATTATTTGTTTTTGAAGGTTGATATTGAAATGGGTTCTTATGCCTAGTGAGTCGAGTAGGTAGGTACGCTTAATTTGACTACACTCAAGCTCAAGAGTTCACAACAGTCGAGCCCCGAATTTACAATTTAAAAAAAGAAAAATAGGTCGCTTATCCTTTGCAGATCCTTAAGTGTATGTATTTTTAAGGTATTTAATAAACAGGAGTAGTTAATTTGTTCTAATGGGATATAATGGGCATCCATTGTCGAGGTGTTAGACTCTTGACTCGCAAACCTTAAGATCACGGATAGGAATCCCGGTGTGCGAACAAAAAAATGTAGTACCAAAAAATACATACGTACAAAAAATGTAAACGAACGGTTGGCTGGTCCTGGTTCAGTGAAATCACGGGCGTTGTCTCACTAACTACACTCTTAGGCCTAGCGCGCACCACGATTTTCTGTATCACGATAATTTTGTCGCCGAAATGCAACGTATGAGTTAGTAAGTATGTGCGCGCATATACGACAAATAAATAGTTGCTATTTTAAAATTGTGATTTGTCACATTTTTCCGCGACAGCGCGCGACCCGATTGTCGCAAAATAAAATTATAGCATTTGAAGTTATATGGACACGCGCGCACTGCGATTTAAAATCGCTACCTACGGGTGACTGACAACCTTTCTTCAGCTGAGATTGCATTCCGCCATCTAGTATTATTGTATGCAATTTGAGGTCCAACAATTCTTAATAGTTTGTCAAATTTCTGAATCGTCATTCTATAATAGCCAAAGAATTTTTTTGGATATTGTCGAAGATCATTGTATTTTAGATAAAAGAAACCTTTAACATATCCTTCTGCTGTAAAAGGATGAGTCCAGTATTTATTCCTCTTTATTAGTCTTTTATTCCTCCTCTTTCGAAGAAGCAAAACAATACAAGCAATTTGTACGAAATCCATGTTGAGAATGAACAATTCATGGCAATTTTTCATCGCGATGCGCGCAGTATTATTTTTGCGATTTCTTATAGCACGATTTTAAAATAGTGTCTCAAAAAATACAATCGTGGTGCGCGCTAGGCCTTATTATAATTCATCTAAGATTTTGGCTAATGGCGTGTACTCACCTATCTCACTATGAGTCTCTACGATCAATTTATACCTAGTGCCTAAGTGCCTGAACGTATGGCAAGAATAGTCCGGCTTAACGGATTCACAATACTCTTCACATTACACTTATAAAAGTATTTAAATAGGGGAAAGGCTTGTGAGCATGAATTCGTACAGATGTACCATTTTAGGTTCAGTAAACTTTTTTTATTTAATTTCTCAGTAGATGATTCTTAGTTCTTACCTACAAAGCCGAATCTTTGAAGTAAATAACTTCCTAACAAGATTATATTCAAATCTCTACGGAGTAATAATTTTATTCACGGAGATTAATTTATGCGCTTTTTTCATTTCGTCTTCATAATAATAATTCTTATGAGAAAAGACTTTTCTGGAAGTTTAATTTTCTTTTAAAATTGGAGAGATGAGATTTTTAATTGGACCTCGGTCTTAACAGCGTACAGTAAAAGGTTGTAGATATAAAATATAATACAGGTAAAACGAGAAGGAGGGGTGAAAGGCTTCTGAGGAAGGAAATGAATTGTCAAAAATAGGGGGAGTTTTACGCAACTTTCATACACAAGAGAGAAGCTTATAAAAGTTCAATGAATTGGAAAAGTTTGAGTTTATGAATTTAATATTTTTATGCAGTGAAAGTTGTAGAAAATGATGTATCGAGTCCTGCACCGCGACCCTTTCATAATCCGGTATTTTGACATTGATGGAGCGCATATAAATTTAATTTTTGAACTGTGTTATTAATGTACGATGTACGAGTTGGAATAGTTTTAGAAGCTACATAAAAAATAAAATTTTGGTTCTTACTTCACCTTGTTCTGAGATATGAGGTGTCAATGTTTGCAAAGACGATTTCTCATAATGCATATACCGATTTCTGTTTTGAAGTTGAATCTTGTGTAGAGTATTTTAATTTAACAGATTTTCAAGGAAAACATATTTAAACATAATGCGTACTTACCAATTTAGAACATACTTAAATGTGCAGATAGAACCCTATGCTACTATATTGCCATCTAGGGCATAATAATTCATTGCATAAGTTTCTAACTACATTTCCTTAACGTCATTCCAAGCTACATACTAATTAAATGTTTTCCTTTATGTTAAACTGAAATACTTTTCTCAAGATTGACATTTCTCTAATGTCATTCCAAGCTAGGGCTACATTCTAAACTTTTCTCAAGGTTGAACCTCAAAATCAGAAATTGGTAAATAGATTTGGAGAATTCGTTTTTGCAAACTTTGACACCTGAGAACAAGGTAAGGCGAAGTTAGAAACCTATCCAACTAAAGTGACGAATTATACTGCTGAGCAACTGTCCGATAAAAACAAAATGGTAAATACAAAAGGTTCAAAGTGACGTTAGAACCTTGTAAAATAGACGGAAACTTTAAAAACTTGATTTTGGAATTTGGTCATCTACGTAAATACAACACGGATGGCTCTGAAAATTATGTTTGTTATAGAAATGAGCAAAAAAAATGGTTTTGCATTCAAATGTCATATTTGAAGAAAACGTCAAATAGAACCTTGTCCAACTGAGGAGACGATGTGTATTTAGATTTCTGTTGATTCTTTGTTACACTCGGTCCACGTAGTGCTCCGTCTAACACAAAATTACACCTTCTTATAAAACTCGTTGTATCTTTTTTCTATTATATGTACATAATAAATATATATTCTGAAAATAATTCAATACAATAATTCGTAAAAATTCTATAAAGATTAAAACCACCAAACAGTTCACCTGGTCTAGTTTGCCCAAGACACGAGAGGTTTGCAAAATAATCTACATACATTTGTTTAATTATATGTGTTTTTTAGTTTTAAATAAATTGGTAAATATATTTATCAAAAAAATAACATCTTTAAGTGATTTAAAAACAAATTGCGATCTTTGCGTTCAAAAGTTCAATATTTTCAATAGGATATGTGAGTTTGTAGAAT
Organism: Limnephilus lunatus; assembly: GCA_917563855.2. Taxonomy (NCBI): domain Eukaryota; kingdom Metazoa; phylum Arthropoda; class Insecta; order Trichoptera; family Limnephilidae; genus Limnephilus; species Limnephilus lunatus. The sequence goes on along the minus strand of OU830602.1, from coordinate 75,242,154 downwards.
CAAAAGTTGAAAAAGTATTTCACCTTCTTTAAAACTCGGAATTTTTTTTGCCGTGAATTTAAATACAGCGAACGTATTTAAAATTAAATGTGAACTTGAAATATTTTAAAATATCAGTCATTGTCGTCATTGACAATATTCACATGTATACAAGTTATTTTAAGATTCGTTAATATGTTATGGAAGTTTTAAAAGTCACTGTGTTGTATTTTACATCACTATCAAGAAAACTTTCTTGATAGTGATGTAAAATAATTCTCATGCCTTTCGAGACCCTTAATAGTTTTCAAAGGAGAAAATCTTGACACATCACTAAATTCACGCCTTAAAATTTGTCATAAAACTTTTGACGACAGTTAAAGATTATCAGTAAAAAAAAAATCAGATATGTTTTTGATATCTAACCAATTTTTTAAATCGTTATAAATAAAACGTTTGAACGCCAGGTCAAAGTTACTTTCAGAAAAGTTGCCCCATTTTCCATTGAACATTAAAATTCCGCGGGGGTGTGCAATTCTTAACGAAGTAATCATGACTATTTCTTCATTGTTTTAATGTGCCCCCAGGGAACGGAGCCATTGTTATGAAAACAAAGAATAATAATTATTCGACTGTAAAGGAAATTTAGAGGCATTAGCGCGAAGTTTTGTCAATTTTTTCTTCTGGTATTTAATGAAGACTCCGAGAGTCAATTACTGGAGTTTCTTCCCATCTCATCATCATCATCTGGCATATTCAAACTGAATGTTCATATTCAAATTTATATAAAAGCCCCTAAAAAGGGCGTAAATAAATAAATAAATTAATAAATGAATGTTCTAGACCGGCAATCTGCATTTCTTCCAGCGTCAATACTTTTTGACTTCGTATGTTTGGTGCTCTTCTTGCATAAATCTTCCATACGAAGTCCAGTCTTGAAAATTCTTATTTATCCCTCTTTGGTGTCCGTGTAGACGTCAGCTGGTCGTCTGGTAAAACGAGCAACTTTTTACGACAATTTATTTCAGAAAAGGTTGTATTATTTTAAGATATTCTAGATTGTATTATTGTCGGCAAAGTTTGTTTGTTTCCTTTCCTTAAGTTTACGAAAAAAAAAATTTTTTTACTCCAAATAATGTCAGGAATCATTTGTTAAAATAAGTCAAGTACTTCCCTTAACACCCTGCATAATGTTGTTGGATTTAAGAATTGACGAAAGGTTTATTTCTTTCAGTTATAAGGAATTATATATGTTGGCATTTAAACAAATTATTTACTTCAATATTTTATTTTTAATCTAAAAAATAATTTTTTGTATTTCTTGGGCATTAACTATGTAACAATTTCTAGACTTAAGGTGTAAATCTTCACGTTATTTGCTTGGGAAATGATTTTTTTCCTTAGAAAAATTTAGGTTTAAGATAAAAGATTTTACGTACCACAAAATAAAAGGTCCAATACTAAATGATGTATTTCCCGTATTATTCTAGAAATTTGGAAATTTACCTATTTCCATAATATTGATATTGATAAAAAAACTATTATTTTCAGTTGATTACTAAAGGTTTTCATTCCCTTTTTAATGAAATGTGTTAATTAACTTCAATGCAACGCATAGGTATCCTTTTTAAGGTGTTCCTACAAAGAATAAATCAGTTGGTCTTCTGTAAATTTCTTCTTCTTCAATAAATTTGCAAACTAAATAGACACTTGAGATCAGATCGTTACGTTCAAAGTTCTTAAAAATACACGTTCTTCGGTTCGCAGTTTCGTAGAACCATCATACCGTTGAAACAGTATTGAAGCTATCTCTGTGAAACACGAAATTTTTCGTTTTTTGCAGTCTTTTAAAATGCGCTCACTTTTATATAAGAGTCTTAAATAGGAACGAACCAGGACCAACTATTTAATGTTTGCATTTAATTAATTCAAATAATTGAAATGTCTGGCGTCATTCGACGTTAGAGATGCCATTACACTGGAAGGCCTGCCCAATGATATATTAAATCTAGAGGATGAGTTACTTTACAAATGTTTATTTTTCTTATGTTTTTTTTTTCAGATTGTTACCAAGCCATAGAGTAAAGAATACCTCCAGAGGAGCAAATAAGTGTGAATTAAGGGGTGCCAGCCAAAAAAAACATGAATCCGATTTCTAATCTAGAGGCACATTTGTAATTGCCTCTTTTTATTCTCTCTATAGTTCGAGTTTTTTTTATCTTTTTTTTATTGGAATAGCTTACTAGAGTCCCAGCTGCTCCCGTCTAGATCCAGTGAGACTATGGTATCCCCATTGGGGTATGTTGTGAGACTGAAGGTAATGGGTAGTACCTGGCTATTCAGATGTGGTCGCCAAACACGACTAAGGCCATTTCAAGCAACGTTTCAATTCTGAATGGTGATCTCACACCGGGGCAATACTGACAGTATCTTCCACCCCGGAACGTGCCACAAATATACTACATTTTAATATTAATGAATAAATGGTAAAATGACACAAATTTACCTAATAAAATTTACTTGTGTAATGTACATTTATTTATACACAAAAAAATAAACATTATAAAGAAATACATATTATAGAATACCGTGATACTCTCCTATCCCTATCCTATATTCCTCTACCCTTTACCTTCCCATTAATTTTGAGGCAAAATTAACTACCTACCGTTGAGCAACATTAGCACAAGACAATGTTTTGGTTAACCTTGTATAACCTTGTATAACCTTGTATAACCTTGTATAACCTCCTATGTGTGTTCAATATTTATATTATACTAGATTAAGTCTCCGGCGACGACGGGCTTTACACAGAGTTTTCGATATCAAATGCAGACAGTGAACTTCCTCTGATTTTGTGCAAAATTTCATCAACATCGGCAGAAAACTGTAGATTTGCATAGGTACAAATCAAATCCACTCCGCCCGCTTGCTAGCCCGCTCGTCCACCACATACAGACATTCTCCTTTATATAGTATGTATTTCAACCAATTTACACAAAACCTTGACAAATTATATATATATATGAGGGAGCGGGCAGCGATCGGCAGAGACGGGGACGATTGTAATGAAAAGGCGTCAGTCGATGTATGAGTCAGTCTTTATTGCTGCTACGTAGCGATGGTAAGTTTAGTGAAGTAACAGGGTAGACAGGAGCGATGATGATGATTCTCGTAGGTGTTGCAGTGATGAAGGTCGGTGATGCATGGTGGAGCAGGCAGGGGGTCTGCATGTCGCCAGCATGTTCTTCTGCACCGTGTTGGTGGAGATGACCTTGACGTCCAGGATGGATACTCGACGCGGTGTCGCGGAGATGGCTGCGGTGAACCTGAGGAGAAGGAAGTCTCAGTGGCTGAGAAGTTGCTGCCTGCATGACAAGAAGGTGCGGCGGGCCTTATGTCGCGGGCAATTGTGTCACTTGTTGCATCCTCGAAGGTTGATAATGCACCGGCACAGGTCCGGCACGTCGCCGTGGACCTGGCGGTTACCGCACTGGAACGTTATCACTTTATGCACTGTCTATGTGTTGTTGATGTTACTGATACTAGCGACTGGAACTGACTGACTGACTAGCGCGGTGTCGATGCGCTTTATATAGCCGACCGTGTGAGTATCCGGAACGCCAAGTGATATTGAGCGCCCGCGCAAAGCGGAGAAGCCTCTGGAACATTCCGCGGCCGTAAGAATGTGACGGCTGTGAGTCGAGGCCTTTCGATGCGCTTCCCGAAAGTGTAGCCGTGTGCGGCATGGAAACACCACAACTGTAGGTAGATTGTACACTTTCGAGAATACGCTGGCTGTATCAGTGGCGGCGCAAGGATTGTGGCAAAAGGGGGCGACCGTTCTGGGGGCCTAGTCTCTTTCTTTTATTAACCTCAGTTAGCGCGTTAATTACGTCACAAACACGTATTTTGGTAGTTACGTTAATTAGCGCAACTGTCAAAATACGTGTTTGTGACGTAATTAACGCGCTAACTGAGGTTAATAAAAGATAGAGACTAGGCCCCCTGGTCGCCAAATATATATATTTTTTTAAATTTATTTGTTTTTGTTACAAAGAAAAATCAGTACAAATAAGCGTTGACTGTCCAACTAGGATTCTCCCGTTCTAGGACAGTCAAATTGACAGAAACATTTTGATAGGCGTAAATTTAATTTACAGATGATTGTTTTATATTGGGACACAAATCAAAAAATCATCGCCAAATAACTTTATCTTTCTTACTGAGGCAAAAAATATTTAATAATTTATAATTAACGACACAGTTTCCTTTTCGTACATGTTTTTTTTTCAATATAGAAAGAAGAAAGAAATGTAAAATTTTAAGATTACTTCCAAATAAACCAAAGAAAAATAATACATACCTATATAATACATAAATAAACCAAAAGATTACTTGTAAATAAACCAAAAGAATAATACATATTAGTACAAAGTTAGTGAAAGAATTGAAGAAGAAACAAACAGAAAATACCTGTATACTTAAACCTTTCTCATGAATCACTCTACCTATTGGTGAAAACCGCATGAAAATCCGTTCAGTAGTTTATGAGTTTATCGCGTACAGACAGACAGACAGACGCGGCGGAGGACTTTAATTTATAATATGCAGAGATAAAGCTCTTTATTTCTTACTAATAGATAAATGAATTATTCAAAACATCCCGGGAAAAACATATAAGTAATCGATTTCATAGTTGTGCTATCTCCTCTATACTGCTACCAACCAAGGGCCTGTACAGCTAATAAATGAAATGAAAAGTCCACAGAGAATGACATTGGAACGAATAATACTTGTGAGAGGAAGTTCAATTTCACTGCAAATCCGATCACTGATTACATTTCAACCACTCTCTCTGGTACTACCTTACATTCAGGAGGTGCTAACTTTAAAAATATCATTTCATTCATTCGGAGTTTTAAATCCCAAAGCTTGGAATAAGCTCCAACGACGACTTTTAAAAGGTAATCAATTTTTAGAGTGAAGCTAAAAGTTAATTTCTCAAGAAATATCCTGAAATAATCAATTTCAAATTTGTAAAGATAAATTTATTGAAGCTTATAAAGCTTAATGTAATCAATAAGATACTATCAACAATTCTCAATGATGAAATTGTAGTGTATGTGAATATGTATGCATTTTCAATGTCTCTGAACGTTTCTTAATGTCGTTAGTATATTCGTTGGTACTTATATGTAGTTGTACTATATGAGAGAGACAACTAATACGCGCTAGTTGTGCTTTATGAGAGAGACATTATATATATCTAATACCCGAACGGTTACGAAGAGAGTCGATCACATCCGATGTACAGTTGGGCACGTTCAGTGATCATTTCCCCTGCTCAAGATTATCATTGCGCATCAGTTAGAACGGACATTAAGTCCAGTTTGCATTCATTGCAAATAAGACTATAATAAACAAGACTCGTAATCTAAACGAACCGATGTGTTGTTGAAACTTCCGATCATCAGAGCTACACACAATAATACATCACAGATGAGGTTGTGTAAGAGAAAAGGCAGCAATCTCCAAAGTACCGAAAAAAAAGTTGTGAATGCAGTTCCATAGAGAATCAAATTGTGAACCGAGTAATTCAATGGTTAGTTGCAAACTCAGTTTCCTTCCATTAAAATCCGATGTAATTTTTTCAGCTTCTCGCGAAATCCCATTTAATACTTACAACTTTTTAGCTTTTTTCTCAAAAACACAAAAATGGGAAATTGCAGCCTTTGCTTTTACAAACCTAAAATATAATATAGGACACAAAAAATAAAAAGGTCGTTACTGTGACTCGAACCCAGATCCTCTAGACTTACCATTTTATCTTGTCTTTGCTTTTAATATCTTCTTGAATCATTAATAAATGCTGTTTTTATTAGTTTATGCGTCAGTTATCGTAACACTTTAAAAATGTGTACGAATGTGAATGAACAGCCTAGATCCGGCATTTGGCGGTCCGGTGTGATTGTTAGTCAGTTTAATTAAATAAAATTCAGTTAGAACTTTCCACTTGCAAGGTCTGTGCAACGTGGAGAGCGGAAACGTCACGAACCTAACTAAATATTGCGACTTAATTGGACGGAACGTCGTCTAATGCAAACACAAAGTGGGGCGGGATGACCCATCCCATTCCCTTCCCCTTTACGCCACCCTTTTCTTCTTCTTTTATCATCCTTCCTCTGATCCGATTGTAATGCAATACAGGATCGGTGACTTCTCATATTTTATTAACGAATTATTTGATTTGTATTACATTACATGCATCGCATGTATTTATGATTTACCTACTAGTAATATGATTTATTTATGTATTAATAGAATAAGATTTATTTACACAGAAGCTACGATGAAATAAATATGAGATGAAAGAGGCAGTGGTTAAGTCAAAGGCCCTGACATATGGGGTTGTTGGTTCACTTTCTGTCTAACCTTTTTGTGCAATTATGCAATTTTGTGATTCAAAATTGATGGTTGAATTGCTGAATGTGTTAAACCTCACAAATTGATAACATCATTTAAAATGTATAAAAACTTTAGTACTTTTTTATAATTTCTTTTTTCCATTACTTTTACGTGAGATATGTAAGTAGGTACATACATTATAAAAAATACTTACAAATACAAATTTAATCTTCTAATTATTGAGTCGGGCATGCCAAGAGTCAGAATAATAGAAGAGTATGTATGAGACGATGTATGAACGTGAATGAGGCAAAGAGTGTGTGCCAATGCCGAGTCCTCTCTGTCTACCCCTGCGAAGAAACGGCGTGATGGTTAGTATAACATTATTTAAATATAAAAATGAATGTTTTTTCTTCGTCCCGTATGCTTTCCTTTTCTATTCATTCGATTGCGATGAAACTTTGGTGATTTCTATTTTAAGGTTTCGTTATACCTAGGTATATGTAGCTTTTATTATGAAATTATTTCTTATATCATTCATCCGATCGAGCGAAGAATCATTGGTGATTTGTTGTGCGCACGCCAGCGAAGGTTTCTATACATATATATGATGGTGAACTCCGGCGTTATAAAATTATACTGGAAGCATGGAAAAGGATATGTAGTTGAGGGAGAGAGGGGTGGGGGACAAGGGAGGGGCAGAGGGAGGGATTTCGAAGGAGACATAGTAGCGATAGGGAAAAGCAGGAGGTAACTTTGGAAAATCCATGTTAATCACACGGAGAGCTACATGCGGCCTGCTCACGGATGGAAATCCCTTCTGATTTATTCGTTTTTCAAAAAGATCTTCAATGAACAGAAATAAAACACTTTCTTTCTTTGAGTGACATAGCAACTCATACCGGGTACTAGCTAGTGTAAAAATATACATATATAAAGAAAGGGAAGGAAGTTCTGGGAAGGAAAAATGTATGAATCTGAGGTTCAGTGTTTTCAGGTCATCTGCCGCCAAAACTTAGACAAACCTCACCCCAAGAACCCGGGCACCCGTTGCTAAGTCACCAAACGTAGCAAACCATTTGGGGTGACCTATGGCGGCTATGGCAGAGGTGTTGGTTATCCAATAAATGGTTCCCGGGGCGGCGGTACGCATTCCCGCCTCCAAAATTGTTAATATATTTTAAATACTTTATATTTTACTTATTTCATGAAATTTTATTGGTTACAGATATTTTTTTTATTGTAATATAAAACATGAGTTACATATATATTTTACAAAATGTTATAATAAAGGTCGTTATTGGTCATGTATACCTTATCAGAAAAGAGGAGCTCTTGTGCCTGTTAAGGGAGCCACGATTCTTACTTAGGTTGTAATTTATAATATGTTTTGTATAAATGTTTTTGTTACAATATTCTATCTCTGATGTATGAAATTAAATGATCTAGGTTTAAATAAATAATCATCTGAATTTATAACTACATAGTATGTAGAATTAATGGTTAAATGTTTTAGATATAAAACCAAAAGCTTTAAAATCGAATTGGCGTCAGCGAATATACTAAAAGCTATGTGAAGAATCTCTATTGTTTAAAAACTCCATCCATTTATTTTTCTTCCTTTATCATTTAGCGCTCGCTCCTTATTGCGTTGCTAATTATTTTCATGAAAACGCCTCGTTTCGCAGCTCAATACGTGACCAATACAGGCATTACATAAAACTGTATTTACTTTACTTTACTTCGTGACACTGAAAGGTTTACGGCCACTTGGTGTAACCTCCAGTAGTACCTAGTAGTATTCTTAGAGCAGCGCGGGTAGTTACGGTACGCGGTCTGGAAACGATCGCTTTTAATTGGCATATTCTCTGCAAACATAAATATAATGTAAGGCTTTCAGAATATCGAGGGTGTAATGTATAAAGTCAAGCGGAAAACAGGTACTTACTGTGCGCCTAAAGAGTGAAGATGTCTGAAAATACAGGTAGGTAACGAGAGAATTCAAAATTCAATCTAAAAATAAATTCCTTCTTCAAACACAGAAAACTTATTTTGTGGCAACATTTTAATTCAAAATTGATAGAATACTTAGTTTTAACCCCTCGGGCATATTTTTCAGAAGGTCAAAATATTTTCGCTTTGTAATAAAATGAAATATTTCTGAACGCACACGAGAACTAAAAACTGTTTTTACAAGACGATGAAACCACTTTCAAATTTTAAGATTCGAAAAAAACATATATATTTTCTAGTTACCAAGGTTACCGACGATGAAACCACTTTCAAATTTTAAGATTCGAAAAAAACATATATATTTTCTAGTTACCAAGGTTACCGAAGGTAAGCCTACTGATGACTGTGAGTTTTTTTCATTCTTCAGCACCAAATGTGGTAATAATGATTAAAAAAATTAAAACGTTTAAAGCAGAGATTTCCATTGTGGGCAGTATCGCCACCCAGTGGGCGGTTTAAGAGAGGTAAAAGTGCTTTGAGAGACGATTTTCTATGATTTTGTGCCGGTAGAGACAATGTGTCCAATTATGTACTTTATTTTAAACATTGTGGATAATTAAGCACTTTTTTGTTGAAGTTTGCGTTTGATGTTTGATGCAATTTAAAGGTTTCTAAATTTTCAATGTAGCATTTACATTGTAATAGATTTGAAATTAAAAAACTTTTTCACTTTGTTCCACTTATTTATTATTACCAGGACCGGTTTCATCCTACTACGGACATTTTCAGACTGGTAGTTGAAACTCTTATGCTATTGATTTTATACAAACTTAAGCAGGGGTACACAACATTGTCTATATATGTTGAATGATTCTATTGTGTTAATTTAAGGTATTATAAGTTATTTTGTTAATTTAGGGTACATTAGGTAATTATAAAGTGTATTTTTAAAAATTATGAATAATTTTACATAGTAAGTAAATATTTTTAGTTCCCATGAATATAAAAGAATTTATATAATTAAAAAGGTTTGTGATTTCTGAAATTTTATTTTTGTAATGTTGGGATATTCCCTGTTGTTGCTTAGGGCTTATTGTCAAATATTGGTAGCACTAAAGTAATTATTATTGTTAGGGTTCTCCACATATTTGGGTTATTACATTTTTAAACGAGGTAAACGCATATAGGGCGCTATTCGGCCTACCTTGGCGATGCAGTGCCTCGCAGATGTTCGCAGAAGGAAGGGTACATGGGTTCGCCGCCTTGATGCGCCACAGAATAGCCGGGGTGAGTCAGCGCTACCAAAGATCGGAGAACACTCTCGTCCAGGCCGTGGCCCAGTGGCAGGGCGCGCCTCTTCACCAAACATGGAGAATACATCTGAAGCCCCCGTAGTAGATATACGATTACGTACTAAATATGTAGATGTATATATATATATATATATTTTTTTTTTAATCTTTTTTATGTTATTTGATTTTTTATCTGGTAAATCCGTTTTATTTAATGTATACTTTTTTATGGCTGACAGAGTATTGCACCCACCGCTCTGTTCGGCTGAAATAAACGTTTTATTATTATTATTATTATTATTATTATTATTAAAGTACATAATAAATGTAATAACCCAAATATGTGGAGAACCCTAACAATAATAATTACTTTAGTGCTACCAATATTTGACAATAAGCAACAACAGGGAATATCCCAACATTACAAAAATAAAATTTCAGAAATCACAAACCTTTTTAATTATATAAATTCTTTTATATTCATGGGAACTAAAAATATTTACTTACTATGTAAAATTATTCATAATTTTTAAAAATACACTTTATAATTACCTAATGTACCCTAAATTAACAAAATAACTTATAATACCTTAAATTAACACAATAGAATCATTCAACATATATAGACAATGTTGTGTACCCCTGCTTAAGTTTGTATAAAATCAATAGCATAAGAGTTTCAACTACCAGTCTGAAAATGTCCGTAGTAGGATGAAACCGGTCCTGGTAATAATAAATAAGTGGAACAAAGTGAAAAAGTTTTTTAATTTCAAATCTATTACAATGGAATTCCACCACGAATTAACAGTGCAAAAACTAGACTCATTTACATTGTAACAAACATTTTTTTGTTGTTGTTTAAGGCAATTCACCCTAAAGAGAGTGCCATATGTAACAAACACTTTATGGTTACACAGAATTATAATAATGACAACAAATTATCTTTGTTTATATCCACTTTATTATATTTTTTTAACCAACCGCTTTCGGTGGGTGAATAAAATATATTGAATAAAATACAGTTACAGAGTGTTTAAATGAAAAGTAGAACAGAGAGAGATAACATCAACTTTGTTAGAGGGCGAGGGGGAGGTACTTAAGAGGGAAGATTAAAAGTGTGTGGAAGGGAAATATGTTGTTGTGGAAGGGAAAACCCGTTTAAAATGTAGCTATTTGACAAATCTAACTGTGCTAGTAAATTGATTATATTTATTTTTTATGATTTTTTAGAACTTCTAGATTATTATGGCGTAGATCTCCAAGGTTTCTGTTTCACAAAATTACAAAAGATAACACTTTTCTTTGGAACCTGTTTTTCCGAATGATAAGAATCAACAGCGTTTATTAGTTTGTCCTACGGTCTAAAGCATAGATTATCAACCTTTTTTTGCCCACCGCCCACTTTGAGAATATCTTTATTTCTAGCGCCCCCTAACTCGTGAATCTGAACGGAGGGGCAGGGGCGTGCACTCCATATAGGCACATAAGCACTGCCTACCCTAGCGTATTTGTAAAACGTAAGCACCTAAATAATATTATAATTTATTAAATTATTACTAAAAATAAATACACACTTTCAAAAATAAGCGCGACAAAGCTGAGCAACCAAAACTACGCGAGCGCCACATCAAACGGCATACTACAAACGTGACATAAACTGTAACTAAAAACTACACGCGCCCTCCGACTACCTCACTAAAATGCGGGCTAAGCAGGAATTATTTCTGCTTAGAGCTAACTTCACACAAGATATAATTTCAATGTTTACGAAATGCACGTAACATAGAGTAGAACTGTCGTTTGAATTTGCTTCTATGAGGTTTTTTTGTTAGTATCAGGCAGTGCTTTCTGGAACAAATTAGCAAATGGCAATCATTGGCGACAGTGACATCTGTTATTATCTGAAGTATGAAAGTGAGACAACGCCAACTGCTTTTATCAAGGCCACCTCGGATATCCATTAATTGGCTTGTGATAATACGCATACATGAAGCGATTATTTATTATTATTATTATTTGTATATTAAAGTGGCTTAGATAATCCAAACCTACATCATCTACAGCCAGCAGCAAGCACACTTAGCGAAAACTTGTACGAAGGGAGCTATCTGTGACAAGTTTCTTTTTTATTTATTTGAATTTGAATCAATTCGGCGGTTTTCCTACTGCCTACCCTGATCAAAAACTCTGTGCACGCCACTGCGGAGGGGGCGTAATGGGATACCACGACGGGTTACATTTGCCACAACGAAGGGGGCGTTATGGGATAGGGAAAATATTGATGGCGCCTAATGAGATGGGATGGGGCAAGATAGAATGTGGAGGGATGGGTTTCTCTCTGGGTCTTGTACCGCCCCCCTGAAAGTCGGAAACGCCCCCCCAATTTTCTCTTGGTCTTCTACCGCCCCCCTGAAGGTCTGAAACGCCCCCTAGGGGGCGTTATCACCCACGTTGAGAAACAATCAATTTATTTTGAAGCATTCCTATCTCTGGAGATTTGTGCAAATATTTTTTTTAAATATTAACACTTTACCTTTCACTGCAGAAGTCATCAATGCTTTAGCGGGAAGTAGCAACCCTGCCCGAGGGTACAGGCATACATAAATCTTTGTGGTCTTTGTGGGCGAAGAGGCACCCAGACTCAGGTAAATTATTAAGTATTCAGGCTTATGTTCGACCCCTGAATTAATTTACAGTTTCATAAGCATGTTGCGAGAAAGGCCTGGAAAAAGATGAATACACATACAGGAATCTAACTTTGAAATGTTTAGTGCGTTTATCGTTTGGAATTTGCTTGAAAACAATCGTTTCAATATCAACAGAGAAGATTTGGTATGATAACAATTATATTCTTCGGTAACATACTCTTAGATAGGAGTATCTTTGAAACTATAAGAGTATTAGAGTACGGACAATAGCCTCCTGCACACTTGTCACCACAAGAGTTTTAAGTCAAATAAAAAGACACGCGATCATTGTGAAGAATGTGTTAATATTTTATTTATAATCATTGATTCACTTAACCCATTTTGCCTTGGAACAAACATCTCAATACTGCCCTGGCGAAAGACAACCATCCAGAATTGGAACGTTGCTTGAAATACTTACTTATATAATAGTCGAAAAAAACCTTTTTCAGTACAATATGTTTTCTTTTTCGTTGTTAGTTTTTGGGGTGTTATGCCGTGTTGCGCTACCTCCTACTATAGCCGACGTTTATAATATGTTTTCTGTTTATTTTTTATTTTTTTTAATAACTAAAAAAAAAAAAAAAAAATATATTAAAAAAAAATATTTAAAATCAGTATGTTTTTATCCATATTTTTATTTTACATATATAATAGTCGAATAAAACCTTTTTCATTTACTCTAACTATGAAATACTAACTTTATATTTTATATGTTTTTTTTTTTTTTTAAAAGTCTATTTTATACTTTGTGTACTTAGAAATATAGTATTTTGTTTTTAATATTACCCACACTCAGGCAGTGCCTTAGTGGGTTTTCATTTCTTGTTTATACTATATGTTATTATGTTTTATGTTATAATATACTATTAATTTTCTATTATACATTATATGTAAAAGGAAATGAGAATAAATAAAGTTAAAAAAAAAAAAAAAAAAAAAAAAAAATAGCTTTAGCCTTATTTAGTTACCAGGTATGAATAGTCAAGAAAAAGTCCAAATGAATGTTCAATTTTTTAGAACAACTCTCTTTTTATAAATTTTAAAGTTATAAAAAGAGAGTGGTTCTAAAAAAAATAATTATTAAAAAATAAATTAACACAAACAGTGCTACAATTATTTATTTTTAATCTTAACAGAAAAATTGTCAACATGTCTGAAACTGGGTGACTCCTTCCACAGACAACAGAGATGAGCATAAAAATATGTAGCATTTTTTCGCATACTATAACTGCTCTTAGTACCGAGTAAAATTATACTGTATTTTTTTACATTAACTCCACACAGCCATCTTTAATTGGGGAGTGGATTGGATATGGAAATAAAATGTACAGAAGTGGGTGTTAGCGAAATTTTGAGTAAAAAAATAAAGTGCCTACATAATTTTGACCTGAAGGTGGCATAGAGGGCACCCAAGTATGTATTTAAGCTTGATACCACAAGCCAAAAGATATTTCGTAAAGTACCTACCTGTATTAATCCTGTAAGTTCTGATCGTTCAAGGATCCGGCTACCAGAAGAGGGAAGAGAGTTGCTGCTCGGATACCACTTAACGTTATAGTATTTTATTGGCAGCTTACTAGGGACGTCGAGTTCTGGTGGAGACATTATCTTTTATGGCTTCTTGTTGTGTCGTCGACACTTTGTAAAATTCATGTCGGGTTTTGTTGCTTAGGGCTTTTGGTATGAGGAATCAATTAGAGAATTTTAAAAGCTTAGAAATGTATCTACAAATAACGTTGCAGAGGTCTTTACGTTAAAATCCGATTGATAGGTAAGTGATACAAATATGTCTACCAGAGAGGAGAAAAATCGATGTATTTGAAAGGTGTGTTTCAAGCGGGAGATTTTCCTGAATAGCTTGTAGGAAAATCCTTCTAAACAAAGGGAGCAAAATATCAACTCTTACACGATTCAATATCATTTAAACCTTTGATAATATCCCTCGCAGAGTTCGAGAGTCTAGAGTTAACTTTTTCAGACCATGTGTATATTTGAAAATACATAGATTTCAGATTTTTTTCCTCTATTTTTAAACAAATAAAAACGGCGGTATTCGCTTTCTAATTGCTGGTATAACTAGTTTTGCGCTATTTTTTTATTGGATTTTAGCTGCTAGTTTGGGCGGTAGCCATTTAAACATCATTTTTTTCAGTTTAATCTATTGGAGCTGTTTTTCCTGATAGATATCTTGTTTCTTGTTTCAATTTGTGTGGCGGGCCCGACCGAGAGAGACTGGTTGAGGGAGGCCTTTTGACCCATTGCCTTGCACCGCAGTCGAAAGGATGGATTCATGGACACATTGACCCCCAAATTGCTACCCACCCTATATACCTTTTTCCTTCCCAGAACGTCCTCACCTTCTTTTCCTTAAAAAGATCCTACACATACCATCCTCCAAGATGACATAGGCCCGTAGGGAAATTATTTTTCTCAGGGCCATCCTTTCTTTGGAGTATGGAGCTAATTAAAAAAAAAAACATTTTGAAGGTAACATACTCGTATATATACCTATATATTTTAATTGTATTAAATGTTACATTTTGGTATGTGCAATACAGTGAACAATTTGTTGTTTTATGTGAAATACGTCCTCTGAGACTTAATGTTCTTTCAATGCAATAACTTCTAAACTATTAAAAAAAATATATATATCAAATACAGTAGCAAATTTAATCATATATGTTCTACCCAAGTTCTACCTCTACCACTGCCAGTTTTAATTAAAGATCTGAGAGGGTTTAGAGTTTTTTCGGTTTTAATACCTACATTAATATTTTAATATTTAAACCTACTTATTACTCAATATTTCATTAATTTCATGACGCAAGGACTCATTTTTTGTTGCTTTAGAAGAAAAGCAAGAGTTTCTTACAACATTTTAGATAACAAGTTGGTTCGAGAAAAATTAAAAAAAATACAACTCTTTATCATGTGCCAATAAATAAAATTAAATCCCATGTACGCAGTACAAACCAGTAAAGGTAATTTCACTATACTCGATTGTGAATGCACTTTGACGAGGACCTATGTAGACATATGAATTCATTGAAAGTCCTGGATATTGCAAACCTCGATCCCAAAGCGACTTCTTAGATATACATATTGACTCTTCAAGAATTCAATAAATTCCATAAAACCAGAACCAATCCATTCAAACCAATAAACAGAATTGAAACGTAAATTTTATTTAAGTACCTACTTCGGTATTTAAGATAAGTACCCCAAGTCTTCTTCTCAGTAACTTGAGCCATAAAGTTATTACTTTGATAGAATGATCAATATTACGCGGTAAAATTCTCGGTAACTTTTCGCAACACGAAGTTTACATAAACATCGTAACGCAGCCCATAAATATCTTGTACGTTTTTCACTCGCGTTTATCTACAGATATTTGGCGGAAGATTTCCACCGCAGTCCAAGAAATAATAAAAAATAAATGTATTAAATTTATACGGGTATTTTTGAGTGTTTTTTTTGGGTATTGGGAGATGTGCTCTGTGTTGTTATGTGTCGCACTAGTTAAATACCACCAATAATAGTGGAAACGTTTAAGGCACCGTATCTGCGCTCAAAAAGAAGAAGATGGAGAGCTATGTAATTATGAATGTTGGAGAGAGCGCACTAATATTTAAAACGATAAAATTGAAGCGAAAATTGTAAAAATGTTTAATAAAACATGACTCGTTTAAAAATAGCAAACATCTCGTGGGGGTTCTCTAAAACAGCATTCAAAGAAACACTGTGAATTTTTTCAAACATATAAATTGTGAAATTACTGAAACAAACGTATTATTTATAATTTTCGGAGCATACTTTGCGATTTTTTTCTATCGAAGGAATTTCATATAATTTGCGTTTCGGCATTGGGGAATGTATAGATATTATCTTCAAAAATAAGAATTTTTTTAAAAATCTTAAAAACTTCAAAGGTTTAAGCGAGATATGTAAGAAATCGGTAGAAATTCGGGAAGCGAGGCTTAAGAGGAAGCCATAAGCCAAAAATGTATTTATTCTTAGTGTGCCTTATATCGCCTCGACTATAGGTAATATATATATACCTACTAACTAGCTTTTACACTTTGCACTTTATTGTATTTCTGGTCTTATTACTGATTTTTTCTTATTACTCATAGTATTTCATTTCTTTTATGATGTTTAATTTTTTTATGTTTTTAATTTCTGTTGTAAAAGCCCACTAGGGCGTAAATAAATAAATAAATAAATAAATAAATAAATAAATAAATATGCATAAAAATCGCTTGGCATATGGAATCTAAATCTCAAGCGCGAAAGTGGTTTTTATTTATTTTGTGGACAATTTTATAAAAAGGAAATAAAGTTAATCAATGGAAACTGTCACAGAAAATCTTAGCCATAAAATTATATTTTTTATAGGCTGTTTGGTAAAAAAAGTTTAAATTTTTTTTTATTGGATTAGTATGTGTGTTATTTCACAATTAATTCATTTAAAATAATATATAGTATATTTTTGGCATGATGAAGAGCGGAAGATACTCTCAGTACTTACGCGCTGGTGTTAAACCATTATTCAGAATTGAAACGTTGCTTGAAATGGTTTTAGCCGTGTTTGGTGACCAGATCTCAAAAGCCAGGTACTTCCTCACCTTCATCTCCCTCACCTCCTTCCCCTTTCCACTACCTTCAGCCTCACAACATACCCCAATTGGGGATGACATAGTCTCTGGCTCCAGACGGGAGCAGCTGAGACTCTTGTGAGGTATTCATATAAAAAAAAATATATAAAAAAAACCAAAAAACAAAAAAACTGTTAAATAACGATAAAAGGCGAAAACTAAATCAATTTTGACCGTAATAATATTTCAGGTTTTTGCTCACACTCGTCTAGGTCCAGGCCATGTTTCGCAATGTCAGGGCGGAGGTACCTAATGACTTTCATTTCAAAAAAAGATTCCTTAAAAAGTTTTAGTAAAGTAATAAAATGTAATATTTCTGTATCATTGCAAGGACTTGTATCGTTCTGTATTTTCCATCCCTCGCCCCGTGGTTACCTCCTTGCTAAGGGTTGTTGGTTTATGTCGAGTACGTGACCCAATTAAAAGCAATAGATTGAGATCACTCTGCCAAGTCTTGACCTCGCACTCAGACTCTTAACTCAATGAGATAACAGAGGCTTAGCAGAGCGAAGTGTTCCAGGAAGGTTCCACAAGAAAAGTGGGAGGATGTTAACCGATCATTTTGTGTTCTCCTTGCCCCAACGTTCACTAAATGGCTAAGAAAAGATTTTATATTTATTTTATTAGCTCCGCACAGGAGGCCCTGAAGAAAATAATTCCCCTCAGGGCCTATGTCATCTTTAAGGATGCTGTGTGGAGGGTCTTTTTAGGAGAGGAATTTTTTGGAATGGGAAAGGGTATGGGGGGTGGGTAGGAATCCATCCCTCTCTCTGCGGTGCAAGGCGATAATCCGAGAGAGCACGGGTGGAGAAGTCAAAGGAACTTCCTTAGCACTTATGAAAACTTCTTTAGCACCGTTGTGATTTGAAACTTGATGAAACGAAAAAGAAAAACTAAAAAGAGACAAACACATACATCGAGAGTATTATCGGTCCCCCTTTGTACCGTAGTTTCCTCATTCTTGTCCACAACAGTTATCTGAAAGTTTCACTTCTACCGCGTGTGAATTGCACACTCTGTTTTTTTTCTTTAAATTTGCTTATTCTAAGTATTTTTATAATTTCAATGGGAACTTTTTTTTATTTAAGGACAATATAAAATAAAATTACAAAATAAGCAAAAATACAAAGTAAAGTGGTTTTTTCACAGTCCTCTTCACTAGGTATTCCTGTTCCGAGGCGGACTATATGTTGTTGTATGGGTGTTGATATTTGTTTCCTCATCTTCTGGTTTGTTGATTTTAGCAATATAAACAATAAATAAAATAAGAAGTTTTTTTGTTTGTTTTCTGTAGGTTGCTTGAGGTTACTTCATAATATTAATGATTTCCTCTTCTTCATGTTTACTTAGCCATAATTAGATGTCTTTTTTAAACTTTTGTATCTCCATGGTGTTTTTAATTTCAATTGGAAGGCCATTATATAATTTTGTAGGATGGAAAGCTAAGCTATACATTTGGATATTTTGGAAGTTTTAGTCAAAGATGTTAAGGTTTTAAAAGGAACCATCTTTTTACGGAAAATGTTAGGTTGGTAGAGATGGGATTAAATAGAAACTAAAATCGTGATTTCTCGTAGAAAACTGTTTACAGTGAATGGATACATAAGTTAACTCGTAAACAGATTCTTTTGTTGATCTTTCCCGTTTATTTTCTTAGCTTACTATTACGTTCTACCATTCCATAAGTCGAACGTTGAACCTGTAAACAAGGCGTAAATTGTAAACGTACTTAAATTATTACCGGTTGTATTAAATTGCACAACCTTGGGACTGTAATTCTCAGTTTAATGGCTTAATGTTAATTGAGAGAAACATCTATATAAAATTGATTGCTATACTTAGGTAAATAGTCAAAATTATATATGGATAATTTTATTTTTATTTTTAACTTTGTGAGTAAAACCTCAAATTGTAATATTTAATTAAATGAAGACAATATTAGCGAAACTCAATCGTAAATCTGGAGACAGAAAAATCAGAAAAAGATATTGGCACCTCTAGGATTCGAGCCCAGGACCTTCTACTTTCATGGCAACAGCTCTACCAACTGAGCTAAGGTGTTTATATCCGATTCGGTCACTTTTAACTGTATCATACTTCGACTACGAACTACCAACATTATCATTGTTTTCTTAAAGCACATATTATTGGATGCTATATTTAAATATGATTGCAAGATTCAAACCCGAAGTAAATGCTATCTAGATAGTGTCTGGATAAATTTTATCCATTTTATTTTTAATATTCGACATCTATTGACTTTTCTGCAAGTCTAGGATGAATATTTAGTTTATTTTTCAGATTTTCGATTTAGTTTCGCTAATATTGACTTCAATTAATTAAATGTTACAATTTGAGGTTTTACTCATAAAGTTAAAAGTTATTTTCGTAAATGTTGTCTTCAATTAATTAAAAATTATATAGTTTTATTAACAACTTAACTGCTTCAATAACATGATTTTGAAAATGTTTAGTGATAAATTGATCCCACTGACTTGGTATAATTATATCTCTCCATTAGTATTCTGGGCAAAGAGGAATAAATTTGATAGTTAGGTCCAGAATTTCTGCACTGAAATAATCCCGGCTTCTAGTATTACGTTGTGGAATCCCAAAGCTTATCAATGCAAGCAATTCTGGACTATCAATTCCATCACGTAAAATTTTATATAGAAATGCCAAGTCATTGAAAATTCTTAGGTTGACAATTATATTTATAGCATATCCGTATCATTTAAAAGATTGTTGTAGTTCAGCAAAATTCCTGGAATAGCCATTTTAATACTTAGAAAACGTTAAAAAAAGTGTTCTTTCAATAGCTTATAAGTACGTGAATATTATTATGTGGGCTCTAGACGAGAAAATTGTACTCAAGTTGATTTCTAACAAAGGCAAAATATAAAAGTTTAATACACTAAATATTGTTGAAATTTCTAGTTATAAATCCCAATATTTGTAAGTCATTATTACAGATTTCCATCAAAATGTGGTTAACAAAAGAAAGGTTGGATCGAATATGTCTAATTTATGTTAATGTCCCAAGAGCATTATTATCAATATGTTTAAAGTACGATATTTTTATTTGCCACCATGCAAGAAGAGAAATTATTTCATAATAAAGTTGAATCACTCACCAAAATTAGTTTAATTATAACAAAAAGCAACTTTCGTTGACCCTACTTAAAAGCTCTGCTAAAAAGTTCACAAAACGTCTGCCAAAAATTTTATTGATTTTTTAGTGACTTATGTATTTTTATTACTTTAAAGAAAGACAAACGTACCCGGATTATAAATTGCTGTAATATAATTAACCGATTCTCACTTCTAGATAAACTTAAGCTTTCGTACATTTGTTTAATAAAAAATATATGTATGTATATCTCTTCCAGCGTAACGATGCGTAAGTTTTGATCCTGTTTTAACAATTCTAAAAACTTTTAGCACAGCAATATAAGATATATTCTTATCCACAATTATTTTAAAGTAACTCTTGTTGCATTGAAAGACAAAACTAAGCAAGACAATCACAAGAGTCTCTCTCTGGACACTAGATTAATTCGCATAACATATATATTTTTAATGAGTCTAGTTTTTTGACTGTTAATTCATGGTGGAATTCGAATTGTATTTGTATTAGAATTGAAATTAAAAAACTTTTGCACTTTGTTCCACTTTTTTAATAAAATGGCTCAGCTCTCACTTGAAATTGACATAATCACGTTACTTAACCCTTAACCGGAATCGTGGGTCCATTTGGACCCGACAAAAACAAAAAAACCGTTTATTTATTAAACGCGCGCAGTTACACTTTTGCGCGCCAATCTAATCTCATTACGTCGCGAGTCTCGGCGGGTGCCAGACGCGTGGTGCTTACAATTTACTGGAAGTAGAGGTAATGAACTATCGAGGGTCCAATTGGACCCACGATTCCAAGTACGTAACTTTTATGTAAATGTAAACATATTTAATTTGTATTGTTTTAGGTATTTTTTGGAACAATCGCGTGTAATCTTACTGATAAAGATATTGAAGAATTGTTATTGGACGAAAATGAGTTAGATCCAGAACCTTTAAGTGATTTTGAACCTTGTGACGAAGAAAACATTAGTCAAAATGAAAATACGGCACACTTATACACTTCACACTCTAGTGACTCTTCAAGGAAAAAGAGGAAGATCTTATTTAAGTGGTCCTAAGAATGACAATAAACAATCACAGAAGTGTGAAAAATGCTGGAACTATATATGTAAGATTCACGTGCAAAAAAGGATATTGTGTAGCAAGTGCCTTACATAAAATGATAAAAATACTGAGATTTTTTAAAAAATTTTCATATCTCACCATTTTTTTTGTTTTTGAATGATCTCATAAAGAATGTTTGTTTTTGTTAATGGGAAGAGATGTAAAACCCTGTACTTCGATTAGTTTTTTAAATTTTTTATTTTGTTATTATAATTTTACATGTCAAAAAAGAGACTGATAAAAAGTTGTGCTAAACTTGGTTCCTAAGAAGATAAGCCAAAAAGATGTATAATTTAAAAATTTTGATTAATAAAACTACCTTACATACTACAAACAACTAGTTTCAATACATCTATAACCCGTTTAATGGTTAATAACGTCTATATTACTAAAAAAAACTTTATTTTAATTAGCGGGTCTATTTGGACCCGCGATTCCAGTAACGTTGACCGAAATAGCGATTCCGGTTAAGGGTTAATATTTGGTAAAACAATCTGTAGTATATGTGAAAATATATGTAGTTTTAATGTCTCTCAACGGATGTCATTAGTACAGATAGTTATATGTAGTTTTACTACATTGTCTGAAAAGAGGTCAGTAATGCTGTACCATATGATAGAGATAACTGTCACCTAATCGGGTTTAATACCCGAACGGTTACGAAGAGAGCCGATGATATCCGATTGTCAGGTGGGCACCTAAGTGACCATTTATCCTGCCACAGATTAACACAGAGCATCCTTTTATTTCGTTAAGTCCAGTTAAATATTCATTGTAAATAAGATGATAATAAACCGATGAAGCGAAGTACCATTAAAACTCCTAATTATCCAAGTTGTATTGTTGTTCATCAGAGAAAACAACAGTACACCACACAGTACAATAACAAGTTTAACATTAACAAACAAAACCGACCTGAATACCCCTCATCTGAGTTAAGCCAAAGAACTGTGAACTGTGAACACTGTCACATGTCGGGATCTCAGTTGGCTCAAATGTAGCCACTCGCAAAGGCCTTTCTGAGTACTTCCGAGCACCTTCGATCTCAAGGCCACTTGGCAAGGATCTAAGGGGGAAAGCAGCGCTGTTCAAAGTTAGTAGAATGTTACAAAGAGGTCAAAACTAAGGTGAAATGCTTTAAGGCATCTAATAGGTTTTTGTTGGAGACGCATCTCAAACAAACCTTATTACCTTAGTCATGTAACTCTATAAAACCTAGCACCCTACCCATTAAAATCCGTTATTTTTATTGTGGCTTTTGAAAATGATTTAATCACATATATTTAATCACATAATCAGATCAGAAACATTAATATACTAACGGAGACTCATGAAAAATCACAGGATATTGTAAATTTAGCATTTGTAAAGCCAGGAGCGCAACATGAAAAAAAATTCGGGGGGGCGGGGGTTATACACAGCCTAAAATGTATGTATACATACTTAGTTTATACGTTTAAAAGCTTGTGGACAGTGTACACAAAAACTAACTGCAAAACAATTTAAATTAAATACCAAATACAAGGACACAAATTAGATGAGATTCTTTTTCTTTAGTTAAGTACGTGCACATTATGCCGCGCAGTGCGAACTTGATTACAGTCACTTTAATATAAAGTAGATTCCACTGTTTCTATGCAAATGTAGAGTGTCACACCAATTTATTAATAAAAAATCATAGAATGCACAACAAGTTATTTTTTTAATTAGTGTATAATTTAAAAAAAATTACAATTTGATATTACCTTGCACGTCATGGAACACGATCCAGAAGAGGCACTACTTATTAGAAACTAATGTTGACTGGGCCATAATGTATTCACACCTGTATTGTCATATTATTTAATGCATAATGTACTCGTATCCAACATCTATGAGCATATATTGTATGGCTTCATTCTGTAGCTTATTTACGCATCAAATAATTAATAAATAAATTATACCCCTTACTAACAAACGTCTTTTAAATTTTATTCAACAGTAGTTCTTTTTCAGTGTGTAAAATTTAAAACGAGTTAATTAGTAATACTCGGTGTGTAGAATAAAACCGTGTTTTGCGATTCATATTCGAATATTTAACCGAACTCTGAAACACTTTCAAAATGAATTTCTATGATTTTCAAGATTTTTAAGGAATTTTGAAAAGTAAATCCACATTCTTTAAAGTTTTGAAGGCACAAGACATCTACTGCATCAATATTTCCACGAAGAGGGGTCCCAAATCGAAACCTTGCGGAACGCCTGGTGATCTCCGAAAGTAATTAGACATATCTGATTTTGATTTTATATTTTATTTATGATACAATAATTTTCAAGATTTTGAAGGACTCGACGAAATTTCTGAAAGGTAACTCACATTCTCTGAAATTTTAAGGCACAAAACATCTACGGCATCAATATTTCCACGAATAGGGGTCCCAAATCGAAACGTTGCGGAACGCCTGGTGATCTCCGAGAGGAATTGGACCAATCTGCTAATGTCACGTACTCGGGATAAAGTTTCCAGCCTCCCTGTCGAGGTGCCGAGGGAGCGGCGACGGTCACGTGACCAGGTGAGATCGTGTTTAAAGTTATAATGGGCCTTGGAATTAGTTATGGCGGAAGGACCCTTGATGCTTGCCTGAATAATTATTTATTATTATTAGTATTTAGGGTCAGGTGAATTTAAATTATACTTTGATTAAAACTGCCACGTTTGTTGACACTGAGAAGGTCAGAAAATAGGCTTTATTTAACCAACCTTCCGGTCAGCGGTTGAGTGGGCATAGCACTTGGGTTCCATCCGGGCGTCGCGTGTTTAATTCCTCAGCTGGCTAAGTCCTCCAACACAACACAAGCAACATTTTCGGCTTTCTGTGGTGGTAGTAGGAGATTTTCAAACATTGTTGGGTTATTCGTAACCCGGGAACGTTTGTCTTTCTTTTTAAAAAAATAATTCAAATTAATAATTATCTTACATGAAAAACAATAATACAACTTTACACAATAATTTATAATTAAGCGTACATTTTAAATACAAAATGAAATGGCTCAGAGTTAGGAAATATACACTAAGATGTCCTTCAAAACATCAAACGGTTGAAAAAGATTAAACATATTTAATAAGTCAAATAGCCAATTTAAAATCAATATCCGCCTGTCATCTAACAAACATTTTCCGATAAAATTGGTTTATTAAACTTGAATACATTTCTTAAGAATTTCCCGATTAGACAATAAAACTTAATATTTTCTGAAAATACAATTTTTTATAGAAAGTATTAGAAAGACAGGTTTATTTCGAAATTTTTATTTTTATTTAGATGGTTATAAACTAACTTTTATTATAATAACTAGCTTATGCCCGTTGCAAATGCAACTAACGGGTTAAAACACTATGAAAATTTATGTGTGAACGTGGATAAAGCGAAGAGCGGGTGTTCAATTATAAATATGAAGAAAAAAACGATGTTTGAATGTGGATAAAACGAAAAAATAGTTTCTGCTTTCAGTACCTACTCACTGAGTTCATCAATTTATTTTGAGACAGCTTTTGCCCGTTGCAAAGCAACTAACGGGTTAAAACTAACTTGACTTACTAACTTACAGAAAAAAATTATTTCATAGTGCGCTAGTAGGTGCTTAGAAGGAAGGTTGTTGTAATTTTTCACAAAAACGACGCTATAAAAATGTATAAATCAGAATTTCTAAGAAACTAAAACTTTGATTTATTGCAGTTAAAAAAATTACAGAAAAATATTATTTCATAGTAAATGGGTAGGTACTTAAAAGATACTTTGTTGTAATTTTTCACAAAAACGACGCTATAAAAATGTATAAATCAGAATTTCTAAGAAACTAAAACTTTGATTTATTGCTGTTAAAAAAACTACAGAAAAAATATTATTTCATAGTAAGCGGGTAGGTACCAACTGCCCTGCAGGCATGGTAGGCATGCGCACATCTAAACCCAAAGTTTCATCGCAATCGGATGAATGGTTTAGCAACGCTTAGCGGTTAAACATACAAATACATATAAAGCCGCCCGCAGGGCCTAGCAGCAAAAACCTGTCATACGTCAGTATATAGACACCATCGCAGGCATGCACCATCAAAACCCAAAGTTTCAACGCAATCGGATGAATGGTTTCGCAACGCTTAGCGGTTAAACATACAAATACATATAAAGCCGGCCGCAGGGCCTAGCAGCAAAAACATGTCATACGTTCGTATATAGACATCATTTTAGGCATGCACACATCAAATTCCCAAATTTTCATCGCAATCGGATGAACGGTTTAGCAATGCGTAATTTCATGATGCCAGAGCTCACCATTGTATGCAGAAACCATCGCGGGCATGCGCACATCAAATCCCCAAAGTTTCATCGCAATCGGACAAATGGTTTAGCAACGCATAGCGGACATACATACATACTTACTTGCAAATATTTTTTTGATTTATATATATATAGAAGATAGCTTGTATCCGGCATGCGTTGCTATACCATTTAATAAAGAAAATGTTTCTACCTGCGTGTCTTTTCTCATTTGTTCCAATCCCCTTCCCCCCCCCCTTTCCTCACCAGGGTCCTCTTCCCCTTCCCACTCCGCTTCCCTCACCTTCCCTCCCCCCACTTCACTCCTACGCTTCTCCGTCTCGTAAACCCCCTCCCGAGTTCCCCTCCCCCCTCCCAGGTTCCCCCCCTTCCTGTTTCCATCCCCCCTGCCTCATTACATACACTAATTCCCGGTATATTTAGTTTTCAAACAGCTCGCGCGCCACCTATTCAATTTTTTTTTACAAATTTCGTCAAGCCAGAACTCACCAGTAGTTTTATACAAACCTTGTACTAACAATAACGAACACAACAAAAAAAGAATTTTTCAATTTGTTGCAGTCCTTCAGAAGTTATGAGCGTACGTACATTTTCTTACAAATTTTATAATTCCAGAACTCACCAGTAGTTTTACTGCTTAAAAAAAAGCGCTATATGAATTTAATACTTAAAAAATATCCCGTTCAACTTCGAGTAATTTCATTGTAAAATTAGAAAACTAATACATATGCAATACCGTCGGATGATACCGAGTGTTTATGTGCAGGTAGGAACCTACTTATATTCTGAGTATAGGTACTTGCATACATACGTAAAAAAGAACTCATATTTAGGCTGGGTTGTTTAACGAAATTAAAAATTCTTCAATTTTTCAAGTCAATTTTAACGTTCTGCAAAAGTTCGGTTCGAATTCTATTCAAGTTCTGTAATTATTTCAGTTTTATGATGCAACTGGCATTTACTGATAAAAAAACAGAACTTACACAGAACGTGAAATTAACTAACGTAAAAAAATTGTTAAATTATTCAGTATCGGTGAAACAACATTACCTTAGTAAATTAAATTGCATTTAAACTTAAATAATTGTGTGGCTACCCATTACGGTAGGTACCTACGCATTCCTTACAAAATTCCGGCAATTTTTTTTGCTGTTTTCATCATATTTGCAATACTACCGAAATAAGTAGGCACCTACCCTGAATGAATAACATTTCAATTTGAAGTGAATCTATGGACACGTATTTTCTTGTTTTTTTTGCAAAATGTTATATGATTGTCATCTCCTCCTGAACATTTTTTAATGAAACGAACACGAAATTTTGGTGTTAAAAGTTGCCTTATATTGCCGGGTACCGTATTTTTCAAAAACATCCAAGCTGGAATCGTTTTTCCGGCCGCAATGCCGTTTCCCGAAAAACAACAACCCAAACCGCTGAGAGATCCGTTTTGTTTTGACATCTCGGGTAACTGATAACTGACCTGTCTCAACATTCTCTCTAGTATTTTCCATTGCATTGAAACTAAGGCCTAATTTGTGGTTTTTTTTTTAATGCGAACCTGTCGGCGGGAACTATAACTGAGCCGAATTGGTTGATTTAATGAGTAGTTCCAGTTTTCGCCGCAAATTTATATAATTTTCGCTCTTAAAATGTGTCAGTTCAATTTTATGTGAGTTTCCTGTCTAGTCTATTTTTTTTATGAAAATCTTGAAGCTAGCGTATTTATTTAAATTCAGACGAAGCTGCCATTTCAAACGGATGAAAATAGAACTACAACAGTATTCGATAGACATTTGATTTTTTCTAATGTGAATAATCCATACTTGTATTCCGCACCGCTAGATGTCTCCCGTAAAGTTTTGGCAAACATATTGAAATGTTTCCCCTATCAAAAAAAAAAACAACTGCTAGTGGCTGGAAAATAATCGACTCTTCGAAGGATTGCGAACTTTGAAGTGTTCCAAAATAGCGAGCGCTAATGTCCATTCTCGCGTGTCAGCCGTCGGGACAATTTCCTTCGAACAAAATTGAACCTTGAGGTGTGCGAAACTCGAGGATCGGAGAGGTCGTTTTGGCGTGCCAGCGGCATTTTTGCGTCGCCAAGCCAAATTAAACCTTGAGGTTGGTGAAACGCGAGGGGCGGTGAGGTCGATTTTCCCGTCAAGCGAAAAGTGAGTTTTTTGAAAAACCAAACAATACTATATAACTAGAAGTTTGCCCGTTGCAAAGCAACTAACGGGTTAAAACTAACTTGACTTACTAACAGAAAAAAAAATATTTCGTAGTAAGCGGGTAGGTACCTACGGTTAAACATACAAATATATATAAAGCCGCCCACAGGGCCTAGCAGCAAAAATCTGCCATACGTAAGTATATAGACACCATTGTAGGCATGCACACATCAAATCCCCAAAGTTTCATCGCAATCGCATGAACGGTTTAGCAATGCGTAATTTCATGATGCCAGAGCTCACTTTTGTATACAAAAACCGTCGTGGGCATGCACACATCAAATATACAATTTTTTATCGCAATCGGATGAAAGGTTTAGCAACGCTTAGCGGTTAAACACAGAATTATGTATAAAGCCGCCCGCAGGACCTAGCAGCAAAAAGCTGCCACACTACATACACTAATTCCCGGTACATTTAGTTTTCAAACAGCTCATGCGTCACCTATTAATTTTTTTTATACAAATTTCGTGAAGCCAGAACTCACCAGTAGTTTTATACAAACCTTGTATTAACAATAACGAACACAACAAAAAAAGAATTTTTCAATTTTCTGCAGTCCTTCAGAAGTTATGAGCGTACGTACATTTTCATAAAAATTTTATAATGCCAGAACTCACCAGTAGTTTTACTGCTTAAAAAAAGCGCTATACGAATTTAATACTTGAAAAAAATATCCCGTTCAACTAAGAGTAATTTCTGTAAAAGTTCGGTTCGAATTCTATTCAAGTTTTATAGATATTTTTGTTTTATGATGCAACTGCCATTTACTGATAAAAAATAGAACTTACACAGAACGTGAAAATGAACTTAAAAAAATTGTTTAATTATTCAGTATCGTGGAAACAACATTACCTTAGTAAATTAAATTGCATCAAAAACCTAAATAATTGTCTATCTACCCATTCCGGTAGGTACCGCCGCTTTTCCTTAAAAAATTCCGGCAATGTTTTTGCTTTTTTCATCATATTTGCAATAGGTACTACCGAAATAAGTAGGTACCTACCCTTGAAATCAATTACATTTCAATTTGTTCTGGCCGGTAAATATCTATCCTTCTGAAGTTAATCTATGGGCGTATATTGTCGTGTTTTTTTTCGAAAATTTTATAGGATTTTCGGTGACCCTGAACTTTTTTACATGGGACGGACACGTTAAATTGTTATCAAAAGATGCGGGATGTTTTCGAGTACCGTATTTTTCAAAAACATCCAAGCCGGAATCGTTTTTTGGGCCGTAATGCCGTATACTTCAAATCAACAACCCAAACCGCTGAGAGGTCCGTTTTATTAGAGTAAACATATGACATTTCGGATACTGGGCTGTCTCAACATTTGCTGATTAAGCGCGGGTCTTTTGTATTGGGTACTTACCTACTATATTATACACAGACAGATAATATTCCATAATTATATTTTTTACACAGGCAAGACCGATGCACAAATTTGCACCAATCCCGCTAAAATTTAGGCCCTGCCGAGCTATGCAATTTGAAATCCGCCATTAAAAAAAAAAAATTCTTCATACAAAACCTATTAGGGCGGGGTCTGCTTTTTTTAAGGTGGTAGTGGCTTTTAACGCCATCACGACTCCATCTTCAGTGTTGCAAAGTTCGAGAAAAATTATAAAATTTTAATATACCAGCCAATTTTACAGGCTGCAAACCATTTGCATTTATCGATGAAAGTGAATTTTTCGCAAATGTCAGAAAAATGTCGAATTTGATTGCAATATTGTGAAACATTTTCAAGGGGGAGCTAAACATGTTTTGGTTTTAAAAGTTTCTAAAACTTGTAATGTTTATATTTATTCAAAAACATCTCCGCCGGAAGGTGTACTTTTAACGCAATCTTTAATTCCGTAATGCCCCTATAAAATGTCAATTTTTCTAAAGAACTTTCTCGAAGCCGTTTAATTAATTAGAATAAATTCCTAGCAAAATCAGTTTTGTACGGGAAACTAACTTTTTTTTACTTCCCTTCTCGATCCGACGTTTTTAAAGGGGCGAACCTGTCGGCGGGAAATATAACCTAGCCGAATTGAGTGATTTTATGAGTAGTTCCAGTTTTCGCCGCAAATTTAAATAATTTTTCGCTCTTAAAATGTGTCAATTCAATTTTATGTGAGTTTCCTGTCTAGTCTATTTTTTTTGTGAAAATCGTGAAGCTAGCGTGTTTATTTAAATTCAGACGAAGCTGCCATTTCGAACGGATGAAAATAGAACTACAACAGTATTCGATAGACATTTGATTTTTTCTAATGTGAATAATCCATACTTGTATTCCGCACCGCTAGATGTCTCCCGTAAAGTTTTGGCAAACATATTGATAACGATGAAAAATGTTTCCCCTAACAAAAAAAAAAACAACTGCTAGTGGCTGGAAAATAATCGACTCTTCGAAGGATTGTGAACTTTGAAGCGTTCCAAAATAGCGAGCGCTAATGTCTATTCTCGCGTGTCAGCCGAAGGGACAATTCTAGACTTCGAGCCAAAGTGAACCTTGAGGTTGGTGAAACGCGAGGGGCGGTGAGGTCGATTTTCGCATCAAGGAAAAAGTGAGTTTTTTGAAAAACCAAGCAATACTATATAACTAGCTTATGCCTGTTGCAAATGCAACTAACGGGTTAAAACTAACTTGACTTACTAACTAACAGAAAAAAAAACCATAGTAAGCTGGTAGGTACCTACGGTTAAACATACAAATATATATAAAGCCGCCCACAGGGCCTAGCAGCAAAAATCTGCCATACGTTAGTAAATAAACACCATTGTAGACATGCAAACATCAAATCCTCAAATTTTCATCGCAATCGAATGAATGGTTTAGCAACGCTTAGCGGTTAAACATACAACTATGTATAAAGCCGCCCGCAGGACCTAGCAGCAAAAACCTGCCATACGTTAGTATATAAACACCATTGTAGACATGCACACATCAAATCCTAAAAGTTTCATCGCAATCGGATGAATGGTTTAGCAATGCGTAATTTCATGATGCCAGAGCTCACTTTTGTATACAGAAACCGTCGTGGGCATGCACACATCAAATCCTCAAATTTTCATCGCAATCGGATGAATGGTTTAGAAACGCTTAGCGGTTAAACATACAACCATGTACAAAGCCGTCCGCAGGACCTAGCAGCAAAAACCTGCTATACGTTAGTATATAAACACCATTGTAGAAATGCACACATCAAATCCCCAAAGTTTCATCACAATCGGATGAACGGTTGAGCAATGCGTAATTTCGTGTTGCCAGAGCTCACCCCCACTTCACTCCTAGGCTTCTCCGTATCGTAAACCCCCTCCCGAGTTCCCCTCCCCCCCTTCCTGTTTCCACCCCCCCCCCCCCACCTGCCGCATTATTAATACACTAATTCCCGGTACATTTATTTTTCAAACAGCTCGCGCGCCATCTATAATTTTTTTTTTTACAAATTTCGTAATCCCAGAACTCACCAGTAATTTTATACAAACCTTGTACTAACAATAACGAACACAACAAAAAAAGAATTTTTCAATTTGTTGCAGTCCTTCGGAAGTTATGAGCGTACGTACATTTTCATACAAATTTTATAATGCCAGAACTCACCAGTAGTTTTACTGCTTAAAATAAAGCGCTATATGAATTTAATACTTTTAAAAAATATTCCGTTCAACTTCGAGTAATTTCATTGTAAAATTAGAAAACTAATACGTATGCAATATCGTCGGATGATATCGAGTGTTTATGTGCAGGTAGGAACCTACTTATATTCTGAGTATAGGTACTTGCATACATACGTAAAAAAGAACTCATATTTAGGCTGGGTTGTTTAACGAAATAAATTTTTTTTTAATTTTTCAAGTCAATTTTAACGTTCTGTAAAAGTTCGGTTCGAATTCTATTCAAGTTCTGTAAATATTTCAGTTTTATGATGCAACTGGCATTTACTGATAAAAAAACACAACTTACACAGAACGTGAAAATGAACTTTAAAAAATTGTTAAATTATTCAGTACGTGGAAACAACATTACCTTAGTAAATTAAATTGCATCAAAAACCTAAATAATTGTCCAACTACCCATTCCGGCAGGTACCGGCGCATTTCCTTACAAAATTCCGGCAATGTTTTTGCTTTTCTCGTCATATTTGCAATACTACCGAGATAAGTAGGTACCTACCCTGAATTAATAACATTTCAATTTGGCCGGTAAATATCCACCCTACTGAAGTGAATCTATGGACACCAATTTTCTTGTTTTTTTTGGAAAATTTTATAGGTTTTTCGGCGACCCTGAAATTTTTTACATGGAACTAACACAAAATTTTGGTCTTAAAAGTTGCCTAATATTGCCGGGTACCGTATTTTTCAAAAACATCCAAGCTGGAATCGTTTTTCCGGCCGCAATGCCGTTTCCCGAAAAACAACAACCCAAACCGCTGAGAGATCCGTTTTCTTTTGACATTTCAATTTGCTGTTGAAGCGCGGGTAAATCTAGCGCTTTTGTATTAGGTACTTACCTATACTATATCATACACAGACAGATAATATTCCATAATTATATTTTTTAAACAGGCAAGACCGATGCACAAATTTGCACAATTCCTGCTTAAATTAAGGCCCTGTCGAGCTATGCAATTTGAAATCCGCCATTAAAAAAAAAAATTCTTCATACAAAACCTATTAGGGCGGGGTCTGCTTTTTTTTAAGGTGGTAGTGGATTTTAACGCCATCACGACTCCATCTTCAGTGTTGCAAAGTTCGAGAAAAATTATAAAATTTTAATATACCAGCCGATTTTACAGGCTGCAAACGATTTGCATTTATCGATGAAAGCGAATTTTTCGCAAATGTCAGAAAAATGTCGAATTTGAATGCAATATTGTGAAACATTTTCAAGGGGGAGCTAAACATGTTTTGGTTTTAAAAGTTTCTAAAACTTGTATTGTTTATGTTTATTAAAAAACATCTCCGCCGGAAGGTGTACTTTTAACGCAATCTTTAATTCCGTAATGCCCCTATAAAATGTCAATTTTTCTAAAGAACTTTCTCGAAGCCGTTTAATTAATTAGAATAAATTCCTAGCAAAATCAGTTTTGTACGGGAAACTAACTTTTTTTTACTTCCCTTCTCGATCCGACGTTTTTAAAGGGGCGAACCTGTCGGCGGGAAATATAACCTAGCCGAATTGAGTGATTTTATGAGTAGTTCCAGTTTTCGCCGCAAATTTAAATAATTTTTCGCTCTTAAAATGTGTCAATTCAATTTTATGTGAGTTTCCTGTCTAGTCTATTTTTTTTGTGAAAATCGTGAAGCTAGCGTGTTTATTTAAATTCAGACGAAGCTGCCATTTCGAACGGATGAAAATAGAACTACAACAGTATTCGATAGACATTTGATTTTTTCTAATGTGAATAATCCATACTTGTATTCCGCACCGCTAGATGTCTCCCGTAAAGTTTTGGCAAACATATTGATAACGATGAAAAATGTTTCCCCTAACAAAAAAAAAAACAACTGCTAGTGGCTGGAAAATAATCGACTCTTCGAAGGATTTTGAACTTTGAAGCGTTCCAAAATAGCGAGCGCTAATGTCCATTCTCGCGTGTCAGCCGAAGGGACAATTCTAGACTTCGAGCCAAAGTGAACCTTGAGGTTGGTGAAACGCGAGGGGCGGTGAGGTCGATTTTCGCATCAAGGAAAAAGTGAGTTTTTTGAAAAACCAAGCAATACTATATAACTAGCTTTTGCCCATTGCAAATGCAATTAACGGGTTTAAACTAACTTAAAAAATTCATAGTAAGCGGGTAGGTATCTACTGCCATAAAGGCATGGTAGGCATGCGCACATCAAAACCTAAAGTTTCATCGCAATCCGATTAATGGTTTAGCAACGCTTAGCGGTTATACATACAAATGTTTATAAAGCCGCCCGCAGGGCCTAGTAGCAAAAACCTACCATATGTTAGTATATAGACACCGTTGTAGGCATGCACACATCAAATCCCCAAAGTTTCATCGCGATCGGATGAACGGTTGAGCAATGCGTAATTTCGTTTTGCCAGAGCTCACTATTGTATCCAGGAACCAGGAATCCCCCTCCCCCTTCCTCACCAGCATCCTCTTCCCCTTTCCACTCCGCCTCCCTCACCTTCCCTCACCCCACTTCACTCCTAGGCTTCTCCGTATCGTAAACCCCCTCCCGAGTTCCCCTCCCCCCTCCCAGGCTCCCCTCCCCCCTTCCTGTTTCCACCCCCCCCCCCCACCTGCCGCATTACATACACTAATTCTCGGTACATTTATTTTTCAAACAGCTCGCGCGCCACCTATAATTTTTTTTTACAAATTTCGTAATGCCAGAACTCACCAGTAATTTTATACAAACCTTGTACTAACAATAACGAACACAACAAAAAAAGAATTTTTCAAATTGTTGGAGTCCTTCGGAAGTTATGAGCGTACGTACATTTTCATACAAATTTTATAATGCCAGAACTCACCAGTAGTTTTACTGCTTAAAATAAAGC
Source organism: Limnephilus lunatus (assembly GCA_917563855.2). Lineage (NCBI taxonomy): Eukaryota > Metazoa > Arthropoda > Insecta > Trichoptera > Limnephilidae > Limnephilus > Limnephilus lunatus. Next base: position 75,207,874 of record OU830602.1, on the reverse strand, counting down.
GCTATATGAATTTAATACTTTTTAAAAATATCCCGTTCAACTTCGAGTAATTTCATTGTAAAATTAGAAAACTAATACGTATGCAATATAGTCGGATGATACCGAGTTGTTATATGCAGATGGGTACCTACCTAAATTTTGAGTGCTGGTACTTGCATACATACGTAAAAAAAAACACATATTTAGGCTGGGTTGTTTAACGAAATTAAAAATTCTTCAATTTTTCAAGTCAATTTTAACGTTCTGTAAAAGTTCGGTTCAAATTCTATTCAAGTTCAGTTATTATTTCAGTTTTATGATGCAACTGGCATGTACTGATAAAATAACAGAACTTGAATAGAACTTACGAAGAACTTGAAAATGAACCTTAAAAAAATGTTGAATTATTCAGTATCGTTGTACAACAACCTAACCTAAGTATTGCATTTAATTGTGTAGCTACGTATTCGGGTAGGTACCTCCGCATTTGTTACTAAAATTCCGGCAATATTTGCTTTTTCATCATATTTGCAATACCACTGAAATAAGTACCTACCCTGAAGGAACATATTTAAACTGGCCAGTAAAAATCTCCACTTCTGAAATCTATGGCACGCGTTTTCCTCATTTTTTTGGAAAATGTTATATGTTTATCATATCCTCATGAACATTTTTTCATGAGACGGACGCGTTATATTACCGTTAAAAGTTGCCTTATATTTCAGGGTACCGTATTTTCTAAAAACATTCAAGCCAGAATCGTTTTTCCGGCCGCAATGCCGTTTCCCGAAAAACAACAACCCAAACCGCTGAGAGATCCGTTTTCTTTTGACATTTTAATTTGCTGTTGAAGCGCGGGTAAATCTAGCGCTTTTGTATTAGGTACTTACCTACTATATCAAACACAGACAGATAATATTCCATAATTATATTTTTTACACAGGCAAGACCGATGCACAAATTTGCACCAATCCTGCTTAAATTTAGGCCCTGTCGAGCTATGCAATTTAAAATCCGCCATTAAAAAAAAAAATTCTTCATACAAAACCTATTAGGGCGGGGTCTGCTTTTTTTTAAGGTGGTAGTGGATTTTAACGCCATCACGACTCCATCTTCAGTGTTGCAAAGTTCGAGAAAAATTATAAAATTTTAATATACCAGCCGATTTTACAGGCTGCAAACGATTTGCATTTATCGATGAAAGCGAATTTTTCGCAAATGTCAGAAAAATGTCGAATTTGAATGCAATATTGTGAAACATTTTCAAGGGGGAGCTAAACATGTTTTGGTTTTAAAAGTTTCTAAAACTTGTATTGTTTATGTTTATTAAAAAACATCTCCGCCGGAAGGTGTACTTTTAACGCAATCTTTAATTCCGTAATGCCCCTATAAAATGTCAATTTTTCTAAAGAACTTTCTCGAAGCCGTTTAATTAATTAGAATAAATTCCTAGCAAAATCAGTTTTGTACGGGAAACTAACTTTTTTTTACTTCCCTTCTCGATCCGACGTTTTTAAAGGGGCGAACCTGTCGGCGGGAAATATAACCTAGCCGAATTGAGTGATTTTATGAGTAGTTCCAGTTTTCGCCGCAAATTTAAATAATTTTTCGCTCTTAAAATGTGTCAATTCAATTTTATGTGAGTTTCCTGTCTAGTCTATTTTTTTTGTGAAAATCGTGAAGCTAGCGTGTTTATTTAAATTCAGACGAAGCTGCCATTTCGAACGGATGAAAATAGAACTACAACAGTATTCGATAGACATTTGATTTTTTCTAATGTGAATAATCCATACTTGTATTCCGCACCGCTAGATGTCTCCCGTAAAGTTTTGGCAAACATATTGATAACGATGAAAAATGTTTCCCCTAACAAAAAAAAAACAACTGCTAGTGGCTGGAAAATAATCGACTCTTCGAAGGATTGTGAACTTTGAAGCGTTCCAAAATAGCGAGCGCTAATGTCCATTCTCGCGTGTCAGCCGAAGGGACAATTCTAGACTTCGAGCCAAAGTGAACCTTGAGGTTGGTGAAACGCGAGGGGCGGTGAGGTCGATTTTCGCATCAAGGAAAAAGTGAGTTTTTTGAAAAACCAAGCAATACTATATAACTAGCTTATGCCTGTTGCAAATGCAACTAACGGGTTAAAACTAACTTGACTTACTAACTAACAGAAAAAAAAACCATAGTAAGCTGGTAGGTACCTACGGTTAAACATACAAATATATATAAAGCCGCCCACAGGGCCTAGCAGCAAAAATCTGCCATACGTTAGTAAATAAACACCATTGTAGACATGCAAACATCAAATCCCCAAAGTTTCATCGCAATCGGATGAATGGTTTAGCAATGCGTAATTTCATGATGCCAGAGCTCACTTTTGTATACAGAAACCGTCGTGGGCATGCACACATCAAATCCTCAAATTTTCATCGCAATCGAATGAATGGTTTAGCAACGCTTAGCGGTTAAACATACAACTATGTATAAAGCCGCCCGCAGGACCTAGCAGCAAAAACCTGCCATACGTTAGTATATAAACACCATTGTCGACATGCACACATCAAATCCTAAAAGTTTCATCGCAATCGGATGAATGGTTTAGCAATGCGTAATTTCATGATGCCAGAGCTCACTTTTGTATACAGAAACCGTCGTGGGCATGCACACATCAAATCCTCAAATTTTCATCGCAATCGGATGAATGGTTTAGAAACGCTTAGCGGTTAAACATACAACCATGTACAAAGCCGTCCGCAGGACCTAGCAGCAAAAACCTGCTATACGTTAGTATATAAACACCATTGTAGAAATGCACACATCAAATCCCCAAAGTTTCATCACAATCGGATGAACGGTTGAGCAATGCGTAATTTCGTGTTGCCAGAGCTCACCCCCACTTCACTCCTAGGCTTCTCCGTATCGTAAACCCCCTCCCGAGTTCCCCTCCCCCCCTTCCGGTTTCCACCCCCCCCCCCACCTGCCGCATTATTAATACACTAATTCCCGGTACATTTATTTTTCAAACAGCTCGCGCGCCATCTATAATTTTTTTTTTTACAAATTTCGTAATCCCAGAACTCACCAGTAATTTTATACAAACCTTGTACTAACAACAACGAACACAACAAAAAAAGAATTTTTCAATTTGTTGCAGTTATGAGCGTACGTACATTTTCATACATATAATGCCAGAACTCACCAGTAGTTTTACTGCTTAAAATAAAGCGCTATATGAATTTAATACTTTTAAAAAATATTCCGTTCAACTTCGAGTAATTTCATTGTAAAATTAGAAAACTAATACGTATGCAATATCGTCGGATGATATCGAGTGTTTATGTGCAGGTAGGAACCTACTTATATTCTGAGTATAGGTACTTGCATACATACGTAAAAAAGAACTCATATTTAGGCTGGGTTGTTTAACGAAATAATTTTTTTTTTAATTTTTCAAGTCAATTTTAACGTTCTGTAAAAGTTCGGTTCGAATTCTATTCAAGTTCTGTAAATATTTCAGTTTTATGATGCAACTGGCATTTACTGATAAAAAAACACAACTTACACAGAACGTGAAAATGAACTTTCAAAAATTGTTAAATTATTCAGTACGTGGAAACAACATTACCTTAGTAAATTAAATTGCATCAAAAACCTAAATAATTGTCCAACTACCCATTCCGGCAGGTACCGGCGCATTTCCTTACAAAATTCCGGCAATGTTTTTGCTTTTCTCGTCATATTTGCAATACTACCGAGATAAGTAGGTACCTACCCTGAATTAATAACATTTCAATTTGGCCGGTAAATATCCACCCTACTGAAGTGAATCTATGGACACCAATTTTCTTGTTTTTTTTGGAAAATTTTATAGGTTTTTCGGCGACCCTGAAATTTTTTACATGGAACTAACACAAAATTTTGGTCTTAAAAGTTGCCTAATATTGCCGGGTACCGTATTTTTCAAAAACATCCAAGCTGGAATCGTTTTTCCGGCCGCAATGCCGTTTCCCGAAAAACAACAACCCAAACCGCTGAGAGATCCGTTTTCTTTTGACATTTCAATTTGCTGTTGAAGCGCGGGTAAATCTAGCGCTTTTGTATTAGGTACTTACCTATACTATATCATACACAGACAGATAATATTCCATAATTATATTTTTTAAACAGGCAAGACCGATGCACAAATTTGCACAATTCCTGCTTAAATTAAGGCCCTGTCGAGCTATGCAATTTGAAATCCGCCATTAAAAAAAAAAATTCTTCATACAAAACCTATTAGGGCGGGGTCTGCTTTTTTTTAAGGTGGTAGTGGATTTTAACGCCATCACGACTCCATCTTCAGTGTTGCAAAGTTCGAGAAAAATTATAAAATTTTAATATACCAGCCGATTTTACAGGCTGCAAACGATTTGCATTTATCGATGAAAGCGAATTTTTCGCAAATGTCAGAAAAATGTCGAATTTGAATGCAATATTGTGAAACATTTTCAAGGGGGAGCTAAACATGTTTTGGTTTTAAAAGTTTCTAAAACTTGTATTGTTTATGTTTATTAAAAAACATCTCCGCCGGAAGGTGTACTTTTAACGCAATCTTTAATTCCGTAATGCCCCTATAAAATGTCAATTTTTCTAAAGAACTTTCTCGAAGCCGTTTAATTAATTAGAATAAATTCCTAGCAAAATCAGTTTTGTACGGGAAACTAACTTTTTTTTACTTCCCTTCTCGATCCGACGTTTTTAAAGGGGCGAACCTGTCGGCGGGAAATATAACCTAGCCGAATTGAGTGATTTTATGAGTAGTTCCAGTTTTCGCCGCAAATTTAAATAATTTTTCGCTCTTAAAATGTGTCAATTCAATTTTATGTGAGTTTCCTGTCTAGTCTATTTTTTTGTGAAAATCGTGAAGCTAGCGTGTTTATTTAAATTCAGACGAAGCTGCCATTTCGAACGGATGAAAATAGAACTACAACAGTATTCGATAGACATTTGATTTTTTCTAATGTGAATAATCCATACTTGTATTCCGCACCGCTAGATGTCTCCCGTAAAGTTTTGGCAAACATATTGATAACGATGAAAAATGTTTCCCCTAACAAAAAAAAAAACAACTGCTAGTGGCTGGAAAATAATCGACTCTTCGAAGGATTTTGAACTTTGAAGCGTTCCAAAATAGCGAGCGCTAATGTCCATTCTCGCGTGTCAGCCGAAGGGACAATTCTAGACTTCGAGCCAAAGTGAACCTTGAGGTTGGTGAAACGCGAGGGGCGGTGAGGTCGATTTTCGCATCAAGGAAAAAGTGAGTTTTTTGAAAAACCAAGCAATACTATATAACTAGCTTATGCCTGTTGCAAATGCAACTAACGGGTTAAAACTAACTTGACTTACTAACTAACAGAAAAAAAAACCATAGTAAGCTGGTAGGTACCTACGGTTAAACATACAAATATATATAAAGCCGCCCACAGGGCCTAGCAGCAAAAATCTGCCATACGTTAGTAAATAAACACCATTGTAGACATGCAAACATCAAATCCCCAAAGTTTCATCGCAATCGGATGAATGGTTTAGCAATGCGTAATTTCATGATGCCAGAGCTCACTTTTGTATACAGAAACCGTCGTGGGCATGCACACATCAAATCCTCAAATTTTCATCGCAATCGGATGAATGGTTTAGAAACGCTTAGCGGTTAAACATACAACCATGTACAAAGCCGTCCGCAGGACCTAGCAGCAAAAACCTGCTATACGTTAGTATATAAACACCATTGTAGAAATGCACACATCAAATCCCCAAAGTTTCATCACAATCGGATGAACGGTTGAGCAATGCGTAATTTCGTGTTGCCAGAGCTCACCCCCACTTCACTCCTAGGCTTCTCCGTATCGTAAACCCCCTCCCGAGTTCCCCTCCCCCCCTTCCTGTTTCCACCCCCCCCCCCACCTGCCGCATTATTAATACACTAATTCCCGGTACATTTATTTTTCAAACAGCTCGCGCGCCATCTATAATTTTTTTTTTTAAAAATTTCGTAATCCCAGAACTCACCAGTAATTTTATACAAACCTTGTACTAACAATAACGAACACAACAAAAAAAGAATTTTTCAATTTGTTGCAGTCCTTCGGAAGTTATGAGCGTACGTACATTTTCATACAAATTTTATAATGCCAGAACTCACCAGTAGTTTTACTGCTTAAAATAAAGCGCTATATGAATTTAATACTTTTAAAAAATATTCCGTTCAACTTCGAGTAATTTCATTGTAAAATTAGAAAAATAATACGTATGCAATATCGTCGGATGATATCGAGTGTTTATGTGCAGGTAGGAACCTACTTATATTCTGAGTATAGGTACTTGCATACATACGTAAAAAAGAACTCATATTTAGGCTGGGTTGTTTAACGAAATAAAATTTTTTTCAATTTTTCAAGTCAATTTTAACGTTCTGTAAAAGTTCGGTTCGAATTCTATTCAAGTTCTGTAAATATTTCAGTTTTATGATGCAACTGGCATTTACTGATAAAAAAACACAACTTACACAGAACGTGAAAATGAACTTTAAAAAATTGTTAAATTATTCAGTACGTGGAAACAACATTACCTTAGTAAATTAAATTGCATCAAAAACCTAAATAATTGTCCAACTACCCATTCCGGCAGGTACCGGCGCATTTCCTTACAAAATTCCGGCAATGTTTTTGCTTTTCTCGTCATATTTGCAATACTACCGAGATAAGTAGGTACCTACCCTGAATTAATAACATTTCAATTTGGCCGGTAAATATCCACCCTACTGAAGTGTATCTATGGACACCAATTTTCTTGTTTTTTTTGGAAAATTTTATAGGTTTTTCGGCGACCCTGAAATTTTTTACATGGAACTAAAACAAAATTTTGGTCTTAAAAGTTGCCTAATATTGCCGGGTACCGTATTTTTCAAAAACATCCAAGCTGGAATCGTTTTTCCGGCCGCAATGCCGTTTCCCGAAAAACAACAACCCAAACCGCTGAGAGATCCGTTTTCTTTTGACATTTCAATTTGCTGTTGAAGCGCGGGTAAATCTAGCGCTTTTGTATTAGGTACTTACCTATACTATATCATACACAGACAGATAATATTCCATAATTATATTTTTTAAACAGGCAAGACCGATGCACAAATTTGCACAATTCCTGCTTAAATTAAGGCCCTGTCGAGCTATGCAATTTGAAATCCGCCATTAAAAAAAAAAATTCTTCATACAAAACCTATTAGGGCGGGGTCTGCTTTTTTTTAAGGTGGTAGTGGATTTTAACGCCATCACGACTCCATCTTCAGTGTTGCAAAGTTCGAGAAAAATTATAAAATTTTAATATACCAGCCGATTTTACAGGCTGCAAACGATTTGCATTTATCGATGAAAGCGAATTTTTCGCAAATGTCAGAAAAATGTCGAATTTGAATGCAATATTGTGAAACATTATCAAGGGGGAGCTAAACATGTTTTGGTTTTAAAAGTTTCTAAAACTTGTATTGTTTATGTTTATTAAAAAACATCTCCGCCGGAAGGTGTACTTTTAACGCAATCTTTAATTCCGTAATGCCCCTATAAAATGTCAATTTTTCTAAAGAACTTTCTCGAAGCCGTTTAATTAATTAGAATAAATTCCTAGCAAAATCAGTTTTGTACGGGAAACTAACTTTTTTTTACTTCCCTTCTCGATCCGACGTTTTTAAAGGGGCGAACCTGTCGGCGGGAAATATAACCTAGCCGAATTGAGTGATTTTATGAGTAGTTCCAGTTTTCGCCGCAAATTTAAATAATTTTTCGCTCTTAAAATGTGTCAATTCAATTTTATGTGAGTTTCCTGTCTAGTCTATTTTTTTGTGAAAATCGTGAAGCTAGCGTGTTTATTTAAATTCAGACGAAGCTGCCATTTCGAACGGATGAAAATAGAACTACAACAGTATTCGATAGACATTTGATTTTTTCTAATGTGAATAATCCATACTTGTATTCCGCACCGCTAGATGTCTCCCGTAAAGTTTTGGCAAACATATTGATAACGATGAAAAATGTTTCCCCTAACAAAAAAAAAAACAACTGCTAGTGGCTGGAAAATAATCGACTCTTCGAAGGATTTTGAACTTTGAAGCGTTCCAAAATAGCGAGCGCTAATGTCCATTCTCGCGTGTCAGCCGAAGGGACAATTCTAGACTTCGAGCCAAAGTGAACCTTGAGGTTGGTGAAACGCGAGGGGCGGTGAGGTCGATTTTCGCATCAAGGAAAAAGTGAGTTTTTTGAAAAACCAAGCAATACTATATAACTAGCTTATGCCTGTTGCAAATGCAACTAACGGGTTAAAACACTATGCGATTTGACGTGTGAATGTGGATGAAGCGAGGAGCGGGTGTTTAACTAAATATATGAAGAAAAAAACGACGTTTGAATGTGGATAAGGCGAAAAATTCAAAACTCAAAGTTTCATCGCAATCGGATGAATGTTTTAGCAACGCTTAGCGGTTAGACATGCAAATATATATAAAGCCGCCCGCAGGGGCTAGCAGCAAAAACCTGCTATACGTTAGTATATAGACACCATTGTAGGCATGCACACACCAAATCCCCAAAGTTTCATCGCAATCGGATGAACGGTTAAGCAATGGGTAATTTCATGATTCCAGAGCTCACTTTTGCATACAGAAACCGTCGAGGACATGCACATATCAAATCCTCAAATTTTCATCGCAATCGGATGAATGGTGTAGCAACGGTTAGCGGTTAAACTTACAAATAAACATAAAGCCGCCCGCAGGGCCTAGCAGCAAAAACCTGCCATACGTTAGTATATAGACACCATTGTAGGCATGTACACATCAAATCCCCAAGGTTTCATCGCAATCGGATGAACGGTTTAGCAATGCGTAATTTCATGATGCCAGAGCTCACTTTTGTTTACAGAAACCATCGCAAGCATGCGCACATCAAATCCCAAAAGTTTTATCGCAATCGGATGAATGGTTTAGCAACGCTAAGCGGACATACATACATACATGCAAACATTTTTTGATTTTTACATATATAAAAGATACCTGTTACCCGGCATGCGTAACTATGCCATTTAATAAAAAAATCTTCCTGCGTGTCCTTTCCCATTCGTCCCGTTCCCCATCCCCCCCCCCCCTTCCTCTCCCGCGTCCTCTTCCCTTCTCGCATTTCCACTCCACCCCCCTCCCCTTCCCCCCCCTTCACATCACCCCCCCCCCATCTCCGTCCCGTAAACCCCCTCCCGAAATCCCCTCCCCCCTCCCTGTTTCCCCTTCCCACAACTCCCGCGTTTCATACATTCATTCCCGGTACATTTAGTTTTCAAACATCTCGCGTGCCACCTATTGAAATTTTTTGTACAAATTTCTTAATGACAGTGCTCACCAGCTAATAACCAACACAACATAAAAAGAATTATCCGATTTAGTGCAGTCGTTAGAAAGTTATGCGTGTACATACTTTTCGGCGATTAATTTTTATACAAATTTCATAATGCCAGTTCTCGCAATTAGTTATATAAAAACCTTGTCCTAACAATAACAATAACTACATAAAAAGAATTATCCAATTTGGTGCAGTCGTTCAGAAGTTATAAGCGTACATGCATTTCGGGGATTCATTTTAATACAAATTTCATGATGCCAGAGCTCACCATTAGTTTAATACAAACTTTGCCCTAACAATAACGAACACAACAAAAAAAGAATTTTCCAATTTGTTACAGTATTTCGGAAGTTATGAGCGTACATAAACTTCGGTAATTCATTTTATTCAAATTTAATAATGCTAGAGCTCACCGGTAAATTTATAAAAACCTTGTCCAAACAATAAGGATCACAACGTAAAAAGAATTATTCAATTTGGTTCAATCGTTTGGAAGTTATGTGCGGACATATTTCAACAATTCATATGTAATAATAATATAAATAAATTTTATCGGGTCCCTACCTAGTTCATCTCAATATTCTAAAATTATTTTTTTCAATGCTGGCAAGACCAACGGAAAACATTGTCAAAAAGCACCTCAAACCAGGCCTGAAAATCGAATAAAGGCATCGTTTTTAAAAAAAATTCCATACAAATAAGCTCTCCTGGCCTTGCCGAGGGCTTGAGGTGGTATGTTGAGAATTGGAATATCATTCCATTTTCAGTGTTGCACAGTTGGGGAAAATTTAAATATCTGCCGAATTTTATAAGCGATTTTACAGGCTGCAAACAATTAACATTATCTATGAAAGTGAATTTTTCGCAAATGTCAGAAAAATGTCGAATTTGAATGCAATATTGTGAAACATTTTCAAGGGGAAGCTAAACATGTTTTGGTTTTAAAAGTTTCTAAAACTTGTATTGTTTATGTTTATTAAAAAACATCTCCGCCGGAAGGTGTACTTTTAACGCAATCTTTAATTCCGTAATGCCCCTATAAAATGTCAATTTTTCTAAAGAACTTTCTCGAAGCCGTTTAATTAATTAGAATAAATTCCTAGCAAAATCAGTTTTGTACGGGAAACTAACTTTTTTTTACTTCCATTCTCGATCCGACGTTTTTAAAGGGGCGAACCTGTCGGCGGGAAATATAACCTAGCCGAATTGAGTGATTTTATGAGTAGTTCCAGTTTTCGCCGCAAATTTAAATAATTTTTTGCTCTTAAAATGTGTCAATTCAATTTTGTGTGAGTTTCCTGTCTAGTCTATTTTTTTTGTGAAAATCGTGAAGCTAGCGTGTTTATTTAAATTCAGACGAAGCTGCCATTTCGAACGGATGAAAATAGAACTACAACAGTATTCGATAGACATTTGATTTTTTCTAATGTGAATAATCCATACTTGTATTCCGCACCGCTAGATGTCTCCCGTAAAGTTTTGGCAAACATATTGATAACGATGAAAAATGTTTCCCCTAACAAAAAAAAAAACAACTGCTAGTGGCTGGAAAATAATCGACTCTTCGAAGGATTGTGAACTTTGAAGCGTTCCAAAATAGCGAGCGCTAATGTCCATTCTCGCGTGTCAGCCGAAGGGACAATTCTAGACTTCGAGCCAAAGTGAACCTTGAGGTTGGTGAAACGCGAGGGGCGGTGAGGTCGATTTTCGCATCAAGGAAAAAGTGAGTTTTTTGAAAAACCAAACAATACTATATAACTAGCTTATGCCCATTGCAAATGCAACTAACGGGTTAAAACTAATTTGACTAACTTACTTACAGAAAAAAAATATATTTCATAGTAAGCGGGTAGGTACCTACGGTTAAACATACAAATATATATAAAGCCGCCCACAGGGCCTAGCAGCAAAAACCTGCCATACGTTAGTATATAGACACCATTGTAGGCATGCACACATCAAATCCCCAAAGTTTCATCGCAATCGGATGAACGGTTTAGCAATGCGTAATTTCAAAATGCCAGAGCTCACTTTTGTATACAGAAACCGTCGTGGGCATGCACACATTAAATCTACAAATTTTCATCGCAATCGGATGAATGGTTTAGCAACGCTTAGCGGTTAAACACAAAACTATGTATAAAGCCGCCCGCAGGACCTAGCAGCAAAACACCATTGTAGACATGCACACATCAAATCCCCAAAGTTTCATCGCAATCGTATGAATGGTTTAGCAATGCGTAATTTCATGATGCCAGAGCTCACTTTTGTATACAAAAACCGTCGTGGGTATGCACACATCAAATCTTCAAATTTTCATCGCAATCGGATGAAAGGTTTAGCAACGCTTAGCGGTTAAACATACAAATACATATAAAGCCGGCCGCAGGGCCTAGCAGCAAAAACATGTCATACCTTAGTATATAGACATCATTTTAGGCATGCACACATCAAATCCCCAAATTTTCATCGCAATCGGATGAACGGTTCAGCAATGCGTAATTTCATTATGCCAGAGCTCACCATTGTATGCAGAAACCATCGCGGGCATGCGCACATCAAATCCCTAAAGTTTCATCGCAATCGGATAAATGGTTTAGCAACGCATAGCGGACATACATACATACTTACTTGCAAATATTTTTTTGATTTTTATACATATAGAAGATAGCTGGTATCCGGCATGCGTTGCTATACCATTTAATAAAGAAAATGTTTCTACCTGCGTGTCTTTTCTCATTTGTTCCAATCCCCTTCCCCCCCCCCCCCCCATTTTCCTCACCAGCGTCCGCTTCCCTTTCCCCCACTTCACTCCTACGCTTCTCCGTCTCGTAAACCCCCTCCCGAGTTCCCCTCCCCCCTCTTAGGTTCCCCCTTCCTGTTTCCACCACCGCTGTCTCATTACATTCACTAATTCCCGGTACATTAAGTTTTCAAACAGCTCGCGCGCCACCTATTCAACTTTTTTTTACAAATTTCGTCAAGCCAGAACTCACCAGTAGTTTTATACAAACCTTGAACTAACAATAACGAACACAACAAAAAAAGAATTTTTCAATTTGTTGCAGTCCTTCAGAAGTTATGAGCGTACGTACATTTTCATACAAATTTTATAATTCCAGAACTCACCAGTAGTTTTACTGCTTAAAAATAAGCGCTATATTAATTTAATACTTAAAAAATATCCCGTTCAACTTTGAGTAATTTCATTGTAAAATTAGAAAACTAATACTTATGCAATATCGTAGGATGATATCGAGTGTTTGTGTGCAGGTAGGAACCTACTTATATTCTGAGTATAGGTAATTGCATACATACGTAAAAAAGAACTCATATTTAGGCTGGGTTGTTTAACGAAATTAAAAATTCTTCAATTTTTCAAGTCAATTTTAACGTTCTGTAAAAGTTCGGTTCGAATTCTATTCAAGTTCTGTAATTATTTCAGTTTAATGATGCAACTGGCATTTACTGATAAAAAAACAGAACTTACACAGAAAGTGAAAATGAACTTTAAAAAATTGTTAAATTATTCAGTATCGTGGAAACAACATTACCTTAGTAAATTAAATTGCATCAAAAACCTAAATAATTGTCCAACTACCCATTCAGGCAGGTACCGGCGCATTTCCTTACAAAATTCCGGCAATGTTTTTGCTTTTCTCATCATATTTTCAATACTACCGAGATAAGTAGGTACCTACCCCGAATTAATAACATTTCAATGTACTGGCCGGTAAATATCCACCCTACTGAAGTGAATCTATGGACACCAATTTTCTTGTTTTTTTTGGAAAATTTTATAGGTTTTTCGGCGACCCTGAACTTTTTTACATGGGACAGACACCTCATATTGGTATCAAAAGACGCGAAATATTTTCGGGTACCGAATTTTTCAAAAACATTCAAGCCGGAATCGTTTTTCCGGCCGCAATGCCGTTTCCCGAAAAACAACAACCCAAACCGCTGAGAGATCCGTTTTCTTTTGACATTTCAATTTGCTGTTGAAGCGCGGGTAAATCTAGCGCTTTTGTATTAGGTACTTACCTAATATATCATACACAGACAGATAATATTCCATAATTATATTTTTTAAACAGGCAAGACCGATGCACAAATTTGCACAATTCCTGCTTAAATTAAGGCCCTGCCGAATCACATAAATTGAAATCCGCCATTAAAAAAAAAAATTCTTCATACAAAACCTATTAGGGCGGGGTCTGCTTTTTTTAAGGTGGTAGTGGATTTTAATGCCATCACGACTCCATCTTCAGTGTTGCAAAGTTCGAGAAAAATTATAAAATTTTAATATACCAGCCGATTTTACAGGCTGCAAACGATTTGCATTTATCGATGAAAGCGAATTTTTCGCAAATGTCAGAAAAATGTCGAATTTGAATGCAATATTGTGAAACATTTTCAAGGGGGAGCTAAACATGTTTTGGTTTTAAAAGTTTCTAAAACTTGTATTGTTTATGTTTATTAAAAAACATCTCCGCCGGAAGGTGTACTTTTAACGCAATCTTTAATTCCGTAATGCCCCTATAAAATGTCAATTTTTCTAAAGAACTTTCTCGAAGCCGTTTAATTAATTAGAATAAATTCCTAGCAAAATCAGTTTTGTACGGGAAACTAACTTTTTTTTACTTCCCTTCTCGATCCGACGTTTTTAAAGGGGCGAACCTGTCGGCGGGAAATATAACCTAGCCGAATTGAGTGATTTTATGAGTAGTTCCAGTTTTCGCCGCAAATTTAAATAATTTTTCGCTCTTAAAATGTGTCAATTCAATTTTATGTGAGTTTCCTGTCTAGTCTATTTTTTTTGTGAAAATCGTGAAGCTAGCGTGTTTATTTAAATTCAGACGAAGCTGCCATTTCGAACGGATGAAAATAGAACTACAACAGTATTCGATAGACATTTGATTTTTTCTAATGTGAATAATCCATACTTGTATTCCGCACCGCTAGATGTCTCCCGTAAAGTTTTGGCAAACATATTGATAACGATGAAAAATGTTTCCCCTAACAAAAAAAAAAACAACTGCTAGTGGCTGGAAAATAATCGACTCTTCGAAGGATTGTGAACTTTGAAGCGTTCCAAAATAGCGAGCGCTAATGTCCATTCTCGCGTGTCAGCCGAAGGGACAATTCTAGACTTCGAGCCAAAGTGAACCTTGAGGTTGGTGAAACGCGAGGGGCGGTGAGGTCGATTTTCGCATCAAGGAAAAAGTGAGTTTTTTGAAAAACCAAGCAATACTATATAACTAGCTTATGCCTGTTGCAAATGCAACTAACGGGTTAAAACTAACTTGACTTACTAACTAACAGAAAAAAAAACCATAGTAAGCTGGTAGGTACCTACGGTTAAACATACAAATATATATAAAGCCGCCCACAGGGCCTAGCAGCAAAAATCTGCCATACGTTAGTAAATAAACACCATTGTAGACATGCAAACATCAAATCCCCAAAGTTTCATCGCAATCGGATGAATGGTTTAGCAATGCGTAATTTCATGATGCCAGAGATCACTTTTGTATACAGAAACCGTCGTGGGCATGCACACATCAAATCCTCAAATTTTCATCGCAATCGAATGAATGGTTTAGCAACGCTTAGCGGTTAAACATACAACTATGTATAAAGCCGCCCGCAGGACCTAGCAGCAAAAACCTGCCATACGTTAGTATATAAACACCATTGTAGACATGCACACATCAAATCCTAAAAGTTTCATCGCAATCGGATGAATGGTTTAGCAATGCGTAATTTCATGATGCCAGAGCTCACTTTTGTATACAGAAACCGTCGTGGGCATGCACACATCAAATCCTCAAATTTTCATCGCAATCGGATGAATGGTTTAGAAACGCTTAGCGGTTAAACATACAACCATGTACAAAGCCGTCCGCAGGACCTAGCAGCAAAAACCTGCTATACGTTAGTATATAAACACCATTGTAGAAATGCACACATCAAATCCCCAAAGTTTCATCACAATCGGATGAACGGTTGAGCAATGCGTAATTTCGTGTTGCCAGAGCTCACCCCCACTTCACTCCTAGGCTTCTCCGTATCGTAAACCCCCTCCCGAGTTCCCCTCCCCCCCTTCCTGTTTCCACCCCCCCCCCACCTGCCGCATTATTAATACACTAATTCCCGGTACATTTATTTTTCAAACAGCTCGCGCGCCATCTATAATTTTTTTTTTTACAAATTTCGTAATCCCAGAACTCACCAGTAATTTTATACAAACCTTGTACTAACAATAACGAACACAACAAAAAAAGAATTTTTCAATTTGTTGCAGTCCTTCGGAAGTTATGAGCGTACGTACATTTTCATACAAATTTTATAATGCCAGAACTCACCAGTAGTTTTACTGCTTAAAATAAAGCGCTATATGAATTTAATACTTTTAAAAAATATTCCGTTCAACTTCGAGTAATTTCATTGTAAAATTAGAAAAATAATACGTATGCAATATCGTCGGATGATATCGAGTGTTTATGTGCAGGTAGGAACCTACTTATATTCTGAGTATAGGTACTTGCATACATACGTAAAAAAGAACTCATATTTAGGCTGGGTTGTTTAACGAAATAAAATTTTTTTCAATTTTTCAAGTCAATTTTAACGTTCTGTAAAAGTTCGGTTCGAATTCTATTCAAGTTCTGTAAATATTTCAGTTTTATGATGCAACTGGCATTTACTGATAAAAAAACACAACTTACACAGAACGTGAAAATGAACTTTAAAAAATTGTTAAATTATTCAGTACGTGGAAACAACATTACCTTAGTAAATTAAATTGCATCAAAAACCTAAATAATTGTCCAACTACCCATTCCGGCAGGTACCGGCGCATTTCCTTACAAAATTCCGGCAATGTTTTTGCTTTTCTCGTCATATTTGCAATACTACCGAGATAAGTAGGTACCTACCCTGAATTAATAACATTTCAATTTGGCCGGTAAATATCCACCCTACTGAAGTGTATCTATGGACACCAATTTTCTTGTTTTTTTTGGAAAATTTTATAGGTTTTTCGGCGACCCTGAAATTTTTTACATGGAACTAACACAAAATTTTGGTCTTAAAAGTTGCCTAATATTGCCGGGTACCGTATTTTTCAAAAACATCCAAGCTGGAATCGTTTTTCCGGCCGCAATGCCGTTTCCCGAAAAACAACAACCCAAACCGCTGAGAGATCCGTTTTCTTTTGACATTTCAATTTGCTGTTGAAGCGCGGGTAAATCTAGCGCTTTTGTATTAGGTACTTACCTATACTATATCATACACAGACAGATAATATTCCATAATTATATTTTTTAAACAGGCAAGACCGATGCACAAATTTGCACAATTCCTGCTTAAATTAAGGCCCTGTCGAGCTATGCAATTTGAAATCCGCCATTAAAAAAAAAAATTCTTCATACAAAACCTATTAGGGCGGGGTCTGCTTTTTTTTAAGGTGGTAGTGGATTTTAACGCCATCACGACTCCATCTTCAGTGTTGCAAAGTTCGAGAAAAATTATAAAATTTTAATATACCAGCCGATTTTACAGGCTGCAAACGATTTGCATTTATCGATGAAAGCGAATTTTTCGCAAATGTCAGAAAAATGTCGAATTTGAATGCAATATTGTGAAACATTTTCAAGGGGGAGCTAAACATGTTTTGGTTTTAAAAGTTTCTAAAACTTGTATTGTTTATGTTTATTAAAAAACATCTCCGCCGGAAGGTGTACTTTTAACGCAATCTTTAATTCCGTAATGCCCCTATAAAATGTCAATTTTTCTAAAGAACTTTCTCGAAGCCGTTTAATTAATTAGAATAAATTCCTAGCAAAATCAGTTTTGTACGGGAAACTAACTTTTTTTTACTTCCCTTCTCGATCCGACGTTTTTAAAGGGGCGAACCTGTCGGCGGGAAATATAACCTAGCCGAATTGAGTGATTTTATGAGTAGTTCCAGTTTTCGCCGCAAATTTAAATAATTTTTCGCTCTTAAAATGTGTCAATTCAATTTTATGTGAGTTTCCTGTCTAGTCTATTTTTTTGTGAAAATCGTGAAGCTAGCGTGTTTATTTAAATTCAGACGAAGCTGCCATTTCGAACGGATGAAAATAGAACTACAACAGTATTCGATAGACATTTGATTTTTTCTAATGTGAATAATCCATACTTGTATTCCGCACCGCTAGATGTCTCCCGTAAAGTTTTGGCAAACATATTGATAACGATGAAAAATGTTTCCCCTAACAAAAAAAAAAACAACTGCTAGTGGCTGGAAAATAATCGACCCTTCGAAGGATTGTGAACTTTGAAGCGTTCCAAAATAGCGAGCGCTAATGTCCATTCTCGCGTGTCAGCCGAAGGGACAATTCTAGACTTCGAGCCAAAGTGAACCTTGAGGTTGGTGAAACGCGAGGGGCGGTGAGGTCGATTTTCGCATCAAGGAAAAAGTGAGTTTTTTGAAAAACCAAGCAATACTATATAACTAGCTTATGCCTGTTGCAAATGCAACTAACGGGTTAAAACTAACTTGACTTACTAACTAACAGAAAAAAAAACCATAGTAAGCTGGTAGGTACCTACGGTTAAACATACAAATATATATAAAGCCGCCCACAGGGCCTAGCAGCAAAAATCTGCCATACGTTAGTAAATAAACACCATTGTAGACATGCAAACATCAAATCCCCAAAGTTTCATCGCAATCGGATGAATGGTTTAGCAATGCGTAATTTCATGATGCCAGAGCTCACTTTTGTATACAGAAACCGTCGTGGGCATGCACACATCAAATCCTCAAATTTTCATCGCAATCGAATGAATGGTTTAGCAACGCTTAGCGGTTAAACATACAACTATGTATAAAGCCGCCCGCAGGACCTAGCAGCAAAAACCTGCCATACGTTAGTATATAAACACCATTGTAGACATGCACACATCAAATCCTAAAAGTTTCATCGCAATCGGATGAATGGTTTAGCAATGCGTAATTTCATGATGCCAGAGCTCACTTTTGTATACAGAAACCGTCGTGGGCATGCACACATCAAATCCTCAAATTTTCATCGCAATCGAATGAATGGTTTAGCAACGCTTAGCGGTTAAACATACAACTATGTATAAAGCCGCCCGCAGGACCTAGCAGCAAAAACCTTCCATACGTTAGTATATAAACACCATTGTAGAAATGCACACATCAAATCCCCAAAGTTTCATCACAATCGGATGAACGGTTGAGCAATGCGTAATTTCGTGTTGCCAGAGCTCACCCCCACTTCACTCCTAGGCTTCTCCGTATCGTAAACCCCCTCCCGAGTTCCCCTCCCCCCCTTCCTGTTTCCACCCCCCCCCCACCTGCCGCATTATTAATACACTAATTCCCGGTACATTTATTTTTCAAACAGCTCGCGCGCCATCTATAATTTTTTTTTTTACAAATTTCGTAATCCCAGAACTCACCAGTAATTTTATACAAACCTTGTACTAACAATAACGAACACAACAAAAAAAGAATTTTTCAATTTGTTGCAGTCCTTCGGAAGTTATGAGCGTACGTACATTTTCATACAAATTTTATAATGCCAGAACTCACCAGTAGTTTTACTGCTTTAAATAAAGCGCTATATGAATTTAATACTTTTAAAAAATATTCCGTTCAACTTCGAGTAATTTCATTGTAAAATTAGAAAACTAATACGTATGCAATATCGTCGGATGATATCGAGTGTTTATGTGCAGGTAGGAACCTACTTATATTC
This sequence comes from Limnephilus lunatus, assembly GCA_917563855.2. Lineage (NCBI taxonomy): Eukaryota > Metazoa > Arthropoda > Insecta > Trichoptera > Limnephilidae > Limnephilus > Limnephilus lunatus. Next base: position 75,188,703 of record OU830602.1, on the reverse strand, counting down.
TGAGTATAGGTACTTGCATACATACGTAAAAAAGAACTCATATTTAGGCTGGGTTGTTTAACGAAATAATTTTTTTTTTAATTTTTCAAGTCAATTTTAACGTTCTGTAAAAGTTCGGTTCGAATTCTATTCAAGTTCTGTAAATATTTCAGTTTTATGATGCAACTGGCATTTACTGATAAAAAAAACACAACTTACACAGAACGTGAAAATGAACTTTAAAAAATTGTTAAATTATTCAGTACGTGGAAACAACATTACCTTAGTAAATTAAATTGCATCAAAAACCTAAATAATTGTCCAACTACCCATTCCGGCAGGTACCGGCGCATTTCCTTACAAAATTCCGGCAATGTTTTTGCTTTTCTCGTCATATTTGCAATACTACCGAGATAAGTAGGTACCTACCCTGAATTAATAACATTTCAATTTGGCCGGTAAATATCCACCCTACTGAAGTGAATCTATGGACACCAATTTTCTTGTTTTTTTGGAAAATTTTATAGGTTTTTCGGCGACCCTGAAATTTTTTACATGGAACTAACACAAAATTTTGGTCTTAAAAGTTGCCTAATATTGCCGGGTACCGTATTTTTCAAAAACATCCAAGCTGGAATCGTTTTTCCGGCCGCAATGCCGTTTCCCGAAAAACAACAACCCAAACCGCTGAGAGATCCGTTTTCTTTTGACATTTCAATTTGCTGTTGAAGCGCGGGTAAATCTAGCGCTTTTGTATTAGGTACTTACCTATACTATATCATACACAGACAGATAATATTCCATAATTATATTTTTTAAACAGGCAAGACCGATGCACAAATTTGCACAATTCCTGCTTAAATTAAGGCCCTGTCGAGCTATGCAATTTGAAATCCGCCATTAAAAAAAAAAATTCTTCATACAAAACCTATTAGGGCGGGGTCTGCTTTTTTTTAAGGTGGTAGTGGATTTTAACGCCATCACGACTCCATCTTCAGTGTTGCAAAGTTCGAGAAAAATTATAAAATTTTAATATACCAGCCGATTTTACAGGCTGCAAACGATTTGCATTTATCGATGAAAGCGAATTTTTCGCAAATGTCAGAAAAATGTCGAATTTGAATGCAATATTGTGAAACATTTTCAAGGGGGAGCTAAACATGTTTTGGTTTTAAAAGTTTCTAAAACTTGTATTGTTTATGTTTATTAAAAAACATCTCCGCCGGAAGGTGTACTTTTAACGCAATCTTTAATTCCGTAATGCCCCTATAAAATGTCAATTTTTCTAAAGAACTTTCTCGAAGCCGTTTAATTAATTAGAATAAATTCCTAGCAAAATCAGTTTTGTACGGGAAACTAACTTTTTTTTACTTCCCTTCTCGATCCGACGTTTTTAAAGGGGCGAACCTGTCGGCGGGAAATATAACCTAGCCGAATTGAGTGATTTTATGAGTAGTTCCAGTTTTCGCCGCAAATTTAAATAATTTTTCGCTCTTAAAATGTGTCAATTCAATTTTATGTGAGTTTCCTGTCTAGTCTATTTTTTTTGTGAAAATCGTGAAGCTAGCGTGTTTATTTAAATTCAGACGAAGCTGCCATTTCGAACGGATGAAAATAGAACTACAACAGTATTCGATAGACATTTGATTTTTTCTAATGTGAATAATCCATACTTGTATTCCGCACCGCTAGATGTCTCCCGTAAAGTTTTGGCAAACATATTGATAACGATGAAAAATGTTTCCCCTAACAAAAAAAAAAACAACTGCTAGTGGCTGGAAAATAATCGACTCTTCGAAGGATTTTGAACTTTGAAGCGTTCCAAAATAGCGAGCGCTAATGTCCATTCTCGCGTGTCAGCCGAAGGGACAATTCTAGACTTCGAGCCAAAGTGAACCTTGAGGTTGGTGAAACGCGAGGGGCGGTGAGGTCGATTTTCGCATCAAGGAAAAAGTGAGTTTTTTGAAAAACCAAGCAATACTATATAACTAGCTTATGCCCATTGCAAATGCAACTAACGGGTTTAAAACTAACTTAACTTACTATCGTACAGAATAAAATTATTTAATAGTGCGCGTGTAAGTACTTGGAAGGTACGTGGTTGTAATTTTTCACAAAAATGACGCTATAGAAATGTTTTATTCAGAAGTTCTTAGAAACTAAAACTTTGATTTATCGGAGCAAAAAAATTACAGAAAAAATATTTTTTCATAGTATGCGGGTAGGTACCTATTGCCCTAAGTGAGATTTTAAACAAAAACGGCGCTATAAAAATGTATTATTAAGAATTTCTGAGAAAAAAAAAACTTTGATTTATTGGAGTAAAAAAATTACAGATTTTTTTTTTTCATAGTTAGCGGGTAAGTACCTATTGCCCTTAGTGAGATTTTAAACAAAAACGGCGCTATAAAAATGTATTATTAAGAATTTCTAAGAAAAAAAAACTTTGATTTATTGGAGTAAAAAATTACAGAAATTTATTTTTCACAGTTAGCGGGTAAGTACCTATTGCCCTTAGTGAGATTTTAAACAAAAACGGCGCTATAAAAATATATTATTAAGAATTTCTAAGAAAAAAAAACTTTGATTTATTGGAGTAAAAAAATTACAGAATTTTTTTTTTCATAGTTAGCGGGTAAGTACCTATTGCCCTTAGTGAGATTTTAAACAAAAACGGCGCTATAAAAATGTATTATTAAGAATTTCTAAGAAAAAAAAACTTTGATTTATTGGAGTAAAAAATTACAGAAATTTATTTTTCACAGTTAGCGGGTAAGTACCTATTGCCCTTAGTGAGATTTTAAACAAAAACGGCGCTATAAAAATATATTATTAAGAATTTCTATGAAAAAAACTTTGATTTATTGTAGTAAAAAAATTACAGAAAAAATATTTCTTCATAGTAAGCGGGTAAGTACCTATTGCCCTTAGTGAGATTTTAAACAAAAACGGCGTTATAAAAATGTATTATTAAGAATTTCTTAAAAAAAAAAACTTTGATTTATTGGAGTAAAAGAATTACAGAAAAAATATTTTTTCATAGTTAGCGGGTAAGTACCTATTGCCCTTAGTGAGATTTTAAACAAAAACGGCGCTATAAAAATATATATCATTAAGAATTTCTATTAAAAAAAAAACCTTGATTTATTGGAGTAAAAAAACTACAGAAAAAATATTTCTTCATAGTAAGCGGGTAAGTACCTATTGCCCTTAGTGAGATTTTAAACTAAAACGGCGCGACGCTATAAAAATATGTTATGAAGAATTTCTAAGAAAAAAAAACTTTGAATTATTGGAACAAAAAAATTACAGAAATTTTTATTCTTAATAGTAAGCGGGTAAGTACCTATTGTCCTTAGTGAGATTTTAAACAAAAACGGCGCTATAAAAATATATTATTTAGAATTTCTATGAAAAAAAAACTTTGTTTTATTGGAGTAAAAAAATTACAGAAAAAATATTTCTTCATAGTAAGCGGGTAAGTACCTATTGCCCTTAGTGAGATTTTAAACCAAAACGGCACTATGAAAATATATTATTAAGAATTTCTAAGAAAAAAAACTTTGATTTATTGGAGTAAAAAAATTAAAGAAAAAATATTTTTTCATAGTAAGCGGGTAAGTACCTATTGCCCTTAGTGAGATTTAAACAAAAACGGCGCTATAAAAATGTATTATTAAGAAATTCTAAGAAAAAAAAAACTTTGATTTACTGGAGTAAAAAAATTACAGAAAAAATATTTTTCATAGTTAGCGGGTAAGTACCTATTGCCCTTAGTGAGATTTTAAACAAAAAACGGCGCTATAAAAATATATTATTAAGAATTTCTATGAAAAAAAAACTTTGTTTTATTGGAGTAAAAAAATTACAGAAAAAATATTTCTTCATAGTTAGCGGGTAAGTACCTATTGCCCTTAGTGAGATTTTAAACAAAAACGGCGCTATAAAAATATATTATTAAGAATTTCTATGAAAAAAAAACTTTGTTTTATTGGAGTAAAAAAATTACAGAAAAAATATTTCTTCATAGTAAGCGGGTAAGTACCTATTGCACTTAGTGAGATTTTAAACCAAAACGGCACTATAAAAATATATTATTAAGAATTTCTAAGAAAAAAAAAACTTTGATTTATTGGAGTAAAAAAATTAAAGAAAAAATATTTTTTCATAGTAAGCGGGTAAGTACCTATTGCCCTTAGTGAGATTTTAAACAAAAACGGCGCTATAAAAATGTATTATTAAGAAATTCTAAGAAAAAAAAACCTTGATTTACTGGAGTAAAAAAATTACAGAAAAAATATTTTTCATAGTTAGCAGGTAAGTACCTATTGCCCTTAGTGAGATTTTAAACAAAAACGGCGCTATAAAAATATATTATTAAGAATTTCTATGAAAAAAAAACTTTGATTTATTGGAGTAAAAAAATTACAGAAAAAATATTTCTTCATAGTAAGCGGGTAAGTACCTATTGCCCTTAGTGAGATTTTAAACAAAAACGGCGCTATAAAAATATATTATTAAGAATTTCTATGAAAAAAAAAACTTTGATTTATTGGAGTAAAAAAATTACCGAAAAAATATTTCTTCATAGTAAGCGGGTAAGTACCGATTGCCCTTAGTGAGATTTTAAACAAAAACGGCGCTATAAAAACATATTATTAAGAATTTCTAAAAAAAAAACTTTGATTTATTCGAGTAAAAAAAATACAGAAAAAACATTTTTCATAGTAAGCGGGTAAATACCTATTGCCCTTAGTGAGTTTTTTTTACAAAAACGGCGCTATAAAAATGTATTATTAAGAATTTCTCAGAAACTAAAATTTTGATTTATCGGAGTATCAAAAAACAGAAAAAATATTCTTTCATAGTGCGCGGGTAGGAACCCAACGTCCTTATATTCATTTTCACTTAAACGGCGCTATAAAAATGTATTATGCAGAATTTTGTTTTCAAATAATCATTGTAAAAAAAGCTCACATAATTATGTATTTTTATAATTAATACGAATTCTAATGTTGAGTTGGACGGAACCTAATTTATTTTTTTAATCATTTAAGCAGGTACCTACCTATTTCATTATTGGCAGACATACTCATTAGCGCAAAAAATAAGTTTAAAAAAAAACTATAAATTTTTCATTTAATTAATCCGCCCAATGATTAACGGTTTGTCTTTGGGTAAGGGCGTGGCCCAAATAAAATCAGCCAATCTAGAGCCTTATATAACATTCTGTGTCTACAAAGTATCTGATAGGCTGGACGTGTCCAACCAATCAGAGAACCCACATTAAAAGTGTGAAAATATGGAGGGTGGTTCACATTCCAAATAATAATTTTAAACAACAACAAAAAAATTAACATAATTATAAAATTTTTTTAAACCTATTTTTTTTAAGTTTTTTTTTTTGGAAATGATATTTTTTATATGTCAACCTTTTAAATTCTTTAATACACATGCTGTTTTCTTAATAAATATGTATTGTTTTATGAGAAATGTATGAAAAACTAAAAAATTATTCACAACTTAATTTGAGATATGAATCTGCCTTGCCCAATCGTTAATGCAAACGCCCGAATCGATTTTCTGAAAAAAAAATTTTTCAAAAAAAAAGTTTCTATTATTATAAAAAAAATTATTAATAATTTTTCCAGCGGTCTTTTATAATCCACCCTCAAACCAACACCATGAATTTGAAAATCGTTCTGAAAATGAGCCAACAACAACAAAATTATAGCACTATTTTTTGCTTGCGTTCGAATCTCCAATATAATCTAAATTTGAATTTTGCTTAAGAAATGCTGTAGTTCTATTTTCTGCCGAGCGGCGGCTCCGTGAAAAGTGTACATTTTTTTAAACATTAGTTTCCAAATATGGCTTTTTACTCGTTTTTTTAGCAAACGTCAGATTTCAAACGAATATCCCAACGTTGTTTTTGTGAAAAGTGATAAAACCGATGGTAAATAAACGTTCTAAAAACTATCGTGGACGTAATTTTACAAAATTTTGGCTTCCAGGCGTGATATTTTTGAAGATATCGCGTTTGCGAGTCGGCCGGCGAGAAAATGAAATATAAATGGATCCCGGTGTAACTGACCTTGGTCAACAGTATCAGAAACAATTGCTAGTGGCTGGAAAATAATCGACTCTTCGAAGGATTGTGAACTTTGAAGCGTTCCAAAATAGCGAGCGCTAATGTCCATTCTCGCGTGTCAGCCGTCGGGACAATTTCCTTTGAACAAAATTGAACCTTGAGGTGTGCGAAACTCGAGGATCGGAGAGGTCGTTTTGGCGTGCCAGCGGCATTTTTGCGTCGCCAAGCCAAATTAATCCTTGAGGTTGGTGAAACGCGAGGGGCGGTGAGGTCGATTTTCCCGTCAAGCGAAAAGTGAGTTTTTTGAAAAACCAAACAATACTATATAACTAGAAGTTTGCCCGTTGCAAAGCAACTAACGGGTTAAAACACTATGCGATTTGATGTGTGAACGTGGATGAAGCGAAGAGCGGGTGTTTAATTAAATATATGAAGAAAAAACGATGTTTGAATGTAGATAAGGCAAAAAATTAGTTCCTACTTTCATTACCTACTCACTGAGCACATCAATCTATTCTAATGTACAATATCTGAAAAGGTACCAATAATAGTTAATAATTCGAATCTATTTAAATTTAGTTTTTCAAATTTAGCATTTCTTTTAGAATAAAAATTTTTGGAATACGGATATTTTTTTAAATTAAATTTTATTGAATTTTAATTTTTTTTGGATTTTGAAATTTTTGATTTAAAAATTTTTTGGTATTCGAAAGGTTCCAATTTTGAAATTTTTTGGAATTCGAAAATTTTTGGATTTTGAAATTTTAATTTTTTGGATTTTGAAATTTTTTAATTTTAATTTTTGGATTTAATTTTGTTTTTAATTTTGTTGTTGTTGCAGGACCTAGCAGCAAAAAGCTGCCACACTACATACACTAATTCCCGGTACATTTAGTTTTCAAACAGCTCGTGCGCCACCTATTAAATTTTTTTATACAAATTTCGTGAAGCCAGAACTCACCAGTAGTTTTATACAAACCTTGTATTAACAATAACGAACACAACAAAAAAAGAATTTTTCAATTTGTTGCAGTCCTTCAGAAGTTATGAGCGTACGTACATTTTCATAAAAATTTTATAATGCCAGAACTCACCAGTAGTTTTACAGCTAAAAAAAGCGCTATACGAATTTAATACTTAAAAAAAATTTCCCGTTCAACTTCGAGTAATTTCTGTAAAAGTTCGGTTCGAATTCTATTCAAGTTCTATAGATATTTTTGTATGATGATGCAACTGGCATTTACTGATAAAAAAAAAATAGAACTTACACAGATCGTGAAAATGAACTTTAAAAAATTGTTAAATTATTCAGTACGTGGAAACAACATTACCTTAGTAAATTAAATTGCATCAAAAACCTAAATAATTGTCCAACTACCCATTCCGGCAGGTACCGGCGCATTTCCTTACAAAATTCCGGCAATGTTTTTGCTTTTCTCGTCATATTTGCAATACTACCGAGATAAGTAGGTACCTACCCTGAATTAATAACATTTCAATTTGGCCGGTAAATATCCACCCTACTGAAGTGAATCTATGGACACCAATTTTCTTGTTTTTTTTGGAAAATTTTATAGGTTTTTCGGCGACCCTGAAATTTTTTACATGGAACTAACACAAAATTTTGGTCTTAAAAGTTGCCTAATATTGCCGGGTACCGTATTTTTCAAAAACATCCAAGCTGGAATCGTTTTTCCGGCCGCAATGCCGTTTCCCGAAAAACAACAACCCAAACCGCTGAGAGATCCGTTTTCTTTTGACATTTCAATTTGCTGTTGAAGCGCGGGTAAATCTAGCGCTTTTGTATTAGGTACTTACCTATACTATATCATACACAGACAGATAATATTCCATAATTATATTTTTTAAACAGGCAAGACCGATGCACAAATTTGCACAATTCCTGCTTAAATTAAGGCCCTGTCGAGCTATGCAATTTGAAATCCGCCATTAAAAAAAAAAATTCTTCATACAAAACCTATTAGGGCGGGGTCTGCTTTTTTTTAAGGTGGTAGTGGATTTTAACGCCATCACGACTCCATCTTCAGTGTTGCAAAGTTCGAGAAAAATTATAAAATTTTAATATACCAGCCGATTTTACAGGCTGCAAACGATTTGCATTTATCGATGAAAGCGAATTTTTCGCAAATGTCAGAAAAATGTCGAATTTGAATGCAATATTGTGAAACATTTTCAAGGGGGAGCTAAACATGTTTTGGTTTTAAAAGTTTCTAAAACTTGTATTGTTTATGTTTATTAAAAAACATCTCCGCCGGAAGGTGTACTTTTAACGCAATCTTTAATTCCGTAATGCCCCTATAAAATGTCAATTTTTCTAAAGAACTTTCTCGAAACCGTTTAATTAATTAGAATAAATTCCTAGCAAAATCAGTTTTGTACGGGAAACTAACTTTTTTTTACTTCCCTTCTCGATCCGACGTTTTTAAAGGGGCGAACCTGTCGGCGGGAAATATAACCTAGCCGAATTGAGTGATTTTATGAGTAGTTCCAGTTTTCGCCGCAAATTTAAATAATTTTTCGCTCTTAAAATGTGTCAATTCAATTTTATGTGAGTTTCCTGTCTAGTCTATTTTTTTTGTGAAAATCGTGAAGCTAGCGTGTTTATTTAAATTCAGACGAAGCTGCCATTTCGAACGGATGAAAATAGAACTACAACAGTATTCGATAGACATTTGATTTTTTCTAATGTGAATAATCCATACTTGTATTCCGCACCGCTAGATGTCTCCCGTAAAGTTTTGGCAAACATATTGATAACGATGAAAAATGTTTCCCCTAACAAAAAAAAAAACAACTGCTAGTGGCTGGAAAATAATCGACTCTTCGAAGGATTTTGAACTTTGAAGCGTTCCAAAATAGCGAGCGCTAATGTCCATTCTCGCGTGTCAGCCGAAGGGACAATTCTAGACTTCGAGCCAAAGTGAACCTTGAGGTTGGTGAAACGCGAGGGGCGGTGAGGTCGATTTTCGCATCAAGGAAAAAGTGAGTTTTTTGAAAAACCAAGCAATACTATATAATATATATATATATATATATATAACTCTTACGTCTAAGGTATTAAGTGACGTAATTGACTTACTTTTTAACCAGTGATTCCTGACACAATTTGGAGTAAAAAAAATTATCGAAATTTCGGTGTCCGATGACATTTTGGATGTTTTTTTTTTCAACTTTTTTTTTCAACAAACATAAAAAAATTGTAAGTATTGAACAGCTACCGTCGGGTGAGGGGTTAGGCGGTTACTCTTGTAGTATTTCCTAGCAATCAAAAATTATCAAACGAAAAACATGATTTTGCATTAGGTACATCGCATTTGCATTACTTCGAATTTCCATTGGAAAAAAATACATGTGGACAAACCTTTCACTGCTGGTGGACGAGAATCTTCGTCTCCTCGGCTCCTGGTCTCCAAAAGACCTGCTTCCTGGCCTCCTGCTGCTCTCCAGCAAGATAGCCGTGTATCTGGTGATGAGCATCGCCATTTTGCTATCTTTGCCAGCTTCCATGCACTTAAACACTCGTAGACACAAAACCCATTACCATTTCACTGTAATTATTTTTACATCACTTCAATTATTATTTTTGATCACACAGGTATTAATACACTGTTTACGCTCAACTTCACACACGTATATATTATTATGTTTAGCTGAATACAGCTACCGTATTGTTTTAAAAAGAAGTAGGCAGGTAGCTATTTCGACACTGATTCGTGATTACTGTCTGAAAAGAGTTGTATTTTTAATTATCTAATTGCATTATTTATCACTATCGCTGTCGTTATCAGGATGTTCTCAACATTCTCAGAAAAAAGATTGGCAGTGTGCTTGTTGTAAAACCAAATTCTGAGTACGTTGATTAGATACCGGCTATAATGTATGCCATAGATACCTGCTTACACGCTCTCCGTGGTTCTAGAAATTCGGATGTCGCGGGTTCAAGTCCCTTCGTGCGCACATAAATTTTTGTTGATTAATTTGTATTATTTTACAAGTTATTCATTAAAATAATATATAAGTATATTTGCGACACGTTCCAGAGTGGAATATGCTCTTAGTATCGTCCTGGTGTAATACCACCATTTAGAATTGAAACGTTGCTTGAAATGGCTTTAGTCGTGTTTGGTTACCGGATCTGTATAGCCAGGTACTTCCCCTCGCTTCTCTTACCTTTCTCTTTCCCTTCCTGACTACTTTTAGCCTAAATAAATACCTCAATTGAGGATGCCGAAGTGTCACTGGATACAGACGGTTGGGAACAATTGGGACTCGTGTATTCACAACAACAAAAATCAGAGTGTGCAATTCACACGCGGTAGAAGTGAAATCTTCAGAAAACTAAAGTGGACAAGAGTGGGGAGGCTACGAAGCAACGTACAAAGAGGAGACCGATTATACTATCTCATTCTATCGCAGTATAAATCCTATAGATTTATATGTTTGTCTCATTTTAGTGTCGCTATTTTTCGTTTAATTGAGTTTCAAATCACAACGGTGCTAAAGAAGTTTTCACTTAAAAAATAATAATATGGCATTGCATTGAAGTAGTAGAAAGTAGATGCTTTTTAAAAAAAGATTACAAAATGTATTATCTCCTGTCGCGTGTTCACATGATAATCGAAATTGGTTTACCTAAATTATAAATTAAGATAATGCCCCCACAGTCGCTAAGTGCCACTACATTGTATTAAATAAAAAATATATTATTTCAAACTGAGATAGCGGACTATGACATGTTGTATCTTTAATTTGTATTTAAAAAATAATAATATACACGGTTTTAAGGCACAAACTAGACTTTCTTTAACCAGTAATTCCAGACATTATTTAGACTAAAAATTGTAATGATAAGATATAATTAATATTAGGTGATTTTTGGTGAGGAGATAATCAGGTATATGCAAGATAAGTTCCTTCTGAAGGTATCTATTGAAATCGAAAATGTATCCCAGTTTTATGACTGCAGTGTTTACTATATAATCAAGTCATTCTTAACAATACAACTATACAAAGCAATTGGATTAATCTAATCACCACTAAAGCGACATGACAGATGTTTTGTAAATTTTCGGTTTTATATGCATACAATCGGAAGGCTGAAGGAACCAAGCGCACACGAGATAATATTAAGTTGGGAGAGCGTGCTTTAGGAGTGTCAGGACCTAAATCCTGGAAAGGACTTCCACATGGCTGAAGAATTATCACAGACTCGGCAGAATGTAGAGCTAAACTTAAAACTCACCTTTTCAGACAGTCGTATCCGTAAAGTCAAAAACCTTTCACCTGCACACCCGCGACATCTATCTACTACACTATATAAAGAGGTAATATTTGTTTGTTTGTTTGTGTGTTTGTTTGCATCGAATAGGCTCCGAAACTACTGAACCGATTTGAAAAATTCTTTCGCTGTTGGGAAGCTACACTATCCCTGGGTGACAAAGGCTATATTATATTTTAAAAAAATATATGCATCTTTACTAAAACTTCAAAAATGTAACCCAGGGTGTAAAAAAATTACCTAAAATATTCTTTAAATCGCGTGCGCTGCGAAAACTATTGATGATAGAATAAAATAATGTACTACGACTTTATAGAAGACATCATTATTTACAAAAAAGGTTGCCACAGCATATGTCTTACTATTATGGTTATGCCACAATAAGTATTCTTTTATTTTAAAAATTTAATTTAAATGTCGCCTCTTGAAAAGGCTCTTTATTTGTATCTTGGTTTTAATCCTTATCAAAATAAATTACTTCATATTCAAGACAGCTTCAATACCTTTATTTAACTTTTTGAATTTTTCAATTCGGATATTTAATTAGAAAGATATCACGAGTTTAAAATTGTTAGTATTAGAAAAAAGTTTCGGCTACGGGCCGGGCGGGAGAGGAGTCAAGAAATGCAGTGCCAGGGGGGTTGGCGGGACGACGGGGGAGCGGGAGAGCGGTGGTGGGAAAGGTGGAAGTGGAACGCTGGAGGGGAACGCACGGGAAAGGACATGTAAGGAGTAACATTTTATTTATTTAAATATGGCATATATTATAAAAGAAAGTCCAAAAAAACGTGCAGCTCGCAAAAAATCAGAAACGAGTCCCGTTTCGATCAAGGGAGTTATATGATGTGGTAGATCTCTATCCCCCCTAGGGAATAAGGGTATCCGTTTTTACCTAAAGGGCCTGCTTTTAAAGATATAAGGGCTAAAAGTTTCGCCCTCTTGAAATTTCTAGAACAGTCTTCCGGAAAGTTCTAGAAGGTTCCATAGAGCTGTAGAAAGTTGTGGAAGGAGTGGCGGAGTATGTCGTGGAATGATCAAGAATAGGGAATCGGGAACATCATTGTGCAACATTCCAGAACACTATCTTATTGTCCTGAGCGAAGCCGGGTAACCAAGCTAGTTGTAAATAAATGAGTAAAAATATTAGCAAATAAGAATTTGTAAGCTATAAAACTGACCTTACTTTTGCCATTATTCTTCACATAAATGTAATAATATTACTAATTACTTATTATTAGTTCTATTATTATTAGTTCTTACTAATATTATAAATGCGAATTTTTGTATGGATGGATGGATGGATGGATGGATGGATGTATGTTTGTTACTCTTTCACGCAATAAATACCGAATGGATTTTAAAAATTCTTTCACTAATAGAAAGCTACTTATTTGCGAGTAACATAGGCTATATATATTGGTAAGCTCTGGTGTAATGAATAAGCTGTGGCGTTATGAAATTATTTATCATACGTTTTCTGTCCCTAACATAATTGAGTTATTGCAAACGTCAGATGAAAAGCAAAAAATTGTTGCCTGGGGTGAGGGGAAGGAGGGTGGAGGGGTTTGGGGGAGGATGAAAGGGGAGGGAAGAAAGGGCGGATGGTGGAGGAGGGTGGGGGGAGGGGGAGGAGGGTGGAGGTAGAGGGGAGAGGGAAGAAAGGGCGGGGGTGGGGGGGAGGGGTATGGAAAGGGGAGGAGGATGGGGGTGGGGGGGTATGGTGGAGGAGGCGGAGTGGCAACCCCCCTAATACCATGCGAGCGAAGCCGGGGGCAAAAGCTAGTATTAATAATAATGGAGGGTAGCAATTGTAAAATCATGCAATGTCTAATGTTTTAATGTAGGGTCTTTTGCATGCAAAGTCACATCCTCTCCAAACATAAACTTTCTAATGTACTTGTGTTTATTGGAAGTGACCTGCATATGTTTTCTGTATCTGTTGTATATTTTTATTTCTAATGTATATGTTTTCTGTATTTGTTCATAATACGTCAATGATAATAAAATTAAATAGGACCCGGGAACTCATAATAAATTATTCAGCGCCCTTGAGGTGATTTTTCACAAAAAACGGCGCTTTACAAATAATCCAATTATTATTATAGATTAGTCTACAGTCTATCCGCGCCTTACAAAAGAAGAAGACGAATCCAATATGATAGTATTGAAAATCATGAATTTACTGATACTGGACATGATGTCACCAAAACTAGTGAAGCAGAAGAAACGACACAGTTTACAAACAAAAGTCATCAATCCATTCTTAAATCGATCTCAGTCACAGTCATTGTTAGAAGTTGGAATGATAACAACCCACTGATTGCGAAGTTTATTGCGTTTAGACGATAAATATCCAGTCTATTCAGTGCTTGCCAAACTGGGACAGAAGCTAATCGATAACTAGATACCTACCCACCAGTGCGAGCATTGCTACTTGACCAAAGTACTGAGCTTTTAGGTTCTGGTAATTGAATAAACTTTGATTTAAAGTAGATAAAGAATAGAGAGACATTTCACATGTAGCTAGTTAAGTTTATTTTTTAAATTTATTTATTATTTAAAACCAGCGAGTGTCTGGCAGCATTGCAATGCTACTTAAATAAGGAAATTGTTTCTCCCTGCATGTCCTTTCCCATTCATCCCCGTTCCCTTCAATTTCCGCGTTCCCCTTCCGCCTTCCTCCCTCCCTTGTTCCCACTCCTGCGAAACCACCTTCTCCTTCGTTCCCCTCCCTCCTCCCGAATTCCCCTCTCCATCCCGCCTTCTGCCGCTAAACTACATGAAATGTTCGCCTTTTTCTAACTATAAATTAATTAAACTCCTTTTTCAAACAACGCGCACGCCACCCAATGTAATTATTTTTACACAAATAGCATAACGCCAGAGCTCACCATTAAATATAGAAACCTTCGCGGGTGTGCACACAATAACTCACTAAAGTTTCATTGCAACCACAGCGGGAGGGATGTATTCATACGTCGGTCACTCCTGGACACGATGCTACCTACTTTTTATTATTTATTTTCCTCCCTAGCATCTTATCCTTCCTTTCCTTAAAAAGTCTCTGCACACAACATCTCCAAAGAGGACAAAGGCCCTGAGAGAAATTATTTTCTTCAGGGTCTCCTACGTGGGGTTAAAGAAAAAAAAAATCGGGTCAATACTATTTTAACGTTTGAGAAGCGCTGGTCCATAAAAACTAATTGATTAATATTCATTATTGAGTAAAATAATTGTTCATTGACAATTCGGGAGCCATAACAAACCAATTTAATTTGAAACGAGTAAATTTATCTTGGCCCAAATTTTGTTCTTGAAATAACAACATTTTTAATTGGGTAATTGCCACAGTACGTAACTTATATAAGGGCGATTAAACAACGGCCGAGAATTCAAATTTCTTCGAAAGACGGTCTTGCGATTGTACCCTTGCAAATATACAGGGTGATCCTGATGAGAAAGATTAATTATTCTCCGTACCAGCATTTTTAAGTGATAACTCAATATCCGTTTTATTTCAATAAGAATTTGCTACATATATTCAAAAATGCTCAAACGTGTGTAAAACTATTAAAACTATGTACTTTTTGTAATTATTTTTTTATTGTAAGTATTTATAACTTTTCAATAACGACTAAACAAAATAAAGAGTTTTAAAAAATTGACATATGTTAGTTTGTAAGACCGTAAATAAATAGACAAACTGAATTTCGTCACAAAACACTTGCTCGGATCTTTTTTTTAAAGATTTTATTCGAACTATAATTAAAATTCTGAAAAGTAGCTTTCCTAGATAATTTAATGATCTATTTTACTGCATGATTATATGATTTAAAATGTGTGTTGTATAATACAAAATTTTATTTGAAAATTTAACAAATCTACCAACGACTGGGCTACCAAAGAATTAACGGGCTACCAGGCTAATTAACATAGGCGGGCTACCAAACAAAGAATTAACTTACCTACTCAAATATCGAGAATGTAATATAAATCTAGGTTGGAATAATGCATCTTATGACCCAAATAAAAAAGGTTCATTACACTCCATTGCCTCGTGCAAATAATTCGTGCTCGTGGAAAATTATGTAAACACGAATTTTGTACCTGAACAGGTTACGGTTACAATTTACAATATAAATGTTAAAAAAAAATCATTTTATTATTCTAAATGCGTCCTCTAATCCACAATAGTTCAATAAACTCAAACACATCAAACAATTAGCATAAACACTTGAGTACATCAGACGTCGCGTCGTGTGGAGTGTGTGATGTTTTGGGTAGACTAACAAAAGATCTGTGTCGTCAATAGATGTCACCCTGTGTACAAGTCTGTTTTTGAATAAATACATGGCAAAAGAAGGCGTTGGTTCGTGTCTCGACTGACTGCATTTCCTCGTTAGTATGCGGTACCCATGTACTTGTATTATTAGTAGTGATAAGTACTGTACTGCCATAAAAATAATAATTGATTGTTTTAGATTGTTATCGTATTGAATATTGATAGTTTGTTTAATTTTGTATGTAAGCATGATCCGCACTAAAACTACTCTATAAAAGTATGCCAAAGTCATGATTCAACAATTTTACCATAAAGGAAGCCATATTATCTTTTATTAAAGGAGTATTGGTTCATTTTAAGTTGACGATTTTTTAAGAAATACAATTCTTAAAAACATTGAAGCAGGAACTTGGAAGGCGGATGGATAACGACCATCTCTCCCATATTTTTGGGGTGTTAAGCCGTGTTGCACTACCTCCTTCTTTAGCCAACGTTACAGTGTCCATCATCAAGGCAGATGTGTGGATGATGTGGGCAGATTATGGACACTGTAACGCTGTCCGAAACGTTGGCTAAATGAGGTAGCGCAACATGGCATAATACCCCAAAAATAAATAAAGAAAATGCTTTCGGCCGTGAAATTCTAAATGCATATCCTACCTCTGCCATAGGTCACTCCAAGTGGTTCGCTACGTTTTGTGACAAGCCAGAATAGAAGGGGTGGTCGGGTTTATGGGGTAAAGTTTGTCCAGGTCTTGACGGCGGATGTGTATGCCCACCAACCGAGAGGCGTTTTGGATCGGGAGAGACTGGTTGAGGAAGACCTTTTGACCTCTACACCAGGACTTTCTCGGAACATATCCTTACACCGCAGGGAGAGAGATGGATTCATATGTCCGTCTCTCCTGGATACACTGACCACCAGATTCCTACCCACCTTTCATACATTTTTATTTTCGCAAAAAGTGGCTCCTCACCTTATCCCTGAACCTGAATGGAATTATTATCTTCAGTGACTTCTGTAGAAATAATAACAATATAAAAATATATTTTTTTTAATAACGTACAAGGACGGATAAACGGATTTATTTCAGCACCTATTCCGGTTTGCCCCAGATAATCTGAGTGCTGGGTTTTCAACACAAGAAACCACTCTGCCCACGTGATAGGAATGTTGTACCTATTTAATATACCAAAAATGATACGGCAGTAGGTACGAATACAGAATTTCGCATCATAATTGTAAAAGTGCGACAATTGGACGAGAAGACTCCCCAACAGAGACGTAGAACAGGCCACAAATATATATGCAGCTGGACCAAAAGACTCTTTGACGATATTAGACAAGCATTTAGAACAAGGTTCGTATTCTCCTCTGTAATTCTTGGAATTACCTTACATATGGATTAACGTCGGGATGCAACTTTAACAAAATGTATAGGTGATTTGTAAACAGCGCTTTAAAAAGTTGACCATAATAATCGACTGAGAGTAACATTTAGTTTGCTGTAAGTTTGTTTGTGTGCTCCGTGTCCGGTCAGTTCTGTCAAGATAGTAGCCGTGTTTGATAATAGATACCTTTTTTTATTTTTTTTATTTATTTTTTATTTTTTTTATTTAGGAGAAAATACAGATACAGATGTCAATTAACAATAATATACAAAACAATAACTAGAGAACTCACCTGCACCCAAACTATTTCTCACGAATTAACATTAACAGCAGATAAAATAAAAAAATATACAAATATTTTTACTTATAAATATGGAAAAGAAGTATGTAAATATGAGAAAATTATTTTACAAATAGAGAGATGAAAAAAGTGCGCAATAACCCTATAAAAGTTTACAAATTATCTTTGGAAAAATTTTGATGGTAAGTTCAAAAACATATATATTGATAAAAAATAATATTATACAGAAATTAAAAAAAAAGAGAATTAGTTAAAATTATAAGCCAAGTAATGTCTAAGTTATTATACTTTGTAGGAAAACAGCCTTCAATTTTCTACTAAAAGTACTGCGTGTGTCGAAAAATAAGTCGGAATCCTTGAGGTTTTGATTTCGATTAAACAATTCGCACATTCTTCTGATTGGATCCCTGACACCAGCATTTGAACGCGTCCGGCTAATGTGGAATAAGTCGTTAAGCCTTGTTACTCTGGGTGGTATTTTGAAGTTTATTAGTTTCAGTAGGTCAGGACAGTCAATAACGTTGTTGCAGATTTTATATAGAGTCATGAGGTCAAGGTATGTTCGCCGGTTAGATAGAGTAGAGACGTTATAATTTGAGAGCATATTTATGTACCCCCGTTTAGGTGTGCTCATTCTGTAATTGAGGCATTGCAAAAATTTCTTTTGAATACTTTCAATATTGTCTTTATAGATACCGTAAAGTGGAGTCCATATGGAGGAGCAGTATTCAAGTTGAGAACGGACCAGCGTGTAGTAAAGAAGAAGATAGGTTTCAGGTTTTCGAAATTCGCGGCTGTTTCTGATGACAAATCCTAGCATGCAGTAAGCTTTATTCACAATATTCTCAATGTGCGCATCGAAATGTAGTTTGGATTCAAAAAGTACGCCTAGATCTCTTATACAGTAAACGCGCTCGAGTAAATAGTTACCAATACAATAATTGTGTATGATAGCGTTGTGATTTTTAGTAAAGCTTATTTGTTTACATTTGTTGTAACTTAGGTAAATTTTGTTTTCATTGCAAAATGCTTCGAACCTTACTAAATCGCTTTGGATGAGCAGACAATCGTTTAAATTTCTCACAATGGCAAATATTTTTATGTCATCAGCGTACAAAAGAAATAAACAATGCATGAAACATTTAGTAACGGTGTTAATAAAAAGTATAAATAATAGCGGACCCAGGATTGACCCCTGTGGCACGCCAGAAGTAACTGGTTCCCACTTAGAAGTATGTCCTCGTAATGATACAGCTTGCTGTCTCTTTGTTAAATACGAGACAAACCAACGTAATAAGTTACCCCTAATTCCGTTGTATATAATTTTTTGAATAAGAATAAGATGGTCAACCTTGTCAAAAGCTTTTTTGAAGTCGCAATATATTGCATCTACCTGGTGGCCTCGATCCATGCTATTGAATAAAAAATTTGCATAAATGAGTAAATTACTCATGGTAGATTTGCCTTTTACAAACCCGTGTTGTTGCTCTGTAATTTTGGCGGCAAGCTGGGGATATATATTATCATGGACAAGTCTTTCCAAAAGTTTAGGGATCGCCGAGAGAATGGATATTGGTCTATAGTTTTCCACTCTGTGACGTGAGTCACCCTTGTGGACCGGTATAATATAGGCCAACTTCCACCTATCAGGGAAAACCCCGTCACTCAGGCATTTATTAAATATTATGGTGAGCGGCACACACAATGACGATGCAGTAGATCTAAGAAAAAACGCCGGTATTCCATCGTGACCCGCACCCTTATTAATATCTAGTGATTTTAAACTCGATTGCACTTCTTTTTCCGTTAGTTCAACGGTGTGAATGTGCGCAAGTCCAGAGTCCTGAACTGCTTCAAGTTGGTCGATGTTAATTGTGTCATTGATAGAGGAGGGTTCGAATGTTGACTTGAAGAATTCAGAGAACATATTACAAATTTCCTGGGCATCGTTAGATTTGCGTCCTTCGAAGGACATAGCAGCAGGGTATCCATCAGATGATTTTAATGAAGATATGTATGACCAAAAACTTTTGATATTATTTTGCAATGAACTTTCGATGTTGTCAAAAAATAACTTTCGGGATTCACTGGTCAATTTTTTGTATCTAGCACGTAAGAAGGAAAATTCACGATAGTCAGAAAGACCTTTATATGTCTTCCATTTGAGCCAGACTTTATCTTTTTTCCGTGATAGCCTAATAAGTTCGGGAGTAAACCATATGGGAAATTTGTCATTTCGTCGTGCCAATATTCGCCAGTGAGCATGAGCGTTGTAACTGTTGCCAGCTGTCAAGGCGGAGTAATCGACATTATGCGAAGTATACTGCAACGACTGTAACCGACAAGGAGTGAAAAATAGAAACTTAGTTCAATACAGGATCTGTGGTTTTCTCTGATGAACAATGATCGGGAGTTTCAATGATACTCAGTTCGTCAGGTTACGAATCATGTTTATTTATCATCTTGTTTACAATTCATACCTAACTGGACTAAATGTCTAATCTAATGGATGCTCTGTGTTTATCAGAAGCAGGAGATCTCGTTACTGAAGGTGCCCGACTGTCGATTGGATATCTTCGCTATTTCTGGACTCTTTCGTATTGAGAGTTACTACTACTTTACTGACATATTTTGAGATACCTTTAAACTACATATAACTACCTACACTAAAAACATCTGTTAAAGGAGATTAAAACTACATACCCATTCCTATACCCTACTCTAGGGTAGGCCCTCTACAGGAACCAAATTTGCTGATGATGGCAACAGGTAAAGAGAAAGTGGCACATTCCAGAATGTGCTTGAAAAAAATAATAATACCGACAAACAGTGATGAAAGAGCTTCGAGCGATTTTTTTGATGATGGTGGGATAAGTTGCCGCTCCGATGAAGTTCAAAAGATCTTTTTAACTGTTAGTCTATTTATCATGATCTCCTTCTATGCCGAGCATGTTTCCAGTACCCATTCTAGTATTCTAGCATTGTTACGGTGCTTATAACATACTATTAAATATTGAAAATTACTATTCATTATTACCATAACAAACTCTCAATACCAGGAGAGCACAAACGAACACGGGTAACTATGTATCTTATTCTATCACTGCATAATCATTATGAAATACCATTGGCGCTGTACGAGAAGCTGCACATTTAATATTCACCTCCGTTATTGATAATGCAATCTCTGGCATTTCATTTGAGACTGCATTCATTATAGATACAGCAAATACCCACGCGGCGTATAACTGTACCCGCGTTGCATAACTCAGGTGTTAACTTGACTGCGTATTTCGTATTTTGAAAGGTCTTTAAACTGCATAAACAGGAGGTAACTTGGGTTCAAATGTACGTACAAAGCAGTGCATTCAGTTGTCGAGGACGTTTCTTCATGTGTCGGAAGTACGTGTCAGTTTATAACTTGATAATGCGGATAGATTAACCTTTGATTTTAAGCAATAATTCTCTATACAGAACCTCAGAAGACCAACCATTGAATGGTAGTGTACTGTTGTTTCCTCTGAAGTACAACACAACTCTAATGGTCGGGAGTTTCAATAAAACTTCGGTTCGTTTTTAGATTATGAGTCTTGTATATTTTCGTATTATTTACAGTGAATATCTAACTGGACTTAACGTTCGTTCTAACTGATTTGCGGTTATAATCTGGTGCAGGGGAAATGGACACTGAAGGTGCCCACCTGAAGATTGAAGACAGTAGTTGTCTCTCTCGAATAAGACAACTACTGACCGCTGTTGAGACACCTTAAATCTCCCTATACTAACAACATCTGTCAAGAGACTTTGAAACTACGTACAAATTCACATACACTACTTCGGCCACATCTTGACAGGAGTTCCAAAAAACTTGAAATGCGATTTGTCTGATTAACAATCTTCGTTGTCTCCAATGCATAAACGAAGCGCAGATTTTTTGGTCCGTTTAATAGATATTTCAATGTAGCTTACTTTGAGGAAATAGCATAAGTATACATCTCGTGTACTTGCGAGAAACTAAATTTTCAAGGGATATCGACATGTTTATTGATAAAACCATATAAAAAAACCTGATTAGAAATACACTTGTAGGACATATGTTTTACTCTATTTTAGTTTATTATAGTACAGAACAGACGCAGGGTTACCTAACATAAAAAAAAATTACAAAGACTAAACATCAACCATTTAATAATTGTAAACACAAACAAAAACAAAAAACAAAAGACAATAAAGTATGGGTCAAGTGAAGTCAAATTAAAACAAATGATTCAAAAAGATCTAGGGGCTATCGCTAAACATGTCAGGATTTTTTCCACTACAGTGGATGTCATTCGCATAAGAGGTTTGGGGAAGGTTAAGTAGTTGGTTCTTTGGAAAGGAATATTTAAAGTTTATGGGTTTATTAATAGACGGTAATTGCTGTTGATTCTGATTGTGGCCCAGAGGGAAGATTTTGTATGGTTATTTATATTTTGAAAAGAATTTTTAATTTTAATTTCTTTTCGTACATTTATTCCTATGACAACACATAAACTGCCTTTACCTAATCCATTCCAAGGTTGAAAAATGGCGGATGGCATATGAGAAGGGTAAAATAAAGTTTTGCTTTTGTTTTCATTCCTCAAAAATAGGTATATACTCTGGTTCCACACATGGGAAGAAACACTCAGCATTTAAATAATGTAACGGGTTTTTATTCAATGCAATCTAAAGTCAATCTGGCCCTCTCGACCTTTCAACCTCTTTCGTCCCAGTTTTATCAAAAGTGAATTTAGGACGCGGATGTATAATTGTTAAGCGTACCATCAGCTCAATAAAAAATGTTTTTTGAAATGTAAATATTTTTTGGGAAATTTGCAACCTTCCGAAATAAGAAAGTTTTCGTATTAAAATATTCAGTTAAATTCATATTTTTTTACATTAACTTCACACAGGAGGTCCTGAAGATAATAGAATCCTCCAGGGCCTCTGTCATTTTTGGGGAAAAGAAGGAGTGAACCTAGGCCTTTAAGAGACACATGTTATAGGAGAGACAAAACACAGCTGTTTAACTACTATGCACCGATGCCGAAGGAATCAATGACGCTAGTTAGTTCCAGAATCTTTTATTGAAATACCAGTAGAATAAGATTGCATTCCCACCCGACGCCTGTGTTCTAAAGATTTCAATCCGTTTGTTAAGGTATGAGAATCTATCAAATGGACCGCCCGCACAGGGTCAAGGGTTTTTTTCAGATATTTTGGGGCTTCAGACCAGAGTTGGCTGCTGTTTTTCCTTACGAAAACAGATAACTGTCTTGACGATTGGCAGATTAGTTAATCAAAAGACATCTACTAACCACAAACGGTGTAATATGAAAATATGGTAAAAACGCTAAAAAGTATTAATTAAAATATAATAAAGATTCACAATTTTCCGAGAAAAAAATACGTAATCTAAAACTCGTAAACGAGACGAGGAAAAATATATTAAGACTCCCCTTTAGGAAAACTCAAAGTCAGAAGTCGTTGATCTACGGAGCAATTAAGATATTTAACGAATTACTAAAGGAAATCAAATATGTAAGTAGAAAATATAAACAAATTTCAATTTATTCTGAAAAATGTTTTCATCTTATAAATTAATGTATTAGGACATCTATGGCTATGAACATATTTAAAAAACAAATAAAATAAATAAATAAACTTTATAACCCATTAAAGCAGTTATCAAACAGAATATTTATTTCCGCGATTACTTGATTTTTATTTGGGCTAACGGTGTTTATCTAAGTACGGTAAAATACAAGCTTTTATAAGGAAATTTACAAACTAAACACACAAAAGCATGGATTTCACTGACAACATAAAAAAGTTACCATGTAGGTAGGCAAGCTACAAAAAAGTTTGAAATAATTCTGCAGTGGCCTAAACAAGCTGTATCTTTTTGTATTTATAAATATACCCAGGTGTTTTGAAATGGTCATATAAAGATAATTAGTTTTCCGAAATAAAAAGATTTAATAGATTTATCGACATTCCGCTTTCTCGGTTCTCAGTAGCAATATTAAGAATCTAGAGCGTTGGCATTGGCGACAAAAAGTCATTCGCCCACTGTTGTAGCACTTTAGTAAGATACAGAGCAGTTCCAAGAAGGAATCGAGAGATATTCCTGGTCTGAATACCGACTAAGACACAGATATTCGATGAATTTCAAATGCATAAAGTAAGACACGGGAGAAACTTCCTATCCATCAGATCCAAGTCAAGAAATTACTATTTGAAGTGGAATATTAAAGATTGTAAACCGATAGACCTGTATTAAAATATTTCTCATCTTAGCATATGTGGATTATTGCTTTATATCATGTAAAATAAGTGATAATGAGAATGCTGGGCTTTGTTCTGCACACAGAAAGGAATTTAAGGGATACCTGTGTTGTCATAATTCTATAAAATTCCTTAATAAGGAATATATTTGAAAGTTAACGATAATTTGGAGTCCGCATCAGGTAAAATATTCCCTTACGTTGGAGAGAGTTCAGAAGACATTTTTGAAATTTTTCTACATGAAGGAGTATGACCCGTGGCTCTATCCCATCGACTTTCTTTTGGGTATGCTCGGAATCAACCATCTATGTGTCAGAAAAGATGTACAGATTGCTACACATTTCTTCAGACTGATTCGTGGATGGTTTGAAAACACGGCTATCATGGAGAGCATCTATTTCTACGTTCCCGATATCTGTTATCTCCGTCACCGACAGCATAGATTGTTGTCTCCCAGCCTGCAGAACTAACTTGCCAATGGTCATGCCGGTGGGAAGAATAATCTTGCAGTTCAACAGAATGAATTCGGATATCGACATACATACTTAGCAACAATGAAGCTGCATTTAAAAGGCAAGCTCTATTACTACTAGTTTATAATTATTATAAGCAATAATTGTTACCCTTTGTGTTATGCATAAATATCTTGTCTTAAAAAACGTTAGTTTATCAATTAAAAATAATAACTACTAGTTTAGTTGATTGTTTTTATTTATGTATTATCATATACAAATGTTTTTAAAAACGCACCAAAATGAACAATTTTGAAATGTTTTTTAAAATAATAAACTTCGGCTTCAGCGGTACACTGCTAAATAATATATATTGTATTCTGTACGTGAATGCAAGAAACAACTATTCAATTTAATTTATTTATCATTGTTCCTTGCGACAAATGCTGTATAGCTATTTTTGTATGGTTCATCAAACTTGGCAACCAACATCACAATTATATCCAGCACGGTCGGTCGATAAAGTTTCTAACGGTATAATGTCGGAAACTTGTCATCTTTCCCGAGCATGACTGCAGATCGCCAACGAACTAACAACAGTCCATAACCATGTGTTTTAATGTATTCGACGTGAACTGTTGCTTACCCATTTCTGCCTCACAAATTGATTGTGATTTTTTCCTGGCTTAAATCTCTGCATGAATATGTACGACATCGTAAGTACCTAAGTATATTATATCTTGATATATTCATTTAGAACTTAGCATAAACCAGACGATACATAGGAATCTCCTGCATAAACAAGCTTTAAATGGTGTCAAGATATTATACGAGTTGGTTCGAGTATAATAAACATAAGTAATTATTATGATAGTTAGCAAAGTATTTATTTTATACACTTGATCAAACCACTTACTCAGAGTATGCAAGAAATAATGCAGCAATCAAACGCAAGAATGTGCGCCGTGCAGTGCTTAGCATACGATAAACATATAAGGAAACCATCGAGAATAATTATTGTAGGGTAAGATGCTAAAAAGCAGAAGAAAATGGATTTAAAATACATAAAATGAAAGTTTATAGTTAGATTATATTGGACATCACAGAATAGGGGACACCCATGGACATCCAAATTGATGGTCTTGCCCTTATATGAAATCTGGCCGAGCTGGAAGCAAACCACGTAACCATATTTTTGGCATCTGTAGGGTTCGGAAATGTTTTGAGTAAACTATGACATCAGTCGTACATTGAACAGCGAAGAGCGCACATTGAAATAACCAGACCCTGCACAGAAAAGTAAATTTCGTTAAAATAGTAAGGCAGCACAGACCATTGTGGGACTTTTTTGCGCAGGATCTGAATTGCGTTTTAAACGTTAGCGCGTAGAGATGCTAAAATTGAGTAATGTGTAATCGAACTAAATGGTGTAACAAAACATAATATTAAATTAAGGGGTAAGACGGTGGAGTACGAAGGAGAACGCGGAAAGGGTTGGGGACGCGGGAGGGAAATGGGGGTTGGAACGGTGACGCATGGAAAGGACACGCAGATAAGGGGTAGGGGTGGGGAGGAGGGAGGGGTGGAGGCAGGCATTGGAAGAAGACATAGTAACGGTAGGGGATAGCAGAGGGTAAATTTGGAAAATCCATGCTTCTTGCACGGACAGCTGCATATGGCCTGCTGCGCATCGGAAAACTATCGGATTTATTCGTGTACACAAGACGAAAAACCAAAATATTGTGTTTACAAAAGTCTTCAATAAACGGAATAAAAACACAAACACTTTCTTTGTAAGCATAGCAACGCAAGCCTTGTAGGTACTAGCTAGTGTAAAATAAAAATTAAAAGATTAAAAAAACAGTGATACTTTCTGGAGAAGAGATGCCTATCTAGCAAAACGCCAAAATGATGGGAGAGTGGCCTAGCGGTATATTATTTATTATTTTACATAAATGTAAACTGTTTGGGATTCTCTTTGATCCTTATATTTGTGTAAATATTAGTCAGATAATAATTGCTTGACTCATTTTGTAGACATCTTTAACGTCATAGAAATTTATACAAGAGCCTTCAAAGGATTATTGATGGCAAATTCATCCGATGTGTTTTCTTATAGTTTTTGTATTATGTTCTGCATTAACATATTTATGCAAAATCATATATAAAATGAAGGCCGGCGGAAAATAAGCAACAAAATAATTAATTCACTGTATTTGTTCGTTTCTAACAATATTTACTTTCCATACTTTTTTCAGCGAGAACAAATCATTTATTTTTTAAATTTACGAAATGCGATGAGTTAGCCAATAATTTAGAGTTTTATTTCAGAGCACATCCATAAATACAAATTTACACATAAGAAAAGTAGATTGGTGTCTCGATTATTAGGAATAAAATAAATGGATAGTGAGATAATTAAAAATTCAGAAAAAGAGGAAGATTTTTCCTCATTACTATAGTTTAAATGCAAAATTCTTTTTTTAAGAGTCGAGTTACCAACTGATTGCGTAAGAAATAAATAAAGTAATAAATTATCGTAATCTTTAACTCCTGTTCGACGAACTCTGCGATTTGCTTTAAAAATTTTCAAAATTCAAAGTGTTTATTTGCAGAATTCAGATAAATACCCACCTATAACAATATATAGTTTTTAATAGTTAGTTACTTTAATTTTGGACAAAGAAATATGCAATACTTCCCTATAAAATTATTAATATGATCCCTCTTGTAATAAAAACCATTAAAAAAATAATCGACTTCAAAAGAAGCATTAAGATTTGGATTATAGACATGGGAAGCAAGAATAAAGATTCAATTTTGCAACCTCACAAAGATTAATGCTTGTATTTTGCTTTCTTTTAGATATGATTTTTTTATATATAATTTTCCTCTTGTATTATTTTAACATAGGTAGGTATTTACTTATATTTCAAACAATAAAACATGTACAATGTGACCTTAGAACGGAATACCACAGTAAGAACAATTTTTTCTCTCAATAATTGTAAAGAAAAAATAACCTAACCTAACCTAACTTAAACCAATAATAAAATGACAGCCCACGTCAAACATTTACTACAGTAAATTTACAACACGCTTTGCCAATAAACGTATAATAAATAATTTCATAACGCCACAGCTTATTCATAACGCCAGAGCTTACCAATATATGTATATAGCCTCGCTATATATATTACTATTAATATATATTACTCGCAAATAATGTAGCTTTCGATTAGTGAAATAATTTTTAAATTCCATTCGGTATTAATTGCGTAAAAGAGTAACAAACATACATCCGTACAAACTTTCGCCTTTATAATATCTATAAGATTCTGGCAAATATGTAGCTCTCAGTGGGAAGAAATTCGATACTAGTTAGGTATCATAAGAAATAAGAAATCACATTGAAAAAAGAATAACGAGCAAGGAACGAGCTTGAATAATGATCAAAGATTAAGGTAATAATTTATACCAGGAAAACAGAATGTTAACGGAGTAATTTTAGTAATCTAATAAGGAGAGACACATGTCTTTGTCTGTGTAGGTTCGGTACAAGCAAGTCGAATCAACATAAACATCGTAGGACGGTATGAGTCGTTGTGTCGTAGATCCTCCTCGTGTTTACCTTTCAAGGCGGGCGTGTGATATCATTCACGCGAACTCCGTCACAACCCATCCATAATTCACCAATGAACAGTTTTTCAATTAAGGTTTTAAGATGGGTTGATCCTCAGATTTTTTTTTTTAAAGTCATCTTTATTAATTCTATTACAATTGGTGATGTGCTATGCCTGTCTCTCTACGAACTCCGTGAGAGCAGGAAAAATAATATAAATGACAACACAATATTACTTTTAAAATTAAAGACAATCGGCATCAAAATAAAAGATAGTCAGCATAAAATCTTTGATATTTAGATCTGTCTTGGTCGATGATCCAACACTTGATATCTGTAAAAAGTTGTATTCTGTCTAATGGCCAGTGGAAGTGTATTGTTTAGCTTTGTTGCAAAGTATCTGAAACTTCTTTGGCCGAAAGATGTTTTAGCGAAAGGGATAAGTAAGAGATTATGCCCATTGGTTCTAGAATCTCTAGCAGTTTGGCATCAAGTTGTCTAATATCCAAAAAAACAGATATTCCTAAAGATTTCATCCGAACTGCTTGTGATCGGTAGTTTTAGAATAATCTTCATATTTATTTTCACGAAGAGAAGAATCGTCACGGAAATATAACAATAATAATAAAAACATACATTCATCAATAGATTTTTACAATTTTGCCAAGTTATCATTGATTCTATTGACAAAAAGGGCGCTGCTCAAGTGCTCAGGTGCTCAGCTATACATTCGGCATTTCTATCGGAATGTAGCTGGTTTTCAACAGTGCCTCTATCGACTACAGTCGATCTATCTACCGATGAACTTACTGACAACCCATCACATTTTCCGCAGAGGTAGGCAAAGAGGATGGATCAGCTCATATATCTTATCCAAGCAACAACTCTATGAATAATACACACCACTAACATTACAAAACATATCATTGATACACACTCCTTTATTATTCCGACATTTGACATAACCCGCTTCAGGTGATTATTTCAATACATCGTGATAAGACGATAGATAAGTCTGGAGAAAGCCTCTATTCTACGTTTTATTGATGCACGCAGATAATTCAGACGACGAACCATTAATTATCACTGATTATGTCATATTGCTTTAATTGATTAAATACTAAACTATTATTAAACATACTTATATTATAGGCGAGAGAAAGGAAACTCTGACTTTGAAATAGTTCTAATTGTGAATCACTTATGACATTAAACACAACCTTTATTGATCTTTATTTAATTTAATTGATTAGATTTTATGTTACGTACAGGCATGCTCATTGCTACCAAGAAAGCATGCTAATAATTAACAAATGCTACTTAGTGGCGTGTGCGTCAGTGACATCAGTGAGCATGCTCACAAATCATCAGCTGGTTAAATTGTGAGCATGCTACTGGATTTGCTAGTGAAATGGGGAGTGCTCTAAGCATGTCTGAATGGGCTTGCCCATTTCGATGCGATCTCAGTTGGCGGCAGCTGTACATGCGCATTATGTATAAAAATATCGAAAATGGCCAGTTGGGGAGATGAAAAACCTTGCTTTTCGTAATACATTATAGAGTTATTAAAATACAGAAAATAGATGTTCAAATTCCACAGAAAACCCTCACAAGTTTCTTTACCTCCAAAATAAAACAAAATTCTACAGAAATTAGCTTTTTTTAATTATATAGTCATTTTCAAATTTCACTTTCGTTCGGGCTTTAAACCAAACGAAAGAAAACGAAATTATGATTTTTCTCACAATGAATATTATTTTTCAATATGGTTGGACATTCAAGAATCAAAAAGTTTTTCCCGCAACAAAACAATTTTTGAAAAATCTTAGAAATTTCCGCAATTTGGGGAATTCCCCACGAATTGGCAACCCTGATATCTGAAATTTTCAAGCTTCCATTTTAGCCAAGAGCATACATAAGAGCAAAGTGTTCAATTGTTTGCTTTGAGCATGCTTATTCAAGAATATGCCTGAATCAAGCATGCACATTTTTGGGCATTTGTGTCAGTAGGTACTATTAATTATTTCTCTAGCCATTGCTTAGATCGAATTAATATAAGTTGAATCTGCTGTAGACGTACTGATCATTGTATCTTTTTAGGTCAGAAATAAAGTTAATAAAATGTTTTATAAAACCCATTAACAAATTGAAATGAACATGGCAACAAATGAAAGGGCATAAACGCAAAACCGTAAAGTTCCGTCTGACAGACTGACAGTGTTAATTCTAACTAACGGAAGAACTCGGAGAGTTACGATTGAACCGAGTATTAAGAAGTTAGACGCGGAGTTACACCACTGGTAAATAGTTACGAACAAAGTTTTAAGTGAGTTTAGAAAATTACTTTGACTTCTGGAAAGCAATGGTAATAATAATTATACGCGTATTTGCTGTTTACGAACAAATAACCATTGTTTAATATAGCAAGAGCTGGGATGAGGTTTTTTGGCCCACAGAAATAATTTATTCAAAACCACGCGTCCAAAATAAAGTGAAATAAATTATTAATATTAATTCGTCTTGTATAGGACGAGCAGATTCTTTAATAGCTGTACAAATCTGAAATTCGCCCATCAATTGAATTTGGGAGCTACCTCTTGGCTGGAGCCATAAAATACTTCATCAAATAAAAACGATCACGATAAACCACCTTTACATCTTTATAGAAAGGTGCACTCTTGTGAGGTGACACATAAAAAACAGAGTTTGCAATTCACACGCGGTAGAAGCGAAACCTTAAAAGAATTTGTAAAAGCAACGCTATTACGAATCCTAACACAGAGCCTCGGACAACTACGCTGTACAGAAGTGGAGCCCTTTTAGAGATGACGAGGTAAGAGGGAATGCAGCACAGCTTCTCCAGGTACTAAATTGGAAGTCAGTCGCTGAGGACAGGAGGAGTTGGAGGCGAATGTTGTATGAGGCCAAAGCTCGATATGGGCTGTAGCGCCATCGAAGAAGAAGAAACGAAACCTACAGAAAACTACCAAAATGGGAAGAGGAGACCGATTTTACTATCTCATTCTCTCGCAGTCTAATTATAAATGTACCTATGTATTTGTCTCTTTTTAGTGTCCCTATTTTTCGTTTTATCGAGTTTAAAATCACAACAATGCTAAAGAAGTTTTCACTTCAATACAGTTGGAAAATATTCAGTTCACAAGAAACCGGTTATAAAATAATAGGTAATTGGTTTGACCGGGAATTGATCTTTAGGAACTTCTAGTGACAACTTTAACCACTGTACAACTTTCAATACATTTTTGTACAATTATTTCATGTTGTATCCTCAATATAATATTTGGTTCTAGGTAGATCCCGTGCGAGATACAAAGACGGACGATTGGGAAAGGATCAAGTCTAAGAAGGTGGACGTTATCATCGCAATCACCAACCACAAGGGGAACTATGCTGCAGCACGATTCACATATGATCATTTGAACCACAGTATCATTGAATGGCGTCTTTGGTTGGGAAAGAAAATAAGGTGTCGCCTATAGGTTAGATAGGCTGTCTTGACGATCTGAAGAGAACCACAGGTTTGGAGGGTAAGAATAGGCAAATCTGAACAAAATGGGATTTCAGTTTGATTAAATTAATTTATTGATTTTAAAATCATTACAAAATAAATATTTCAATTCGTTTTTAAAAGATACAGGGAAAACAGTAAGTGCCTTACTGATAAATGCTCTCGCAACCCTACACAACTAACAAGCAACCATTAATCGCCTACCAAAACACGCTCTTCAGCAAGGGGGTAAATGAAAATCAGATTTTATACCAGCAGCAACAAAGCTTGCCGTCTAAATTCTGCTTCGTTGATGTTAAATACATCGATATCCAAAGTGTTTCCATTTAATAACAAGATAGCTCTTCCAATCGAGATGACCATTGGCAAGTTAGTCCTGCAGATGGAGAGATAAAACTGTTAATGCTTTAGGTGTCAGAAATAGCCATCGGGAACATACAAAATACTGCTCTCCATGATAGTCGAGTTTTTGAACCATCTATGAATCAGTCTGAAGAAATATGATAAAATACGCACATCCCTTCAGACCCATAGATTATTTATTCCGAGCATGCACAAGAGAAATTTGGTAGAATAGAGCCACGGGTAGTAGCCATACTCCCCCAGGCAGAGAAAACTCAGAAATTACTTCCAAACCTTTTCCAATGTGAGGGAATACTTCATCTGGTGCAGACTCCGAGAGGGATAAGTCTATGTCCAAAGCTGAACGGTAGCAGGATCATGAAAAAGACGGAGTGAACCATGAAGCTATAACTTGGTCCAGTTAAAAAAGGGTGAAGGAACTTTCATCTGGTTATTACGAGTCTCAGATAAAGGATGAGTGCGTCTTTAATTGAAGAGTTAATTGCAGACATTGGATGGGTGCGACACGCCAAGGATAATAGGCAAAACTGGCAAAAAATGGGAGACCTCTATGACCAAAGCTGGACAGCAGAAGGCTCACGAAGAGGATAAACTGAACGTACATTCTATAACTTGGCCCTGTTAAAAAAAGGTGAAGCAACTTTCATCCGGTTATTATGAGTATACATTAAAAGTGATGTAATTTTTTTATAAAAAATGGTTAAATAGGTTCTGTTAGATTAGGTTTTGGACTATTTTTTAAATTTATTTTTAATAGGTTTTAATGGCTTTTCGAAGAGGAGTTGAGTTGACTTGATTCTGAGTTGGCTCGGAACCAAATCATTTAAATAATATTAAATATAAAATCGGACCGAGAACAGTTCCTTGAGGAACTACATTTTTTATCTGTGTTTCTGAACTATAAATTTTCCCAATTTCAAACAAAATCAATCTTCACGTTATAACTTGGTCCAGTTACAAAGGGTGAAGGAACTTTCATCCGGTTATTACGAGTCTCAGATAAAGGATGAGTGCATCTTTAATGCCGGAAGTTCGTTCCACATCCGAGAAGCAACTGACCTCAATCATGCAGATTTCATGCACTGATGCACATTGGTGCATCATTAAGATTAAGAATATGGGCCAATTTCGTGTGGATAATAAATAGGTGACTGAACTACATTCAACATCGTTAAAATCAGCGATAAAGAAGGCGTTACCTCGTAGAAGTCGTGCAATATTATTAATTTAACATTTAGTACTAATTATTATTTATAGTTTCTTTACATTCGTGGTAGATATTATTGTTTGCAATTCAAATTTTAACCTCACTAAAACAGGCCTGTTTATAATTTTAAAAACTAATAAAAACACAAATATTAAAGCTATTGAAAGAACAATCATGTTTCTTATGGATAACGGGTAGGTATCTAGGAAGCTGAAGGAGGCTAATTTTGGTAAACATGTAGTATTATTATTCTATTACATACATTTGTATGTGGAGAGGCTGTGTTTTTATTTTTTTATTATTATTTATTGAGTTAGTTTATACTAAATGAATATAAACTAATAAGCACAATGTAACATATCATTTGATAAATTTAAATATTTTTACAGTAAGCATAACATTTATTTTTAAATACATTCATTTTTTCTTCATTCTTTATACTTTTAGGCAGTTCATCATACATCTTTAGTCCTCTATACATTAGGCAGTTCTGTGATTTTGATTTCTTCATTTGTGGCAATCGAACTCTGTTTATATTTCTTGTTTGGTAATTATGTACGTCTCTATTAAAAACAATTTCATCCTTAAAGCATTTTGGCATTTGGTTTTTCATAATTTTATGCACAAAAATTAACACATTAAATAGAAGTCTTTTTTTTATTGGAATCCAATTTAGTTCCGGTAGCATAATTATTTAAATTTTTTTATCGAAAGAAGCCAATACTTTGTGGAGTGATATTATATACCTATTTCTATTTTCGAACTTAGAGTTTACAGATGTTTACAATTTACAAAGACGGTAAGTATCAGTATTACAAAAAATGTTGTCAGTAACTACACGTAAATGGGTTAGTAATAGTGTTTTTTGAACACCTCGCTAGAAGAACCTGTGCTGAGGTGTTCGCATATTTTGGATAAAGTGTTATTCTGCCGTCATATGTAAAATACAGTACTTCCTTGATAATCTTGAGGAGAATACTGTGGTCCCACCCATTGCGGCAGTATTGTACGAATAAATTAGGTGAGGAGCAGTTAAGGCGAAGATTAATGCTAAAAAAATAAGCTTTTCCTGCCGTTTTCTAACTAACTAACCATCACGCCGTTTCCCCGCAGGGGTAGGCAGAGAGGACGGACCGCCAAACAACTCGGTCTTGGCACACAGTCTTTGCTTCACTCACATTCATACATCGTCTCATACATACTCTTCTATTATTCCGACTTTTGACATGGCCCGACTCAAGTATCTGATTCACTTGATCGTGCCATGTCTTCCTCGGGCGTCCCCTACTTCTTCTTCCATTCACATTTGCGTCATATATTCTTCTCACATTATTTGCCGTTTTCATTGGGTAGAATTAAAATAAAATTGTTAAAATTACTTTTTTTTATGGCCAACATTATCTGTGACTGTTTCCATCAATTAACTTTTGTTTAATATAAAATTATTCGCAAAATAAACAAATACTACTTTTGCGTTTGAAATCATGACCTGTAGACTCCGCTTGCCAAGAGATTTTTATGCCTATTACCTACATTCATTGCGATGTAAAGCACACTAAGAATAAATACATTTTTGGGTTGTGGCTTCCTCTAAAAGCACATCATAATATTATGTAGACACAATGTAGTGAGCACAAAATAGCATATACTAAATTAAAGGAATAAAACAAAACAAAAATATATTTTATAATTATTGAAAGTATTTGAAAACATTACCAAATAATTATGTAATATTAATCTATTTTTAAGTAAATCTACTAAAATGGTTCAAATACTTATTAAATTGTGTTATGATTGGTTTGGGGTGAAAAGCTTTTTAGAACAATTAATTCATTTTTATCCAGTCTGTGATCTGTTTTTTCAGTATGTGTATTGGAGAATTATCAATAGATTGTTTCAAAGTAGGTGGCGTACAGTTGTACAGTTATGAATCGAGAGAATCATTGCAGTGCCATGAAATCAGTATTTCTGCGGTCGAGATATTTCAGTATTATACCCCTTTGCGGTACCATTTATCAACAATAGACGACTTGACACCATTCAACACACCATCTCAACACGATATAGCGTGATAAAACAGTATGATTTTAAGCAACTAAAAATTATTATTCTTCATAATTCATGTGTGGTAAAATAGACACGGTGATATAATAATAACTAAACAATTATCTATTTTTCTTTCTTTATTTCTTTCCAATAGTTTTACAATATAAGTGCGAACATTTAAACTATTGGTGTGTCGTCAGCGTATAAAAATTTTTTTAGGGATTAAAAAATTACAAACATCAATTGTATAAAAATAGAAATAAAATCGGGCCAAGTACAGTTCCTTGTGGAACTCCATTTTTATCTGTGTTTCTTAATTATAAATTTACCCAATTTTTGTTTTTTTATGTTCTGTCTTTAAGACAGTCGGTGAGTATATTTAGTGTTTTTGGAACCTAGTTGAGTTATTTTTTTAATGAGTAAGTTATGATTTACGGTACGAAAGCTTTTCTTAGATCTAATAATATAACTAGACATTTCTTATATTATTTATCGATAGGTGTGTACATATTTTTTGGTAATTCATATATTGCATCTTCAGGCTTCAGTGCTTAGTTCTTAGAATACTATATTTTTCTAAGGGGTTCTATGACTCTATTTTTGATGCATTTTTTTAATACTTTTGATACCTTGATACAAGCGTGATTGATTCCATGGTTTGAGTAATTTTGTGGGAGGAATTAGGGGATGGGTGGAGATACGGAAGAAGAATTTTGAGAAGTACTTGGCTATTCCGATCTGATCGCTAAACATGTCAACCAAATAAGTAGTGGAGAGAGATTTATTTTGTTTTTAGTGAACTTTTTTTATGGGTAAAAGTTGTATTGAAAATACCGGCCACGTGAATGGACTTACCCGGAGCGCAGAATCCAAAAACGGAGAAGTTACGTGCGAACATCAGCCCACGTGACGCCCGCGCTTTGCCTATGCCTATGGCAACGCCAATGGGCACCAACAACGGGTCTGTGACAATTATCCTAAAATTTATCATTCTCCAATTCAATTAGATTAGTATTTAAATGTGTGTTTGTCACCTATTGGTGTTAATCCATCCTGATCAAGAAATATTTTAATGTAACGCCTCTTAAGAGCGCCCCTCTCTGAAGGTACATTGTAAAGGCAGGGGAACTATGTTGAAATCCGTTCGGGCAGCCTTGTGAGGTGTTAAGGTAGGGTCTGTAGGAAGGGTTTTATTAATGCTGGTCTTGAAAAGGCCCGGATTATATTATGAAGGAAGGAAACCGATGCTGGTAGCTCGTTCCATATAAAAGCGAGTCGAAGAAACGAACGTTCCCCGAAAAACAAGTGTTCCGTGTTAACGCACGTCACCTGTGAATCGGGGATAAATGCTGCTAACTCCTTGGATCAGGCTTCGTTAAAATAACTGTAGAACAGACTCAGCATGCCTACATTGCGTCTGTGCATTATAGATGATAATCGGTACATTAACAACGGATTATCAAACAGACGGACCAACCCCTTTGCACATAATCGAGTAGGTTTATCAAGTATTGTGGGGCTCCAGCCCAGAGGTGGTATACCTATATAGAGGTGGTATAACTGAAAAAATTAAAACCAACTGTTTATTGCGAACCCTCCATCCCTGCGCCTGTTGTTTTTTCATTCTCATTATGTTGTTTTCCTTCTTATTATAAAAGATGGAGGATCAGTTATTTCGCAGAATGTAAACAATTCATCAAAATTCTGTTATTATTGCTGTTCTGTGAAACTCGAATATTAACTCTGAATTTGTGAAACTACTGTTTCAGTTCAGTTTGTTAGTGTTCAAAATAAAAAGTTTGTTATGTTTTCCATCTAGTATTAGTTTTAGAACTGAAATATTAATACGATAAATTTATTAATATAGAGACATTCCAATCTGTTTGCATTCCTAAAATTAATGATGATCTATGACAGTTTCAAAAGCTCTGCTGCTGTCATATTATTGTGATGACAAGCGCCATTAACGTTACTCTTATGAACTAATCTTAGACTGAATTTAGCTTCGTGATGGAGGGGTTGATTTAAGTAATGGGGCTTGATTTCACGTCGTGATTGATGTTAAATATGTAAGTACATTAAAATTCTGTTAAATCCAAATTTAGGTAGCTACGTTAAAATTCTGGAATAAATGGATCTTGTAAAATATTTATTCCAACTATTCAAACACATTTTGTATTTTTGTACACCTGTGAAGTCGCAGTATTTTTTCGTGTATTTTTATGACTGTGTGCATTTTTATCTAATTTTATTTTTATTATTTCTTTCTTAAGTTTCAATTTGTCATGAATAAATTGTACTACCAATCATGTAAAAAGTTAAGGAGTAAATTAAATAAATAAATAAAATAAAACATTACTTTAACACTGAAGATTCTTTGCAGCTGATCAGTTGTAGCAATTTGTAACAGCATTGGTAATCTTTTGGACTAAAAAGACACCGGTTGCACTTTCCTTCTAATCTTGAAAAGGGTTTGAGATGAAGGTTACGAAACCGGTTGGCACAAGGCGAAATGAAGCAAGAAAGAAATTATGTTTAATGATGATAAAAAGAAGTGTTAGAGAAATTGATACTTACACGGTAAAGCAATGCAATTTTGCAAATTATTCCACAAAGCCTTAAAAACTTTAATAAAATGGAAAGTATAATATCGAATTTCGTACTATAAACTACACTCTCTGAAATAAGGATGTAAACTTTCTGATGTACTTATTGCGTCTACGTACAATTATGCTCGCATCTGTTGATGATACACCAATTTTTTTTTTTTAAATTAACATTAAAACGCGCATATTGTTGTTTATTATTTATTTATATTTACTTTAAAAAATATTATTACACATATACACGTATGTAAGTTTTGGGCATCATGCCTGTTTTATGTACCTACCTATTACAAAATTGTTTTCAATCGGCACTCAAGCATTTATCCGATAAAAAACCATAATGACATCTAATGATAGGTAATCCGACAGATGTAAGTATTTATTTTCCACTTTATCTCTTAAATAGCTGATTGTCACGAGATCACAGAAGCGTGGAGACAATGCATAATCTAATTTAGAATCACGATCTTCGTTAAGTCTCCAGTCTTCTGAATTCTGCCTTCTACGCTCTCTGCAGCTGAAGTCTTTCTGCCTGCAATGGAATTAGAAAATTCTAAGGCAATTAGACTCAGCGTCAAGA
Source organism: Limnephilus lunatus (assembly GCA_917563855.2). NCBI lineage: Eukaryota > Metazoa > Arthropoda > Insecta > Trichoptera > Limnephilidae > Limnephilus > Limnephilus lunatus. The sequence goes on along the minus strand of OU830602.1, from coordinate 75,150,645 downwards.
ATAGGAGCAATGGACACATTCCGTGTCAACGTGTCCCAATATGACTAATTGATGGCTGTTTATCAGATCTTAACTGATTAAAAAGCGTGTTCTGTGCTGTACTCAATTCATAAATTTTGTAAGCATGAAATATTCTGATTTACAATTGTGCTTTAATGTTTCACGGTCAATAGTCTAAATATTGTTGGCTTTTGGATTGTTCAGTTGTTTTGAGGTATCGAACTGTATTATTACCGTAGCGTCTGCGTGGTTGAATTTCAGAACCCAGCTACGAGTGCATGTCAGACGCCACGCCATACGCGCCGCGCCACAAATAACATCTGTGAACGTGGAATTTCACCGAAAGCTACTGTTATAATTCGGTTCGAATTCAAGAATTCGACACAAGATGATGCTACTTCCGTCAGCAGGTCGGACGGGGACGTTTCCCCCCATGTATAACTGCTACGAATTTGTGGATATGTGGTATCTCTCCGGATATGAAAAGATTGACGGTAATTTATGTTGTATCAAGTGGCTATAAATTACATATGACGTCATCGCTCTATCTCGGTTACTTTGTCCCGGTGACTAGCTACAGTGGATCCGAGGAACGGTTTTTTTTTGGAATTAGTTCGTATTGGATCTATAAAATTGTCACCAACACTTACTGGGGGAAGCCGAACCAAAAGCCGCCCGCAGGGCCTAACAGTAAAAACCTGCGGAGCTAGCTAGTGACTATGGTTATTACGGCCGTTGTTCCAAACTTTTCGATCGATCAATCTGACTCTCCGATTCGTTAAGTGATTTGTTTAGTAACACTCGATTCGCCTGTTGGTTGGAAAATTTGCGTTGGGAAGAGCGTATGTGTGCATTTGAGGAGTGTTGAGCCAAAATTTCGGCTCAATAGTTGATCAGTAGGATTGAGAACAACACTGATCGTCATTTAAAAAGTACCTGAAACGCGCAGTAAAGGATCGGTATATTTATGTCGGAAAAACTATAAGGCCAAAACTGTGATGTCATAATTGGGAAATCAAATAAGGTGCCACAAACATTGAAATATTGAAAGCCTCGTGTTATATACACCCCCATGATTAAAATGCATTTTTTCCACCTATGCATAGTAACAAGTACCTAATCGTTGGGGACCTGAAATTTTTTTTCTGCAAAATTTGCGTTATTTTTCCAGCAAAAAGGGTGGTATTTTTGCAACGAAAGAGATAATACGTTATTAATGTTTAAAAAAAATATTTTACTAAATCTAAAAATTTGTGAGAGTATGCTGCGTTTTTGACGTGAAGTGAGCTGCTTTCCATTTTATGGTGGTTCACTTCAAGCTTATCAAAACCAGAGACAGAGAAATATTCACTGTGAATTCCAGAAAATTTGCGTGATTTGCACGAAAATTACGAATTTTGCGTTATTCTCATGAAAATTGGAAAGTTTGCAAAAAATTACAAAATTCTTGTAAAAATTTGCATTAGGTACTGTAAACGCGAAATTTTAAGCTCTCTATTATGTGTGCATTCCTTCCTGAAAAGTGATGTAGGTACTCATTGTAATATAATTTTGTTAAAGAAATTTTATTAATTGTTTTTGTGTTTAATTTGTAGAACTCTATTTAATTTTTAAAAATCCAATGGTACGTACGATACTGATTGTCTTTTATTTGAAAAAGTGAGGTGACAGTTCATTTCATTATATAAAAGGTCTGTATTTTTTAAATTTCAATTTTTTTAATATTTCTGTACACTTCCATCAAAAATGTTTTGGTAAGAAATTATTTTACATTTTTTTCCATGTTAAAATCTCAAAATATGGCAGTTTTTTAAAACTAAAGTGTATTTCAAATACACAAATCTAAACGGTAATTTTATCTAATTTTTAAAAATGGTATTTGTTTATACGGCACCTTCAAAAATAAGAAATATATAGAATATTCAAAATACTTAGGAAAATTCCAAATTTCGTTCAGACATCATCCCTAAAACAGAGATAAACTACCCCCCCAGGCTGTGTAAACGGCGTGTATTTTTTTCCAAGAACAATTTTTTAATTAGTAATGTTTTCACATCCGCGGCCGTTTGTCAATTGAATAAACTTTTCACAGGGTTTTTTATTAAGGCCGCTAATGTTTTAAACTGCGCCTGCTTTCGACACAGGAGTTCAAGTGAGACAGGCATAGCATATCTCTAATTGTAACAGAATTAATAAAGATGAATAATAAAAAGAAAATAAAAAACATATATATTTTTGAATCACTACTTAAACCATTCGTTCTGTGATTACTTGACATGCCGTAAATATCTATATATATAAAAAAAATCTCGTGTCACGGTGTTTGTGGTCATACTCCTCCGAAACGGCTTGACCGATTATTATAATATTTTTTATGTATATTTGGTAGGTATGAACAAAGTATATTTCATACCGCTAGGTGATTAAGGTGTCCCTATCCAGAAATTTTTTCAACTTTTTTGACAAAAATTCAAACCCAAATTTTCACCCTCCTACCCCCACCCTCCCATTTTTTTCGCGATATTTGTATTTTTGTATGAAAAAATTTAACCGTCGTTCGTATTTCAAACAGAACGAAATTATTTATGTTGTTGAATGACAGATGGCGCTACATCCGCCTCATCGAACTTTCATCCACATATGCGCAAGTCATTCGCGAGAAGCGTCGCGTCGCATCGTCTACAGTGCTCCATTCCTCGTTATGTCATAGGTCCCATCCCCACACACTTACAATACATTCGTTATTTTTTTTTAACAACCATAATATTCACTAGAAATAATTTATATGGCAGAACAAACTATCCCGGGTCAGCTAGTGTATTTATAATTCGAAAAATCTAAAGGCACGGTTATTATATCACAGAAGGTGACAAAAGGGCATGACGTAGGCGTGATTGTTGCTAGCAATAGACCAATCTAAGATACTCCAAACTCGTCATGAAGTCATCGAGTGTTCCTGGTGGAGTGGGTTGTTTACACTATCTACTCTTTTGCCCTGATGATGGACACTACAAGGTTTTCCGAAGAAGGAGAAGGAAGCGGCATGACCACAAACTATATACACGATAGAAGAAAGATAACGTAAGTGCCTACATAAATCCTACATCAATAAATTAATTCAAATGTATGACATTGCGGCAAATTGTGGAATTGCTTCTTAAATAATGTCTGTTACTGTAGAATGAAAACACAAGAAATGCGTATTCGTGTTTCGTGATCCAAAAGTCTGTCTGTTATTCGCTTAAATTTCAAATGCAGAGCTGCGTTTCAATGTGAATTTTAAATGGGATGGCGATATACGATGTCAAGCAATTGTAAGAGAGACACAGCGCTTGCTAGATGTACTAGAACCAGAAGACACTAAGTCAGCGGTGTCATCGGTTTCCATTCAAATCTACATTTCAAGGCATTTTAAGTGCGTATGTATTTCTTTTATTCAGTGAAATTCAGGCACAAATATTAAAATGCTAATAATCAAACAGCTTAATGTAATTTGCAACATTGTATAATAAAACCATATCCGAAAAAGGGTTCGTGTGAAGCAGATATTGCACTTCACAACATTTTTATAGACCTGATACGTTATTTTTTCCTAGTCGATCACAGCAAAGGCCAAGATGTTTTACAAGCAGTATTTATTTAAAGCATTAATAATATCATTTCTACGCTTTTAAATGTTTGAACCAAAATACAATTTACAATTTTTGGAAGGCGGGTATGGTTACCGCCACCCTGGGTACCATTATTGGATAACAAACACCACGAATATTAGTCACCCCAAGTGTTTCGATACATTTTGTGACTTAGCAGGGGTGCCCGGGTTCATGGGGGTGAGGTTTGTCTAGGTTTTGGCGGCGAATGCGCCTGCCCACCTGCAGACCGGATTGGGAGAGACTGATTGAGGGAGATCTTTTCACCTCTCCAGCAGGACTCTCTCGGAACATCGCCTTGCACCGCAGTGGGAGGGATGTATTCATAGGTCCGTCACTCCTGGACACTCTAAACTGTCCTTCCTTTCCTTTAAAAGGCCCTCCACACAGCATCTCCAAAGATGACATAGGCTTTGAGTGGAGCTAATGCAAAAAAAACATGATTTTGTTAAATTTCGCACTACATCGCGCAGATAAACAATGTCGCTTACTTTCGACATCTGTTTTATTTCAAATCGTATAGATCACACTTTTAGGAATTTTATATTCAGTAGTCGTAAGGATTGATTTTGAAATGAGATGAAACTAACAGAATTTCTGGGTAGAGTTATAAAATTTCCATCAAGACGTTCGCATTCTTTTGGAGTTCGAAGTCAGTTTAGGTTGGAACACGTGTTTTAAGTATTTCGATTTACATTATGTAGATATTTGTCGAGTTTTTAACAGAAAATACAGCCGTAAGATCCCACTCAGATCAAGGAAAAGTGGGAGTTTAATCCTGTTTAATCTTTATTTGAGTTGTTTTGCTTACAAGCGCCGATTTCCAAGTGGCAGTCTTGGATTTCAACGGGATTAAAACCCACTGAATCTTGTATTTATGTTCATGAACCGCCAGCCACTGGAGCGCTTTTTCCCCACGATATGGCACCATTTAAAATACCCCGGATTGCTTTGCTGCCAATTTTAGAAAATTTTCCCTTATTGTAAGTAAAAATAAAAAGTAGAAGTTAACGATTTAATAATATTTTTTTATAAATCCTTTCTAGTATTTGATATTCGACAAAGATAAGTGAATTCATTGGCTATATTAAACTATAATCATTTTGTATGTCTCCGTATTAAAATTTGGAGGTACGATTTTTTAACGTGGGCGGAAAGTATTCAAAATGATTACCAAAAAATATCGAGCAATCGGAGATTTTTTTTAAAATTGCGCTGTCGCTTAGGGGATAGCAGAGAAAATAGCAGAAATCATATTGTATGAAGCAAGCAAAACTTTTTAACGGTATGCTCGGATGCCATGAAATTGTTCACCTTTTTGCCGTTTAAAATTTGGAGTTAATATTGTTAATATTTTCTGCTCGTAACTTCAATTCAACGAAGAGTCACAGTGCTCTGAAGAATCATTTATACTGGGTTAACATTTTGGGAATATTATGCCATGTTGTGCTCACCCCTTGTTTAGCAAACGTTTCGCACAGTGTTACAGTGTGCATCATCAGGGCAATCGTGAAGTGTGTGTTTATGCATGTAGAAGTGATTGCCGCGCATGTTTACCCTCTTAGAACCGGTATTTCATTATAATAATTAGACAAATTAATAAGGTTTTTGGCGTTTATTTTTGGAGTAATACCAATATGGATACCAATTAGATTAGCGCCGTTATATCTGTTAATATTAATTGAGTTAAGTGGGTAATTTAGGTTTAGTTGAAGCTTAGACGAAGAACAAAGACGGGTAGTTATGGTAAAAAATAAAATAAAAAGTAGCAAAGTGTCTTTTTTTACATCATGGTGAAAACCTCGAGTTCGAGTCCCAGATGTGCAAATATCTTTTTCTGATTTTTCTGTTTTCAGATTTTCGATTGAGTTTCGCTAATATTGTCTATTGCTTTCCTGATTTTTCGACATGCTTCGTGGCCTTGTCGTTAGAGCTTTGATACTGAACTTTGAGGTTGAGGATTGAAATGCCTACGAAAGGCACAAAAAATCCAATTACGACGGGTTAGCATTTGTCATAGAAACATTTTTTTTGTTCACTTCATTCAAGAATGCAAGACGATAATATCAGAAAAACCCTCGTAAAAATAATATCGAGTTCAGGCTCTCTGGGGAGTAGGTAGGTAGGTACCTATCTCTCATACATTATTATTAATTCAATTATATATATCCATACAATCAAATGCCAGGAATTAACAAAATATTATTTCTGAAATCCAATACCAAATTCCTGTATGTGACCTGAATGATATAATTATTAGTTGTGAAATGGGTGAATGCACCAGTGTTATGATTGGAACTGCATTGTTAACGGGGAACGAAACTAATAATAGATTCCCCAATTTCAAGACGTGGAATATTATAAGCAGACCAAATGGATTGTGAGATTATTGTGAAATCAAAGTGATTTTAAAGCTATAGTTGCGCAACGCACGAAAACCCAAAATAAACCAAGGGATATAAAAAAAAATATTCCAATTTTATTCAGAAATTGCTGTTTTTTTTCAGACAGAAATAAACAGTTTTCAGACCATTTTCTATAATAAAATGTTGAAAAGTGAGGTTAAGGCCCGTTAGTACCCACTCAAAAAAAAGAAGAAGAAGTGATATGTAAATAAGAATGTTAGAGGGAGCGCGCTAATATTAAAAACGATAATATTCACTGGAAAATTGTGGAAATGTTTAATATTACACGTCTCGTTTAAAATAGAGTAAAAATCTTGCAAAAATCTATTTCGGAGCCTATTGAGTATGTTTCAGATAGGTAATTGCCGTTTCGGCATGGGGAATGTATAGGTATAATCTTCAACGACAATATATTTTTTTAAAGCTTTTAAACTTAAAGTGCTTAAGAAAAATATGTGATAAATCAGTAGAAATGCGGGAAGCCTCGCCTTAACTTAAGTTTTAAAATAGTAGTTATTTAGATTTATATCGCTATTATTTTTTTTTTCAAATTACACTATCCTATGTTTAGAACAGATTCGAGGCATCACATATCCCAATAAAATGAAAATTGCAAGTACAAGAATTCAATATTGGTTTTTATTAATGTATTTTTTGGGCACAAACCACTTATTCTAATCTGTTCATCGCTTATAAATCTATATAAATATAAATAAATCTAGCTTATAAATCTAAGTTTTAGAGGAGGATAAAGGCACAATACAACGTTGAGATATTTTAATTACGATTATTATTAAACTTTTATTACAATTCTTTTGCCATTGCATACAAAAAATGGTTGACATAATATCCAAATACACCAACGCCAACTGCTGATTCGATCGTTTCAGATTACCTGCCATTGTAGGATTTCCGAGTACCTATAAATTTTTTTGTAAACAAAACGCCAGAACGAGAATATTGCTGTAGAAAAATCAAGACAAAATATTTATGAAACAATATTTACAGTAGCTTAACAACATGTTATGTGAATACTGTGAATATTTTTTGCTGACCAGTTTGTATAAAAATTGTACAGAAATATAAAAAAAAAAAAAATTTAAAAAATACAGACCTTTTATATAATGAATTTGAAATGAAACTGTCACCTCACTTTTCCTCGTGCATACAATAAAAAAATTATAAAAAATTTCAAAGTTTTTTTTAATGCCAAAAAAATAACCTTAAAAATATCTCTGACATTTCAACACATTTCTTGCACCACTAAAGATGTTAATTTCTTTGATAAGTTTACCAACACGTGAATTTAATATTAATATTTAAAAAACACCACTTTTAAGAAATTCTCATAAAATAAAGATTTAAAAACGTAAATTTGAACTTTTATGTAACCCAAAACAATATTTTGACAGTTCAACTTTTAAGTACTGTTTATTGTGCAATAACTTGATAAAACTGATGTAAAACCACACAAATAAGTTATAAAATTATGTCTGAATTCTGGACGCATCAGCTTTGTTTCGCAATCTTATTTATTTTAGATTTCACCTAATCTCTTTTATGAGTCTCTATGGTCAATTTATACTCGTAGAACGAAAGTTGAATAAGATTGAACTTTGGGTTTCTGATCCATAGAAAAGCCTGTTCTTACTGAACTATTCGATAGATTCTATAAAATAGATAAAAAAATATATCGGGTGAGAAAGCACCATTATGTATATTCTTATTATTGTTATAACTTGCGCAAAACCTGTGAAAAATCATGGGATATTATAATTAAAAAAATAAAAGAAAACAATAAAATATTATATATTGGGGTATGTTGTGAGGCCGAAGGTAGTGGGGAGTGGAAAGAGATGGGGAAAAGGTAGGTGGGGAATTATCTGGCTATTCAGATCTGGTCGCCAAACACGGCTTAAGTCATTTCAAGAAACGTTTCAATTCTGAATAGTGAACTTACACCAGGGCGATTCTGGGAGTATCTTCCACTCAAGCTAGGCGTTTTCTAAATTCTTGAAAAGTTCGAGTTCCAATTTTGAAAACGATATTAACTTCAAAACAAATCCGAGTTCATTGAAGCAGAATTACAACATAGTGAGTTACAATCACTCACAGACTGACCCACCACCGAAATTTGTTTGTTTGCTGACTATAAAATATAACTATATTTTACATATATCAAACACCTACCTACAAATTTGAAGTTTAAAATTCCATCGTGTAGACAATTAACAAGAATTTAAAGAAAATATATTAAATACCTGAAGTTTTTAAATCTTCAGACTTCGACGAGCTTTTCAGAATAAAAAACAGAGAGGTTTTTATTAGGTACCTACTTGCTTTTGTGAATTATCAATTATTTCGTTTTTCTGAACTTTATGAGAAAAACATACACCCACTTGCTCACTTTTCATCTTTTCTAACTTGTTTCAGAATTCGCACCAGAGTATGTTTTCTCGAAACAATCTCAAATCAATAATACACTTACAATTAATTAATCACTAACACGCAAAAATACGTTAAAATTTATTTTATTTATTTTAAAAACAACACTAGGTAAGCACTTAAATAGAAAATAAAAACGATTGTTTCGTATCTATTCTCTCAATGTTCCATTTTCAAAATCCTGAAAACTCGCTTTAATTTTCGCTTAGTTCGCGTTAGTACCGCCGGGCAGTCGCGCCGGGCAACAGGTCGAGGGGGACTGATCGCTCGCGGTTTGCTCGCAAATTATTGCAGGGGGGAGGCGGAAGACGTAAGGACTGTGATGTAGCAGCATTATGCCGAATGTATAAGCAAGCATTATAAGCCAGCCGTGAGTCGCAAGTCTGCTTATCTCTCGTGGGCTGCAATCTGCAATAATGCAGCTCGATGTTTATTGAAGAAAGCATCGCGTGATGAAGACGATAGTAATTGTTTTTAATGTCGGTCGTGAAATTGCACGGACGGGCGATGGTCACGTCGGATAAACGTTATCAGTTAAACGCAATCTAAATTAGGAAGTTAGATAGCTTAACCAAGTAATTGTCACGTTATAAAGTGTATTAAATATCGAGAGGGTATTATAAGCTTAGAGGTTAAATAATGGAACCGACATCACTACAGGAATGAAGAAGTGCCTCGAGGATTAAATTTCCATATAAAACTATGTTTACGATATTCAAATGGGAGATCTACGATGTCAGACCAGTGTAAGCGAGACGGAGCGCTGGGCTATTGGGCTGAACTAACATTTGATTACAATCAAATTTGTATGGAAGTGTTAATCTTTTATCTATGACTATAGCAGTTTTTCTTTGTGAAATTTTCTCTCGAGAGGAGTATGTACCTACTTTATTCATTACAGCAGTTTTTTACCATAAATCTGCCTATTTTTTAATTGCGTTGTTAGCAAATTGGTATGCATTTTAATTTTAAAAACAATTTGAAATTGTAATTAGTTGTGTTAATGTAAACGTCTGTGTAAATGTAAACGTCAGTGTAAATGTAAACGTCTGTGTAAATGTAAACGTCTTTGTAAATGTAAACGTCTGTGAAAATGTAAACGTCTGTGAAAATGTAAACGTCTGTGTAAATGTAAAGTCTACGAGCTATTGTTGGTAGGATTTATAAAATAAAAACATTTCGTGCCTACAAGCACTTTAAAATTAATCAACTTATCTCTGGCTGAATCGACTATCCGTTATGGAATTACTTCTTGGTGACATTTTTGTAAAACTAATATAAGTCCAAATATTACAAAACTCCGTTACAATTTTTTTTATCCCTAAATACACCAATCCACAAGAAGTAACTTTAACAAGTAACTTTTACAAGTCTCTAAAATGTTTTACTTGTTAGAAGATTATTTTTATATAAAAGGTATTGTAAGTTAACATGTTGTATTGTCTGTTTTCTTGTATAGGGAAAAAGTTTACCATGAACATAATACAAGATTCACGCAAAATGAAAGATTGGTGGTTCCGAAACTTTCAATATTTTTATTTATTTATTTAGTAAAAGATTATACATTTATATACATTATTTAAGAAATGTTTTAACTGCTCAACTAGGAGGATTCCCGTTTTAAGACAGTCATGCACCAATAAAACGGTGAAAGAATCCTTAACTATATTGTACCAAAAATATTTAATAAACAACCAAAAATAATTAAAAATAATAACATTCAAAGTCAAATAGTAACAAGGAAATAGATGCCGATGATTTATATTGATGCAATTATTATAAGCAATAATTATTAGCCTGAAACACTCATCAACATTGAAAAAATCTTCCGAGAAAAGATAAATGCCGCCGACGGAACATGAACCCGCGTCCTTCTGGTATCCGGTCAACTGCTCTACCAACTGAGCTACGTCGGCTTATCTCCCACCCGCCAAATAATTCAATATATACTAGTGTTTCATTCAACAATTACTGCTTATTACATTTTTCACCTGAAAACAACCAACTTTATTATTTTTAATTTTTTTTATTTTTTTATTTTTTTTTTTTTGTTTTTTTATTTATTTATTTATTATTTTTATTATTATTTTTTTTATTTATTTTTTTTAAATTTTTTTATTTTTTTTTTTTTGATGATTTACATTGATGATGCCTTACAGAAGCCCTTGTATTGTTATTTCACATTAAGACTTATAATTTTACAATACTTACCAATGACTGTTTATTATACCTGTTTGTTATGTAACTGGGTTATGATGTCATAATTTTTGCAAATTCAATATGGTACATTCACACCTTTCTTATCTCTGCTGTATCTGGGGATTTGCCTCAAAGAAATTGATAGCTGATCTGCAGGTGGTTCAAAACCGAGCTCTCAGAAATGTTTTTGGACTTCCATGGGACACCCATGTCAAAGACATCTATTCAGTTTCCGGTATTCTTCCAATCACAGTCCTTCCTAAACATGAAATCACAAGCACCATCCTACAAATTACTCAACAATCAACTCACACTAACATCAAGCCACTTTACAATCAAGACATTCACACTCACAATACTCGAAATAATAATAATAATAATAACGTAATATTTGTATAGCGCAGTTTTGTGTCATTTCACTTCAAGTGCGCTTAACTATAATAAATTTAAAAATAATCCTACAGTGTTCCTTACGAGATCATTACAAAATATAGCAATAAAATCCGCATACCTCAAACACACACTACAAAATATGGGATAAATTCTCTGAACTATGTTGCCTATACACTATATAACTCGCTTCCAGATATGTACAAGGGAAACCAGCAAAATAAAAAAGTTCAGAATAATGCTTTAAAAGAATATTTTTTAAATAAGTTTAAGGATGAAACTATGTAAATTTTCTTATCATGTCTCATTTGTCTTGTTTCCTTTTCTCTTCTTTTCTTTTCCATTTATTTGTAATCATAATCATCCACATTTGTATAACCTTGTTCTTTGTTTCTTTAATTATTTTCTATTGTTGTTTGCTCACTCAACCTGTTTTTTTTTTTTAAATTTATTTTTTGTCTATGTTGTATGTGAAACTTATATTTTTAATATCCATTTTCCAAGTAAAACTGTAACTATTTCCTCACACCCATTAATTTTCCTCCTGTCCTAAAATGAGTTCTGTAACTCATCGGGATTGCTCCAGCAAGTAATAAATACAATAAAAAAAAAATAAAAAAAAAATATATAGAAAATTACATATAAAGAACATCTATATATTAAATGTCGCCTCTATGTACCTGCTGAAAAACTACAAAAGTTGTTTAGCAGGCTTGAATGAAAAAATGTATATTTAGAGACGTCCTAATGACCTACTACGTAATTATGTTTTGCAGCCGTGGGTTATTCTAATCTCACTTTTTTCCTTATCTTTCCCATTACCTCCCATCTCACAACGTTTTCCGATATTGTGGAACCTAAGTTTGCAGTTGGGACTTTGGCAACGCCAATGACAGCTAAATTGATGCAAAAAACTAAATAAATACCTAATTAAGTATATGAAGACAATATTAGCGAAACTCAATCGAAAATCTGAAAACAGAAAAATCAGAAAATGATACGGTCACACTTATGACGTAGACCTTTTTATATATTAATTTTTCAGATTTTTTGAGTTGCTAATATTGTTTTCATTTAATGAAATATCACAATTTGAAGTTTTACTCGTTAAGTTAAAAATAAATACCATAAAATAGTTCATTACGCAACTATCCTTATAAATATGATGATATTTTTAAAATATAGTAACCAGTAGGTATGCGTATTACGCAAATACATAAAAAACATGAATATTAGGTAATGTAAAGCTGTAAAGTAGAAGGTGACTTTGGCCATTACCAATTTAATGATTTTAGCCTTTGCCAATTCGCGATTTTGAAATATAATAAAATATAAATCTGTTTTAGGTATAAAGCAAGAGGTGTAATAATATATATCTAAACCGTAGAAAAATGCGTTTGCAAGCCAGTTTTGCAGTCCGCGCCATATTGGGCGGCCGCCATTGGCGGTCATGCGCCGCCCGCGCTATTTTATAAGGAGAAACGAGATCTCTTCTGCGCACATTCTATTTTTAAAATGTCTCCTTACATAATAAAGCACGCTGATGCATTATTTCCACATGAATTTGCCCCTCGGTTTGGAGCGACAAAAACAAAATGACATTGCACTTGAAATTGTTAAATAATTAAGTAATATTGTAATAGATAATAGCACGAGACTATTCTCCATTATCACTAGTCATTATACCTACCTACTTATTATACATTACTCATTAATCATTCATTATAATAATATTATGGTGAACTTGAAACAATTGTTTCATAGGAAGAAAGAAGCATTGTTTGATAATTGAAAATGTGTTTAAACTATTCATAATAACAGGGTGTTAAGACTTGCTTTGACTAGTGATTCCTGAAATTATTTGGTGTAAAAAATATAAATGAAATTGTTTCTCCGGTGACTTTTTTTGATGTTTTTTTTCTTCAAAACTTACCTGAAATAAATTCTCCCACAAATTTCATCACTGGTCACACCAAATAATGTCATGAATCACTGGGTAAAGTAAGTCAAGTACGTTTTTTAACATCCTGTATAAAACAATTATTTATTTACATCATGGTTTCGTCAAATCAAGAAAGATAAGCATTCCAGGGTTACGAATACCCGGAAAATATTTTTTAAATCTTTCGAACATGATATTCTTTTCAATAATGATGCTTAATGATAACGAATGGATGGATATGAATTTTTTCCTTTCTTTCAAAAAATTAATAAGGTCAAGAGAAAAAAATATTATGTCACCAAATATCATAAATATATTCCTGCATGACATTCAATTTCAAATAGATTCACTGTTTTTTAAAGTATCCCAAAATGAAATACTGTTTTTGATAGCAGATTAAAAACTCTTTCTGGTTTTAATATTGGAAACTGTCACATTGATGTTAATGTTTTTTCTTGTAAACTTTATTTACAACTTTAAACAAAATAAAAATAAAATATTTAATATTGAAATGGGCACACATTAATTAAGCTCAAAAGGGGAGGGGGGGGGGGGAGGGTCCACCAAAATCTCACGTTACTCGAAAAGAATATACAAAGTGTACGTCCCGTACTTTCTGGAGCTCTATGGAACCTTTTAGAACTTTCCGGAAGACTGTTCTAGAAATTTCAAGTCGAAACATTCAGCCCTTATATCTACAAAAACACGCCCTTTAGGTAAAAACGGGAACCGTCATCCTGGAGGGGGGATAGAGATCTACCACACCATATTAGTCCCTTGATCGTACCCGGTCTCGTTTCTGAGTTTTTGTGAGCCACACGTTTTTATGACATTCTTTTATAATATACTAGCAGGCCCGGCGACATGTTGCTGTGGCTAACGAAACACAACGCCACGCCATTACCCAACCTTTATAACTAACGCCAAATGTTAAATCAAATCCACACCACCCGCTTGCCAGCTCCCTAATTTACACAAAACCTTGACAAATTATATACCTAAGAACCTTCCTCAAAAACCACTCTATCTATTGGTGAAAACCGCATAAAAATCAGTTGCGTAGTTTAAAAGATTTAAGCGCACAGACAGCGGGAGCGACTTCATTTTATACTATGTAAAGATATTGATTATTAAATAAAATGGCAAACCTTGACCCGATGAAATTTTTGGCGGTTTTCTGTCATAAAAAGTGATTTCAAATTATATTGGAGCGTTTACGGCAATCTTGTAATGAAAAGAAAAAGCTTTTGTGTTATATCTTTCTAACTATGTTTACACAGAAAAGGAGATGTTTTATAGTGACATATAAGATGGTGACAGATATACTACGCGACCTGAGTAGTTGAGCTTCTTTTTCAAATGGACTAATTGACAATTAATTAACGGACAATCAGAGTTGTTGTTGTTTAACGAAATAGCAAACAGATGTTGTGAAAACTCTTTTGAATACCGTTCAATCAGATTCAATGGTCGCAATTCCAATTCAAGGAATCCTCCATACCTACACAGTAGTTATTTCGTCTCCATTGTGATCATCTATTCCAAGAAGAGTTGGCATTGCATCGTCAACACAAATAATAATAATAAAAGCATCGATAACAGTCTAAGTTCATGAGAAGAGGAGACATTGATGTACAGCACAAAAAGGTTCAATTGAATCGATAAATGACGTAAGGAAGATACTCGTACATTGAATAGATAGTACACACTAGAAATGCCCTCCACGTAGATTTAAATGGAATCCAATGTCGTCACTGACTTGTAACCTTATGGTTCTAGCTATAGACATCCAAATCGAAAGACTTGCTCTAACATAAAATTCAAGGTATCATTTCATCTTCATCAATTGGGTGGGGGGGAACCATTTATTGGACAACCAATATCTCTGCTAAATGGTTCGCCACGTTTGGTGACTTACCAGGGGTGTCGGCTTCATGGCGTGAGGAATGGAGAGAATGATTGAGGGAGACCTTTTACCTTTCCAGGAGGATTCTCTTGACCCAAAGGGTGGGAGGGATGAATTTATACGTCCGTTTCTCCTGGACACACTGACCCCTTTCCTGACCACCCCTCTTACCTTTTTGTTTCCCAGATTTTTCTATCCTTCCTTTCCTTAAAAAAACCCTCCACACGGCATCCCCAAATATGACAGAGGCTCTGAGAAGAAATTATTTTTCTCCGGGCCTCCACGAGAAGAGTTAATGTAAAAAAAATCAGAGTGTGCAATTCACCCATGGTAAAAGTAAAAACCTTTAGAAAACTAAAGCAGACAAGAGTGGGAAGGATACGAAGCACCGCACAAAGAAGAGTCTGATACGTTACGAAGCACCGCAAAAAAAGGAGACCGATTATACTATCTCATTCTCTCAAAGGCTAAATCGTATACTTGTAAGTGTTTGTATCTTTTTAGTGTCGCTATTTTTTGTTTCACCGAGTTTCAAATCACAACATAGCAAAATAAGTTTTCACTTCAAAAACAAAGTGTACCGTACACGAACCCACTTTTTTCACCCCTTGTAATAGTGTAATTTTAATTTGTTTTTAATAACTTTCGTGTGCAATTGTCGGAGTGTAATGTCAGCTCAGTTGTATTATAATGTCGTTTGTGCCTGATGTGTGATTTCATCCTGACCCCATCATGTTATACGTGTATCTGAAGTCAGTTTATATTGATATTTCATTATACCACGTAGCAATATGCATGCTACCAATCTAGATGAAAATTCAAACAATGCTACTTGGCGCCATCCCAGTCGTCAAGTCCTAGCAGCCTTTCATGCAGTATGATTGCAATTTCACATTAGTCTGTTTGGAGAGACAGCTTCCATCAGCATTTGTCTTCCAATCATAATAATAGTTGGTAAACATTATTTCATGTTTGATCGAGAAGCTTCTACGAGTAAACCAGTGGCTAAAATGTAAGACAAGTTGGCAACTCTAATGTGATTCAATCAAGATGTGCATGCCACCGATAATAAAAGCAATGTAACGCTTAAGGCCCTCCTTCCACAGGAATACGCAAGTGTCCGATACTGAGGAGCGATTCTGTATCTTTTGTAAATATGGAATTGGCTGTCAAATTTGTGTGATTTTCTATGACTTTCAATTGCTTTTTCTATGGGTATTGTCAGCTGTCGCCGATTTTAACTAGTTTGAAACCCGAAATTCTGTAAGTACCTATACACGATTGTTTATTCATTTAAGGTACGTTTAAAGTTGTATAGGACCGTTATAAATGGCAACCAATAATGGAATTTAGGATAGGTAGAAATAAAGGAATTGATTAGGCGTTGTTATTGTTTTTTTTTTTTAAATTTTTGTGTCTTCCTTCTCAAGAATTTTCTTGGCTCTTTTCTTTTCATGGTTCTTTTCGGTTTTTTTCCTGCTTCTTCTTGAGTATTCTACCTGATAGTTTCTTATTGTATCTTCTTATGTCATCCTGCTCTATCTTGGTCTTTCTTGGCTCTTCTAGTCTATTCTCGCTATTTATTAGCTTTTATTAGTGGTTTTCACGCGGAATCGTGGTTTCTTGCTGCAATGCTACTGAATACCTTCCATAAAAGACGTTTTTAATTATTTGTTTTCATTAACCGACCATTCAAGTATTACGTAAGCACTACAGGGTGGCGGGGGTCTTTGCTTTGCTTATGTTTATGGCATGGGGGTGGGGGAGTCTGGAAAGTGATTACGTCAGAAGTATCAATATTTTTTCTCCTTTTTCGGATTTTCTACAAAATTTTATGGATTTTGGTTTGAACACATATGGCAACCCTACTTGTCTATGTTCGAAAACGAAACGCATTTCCAGGGATTCCCGAAAATAACATTTACTCAATTAGAACCGGAGGGGCAGGGTGGGGGAGGGGGTAATAATTGCAAAAATCTGCTTACGTAATATTTGAACGGCCCCAAACCATGAAGATCCATATCAATAAAAAAACAAACCTTCGTTTCCACTGATTTGATATTGTCAACTTATGGTCTTCCTCCAAGACTGATTTTATCTTAAATTCTAAACCATGAATGATTTTACCAAAATGGTTTACAGAACTGATGTTAAAAGCACGTTAATAATGGCTCCATTATTACGGTCGATAAATCCTTTAACAAGAACAAATATCCTTTCCTTTTCCTCAATCGTGAATCATGCGTAAATCTACTTACAAGGGACGCACATCAATAAATCCTCAAATATCGGGACAATGTACCGACACCCACGCCCGTTTCACCCAACCCAACAATAATTCATTACGTATTGATGGCAATATCAAATTTCTCTAGAAGAAAAAATCCAAAAGCAAAAATAATTTCGTGAACGGATGCAGTGTTACGACGAATATGAAGTAAAAAATATGGCAGAATGCTACACTTTATAATTAAAAATAACCTAATCTTAAAAATATCTATTGAGTTTGCTTGGTAGAGCATTAGTAACTCTTTATTTCAAATCTAGCTTTTTGTATCTGTGTTCCAACTTGAGTTTTTTTTTTAAATATTCACATTATAGTCATCCTTAAACAATAATGCCTGTTTTGATTAATTTACGAAAAAAACATCGCCAAAAAGCGTTTTTTTGTTTTATTTTGCGAAGCTGAGGCACATATATTTAAATGTTTTACCATCATTTTCTAATGAATTTAATTTTCCACATTATAAAATAAAACCATAACCGAATTGGTCAGCTTCTCAAACCTACATTAGACCTTATTAAAAGTTCAAAATATATTATGTCAAAATGTCAATAATTAGGTAAACACTGTAATATATAGAAATAAATAAATGGAATAAAATAAAAATAGAAGATGTTCAATTTTAAAGCAACTTTTATAGTCCTGGTACTTAATTTTTTTCTGGGCATAAAAAAAACTAATCAAAAACGCACTCGAGTATTTCAAAGGCGAATACGTGTTCTACCCGCAGATACATCGGCCACCAAGTCCTTAAAATCCTCAACCCATGAAACCTGGCACCCCTGCTAATTCACCAAACGTAGCGAACCATTTGGGGTGACCTATGGCAGAGGAGTTGGTTATCCAATAAATGTTTTCTGAGGCGGCAATACCCGTACCCGCCTCCCAAAACGCAAATCATTATTCAGGATTAACGCATTCTCTAAAAATCTTTCTTCACTTAAAATATTTGTCCGGGGCTACGATCCGAGCTTGTTTGGCCAATGGAGGAATTTTAATTTCAAACCAGACCCGCGCCAATTTTGGAGTGTTGGGTTCGATTTTTTTGGTCCCCCATAACTCGTCCCGTTTGCGAATTCCCGCAGGAATGGACCTTGACAAATCTGGCCATCTGCATTATCGAACGCTCCCGCCAGAAGGAATGGAGGCTGTTCGAGATGGCAACGCTTCCCTGCACTCAATATTTAAAGAATCCTTTCTTGACTAGTAACGTGTATTAGAAATGCCTTGAAAATTTGGGCTTAGCCTTTTTTGTCCAAGCTACCTATAGACATATACACATTACTACGTACACTTTCGTAAAAAGATATCATTTACATGTTTTACCTTTACCTTATGCAAACATATTTCAAATAAATTAATTATATGTTAGCATGTATGTTTTAATTTTTTCCATTATCATTCTGTTTAAATAATAAATAATAAGATTACTCTGTATTTACAGCATTCTTATGTATAAATTGAAATTATCAATAATGCAATTACTTAGTACGTTAAAAGTAATGGTAGGTATCTACCCCAAAAAAAAATATTATTTGCAAAAACATTTTAAAAAACACAGCACATTACAAAAGTATTTAGTAAAAAAAATTATCCACAATTAATAAATTAGAAACGTGGATACAAGGAACGATAAATGGAAAATAAAATGTATGGTAAGTATGGTATGGGTGCCCCCACCCCAGAAACCATTAATTGGATAACCAACACCTCTTTCTTAGGTCACCCCAAGTGGTTTGCTAGGTTAGCCCGGGTTCATGGAGTGAGGTTTATGTTAGTTATCCAATAAATGTCTTGGTGGCGGATGCGTCTGTCCAACTGCGGGGCAAGCCGGATCAGGGAGGCCGGTTGAGGAAGATCTTTTCACCTCTCCAGCCGAACTTCCTCGACCTTGCACCGCAGTAGAATGGATGTCACTCCTGTCACAATGACCCCCTGATTCCTACCCACTCCTTATATCTTTTTCCTTCCCAGAACTTCCTTTCCTAAAAAGAACCTTCACAGAGCATCCCCAAATATGGCATAGGCCCTGAGGGTAATTATTTTCCTCCGGACTTCCTGTGTGGAGCCAATGTAATTTTAAAAAAAAATTAAACTAGTATTTTTGTTCCTTCCGGCTTAAGGCTTCCAACGTAACAAAAAGGATGGAAATCCACATTCGAACAATATGTTGTTATTAAAAATTGTGTTAGGTACCTACGTTAAACAAATTTCCCCTTTATTCTAATCCTAGATAAATAGCAAAAAATCATATTATTCCGATGTCATTTTGTCGAGTTTAAACAGAAGAAAAATGTGACGGTTAGTTGTGACATGGTATCTGGTAGGAGGTCGGCAATCTCGTTCCGGGCCTTTATTGAATTGTAAAAGGGGAACATTTATATGAAAAATTGCTCCGAATCTCGTATCAAAAGTGCTGACAAGAGCTTCTAGGGGCAATATGGCGTACGATCGGGTAAACCGACAGGGAACGGAGGAAATACGGGAATTGGAATAGAAGAGTCTAGATTCTAGATTATACAACTGGCGAGATTTCGTCGGCCTCTGTGGACTCATTGGGCCATCGATATGACTTAATGGTAACATGTATGCTTATTTTGTGCAGTGGCCACTTGTACTCACAAAAATGGATGGTTTGCTAAAAATATTGTCGGTCTATCCCCTACGCCAGGTACATAATACCAGTATAAAAACAAATTATTGTTTTTTTAGGAAGTTACAGGAACAACTTGACCACTTTATCTTGCAAAATAATAATTTTGTAGCTTCTGAACTAAAGTGATGCCATCTCGGTATGACAAATAAAGGTTGAATCTTCGGGTATTTTCAATTGTTCCGAGGCATCCATGAGCGACGCTCGTGTATTGGAGAAATTTCAATACAATGGTCAACATAGGGATTTGATCACTCCGCCGCCAAAAATGCTCTCACCTCTTCCCACGCCGTCCTAGTCGGTCTCCAAAAGTTTTCCGGACAAATTTTGCTTCAGGTGAAGAAAAAGATGCAAATCATGCCATTGATTGCCTTTTTGATTTCGGGGTTAGGTGATTTTAAACTTATGTTTCAACCTAAAATAGCCTCGCCTTGATTGGAAAAACTATTCAAAAAGACACGAGCGCTTTCCACACGAGTTTGCTCTTCAGCATTTTGGGAATTCAACGAACATGCACGTTGCATACGCCTTTTTTCCCTCAAAATCGCTTGTGTGGTAGACTAGCTGACGTCTGGGATCAAAATTGCGAGCTTACGATCTTCAACAGGGCGGACTCCCTTCTAGTCGAGAAAGCGAATATTTGAGGCGGCGGGATTCAACAGCGGAGCGTCTATCTCAAACGGACGCAAAGATCGCACTTAAGCAGCAACCAAGCCGGATCTAGGGAAAAGTATGAGCTACACGCTAGTGCCACCATGTTTTGAGAAATGATATCCGCGTCGTCGAAAATGAGTAAAGGTATTTAATTCTTGGACAACCCTTGTGTAAAATTTATTTTATTTTTAATTCTCTTTGGTTCTTACATCACTCCATAGCAATAATAATAGTGCGTGAATGGTGAATATATGCAAGCGTTTTATCTCTGGAAGCGATTATTCGAGATAGATGATAAAAGGGATGTCACGAAAAGATTGGATTAGGTTAGTAAAAAACCGCATGTCTCGATTTGGGAGGCAGAGAGAACAAGTCATTTAGAAAAATGTTCATTCCGCACATATTATTTACTCTAGGGAGAGGTCGTTTTTCATCCGTTAGTTTCCAAAATATGTCTATCGACAAATTCTGAAACCAAATCTTAAGATTGACGACTTTTATAACGAATTTGATGAGAATACTACTGGCCGAAGCTGTGGTAGATCTATGTCACCATCAATTATTATGGAATGTTGTAAAGAAACATTGTTGACGATTTTATAATGAATTTGATGTGAATACTACTGGCCGAAGCTGTGGTAGATCTATGTCACCATCAATTATTATGGAATGTTGTGAAGAAACATTGTTGACGATTTTATAATGAATTTGATGTGAATACTACTGGCCGAAGCTGTGGTAGATCTATGTCACCATCAATTATTATGGAATGTTGTGAAGAAATTAGGTTAATTAAGACCTAGATATTAAACATTGAGGTGGTTGGATTGAACTATTGAGTAATTGTAACTGAGAGTTGAACGGGCCTACATGAATACTCAGAGAAGGAACTTATATTTCAAATAACAGACAATACGGTAGAAAATATCTTGTCATCAAATATTTACGCTTGACATTTCCAATAGTTTCGCTGTTTTTAACAAATACCAAAACGAAATATTGTTTTTGAAATCAGGTGAAAAATTTCAGATATCAATATTACAATTGGATATATACGCAATTAAAAATATTGAGTGCAAATGCAGCTATGTTTTTATAATCGCTCACCGGTAGTTTTTTTCTTGTAACCTTTTTTTAGATTCAAATAAATCGTTATTTAAAAGTAAATAAAACACCATCAAACATCCCGTTTTTTCGGTAGGTAGGTACTACCGAATTTTGAAATGCTCACGTCACAAGTCACCGAAATTAATATTTCGTTCTGGCTTTGCATGGATAGATATTGAGCCGTTGAAGCTCGGATTTTATCTATATTAAAGATTACATTGTTGGTGTATCATATTATTTATTTGTAATATTTTAAGCCTTTCGGCTTTTACATAATGAAAAACATGAAAAAGACAGCTCTAGTGAGCTTAAAAAACGGCAAGAAATAGAAAACCGAAGTTGAGAAAGACATGTGTAGGGTGTAGATAACAAATCAAACAATAAAGACTACAATATTGCAACAATTAAAGAATATATTTAAATAACTGATGATGTGACACGTTTAAAATGCTAAATATTAGGTAAATATTAAGTAAAATATATTTCAAGTTGAGAAGACGTCTACAAAATACAGGAAATAAACCTCATTTCCAATGAAATTTGACGGAAGTGAAATATAATTTAGGTACTTCTTCAAACTTCGCAAAATTACTTTGTGGCATCATTAATTATATAATGAATAACAGATCACTTTGTATAAACCACTATGTTATAAACAATATAAACAATATCTACATGTTTCATAACAATGTTATCTTTATCAGGATATGTTAATATAAAGAAAAATAAATGACAAACAAGTATAGACAAATTAGAATAAATTATAACATAGACAAAATATTAAAAAGTAGAGGTGATTAATTGCTTAAAAATCATAAAAATAGTTTTACAAAATTAAATATAAAAATTATTTAAGGAAAAATAAAATTGCATTTAGATTATAAAAAACTTTTAAGAACAAATAATTAAAATAATTAGTCTAAATCAAAAAATAAATAATTATAATTATTGTAAGTATTATAATAAGAAAATAAATTTAAAAGATGGCTATTTTTAAAAAAATGTTTGGTTATTTATAATATTTTATTTACTATTAATGCTTTTTCTAATTTCTAAAATTTCTAAATTATCCAATTGTATGCCTGTAGTGTTAGTATGTAAAATTTTAAGACCTGTATTAATATCAAAAGAATGACTTGTTTCCAAAATATGGTTGGCAATTTAGAATAATTATTATTATTTAAACATCTTATATATTCCTTAACTCTAATGTTAAAATTTCATGAAGTTTTTCCAATCTAAAAAAGGTTACAATCATTACAAATTAATTTATAAACCCCAGATTTGTTCAAAAAATCACATTTATCCTTATTATTTAATATATAATTTTTTAATTTGTTATTTAATTAATAACAGATCACTTTGTATAAACCACTTTTTTAATTTGTTATTTGTATAAAAAGCTGGCTGTACATTATTTGGCATGTTTTTAATTATTAAATTTGAAATGCTATTATTTAAAAATAAAAAATTTCTCCAATTATTATCATTTTCAACAACGTGTAGATAAACAAAAGATCTAAAAATTACTTGTATAAAGTCATAGATTTCTATTAAAAATATATTGTACCAAATTTACCTAATCTGAGGCAATTTTCTTAATTATTTAACGATTTTTAGGAGTATCAAAAGAATCTATCTACATTTAGTTTCGGATTCCTTAGGTCTGCTGATTCCAAAGAATTTTTCTTTTCAAACGCTCTCTACGGTCTTGCAACTCCCATTGTGTTGTCGATCCTGTGCTATCTCTAGTTGAATTCAATGCTTTCTTAAAATAGAATAAGGTTTCAATGCGCATTCTATATCCTTCTTACCTTATTTCTCGGCATTCTTGTCATTCAATAGAATGGGCGTTCCCCATAAAGTGCATCTTGAAGTTGGAGAATACGGTGATACTGAGAAAGATATGTTGGACGTACCTGTAATTAGAAGAAAATGTGCTTTCAGTTATGAAAAATAAATTGATTACCTGAAAAATAAGGGATTTAAAAAAAAACACATAACTAAAAGAAAAAAGAAAACATTTTCACGAAAAAAAAAACATTCTGATGATTCTATTCTATTTTCATTCTAAGTTAGTATGGATATCACACAATTTATTTTAATGTGTCAATTTTTGTAATCGCTGGTATACACAGTATTTAGAAGTAGTTTTTCCTTAAGGCATTTGAATGAAATCATGTTTATTATTATCAAGTTTATTTTGTAGAAATCTATTTTATTTTTAATTTCTTTTACATATTCAATAATATTAATATTTATTATAAACAAGTAATAAAATAAATAGTTTATTATAAACGTCCTCTGTTAAAGTTTATTATAAATGTCCTCTGCGTGCGAACTGTGTCTTAATTGCTCTAAATAAACAATAACAGTGTTAATCTCTAGTGACCCTCCAGGTAAGTATGGTCTTGTATATATTTTCTGCCTGTACAGTGCATTTTTACAACAGCATCGCGTTCATTGGTCAAATCATTGCACATATAGTTTCGTATCGGTGATCGATGAACCGATGGATTCAATTTTTAGCCATAAGATTTGCGAAGTTGTATATAGTTTAAAATAAGATTGTATAAACGTTTTATAAATTTGTACAGCGCCCTTGAGGTGATTTTTCACAAAAACGGCGCTATACAAGTCATCCAAATATTATTATTATTATTTAAGTAAATATAATATCAAAAATAACACTGTACAATTCCTTCACCCGCAACATGTTGGAGTACGCAAGTGCTGTATGGAGTCCAACCTACAAAGTTCACATTCAGCGAATAGAGCGAGTTCAAAAACATTTTATGTACCACCTAGCGTATTCCGATAAGCGAGCTCGATCACTTCCTCACTACACCGATAGACTAAAATTCTACAATGTACGCACCCATGAACAGAGAAGACTAAATACAGATTTATATTTTCTTTTCAAAATTGTTAATGGTTTAATAAACTGCCCTTTTCTACTTCATCAAATCAGGTTCAATGTTCCTAGAATTGGTTCACGACTTATAAATTATGTTCCGTTACATATTAAAAAATATCGAACTAATCTGGGGTATGACTCAGCTTTATCAAGAATGTGCCGTAATTTTAATGAGGCTTATAAAAAACATTCCATTAATTTGACAATGTCAACATTGGCAAACTTCAAATCTTCTCTTAACAAGATTTAAAGCTCCCTTTTATATTGTTATATAAACTTATAAACCTATAAACTAAACCTTTAAACTTATATTATAATATTATTGTTCTAAAAACTTGTTGCAAAAACTTATTAATATAATGTAATGATTGTATAGATATGTAAGTATTATATTATCAATGTTGTGTTTGTCTTTAATTAGTGATAGCATTAACCATGTTTAGTGTAATTGTATCTATGAAAGCTTTGATGTAAATCACTGTTGACAAACCTAATAAAAAAATAAAATAAAATAAAAAAATAAATAAGTTCTGCTTTGTAATTATTATTACGCTTGACAGCTGTCTCGCCTTCTAAAGGCAGTATCAAACTGTTTGATAATGCCTTCAAAACACCAAATAATAATATCATTTTGGAAGGCGGGAACGGGTACCGCCGCCCCTGGAACCTTTATTGGATCACCAACACCTCTGCCATAGGTCACCCCAAGTGGTTCACTACGTTTGGTTATTTAGCAGGGGTGCCCGGATTCATGGGGTGAGGTTTGTCTAGGTATTGGAGGCGGATGACCAGGACACACTGAACCCCAGATTCCTACCCAATCCTTAAACCTTTTTCCTTCCCAGAACTCTCCTCTCCTTCCTTTCCCAAAAAAAACCCTCCACACAGCATCCCCAAAGATGACATAGGCCCTGAAGGAAATTATTTTCTCCTGTGTAGAGCTCATATAAAAAAAAAACATAGCAGAACTTGTTTATAATAAACTGTTTGATAATGCCTTCAGAAGGCGAAACAGCTGTCACGCTTAGTAATAATTACAAAGCAGAACTTGTTTATAATGAACTGTCTTTATAAATTAAATAACAATACTATTGAATTTATTAATACGGGTGAAAAGGACGCTCTTCTTAGCCTTCTGCACCACCCTGTACACACGCGAGCTTTGGGCAAACTTCAAAAAAAGAACCATGGAAAGGCTTCGTGTACAATATAATAATGCTTACCGTCTGATATTCGGACTCCCCAGGCACTGCAGTGCCTCCTCAATGTTTACAGAAGGACGAGTTCCAGGATTTAAAGCTCTATTAAGGACCAGGATTGCAGGACTGAGGGAAAGGATAAACTACTCCAGAAATATTCTCATCATAGAATCCCGTCTGTCTTCAGGTTCGAGCATCGAAGAACACTGGAGAAAGACACTGGCTCCCACAATAAGAGCTCAGTAAAAGATTGAGAATTAAAAGATCTATGAATCCTTATTATTATCCCTTTGTGCCATGCATAAAAATCTTGTCTTAAACATTAGTTTCTCAATAAAAAATAATAATTAATAATATTACTTCTTTTATTTTATTTTTATCTTTCTAAATTCAATCTTACTATATTATTGTCACTTTCCTATTTTTCTTTGCCTTCGATTTTTATTTTTAATCTATTTTATTATTTTTTAGCCTTGACTCTGTTTCATCTTAACTCTTATTTATTTATAATTATCTATGATTTTATTACATGCTGTACCTATACTCTGTATGGGATGTGTGGGATTGCACTCTCCTCCCCACATCCTGGAATAAAGACCTTTTTTTATTATTTATTTATTTATTTATTAAAAAAATATATATTTTATTCGGCTGTACATCCTCTATGCGCATCCGTTCTGGGATACTTAGATGTATTTTGTGTAAATAGGTATACCGTATTTTCCCTAAACCAACTGCATAATAATAATTGGACAATTTGTAGAGCGCCGTTTTTGCGAAAAATCACCTCAAGGGCGCTGTACAATTCCTATGTTCTATTTAATTTTATTATTTACAGATAGATACAAAAACATACTTACCTGCAGGTCATTTCCAAAAAACACACTTTATTAAAACGCTTATGCTTGGGAAAGATACGACTTTGCACGTGGAGGACATTATATTTAAAATACTGGACATTGCATGACTTTACCTTTGCTACCCTCATCACTGTTGGTTTTACATTTATATATATATTTATAAGAAGATTAATGCCAAAGTTGAGTTAATATTTATTTTGAAAGACTGGAGAATTGTAAGAATTTGCTTTATTTTCACATATTGTATATATTGCATATCGTATATAAGTAGGCCCGGGGGCCAATGATCGGGGGATCAACTGTCATGGGATCAACATTTACACAAAGAGTAATAAGCGTACCATTAAGATGAAGCCATACTAAATAATGCAAAATCATACAAAATCCTATGTTTTTGTTTTGAAAATTTGACTGCGTAGAAGTATTATAGATGCTTCAATTAAATACTGCGTGTAGAACATACCTTGGCCCTTAAAAATATCGGTCATTTTTTGAATAAGTCTTTTAATAAGCTTAGAAAAAAATAAAGTATTAGGTCTTTAAAAAACATTTTCAACTGCAAACTCTCCTACTTATAAACACTTTTTCGGATATGGTTTTATTGATTAATGTGGCAAATTCAGTTTCTTATATAATTATTGCAAAAAAAATTGAAATTTACGCCCGAACCTAACCAAATAAAATATAATATGCATTTTCGCGTTGGTATTTTTGACATCACGGCGACAATACGGCAGTCGACGAATTTGTTATATCAAAGTGAACCTTATACCGTCTACCGAAGAAGGACTGGCTGCCGCCCCATTCTCCCGTCATTACTCCTCCGGACGGAGCGGAGAAACAACGTATTAGGGTCCGCGCTGCTTGTTTTCGTGAAATCAATTTAAAAAATCCGTTTTATTACAATAAACAATGCATAAAAAAGGAATTAATGTTTTTTACAGGCCTTTACGAAATCAACATGTAAGAAAAATTCTCAAATATCTTTTCCAACCTTTCCAAAAGCTTTTTTCTCAAGTATTTTTAAACTCCTCCCATAAAAGGGCGTGAATTCCGATTTCGATTTTTTCCTGTACTAGTGGATCGCCTTAAGTACCTATATTTCTGGAAATAGTGTTTTCATAAGACAAAACAAACCAAATCCAAACTTTCGGTTAGTTTGGTCATTTTTTTCATAATGTTTTATTGCCCATATAAAGAAGTTTCTCGCAAAATCTTGTATATTTCTATGGCAGACTCTTGTTTACTGATATAATAGTATATTAAAATATAAGTGGATAAACAGGTCTTTAAAACACGCGCGATTTTTCGAGCACGACGGCGTAGCCGAGTGCTCGAAATAAAGCAAGTGTTTTAAAGACCAGTTATCCACGAATATTTTACGCTATTTTTTTTTATTGGTACACTTTGAAAACACAAATATTGATATTATTATTAAAAATTTGGAAATAAAACTATTAATGAATTCGTGATGTGACATCACAATATCGTGTTGTCATGGAAATGAAAAACACAAACATTAATTTGCAATCTGTCACATTTGACGTTTAAAATATTCCTGTCAGATTTATAGTTAAAAGTTGACATTTAGACTTCACATTTTGTTGATTTGTTGATGTTGCCATGGTAACTTTAAAAAACGCGCGTTCCATAAAGTGCGATTTAAACACGCTAGAGCGTACTTTAAATGAGTAAAAAAGGGCACCAATAAAAAAAAAAAATAATCACGTCTGCTTGAAGCTTAAAACCTGTTCGCTTTCTAACATTTTTCCTATACAGAGACTCCCGCTGGAAGTCGTTGCAAAAGCGTGCATTTTGGAACCCCTGAGTGCGCACGAGTGTTGTATTTTATTTCAAAGCTAGTACGGTGTGGAAGCCTAATTGATTTTACTGTGGAAGCCTAATTGAGACTCCATCTTACCAGGGCCATAAACGCTACATTTTCAACATAATATTCAAAATCTTCACAAAAAAAGGTCTGCCACATGAGGGGTACCTTGATTTTACGATCTCAAACCTTCAGACACAAGGGATATTGGGGTTTTTGATCCAGAACCCTAACCTAACCTAACCCTAACTAACCTAACCTTATCTCAGGAAATTATGAAGGAGAATCTTCTAGGTACCAATATATTATATAAAGAAGTTTGTTGGCAAATCGACTGTTGTATTCATTGTCATAAGATTGATGAAATTTTGTTGTCCACATGAAATGAGAAAAAATTACAACCATTGGCAGAATTTTCAGATTTATTGATGAAGTTTGGTTCCTTGACGTTCAAAATAAGAGTTAAGTTATTATCTTTATACATCTGAATAAAAAAAACTCTCTGCAAATCCCGGGCAACGCTGGGGACTCTAGCTAAACTATATAAAGAAGAGTGTCTGTAGCGGGCGGGCGGCGTGTCATCAGTTTTATTCCGAGACTGGTGAAATCTTGCACACCAAATCTTCAAAACAAGAGGATAGTCACTGTTTATATGAGATTTTGAAAAAACTACTCCCGTTTTCATCCAATTCCATTTTACCACCCCTGAAAGCAGAATAACACTTCCTCATGAAATTCTGCATACTTAACGTTCAAAATAAGATGAAAATTACGAATCACATCTGATTTAATAACGATCTAGATCGAAGAACTCTGTTTAAAACCCTTGTAAGGCCGGAGACCTTAGCTAGTATTATATAAAATAAGATTTCTAGGAGATAAACACTGATGATATTTCCTCTTAAGCACCTAATTGGCATTGTTCCGAGATGTTTATGAAACTCAATAGTCGTACAAATAATCTCATTTGATCTAAAAAGTAAACCCAACCATTTATTCGCCAATATACCTTCTTATAAGATAAAAATCTTTTAAATCTTGGTGCATGAGCCACATTATTACCGGGAGCACAGGAGAACGAGGAGGTACTAACTCGGTACTAACCATGTAATTGGCAATATAAATCAAGGGCGAGTCTTTCCGCCCAGGCGGGTGTGGGGACTGGGGAGTAGCCACGGGTACCAGGAGAATAGGAAGTACAGAAGGTGGTGGACCCGCTACAAGCCCAAGCCGCCCGCTTTAACTTCAACACGACATTGGTGTTGCCATGCACGTCGTTTAATTAAAGATCAACGCCTTAAGTACGGTTTTTCAATATAGTTTACCTAAAAAACTAGTTCATAATTATATATATTTTTTTAATTTACATGAAGAAGTTTTTTATTTTGTTTTTAAATGCATAACAAAGAGAAAACTTTAATTATTTCATCATAATGGATTTTTTACACATTGGAAAATCTCAGTAATCATCAATAAACTATGATTATTTTCATTCTTACGATGTCATACAGATGCCGTGTGAAATTGGGAAATAAAGCACGAAAATTATAATTTAAAACTTCGAGGGGCTAACTATCGGGGGATCAACTGCCATAGGAGAGCACTTTAATATAACTAAATGAGCATTAATATATAGTATATCACATGAAAGCATCTGATATTTGCCTTTTCCGCTGCCGTCGACATAGTCCAAACACACAAATTTTGGTTTATATTTATTAAATAAGGGAAAAATAAAAGCATACTTTTTGGACACGAAATCTTAGTTTACAGAAAACTGTACTACTTATGTACTGTACTAACAAATACTTAGTTACCAGTGGCGGTCCGTGAGTTTTCAGTGAGCTAGATTGCTAAGATTGAAAAATCCTGAAAATCTTCATACAAAATATTGAAATAAAAAAAACATTTTCAACTACAACAACATCAATAACGTTGTCGTATTTTTCAATCTTAGCACTCTACCTCACTGAAAACTCACGGACCGCCACTTTTAGGTACATACTTATACGTATTTTAAGTAATGAACATTTTTAACAATTTACCCATGAATTTTCTCATGTAGCAAACACTCTGTGGGTGTACATAATTACAATAATCGCAATACAATATTTTTTTTGGGATAGGTCTACGCCTTAATAACCTAGAAGCTCTTGACATAAAATAAATCATTAAAAATATATAAAACCAATTTACTAAATAAACAGAATTATCAAACAGCCCCACTTTTAACATATTTCCCTTCTTCATGCCTACTATTACCCCCTACCTCTCAGGTACCTCTTTTTGACCCCCACCAAAGTTAATGTTCTCTATCCCTCTTCTACTTTTCTTTTAAATATTCTGCAAATCTGTTCTTTATTTAATTCACCCCTAAAGAAGTAAGTGAAGGTTCTGGTTGAACCGAAACCGGTTGGTTAAAGATATCTAATAAAATGGAATTAAAACAAAGTTATTTTATCGTCGTTATTTTAACTCATCCTTGATTAAATCTTCTTCTTCTTCGTGTGCCCTTTTAGATCCCCCGACGTTGGCGATCACTCTGGTAAATATATCTGTATCTTGCACTGCCCGGAATAGCTCCTCCAAACTTCTAATACCGGTCCACTCTCGTACATTTCTAAACATTTCCAAGTCTCCTACAAGGCCCTTGGTGACCCTCTATCTTGCCTTTTAATATTATTACAAATCGATTGAATATAAATAAGAAAAACCTTGATTAAATACAAATAAGAAATGCACTTTAAAAAACCGACTTCATTGTATTTGGGGACGTGTCCAGGACTTACTGGCTAAATAGTTTTTATTAGAAACTGTATTTCAAGCAGTTCGTAATTGCACAACTTGCATTCTCTGGCTGCATGGAGGGGGAGGGGGGAGGGAGGCAGGCTAGATAAATTAATGGGAAAGTAATTATTATCGATTCAATTGAATTAAATCGCCTTCGATGGTAAGTCTACAGTCGCCGTTACAAATTAAAAGCTCTCGTCGATCCCATTCATTCAATTCTTAGTTGAAAAAGTCAGTAATTCAATGAATAGAAGCCGAAAGCACCTACCAGGCTGACTCGTAGTATTTCTCTTGACTATTTATGTAGCAGAATTTACTTTGAGCTTTACTTGAGGGGCAAAACTAATCATTCCTGAAACATAACCCTCGACAGCTAAAGTTGTTTTTGTACCTCAAAATGCTAAGAGTCAGTCATTTTGGCGAACATTTTTTTAAATTTAATTTTTTAGGTTTTTTAACTTTTTACTGTTTTTATTTTATGAAGTAAAATAAAGAATGATGAGGTTATAAATTAAATTGGATTAAAACATATATAATACTAAACATGCTACAAGGTTCACAAATAATTTATTTATACCAAAAGCAAACAAAACTATAAATAAAAAGGACCCTACCACATGGCCATTAAACTATATTACAACCTTCCACGTAACATTAAACAAATAAACGATATACTCGTACTCAAATTTAAATCATTGCTAAAACCATTTCTTTTAAACAAATGTCATTAGAACAGACGGATTGCAATCTTTAGAGCACAGGCGTCAAGTGGGAATGCTGTCGTTGTTCTATCGGTATTACAATGGAAGATGCTCCGAGGAACTAGCGTCATTGATCCCCTCGGCACCGGTGCATAGTCGAGAAACACGCCAAACACACGCCCAACATTTGTACACGGTTGACATTAGTCACATGAGAACGGGTCGTTTTTACCATTCGTTCTTGAGTTCAACACCTCGGCTGTGGAACGATTTACCGGCCTCTGTGTTTCCTCCCTCCTACAACATAGGTCTATTCAAGACCCATGTTCACTCTTTCCTTTTCTCAAAAAGACCCTTCACACAGCATCCTCAAAGATGACATAGGCCCTGAGGGAAATTATTTTCCTCAGGGCCTCCTGTGTGGTGTTAATGTAAACAAAAAAAAATTGTCGTTACACCATAAATGAATGCCTTACATAAAATAAATACCTCTATTTTTTATTAGCATATAATAGAACATATCCCCCCAAGGCCTGCTTATTTATGGGGGCTAATCATAGACATATATGTAATTAATTATTGTATAAAATTTATTGTAATTTATGTATCTTTTTGTGAATAAAAAAAATAATTGTTAGGTTTTATAATATAACATGAATTTTTAAGTTAGCTGGAAGAAATAGATAAACCAATAAGTTATATTTTTACAATAAATGTGTTTATTTATTTTGAATTTAAACACATCTCTAAGAACCAGTTTAAATAAATAAACCCAGTTTAAAAAAAAAAGTCTAAAATGGCACTACATTTTTGAGATAAACATCACCTTCTTAATTACACAACAAAAAAATGGAACGAAGAAGAAATAAATTAGGAAAAAATATCTTTGTCTTTGACATCGTGAAGAAAAAAGAAAAAAGACATAACTAAATCTTTTTCGCGCAAGTTTACAAAACCATCTATATCTACTATTGCACAAACCCATTCAACAAAATGACTAGTAGTCGCTTCCGTCCTCCGTGGTCGAAGGGTAAGCAATACGAAGGTCGCGGGTTCATAACTCGGCGTGCGCAAGTAAAATTTATTTCATCAGTTTGTGTTATTTAACAGTTTATTAACTTAAAATTATATGTATTGTATTTGCCGCAAGTTTTAAAGTGGAAGATTCTCTCTGTACAGTATTGAATAAAGAAAAAAAGTATTGCCCTGGTATGAGACCCCTATTCGGGATTGAAACATTGCTTGAAATGGCTTTAACCGTGTTTAGTGACCAGTCTGATTAGCCAGGTACTTCCTTAGCTTCCTCTACCCTATCACCTTTCCCTGAGCCTCACAATATTTTCCATAGTCTCACTGGCTCTAGACGGGAGCAGTTGGGACTTATGCGATATTCACATGACAAAATAAATATTTATTACATTTTAAAAACCAAAAAATACCGACTAAAAACTACTGACATTCGCACGAGTCTAACGGCCCCCTAGTTGACAGCTATTCTGCTTCTATGACAGCTATTCTCTCGGGAGAATCATTCAAAATAGTCAGGTTGATTTGCATTTGATGGTTGTCAAATTAACTAACATTAGCTATCTAGGGTTAATGAATACCGACACTCGGAAAAGAGCGGTACTGTACTGAGAACAAATTTGTTTTATTTTTATTCAAAACCCGGCATTAACAAATAAAAAGATTTTGATATTGATTTTAAATGTATACAGAATTTAAAAAAAATTAAAACTCGCTCCAGAGTAAAATATATTTTCGATAAGGTCCTGCGGTGGACGACCATTGGCCATTTAAATGTCAACATCAGATTATTCCGATCACGCCAAAAGATATGGGATAAAACACACCTTGTATACGTCGACGAATTCCTTAACAAAACTTTAGGTTGACGAATGTGTTATATTTTTATTGTGTCTGGCGACACGCGCAGTGACGAAAAGGTTTTTTGTGGCTCGGCTCGCGCTTATGTTTGCAAACGTATACGCAGCATTATAATAATTACTATTAATTCTTTGAAAAGTAATGTTGATCACTCCGATTTTACATCTCGCAAAGGTCGAACGCTCATGTGCTCTAGCGGAATAAAAAGGTACTATCAAACACGGCTACCATCTTGAAAGGATTGACCGGACACAAACAAAATTTACAGACAGACGAAATGCAAAGTTGTTCAGACAAAACTGTACTTCGCTTATCATACATTACATATTACATTTATCAAAGAAAAAACAAACAAAAAAGTCAATAACGTGCTTTGGCAGAAGAACGATAATTTCTGCAGTTTTTGTATCAATTCAGTAGGATATGTAATACGTATGTGAAAAAAATGATTTTTTAAATACGAAGTTGCTTACCAAGATTATTTTAGTTACCTTAAACCAATGTAAATGCATTTCTTTAATTGTAGTTTTTAAACCTATGTAACTGTATTTTTATTTTATGTTTTTGTTTTGTGTTTGTTATGTATGAAAAAACTTGCATACCAACAAATAAATAAAGAATCAAAATCAAAGTAACAATTTTTTTTATTTAAGATGTCTAGAATATCAAATAAGAAAACCATTATGTTTAAAGGTAGGTTTTATTAGCTCCATTAGCTCTACACAGGAGACCTTGAGAAAAAATCCCTTAGGGCCTATGTCATCTTTGGGAATGCCATGTGTCTTTTTAGGGAAAGGAAGGAGAGGAAGTCCTGAGAAGGAAAAGGTACAAAGGTATAAGGAGTGAGTAGGATTCTGTGGGGTCAATATGTCCAGGAGCGACGGACATACGAAGTCTTCCCTGCCACTGTGGTGCAAGGCAATGGGTCGAGTCCAGCTGAAGGGGCCTAGGCTAGCTCCCGCCTCCCAAAGCAAGAAGAAATTTGAGAGATTTTGAAAATGGTGAACCAACAGTTTGGCAAATCACTATCCATATCTGGATATTAAGCATTGTTAAAGTCGACTCGTGCCATGGGTCAATTCAAAAAGAGTTTTCATCATATGGAACAAGAACCACTTGGTAAAAAAATATTCACAATTTTATTTGTTTCTAGAAGCGCCTCTTTTGAGTTTCAGAAAGATATTCTAAATTGGGCTCATTTCCTAAACTCGTAAATGAAGTATATTCTCGTTGACAGAAATACTACACGCGTCCCTCCCCTCGTTATGGCACCAAATTGAACGATGCGGGCTTTACTTGCTTAATTTATATGTCTGCATAGCGATGTGAACGTGATCCCGTCATTTAGTCAAGTGACACGATGTTGTTTCACTGAATTTCATAGATCGATCGTAATATATTCTCGAATATCAACACTTGTGTTGTATTTCAAAGTGTTTTGATACCAAAATAAGTACGATTGACTTACATACAGCTTATAAACCATCCGAAAGATGTTAAGAGGGTATAACCCGAAGAGAAAAACAGAAATATGTCATTTTAAATCAGATTTTAGACATATTGATTCTTTTCCGTGAACAATTATAAATTTATTTCGAAAGATTGTTCTTTTATCTAGTAAACGTATCTATGTTTTAAATTTTGAGAAAAAATATTTATTTTTAGTATAATAAGGCTATACCATAGGTCGTTGGCAGATTTGTTAAATTTTCAAAAAAGATTTTTTATTATACAACACCCATTTCAAATCATATAATTATGTAATAAAATAATTCAATACATTATCTGGTAAACGTATGTTTCAGAATTTTAATTTAAGTTTAAATAAACTCATTAAAAAATATATACCTACGTACAGTTTCTTGACGAAAATTGGTCCGTTTTTGTACTTATTTGCGCACTTACACACTAATATATTTCAGATTTTTTTACATTCTTATTTTGCTTAGACATTATTGAAAAATGATAAATATTATGATAAAAAAATAATTACAAAAAGTACATAATTTCAATAGTTTTATTATCACGCCTTTCAACATTTTTAGATGTAGGTATAAATTAAAGCAAATTTGTAATGAAATAAAATCGATATTGAGTTATAATTTTAAAAAGCTGGTACAGAGAATAATTAATCTTTCTCATTGGAACCGCCCTGTATGACCATAAGAACATGTTTCGACGAAATGTGGATTTTCGGCTGCTGGCTGGTTAAACGCTAAATCACTGGTCGATTTCATATATATGATAATGTTCAACACTGAACACATCATTCAACCAATATAAACAAATCATTATCCAATTTATATCGGAAATAACATGAAATTTATTTTAATTTTACCAAACAAACTACGTAGCTCTGCATCGACTTATCTTACCAGTGTATTGTCATTTTCCTAGTAGAATATTTTTCCATCTTGCATGGTAAAGTATTTCGTTTCGATTTGGTTTCGTTTTTGTTTTAGATATTGTTTTTTATGTTTCTATTTTGTTTTTGATTTCGTTTTTTGATTTTGTTGTTCTTATTTAGATGTTCTTAAAATAAATAAAAGCTTAGCCGGGCGTGAAATTAGAAATAAATATTTTATTTCGGGAGTGAAGAATATTACGGCCTTCCAGTTATAATAACTTTAGAATCTATAAAACTGCTTGTAGTTACTGGAGCCAAAATTGAACCGTTTCACAAAGCAAATTACTGAATTAAAATTACTCGAATCCTTACACATCAATCTGTCTCTCGGAAGATCAA
The DNA here is from genome assembly GCA_917563855.2 of Limnephilus lunatus. Lineage (NCBI taxonomy): Eukaryota > Metazoa > Arthropoda > Insecta > Trichoptera > Limnephilidae > Limnephilus > Limnephilus lunatus. The sequence continues at coordinate 75,114,082 of OU830602.1, read as the reverse complement.
ATCCTACTACTACTGCACCGCCCACCATTAAATGTTGCTTTTACTTTCCAAAATACACTCATTAAAGAATATATTACATATTAATATTAAAATATTTTCAGGATTAAACAACATGTGTTCATAATTATGTCCTCTGCGTGCGAACTCTATCTAAATTTCTTTAAATAGACAATAAACAATCTTAATTTCAAGCCACCTCCCAGGAAAGTATGGTCCTATTGCGTTCATTGGTCAAAATATTGTACATATATTTTCGTATCGGTGATCAATGAACTGGTGTATGCAATTTTTAGCCATAAGTTGTTTTTAATTGTTTGTCTAGCTTGTAGTCTTTCTAGATTTTAGGCATGTATGATAAGTTTGTACAGCGCCCTTGAGGTGATTTTTCACAAAAACGGCGCTATATAAATCGTCCAAATATTATTATTATTATTATTAAATAATGCTGAGGCTGGGCCTCTATACATGTTTTTGATGTGAAGAACCACCATGACATCAATACTGTCTTCGGACAACAATTTAAGACATTTAAAGGCCTGCAAAAAACTAAGGAACCCCTTGAGATAGATGGAGTTTATAAATTCAGCTCATAAGGGTTTGACAAGGTGTATGTAGCTAAATAGGCCAGACAGAACAGACCATCTCCAGCGTGCAAACTCGGCCAAACTGACAAATCGGCAATTGCTGGGCATTAAATTGAAACCGACCATTACTTCGAATTTGTTCCTGAATGAATACCAAAAACGCACGCCTAATTGCGGAGGCAATTGAAATTAATGTAAAAAAGTAATATAAAGATTGATTTTTATAAAACGAACAATTTAATAAAGTATCATATTTAACCTACATATCGCAGTAATTAATCAACACATATTTTTTTGTGGATTGATCGATTGGTAGGATACAATTTATAGCTTACCAGCGAGTACCCGGCATATGTTGCGATGCCACTCAAAGAAAAAAAAAAGTATCTTCCTGCGTGTCCTTTCTCATGCGTCCCCCTTCCCGCCCCCATTCTCCTCCCGCCTCCCCATACTCTTTCGTTTTCCCCACAATCTCCCGCCTTTCCTCCCTGCCGCTAAACTAAATTAAATACATACATTTATTCAACTACTCCCACGCCAACACTTGTAATTTTTTGCGGGCGTCTTAATTTAAAGTTTTAAACGAAGTTTTTTTTTTGGTTTTTTAAACATTGAAACCAAAATTAATTTGGTTTCAAAGTTGAAATTTTTATAAACTTTCCCCATTTTACGTAACTTAATTTTATTATGATTAGTTGTTTAAGCGATCCAGATAATCTTTAAAATTCATCGCCATATCTCGAAGGATCGAAGGTGTTGATTTCTCATGTTTTTTATTCGTATATCAAGCTCCTAAAAGTACAAAGGCATTTAACTGCCCACATTGATGCTAAAACAAAAGACTCGGTTAGCGGACCTTGACCACGGAATCGAATAAGGTCACAGTAAATACCTCCCTGCCATTGACCCTCTTGTTAGTATGTGGAATACAAAAAGGCAGCCTGGAAAACCAAAGCCTTAAATGCATGTAAAGAGAGGAAAAAATCAGTTTAATGTCATAATCGTAATGAACATAAAATGTTGAAAAGGAAATGTTGAACGCAAATTTTCAGTAAGACGATTTTTAATGCAATTAAAGAAAAATTTTAACAGTGGGATGTTTGGGGTGCGATTCTACTTTTCAATGCAAAAAAGTACACTTTGGTAATAGTTTAAATCAGCGCAGTACTGTGAAAAATCACGGGATATTAAAACTGTAGGATTTGTGAAGCTGAGAGCATTTATAATTGCCTCAGGATCATTTCCTTTCAAAAACAAATAATTTCATTAAACGATCCATAAGCCGCCGCATTTTTAAGCACGTATTATGGAAATCACACTTCACTCACTCACTCACTAATTTATTTATTTATTTATATTTATTTATGCCCTTGGAGCATTTACATCAATCATATAACATAGTAATAATAGAAATAGAAACAATATTATTTATTAGGTTCTTAGTTTAGGTAAACTATGTAATTCTTTCGAATTTAACTACCCGAATGAAACCAATGTTTCTTTTGGTAATAAAGCTTAACAGTAGTTTACTTTTGAAAATCTATGCCTATTATAAGTGTACCGGCATGCGGCGCACGGCGGATTATTTACCATAATTTCAATATTGATTAAAATATAATAATATTTTTTTGTGAAAAATTTGAAAAAAACGACAATAACTTTTTTCGAATTAATACCGACAGTAAACTTCAAAAATTATACGTCAAAAATTCAAACAAAAGAAATGTTTAGCTAACGAGTGGTAGATACATAGGTGCTACATAGGTTCGCAGTTTTTAACAATTTATTTTTAAAAAATTAAGAAAAAAGCAAATGACATGTTATCTTATTTTTTACAGACACAAAAAAATTGTGAAAATGCCTGCAAAAAAAGAAGACAAGATGACTACATTTCAAATCACGTGTTGAAAATGTCGCTGTGAGCTGAAAACAGTTGAATATACTAAGACCTTACTAATTTATCTATATATATATATATATTTAAATGAATCCCTATTTCCCTTGGTCACGCCATTACTTCAGAACGACTTTATCTATTTGATTTATATTTTTTTATAAGTTTTCTAATACTTTGTAGAAGGTTTTTACGTAAAGAAAAATTAACAAAATTGCTCAGAAAAAACTTAACGACTATTTTAACTTCGCACGTTTGACAGTTCGCGCGTTTGATAAATGTGAATTTAACAGGCGGCTGTTTTTTTTATGTAACAAAAGAATTGTCTATGATTTTTTTGAATAGTCAGTTACCTGTGTAAGGTACAAAATGTTATTGATTTTTATTATAATGCACAAAAATGAATTTTTGTAATGTATGAAAAATGAAAATTAAAAAAAAATTCCAATAGGTGGCATGCGAGCTGTTTGAAAATTAAATGCACAGGGATTGAATATATGAAACGCGTGAGATGGGTTGGCGGGACGGGGGAGCAGGGGAGGGGAGAGGAAAGGCGGGAAAGGTGGAAGGGGAACGCGGGAGGGGAAGGGAACGCGGGAGGGAAACAGTAGGTACATGCAGGGAGAAACAATTTATTTCTTTGAATATGGTATTGCAACGCATGCCGGGAATCAGCTAGTTAGATATGTTCAAATTGTACGGAGTCGAGAGGTTTTGCTCATACAAACAAATTTTCCGCATTATCGCTCAAAAAAACATTCTCTTCCGTAGAAAATTACTCACAAATTAAACCAGAGGTTTCCTTCTCAGAGGCAAAGCTCTTTCCACTATGCCAAGACTTGTTAAGTGAATAAGTTATCTCAAAGCCAGCTTAACTAACGTGCCCAGTTCGTTGCCCCATTGAGATTACGTCTGCAGACTGCAGACTAAATCCTTCTTAGCCTCTTCTCGGGACTGAAGGACATCTCCTGTTGCAAGTACAAGTGTTTGTTCCGGTGTACAACTTTAATCACGCACAGGAAACTACCAAATGTTTTTTTTTTATTGTGTTGTCAGTCTTTGAGCTTGGGAAGATTTTCATTAATAATGGACGTGGGAAATTGTCAGTTAAATGAGATTCTTTACCAAATATCGTAGGAAATTTATTTTTGTTCAATCACTCAAAAAATTTCGTTAAGAATCTAACAACTTGAAATAATTCACATATATTAATTCATATACGTTCAATTGACTATGGTTTGAGTTTGTTTTAAACATCGAATTTGTTACATTAAAAATGTCGATATCATTAGCATATTCGTTCTCTAAACTGTGTAAGCGAGAAACTGGCGAGTATGCTAAATAATTTGTTTTGCAAATTGTGATATTGAAATAGGTTTTATTATATTCCAGGGTTCACTGTCCGTATTAAGGCCCGGTATTAAGCTTTCGAAAGAAGAAGAGGGATGTATGTAAATACTAATGTAACGGGGAGCGCCTTAATATTAAAAAGCTAATAAAATTAAAAGAAAATAGTGAAATACATAATAAAATACGGCTTGTTTTTTTCATAGTTATAAAATCATAAATTACATTTAAATATGTTTTTAGTATTTATCCGAGCATACTTCGCGATTTTTTTCTATCGAGGGAATTTTAAATAATTACCATTTCGGCTTGACAAATGTACAGATATTGTTTTAAAAATAACACATATTTCTTAGGGAACTTATAAAATGAAATTGTTCAAGTGGAATACGTTATAAATCAGTATAAAACCGTAATGGCGGGGCTTAAGTTATATTTTGATACAAGCATGCCTTCATTCTTTTTGGACCTGTGATTGTACTCAAATTCTAATATCGTCTTACATTCACAGTCAGATATATATATATATATTTTTATTTTTTTTTATTTTTTATTTATTTAATTAATAACAGATAACTTTGTATAAACCACTTTTTAATAAACAATATCGACATGTTTCAATAACAATGTTATCTTCTTCAGGATATGTTAATATAAATAATGCCACAAAGTTATTTTGCAAAGATTGAAGAAGATATATATTTATTTATTTGGTACATCTTACAATTTTGTATTTATATTCTCTTCCATTAAATGCATTTGCTTGTGGGTGGAAGATATATACTGAACCAATATTATCTACAATAAGGCCAGCATCGGCAAGATAATTAAATTCCAATACAATATATTACAATTAATGAACACATTATTTTTAAGCCACTTACACTTTTACGTTGAAAAACCCTCTAGAGCTATTTAGGAGAACATAATGCAAGGGTGTGCATTCAACGTTGCAAAAATGGTATTAAAAAAAGCTAACCCCATCAAATCCCCATAACTTAACCAAGAATTAGTATAAAACATTGACCATGACAACAAATAAACGATTTAAACTAACCTGCCTTAACGACTTCATAATTATAATAACTCAACTAATCTGACAGGTAATGTTTGCAACACAAACTATCATCGCACGAACCTGGCAATGGTATTAGTTGTTGTAAAGTGCATGTAGCATGTAGTGATCCCATAAAGCTGCGGCGGCAACTCTATCAAACTCGGGAATATTACCACCCCATATAGCTCCATACTCCATAGCCCCATGGCAGGTACATCTGGAACCTACTTCAATACTTATGTTCTCGTACATAGTATCAACATCAACCCTGCGGATGATGATAAATAATGCTTTCCAGAATCTGGCGGCGTAACAGTACAATTAACAAGAAAATCAAAGTGGTGCTTTTCTTTTGACCATTCAGGCATTTTGCGATTGTGCAAGATTTTTGTCTTAAATGAACAGTCAGATTTTAAAAAACTTTGTGTTATTTCCTAAAATTATTATAATTAAAGCTCTATAAAAGAAACATTTCTGAACGTAGCCGAATACTAAAAAATGTTTTTGAAAAGGTATAAAATAAGCTTTCAAATCGTTATATTACAAATAAATATTAAAATGTAGAAAGCAAACATAAAAAATTGTAAAAATGACTCACGTGAAATTTTTATGTGAAAACGGTAGGTACTGAAATCGCGGATTATGTAAAAAAAAAACACTAAATTCTTTTGTATAAATGTATGATAAACATTTTTGTCACCTTCCTTTTGACTATTTCTTACAATGATATTTAATAAAAAATTAACAATGTCTAATGGCACGTAGGCGATTTGGCGGGTGAAAACTGTTTCTACAAAATAAGTATCTTTTATATACTTCCATGGACAACTTTGCATAGGTATTTAAAGCTTGATTTTATATGGATCTTCTAATTTTTGTTTTAGGGTTGTTACTGGGACAATAACAGAGTTATAACTATTTCTGTGGGAACACATGCGTTACCGTGAAAACACGCTTATTGTACTTGACTGCTGTTATATTGTCGTGTAAACACGCTTACGGTCGGAGTGATTAATAAACTGCAAACGTAACAATTGATTTTATTCAAAGTATTCATGTGTCTGTTTTTGTATTCTGCCAGAAGAGGACGTAAACTGAGTTATTTATTGGCTTGACATTATACAAATACATAAATAAAAAACTTTGTTTAAAACTACTTTATTTTATTTATACACGTCAACCGATTTCGGATGATCTCAACCTGCCGATTGTCATCCGGGTGACAATATTTCAAGCATATGCGGCCACATTCGGCACACAACAAGTTAATGCATTTAGAAACTGCTAAAAAATCATCCGATGATAAGAAAAGCTGCTCTTACTTACAGAAATTTTGTGATTTTTTTTAGTTGGTAGATGAAATACTGAAATATTTTGCCGTAATTCATTATGTTTTTTTTTCTGTTTCTGGTTCAACCTTTTTCGAAGGTTCACCTTGGTACGCAAGCATTGACCAGTGGTTAAATATCGGAAGCCCCCATCACACCCCTTGCCTAGTTTAGGGTAACTGCTTCTATCATAATGATGGGAAGAAGCAGGTGTTATGAGCACAAATAAAAACACCCCCATGCCCAAACTGCTCCAAGCGAGGAGCTTGCCGCAAGTCCTTAGTGCTTCTTCGACCTTATTTATTATTTACGACGGAATAAAACTCCGCAAGTTGTTTGGAAACCGATCTAGAATCTAGACGGTAGACTACCGAGCAAAAGTTTCTTTGGGAACTGGGAATTATCCTGTTTGTTAACACCTTTTTGTACATTTTATACTAATACTAGATATTATAATAATGTTTTGCGTTCGTAACGTATCGTAATATAAATGCAATCGGTGGGTCTTTCTAAGATTCAAATTTCAAATACTTACGCAAAGTTAATTAATTACTTAAAGCAAATTTTGTAGTTTTAATTTTTTTTTAGTTAGTTATATAAGTTTGATTACTGGTGCTTTTTCGGTGTTTGTTTCATTAGGATCACCTCTGTCTAGACTCTAGACAGACGTTGAGGTATATAAATGCATACAAACATAGTTACGTGAAAATTAAAGTTAAATGAATTTTAATTTAAATAAAATCAAAAATAAAGGCAAATGGAAGTATGGGTTAATCCCATAAAGAGTATAATATTATGTATATGTAGGAAAAACATAAAGTAAAATAGATATTGAAATAATAATTATGAGAGTTATCTAATTAGTTAGTTAATTTATCTGGCAGGATTAAATGCTTTAATTGTTAGGTCGTATGTAAATTAATATTCATGTTTAAGTGCAATTTGTTTTATAGATGTTTGCAATAGTGTGACTTCATCTTGCACTCCAATTCTTTATTTGTGTTTGAATTTGGTCACTGTTTCTGTTTGTCTGGTAGTGGATTGTATGGTTTACAAGCTATGTATTTAAAATGTCGTTGTCCAAAAAGGTGGTTTTAGTAAAAAGGAGTTTGGAGAAGTTCTTTGTATTGTGTCGTTTGTGTTGCTTTGTATTGTTCTATCCATTAAATTAAGCAAGTAAATTAGTCAAGAAGAGAGCTCCTTTATGTCCATAATGTTGATAGTATTGAAGATCTTATCGGTGCTGGTAGAAAAGGGAAAAAGTAACAGCTTTCATAAATTTATTTTTCCTTCCAATAAACACAGCATCAGCGTGATGTTAACTTCACACTACGGAAATGTAAAATTAAACCAAGATATTTTTTTTTTTTTTTTTTTATTGTTTTCAAGGTACAATCCCGTTAAACCACAATAAAGCAGTTTGTCAACAGGATGTTAATATTTAATTACAATTTAAATATACATACATAATATTATTGCTATAACTATACAAATTGTCGCAATTAACACACATTAATTAATATACCTAAACTATCTCTATTTAGTAACCATTGTTTCAGCATACATCTCAATCTGTTTGTAGAGTCGCATTTTTTTATATTGATATAATATTTTTTATATATATAACATGTTAAATATTTTTGGCACGTTAAATTCCAGGGTTCGCCGTACGTAGTTATTATTATTTTGTACCATACTTTGTACCATAATAAGGCCTGCACTCATAACCATAGAATTTTGTACTGATTGTCAAGTATTAGAGATTGGTATAAATTTTACAATTGGATACATGATTTAAACTGATTTTAATATTATATTCATGGTTGTATTTTAATTCTTCGTAATAAAAAAAAATACACTCACATCCGACACAAATTTTGGATTTGCCTTCGAAATATTGTTTTAAATAATTTTATTGAACTATTGTTTATTCCGATTCTTGTTGCTTTACACGTATTATAGTGTAAATCCAAATTTTACGAATGTCGTCAGCTGTTTACCTACCAATATTATTATATTATTAACAAATATCGTCAATTAGAATGTCGGTGTCCACCCAGCGCGGAACCGCGAGAAATAGTGGAGCCTTGTCCACCATGGAAATCGGAGTGGGAGTCACGATCCTCAGCAGTGAGGATCTGACTTAAAAATAATTTGGGGATTCACTCCCCTATTAAAAAACTTTAATAAAATTTTATACAACCGATAAAACAACTATTTACTCTACATTAATGGTTTTTATCAGTTTTTACTTTCCTAAAATACCTTACAAAAACCATATGGGTATTTTCTTAAAATAGTGAATTTCCCAAACCTTCCAAAGATTTAAAAGTTGAATTATTTATTCGCTCAGGAGAGAAAACTTTTCTTTGTAAAGGGTTAAAACAAAAGCTCGTATGCAAGCTTAAAACGTCACTTAGGTATGAAGGCTTTAAACACGTTAGGGGTGTGAGAAATTACGAGAAATGCATTACACTTAGAACAAGAAGGCTGCTGGATGAGAGCGTGAAAACCTCTCGTTAGTACAAGTATCTTGTGAAGAGAACAAAATTAGAACGCGAGTGGTACTTAAGACTCTTGAACATGAGTTATATTTTTATAATTTATTGTACGGAGAAAAATACAATCTCGTTCAAAGAGGCTTGCAAGAAAGAACACTTGATTTAATGATGTAAATAAATGGCTTATTGTGTATAGGAACGAGCCTATTTGGAAGAGAATAATAATAAAATGCCTTAAAACGAATGGCTACATAATAAATACGTTTAAATAAATTACGCTGTATTTTGTAAGGATGTTTTTTAATGGTGCGCTAACATAATTACATTTCTTAGTTATGCATATGTGATAAAGTATACAGACGGTCAGCAGCCAAGTGGAATCGCGTTTGATTCTCACCCAGACGTCTTTTGTTCAATTCCTAGGCTGGCTAAGTCCTACATTACGGCACAAACAAATTTTTCAGCTTAACGTGGTAATATGAGATTTTCAAATATTGTCAGGTTATTCGTAACCCAAGAATGTTTGCCTTTCTGTTTTAAGATGAAGCCATACTAAATAATGCAAAATCATACAAAATCGTATGTTTTAGTTTTGAAAATTTGACCGCTTAGAAGTATTATAGATGCTTCAATTAAATACTGCGTGTAGAACATACTTTGGCCCTTAAAAATATTGGTAATTTTTTTTAATAAGTCTTTTAATAAGCTTAGAAAAAAATAAAGTATTAGGTCTATAAAAAACATTTTGAACTGAAACTCTCCTACTAATAAACACTTTTTCGCACATGGTTTTATTGCATAATGTGGCAAATTCAGTTTCTTATATAATTATCGCGAAAAAAAAATGATATTTACGCCCGAACCTCACAAAATAAAATATAATATGCATTTTCGCGTTGGTATTTTTGACATCACGGCGACAATACGGCAGTCGACGAATTTTTTATATCAAAGTGAACCTTATACCGTCCACCGAAGCCGCCCCCCTGTCTTCCGTCATTACTCCTCCGAACGGATCGGAGATCAGTCGTGTTATGCTCCGCGCCGCTTATTTTCGTGAAATCAAATTAAAAATTCCGTTTTATTGCAATAAACAATGCATAAAAAAGGAATTAATGTTTTTTACAGGCCTTTACGAAATCAACACGTAAAAAAAAAAACTCAAATATCTTTTCCAACCTTTCCAAAAGCTTTTTCGCAAGTATTTTTAAACTCCTCCCATAAAAGGGCGTGAATTCCGATTTCGATTTTTTCCTGTACTAGTGGATCGCCTTTTATTCTAAAAGCTTTTTCAGGATCCATTGAACTATACGTTACATTTGATTAAGGGTGTTATTTTTTGGTATGTGAATACCGAGCAAGACTCAACAACTGTCCAGAGTCAGTGGGTCTATGGTTTCCCAACCAGGGTATGTTGAGAAGCTAAAAGGAGTAGGGAGGGGAAGGATGTGGGGATAAGGAAGGTTGGAAAGTACCTATCTGGACATTCCGATCTGGTTATAAAAACACTTCTTAATTAAATGTAAGCAACGTTTCTATTCTGAATGGTGGTCCTAAATTGGGGGGGCAGTAAGGTTTTTTTTTCATTAGCTTCACACAAGTGGCCCTTAGAAAAATAATTCCCCCAAGAAACAAACATTTTTTTATAAATTTATTTAAAATTTTTCAAAAAGAGCACGAAGTAGATTTCACATTTTTTTATAATAATATTTTGACGACGCAGATTAAAAAAGAAGAAAAAAAGTAGAAAATGACGTATTTAACTCATATTTGGATTTATTGTCCTTTATACCATTTCAAAGTTCCGCTATCGATACGAGTTAAAATGCACATTAATGTCATCGGTTTCTCTTTTCAAGTTTTTTGCTTTCAGTCGGTAAAGTGGGGTGAACGACGAGCGAAAATAGTAATACATTTTAGTTCAGTGCTGGAGCTTTCAGGTCATTCACGACTCAACGACGTTAGCCACTCAAAGGTAGTTTTCAGCCACTCAAAATTCTCACATAGAAGCCTTTTCCACTTAGAGCCGCCTCTCTGAACGGGGTTGAAATGAGCTTCGCAGGGTAGCTTTTATAATGGAAGATAAAAAGGCATCTAATGAACCTTTCGCAGGCGCTAACTAAATAAATTATTTTGTATTTATTTCATTCATTTTGTCCTCGAAAATTTCAACTGCTTTTATGGTAAGTTAAAAATTTTGTGTAAAGTTCATATCACTTCCTACAAAGTTAAATAACTACAATTATCTTTTACGTTATATTACCTCCACATAGGAGATTACATTTTTGGGGAAGGATATTTTTAGGAAAAGGATGGAGAGGAAGTTCTGGGAAGGAAACAGGTATGAGAGGTGGGTAGGAATATGGGGTCAATGGGTTCAGGAGTGACAATCGCAAGGATCCATCCCTCGCACTGCGGTGATCAAGGGGAGTCCGGTTGAAGAGCTCAAAAGGTTTCCCTCAACATTCTCTTCCGATAACAGTCTCTTCCGATCCAGCCCGCCTCGCTCACTTTACTATTACTACTATTATTTGGGAACCATTTATTGGATAACTAACACCTCGGCCATAGGTCACCCCAAGTGGTGACATTTAGGTTTACGTTTACGTTTGGTGACTTAGCAGGGGTGCCCGAGTTCATGGGGTGAGGTTTTTCCAGGTCTTGCGGGGGATGCGTCTGCCCATCTGCTGCATTGCGGGCCGGATCGAGAGAGACTGGTCGAGCTTTTGACCTTTCCATCTCTCAACCCATCGCCTTGCACCAGTTGTAGGGATGGATTCATACGTCTGTAACTCCTGGGCACACTGACCCCCAGATTTCTACCCACCCCTCATACGTTTTTCCTTAAAAGGCCCTCCACACAGCATCCCCAAAGATGACATAGGACAGCTAATGTAAACAAAAAAAAAAAAATATAGAACTTTTTGTGAATCCTTTTGAAACCTCTCAAAGCTCACAGTTCTGGCGTTATGAAATGTGAACAGTTATTTTCAGTATAATATCAGTGTAATTATTGTCAGTAAAATATGTAATTAAAGTTGTCTAAAACAAGTTTATATGTTTTTATTCCAAATTTTGGCGAGCCACAAAGTTAATGCTTTTTACAATGTTAAAAAAATAACGCTACGAGTTCTGTGCTGCAGTCTGCAGGGTGAAGACTGCCACGATGATGGCCACCCTTCACCAGGAGATAGCGTCAGAAGAATGAAAATTTCATTATAAATCGCGGCACTCAGCTTATCCAGTGCCCAGAGGCTCTTTGGCCATTGCTGATAGGGTCCTTCCCAATCCCAAAACTGTTCGCCCCTGGACCCAGTAAGTGCATTGCGACCGCCGCTGCACGCCTACTTTCCCATAGAACTAAACCACAACTGCCTTGGGGCAGAAATGCACAGCCAAAGACCACTGCGTTGCGAGACTAATTTATTTATTTTTTATTCATACATCATATCTAAATATATATTTTTTTCTATGAAAGTTATCTATTGCGAACCTACAAAAAAAACGAATCGAAATACCTACACATATTTAAATCAATGTATTATATTATTATTTATTTATTAAAAAATGGTTTATTGAAGTTTATTTACATTTAAACAAGTTTAACTGTTCAAGTATAATTACGAGTGACTGCAACAGTTTGATAATACCTTCGGAACGCGAAACAACTGTCACGCATAAGAATAATTACTCGTACACAGCATATATTTATAAATTAACGTTTGTTTATAAATTGAATGATTATGTTATTAAATACGTATATAAAAGTAAAATGTAAAATTAAAATAGATTTTCAAAAATTGAACTTGATAACCACCTTTGCCCTTTTGATCTCTCTAGCCGAAATCTCTTGACCCATCGCTATAAAACATAGTGGCGGGATGGGTTCATACGTCCATCACTCCTGGACACATTGACACCCACATTCTCACCCACCCCTCATACTCTTTTCCTTCCCAGAATTTCCTATCCTTCCTTTCCATAAAAATACCCCGTAGATGAGATGTTGTAGCCCTCAGGACCTTCCGCGTGGAGCTAATATAAAAAAACTTGGGTTCGAAACCAGATCTTCTAATCTTTCCGGGACTGAAATCTTTTCCAATTGAGTTATTGCCACGTCATTATTTTCTGTGTTTTTGTCCCTTTCATATTTTCATTGAGTGTTGTCTTCTTCAATTTTATTAAATATCACATTGAGGTTTACAAATTTCTACAAGTTATCCTTCAATTATTTAATTAATATTGAAGCAATGTTAAACGCGACGCACAGTCCGATCTGAAGGAGATCGATTTGATGGTGACAATGATAACTAAGGGATGGTAAGTGGGGGACAGTGGGTGGTAGTTAACACGATACAGCCATTAGCCGATACTGTTTTACTTCGGGTAGAAGGTCTGTCCCCAGAACACTAAAGACTAATGTCATTTAAAAATGTTTTACAAAATTTTTGAGCGTTACTGCTTGCATTTTTTACTAACAAACAAGAAGGAACGAGTATAACAAATTATTTTAGGTATCGCAGGGATAGTTGGTACGAACCCAGTACGTCGTATAATTATGTTTTACAAAATTTTGCCTATTAATCTTAGCATTTTTTTACTAATAAACAAGAACGTAAACTGTATGGTTTAACAAATTATCTTAGGTATCGCAGAGATAGTTGATACGAACACAGTACTTACATAGATGCATTGCTTGATTACAGACAGTTTAAAAACTTTTACTTCTCTTTTTTTTATATTAGCTCCACACAGGAGACCCTGAGTAAAATAATTTCCCTAAGGGCTTGGGTCATCTTACGGGATGTTGTGTGGAGGGTCTTTTTAAGGAAGAGAAGGATAGGAAGTTCAGGGAAGAAAAAAATGTATGAGGGATGGGTAGTAATCGAGGGTCAGTGTGTCCGGGAATGTCGGACGTCCCTCCCTCTAACTGCGGTGCAAGGCGATGGGTCGAGAGAACTGCAAACGTCAAAAGGCCTCCCTCAGCCACAGCCTCTCTCGTTCCGGCCCGCCACGCAGCAGGTGGGGAAATGCATCTTCCGCCAAGACCAGAATAAACCTCGCCCCATTAACCCGGGCACCCCTGCTATGTCACCAAACGTAGCGAACCACTTGGGGTGACCTATGGCAAATAGTGGACATCAGAAGAAGAAATTCCGGTGAAATGGTAAATAGTTCATTAAACATAATAATTTCGGTTTCATGCGCTTGGGTGCGTAATTTGAAATTGTATTCCTGCGTAATTAATTTCAATGAATTTATAATTATTAAAATTGCAACTGATAAGGTAAGAACGAAAAAGTCATTAATTAATAATTATTTTATTTGAAATGTGTATTTGTTTTGATTATGGTATATTTTTTAGTTTTTAAAGAAAGAAAAACATTCCCGGGTTACGAATAACCCAACAACGTTTGAAAATCTCCTACTACCACCACAGAAAGCCGAAAATGTTGCTTGGGTTGTGATGGAGGACTTAGCCAGCCGAGGAATCGAACACGCGACGCCCAGGTTGGACCCAAGCTCTATGCCCACTCAACCACTGACCGGACAAAATAATTATATAACAATAGATGCTATTCAGTCAGAAACATAGTTGAAAAACATCGAGATGCAAAAAAAGGCTTGCACTTGGTATTTATAGACATGGAAAAAGCATTTGACAGGGTATCCCGAATCATGATATGGGCGGCATTGAGATCCAACAACGTACCAAAAGGATATGTGCTCTCCAAACAAGATATGTATACAAACATAAAAACCCAAGTAAGATGCATATCACTAAAATTCCCAATTAAAGTGGGGGTGCACCAAGGACCTGTCCTCAGCCCACTGCTATTCATAATGGTCATGAATTATCTAACGATTCAAGAAATGAACAACAATATTCTCAAGACTATGCTTTTTGCAGATGATGTAGTACTTAATAATAATAATAATAACTGATAGCAGATAATCATTGTGACTTACATAATAGCCTGGAAAGGTGGAGAAAGATCTTGGAGGATAATGGCCTAAAAATTAGCAGGGAAAAGATTGAATATTTGTATTTGCCATTTGAAGACACAAATGCTGTAACTCCTTCGATGCAACTGGATGGAGTAACATAAGCCAACTGTAACTCATTTAAGTATCTGGGCTCACTCAGCAGAAGAAGTTTTGTTTTGATTGAGTTTTTGATAGATTTACTTGGCAAGTCGATTCAGATAAACGTACCTACTTTAATGTTGTGTGCTAAAATAAATAAATACATTGTCCAATACAATATTCACTCTATATAGTTCAAATCTGGTTCAATTAGACCCATGTATATCAGGTGAGTGGTTAAAAATATGTTCACCAGTTTAGTGTTAAGATTTAGTTCTGAAGCTCAGTGCTGCAACTGTTGAACCGTAAAGCCATTACAAATAATCAGAACAAACGACACTTCCACTCCCCAGACAGATGACGATAGTACAACTATAAACCCCGCTCGCCATACTTCATTGAGATACATTTCAGACACTAAATCGTAAATTCCTATCAAACATTGTCTGCTGTACAGATAAAATACAGACTTTAGCTTCCCGAGTAAGACAACAAATAATATTATTTGTTGAATGAAAACAATAAATTTGTTTGTAACCACGATTTATTTATTTTATTTTTTTAATACTGACCGGTTTCGCTTAACACAAATTTAATTTTATACCCTGAAGATGATTGTGTATAATATTCATTTTTATTTTTAACTTTTATGATTAAAACCTCAAATTGTAATATTTAATCAAATTAAGACAATAATAGCGAGACTCAATCGAAAATCTGGAAACAGAAAAATCAGAAAAAGATATTGGCACCTCTGGGACTCGAACCCAGGACCTTCTGCTTTCATGGCAACAACTCTACCAACTGAGCTAAGGTGTCTATATCCAATTCGGTCACTTTTAACTGTAGCATACTTCGACTAAGAACTATCAGCATTATCTTCATTTGGTCCTGGGTTCGAGTCCCAGAGGTGCCAATATTTTTTTCTGATTTTTCTGTCTTCAGATTTTCGATTGAATTTCGCTAATATTTTCATTTAATTGAAGAATAATAATAATTCGTTGTTACAAACAAAGTTATTGTTTTATAACAATTAATATGTGTCAAATAAAAAAGTGACTGCTTTTTACCAAAATATAATATTATTTGTCTTCAAAATATACACAAGTATTATTAAATTTTATGGTATCATTGTAATATCAGCAGTCGTTGATTGTTTTGTGTTTAATTAAATATATCTCAATTTTTTTTCTATATAATTTAAATCAAATTTAATAATGTTATTATTGAGTTCTGCAAATATTTCTTTTTTTTAATATTCTGCCAGCTGTTTCGCTTAAAATGCCGTTTTCAAAGTGTGGTTAGACCATTTTGAGATGAATTATTTACATGACTCTATTTACCCCCGCCCAATTTAAATGTTTAAAGTGGCTAAATGATTTATTACTGGTTAAACCCGGTTATTGTCACAATTATTTTATCAGTAAATTGGTTTAATCTGTAATAAATAAAATTAAAAATTGAAATTGGGTGGGGGTAAATAGGATCATACAAATATGTAATCTCAAAGTGGTCTAACAACTTATTTTTGACAGTTTGAAAGTGGCCTTGTGGGCCGAAAAAAAATATATGCTAAAATACTTGCAGAACTTGATAATAATATTATTAAATTTAATTTTAATTAAATTTAAAAAAAATTAAGTGAAGTTCTAGAAACTAAACACAAAAACAATTAATATGGTCTTGCTGCAGATTGGAAGCGGCCTGTAAGCCGAACAGCTATCACAATAATCTATATATATTATAAAAGAATTTCCAAAAAAACGTGCTGACCGCAAAAACTCAGAAACGAGTCCCGGTACAATCAAGGGAGTTATACGGTGTGGTAGATCTCTGTCCCCCTCCAGGTAGACGGTTCCTGTTTTTACCTAAAGGGCGTGCTTTTGAAGATGTAAGGGCTGGAAGCTTCGCCCTCTTGAAAATTCAAGAACCGTCTTCCGGAAAGTTCTAGAAGGTTCGATATAACTCTAGAAAGTTCTGGAAGGAGTGGCGGAGTATGTCGGTGAGTCTACAAGGTTCCAGAACTTTCTGGATGGTTCGCTAATGCTATAGAAATTTATGGATGGAGAAAGTTCTAGAAGCTTTCAGAAATGAGTTGCGGAGTGTTTTTCCAGAACACTCTCTAACCCAGCTGGTAAAAATGCAAAAACTAAAACGGAAATTAATAATAAGATTATTAAATTTGAATTAAATGATTATTTTTTTTAATATCATTAGCAAGTCGTAAGGTTATCGTGGTCGCTTATTTTTCTGCAATAAAAATAATAGAATAAGTAATAATAGTAACTTAATTGGATAATTACTTTAATGTGATGGTAAGAGGTTATAATATGTTTAGGATGTCCGAACAGTTGATACCTCGGACAATGAATCCCTCGGACATTTATCCCCAAATGGTTAGTAGTGTCGTATTTCCTCCCTATTAACGTATGCAGAAAGGACATAAGAATGTATAACAAAAATCGCCTAGATTTTACTTACAACTGCAGGCATCTAGAGTGGAAATCCTTTATACAAACACGTTAGCTTACAGTAATGGTTTGTCCTCGAAGAAGTATGCAGAGAGGATACTCTGCCGAATTACAACAGAAATAATCCTTTGGGGATCAAATATCAGAGGGATCAAATGGAAAAGGAATCAAATATCCGGGAGTTAACTGTATGGAGGATCAAGCTCCTTGGAAATGGATATATGAAAGATATAACATACATGATATTGTTAGTACTAGTTCCTATCTACATAAGTTAATAATAAAAATCATAACCAATACGGAACATGAAGTAAAACAAAAAAATGCTAGGCTTATACTAAATCGGTAGGTGTAAATAAAGATTATTCCCATTAATTACAAGTTAGGATGTCGAGCCATGTGTGCCAATGTTAATAAGTCCTTAGCGAGGGCAGCATCTGCTTCTCGACCAAGTCATTAAGAAAACCATCAACCCAAAAAACTTTTCTCATAAGTAAGTACTTGGGGAAGGTGTTAGCCTTTCTTACACCCATTCATTGGCGTGGATAAGAAAAGATTTTTTTAAGTAAAATATACAGTATTTTTAAACGTAAAAAAGCAAACAATTAATAAATTCTCTAATTCGATTGGGAGTCCGTTTGTAATACATAAAGTCAATTAAAAATAATATCAGAAATAAACTAGCTTTTTCCGAAAACATTAAAAATGAAATAACATCATTATATTATTAACGATTGAAACTGACGAAAAATAGCGCAAATAAGAGAAAATATTTTTAATTATGCTAATATAATAGTGAATTGGTCATTAGAACAGAAACAGTTATTGTTCCTGGAAACTCACGAGCATTGCGCATGCGCCAGTCTACCAAATTGCAACGTTGCCAATTCTTTCGTAGCACAGTTAAAGACGTTTTTTTTAACAAAATTTAATGATTCGAAATAGAAATTGTACAGTCTTTATTCAACGTGAAAGTAAAGCACGATTTAACGGTCGGGAAGTATTTTTTATTAGTAAGGCTGTAAATATTTTCCAGTAGTTCTTCCACAGTATAAATCATGCGTAAAAACAGAAAGTTAAGTCGGTAGCTTTCCGTAATGCTCGGGTCTATGGAGTTTAATACATTAATTTCAATTGCAGCCACTGCGATAGAACACGGAAAGGACATTAAAGACCTGAAATGGCTGGACAATATTTAATGGTTGCGGTTGGTGACAAAAAACAACCGAGAAATTCCCTCGACGCACGGTAGGTCTATACTCTATAGTCTATGGTCTATGGTCTATGAAACAACTCGTAAAACAATGCATTATGGTAGAAGCAGCGAAAATGTTGATAATTAAGGAAATTGTATTAATCTTTCAGCGAAAAATAGCTTTTTCAAAACGGGTAACATTATTTTTGCATTAGCACCGCACAGTAGGTCCTGAAGAAAATAATTTCACAAACATCTTTAGGGATGCTGTGTGGAGGGTTTATTGAAGGAGATAAAGTTCTGGGAAGGAAAAAGGCACGAGGGAGGGGTGAGTAGGAATCTGAAGGTAAAGACATCCCTCGCACTACGATGCAAGCAGATGTTCCGAGATATTCCTGCTGGAGAGGTCAAGGGTCTCCCTTAACCTGTCGTTCCCGATCTGGCCTGCCATTTGGTGGGCAGATGCATCCACCGCTAAGATCATCTTTATGAACCAAAGCACCTCTGTTAAGTCTTCAAACTTAGTGAACCACAAGGGGATGACCTTTGGCAGAGGCTTTGGTTAACCAATAATTGGTACCCGGGGCAGCGGTACTCATACCCATCTCCCAAATTGAAAAAAGGGTAAAAACTCATTATCGAAGTATCTCTAAATTAAGAAACTCGTAATTAAATTGTATTGAAAGTATAAAATGCATTATAAAACTATATTGAATGTGTGAAACGCATTAGATATATATATAAAACTGAATTGAAAGTATGAAGCGCATTAAAAACTGTATTGAAAATATGAAACGCCTAAAACTGTATTGAAAGTATAAAACATATTATAAAACTCTATTGAATGTGTAAAACGCATTATATCTAAAACTGAATTGAAAGTATAAAACCCATTAAAAACTGTATTAAAAATATGAAACGCATAAACCTGTATTGAAAGTATGAAACGAATTGTAAAATTCTATTGAATGTGTGAAACGCATTACGTCTAAAACTGAACTGAAAGTATGAAACGCATTAAAAACTGTATTGAAAATATGAAACACATAAAACTGTATTGAAAGTATGAAACGCATTATAAAACTGTATTGAAAGTGAGAACACATTATCGAACCTTATTTAATGTGGAACTGCCTTCAAAGTGTGAAAGGTATTATCAAATCACGATTTATAAGAAAGAAACGCGATTTATGTATAAATCAATGTACAAGACCAGATAGAATATAGGTAAATTAAAATGTTACGTAAAACGAAATGTCATTTTCCTTACATATGTCTTGACTACCATCAAAAACAGGAATTTTGCTTTCAATTCCGGGAATAATGCTTTTAAAATTTAACCCGTTCATTCCACATTAAATAAAAACAACCCACTGTTTTAAAAAGAGGACATATTCGCCAAAAAATTAATATAATATTTAATATTTATGCTCTTTACCTAACCCCTTTCAATAGATTAATCCTTTCGATGTAGCGATACATATTTTTCATGTTTCCATCTATGGGTTTGCTAAACACAACAGCAACGAGGAAACAATAGCAGCCTGCTGAGTACAGACTACCCCACTTACGGCATCATGTGGCATTTTTCCGCCCCTCTCAGCCCACCCCGTATTCCTGTATTAATTACGATAAGCCGAGAACGATGCCTGAATGCTAAATTACTACAAGGTATAAAATCGAGATATTAATGTACTTACGTAAAAAGAAAGCAATTTTTTAAATTTATTATGTAAGTAGTATTTCTATTACATATTTTTAATGAAATAAAAATTTCCAATAAACATTTTCATGCATTATTATTATTTCCTAATATAAGCTGGGGTTTGTGCTTAAGGAAAGGAATACATACTCGTTCATATATTTTAAAAAAACTGTTCAATAAAAACAAACATAAAAAAAATCATCACTCTTTTTGTTAATAATACCGCACAAGACCTAGAGTCAACACCTTTCAAAATGCAAACGCAAAAAAAAACAACTGTACAATGTGTGTAATTTTATTTTTAACTTAATAAGTAAAAACACTGTGTAATAAGTGACAGTTAATATATTAATTGTGCAAGTGTAACTTAATAAGTAAAAACACTGTGTAATAAGTGACAGTTAATAATAATAATAATATTTGGCTAATTTATATAGCGCCGTTTTCGTGAAAAATCACCTCAAGGGCGCTGATATATTAATTGTGCAAGTGCAATTAGTTACAAGTTGTAATACCTACACTCAAATTTGTCAAAGCGTGTATTGAATCGCCATATTGCGCGTAACGTGACCGCCTGATTAAATATTAAGTAAACAGGGGTAACAATGGATTCGCTGACCTACACCGACCAGGCGAAGAACGCGGTAAATTTGCTCACGAAAATGGTAACTGACCCAAATAATAAATTTAAAAAAGAACAACTTGCCAAAATTTTTCCCAAAACGAATGAAATACTGGAAACAATAACCGAAATGGCTGTTAAAATGGCATCGCTCGAGGGTGAATTAACTGCCCTGAAAAGTAAACCGCATCATCCCCAACCATGGCAAAACACTAAAAACAATGATATTGAAAAACAAAAAGCCATTAAAAACAAATACTGCATCCTAATTACTCCAAAAAATAATGAAACATCCACGGAAATACATAAAAAAATTCAAAAACACATGAAAAGTAGCGAACGAGGAATACACATCGAAGGTATTAAAAAAATCTCCCGCAACAGGATCATAATCGAATGTGCAAAAAAAGATGACGCGACAAAATTACAAACAGTATTCTCAAAAGACATCCAGGATATTGAAAGCAAAGAGCTAACAAAAAAAAACCGACGATGATTTTCAAAGGAATTTATAATGATTATACCAAAGAAGATTTTACTGATGACGTCATAGAACAAAATGAAGACATCAAAATCCTAACACAGGAAATGGATAAAAAAACTATATTCAATGTGAAGGCAATAATAAAAAATAAAGATAATGAAACCGCAAACTATATAGTCGAAGTAGACAAGACGACCAGGAATATTCTACTAAACAAAGAAAAAATAAATATCGGCTACCAACGTATCACCGTTGTCGATGCAAGTCCGATAATGCAATGTTACTACTGCTTACGTTTCGGACACAGTACTCGTACCTGCAAACAGAAGGAGAAAAATGAATCGCCCACCTGCTCACACTGTGGCCTAGCCCACCAACATAAGGACTGCGTAAATATTGCTACCTCTCCAAACTGTTCCAACTGCATCGATCAAAACAATAGATATAAACTGTCGTTTCCTGACAATCATAATGCGAACGATAAAACTAACTGTAAATATTACAAAAAAATGCTCGCATTTGCGCTACAAAAAATTGACTACTAGATATTTCTTTAAAAGTATTTCATGTCCGTTCTCAATATCTCATCTACTCGTATGTAAAACTGTTTATCTCCTGTCTGTGTCAAAACATAAGCATTTTATATTATTTTCATTTCATAATATGTATATCTCGCAGTCTACAAAAAATAAAATCAGTATAAATTTTATAAAAATTAACAACTTAAAGACATCATATTTATTGAGGATAAAAAATTATAACCAGAAAATAGATAAAATAATGACAACATGCCAGTATGAAAGACTGAAAAATATTAAGATTCTATGCTTTATTTATACATTTATTATAGTAAAATTATTATTATTTACGTTACTGGCGCATATCTTGCCCTATCACTTCTATAAATTTTGTGTGCTAAAAAATGAAAATATATTTTTATTGTTCCAACTAATTGTAAATATTACAAAAAATTACTTGCATCTACACAACAGAAGAATGAATATTAATATTAATTTAAGAGTTGTTTATAAAAGTATCCTATGTTTATTCTCAATGTCTTATATATTTACATCTGAATATCCAAAAGATATAAAAAAGAATAATTTTATGATCTATACATTAAAAAAAAAAAAAAAAAAACGAAATATTCTTCAACAATCTACACATTATAAAATTTGTATTCGGATTAATAACTCTATGTCACACTCTACTTTGAAAATACTCTATATATTTAAAAGAAATCAATATCACATTAATATTTTTACTAAATGGATGACTTCATAGCTAATGAATTAGAAAATAATTTTAAAATACAAGAATATGAGTGTGTATACACCGAATCATGTAATGACATAATCTCAAAGAATCTCAATAATATTTTCATTTTTCATATAAACATACGAAGTATGGAACGAAATTGGGATGAATTAATTCTAAAACTAAACAATCTAAATAAAAAACCGGACATCATAATATTATCAGAAACATTTACTAATGACGAATCACCTACTTATCATTTACCAGAGTATAATTATCTTACAACCAAAATTAACATCAATAAAAATAGTGGTCTCGTCATATTCATTCACGATAAATTTAGTATTGTCAAAATAACTGAACATCCAATACATCTAGTAAATTGTATTGAAATACAATTAAAACTCGACAAAACAAACTACCACTTAATAGCTGTTTACAGAACACACGGCTCGAATATCTCGACATTTATAAATGAATTTAAACACATACTGTTAAAATTCAGTAATAAACTCTGCTTTATTGCAGGAGACTTCAATATAAACATTAATGAAAACGTAGAAAATAATTTCAAAAATGAATATATTAATTGTATGACTGAATTTAACTTCATATCGTGCATTAATAAAAATACGAGAGAAATAAAAAATCACACACCATCTTGTTTAGACCATATATGGACTAATATAAATATTAAAGATATCGACAAAATGAAATCAATTATTTGGAAAACTAATATAACTGACCACCATGCATGCATTCTTCTGTATGATAACAAATTTAAACATAAAAAATTTAATCTAACAAAGACAAAATCCTACACAAATATGACAATTTTATCCAAAAAACTAAAAAATGAACAATGGAACAACGTGTTAAATAGTTATGATACCGAGACTTGCTCAAAAAACTTAGAAAATATATTATCTCAACACATAAAAAATTCAACTACTGAAAGTACAGTCCGCATTAAACCTAATCTAAGAATTTTAAAGCCTTGGATTTCACAAGGACTTATAATATCAATTAGAAACAAAGAAAAACTTTATAAAACAGCATTGAAAAATCCTCTAAATGAAAAAGCATACACTTTTTACAAAACATTTAAAAATAAATTAACAAACTGTATCAAAAAAAATAAAGAAGACTATTTCAAAAATAAAATACTTTCTACAGACAATAACAGTAAACAAATATGGAAAACAGTCAACTTAGCCATGGATAACACTAAAAAAACACAAAAAATAAAATACATTGAACATGAAAATATCAATCATAGATGCTAATATTCAACCTAAACAATGTGCAAACATTTTTAATTCTTTTTTTGCTAATGTAGGAAAAAATCTTGCGAAAAATATCAATAAATCTTTTAACCCGAAAACACAAACGATTGAAAATGTACAAAATCAAAATAATTTATCAACATTTGAAACAACCTCAGAAGGTGAAATTTTAAAAATAATAGAACGCATGAAAGGAGGTTCGTCTCCCGGATTTGACCATATTACAGTACATTTTCTAAAATCCATGAAAATTTATTTGATAAAACCAATTACTCATTTGATAAACTTAAGTTTAACAGAGGGAATATTTCCGACAAACTATAAAAATACAATTATTTCACCTATTTATAAATCTGGAGATCCACAACAAGTAACTAACTACCGCCCAATTTGTCTAATTTCAAACATTGGAAAGATTTTTGAAAAAATTGTTAAAAACCAATTGATCAGTTTCCTAGAAAGTAATAAAATTCTTCATAAAAACCAGTTTGGTTTTATAAAGTCACTTAGCACACAAGATGCTATTGCTAATGTAACCTCATACATCAACGAATCATTGGATAAAGGTGAAAAATGTGCCGGTATATTTATCGATCTCAGAAAAGCTTTTGATAGTATATCCCATGAGATTCTCCTAAAAAAACTGAACAATATAGGTATAAAAGACAATGCGATTAAATGGATTTCGAACTACCTAAAAAATAGACCGCAAGTCGTAAAAATAAATCAGATTAATAGCGATAAAGAAATATCAGACTTTGGAATCCCGCAAGGTACAGTAATCGGACCAATCCTCTTTACCATATATGTTAATGACATTTTTTTTCAACCACTACATGGCCAAATAACTTCATATGCCGATGATACGGTACTAATAATTAGCGATAAAACTTGGGAAAAAGTAACATTTAAAGCCACCGAAGACATAAATATTTTAAAGAATTTCTTCGACGTAAATTTACTATCACTAAATGGTGATAAAACATTTGTAATTCCATTTGCAATACACAAAAATGATACCCCTAAAAACATTGATATCATCATCCATGATAATTCTACAACACATAGTAAAAATTATTGTATCCAAAACTGCACAATATTAAAAACAACAAACACAATAAAATATTTAGGAGTTATTATCGATAAAAATTTAAAATGGAAGGAACAAATTTGTCAAGTTGTAAAAAAAATTAGAAAATTGATTTACATATTTTTAAGAATCAGAAATTTTTTATCTGTAAAAAATGTATATCTAATATATTACGCTTTGGTTCAATCAACTTTACAATATGCTATCATTAGCTGGGGATCCGCATACAAAACTAATCTTTCCCCAATTGAAGTTGTGCAGAGGCTAATTATTAAAATCATATTAAAAAAACCATCTGACTACCCAACGGATAAATTATTTAAGGAATTCCAAGTACCTTCTTTCAAAGATCTGTACAATAGAAATACATTGATTCAAATTATAAAAGAAAAAGAGAAGTATCAATTTATAACTGAAAATCGTACTAGACATAAATATATTTTTTCATGCCCAAAATTAAACACTTCCTTCGCACAAAATTATTATACTTATCAAGGAAGAATTATTTTCAACCGATTACCGGATGAAATTAGAAAAATTAATGATAAAATCCAATTAATAAACTCTGTTAAAAAATTTTTTAAAGATAATCTCAAAAAAAAAGTTTCCGACTAATCTAATCTCAAGAACAACTTATAACTCAGTTTCCAAGTGATACCCCGTTTTTCAAATAAGGTAAATTTTGTTTTGTTTTTAACAACTAATTACAATAACTCAAGATACTTTATTCTAATAGTAAAATTGTTTATTAGTAGAAAAATACTTTTAATTACATATTACCGAACTTACAACTTATTGTTTTTTACATTCACATAGTAATTTAAAAACTCATAACATAATATAGCATTAAAAAATGTACACTACTCTTCCAGACACAAGCTAATGCTTCTATGGAAGAGTGGTATTAACATTCGATCATGAACATGTATGCTAATTATAACATTATCTAAATGTAAACTATAATTCATATGCTAATAAAAAAAAAAAATAAAAAAAAAAAAAAACCTGAAATTGTAATATTTAATTTTAAAAAATTCAGTTACTCCACACAGGAGGCCCAGAGGAAAATTATTTCCCTCAGGGCCTATGCCATCTGGGATGTTGTGTGGAGGGTCTTTTTGTGGAGAGTAAGGAATGAACATTGGTCTTTAAGAGACCCGTGTTATAGGAAGGAGGAAACCATTCCTCAGCCGAGCTGTTGAACACAAGAACGAGTCGTAGAAGCGACCCGTTCTCATGTGACAAATGTCAACCGTGTACAAATGTTGGGCACGCGTTTGGCGTGTTTCTCGGCTATGCACCGGTGCCGAAGGGATAAATGACGCTAGTTTTTCGGAGGATCTTCCATTTTAATACCGGTAGAATAAGGATAGCATTCCCACCCGCCGCCTGTGCTCTAAAGATTGCAATCCGTCAGTAAAGATGGGAGAATCTATCAAACGGACCGCCCGTTTTTGCACAGAGTCGAGGGTTTTTTCAGGTATTTTGGAATTCCAGACCAGAGTTGGCTGCGAAATATCAGCGAACCTCAATCAGAACAGAAAAATCAGAAAAAGATATGGGCACATTTGAGACTCGAACCCGGGACATTCGGTTTTACGAGCAGCAACTCTAGCAACTGAGCAATTCCCAGTTCAGTGTCCCTATCCGATTCGGTTATTTTCCCAATTCAGAGCATTTTCTTAGAGCATATTTATTTACCTTATAGTATTTTAAATGAATACATTGTTTTATGGCATAATCCAGTCAAATAAAATTTACTTGCGCACGCCGGGATTTAAACCCACGACCTCCGGATTGCTAGTCTAGAGCCTTACCCTTCGACCACGGAGGCGGTCAATATTTATACTTATTTATTTATTTATACATAATTTTTACATTTATTTTATAACAAATTACATGCAATATAGCCTAAGACGTTATAATTGTACCATTTATGCAGTGTATATGCATCCTTAACATGTTTTTTTCTCCCTTGCAACAAATTTTAACTATTAATATGTTATTCTCAGAAAACACTTGTTAAAAAACACTACAAATATTTGTTTCGTTAAGCCCATCGATGGAACTGCAAAAATTTGATATTTAAAGAACATTATATATTGCCGATAGGTGCGTGAATAAAAAATAGCATATTAGAATAAGTTAACGATAATAATCTAAACGAAAATATGAAAGAGAACAAGACACAGAAAAACAGAAAAAGACAATGGTCGCAACTGGGACTCGAACCCAGACCTCTCCGTCTAACCGGGACGAGCACGTTAACCAATTTCGCTATTGCCACCTTCTGTCAAAGCCGTCATATTTGTCAATCTCATATTTTTAAATTTCAGAATTACATTATTATCAACAAATTATTTTTCTCCATATTACGGGCAACTAACCTTTTTATTGGAAACAATCATTCTAAGAATTGGTTTGTAACCTGGATAACGTCTCAGAGTCCCAGTTGCGGACCATTGTCTTTTTCTGTTTTTCTGTGTCTTGTTCTCTTTCATATTTTCGTTTAGATTATTATTGTTAACTGACGGGAATAACCTTCAAAAAAGTATAAAAAGAAAGTTTTTCTTATAAAAATTAAAAAATAACATATTAGAAAATGTATTTATTGACCCTGATAAATTGGTCAATAGAAAACCAAAGGGTGTAATGAAATTCTGACACATTTCTCAGGACACTAACAGTACAAGTCCCAATTGCTTTTGCTCAAATAAATATCAACTGCAGAATAAAAGGGTCGAAAATTCTAAGAGAATGTGTGTCGGAATAGAAAGGAAATAGATGTCCACGAACCCCAGAATTCCAAAAACCATCGGACATCAAAGATACATTAATCAATAGTACAAATATTCCGAGGGTTCCAGGAATGGTGAAGAGATACAAAAGGGTTGGGAAACAAAGCACATCATTCGGGATTCCATGTACCTATTCCTTTAACCATTCAACGAGAAAGGTTTATAGAAAAACACTAGAGCAAAAGCAATATTAACACGCCAGGCTAATTTGTTCGCTTTTCGGAACAACTTATGTAGGTATCACAGAAATCGTTGCGTCTCTCTTACGATTATAGTGAGAAATATGGTATAAACGGTGTTAGAAAGAGAAAACACAATGCTTTAGGTTCAAATCTAAACTTTAACTACAAAATAAGTAAAATAAACCTTTATGAAACCGAAGTTTCAGATAGCAATTTGAAAAACATTTATGTCACTTTGGAAGTTTTCTCATTAATTATTTTTACATGGAATGACATAAATGTAATAAAATATTGGTGTTTTATTTTGTTACAAATAATTTCAGTAAGATAAAAACGTAGGTGAGCCATTTTTAAAACTTTTTAGTTTTTGTTCAATTTTTTTATATTTAATTAAATGAAGACAATATTAGCGAAACTCAATTAAAAATTTGGAGACAGAAAAATCAGAAAAAGATGTTGGCACCTCTGGGACTCGAACCCAGGACCTTCTGCTTCCGTGGCAAATGCTCTACCAACTGAGCTAAGACGTTTATATCCAATTCGGTAACTTTTTACTGTATCATACTTTGACTGAGAACTACCAACATTATCTTCATTTTTCTTAACGCACATATTATTGGCAGCTATCTTTATATATGATTGCAAGAATCAACCCGAATTAAATGCTATCTAGATAGTTTTGAGGTTTTACTCATAAAGTTAAAAATAAAAACATTTTTTTATATTTCAAAAAATTATAAAATTATAAAATTTCGACATATAAAAGATGAAACATTGTTTTATCGACTTACAAAAATAAGTTTTTAGTTTTCGGATACGTTCAGAAACATTCCATTTATATAGATTTTATTGTAAAGCGGAAATACTTTGACCCTCTGACATAATACGGTCGAATCCTGAGGGGTTAATGAGACATTCAACGAGAAAGGTACATAGAAAAACACTAGAGCAACCCCAATACTAAGATATATCTTATTTATAGATTGAGTTCTTGGTGCAAAATGTAAATAATTAGCAATTATTGAATTTATATCTAATCTTCTTACCACAGCAGGTAACCTTTCTCTCAATATCGAAAACTAGGAAACTTTTTGGGTTTCCAACTCGATAGCAAATAATAATGTGAAATGTTTTCCAAGCCGCCATTAATTGTAGGAAATCTCAGCCGCCAGAACCACCTGCAAGAAGATTTCTTGTGGGATTTGAGACCCATCTCTCCTTAGCCTCCGGATTCCAGGTACTAGGAAAATGTAAGACTGGTCATACACACGTAAACTGGAATAATATTTTTTGTTTAATTTTTTCGGTAAATGTTTTTATCACAATTTGTCAGCGGATGTTAAAGTAACAATAAAAACATTTTCTTCAATACTGGATTTATTAAAATTCATTGAAGTAAAAAGACAAACGCGTCTAAACATCACATTATTACGAAGAGCATTTTGGAACACTTCAACATTCAAGAGTGTTTCAGAGCGTTCACTGAATCCAGAGGGGTGACAGGTTACAGTGGTTCTTCGAGGAAACTGCAGCACTTAAAAAAATATGCGTATCATCTGCGTACAAGCAACACTTTTGGAAAGTTTTCAAATTTTAAGCTTGTCATTTGTGAACAGATTATCATCATATGAAGAAAATACCACCATATGAAAAGCTGAAGATATATCCCAACCAAGTCAATACTCTGTATAAGCCCGAGCCGAGCCATGAATTATGGGGAAGGAACGAAGCAACCGCAAGCGGAGTTTCGCGTCGTTTGAAAAATGTAGCGTTCGGGATAAATAAATAAATCTGCCTGTCTCACTCAACCCTACCAACGAATAAAAATAAGGTTCAATAGTTTTAAAAAAAATCTATAACATTTTATGTACATGATTGTCCTGTTGTTAGTTTTTTAAACAAATCTACAGTTTTATTCCGAGATGGGTGAAACGCACACTTGACCTTCAAAACAGCTTAAATGTCACTAACAAAAAGAGATTTTTTAAAAACCACCCCACCTCCTTTTCACTCACCTTAAAGCAGAATTTTGATACTACTTGATGAAATTTAGCATGTTTACCAAGGAAAAGCGGTCTCATCTGTGTAAAGCCCGAGCAACACAGGGTACTTCTGATCAATTTTACTATTAATTTGTGCCAATCTTCAAAAGATAGAATAAATAAGAAAATTAGAAACGCTATACAAATTTGAATGGAATTAAATATGTCACTTCTCACTTGCACTCGCCTGACAACGTAGGTAACCCTCCTATTTGAATTTAGTAATCATACACAGATTTATATTAGAAATTTAAGGCCCGAATGGACAAATATTTGGTTAACGAAACAAGCCCACGTGGTATTTCTTTGTTCTTTTTTAAATGAAAACTTCTTTAGCCCCAATAGATATTCTTTATTCCCAATAGATTTGAAACCCGATGAAACGGAAGCGAGTGTCACTAAAAAAGACAAACACACACATCTTTAGGATTTAGAGCCAGCGAGAGAATGAAATACTAGTAGCAATTAAATATTGATTTATTTCAAGGGTAATCGGTTCCAATATAATACGATAAATCCACGGTCCCACGCAAGCCTTCTTGTATCTAGCGCTGTGAAGCACCTGACGAACCTTAACGGCCAGACATTCAGCAGACCAAGGGTCTAATCCTAAGAAAACAAAAAATAAAAATACATTTATTTTTGTAAACTCAATATCCAATCTTCAAAACACTCCAAAATGAACAGCAATGAAAATACAAAAGAAAGCGACGTCTAGCGACTTGAAGAAGAAAATACAAACACTAATAAGATGACCAAATGTATAGCAAAAGGTGCACTGGAATTCGACGACAAAAATATGGAAAAAATCATCTTACACATTGATAAAAAAAAGTGCTTCGTAGTCTCCCCACTCTTGTCTACTTTAGTTTTCTGAAGGTTTCACTTCCACGTGTGAAATGCACATATGTGTGTTTTTTATTCTATGTTCTAAGCCGTACAGAAGTCAGAAAAAAACCTTAAAATCTTGAAGTGAATAGCCGGCTTTACTAGGGAATGTAAGAAACATAAGAAACGTAAGAAACGAGGAGGTGCAAATACATACGTGTGCATTTCGTAACAGAATTTAGTGCCTGTACCGCGACACGTCCGTCCCAAGGGGAGAGGTCAGAACAAATTGAAAAACAATCTGCTGTACCATTCTGCTCTCCGGGCACTCCGGGTAGTTTAGGCGGGCGCGGTGGGGCCATTCCTTATTCAGGGGCGGGAAACTTTACCGCCCACCGCCCCCCCTCGCCCCACGGCCCCTGGGCGGTTACATGCCAAAAGAAAAGCTAGTGATTACTTTCTCGTATTAGGAGAAATGAAAGGAAATATTGCACTGGGGTTTTGTATCCCGCAATATATCGACAAATAATGTTTCTTTCTACGTGATACATTTGGGAAATAGTACTTTACATGATAAATTATACTTTTTTCTTTTTAGTATATTTTTTATTTTTTTTATTTGAAGAATCTTATATATTTTTTTTATATTATGATTCATACTGCTCTTCCATTAAAAGCATTTGCTTGTGGATGTAAGAGGATTGTAATTTAACTAAAGGATAACAGATTAAATATATGGTACAGGAGTAATTTTGTGAAATAGTTTACAATTATGTTCGAATGAAGGATATAAAAAATACACTTGTATACTATATTTATGTATAGTTATATGCTTAAGTCGAAATTAACAGACATAAATATTTATGTATTTAGTAGAACAAATAAATTATTATGCTGTGATTTTAAGGTGGACATAGGGGAAGCAGTTTTTTTGTTTATGATTTATCTAAATATTTCTTGATGGACTTCAATAATTGATATTTTTCATTGTTGCTTCTGATTTGTTTTGGTAATTTATTAAAAAAAACATTTTTCTTGGTGAGTATGATGGTGTTTCACAAAATAAATGTTTGGTTGAGGGCATACAAATATATATTTCAGTCTAGTATGAATAATTATTAATTATTTAGCATATAATCATATACCTTTTTAAAGGTATTTTCGCCCTTCAATTTTCCATAGAGAGTGCTAATAAAAAATCAAAAAATTTCAACAGCATGCAGAGAAATATCATGATAAAAAACATTACTCTCTTCCGCTTATTTATTTAATTTTAAATCGTAAAATTATTAATATTTCGTTAGATAATCATAATTAATGGCCTCCGTGATTGAGTGGGTACGATTCTTAGTTACAAATCCGGTAGTCGCGGGTTCTAATATCTGCGTGTACAACAAAATTTTATTTGATTAATTTTATATTATTTAATAACTTATTAATTAAAAATAATACAGAGTGGTAGCTACTTTCAGTATTTTTCCGATGAAAGATCATCGTTCAGAATCGAAAGGTCACTTATAGTGGCTTAAGCCGTGTTTGGTGACCAGATCTGAATAGCGTAGTACTTCCTCTCCCCCATATCATTCACCTCCTCATTACTTCAGCCTTAATTGGGGATACCGTAGTAAGTTAAGAATGATCACAGATTCAGCGGAATTTAGAGCTAAACTAAAAACTCATCTTTTCAGACAGTCGTATCCATAAGTTAAAAAAAAAAAAAAAATTCATATTCAGCTTCACAATTCTTTCAAAATAAATATTAACTCAACTTTGGCATTAATCTTCTTATAAATAAAAATATAAATGTAAAACCAACAGTGATGAGGATAGCAAAGGTAAAGTCATGCAATGTCCAGTGTTTTTAAAATATTGACCTCCACGTGCAAAGTCGGTCGTATCTTTCCCAAGCGTAAACTCTCTAATAAATTTATTGTTATCAAGTTTAATTTGTAGAACTCCATTTTAATTTTTATTTATTTTATATATTCAATTATTTTATTATTAAATTAATAAAAACAGTTTATTTATAAACAAGTTCTGCTGGTAATTATTATTACGCGTGACAGCTGTTCCGCCTTCTGAGGGCATTATCAAACTGTCCACTAATAAAGTGCATTTTTCGGAAGTGACCTGCAGGTAAGTATGTTTTTGTATCTATCTGTAAATAATAAAATTAAATAGAACCTAGGAATTCATAACGAATTGTAAAGCGCCCTTGATGTGATTTTTCACAAAAACGGAGCTCTACAAATTGTCCAATTATTATTCTGTATTATTATTATTAGTATCAATAGTATAATAATTGGTACTCTTGTGCGGAACTCCCATTATTAAACAAAAAACAAAAAATTATATTAACTACACACAGGAAACCTTGAGGACAATAACTTTCCGCAAGGCCCATGTCATCTTTGGGGATAGCCGAGTTCTTGAACTGGCATAGAAACGAACCGTTCTCATTTAACAAATGACAACTGTATACAAATGTTGGGCGCGCGTTTGGCGCGTTTTCCGACTGTGCACCGGTCCTGAAGGAATCAATGCTAGTTCCTCGGAGCATCTTCCATTGAAATACCGGTAGAGTAATTACAGCATTCCCGCTGGACGCCTGTGCAATCCATTTGGAATCTATCAAACTGACCGACTACAGACCAAAAGTGGCTGCCAAATTCAACGGTGGGGTGCACTTGCGATTTCCACAGGTTTAGCAGATATATACTATTAAAGTATCTGCGGGCTTTGTCCCATGAAAAAAAATAGAAATATTATAACAGGTAATCGACGAAAAGGGATGAATGACCTTTTTAAATACTCGTGTCTACAACTTCTAAGATTATAAGCTCCCAATATAAGCAAATAATTCTTAAGTATGCTTGGTGGAGCAGAATACTATTCTTCAAGTGCACACACGTCTATGAACATCGCAAATAATCTTTTTCAAAAGCTATCAGTGAGCTTGGGATGCTGTAAAGGCCTTTAAAAATAGCCGTAGCAAGTTCAAGACGCAGTGACCATGAAATTCTAGGCTCCCCCAGACGTAAAAATCCGTCTGTCCTTTCATTGCGAGACCCTCCCGACCTCCCTTCCCACCCCACACCCTTCATCCCTGCCCGTCTCCTACCCGACCCCTCTACCTCTTCAACCCCATTCCGCCTGGAGGCAACAGGCCTGCTTTTATGTTCGCGTCGCCTTCCCTCAAACACTAATTTTCCTGCACTTTTCTTGCCATTTCGTACAGGCGTATATCGTAGGCACGATGTATCGGTTGGCACGACGCGACCGACGTAACCATAAAAACGATAAATAAATAATTTCTAAAAACGAGCTTTCCTTTGAAATTACAAAAACTAAATGTATGTATATTTATTTTATTATTATTATTTTTGGCTTATTATGCCGTGTTACGCTACCTCCTTAACCTTTCGGACAGCATTACAGTGTCCATCATTAGGGCAGATATGTAATCAGAAAATCAGGTCAGAATATTAAAAACTCTTTTCCTTTAACGCAACTTTACAAGTGTATAAATAAGATGTTTTAAATAAAACCATATCATTCAGAAACCAAATCTCATGATAAAATATATGTTAGCGATTTCGATATGTATAAAAACCTTGGGTCAATAGAACTACAAATACTTAACAGAATAAATTAACAGAAAATATAAGATCACTTAGAAATAGCCTCAAAGTATTAAAAACACAATTTAAAAAATATGCTGATAACTTAACTCGACTAAATAAAAAAATTATAATTATAATAATAACAAAAAAACTTTTATTAAAAATTAAAACAAAATAATAAAAACAACACCAGTAATAAAAAATCTTAAAAACTAAATAAATAACACCTTACTCCCTTAGCTTTTTATGGGAGTAGGTACGTATTAAAAAAAAAACATTTATGCACAAAATTAGGAAGATGCATAGACATACAAATAACTAGACGAGAACTTACAGATGAGGGGTAAAAACCAACTATGGCGGGGCGAAGAGAGGAAAGAGACTTGTGATTCGCCAAGAAATCAATCTAACAGTATATAGGCACCTCGCACTATAATATCACTATTTAGTTCTTGATAGTAAAATCTGCTTTTGAATGAATAGACCTTTATATAGCGCGAATTGCATGCCACGGTATGAACAGATGTGTAAAATCCAAATTCGCAAAGTAAGGTCCTGAGTATTTTCATAGTGGAATATTTTGTGGCCGTAGACACTTTTACAAATGTTTCATGATTTACTTAACCCAGTAAACAGCGGCTTTGTGTTTCGCGTCGCTATGTATCTCGATGTCTAAGAATGTGTTTACACTGGTCCGGACACGCCCAGCCGGTTCCGAAAAATGGTTCCAATGGGAGGGGGAAATAACACGTTTTTTAACACGTAAGGGCATGTCCATATATTTTGTACGTCCGTGGGAAGATGAAATTTTCATTTAAAAACACCATAGACATATGAATATTAATACACCAGAACAGAAAGGTGAGGGGTAGAAACCAACTACAGCGGGACGAAGGGCAGGAAGACGGCTTTGGTGATATGTGATTCGTCAAAACTCAATCTGACAGTATATAGGCATCTCGCATTATAATATCACACTTTCGTTCTTAAAAGTAAACTCTACTTTTGAATGAATATACCTTTTTACATAGGAGCGCGAATTGTTCGCCGCGTAATGAACACATTTGCGAAGTCCAAATATGCAAAGTAAGGTCGCCTATAAGGTCGAGTTCAATATTTTGTTGCTGTATTAAGTGAAGACACTTGTAAATATAAATGTTTCATAATTTACTTACCCCAGTAAACAGGGACGGACACACGCCATGTATCTCGAGTGACAGTGTATGTTACAAAAATGATCATATTATGTGATCTGAATTGACTTAAAATAGTGTAAAATAATGCTTGCCTATGGAATGTAATACGAAAATTTTGTTTATTCTCTTTTTCACTTCTATTTTTACACGTTTTCAAAACACAAGCCACTATGTTTACCGTTTTATTTCGTAAAATGCACCGACGAGTGCTCGACGCTGGCTTGCAGAAGAATGATGACGTCACATTTTTTAGATTAACGTGAAGCCATACACGATCCCAGCCGGTTCCAATGGAATGGTTCCAATGGGAGGGGGAAATAATACGCTTTTATCGCTTAGGGCAGGTCTAGTAATATTCATATGTCTATGAAAAACACGTATTTATTATTCTGTTATCAATTACATTTATATATTGTACAAATAAATTTCTTTAATACAAAATAAATAAAAAAATATATAGATTCACCTTCCCCTTTTTTATTTTTTTTATTAAATAAAACATACAACGAAGTTGCACTCCCATGAGTAATCAAAACTCATTAAGGGATCGCCAATTGGTACTTTTGAGAAGTTAAACCCAACTTAACCCACTATGTAGACACAATGTATGAATTAAATATTTACAAAAAAAATTCACAGAAGCAACATACACGTTTTGATTTACCTTTCATATCTACTATCTACACATTTCTTATATTCCTGTGGCAGCGAAAGACGCTAATTTGAATCAGCTTCTTTGAATTGCGGAATTATTCCTATTGGCCACCCCAGAATACTTCCACCCAGTCGCCTACAACCGGTACGAAATAAGAAGAACCATTCAGTTCCTAATTGCCAACGACGCAACAGCTTGTAAATCGCCATGTGTTCGGTTCCACTATATGAATATTTTCTAAATATAAATTAAGCTACGGATGTAATTGTAATAATAAACTTATACTTGTACTTATTAAATAAGTAGTGTTGATTTTTATTTGATTTATACACAACCAACACATCTTATCCCTTATCCCCCATAATACCCATTTTTTCTTTCTAACATACACCAACATATTCGTTTCACTTACTCTTTCCTATATAACTATATAAAAATTATGCTTACAGACTATTTCTTAGAATGACAACACGCTTATGCAGTTCGCAAAAGACTGGCTTTTATTAGTAATAAAAGGTTTTAACAATCTTGTTAATAGATGGCGTTAGTAGTTACATTTTTTTTAATTTTGATATGGATATTAATACCCCCACTTATCAAAATAAATTAAACATACAGTTTATTCATTGCATACAACGCCAAGCAAACTCATGAAATTGTAATGTTTTATAACATAAACCTTTGGTCTGTACATCTGCTGGTAAACATTTATTTGTTGACTTATCCAAATTCAATTTAGGCTCAATTGTGAGTACTTTGTGTTTTACAATCAGACATCTGAAATTTAGAAACTAACTGTTCAATATATTGTTGTTGATCTACAGTAATAACATTTTTATTTTTATCTAAATTAATTCTCATGCCTAGATATTGTCTAACAGGCCCTAGGTCCTTTAACTTAAATTCTGAACCTAATACATTTTTTAATTTAGTAGTTTCAACCTCACTGTTAGAAAAAATTAGAAAATCGTCTACATACAGTGCTACAACTATTTTAATTTTACCCTTCATTTTTGTAAACAAACATGGTTCATATTTACTATTTTTAAAATCTATTTTAGTTAAAACCTCTTTAACTCTTTCATACCATGCTAGGGAAGATTGCTTTAATCCATAAATGGCCTTTTTTAACTTCAATACCTTTCCCCCACTTTTGTTTACAAAACCTTCAGGTAATGACATAAATATATTTTCATTCAAGTTTCCATTTAGAAAAGCAGTACATACATCTAAATGAGTAATACTCATTCTCATCTTTACACTAAGGGCAAACAATAATCGTATGGTAGAATGTCGCACTACCGGTGAAAAAGTATCTGTGTAGTCGACACCAGCTTTCTGTGAAAAACCTTTTGCCACAAGCCGAGCTCGAAAACGCACTTTATTTTCAATATCAATTTTTTTATTAAGCACCCATCTACACTTCACTATCGTCACATCACCCGGATTATCAACAAGCTCCCACGCCTCACTCTCCTCAAATGACTGCAGTTCCTCAGCCATTGCCTGCTTCCACTGCTCCTTCTCTGGCCCCTCAAGAGCCTCTGAGAATACAATCTCTTCAGATGCTGGAAAAGTACTGGAAACACACATGTTACTAAAACCATATCTTTCTGGTTTCTTTCTCTGACGCGTGCTGCTTTCTGTCACTTGTTCGGGTGGTTCTGTTGATTGAACTACGTGTTCTGAGACATCTTGTGTTGGAAATTCAGTTAGTGTTTCATTGCCATCATCATATATTAAAGAATCTGAAAAGCAATCAAAAGGATCCTCAGTTTTTGGAATATTCTGAGAAAATTCCCCCACTGAATCACTACTTTCTTCCACCAGTTTGTCTTCTGTCGTCTCCTCATTAGGAATCCAGACGGCCGACTCTTCATTGGTTAACATCCCATCTGTCTCATCCTCCATCACTATGACATCTCTGCTAATAATAACGGAGTTCTTAGTAGGATTATACACACGATAACCTTTTACATCCTCACCATATCCAGTTAAAATATGTATTGTGGCTTTCTTATCCCATTTTAAACGTTTTTGTTTAGGAACATGCACCATGACTTTGCTGCCAAACAAACGCAGGTGACTTAAGTCAGGTTTTGATCCATACCACAATTCATATGGTGTTTTATCCAATCCTGATGCAATAGACCTGTTTTTCAAATATACAGCAGTATTAGCTGCTTCTGCCCAAAATTTTTTGTCTAACTTTGCATCATATAATAAACATTTAGCTTTCTCAACCACTGTACGGTTAGCTCTCTCACAAAGTCCATTTTGCTCTGGTGTATAATAATTTGATTTTTGATGTATTATACCAGCCTGGTTTAGGTAACTCTTAAAATCCTTATTGCAAAATTCTAGACCATTATCTGTTCTTAATATTTTAATTTTCTTACTAAGTTGATTTTCAACAACTGATTTGAACTCTTTAAATCTGTTGAAAACTTCACTCTTCTGCTTCAGAAAATATATGAACGTCATTCGACTATAATCATCTATAAATAGCAGAAAATATCGAGCTCCATTTAAAGAATTTGTTTCCATCGGACCGCAGACATCACTGTGAATCCTATGAAGCGTTTCTGTACTCCGCTCACCCACATGAGAAAAGGGTAATCTCATTTGTTTTCCCTCACAACAAATAATACACTGAGACTTGGTTATGTCAATAGTACTCTCATAATTCAGACCATCCACAACACCGTTTCTCATTTTTTGCATATCTTGATTGTTAATGTGTGCTAGTCTTCTGTGCCATAATTTTCCACTGACAGGAACAGTCAACAAACAACTTTGTGATTGTAATCTCAATTTGTAAACACCTTCTGACAAATCCGCAGTTGCAACCAAATCATTGTTTTTGTTTCGAATATAACAATGCTTCTCTTCAAAAATGACATTATTTCCATTCTTGATAAGTTCACTTACGGATAATAAATTGGTTGACAAACTAGGCACACATAGCACATTTTTAACTGTTATATGATAATTTAATTCCGAAACAATTTCGACATCTCCGGAACAAACAACTTGCACTTTAGATTCATTGGCGACAGTAATTTCTGGCAAATACGTCGTTGTACTCATATTTTTTACCCAATCTTTCTTCGCCGTCATGTGTGCACTTGCCCCCGAGTCGATGTACCATGAATTCTTGTTATATTTTCCATTCAGGAAAACAACATTAAAAATACATTTACTTGTATTTTTCTTTAACAATGGACACTGGTTTCGATAGTGACCCGTCTGTTTACATTTGTAACAAGTGACATTATTGTCAACCGTCACTTTTGAGTTTATCGATGATACCGCACCATTTTTAAATCTATGCTTTTTGCTATTATTTGCAACGAATGCAGCGCCGCTGGTATTCACGTCATTCTTTGAAATCTCCATATCAAGCAACTTAGATTTTATTAAATCGGTGGTAATCTGCATACCCGAATGCTCCACCGCCATAATCATCGGCATGAATTTTTCTGGCAAACCAGCTAGAAGTAATGATCCGATCCATACTTCCGTAATTGCAAATCCTGTGCCTTTTAATCTCTGAGCTGTTTCGACCACTTGTGTGACGTATGAAGTCATGGAATCACAATTTTCTTGTCGTAACGAGATTAAATGTCTTAGTAAGGATATTTTACGAGAAAAACCTGAGTCATCAAACATAGACCTCAGTTTAATCCATAACTCTAAAGTTGTTCTTGTTTCCTTAATATGCACGTACAATCCAGGATCAATAGTTAAAACTATCTTCGCCTTGGCCCTTGCGTCATCTGATGCTTTTTTCTCAAAATTGGCATCTGGTTCTGACTTGATATAGTTCACCAGATTGTCAAGCACCAACAGATTTTCGACTGCAAAACTCCACTGATCATAATTCTGGCGTCCTGTCAACTTCTCAATGCTTTGAAAATAGTTCACGGCCATATTTCAACGAAAAATCAACAATTTTCGACTGTTTTATACTAAATTCACACAGTAAAAACCGAAAAATATAATGGATATTTGCCCATAACCTCTTAGAATGACAACACGCTTATGCAGTTCGCAAAAGACTGGCTTTTATTAGTAATAAAAGGTTTTAACAATCTTGTTAATAGATGGCGTTAGTAGTTACATTTTTTTTAATTTTGATATGGATATTAATACTATTGTTATGTAAGTTTTCTTTTTTCTATTGTACCCATTAATATAGCAACTGTTGGTCAATGATTGTACCACTATCATTTATCTCATTAATCGATCTTTTAAAATAAATCTAAATGTATGGGCGTTTTTTGCTGCGCCCCGCGGTACAATATGTTTTACGAGAGTGTGCATCTACAGATGGTGTCCGCAAAGGTTTTGTTTTTCATACACTCGACGTAATGTACGAAACGTGGTGAAGGCTCGGATATACCAGCCTGGAGTACTTTTATAGACAATATAACGAAACTGTAAATATTTCACATGAAAAAGTTCCATAAAATGATTTTAGAACTGTAAAGCATATTGAAAAAGAAATGCAATAATATTATTTTGTTTTCGCAAAGCCGGTTATCGTCCAAACATTTTTTTATTGAACAAGACTCTATGTAGATAGCATTTAGTCCAGGAAGAATCTTGGAATCTTGATATGCGTTAAGAAAATTAAGATAATATTGGTAGTCCCGAAGGGGATAGAGTCGAATTAGATTGTTTAGAGCAGAGCCTCGGCAAGGCTGAGGTCATGGGTTCATTTCCTAGATGCGACTATATGTTTTTCTGATTTGTCTATTTCAAATTATTACAATTTGAGGTTTTCAACCAAAATTTAATATAAGTATATTAAACGTAAAAACACAATTTGTAAAATTGATAAAATGGATAAATCGATTAAATTAAAATAAGTAATTGAACCTACATGCGAATTTTTGGTTGTATTCATTTGGCAACGCCTTAAGATCCCATTACTTGCTTTTGTTTTAACTTATTATATTGTTATACCTACGTAAAAAAGTAAATAGAGTGTAGATGAGAAACTAGAAAGTCGCTTATGTATTTTTTTTTCTTTTGCTTGTTTTTTTAAGTGGTTTGAAGATCTGGTATTGATTTCACAAAATATTTTTTTTTTTTTTTTGGATTTCGTAGGATTCGAACCCCCGTTCGCTTGATGTCTGTCTCTCTGACCGCTGAGGCTTGTCAGGCACCTTGCCAACTACGTTATGGAAGGCGCACGCCAGGGTGCGAATTTACCGTTGTATATTAGAACCGAGTATTCGTGTAGAACTGAGCTGTGACGCATTTCCGTTTCACCCGAATTTCAAGTCACTAACGGAGCTAAAGAAGTTTCACTTTGAAAATAAGAATACTTTGAGATCACCACATCAAATACCATTGTTAAAAAAATAACAAATAACTTAACGAGCCACACATTATTCAACAAATTATTTACTATCATCTCTAATACCTCTAAGGACGTTCAGCATAAAAATAGGCCGATTACAGATTGAGGGTGACCCGAATTTACGTGGCAGCCGTGCATACCAAACAAATGAATTAATAAACGGAACATGCGTAACGTGCACAGACGTGTTTAGGATGAAAATGAACACATTTGGAGTATTAGGACGCTCGCCCTTTGTTCACTGTCCTGGACTGCCTACTGCTTACTGCTTAGGGGGCATTAATAATGCCAACGGAACAAGCGGTCCCCAGCAGCCTTCAAACGGAACCTTAAATTTGGTGATGTAAGGACATTTTTCTGTTTTGCATACTTTGGTTATTTTACGTTGTCGTCGTTCATAAAA
Source organism: Limnephilus lunatus (assembly GCA_917563855.2). NCBI lineage: Eukaryota > Metazoa > Arthropoda > Insecta > Trichoptera > Limnephilidae > Limnephilus > Limnephilus lunatus. Next base: position 75,072,076 of record OU830602.1, on the reverse strand, counting down.
AAAGGTTCGCTCTAAAAAAGCAAGTACGACTTGAAAGCATTCTGTTATTATTTAATATCGGCCATATAAAGAACTCTTCAGTAATATCAAATACAAATGAGATTGAGCGTTTTTATTATTACCGTGACGATCCACGTTTACGGTACCGTGATGGCAAAAAAGGCAATACACGTATGTTCCTTATCGCCGAAATGCTGCAGATCTATCTTACACATTAAATAATGATTATACAAAATACGAGACACACAAAATAAGTGTGACTGTTTTCCCCAAAGTACTACTTTTTTTTACTTTAGAGGAAACAGATAATATCTTATTACGGATCACCTATGGCAACGGGAATTGCGTGTCATTTTCTTTATACGTATGTGGGAAATGTCAATGACATTAATACTGGACGCGGGGTAGAAATCTCAAAGTGGGAAGCCAAAAACAAGACGATTGTAGCTGTCTCTATTTCTAGTACTTTAGTACTAAACTGCTACGCGTCGAGTGAACTGCAAAGCGCCAAAATGCCCTCCTGTGTGATGAGAAAATGCTTCAATTACACGGCAAATAGTCGTAAAGGCGGAGGAATAACACTTCATTTGTAAGTACACACAAATTACTTATTATTATCAATTATTATAATTATTACAATTAATTTTATAATAATACGTCATTGTATTCTTTACCCTTCCCTGTCCATTGAGTAACCGAGTAAGAGTATCTTGTTATCTCAGTCACACCCACAGGTCACACCCGTGATGTGAAAGCAGTATTCGGCGAAGAAATTAATAAGCCGCCCTACCATATATCTTTGACATTCACACACGTGATTCTTTGATTGTCTGTCTTTATCACACAAGAATAAAGTTTTGAATTTAAAAATTATACTGAAAACCGCTGAAAACAAAAGAGTGTTGCTTGCTTTCCACATTATATTGTGAGTATGAGACTATGGCGAGTCTATTTATATAACGTCATTGGGAAATGTATGAAAATTAACATGTGTTTCCTTTGCGGGGGTGCAGACATACGTTCACCGTTTGTCTTATTTTCGACTATTGTTATTTAGTGTGTGAGAAAGAGCCGCAGCATTATATGTTTGAGAACAAAAGCAAAACCATCACCGCATTGACATTTGACGTTTTTGAATGTTTGGAATTCACCCAAACTTCAATATTCCACACATTCAAAATTATCATCACGGCTAATAGTATGGTAGGGATCTACTGAGACGTCACGGTGCTGTGTGAGAGAGATGGAAAAAAATTATTTACTTTTTCCTTTGAAGAAAACAGACCTAAGTACATTGTGTATCTCATCTTTTGAAAGAGATGCAGCATCATTGTGATAAGGAAAGTATGTTTATTGCCCTTTTATGCCATCACGGTACAGTAATCGTGGATCCTAACGGTAATAATTAAAGCGCTCATTATTTCCTACAACGTAATTTTGGAGAACTTTATGAAATTTTCGATAATACCGAATTTGTACCGAAGATGTCAAAACGTCGATGTGCGTATGACACCACGGTAAATGTGCGGCAGTACTGTAGCACCGTCATTCGAATTATGAATTGTATTGCGTGTGACGTGGATTTCAAAGTGAAGATGATGCACTATTAAGAAATCTTAAATCGTTTTTTTTTGTTGTTTTTAAAATTAGATCGCTTAGAAATATTTTAGATGATTTGATAAAATACTGCGAGTAGAACACACATTTGCCTTTAAAATAAACGTGTATTTTAAGCTAAGCCCAAAAAAAATATAGTATCAGGCCTATAAATAGTGCTTTTAAGTTCAAAATCTCCTATTTAGGAACCATTTTTCGATTTTTTATTGTATGATGTGGAAAATTAAATTCTTTATCAGATCGTAAAACGTTTTAATATTTTGCTCTGAACTTACATAGTAATATAATTCACGCCGTTTGGCAATGTTTTTATCTTGAATAAGTCAAACCAGGTTAAACAATAAGTTAAACGAGAATTTAAGCCTTATCTCCATCCACATAAGGGGTGTTATTGTTAGCGGCCTGATTCCGAATTTTAATCATTAGTAACAATACAATGTTAATTATTTAAAACTTAAGACATTGTAATCAAAAGTTATTGAGTTTTAAAATGCTATTTTGACAGTCAAAAACAAATTAAGTCATTGATAAACATATGTATATGGCGACATTTACCTGAAATATCGACAAAATAGTGGGCGAAGCTTGTTACTAACTAGGTACTTTTTTTAAAGAAAAAAATGTTTATTTGGACAGCAATAATTGATTCTCCATATTTAAAACACAATTAGATGCCATTTGTTGTAAGGTCCAGGAGTATTTATTTTAAATTTTTATTATAAAATATTGTACGTAGAGAATACAAGAAAATAAAGGTAAACATGTCTAGTTTATAATTTGGAATATATATATTATCATGTTAATTTAAGTACCTTTATGATTTTAATAAATAAATAATAAAAAAAATAAAAATAGAATGGTGAAATTAAGTATAGATATGTTATTTTAGTCCTCCTCACTAGGGGATCCTGTGCCGAGGCGGATCAGTTATTTAATCAGAGTTTATTTGTCTTCTACGTTATTATCAGTATTTTTTTAGGGTTTTTTCATTGACCCCGTTCAGCCAGATTTTTATTCTTGATTTGTACTCATCAATTTTTTTATAAGTTTTATGTCTTGGGGAAGGATATTGTGGAGTTTTGTTGCAAAGTAAGTGTAGTTTCTTTGTCCGAATGCGGTTTTATAACTCAGAATGTTTTTTATGTAGTTTTTATTCAATCAACTTCGCAATAAATAGATGAATTTTAATTAAATAGATATATTTAATTGTTAAATGCCTTCAAAAATATTTATTAAATACTTATTATCATCACAAAATCTTCATTAATGTTAATCAAATGTCATATCTTTACATTTTTGGGCTGCGGCAAAGGAATTTAAAACAGAAAGACCTAATTTTTCAATAATACGGAAGTAGTCATAAATTTTCTTCGCTAACAAGTTTATACTGATTGAAATTAAATTTAAAAAGCTTTTCTCTCGAAAAAGGTAGAGCTTCCTTTGTTGAATTAAAACGCACCACGTTATCAATTTATTCGCAAACCCCAAATTACTTTGTAGGCTGTGCGGGTAAAGAGAAGCCTTAAGATTCTCCGAAAACAAAGTTTGTTTTCAGAAAATCATCCCAGAAATTTCTTAAAAATCTAATTAGTATTTATGTAATAAAAAATCAAGTTTGCTTGCGATTAGTAAGGAATCTTCTAATTTGATTTTTTTAACAGTAAATATAAAAACTAAGAAAAACGAAAAACAATACACTACCTATTTAGGTAGGTATGTTCTTCAATGGTTAAATTCAATGTGTTGCTTCGTTGACTTTTTATTTTTATTGTTTCTAACCCAAGACTGCCTTGCGGGATAATCTCTATCTTTTAACGCGCGTTACCGTAACCATTAACCTCATATTATTTTGACAGGTGTCACTTATTAGAACGAGCGTTAAACCATAGAGACTATAAAATGTTGGGGTTCTTCAAATTTTGTCACAGTTGATTGATGATCCAATCGACGATCAGCGCCGTTCGCAATTTTTTAAAAAATTTGAACAATCCCCTTCAAATGCCATTTCTTGGCCCGTCAAATTGAAAAGAGCCTTTAAGCTTAAAATCTTGATCGGTACGCTTTATAGCTGCCTACGTGGTCGAAGGGTAAAACTCTCTCGTGTTATTATTTTTAACACTAGAGAGTTTTACAATAAATTATTTTTTTACATTAGCTTCACACAGGAGGCCCTGAGGAAAATAATTTCTCTCAGTCTTTTAAGGGAAAGGAAATAGAGGAAGTTCTAGGAAGGTAAAAGATATGATGGGTGTGTAGGAATCTGGGGGTCAATGTGTCTAGCAGTGACGGACGTACGAATCCATTCCTCCAACTACGGTGCAAGGCGATGGGTCACGAGAGAACGGCTGGAGAGGTCAAGGTTAGGTCTTCTTCAACCAATCTCTCGCAATATAGTAGGTGGGCAAACGCATTGGCCGCCAAGTCTTAGATAAGCCTCAAAAACCTTATGAAACCCAACTGCTAACTATATATGTATATATTTTTTAATAAACATATTTTTTTTTCTAAATAACCATTAAAATTTCAAAATTTAAATTTAAAAACAACAAAAAAAAACTTTCTATTACAACACAAAAATAATTGTCACACTTAATTATTAATACGTAAACACAGGTTCTCCTAGTGAGGTGTTCACGAAACGGACAACATTACCCGTCCACAGTTTTACCTTCTCAAACCTACCTTACACCCAACATAATAAAATTACGAAATATATTATTTAAAAATATTTTCTAAATACATTATGTAAAAATGTAAATAATTAGGTAAATATTGTAATATATATAAATAAATAAGTCACCAAACATAGCTCTCAGTGTCGTCCAGGCGTAAGACCACCATTCAGAATTTAATCGTTGTTCGCGTGTTTGGTGACCAGCCAGGTACTTCCCAACCTTCCTCTTTTCCATCTCATTCACCTCCCAACTAACCTTGAACCTCACCCCAACATACCCCAATCGTAGATGCCATAGTCTCACTGGCTCCAGGCGGTTGGGAGCAATTGGGATGGTTGTGCAGTATTCACATTATAAAAAAATAATACTTTGTCGATTTGATCTTTAATCAAATGTGACGAAGTTTGAGAAATCCCAACTTTAGCTAGTTTGCCAATGTTGTTAGTTAAATTAGTCGAATCTGCTTTGGTAACAAAGTTGCGCAATCTTGCTAAAGTTTGAACATGTTTGTATGCATTCCGTTTCGTTACTTTTACGTTCCACTTATAAGTTTCCACCAACATAGTTTCGGAAAGGAAGTAACGGATTTTACGAGAACATCTTCTGATGTTCTCGTAAAATCTCGTAATTTTCGAAGTATTTTTTTTAATACCGGTCAAAATTTACGCAAAAACTGTTAATATTCCAAAAAATATGTAATACGAGCTGGTTAGGCATCCATAATAATTAATTGAATATTTTTATCTTGATTATAAATTTAAAATATTTATATTACAGAGCGGTTGTTTGCAGGTCTCTATGTGCTTTCAGGGATACTAAAATGTATTGTGCCCGTTTGAACTGTGATTAGACCACTGCAGTAAATCTTGAAATGTCTTTTTGGGTGCGAATTATTCAAATGTTATTGTGGCAAAAGATTGTAATTTTGAATCATTGTGGATTTTACTCTCTTCGGAACAACTCGATAACCTAATCGGTGTCTATCAAAAATAATTATTAAATTTGCTGACCCGGCCATGCGTTGCTGTGGCTAACGAAACATAACGCCATCTACTTGATGGTTACCCAACATTCTAACTGACACTGCCATCTGTTTTATTTCAACCAATTTACACAAAATCTTGACAAATTATATACCTAAACCTTCCTCATGAATTGGTGAAAACTGCATGAATATCCTTTCAGTAGTTTTTTTTTATCGCGAACAGACAGACAGACAGCTGCGGCGGAGGACTTTTATTTATAACTAGCTGGGTTACCCGGCTTCGCTCAGGACAATAAGATATTGTTCTGGAATGTTGCACAATGATGTTCCCGATTCCCTATTCCTGATCATTCCACGACATACTCCGCCACTCCTTCCACAACTTTCTACAGCTCTATGGAACCTTCTAGAACTTTCCGGAAGACTGTTCTAGAAATTTCAAGAGGGCGAAACTTTCAGCCCTTATATCTTTAAAAGCACGCCCTTTAGGTAAAAACGGATACCCTTATTCCCTAGGGGGGATAGAGATCTACCACACCATATAACTCCCTTGATCAAACCGGGACTCGTTTCTGAGTTTTTGCGAGCTGCACGTTTTTTTGGACTTTCTTTTATAATATATGCCATATTCAAATAAATAAAATTTTACTCCTTACATGTCCTTTCCCGTGCGTTCCCCTCCAGCGTTCCACTTCCACCTTCCCCGCCACCGCTCTCCCGCTCCCCCGTCCCGCCAACCCCCCTGGCACTGCATTTCTTGACTCCTCTCCCACCCGCCCCGTAGCCGAAACTTTTTCTAATACTAACAATTTTAAACTCGTGATATCTTTCTAATTAAATATCCGAATTGAAAAATTCAAAAAGTTAAATAAAGGTATTGAAACTGTCTTGAATATGAATTTATTTTGATAAGGATTAAAACCAAGATACAAATAAAGAGCCTTTTCAAGCGGCGACATTTTAATTAAATTTTTAAAATAAAAGAATACTTATTGTGGCATAACCATCATAGTTAGACATATGCTGTCGCGACCTTTTTTGTAAATAATGATGTGTTCTATAAAGTCGTAGTACATTATTTTATTCTATCATCAATAGTTTTCGCAGCGCACGCGATTTAAAGAATATTTTAGGTAATTTTTTTACAGCCTGTGTTACATTATTGAAGTTTTAGTAATGATGCCTATTTTTTTAAAATATAATATAGCCTAGTGTAGTACAAGGATAGTGTAGCTTCCCAACAGCGAAAGAATTTTTCAAATCGGTTCAGTAGTTTCGGAGCCTATTCGATGCAAACAAACAAACAAACAAACAAACAAATATTACCTCTTTATATAGTGTAGTAGATATGTAGAGATTGTGCCTGTGAATCTAACTTGGACTGGAAAACATCTACAGGGCCGACTATGCAGCAGACGTCACTCTATAAGGTTGGTGTTTAAATGTACACTTAGATCTGCTGATTTTGTTGATATATTTTGTATCCGGGTAAAGTAAATTCTGAAGTCATTTTTTAAGGTATAATGCCCAGCGAGTTTTCGGGTTATTACACAACCTAGGCTCACATATTATCACATCACATATTCACAAAATAATCGATTAAAAACATATTCAGGTTCCACATTTGTATTTAACTGATTAATAAAGTAAATTAATAAATAATTTGACTGTCAAAAATTTACTTATGACTGTCCAATATTCTAATACTAACTAAAACGACATGACAAGAACTCAAGATCAAGACAAAATGCCTGGAGATGACATATGTATCGTGGGCGGTAAAAATGTTTCCTGTAAAAATGTTTGCAGTAAAAGTACCCAGTTAAAATGTTCCCTACCAAAATGTCCCCGATCAAAACGTTCCCCAAAACGTTCGTCAGTCGCAGAGTGGAAAGAATTCAGGTAGGCAGTGAGGACAGACCGCCAAACGACTCGGTCTTGGTACACACTCCTTGCCCTATTCACAATCATACATTGTCTCATACACACTCTTCTATCATTCTGACTCTTGACATGGTCCGACTCAAGTATCTAGTTCCCTTGATTGTGCCATGTTTTCCTCGGGCATCCCCGATTTCTTCTACAATTCACAATTGCGTCATATATTTTCCTTACACGCCTTTTGGCTACATACCAAAAAAACTTCAATAAGTCTATATATCGTACATAATTGCGAAACAAGAAATATAAACAGAGTTCAATAGCCAAAAATGAAGAAATCAAAATCACAGAACTGCCTAATGTACAGAGGACTTAAGATGTATGATGTAATGCCTGAAAGTATGTAGAATGAAGAAAGAATGAATGCATTTAAAAAGAAATGTAAGAAAGAAATATAACTTTATCAAAAGAAATGTTACATTGTGATTATTAGTTTATATTCATGTAGTATAAACTAACCCAATAAAAAATAAATTTAAATAATCTATCAGAACAACTAATGGAGTACAGGACCTTAGTACTGGAAAACCCAGGGGCTGGGCACCAACAACAATACCAGGAAATGAATCGAGCAAGTAGTGGAGCGAGAAGAGCGTAATTAGTCTGCGGCTCGGAACCAGAATATCTGCAACAGACATCAGTGCACTATATCCCCACATCTGTATAATATCCCTTCTGAACATTGTACATCTGTGGGTTCCGTGGTCTGGGCTCTGGACCTCTGGAGACTGCCTGCTTAGCGATGTATGCAAATTAGGTAACCATATAGAATATAGTCCGAAGATGTGTAATGAAACAACGACTAACTTAATATATACGTAGCCTTACTAATAAATGTGGTGAATATTTTATACAATTGATATAAAACCGTGTTGGTGAAAGTTTGGCTAATACCTAGAATCAGATATTTTATAGTCATGAAAAGATATGCATAGTTTATGAAGCCAAAGGGGGTTATTTATTTGTTGAATTAGCTGTTAATGATAACCATTTCTCATAGAACTTCGAAAATGTTTCAAGGTAGTAATCATTAAAATGTCATATGTGTATTTCTTCTGTTTGAAGATGTCGTAAAAAATAGCATTTTAGAAACTGGATAAAATTACCTATAAAATTTATGAGTTTGAAATATACCTATTGTATATTCATAAATTGCAATATTTGAATTTTAATCATGACACAAGTTAACAAAAAAACCTTATCACAACCATTTTTAATCACAACGTCGAAAATTTACAGAGGAAACAAAATTTAAAAAAAACACAGCCTTTTTTATTATTATTTTTTATTGTTTTTTTTTTTATATTAACTTCACACAGGAAGCCCTGAGGAAGCCTATGTCATTTAGGGATGCTGTATGAAGAGACTTTTTGTGAAAAAAAAATATTTTGAGGAATTTGCAAGAAAACTGTCATTTTTTGCACTTAATTTTTTATCTTTGCAATAAAAATAATATTTAAAAAATTTTGAAGTTGCTGTTCATTCCCAGAAAATCAACAACAAACAACTGAATTTTAGAAAGCATTGTTTGCACATCTTAAAACCTTTCTTTCTTTGATACACATTTGAATTCTGGAGCAAAGAAAACTATGGATTTTACTCGTTCACGAATATCATAACAATGCAATGCAACAAACAGATTACACAATCCGCTTATTAGATGCTGATATTAGATAATATACGTATTGATGGTTTGCAAAGATACAACCATGGCCAACGGAATTGTAATAAAGATGATTCAACGAGATATTATTATGTGCATATCATATTATGCACTAGTACGCACATACACATTACACATATCGTTCTAACAAACGAGTTTTGTACATTATCATTTGTAGCTAGTTACATGGGTACCTAAAATACATAACTTATAATTTATAATGAAAACATATTATACCTACAATTATTTTTATGATTTTCTAAGCAATTGTAAGAAAGACGATTCAAGAGATATTATTATGTGCATATCATATTATGCACGAAAGAGGCACATACGTAGGTATATCATTCTAATAAACGAGTTTTGTACAGTATCATTCGTAGGCAATTAGGTATCTAAAATACATGACTTTTGATGGTGAAAGCTTATTCTACGAGAATTTTTATGATTTTCACTGTTGTATAACCAACGGAGTAACTAGAGTTTGTATCACTAGACGTCATATCTTATGGTTCGCGCAGGTACCCAACCAGCACAATATATTATTGTGTGATTTGTTATATGCTGCTTGTGAATCATCGTTTATCGAACATCACCTAATAAAATGGCAATCCTATCTGATATTATAAATTCGAAAGTGTGTTTGTTTGTCCTTCTTTTTTTGTGAAGGGTGTTACGATACGCCCCTGAAGCGAGTAGATACCTAGAGCACAGAACGCAGCAAGTCCACACAACAAATCCTCTCTCCCCCCTGTTTCCTGTTTCCCGCTTCTCTCCCCGCTTGCCCTGCCACTCGCGCAGTCCGCTGCACTCGCGACAGAGAAGATTTGAGCGCCCTTGCGAACGGACGTACGCGGCCCGCTTTCGGGCGAGCAGTCTAAATTCAATGTGGCCGCGATGTATTATTGAAATACCTACGAGTAGAGTCGGCCTTGGCCGCGCTAATAGTTCGGTCTATTTAGACTACGAAAGTGCCTGATGGAACTACCACATGAGACGAGAATCCTGCAAATCCACATGTAAGCTGTATCTTGATTTCCTCTTTTAAATGTTTCCGTAATCAGTGAAATGTAGGGCCCCGCGAAAATCACCACTCGGAGAGTTTCGTTTTGAGAGAGAGACAGTGAGAGATTAAACACTTTAGCTAGGTTTGGGTAATTTGCATTTCTTGTATTGAATTGTACTGTAGAAACCTATGTACTGTGTTTGAGTTTACAATACATGTCTTAATGATTTAACTTTGTTATTATTCTGCTACGGCAGGAGGATTGTTGACCAGTGTGTATCCCGTGGGACGCCGGAAGGTAGAGAGAAATTCCATAGCTTTGAGCGGCTCACCCCCTGAATAGAGAGTACCATTGTCCCGCTGAGAGCTAGCCTGGGACGTGTTGGGCCTGGTGTTGGTTTGGTAGCCGACATCGGGGTACCCTAACAACTGACGCCAGAACGTGGGGCTGGAATTTTTTTCTATCCCGGTCGCCTTGCGGGACCTTTGTTTGTCGAAATCCTCCCCGCATGGCAACTGTTTTGTAAACATTAATTATGCCTTGACATTCTACACCCAGTGTACTGTGAATCCTGTGAAAAAACCACAGAAACCAATATGTAAATTAGATCCATAACAGATCCGATTGAAATTATGAATTGAATCGCATTTGAAACGACGGCCATTTTGGGTACCCGAAACGCCAACCTTTGACCGCGAATCTGACTGCACACGCGTCACCAAACAACGGGCGCGTAGCAACAGTGATTCGCGCCAAATCTCAACGGCCCGATGTTTCACGCGATATTCTCTGGATTGCGCACGCAAATGCTTTGACTCGCGCCAAATCCCAACGGACTGTTGCTAGGCAGCGTTTAAATTCAAACCGCCTTTTATGACTGAACCGGATACCAACGGAAATTATTATTATAAATCTGATTCTGGAACCACAGTTATTTTGCGAATTCCGTAATCAAAAATTTCGGACTTACGTATTTTTATTGTTTCTGCACAATATACCAATTGGCCCACTTGTGTCTGTCAAATTAGTACAACTTAATATTTCTCCAAATGGACAAAATAATGACTTTCTTTCCCCATTATACATTATAGGTACTGCTTTTTTTTCAGCATAAGTGAAAGTGAATTGTGTTTTTTCCCTTACATAAGTGAAAAGTGGAATAATAATAAAGCCAATGACTGATTCCATGAATAAATAAAATAATTTTAATATGGTTGACGCAATAAATCCCATATTCAGTCATTTTCATCCGGAAGTTTGTCCTTTATTTGCCAGAAAAGTGCCTTTTGTGAACTTTAGTGCCTTTCTCAGTGCAAAGTGATTTGTGGAAAATAAAAAAACCTGTTTTCTAAAAGTCAGTCCTGGCAAAATTTTTTTTCAAAAATAAATAAATACTTGTGAATTTCACAGTTTTCTCAAAAGTGGTCAGTGAAATACAAAAACCTTTACCACTAAGGTCTTTCCACGCAAAATTTTTTCTCGCCTTCCTCCCTTTGACAAGAATTCTGGTGTCATGTATACCAAATTGTAATATGGTATCTCTGTAACCATATTTTGGAAGTGCCAACAGTGATCACCAAGTGAAAAGTGCCTCACAAAAATTAATTTTGCACTTTCTAAAGGAAACCCCTGGCCAATTTTTCTTTTTCTCACCACCCAGGAAACTCACAATGGAGGACAAGCAAGCTATTACACCATCCAACTTGGGTACCATTCCCAATGTGCATAGTTTATCCAAAGCCCACTTACAAGCTGCTTTAAGGGATAGAGGACTCTCTCTATCAAGCAAATCTAAATCTACATTGAAGGCATATGCACTTTTATTCAACAAAAAGTACATTAGGAGAATAAACCTCGCCCCCTCCAACGAAAATAATTCACGTTCGGCTACGCAAGTTTTGGATAATCTTGACAAAGGACCTACGCCGCATGCAATGATAAAACAGGACGTCGCACCCATCTTGACACAAGATAAAACTTACGATTTATCCTCTTGGAAAGTCAAATATAATGGCGCCTCCGATGTGCTGGATTTCATTGACCGTATTGAAGAAACGGCTACAATAAAAAATATCCCATTCGAGATTCTACGGAGAAACTTTATAGAACTCATCTCCCCAGAATTAATTCCGTGGCACCGCATCCAAAAGACTAAATGCAAAGATTGGAATAAACTCAGATCTGCCCTAATCTCTAGCTTTGGAAAAAAGGAGGCCCAGCACCGGATCAAATTATCTTTACTATCTATTAAACAGCTAGTAGATGAACCTGTGGCAACATTCATAGAAAGGGCTGAGTCCATCAACATCAAGCTTTCACATCCTGTTCCGGAAGCTGAACTATTACCAGTCATAACTGATGGCCTTTTAAGCAAATACGAGAACATCATCACCTCACAGAAAATTGCATCCCTGGCCCAGCTAAACGAAGTCTGTCTCCTCCTGGAATCGTACCAGAATAGGAAGAACATAAAGGATGTGTCAAATAATGTGGTTGTGCCAAGCCGTTCGTCTGGTTTAAAACCAGAATTCGACAACAAAAAAGTGTGCTCCTTTTGCAAAAAAGTAGGCCACCTGGCCGCTACTTGTTTCAAGCAAGCAAGACTCCTAGAATCCAAGGAACCCCGAACCTCCAAGAGACACCACTTTAGGGACCGCTCTCCTCCACGCGACGAACTGCGCAACATTTTCAAGAAATCAAGGCACAATGCAGAAAGGTTACAAAACCCAAGCGATGTCAGACCTCAGGTGGATTTCTCCAAGCCCCCACCAAATTTCTACATGAAGAGGCCAAAAAACTAAATAATAACCTCTCAGGCACCCATTCTGAACCAAGGTCTAAAGAATGGACTGATTGGTTATCACACATTAAGTATTTTAACCAGACCTTAAATGTTTCCTCGGTTTGTTGCAAACAAGCTAAAGATGGGAGACCCTATGCCCTTTTCTCTGTTAACAATGTACCCTTTTCCGGATTACTTGATAGCGGTGCATCTGTCAGCTGTCTTGGCAACAATGCTCACCTGCCTTTTGTTAACAGTGATTTTAGAATTTCGCCACAAACAACACACCTGACGACTGCGGATAATGTTTCCCAGCCGGTCATCAGTACCCTTGCCCTGCCAATTAATTGTAACAATAAAATAGTTACAATCAATTTTCTAATAGTGCCCTCTATATCCCAGAATTTCATCCTGGCGTTGACTTCTGGAAGGCATTCAACGTTGCTCCCCAAGTATTTAATACTCTTGGCGAAACCTCCACTGCTGCTCAAATTAGTGAGATCCGCACAATAATACCTCACGAAAATTTAAGCACGGACCAAGCTCTCCAACTAAAGGAAATGGTCAATAAATTCGAATCAATATCTTTCGAAAAATGTGGATTGGGTTTGACAAATTTGGTAGAACACCACATTAAAACCAATGGCCCACCCATAAAGCAACGTTATTACAACTTAGCCCCCCAAAAGCTTAAACTTTTAGAAAAAGAACTTGATGAAATGTTAAAAATGGGTGTGGTGGTTCCCAGCAGAAGTGCATGGACCAACCCAACTCTTTTGGTTTCAAAAAAAGACGGCTCCGCACGTTTCTGTCTCGACAGTAGACGTTTAAATTCTTGTACGGAAGCTGACGCATACCCCTTACCTTACGTCCACGCGACCTTAGACAAACTGCGCAACGCCAAGTTCATCTCCTCTGTTGACCTAAGCAAAGCTTTTTGGCAAATACCTTTGGACGCAGAATCGTGTGAAAAAACTGCTTTCGTTGTACCTGGTAGGGGAATGTTCCATTTTAAAAGATTACCCTTTGGTCTAAAGAACAGCCCCGCCGAATTACAAAGACTGATGGACAAACTCTTCGGTCCTGAAGTCGATAACAGCCTGTTTTGTTACCTTGACGACCTCATCATCGTCAGCGACACCTTTGAAAAACACATATTAATGCTGGAAAAGGTTTTTCAACAACTCAAGTTCGCTGGTTTAACCATCAACTTGAAGAAGTCTGAATTCTGTAAGTCCCGTCTACGTTATTTGGGATTCATTGTCGACGAAAAAGGTCTAAGAACAGACCCCGCTAAGGTAGAAGCCATGGCAAATTTTCCCCGACCCAAAAACGCGAAGGAAGTCAAAGGTTTCCTTGGACTTGCAGGTTACTACAGAAGATTCATCAAAGACTTTTCCACAATTGCAGCCCCCTTAAATAAAATTACCGGCACCCGTAAAGGTGTCAGCAATTTCCGATGGTCTGCTGAAACTGAAGAAGCGTTTACAACTTAAAAAAATGCCCTTCAAAAAGCCCCCGTCCTGAATTGCCCGGATTTTGCACTCTCTTTTACCCTCCACACGGATGCCTCCAACGTAGGAATCGGTGGAGTCCTAACTCAAGAGTTCCCAGATGGCGAACATCCTGTAGCGTATTTTTCCCGTACATTAAATAAACACGAGAAAAACTACGGAATTACCGAAAAGGAGTTACTGGCTGTATTGGATTCTGTTCACCATTTCCGCGGTTACATAGACGGTAGCAAATTTACTGTGGTCACAGACCATAGTAGTTTGAAATGGTTGATCTCTTTAAGTAATCCCTCCGGTAGACTCGCTCGTTGGGCCTCCCGTTTGTCTCAATTCAATTTTGATATTGTTCACCGTAAAGGCGCGGACAATATTGTTCCCGACGCTCTTTCAAGAATTGAATTGGCCTCATTAAATGTTGACACAATTGCCCCCCCTCCATCTACAAAAGATGAATGGTACTTGAAAATCTTCGAAGGTTGTAAAAATAATCAACAAAAGTTTCCTAATTTTATCATAAAAGAAGGACAACTATACCGTAATTGCAAGGTACCACTATCCATCCTCGAAGATTACTCTTGGAAACTTGTCGTTCCCCTCGAAGGAAGAGAACAAATAATAATTGACAATCATAGTGCTCCCGACTCTATACACCCAGGAACTTTCAAGACGTATAAAAAGATTTCCTTGAAGTATTACTGGCCTGGTCTCTTCAAACAAATTCGCAATTACATCTCTAAATGTGAAACTTGTAAAGCCTATAAACATAGCACGGCAGCACCTGCCGGCCTAATGGGTAACCCCAAATGTGCCGACAGACCCCTGCAGTCATTGTCAATGGACCTCGTCGGACCTTTTCCTCGAAGTTATGCCGGACACATGCACATACTTAGTGTAGTGGATGTTTTCACCAAATTCTGTTGGATCTTCCCTTTAAAAAGAGCCAACGCGTCCGCCATCATCAAACTTCTGGAAAAACACATTTTTATACCTTAAGGAACACCCAGAACCGTAATTGTTGATAACGGAAAACAGTTTATTGCCCAGGAATTCAAAGAATTTCTTGCCAAATACGGAATCAAGGACATTTATTATAACACCTTGTACACTCCCCAAAATAACACTGTCGAACGTTACAACCAAACAATCAACACAGCTCTAGCTATTCTAGTTGATAAAGATCAACGCACTTGGTGTAAAAACCTAGATAAAATTCAGGGCGCTATGAACAACACTGTTAATCTGGCCACTGGTTACACACCTTTCTTCTTAAAACACGGTATGGAACAAGTCGTCCATGGTTCTCTACATAGGGACACAAACTTTCCTACGTCATCTGCCACCACAAGCAACCCTACCGCAGACTATGCCCATCGCCTGGAAGAACTGTCGGCCATTTACAGTGAAGTCACTGATGCTTTGCTCCTGGCTCACCAAAAGAGTGCGGACAGATATAACTTACGTAGGAAACATGTCACCTTCAATACAGGAGACATAGTTTGGAGAAAGAACAACACACTTTCCCAAGGAGCCATGTATTTCTCTGCTAAGCTGGCACCACGTTTCGTGAAGGCCAAAGTCCTAAGGAAAATATCAGACCTAGTGTACTCCTTGTCTGACTCATCTGGAAAGCACATTGGTAATTACCACATTAAGGACATTGTAAAGTCTGGAAGTGAGGAGTCAAGTAAAACTGCCCCCACTATCTCAGCAAACTTAAAATGATCCAGTATGTATCACTTTTTTGTAAGCTTACAAAGTCTTACTACGTCAGGCGTGTATTGTGTCAATCACATTCCCATCGTTTCGTAAATGAAACAAGTTGTAAATTATTTTGTAAATTAATGCGTACTCTCCTTGAAGTTACTTTCAAATGTTGTTTTTGCACTGTTTTTTCTTTCCCTCACGGCAATTTTTTTTCTTTATTTTTTTCACCTGTTCTAAAACTGATCACTTTGGAACGGAGACACTTTTCGAGTTTCAATGTTTGGGAAGTCGCGAGCCCATTTATTGTCTCAACACGTACACTATGCAATGTTCATGCCATGTCATACCCTGCCGTGTCATGTAATTTTGTAATTTTTCTCCTATTTTTTTGTTGCATTTTTGTCGTGTGGAAAGGAACTTTCTCACCTGTTTATTTTGTTCATGTAAAGTAGTTGACAATTGCCCATCGGCGTGTCGTTCTAGAAGTCGGGTTTTGTAAATTCCAAAGTGTTAAATTCCGACTCAGAACCAGTTAACTATTTTTACAATTTTTCTCCCTTTTATTTTGTTCATCATGAGTTGTAAAACCTTCCGAGGTATCTCTAGCATGAAAATCAAACAGTGGTTACTTACATAGTCGCCCCTCGTGTATATAAGTTTTTTCAATTTTTGCTTCTTAAATTAAAAATTGATGGCGTCCTACCCAAATTCATGCTCTTGTACCCAAATTGGATATCGACACGTCCATTTTGGAACTCGAATTTATAAAACCAATGATTGGTCTTTATAACCCTGTATATAAATCAATTTGGCTCGTTTCAACTAAAGTACGTAAAACCGAATCATCCGGTCTTTGGTTGTTATAACCAAGTCACCTTTTTTGTTATTTTGCTTTTTTCGCTTGTACGTTACGTATGTCTTGTATGACACGTTTCAACCCTACGAGACAGGTTAATAAAACCTTATGGTTATCCTGATTTTGGAATTCACAACTTTTAGGTGTTCATTTAACCAAGTATTTGCAACCCAAATTGCACATAACCTGGTATGTTTGTAACTGCACAAAGGGTATGTAAAACCGTAATTGGTCCCTGTTCTTTGGTCTTCCTCACTGTAGGTTGCCACAACAGACAGTATGTAAAACCATTATAGGTCTGTCTTTGTTTTAAATACTTGGTGTAAGTAGAAGTATACTCTGCCATCACCCTTGTACTTTGTAACACATGAAGTAACATCAAATTGTCTATCTTCTCTGTCGTACGCTCTTGGGCTACGGAGTTAGTTAATCTAACAAATCTTTATAAACTGTGTTAAAATCAAGCATCGTTAACGTTTATTGTGTTGTATTTAAACGTAACCCACCATTATAGGAGAGATCCTTAGAACATCCACCGTCATAGGAGGGATCCTTAAAATACCTGCCACGATACGAGAAGTTCGTCATAATCACTTTTGCTCATAGCTAAATGTTATTGAGTTGGTCGTGTGACATATTTGTCATGAGCACCGTTTTGTACAATCTGTTTTGGTCGTGTGTCATTCATTTGTCATGAGTACCACCCTTTTTGTACAATCTATTTTGGTCGTGTGTCATTCATTTGTCATGAGTACCGCTTTTGTATTTTGGTCGTGTGTCATTAATTTGTCATGAGTACCGCTTTTGTATTTTGGTCGTGTTTCATTAATTTGTCATGAGTACCGCTTTTGTATTTTGGTCGTGTGTCATTAATTTGTCATGAGTACCGCTTTTGTATTTTGGTCGTGTGTCATTAATTTGTCATGAGTACCGCTTGTATGTATAATTGTGTACAACCCTTGTACACGAGACGTGGAGACGTAATAACAATACTTACCGTGATTCGTGCGAACGACATAATATCGACCTTGCCATCTTCTTTAAAAGGCATTGTATAAACTCTTGACTTATGTCTATAATTGAGTTTTATCTTGTATGTACTTACATGTTTTGTACACTATACGTGGAGACGTTAAAACACTTACCGTGATTCGTGCGAACGACATAATATCAGCCTTGCCATCTTCTTTAAAAAGCATTGTATAAACTCTTGACTTATGTCTATAATTGAGTTTTATCTTGTATGTACTTACATGTTTTGTACACTATACGTGGAGACGTTAAAACACTTACCATGAGTCGTGCGAACGAAATAATATCAAACCTTTTGCGTGCGATCTACGAAATGTAGTCCACAACCCTTTGTTGTCATTCAACGCCAATGCCCGTGGACCTCCTGTTTTTTTTACTTCTTTGCAAAAAGGAAAGAAGCCCAGGAATATCTACTATCCCAAAAGGACTAGTTTGTAGCTTCACTGCTAACTATGGGGCATAGTGCTGTGGGAGTTAATCGATTGAGCACAAAACCACCCAACTCATTGTCTGGGGAACGGATAAGAAAACCCCCAGGTTTGTGAAATTGGAGCAAGGGTCTGTCTTTTCTCACAATCATGCAGAAGTTTTTTAAAATGACCCCTAATCCTTTGCCCAATACACGTAAAAGATTAGTCTCTTTGATAATGTGTATTCAAATTTCTCCTCATCCTTTTAACAATTGTAAAGAGTCAGGAAATCTGCTGGTTGATCATGTTTCATTCTCACATGGAGTTTGAAGTGGAAATTAGTCCAGTCTCTAGCAAATTTCGTCACTCAACTCCTTTCCTTTTCCTTTCCTTTCTCCTCACCATCATGTTCTCAGGTATATGTTATGAAGAGGAAAATCTGTTGTTGACCATAATTCGCCCTCACTGGGAGTGCGAATCGGTAAATTGACCAATTATCAGCAGGCTTTCTCCCTCACTCTCTGCATATGTCTCACCTTTTGTTCTCTTTCTCAATTTTACGAAACACATTCATGAATGTTGGATATGTACGATATGCACTTGGCGTACCGTCTGTCTCCTTTTGACAACCTTTATTCATGAATTGGTTTCTCTGCTTTTACCGTGACTCATTCACGACTTCTTTGTCTTGTTTTTTGAAATTCTACAAAAAATGTTACCACCTTTATGTTAGCATAGGCCATGGAAGGCCGGTTGTTTTTTAACCAAGACATATTGTCACTCGGCAAACGCCAAGTCATCCTGGTAAAGAAAAATGTTCATGTAATCACAATTTAGTTAGAAAACTCTCTCTTCGTCACTCTCTGGGTCGGTGGTTAAAACTTCGTTTATTTCATTATCTGGACACATTTTGTTTCTCTCCAAACCTTTTCTTCATTGGTCCCTAGGCAGGTAAACTTCAAGAATTTTGCTCTAATAATAATTTCTCCCGGATTAAAAAGAAGCCCAGGCGGATGTCATCACCAACAGCCAAGCTGAGCTTCACTTCCTGACAGCACGCGCTGTGGTTACTAGGTCCCTCCTGCTGCCATTTTTCTACGCATTTGTTTCTGAAAGCACAGACCATACCGCCCATATGTATGTTGTTTTGTCATGCCACAGCAAGTTGAGGTGTCCCACTATACATTATGACACTCTGAACCACCTTTTGGGCACGCTAGCTCCTAGGTTTGTTCTTACTCTTGCTATCAATGCCAACCATGTCGTCTCTTGCGCTGTCATGCAGTGACGCATATATCGTCATGTGTAAACCATCATTACCTTGACCTCCAGTATTCGCTGAATGCGTACCAATACAAGTTATGTTGAGCTACATTATGCTTCAATAACCATTATATACGATCCGTGTTTACCTTAATAACACTTAGGATTCGTACTGGCATGTCTGCAGACACTGGATTCTCCTCTTCAATGACCTCTGTAACCATAGTCGCGGCACAGCAACCACAGTCTCCACTTCGTGAACTTCGACGTTTTCAACAAAACCAAGTGTTTTCTAAGGCCCAAGTGTACTTCTGAGTGTTATCTCAAAGGGGTCTGATTACAGTGATAATGTAATCCTTAGAATCTGTAAAACCACGTCCTCCTCTTCGAAATTCTCCGAAACCAAACAAATCCACGCTTTGCAAACTTAGCTCCCAGACCAATGAAACCTTAGAATCACACAGGCATTTGTGTTCTCGCTTTTTTGTTCTTCTATTGTACAAATATGAATTGTTATTTTTTTCAATTGCATAACCATGTATTGTTATTTTTCTATTGCATAACCATGTATTGTTATTTTTTCAATTGCATAACCTTGTATGTTGTTTCACACCATGTACTTTTACCAAAACTGTTCTTTTCCAAACATTGTATGTACCCCTCACCCATTCCCTACAAACATTGTGACCTAAACTATAACATAGATTGCATGTTCTAGCTAGGCATCTCTCAAGCAACGAATCTCTCAAAAACCCCAATGGAAGCTTAAGAGGATTTTTTTTCCTACAGCTCCATTGCCACGTCGCTTTTTTTCCAAGCGCGGGGGGAAGTGTTACGATACGCCCCTGAAGCGAGTAGATACCTAGAGCACAGAACGCAGCAAGTCCACACAACAAATCCTCTCTCCCCCCTGTTTCCTGTTTCCCGCTTCTCTCCCCGCTTGCCCTGCCACTCGCGCAGTCCGCTGCACTCGCGACAGAGAAGATTTGAGCGCCCTTGCGAACGGACGTACGCGGCCCGCTTTCGGGCGAGCAGTCTAAATTCAATGTGGCCGCGATGTATTATTGAAATACCTACGAGTAGAGTCGGCCTTGGCCGCGCTAATAGTTCGGTCTATTTAGACTACGAAAGTGCCTGATGGAACTACCACATGAGACGAGAATCCTGCAAATCCACATGTAAGCTGTATCTTGATTTCCTCTTTTAAATGTTTCCGTAATCAGTGAAATGTAGGGCCCCGCGAAAATCACCACTCGGAGAGTTTCGTTTTGAGAGAGAGACAGTGAGAGATTAAACACTTTAGCTAGGTTTGTGTAATTTGCATTTCTTGTATTGAATTGTACTGTAGAAACCTATGTACTGTGTTTGAGTTTACAATACATGTCTTAATGATTTAACTTTGTTATTATTCTGCTACGGCAGGAGGATTGTTGACCAGTGTGTATCCCGTGGGACGCCGGAAGGTAGAGAGAAATTCCATAGCTTTGAGCGGCTCACCCCCTGAATAGAGAGTACCATTGTCCCGCTGAGAGCTAGCCTGGGACGTGTTGGGCCTGGTGTTGGTTTGGTAGCCGACATCGGGGTACCCTAACAAGGGATAGTTGAAAGATTGAGAAGTGATGTAGGCTACTTTTCATTCCGAAAAATTATTTTATACTCGTAGGAAAATTCTTTGTACGGTTGTTTCTCCCTAATACCACGCGAGCGAAGCCTCGGTTAAGCTAGTCGTAGGTAATATAAACAACAAAACAGAAAATGAAAGCATTGAAGTTGGAAAGGAAACACGTTCACCGAGAAATTTAAATAATAATAGGTATAGATTATAATAAAATAAATAAAAAACTTTATTCCACTTAATTTTATTTGACCGTAGCCGGTTTCAGCTCGTCAGAGCCATCTTCAGACTGGTACAAATAATTCTTAGCCTACGGTTTATATACATAACATATGGGGGAGGGGGAGAGGGGTAGTCACAAGGATTTTAATGAATTATTTTTGTTACTAAGTCGTTTTAGACTGTCGAATTTCTAAGTATTTTGGTAATTCCAGTGGGCTAATTACTTTGGGTTTGTAGCTCACTTCAATATCTATTGATTAAGGAAAAACCTTACAAGTAATGTGAATTATTAATGGACTAATTTTATTGTCAAATCGTAATAAAATTAGTCCATTAATAATTCACATTACTTGTAAGGTTTTTCCCTAATCAATAGATATTGAAGTGAGCTACAAACCCAAAGTAATTAGCCCACTGGAATTACCAAAATACTTAGAAATTCGACAGTCTAAAACGACTTAGTAACAAAAATAATTCATTGAAATCCTTGTAGACTTTTTTTTTTTTTACATTAACTCCACACAGGAGGCCCTGAGGAAAATAATTTCCCTCAGGGCCTATGTCATCTTTGAGGATGCTGTGTGGAGGGTCTTTTTGAGGAAAGGAAAGAGTGAACATGGGTCTTGAAGAGACCCATGTTGTAGGAGGGAGGAAACACAGAGGCTGGTAAATCATTCCACATCCGAGCTGTTGAACTCAAGAACGAGTCTTAAAAACGACCCGTTCTCATGTGACCCCTCTACCCCTTCCCCATATGTTATGTACATAAACCGTAGGCTAAGAATTATTTGTACCAGTCTGAAGATGGCTCTGACGAGCTGAAACCGGTTAAGGTCAAATAAAATTAAGTGGAATAAAGTTTTTTTATTTGTTTTATTATAATCTTTTATAATGGACATCCACCACGAATTATCAGTTTCAAAAATAGAAATAATAGGTATTTTAAAAAACTTTTGCCGAAAACACTGGCGAATGAAACAACTCCTCATCAGGCATATAATAAATACATAAATAAAATCGTTAAAATCGAGATTTTGTATTCTCCTGTTTTCTCCTCCAAAACTGGACCGATTTTAAGATATTTTTAACCAACTATCCAAGGAAATAAAATGTATTTACGATTTTATTTTCTTAAAAGTACCTTTTAGTGTGTTTACTGAACGTCCATCGATTGTGTTCAAACCAGGCAATTTTAACGATTTTTGGAGGGTCCAACTCCTGTATGAAGTAACTTGCAAAATAACTAACAAAAAAATCAAAACATACATAAAAACATAACTTACAAATTAACTAACAGAAAAATCAAAACATACCAAAACACTAGAAGTTTATATCTATATTAAATTAATATTTGCGTCAAAATCCAGAGAGGAAATTGGGGAAAAAGTTTGTATAGACAAAACGTCGTCCTGCTCCTCTTTTTATATTCGGGTGATTTTAGGTTATTTAATAACGTCCGTAAAAATGCTTTAAAGCTGCGCTTGCGTAGAATATGCGGATAAGGACCTTAACATAAAAAAATCACAGTGTAATAGTTGAAACAGTTTTTAATAAAAATGAAATATAAAAATAACAATCATTTTCGTGTCATCCCAACCGAAGGGGGACGGTCCGCCTGCGGAACATTTTAGTTAGTTTAGGTATGCCACTCTCAATAATACCTACAATCCATAATCCATACTATGTAATCGATATGATAAATTCCACGAAGGAAAAGTCGTTTCTTCCTTCATGAAATCTATGCGGTATACTAAACATATAAATTTTATTACTCGTTTCTTAAACAGTTAAGATCATATAAATACGATATTGTCTTCTAATCAGTATTCAGATATTATACCTAACGTAACCTATAATAATATTATGCCAGTAAAAATGCATGACTTACTAGATATTTTAATACAGGTTTAAACTCGTATAACAAAGTCTTGCGTTATCGTAATAATAATAATAATAATCGTATAATTTGCAAAGCGCCGTTTTTGTGATAAATTAACTTCATTTGATTGTCGTACAATTTATCATAATTTCTTAAGCTCTATCTAATTTTATTATTTACAAATAGAACAAATGAACGAACCATCATTTTTTGTTGAAAAACAATACCATGTATAATTTAAATTAATACTATTATTTTAAATATTCTAATCTGGTTATTTTCGAAAATGAAAAAGCATTCGTGTTTTTTTTCTTCACTGTTTTCTTTTTTGCGCATTTAGTAAATTATTCTAAAAATAGGTCGCCAAATAAATGTATTTTATTAGAATCAGACCAAATTCCCGATAATTTGTTTCGCAGTGTACGGGAAAACGAGGTTATAAACCACGGGAAAAATCAAATAAACTGGAGATAGAAAATCCTGCTCGTAAATCTGCTTCCTTCCGGTTTCCTCCTGTGGGACCCTACCTGCTCCCGTCAGGCCCCGGCCTAATAAACACACCCACAGGACAGTAAACATGCTACAGTATGCCATTCCCATTTGCCAAATTATTTCATGTGTTGTGTATACTCATTTGGTACAACACGTATCATTTGAACGTAGTAGAATGCCGCTAGTCCTCAATTTTGGCAAAAATAATATATTGTCATCATCACAGAGTAAGGTAAATTTTTTGTTCTACTAAAACCAGCCAGACCGCTTTCATGCAAAATTCATAGTAATTTGTTAATCGTAAAAAAAACATTTTAAAATGTACAGAAAGCGCTCACTGCACATAAAATTATTTTAATTTGACTATTTCTCAAAACATATTTACCAGAAAAACGTCAGTCTGCCCCACCAGGCGAACCTGTATTGAGGCAGGATTTTTAGTAAATTGTTTCTCGAATTTTGTCTATGGTTTACTTATAAAGTTTTACTGGAAAAGTAAGGTATTTTTATATACTAAATTAACGGGTGCCGCCATTTTTTTTTACATTTGAAAGGTCCACGTTAAATACCGTTTCTAAAACAGTTTTAGCCTTACAGCAGCAGAAGAGGACAATCATCATGTTTTTAAGCTCTCTCAGCTTATTATAATTTTGTAGAAAGCTGAAACACACCTAGAATCAGCGTTCATCGTCAAAAAACAAAAATGCGCTGAATGGATATTTGGTGACATTGTCACACATGAATTTCTACCAAATAACTGTATCGCACGTTTCCAGATAAAATCTCAATTAAATAAAATGCGAGAATATTAACACGAGAATAAGTAGAACATATCAAAAGTTACTAAGTATAGAAATTTAAAAATGTACATATCAAAGGAAATGGCATCCGTCAGTAAAACATAATTTGAGGTGAATAAATTGTCAGAATGTTACCTAAATCACACGTGGTTTTTATTTAAACCATTTCTCGCCATGCTTTTTATCATGAAGGCTGTATTTTAAAAGTTCCCAAAATAAACTTGGAATTGAAAACACTTTCGCTCCATACACAAGACATGGATTTGAGTTAAGTTTTGCAATTCGAAACGAAACGAGTCGGGTTTTCCTGCGGAAGTTGTTTACTTCTTTTTATGGGATTTCTTTGGGAAAACGAAAGCTAATTTATGGTTTCGTGTATTTTGTATTCGAGGCTTTGCAAATACAGGGCGTAATTGGATCCCATCAGAAAGCTAAGTAAGCGGAAAAATATACGATCCTTTCTAAGGTTGACTTTTCGCAGGGTTTTTATTTAAAGGAATAATCAAAATGCTGCAGTCTCAAGGATCACGATATTATTAAATATATCGCTTCTTTTAGTTGTATGATTTTTTTTCTTACTAAAATATTTGCTTGCAATTTCCGAACTAACCGCTTACTAAGTCTGCGGAAACCTTTCCTAAGGAGCTGCATACGCATTCAGGTGGTTTCTAGTAACAAGAAGCTGCTAATAAACTTAAAGCGAAGCTTAACGCTAAATCACCGTTTTGGATTAATCTTTACTACAAATCGGTTTACTTAAAATACAAGTTAATTAAAATTCAAAAAAGTATGCTTTTAGTAAATTGAAGCTTTTCCTACCGTTTTTGAGGACAACTAAAATAAAATTATTAATTACTTGATAAAAAAAAACATAAGCGTAAACCACTAAAAAATGTATTTTTTCATCAAAAATGTATGAACACCTTTAAGAAACAATTTTTTTAAATACAGGTTTATTGCTTTATTATCTGTGACAGTTTCCATTGTTTTTTTTTCATTCTTTAAAACGTTTCACAAAATACATAAAAAAAACTTTGCACTAAAAATCGTGACCTGTAGACTCCGTCTGCCAAGCGATTTTTACGCCTATTATCTATATTCGCGGTGATATAAGGCACACTAAGAATTCATACATTTTTGGCTTGTGCCTTCCTTCACTTTGTATTACACTTATCAAGAAGTGAATTTTAAAATAAATGCTCACTTAGAAAAACTCAGTTCTTCTAAATTTATAATATACTATACCTTTGTAATGTAAATATACTAAGAATAAATAAATACAGCAGTCCCAGAGAGAAGACGTATGTTTGTCATCGACGACCGTCCTTTTCGTTCTTCCACATCGTGATACGTCACATACGACCTCTGCTAAATCCTAGGATTAAACATAAGTTTTAGTAATCTACAAGTAAAAAAGCTCTAACAAACAAAAACAAAAGTACGATTTCTATATTTTAATCTTACAACTTCTGTACACTTGTATAGGTGCCTCCATGTTAAGCATATATTAAGTATATCGATACAAAATAAACCCCCCAAGCTACAGAATATCAAAACTCGAAACTTTGTAATATCATTCACGAAGAAAACAGAAACAAAAACAATCCAGGAGGCAAGGCAAGTTTAGAGTCGAGTCGTCTTTGCATGACAAATTCACTGCCTCCGAAAGGCACTTCTAGCCTCTAGTAGACCCTGTGGCTGAATTGCCTGCAGTCAACTTCTAAACTATTAAAGGGGTTCAAAGATGCAACAGAAGTTTCACTACTTACAGTTAAGAAATCGAAATACAATTTTGAAATAAATTGTCTGCGCTGAAAGTTTGTGTCTCGAAGTGAATGCAATTTGAATTGTTCCGCAAAGAGAAAGAAATGTATTTCTTTTAGAAATGTATTTCGGTTATGCACCAAGATATTATTTTTACAATAATAATTTACTTAGATAAACCTAGCGATTATCGTTTATTTAAAATAATTATTTAGATTTGTTTTTAACTTAATGAGTAAATCCTCAAATTGTAATATTTAATTAAATGAAGACAATATAAGCGAAACTCAATAAAAAACACGAAAACAGAAAGTAATATTATACATTAATATTAATTTATATTATACATTACTATTATTTTTACATTAATAATTATTATACATCGTAATATGCGTCAAGAAAGAAAATGTTGCTAGTTCTTAGTCGAATACAGTTATACATGACCGAATCGGATATGGATTATTATTATTATTTTTTTTTTTTAAATTTTACAACAGATTATTATCCAATTACCGTACAATTTTCTCATTTTGACAGTCTTAACTCCTAGGAAGATGATTATTATACAAAAAAATCTTGAGGCTATCTAAAGAAGAGTTATATATATCTAGCGTTTCCGAAATTTCGTTCAACAGCACCATTCCTCTTGTCATGCTATGCTGTGCTAGAACATCTGTTCTACCGTATGGTACCTTGAACAAGTCGTGTCGCCGACTACGGCTGAAATTTTCAGGCACGTATAAGTCATAACATTCCAAGAGGAATGGGCTGTCAATACGGTTATGGATTATGTTATAACCAAGAACTGCAAGATTTGCAAAACGTCTAGTTTCCAAGCTAAATCTATTAGTTGCCTCAAGCAAATCCATATGGTGCATGAATCTTGGATACGTTCCATGCATCCGCATATAGACATACCTAAGGAACTTTTTCTGGATTTGTTCCAGCATATTAATATACTTAGCTTGGTGCGGAGTCCACACACCACTAGCATACTCCAGCCTGCTTCTTATGACGCCATCGAACATGGCTATCATTGCTACTGGGTCATCAAATTGCTTACATATTCTGATGACGAAACCCAGGAGTTTATAGCAAGCTGGAGTGAGCAGCGATATGTGATCCGAGAATGTCAGTTTGGGATCAAAGACGATACAGAGATCTTTAAAGCTCTTGACTCGGCATAATGTTTTCCCTTTAATGTTGTATTCAAAAACTATGGGCTTCCGGGAGCGGGTATATGTCATAGTTACACATTTTTTTATGTTGAATTATAATTTGTTTTTTACTGACCATTCAGCTATAGCATCAAGGTCAGATTGCATTTTTAAGCAGTCCTGGTAACAGGTTATTTCCAACAAAAGTTTGAGGTCATCAGCAAACAAAAGACATTTGCAATATTTTATACATATCTGGATATCATCTATAAGTATAAGGAACAGCAGAGGACCAAGGTTTGACCCTTGAGGAATACCTGATAACGCCAGGAATTGTTTAGATTCATGTCCATTTATTATTACATATTGACTTCTGAGTTTTAAATACGACGAGAAGAATATAAGTGTTTGATGATCAAAACCAAGTTTGTACATTTTATGAAGTAAAATATCATGATCAACTCGATCAAAAGCTTTGGCAAAATCCGTAAACACTACATCTGTTTGGTGTCGCGAGTCCAGTCCGACGGCCACCAATCGCGAAAATGTTAACAGATTTGAAACCGTGGATTTTCTTGGCATGAAACCGTATTGGTTTTCTCCTAGAAAAGGCATAATTTGGTGATGTAATTTCTTATAAATAATCATTTCAAATATTTTTGGAATAGTTGACAGTATAGCTACGGGTCTGTAATTCTTTATATCAGACTTGTCTCCAGCTTTGAAAATTGGGCTTACACGCGTGAGTTTCCAGTCGATATGCTAAGATTAAATATATAGCTCAGCGGATGACAAATGGTTTTTGACACATAAGCAATTATATTAGGGGGTATTCCATCTGGGCCTGCAGCCTTGTCGAGCTTTAAAGTCCGAGTACAGGTGTCTACTTCCTCTGGACAGGTTAGCTCAAGACCGATTTTCCCGACGTTCCAGGGCCCTTCGGTCCGAGTAAAGTCTAGATTTAGTTGAGGAGCCGTCTGGCTGTACACTGATTTGAAATAATCGGCAAATTTTTGGCTTACTATTTTGGGATCGGAAAAAGTTTCCGTTCCCTCGCTCAAGTTAAGTTGAGTATGTCAATTTGTTTTTTGGGATTTAACAAAATCCCAAAAACATTTGACATCCTCTTTGATCCCACACTGAACTTTTTCTAAATATTGACGCTTTGCAATTGCAATTTCTTTTTAAAGCTCGGATCGCATCGAAGAAAATAACAAGTAATCCGACTGATTTTTGTGCTGTTTGTATTTTCTTCGATGCGATTCTTTGCTTTTTAATTTATCTATAATTGGTTTAGAGAACCACGCCGGATAATTAACATTTTTACATACATTTTTTCTAATGGGGACATATATTTCAAAAATACTGAATAATACATTGTTTAAATATTCAACTGCAACATTTGCGTCCGATAAAGTGTATATGTAGTTCCAATCAAATTCCGTGAGTATGTCGCGTATCAACTGCATATCTGCTCGCTTGAACTGGAACTGATTGTTGTAGGTAGGTGTAGGTATTAGTGCTGGACGAGAAGCGCTGTTCCGAAGCTGACGCCGGTTACACCTTGTCCTGGCTAATTTAGTATAAATTTCCAAGGTCGGATGATATTTATCTTCGTTTACCAAGGGTTCATCACATCGACTGACGTCACATCTAGTCGTGTTACATAATACTAGGTCAAGTATATTGTCAAAATGATTTTTAATTACATTTTGTTGTTTGAGTTCATTGGAATCTAAGAAATATAAATGTTCTAACATAACCTCGATTGGTTATATATAATGTTATATATAATGTTCTAACATTATCTCAGTTGGTAGAGTTGCACTCCGGCAAGACAAGGGTTCGAGTTGCAGATACACCGTATCTTTTTCTAATTTTTCTGTGTTCAGATTTTTCAATGGGGTTTCGATAATATTATCTTCATTTAATTAAATATAACAGTTTGAGGTTTTACTCATTAAGCAAAAAATAAAAATAAATATATGTATAGGTATATATTCCTAGGTTTGCAGAAAATCAATATATGTCGCTTATTAAAAGATAAAATTAACAATATCTAGATAGCATTTAGTACGGGTTTGAATCATAGCAGCCAATAAAAATATGCATTAAGAAAATGAATACAATGTTGGTAGTTCTTAGTCGAAGTACGATATATCTAAATATGACCGAATTAGATAGGGACACATTAGCTCAGATGGTAGAGTTGCGCCCCGGCAATGCTAAGGTCCTGGGTTTAATTTATAGTCGCGACAAAAGATAATGAAATATAAGGAGATGTGCCATTCGCCGTTTTTACTAGGTGAGACTGCGCTTCCCGATGTCGAATTAACTAATAAACTAAACGAACGCTAAACTAAATGAACAAATTCTTTCCGTATTCAAACTATATTGTTAACCAATAATTATGCACACCTTCAAAAAATCAAGAAAATGAACAAATTCTTTTTGTATGCAAACTACGCGCATTAGACCGTAGTTCGGCGACAGTTGCGCGGACATCATAGCATATCTCTTTGTAATTGAATATCTTTGGTTGCGACCGTATCTTTTTCTGATATTTCTGTTTCAAATTTTTGTTTGAATGTCTCTAATGTTGTCTTCAGTGATTAAATATTACAATTTGATGTTTTATTCATTAATTTATATAAAAAAAAATTCACCCCAGTCTTGCAAAAAACTCAATAGATTTCGCACATTAAATTAAACGGCGTGGATTTGGTTTGTTACTACATCTATACAGTGTTCACTTACCTTCAAAATGGAGGAAGGTGACTGTCTGTATCTATTTTCGAAAATTTATGTAAATCCCGGGCAACGCCGGGACTTCAGGTAGTACTCTTATAAATTGGTAATGTTGCGTTAGTTTCACTGGCTTCAAATAATGAAACTTTTATGGCTCACTAAAAGAAGTACCTACCTACCTCCTAACATAATTATGATTTGTTGACATCTATCTCGGTGGCAAGATTCATTCTTATGCTTATATTTATTTTAAATAACAAAAAAACTACACGAGAAAGATATGCAATAAAAGAAATTATCATTATTTTAGGTTAAATATTAGGCAAAATAAATACTAAAACTTTTCCCCCTTAACCTTTCCATGAAACGCCTACAGAGGCAATATTCTAACACATGTGATGTGCGTTTGTTTCTCCCGCGCCTTATCTTCAGTCGCTGCGACCACATCATACCGCCTTTTTGGCCCTAATGCTCGGTACACACGAGGACAGTATTTCGCTAGTATATCCAGCTATGATAGAAAGCTTTAACTAGTAACCTGGTAAGCTAGTAACACTAGCTATGGGTAAACTCAACTTTTCTATATTTTGCAGGCACATTTGTATTTACTCGTATCTTTATTATGTTTAGACAGTTTAACTAGTTCCTATCTACATAACAATAAAGTTCATTTTTTAAATTAATTATGGACTTTTTACTAATTACACAGGTCGGCGACTATTTTTTTTCTTCTTTGAAATAAGAAGTAATTTCAATGTAGTTTTGGTTGCTGAATTCGGGAAAATTATCTAAAAAATTCCATCACGTAAGGTTTTTCCGCAAAACACAAAATATTGTGGGATTGCCTATCTTGAGGCGCAAAACGGGGTTTATTGCCGAAATATATATTTTTTATTAATTCCAACTTATTATAAGATAATGTTATATTTTATAGACTGAAACAACACATTTAGTAAGTCATGACGATAAATGTAGTCAGCGTTTAGTCATATATCGAGATTTTCCATAGTTAATATGAGAGAATGCCGGAATTCGCAAGGTGCCCACTCCCTTCCATGCCCTTTCATTTATTTATTTCTGTTCGAACTTTCGTAAAGTGCGTTTCAAAAATAACTTCAAGAGATTGTGTAAATTCTTCTGAGAGTTTTTGCTATATTTGTGGTGAATTTGTAGTGAAAAAACAACAAAGAAATATTACTGATTTTGTTAAAAAAAAAAGTGTATTTTGCGTATTTTGGTGTGAAGATAGGGGACCAGGACAAATCTTGGGCCCCGCATGGAGTTTGTTCAGGGTGTGTTGAAGGACTTAGAATGTGGTCAAAAGGCATGGTCTTTTCGTTTTGGTGTTCCCATGATCTGGAGAGAGCCTCAAAACCACAGCAATTACTAAGTACGAATAAATTAAAAAAAAAAAAACAAATTTGTTACCCAAACATGGATTTGGCACTCCGCCCAGTCCCTCACGGACCTGGTATTCCTACACCACGAGCACCCCAAAAGCATAGACGATTTTCCATAATCAGAAAGTGAATCAGAAGAAAGTTCTAGTGACGACTAGGCGACTCCAGGGGACCTCAAAAATTTTCTCAAGCTGAATTAAATGACCTGATCTGAGATTTGGGAGTCCCAAAAGAATCTTCTGAGTTACTAGGATCAACAAGTTGAGAGGTTTCACCAAGATATCAAATAAATGTAGAGAAGGTATCAGATGGGATACAAATATGATGGGCGATAACTGCTGGATGCTGCATAGGGAAAATATAACGTCCTACAAAAGAAAAAGCACAAAACGAAGCTGCGAAACTAAAAAAAAAAAACGATTTTATAAAGATTTATAATTGCATATAATGTAAATAAAATATTTTATGACTAAAATTAATTAAATTTGAATAATTTTATGATTTTTTTTTCTTTTGAATATTCCCTACAGAAGCAGTGCAAGGCGGTTTTTGCCTATTTATAGGTCGAAATGGATGGCATTCTCGAATTCAGCATCATAATATAATTCACCCATTACCATTTTTAAAAAAAAATGTCAATTTGCAGACCTGTGTTATTTGTGCAAGATGTGAACATTAGTCATTAGGTATATATACCTTATTATTAGATATAATTAAATTAATCACAAAAATTGTGCCGAATTTATAAAAATCGGCATAATAATGAACCTTCTACGATTAACGTTTCCTCTGCGTAAGCTCTTCATTTTCCCTACGGACGAACGCGGACTTGTGGTTAACATAGTCACTGCAATGATACTGGCTTAAAATTGACTAGCATCGTATAAACTGCTCTAGTTTGTGCCAAGCCAGGATAGAGTGTAATATCTCCAATTTTCTCTTCAGAAACATTCGATATTTGTAAGTAGGTACTGGGACCAGTATACTCCAGTACTATAGGGTGCTTTTAATGCTTATTGAAAACCTTAGATTCTTTAAATCACAAGGACAGTTTATTGACGTATTAATTCATAATTATACTTCGGAGGACTAAAGTCCCTTCTTGTCTGCGGAGCTCTAGAATTATAATGACTCTGCACATCTACCTTCGGTTACCTTCGTACAACTCGGAAACGAGACCATGTGATCCGAGGAGCTCATAGACAACTAAAGTAATGTGGGAACTAATCTCAGACTAATATGACACATTACAGTAAGTTTACACATACTAGCTTGCTATCCTGGATTGAAATACTAGCCTCTTGTGCACCGGGCATTAGGGATAACAACAAAATACACTGGTTTGTATTTATACCTTCCTCCC
Source organism: Limnephilus lunatus (assembly GCA_917563855.2). Taxonomy (NCBI): domain Eukaryota; kingdom Metazoa; phylum Arthropoda; class Insecta; order Trichoptera; family Limnephilidae; genus Limnephilus; species Limnephilus lunatus. Next base: position 75,039,187 of record OU830602.1, on the reverse strand, counting down.
GCCATCCTGGAAACATCCTTGCTTCCTTCCTTAAAACACCTATAGATCCTTCCTTAAAATATCTTTCCTAAATAATTTCAGGTGTTCAAAACATGAAGTTCCTTCTTTTGAGTTTATCTCACTTTGCTGTACTGCTATAGAATCTAACGGTTTACAACGACAAAAAGAATTATTGAGATTTTATTTTAGGTAAATAATAGCGCAGACCCGTGAAAAGAAAAATTACGGGATTTTATAATGCAGGATTTGCGTAGCTTAAAGCATTTATTTACCTCAAGATCATTGCCTTCCAAAAGAAGAAATTTACTTATCGAACGTTAGTAAACTTAAAAAATTACAAGATCGAATGAAATTATAAAAATACAAGAAACGTTGTATTCATACCAGTGGAACAAAAAATGTAGCACCGCTTATGAAAAGGATAGCCATTCAAATAATATGTATATGAACGACCCGCTAAAGTATGTCCACTGGAACTGATTCAGTAAAACCATGCGTATTATCTCAATAACATATATGCACTATATTAACGATACAAATCCGCATTTCTAATTGGGGAATTATTAATTCATAAAATAAATTTGGTATCTAGTAGATAACCTTCCACCAAAATGCATTGGGAGTCCGCTTTAATTTTTTACACTAAAATGAGAGTTAATTAGTTAATGTTTTTAAATGAAAAACTTTTGTTCCTCCAAGACCGTATCAAAGGAGCGGTATTGGCCCGAACGGATTCAACTAACCGCGTATTCAACTTCTTTCAATTCGAAGAGCTTCGTTAGTTCAACTCCGTTCGTATTAAGCCAACAATTTTACATAACTAACGAAACTATTAAAAAAGATGTGAATATTGACAACTAACCGAAGTTTATCTGACACTATGGAGAAAATTTAAAAAAAAAAAAAAATTCTGTTGGCCGTCGGAACGGTAATTGTTGACCGTGCTCGCAAAAAATATCGCTAACTAACCAGGAGGTCTGGCATGGGTGATCGATAAAACCCCATATCAATACAATATTGACCAAATCCACCATCTATGGTCAGTTATCAATATTTGCGATCACGGTCAACAATTGGTAAGATATGTATATTCCAACCAATGACGACAATTGATAAATTTTAACCCGGGCTTCGTAGTATCAGATAAGCTTCGGTTTATTGTCAATATACGCATTTATTTGGATAATGTCGTTCGTTATGAAAAAATATTTACTTATTAAAGAAGTGGTATACGCGATCCATCGACATAAATAATTCAACTAAGATGTGACCTATTTATTCCGTTCGATCTTTGAGAAAATAAAGTGGTTGAAATATAATATATTATTGAAATATATTGCGATATTTTAAATTAGGTACATAGTTATCTATGTCCTAATACAATCCATAAATATATACAAACTTAAAATAACATAATAATAATAAAATAACACTATACCAAATCAATCACATATCTTCTCAATTTAATTTTAAATGCCTTTATGCTCTCTTCCAATTTTATTTCTTCTGGTAATTCTCCAAATATCTTCAATGCTCCGTACATCAATGACTTTTCATTATTCACAATGCTCCTCCGTACATCAATGAGTCAAAAGTCACATTTTTTTATGAAAACATTTAACTTAGTATGCACCACTATATATATCTATAAATGTATATATGGTTGAAATATGACTAAATACCTAATTGACGAAATAACTCCCGTTTAGTATCAAAAAGTAAATGCGCACTACCAATGCATTGTCGCATGTCTCGCGACGAACGGTCGTTTAACGCGACTGACACTGCAAAAATAAACTGCTTACAAACATAAATTTAACACCTTCGGGACCATGTTCCAAAATGGAACTCAAAATAAATATTGAAAAAATACTTACGGAACTTAACAAAATTGGCAGTACAAAAGCTGCCAAAGAAGCTAAAACCGAAATTGAATCAATATTAATCAATATCGAAGACTCATGGAAGCTTGAAATAACATCACTACAAAACACAATCATCAGTCTACAAAATAAAGTAATTCTAAATCAAGAGGAATACATAGACAAATTGGAAACATTGATAAAAAAAGCTTCAAGTGAAGAAAAAAAATATGAAGAAAAAAGTTACGCAATGGTGGTAAGGGAGAAATCGCACCCAATACCCAAAGCAAATTTTGCTCTACTAATCTCCTCAAAAAAAGACAAGCCTGCAGATGAAATCGAAAAAATTTTAAAAGACAAAATAAAAGTATCCAAATTAGGAATAGGAATTTCTGGACTAAAAAAAACTTATCAAAACAAAATTATACTAACATGTGAGAAACAAAATGATACCGAAAAAATAATAAATGAAATCAACAAAAACCCAGATATTGAAATACACGCTAATGAAATAAAGAAAAAAAAACCTTGCATTATCATTAAGGGAGTTGATGCTTGCTACAAGGAAGAAGAACTACTTATAGATTTGATAAATCAAAATGAAGATATAAAAAACGCCATGACCTCAGAAACTGAAAATGAACCCATTATTGTCAAGAAAAAGCTCAAGAACAAAAAATCGGAAAAATTATCAAATTTCATTATCGAAACTACAGCAAAACTAAGAAAAATAATAATATCGAAAGAAAGGATCAACATTGGATACTCAAAAGCACACGTAGAAGACTGCTTTCCACTCATGCAATGCTATCATTGTCTTGGATATGGACATACATCACTAAGATGCCTTGAAAACATGAAGAGTCCCAGATGCCTTCACTGTGCAGGAGAGCACAAAATACAAGACTGCCCCAAAAAACAAGAGCCTGCCAAATGCCACAACTGCACTAACAGAAAGGGTTACCAAAATGAACATCCAGGTAACAGTTACTTATGTGAATTCCGCAAGAAAATGTTAAAAAATGCACAAATGCGAATCGAATACGAGTAAGTTTGCATTTTGCATACTTATTTTTTTATTCTCTTAAATATGAATAATTTTTACACTAAAGAATTAGATGATTCTCTTAATATTGCGGAACATATTTGTGACACTTTAAATGATTGTAATAATATTGTAGATAAAATACCGAATTCATTCTCAATATTACATTTAAATATTAGATCAATGAAACGAAATTTTAATGAATTCTTACTTTCAATTAATTTACTAAATCATAAACCGGACGTTATTGTGTTAACTGAAGCATTCACCAGCGATTACAATAAATTTTATATACCTAGTTATAGTTACTTTATGACACACTTTGCTATCAACCGAAATAGTGGTATTGTTGTATTCGTTAAATCCTGTTATTCAAACATTACAGTGGAAGAAATACCTATGCAGCGAGTTAATTGCTTAGATATTAATGTAACTGTAAATAAAGTATGTTTTAATATTATTGCAATTTATCGAACACACGGCTCTAATGAGTATATATTTATGGATGAATTACGACGCTTTATTTTATCAAAAAAAAACAAACAGAACATAACAATAATTGGCGATTTTAATTTAGATATTTCTAACGAAAATAATAACAAAATAAAAACTGAATTTATCAATCTTATGACAGAAATGAATTTTATATTATGTATAAAAAATTATACTAGAGAAATTACGGGTCAACGTCCATCGTGTATTGATCACATATGGTGCAACACTAAACATACTGACAAATTACTTACCATAATATTAAAAAATAATATTACTGACCATCACACTTGCATCTGTATACAACAACTTAATATTAATAAACACAAAATTTCAGAGAGCAATGCTTTAACAAAAAAATCACTAAACCATAATAAATTAAGTATTAAAATAAGTACCGAAACGTGGAAACCCGTATTAGAATCTACATGTTCTGAAACGAGCGCAAATATTTTTAATAATATTCTTTGCAATTTTATTAGAGCATCGACTGACATTAAAACTATACATATTAAAGCAAAATTCAAAAAAATAAAACCATGGATTTCACATGGCTTAGTCGTTTCTATTAGAAAAAAAGAAGAGTTATATCACCTGACAAAGAAATTTCCCTTAGATAAAAAAATATTTACGTATTACAAAAAATATAGGAACAAATTAACATCTTTAATAAAAATAACTAAAGAAAACTATTACAAAAATGAAATTGACCTGGCTAAACAAAATTTAAAACACATATGGAAAACAATAAATGAAATAAATAGTAAAAAAAACAAAAATACTCTAATTAAAAAAATTTATATCGGAAAAAACTCTGTTGATGCCATAAGGGAACCGACAAAATGTGCTAATGCCTTTAATAAATATTTCGCTAACGTCGGTCAAAATTTAGCTACACGGATCGATGAAAATTATAAAATAGATAATTTCGAGAAGGACTGCCTTAAACAAAATAATCTGTCAGTTTTCCAACCAGTAACAACAAATGACATAAAAAATATTATAAATGAATTAAAAGGTGGATCTGCACCAGGATTTGATGGAATCACAGTAGAAATATTGAAAAAATATAACAATTTTTTAAGCATTCCAATTACACACATTATAAATATTAGTTTGAATAGTGGAATATTCCCTTCCATTTATAAAAAATCTATCGTAACACCCGTTTTTAAATCAGGCAGCCCTGAAGAAATATCAAATTATCGACCTATATCTCTTGTCTCAAACGTGGCAAAAATTTTTGAAAAAATCGTAAAAAAGCAACTCATGTACTACATTGATAATAATAAAATACTTAGTCCTAACCAATTTGGATTTAGAGAGAAACTAGGCACACATGATGCCATTGCTGAACTAACATCAAATATATACAATGCATTAGATAAAAAAAACAAATGCCTTGGCATTTTCATTGATTTACGCAAGGCTTTTGATAGTATCTCCCATACAAAACTAATTAATAAATTAAATGATATCGGCATTATTGGTACCGTTAGATATTGGCTACAAAGCTATCTAACTCAAAGAAGTCAAAAAGTAAAATTAAATAACTCACTAAGTGTGGATGAAACTTTAGAATTTGGAATTCCCCAAGGGACTGTTATTGGACCAATTTTATTTATAATATACGTTAACCAAATGTTTAAATTATCACTTAATGGTAAACTTATATCTTTTGCTGACGACACTGCAATAATTATTGAAAAAAAAACGTGGAACGATATTACCATTGCAGCCAATCAAGACATGAATGTTATAAAAAAATGGTTCGATAACAATTTATTATCACTCAACACAGAAAAAACTTATTTTATTCCATTCTCTCTACAAGAAGATGTATCAAATAATTTAATTAACATAACAATTCATTCCAAAAATTGTGCAAATGACGATACATGTAATACGGACTGCGCTAAACTAAATCATAAATCAAATGTAAAATATCTTGGAATCCTAATAGATAAAAATGTTAAATGGAAAGATCATATCAATCTCACTGTGGAAAGAATAAGAAAACTAATCTATATATTCTATAACATACGAAATATTTTAAACAAAAAAACTATAAAAATGGTCTATTATGCATTAATTCAGTCCTTATTACAGTACGGCATTATTGGGTGGGGAGGGGCCTTTAAATCTTCCTTACAGCCCATAATTATAATTCAAAGAATAATTATAAAAATCATCCTTAGGAAACCATACGATTTCCCTACTCTAGAATTATTTCGGGAATTTAATGTACCATCAATCATAGAATTGTATAAGAGAAACGCCTTATATCAAATATATAAAGAATATTTTATTCAAAAAATTCACCCCTCTGATAGCATAAGCAATAGATTTAAAACTAATGGCTTAATAGCCATTCCTGTGCTTAGAACAACCACGGCTCAGCATCACTATTTGTATTTAGGTGTAAAATGGTACAATATATTATTGTCCAAAAACAAAATTAATATAACGGGAACATTGAAATATGAACAATTTAAAAAGCAAATTAAGTCCCTGAAATTGGATAATGATATATTGTACCCTTAATTTAATTTAATTTACCCTTACTTGAACTGTAATATCTAATATTAAAAGTATATATATATACTGTTATTTGTCCTTCTAAAACTATTTTTTCTAAATTATGTACCTTTGTCAAGTAATATTTGTATTTATTTTCATTGATCATTGTTTAAACATCTCACTAAAACACTATTAATTTTTTTTTTTGCATGTTAATACTCCTCCCATAAACACGAGCTCTTGAGCTCAATTTATGGAGTAGTAGTAATATAAAATGAATTATTGTATAACCTTGCACATGTAACCATTTGTATTGTAAAAACAAAATTCTTGAAATAAATAAATAAATAAAAAAAAAAAAAAAAAAAAAATATTTAGGTTACTATTCAACACTGCCAATTTAAAAATATTTTTACGTAATTGCTTGGTGTTCGACACTTCGTAGTACTAATTCCTAGAAAATACCTTCAGTTTTGCCAGGGATATCGATTTCTTATTTATTCCCCGTCAATATCGGTTCGGCTGTCAACAATGAAACCGTGCTATATAAAATCATCGCAAGCTACGCCTATCGATCCGATATTGTAAAAATATCGATTTCGATGACCAATTTAGTCAATATCGTATTGATATTGATATTTCTAATATGAAATTTTATTTCACCACTCTACCACGGAGATATTTCAATACTCCACATTTTAAAATTTGAAGATTCAAACGGTTGTACAACCAGAAATCATTTAGATAAAGTAGGTTCTGATATTTATGGAAAGATTTATTGAAGTTCATTGTAAATCTTAAATTTATCGCTTTTTGAAGTTTAAGTTTCTTTGTACCCCAACTGAGTTATTGAAATAATTTCCCTTTCAGTTGGAGTGCGTCAGAATATTCCCGAAAACGTCCTCGAATTGTGGGTAGAATTTATATCCGGTTACCTGTCGGTAGAACCTTTACCATGGCCTTTATTGTCGCCACAAAAAGGCGTCGGCGTCGCTTACAAAAAATATAAGGCTTTTTATGCTATTTTAAGGCCACGTCGCCCAACAATGGAGCTCAGTGTGGAATTTTAACGGGAAAATACTTTACAACGGGCGGAAGTATTTCATGTTTCCGGGTAGGAAGGAACCTACTGAACTTGGTGAAATTATTTTATGCTTTCACTTTACTCAAAATTGGATACTTTAAGTGGGCCATAATGCCGGGAATAAATGGATTATGGTTCATATAAAATATTGGAATTTTGGTAATTGATAAATTCCCAAATATAATCTAAGAATTTTAATCAAAATGAGGGCCGGGAATGATGAGGATCATCTTACGCCAGATATTATTAATGTTCTTACAACAACATATTTTTTTAAATTTATTGAAAGAGCTTCTATCGAATGCCGACAGATGCCAGCAGGGGTGCCGGGATAGGCTGTTGCTGTCGAGAGCGGGCTTTCGCCAGCCTACCCATTAGATTCAATAAGCAGCCAGTATACACAGGCCGTGTCAGTAGTATAGGTAATTATTGAAAATACGTTAACTCATAATAAACCAGTTTTCATCAAGGACCTATTCTTATTAAGAAATACACCACACAAAACAAATAGTGTCTGATTGTAAATAACACAAACATCACAATATTAAATAAAGTTCACTCATCGATTACCCCAGACAAAACACAATGAACTCAACCGATCAGGATCCGCCACGTGTTTTCTCTCGGAAATTAATTATTTACTGAGCCTAGCGAAGTTCTTGTTTTAACTCGATTGTTTTGTAATTGGTCTGTATGTAAATTTGTTTGGACGTTCGGTATCCGGTTCAAAATGGTGGCCTTTTTAATGGTTCAGTAAAGATTATTTTTTTAAATGTAAGTTCGTTGAGATAATTTGGACTTTCTTATTCGCATTTTTTGTAAAGTTTGAAAAAAGAATTATCGTCATTGAGATAGTGATGTTTCTGATGACCCTCTACAGACGGGAGACGTTTAAATTTCCTCCATAAATGGCTAGGTGCATAAATTTTTGTATTAATTTTTTTTTTCACTCCTTTTCTATTTTTATTCTACGTTATTGTCTATTCGAAATATAACTTCGAAATATGGAAAATTTGTAAGCAGGTACATAGTATTTTTATCTTAGAATCTCCCTCGTAAATATATGGCTGAAAATCGATAAGCGAATGTGCTGAAATGTGCTCAACATGTAACGTCATATTTTAGGATATGCTTTACGGCCTAATACATCCATGGTCGTATCCTATAACAGGATATATAAAGGACATTATATTGAACCATTATGTTCTCCATACCTTATTTATTCGACCACACTTATCATTTTGTGACCTTTGCCTCGCGGCAGGAAACTACCCGATGGAATGTGACACCCAACCCCTAATATCACCCCTTCCCAGAGGGCGCAGCAAGGACACTGAAATTAAAATGCCCTTATTGCCGAATAAATCATTTTTAATTGAAGCGTGCTGAAAGTCGAGATGAATTATCGGCCGGTCCAGGGGGCGGGGGGTCTTTTTATTATTTCTAACCCTCAACGTGCGATCATATTGATGCATAATTAAAATAGTTGGGTAAATTTATCAGCATGACATCCTTTTATGATCATCAAAGATTAAATATTTACCATACTTATGTTCAAAATTGTAAACGGCAGTACAGACAGCCCTGATTTACTTAAACTCGTTGAGTTTCATTTACCTACGAGAGCTACTCATTCCAAAAACCTGTTTAATTGTAGCAATACCAGGACTGAGCACTTCAAACACCACGTGAAGTTAGTAATAGATACGCAGAGGTGGTGGATCTATTTAACTTAAATTGCACGGAAAGTAGGTACAAGAAGACTCTACTGTTATATGTTTTCAGTCAACATTAGTTTAGCCTAAGTCTACTTATATGATTTTTATGTACTTGAATCTCTTATTTTTGTAACCTTCAGGAGCTTGTATTCATTTTATACTTTCTGGCGTCATTGTACAATCTAACGTGCCCTTTTTCTAGGTACAATAATAAAATTATGTAACTATATTACCCATGCAAAGGCTGCGTCGTAGTGGGTTTCTATTACTCTTATGGTTTTCATAATATTTTACTTATCGTGTGTGAAAATTGGCAAAAAGAAGAAAAAAAACACAATTTAGTATTTTCTTAAGCTTGTTTTAAGCTACGACATGCAATTATTATTAGATATCTGGAATATGGACACAGCACCAAACTAAATATGTCAATATACAAATAATGTCAATTTAAAACCCTCCACACAGCATCCCCAAAGATGGACCCTGAGGGAAATTATTTTCCTGAGGGCCTCCTGTGTGGAGCTCATATAAAAAAAATACAAATACAAATCAAAAAAAAGTTTTTCAGGTATGTCTATATGCGGACGCATGGAGCTTAACCGAGGTTCATCCCTCTACAGACTTGCTTAAGGCAACAAATAGATTTAGCCTAGAAACTAGACGTTGTGCGAATCTTGCAAGATCGACATGAATTGTTCATAATACTACACGGCAGAACAGATTTTCTAGCACAATATAGCATGACAAGATTGAAAAGCTAATTTGCGTATTGTTTTACAGCAAGAATATTAATAACAGAGAGTGATTCGACTATTTTAAACCCAAACGTGAACTACGCGAGGTCATCGTAAGCAAATTCGTCTAATATTTAGAGTAGGTAAAGCCTCGATGACACAGGGCGAGTTTACAAGCTACTATCTACTAAAGCATTCTTCAAAACAACTACAACATGAAGATAAATAAAGACCAAACAAAGCTGCTGACTGTAGGCCGAACGCAACACCAGATGAGAGTAGAGATGGCAGGAGTTCCACTAAAGAACACCAAGGAGTTTGTCTACCTCGGGAGCAAAATAACATGGGACGGTCGGTCTAAGAGCGAGGTCGACAGCCGTATACACCAGGCTAGGCTTGCATTCAATAAAAGGTCGAAAGTAATTGAATTCAAAAGAGCCGTACAAGACAGGGAAGAATGGAAGAGAAAATTAGAGGAAATTGCTGCAAACCAATCCCAGGATTGAAACCAGAGAGAGAGGATCTACTAAGTTTAAAAGCGGGTGAATCGGCGAGTAAGATCGTCATAATGACACACAAAAGTGTCCACTCGCTCAGTAGCTCGCGACATTTTTGTAGGAAACTGGGCTCGCACGTAGCTGCTAGCGCCAGTAGCGGGAACTAATTCTTCAGATGTTTGACAGTAAAGTAAGCTGTTTTTTGGCAGCCATATTGAAAACACAAATAAACCAATCACGAGTTAGCGTGTGGCGAGTAAAGTTGACGACCTTTCAACTTTTTTCCGTAGATAGTCAATAATCTGCTAGCTAGCAAGTAACACGATGACACTGAGCGAGTTTACTAACAGATAGTGAATTTCCCAGATAGTGGCTTATAAACTCGCCCTGGTAAAGCGAACGTAACATGGCAATTTTGACTTACCCAATTTTAGGACAGTCAAAAGTTGAATTCGTAGATGTTTAAGTTTGAAAAAAGCGTGCATATATGTAGTTATTTCTGTCTATCTTACAGCCATTCAAATCTACTTTCGTATGCGTCCTAAACTTTTTTTGTAATAAGTCCTCTTAATTTTGTGGCTCGATAGCTAGAAGGTTAACTGCCTGAACTCTTGACACCCGATCTAAGAAATGTGTAAGTTTCCCCTCAATTCTCTCGGCCATAGAACTCTACTCCGACCTTACTGTAACTGTAGACTACCAGCTACCAGCTACCAGTCATTCATAACTAATTTAATTAGTACTCTGGTGAATTATGTTGATACTTCGAACCTTGGGACCCTTCCGTTTTTGAGAAAATTTAAGAAAACTTAACATTTTATCTATTTTGCGGAAAGCTCGTAACGGAGTAAATGGCTTACGTTGTTTTCCGGTGGTTATAATATTAGTTTAAGACAAGTAAACACGTACGTATGATGTATTTTATTTATTATCTGAATATTAATCCTAATTAAAATGGTTTTGCCGACTAACCCTATTGTTTTTTTTACATTAACTTTACACAAGAGACCCTGAAGAAAATAATCTCTAACCTAACCTAACCTAAGCCAACTTTTTTTTATGGAAGGCCCGTAGGAAAATAATTTCCCTCAGGGCCGATGTCATCTTTGGGGATGCTGTGTAGAGGGTAATTTTAAGGAAAGGAAGGAGAGGAAGATCTGGGAAGGAAAAAATGGATGAGAGGTGGGTAGGAATCTGGGGTCAGTATAACGTATGAATCCACCCCTCCAACTACGACGCAAGGCGATGGGTCGAGAGAGTCCGACCTCTCCCCTACCGATCTGCCACGCAGCAGGAAGGCAGTTTCATCCGCCGCCAAGACTTAGACAAATTTCTCCCCATGAATCCGGGCTTCTAAGCTTGCTAAGTCACCAAACGTAGCGAACCACTTGGGGTGACCTATGGCAGAGGTGTTGCTTATCCAATAAATTGTTTCTGGGACGGCGGTACCCATACTCGCCTCCCAAAGTTCTAAATGTCTGATTATTATTATACCAAATTATTTCATGGGGTCCTAATTTTTCATATGCCTGTTATTGTGATGGTTTAGTTTGGACACGGGACAAAATATTTGTTTATACAGGGTGTCCGGGATTAACTTCGGGAGGTGATTCTACATTATGGTAGGAGTAAAAAAGATTAATAACTTTTCTGAATTTCAAACTTTTTTTTCCCATACAAAAATACATGCCTACTAAAAATACTTAGTGTAAAAGATAAAAATTATTCGATAAAGTTGATGTTAGCTTGCCGAGCGTGATTGTTGCAACGTTGCTTGGTAATAATAATGCTGCCCGCACACGCCAGTCTTGTTTTACCTTTTTACCACAAAATTATCCATAAAAGTTAGAATTTCTAAAAAAGGTATTTATACCCAGTACTTTACCCCCGGGCATCCTGTATATTATTCTCGTTCAAATTTCAAAAGGTTCTTACCAATTCGTCACTTTGATTGGACATGGACAGGATACTAATTTCACTTTATCTAAGTTCTGAGATATGAGGTGTCAAAGTTTGCAAAGACGATTTCTCATAATCTCTACCGATTTCTGAGTTTGACGTTGAATCTTCTGTAAAGTATTTTAATTAAATACGTGATTTTTTTAAAATAGGACGTACATTTACCTTTTTAGGACATACCTAAACGTGCAGATAGAATCGTATACAACCATTGTAAATCATTGCTTAAGTTTAAGCTTCTAACTACATTTCCCTAATAGCATTCCAAGATAGGGCTTGATTCTAATTAAATTTTTTCCTTTAAAATATGTTAAATAAAAACGCTTTACACAAGATTGATCCTCAAAATCTGAAATTGTTAAATAGTTTATGAGAATTCGTCTTTGCAAACTTTGAAACTTCAGCTTATGGTAAGACGAAGTTAGAAACCTAACCAACTAAAGTGATGAACTACAGTTAAGGTTTAAAGTGATGATTCCAAATCAAAAATCACCTCAGGTGCGTTGTGCAATTTATTGTGAATTCTTAGGCTCTATTTAATTGTATTATTTACAAGTAGATTCAGAAAACATACTTATCTGGCAGGTCACTTCCGATAAACACACTTGAATTAGAAAGTTTATGCTTGGAGAAGAAACGGCTTTGCACGCGCAGGACATTATATTTAAAACACTAGACATTTCATGATTTTACAATTGCTACCCATTGCTGTTAGTATTACATTAATGAGAAGATTAGTGGCAAAAGTAGAGTAAATGTTTAGTAAAATAATCTGAAGCTTTAAATACGTGAAGTTAGAACTTCGTCATCAAGAATCTACGGAAATACATCACCGATGGCTCCAAACATTATTTTGGTTTATAGAAATGAGCAAAAGAAATGATTTTGCATTCAAACGTCAATTTTGGAAAAAAAAATGTCCATCTGAGGTGACGAAATTAACTTTGTATATCAAAGAAAACTGACACTTCACTTAAATTTAGTGACTGAAATATAAAAATATGAAATACAAAAATACCTAAAAAAGCAAAGCCGAAGGCTGGAGTACTTTTTACTTTGTAACGAGTGATTTTTAATAAGCTCAAAAATAAATTTGCTTTTGAGAAAAATGAAAGTTTAAGCATGAAAATTGTAAAGATGTGGCCTATAAAAGAAAAATCTTTATATCCGTAAAAAACAGAATAAACAAAGAAGAAAAAGAAAGATATTATAATTAAGTTTTACTTCTGATATTAATGAATGTATATTGAGATAGAACCTGCAGACAAGCACCAATATATGTATGTATATGGCAGCTCCGCGGGACTACCTATTTTTTTTTTTTTCAAAATTATGTATTTTGTTGTGTTTTGTTAAAAAGAAATAAATAAAAAAGAAAATATAATACCTAACAGTCTGTAATTTATTATTGAGAACTTACATACGAATAGATACACCGATTGTCTGGAAATCGATGTTTTATTTTAATATATACACCTTAATAATTTATACACCTTAACCATTTTATCTTAAAAATTCTAATTGAAAATTGATAGTTTAATTAAAATTTTGTCCAGTGCAAGCTACACCTGAAAACTTTAATAATAGTATTATCGATCCTTCCCAAACTTGTTCACTGCTGGGAATACAACTAGATACAAATATAAACTGGAAAGAACATGAATCAAAAATAGTAGCAAAAATCAGTAGATTTTCTTTTATTCTAGGTACCCTGAGAAAAATATTAAACATTAAATCAGTAAAAGCCGCATACGATGGTTATGTTTATTCAATAATAAAATACGGTATTATTCTTTGGGGAGACTCACAAAACGCCAAAGATGTTTTTATCATCCAAAAGAGATGTAAGAAAAATTACAAACTCTGCTCGTCTGGACTCATGTAGACTTTGTAGACCTATGTTTAAAAATCTGACAGTCACAGAACTCACAGACATATATATAATGGAGTTATGCATGTTAGTGCGATCATCTACAGACAAGTTCCCACAAAAAAACTCAACACATAAACACGCTACAAGGTTCACAGAAAACTTAATACCAAAAGCTAACAAAACAATATTTCAAAAAGGATATAACAACCTTCCACACAACATTAAACAAATACAAGATACACACAAATTCAAATCGTCACTAAACACTTTCCTTGTAAACAAATGTTATTATACCTCACATAAATGAAATACCTATTTTTTTTATTGGTATATTTGTATTTTCTTATTCGTATAAACATTATAATATTCTTTTTTGTATAAACTTTATAATATACCATGTATGTGGTTAGCTGGACGAAATGGGGTCTACCCATAAGCTGCAGCTTTTGTATTTTTTATTTGTAGAATAAATAGTTTTTTATTTTGATTTTGATTTGATGGTTTTCAATTTCTTTATATCTTTCGTAACACGATAATTATTAAGTAAAGACCGATTACCGTGATAAAGTTTTCTATTTCAATGCTAAGAAAATTAAGCAAATCCACAAGTATCGATATTGATGACGAATACGTCTTATTTGTTAGGCTGTGATCTATCTTCCACGTGCACGAATATTACAAAAAGTAGGAAAAAGCAATGAAGTATTGAAGTAAAGCATTACGCTCAAAGCAAATTATTATGGAACACAGCCTGTAGGCTCTACTGGCAAGGGTTTAATAAGGTAAGATTACAGGGTCGGAGTTAATTCCCCCTTCGACATTGGCTTGTAACTTCCATTGAACAAATTGAAAAAGCCGGAGTAGTAAAAACCTCTTTATTCCGGAATCGCTGACAAAGCGGCAGTAACGAGTAACGCCTTCCACATTTTCAATTAGGTAGCCCGCATAATACCGGGTAGTGCTGATTGCCTACCATCCAGGCGTTACTCCTTCTCTAAGTAATTTATTTTATTTTTTCATTGAAGAAAGTCAATCCATTTAACATGTCTTCATTCTAATAAAGAATATCAGATACCAAATTTCATTTTATATATAATGAATAATAAAAAAATAAAGTAAGTGTCGTTCGTATAGCTTTATTTTGTGATTTACGGTGATAAATATTACATTTAATGAAGTTGCTAAATATTATTTCTTTGTTCCTGTGAAATGTATCAAGAACGATGTTTTTTAGCAATTTTGTAAAACAAATCTGTAATAAGTTGCCATACTAGACTCAGCGAGAAGTTCTAAGTGATGTCATCGTTCTAGTATCTCTGTCTATTTCGTTTTCAAACAAGATGCGTGAGAAGGAAGATGACGAACGCCGATGTCATCCGTACGAGCTCTCGCTGGGACTAGTTTACTCCTCACATATAATTATGAGTCATTTCTGTACTAAATACAACATCAAAATTACTATTGTCACATATTAATAGTTTTTTTCTGCATCTAATGTCTAATGCTATATAAATTAAAACGCACAATATTCAAACGGTCGTTTTTACCAAAGTGATTTTTTAAGGTGCAACATTTAAAGATTATACCTATTGGAACCGATACGGATCCTTGCGGTATACCATTGTATTTTTAAGCGGATTGGTGTTTTTGAAGTCTGCTGTCTGCTATCTGTTAGATAGTAGTTATTACCCATAAAGAAGCCGAAACTGGGAACGTCCCCCACTCTTGGGTCATAAATATATTCTCCTGATCCTCCTTTCTAGTGCTCCGATGTAGGTAAATACTTGTATTCGATTTATTATCTTCAGTAAACACCAAGATAAACATTTTAGTTTAGTTTTCAATTTCAGTAAACACCAAGATAAACATTTTAATTTAGTATCGTGAACAAAAGTGAAAAATGCCTTTTTTTTGCATCAATTCAAATTTTCTACAATTCTCCATCTGGTAGCTCTAAGCGAACGGACACCGAACCCTGGGTATTTGCATATCACATCATTACCATACTTGTTACATTACTAGCACTGTGTCACTTGCGTTAGGCGACCAGACTGTAAAGGATTGGTGGTATCGGGGACCCCAAATGGGATGGAAGGGTCGGTAGAAACCCCAAATGATAGTATGGTTGGGGACGAAGGGGTTGAAATAACATTTCGGCTAGGATTTTAGCGTATTATTAAATGCATGTTGCAAACATTTAAGCTGCCGAAATATTTCTATTTAAAAACGTGTTTTCGTCAACAAAAATTAACTTCAAACATTTTACTTAAGATTTTGAAAAAATATTGGCTCACTGTTTTAAAAAGGCACCTGCTAATCGAAACTGAGCAAATAATAAGTTTGGGAAATTTGAAAAACCAGCTGTTTTAAAAAGGCACCTGCCAATCGAAACTGAGCAAATAATAAGTTTGGGAAATTTGAAAAACCAGCTGGGTTAGGAATCTACTTTACCAACTGATGATTAGCTAGAAGAATACACAACAGGGGTTCAGCCAAGCGCCGAACCATTTTTATACAATATTATATTTATTACGAATTTTATTCCAAAAGTGACAGTATTAGCAGGTTATTGATTTTAACACATCTGTTTTTCGATGCAAGGTATACTGTTCACAAAACTAGTATGTATTAAGTATGGTGTATAAGTCAATGCTAATATAAAATACGATATATTCTTGGGAAGACCATAAAAGAAAGAATGGGGGAGTATAAACTTGTAAGACCAAAAACTAATGATTAACGAAAATTTAGAGATACCAGACCAAGGGATAGATTTCGAAAATTTTAGGCTTGGGTCCACCAGACCTAACCCTAAAACTCAATGACCAAGTTCTAAAGTTTCTTAGGAAGAAACCGCGGGCCTTGGTAACTTTTAGGTTGGCCATAAATAAAATAACACAAGAGAAGATTAATTACTCAACTTGTTGAGGATAAAATTTATGTTTCTGGGAAATTTAGGAGAAAAAGTTTTTCGTTTTTGAAGAGAAGTAATTTTTAAAAGAATAAGAAAAATCTTTCCGAATAGTGCTTATAAATTTGTTAAGTACGTACCTATATAATTTTAAATAAAACATCTTATGTAGGTAATACTGTCGTGTTTTTTTTATATACGCTGTATTCTTAAGTGCCATCCAAAAAAAATCGATTGAATTATTAATGAAGAAATTTTCATATACGGTTCTCCTAATTTATAGGGAAGCTAACAACCTTGTTTCTATCCCGAACATGGCAACCTCCGTGATTGAGGTGTAAGGCTCTCGACCAGCAATCTGGAGGTCGCGGGTTCAACTTCCGGCGTGCGCATGTAAATTTTATTTGAATTATTTGTGTTATTTCATAATTTTGTAATTTTAAAATAAAATAAGGCATACTTGCGGCACGTTCAAAGTGGAAAATGCTCCGTAATTGTAACGTTGCTTGAAATTAAATGGCTTTAGCTGTGTTTTTATGACCTGATCTGATATTCTAGTACTCCCCCAGCCTCCTCTTCCGCACCTTCTTCCCCTCTCGTCTACTTTAGACCTTACAACATACCCCAATTGGGGGTGCCATAGTCTCACAGGCTCCTGACTGTTGGGAGTAGTTTGGACTCTTTTGCGGTATTCACATAAAATTTTTAAAAAGAACTAAGATTCCTTATAATTTCCACTGAAAACCACGAGCCGCTAAGTTTATCTTTACAATGTGTAAGATTTAAAAAAAAATACTAATTTCTGTTGTATGTCTGTGGCTTCGGTGAACTGTATAGAGCTCGGATTTTATTTGAATTAAAGTGTCGTTTTCAAAATTGGAACTGTTTGTTTGAACTAATTCAGAGAAGCGATAAAATTCTACAATAAAATTTCTAACAATTATTATAAGCAATAATTATCAGCCTAAAACACTCATCAACATTGAAAAAAATTTACGAGAAAAGATACATGCCGCCAATAGGACGGGACGAAAGTATTTCACCAAAAAATGTATACGTAATTTGTCTCGACGCCACCTAGGGACAGCTTTAGCAATAACAATGCCTCTCTCACAAAAATAAAGTTTATTGTTTTCAGGTGGAAAAATGTAATAAGTAGTAATTGTTGAATGAAACACTAGTATATAATGAATTATTTGGCGGATATTAGATAAGCCGATATAGCTCAGTGGTAGAGCTCCTGACCGGCAATCAGAAGGACACGGGTTCATGTCCTGTTGGCGGCATGTATCTTTTCTCGGAAGATTTTTTCAATGTAGATGAGTGTTTCAGGCTGATAATTATTGCTTATTATAATTGTTACCCTTTGTGCTATGCATAGAAATCTTGTCTTAAAAAACGTGAGTTTCTCAATTAATAAAATTTCTGTTAGCCTTTTTCAAAATTTGAATTATAACATACTGTGATTTTTCACGGGCCTGTTCTAGCATTGTACTAAAAACAAAACTCTCAAAACAATGATACGCTGGCAGATGAAAATTATTCAACAAAAACATGTATGTGGTAAAATTTTTAAGGTAACAAACAATATAACATGAAACAAAATACGGCAAAACTGGGAACGAAATTAAGTGTTCTAATAAACATCCGACGATATTGCCTATTAATTTGACCACACGAGTAGACTAGGCCTATCATAGGTATAGGTATATACTCCATATAGCCATGATAACGGCTTACCACAGGGCTTAAATTTAGCCCCCCTGCTAATGGTGAAATACATAATATTATTATGTCAAAAATATATTTAAAGTTAGCAACGCCGGGATAGCTTCGCCGTCGGTGTTACGTTTTATTTTGTCGGGCGAGCATTAACGTTAAACGTATGCCTCACGTAAACGTCCGTGTGGTTAATGAATTTCCACGTTTGTTGCCATGGTGGATATATGAATTTGCATGGATGTATGAATTTGCATTTCACGAAGAGCTAATATTTGACATAACGAAACATGAACTTTTGTTTTCTATGCGTAGTCCACAGGTGTCTTGCATAAAATGATTATTATTTTATTTTATTTTATTTTTAAATATATTCTTAATGAAATCTCAAATTGTAATATTTAATCATTGAAGACAATAAAAGCGACTCTCAAGCGAAAATTAGAAATAAAAAAATCATCAAAAGTTTCGGTCCCATCTAGGAACTGCCAACATTTTCTTCATTTTCTTAACGCATATATTTATTGGCTGCTATCTTTATGCATGATTGCAAGATGCTTCCCGAACTAAATGCTAAATGATTTCGATTTCGATTTGGATTTCGATTTCGATTTCGATTTCGATTTTGATTTCGATTTCGATTTCGATTTCGATTTCGATTTCGATTTCGATTTCGATTTCGATTTCGATTTCGATTTCGATTTCGATTTCGATTTCGATTTCGATTTCGATTTCGATTTCGATTTCGATTTCGATTTCGATTACGATTTCCATTTCGATTTCGATTTCGATTTTGATTTTGATTTTGATTTTGGTTTTGATTTTGATTTTGTTTATGATTTTTTTTTGTTATTTTGATTTTGTTTTTTTTTTTGTTTTTTGATTTTGTAATGCACATTTAGATTTAGATGTTCTTTGTTAAAAAAAATTACGTGTAAAAGCCCAGCCGGGCGTGAAATTCAAAATAAATTGTAATATTTTGCAATTTCCGTCATAATGTTTGTAATGCCATTTAATTTATGAAATATAAATTGTTATGACCAGATATATATGAAGATACTGATTATTTAATCAAATAAATTTATGAGAAGTACCTAAACCCCACACCCCTTCCAAGGCTATCATTAATGGAAGTTTTGAATTCGTTAAATTTAAACGCTTAAAATAAGCTTTTATGTATTAATCCATTATGAAAATGGCCACCATCCTCTATTGCACAAAATATCCCATCATTTTAGAGATATAATAAATTTTAAGTATTGTTTATGGTTTCAAACAAATTACGTGCCCTTAATTTAACTCCTAAATATGACGTTAAAGTTACAGCCACCGCCGTATAAAATAAACTTCCCCGAATTACGTCGTTAAAACACTTAAATTTTATGAGGATCCCACTCTGAAAGATCAACCGCTCCTCACTGCGCCTCTACGGTGACATTAAAAACAAGTAAAAATAATAAATCCACCACAAACCCTCTGGGAATGATTATTTGGCTAATGTAGGTAGTGGAGGTACAGCAAAGCCTCTCCCTCACCTCACCCTTACTGTTTACCCTCGTAGTGTGTGACAAGAACCTTGTTACTCTAATAAAGTCAAGTTCTCAGTACTTTAATAAAGTAAACGCATAAAGAAAAATTAGTCAATTTATTAAAAAAAAAAATCCTTGGTTGTTTCACAGAAATTCAAATATAACGTTGTCATCAAATCATTAAAATTATGAAGTAACCCCAATGCAACCTGCAGAAAACAAACCAATACTTTTATTTTATTTATTGTTATATTTTGTTTATATTGTTTATCTATAATCAAGAAACTAGAAGATGAGGAAATAAAGATCAGCACCCATTCAGCAACATACAGTCCGCCTCGGAACAGGAAAACCTAGTGAGGAGGACTGTAAACAAACCACATAACTTGGTATTTTTTCTTATTGTGTAATTTTACTTTATCTTATATTGTCATTAAATAAAAAAAAATAAAAAAATATAAATGTTCATTGAGCCCCACATTTTTTATGACAAAAGTTTCCCGTTAAACGGCGTTTCTAGGTAGGTACATTTCAGCTTTCTATCAATAATAATAACGTGATATAACATATATAAGAGCGCTCTTTAGTGTTATTTCACTTCCAGTGCGCATCAAATTGTAATAAGTTGACAATAGTAGTTGTCCTCTTCGGCTGAAAACTGAAGTCGACATTTAACCGAGACCTTTCAGATGACATGTTACATTCTAATTTCTGTAAAACAACCCAACCTTAGATTGTCGACTGATTGGCGTTTTAAATTTACAGAACTGCATAGGTTGATTTTTTCTTCTCCCGTTCATATTCTTCGTATTTATATATCCTAAAGCATGTATATGTTTTATAAGCCTACTTTGTTCGGCACCCACTTAACATTTTTATTTTTTGCCCCACACCATATTAAAACCTGGCTACGTCCATGCATGGTTCCATGATAACCAACAAAGCAGCATTTCAATACACCTTTGAAAAGTCATAAATAGTGATGAAAAAAAATCTTGGTTAAATAGATTACGTTATGTATTAATTTTTTTTTAATTACATTAATTTTAATAACTTATCAAAGGAGTGATAAAGTTGCACGCTGTTGAGTTGTCCGGCCTCCGTTTAATAGGTATTTTGAATAGTACCCACTGCCCAAGAATAAAAACCGAGAACAAAACTTATAAAATAATATATTTTCCTTGAATGTGTTTGCCTCCCTTCGAATGTGAATTGTTGTGTAACATTCAGGGGTGTGAAAATTTACGATTGGTCCCACTTTTACGTTCCGTGTATTTAGGCACAAGTTCCCTCCCTGCTAATGTCTCTTTTCACTTCGCAATACTCCCGAGGGATACACTTTAACTTATTTAAATTAATATCAGACCTCCCACCTACTTTATGACAACAATTTAATCCGAGAAGTTGCTCTAGGAAAAATATTCGAAATAAAAGACATTTTTCACAATATTTTTTTAGAATCTCAAATTATATACCACCACAACATTTCATATTCGAAAAAATGTTAATGAAATTTTTGTCTCCGGTTTCATTTTTGATGTTATTTTTTTCAACAAAAAATCGCAGGTATTGCAAAGTTAATGTCGGTGTAAGGGGTTGGGCGGTTACTCTGCTAAGTGACCGGAGATAACATGCAAGCAACGTTTCAATTCTGACTATATGCGAGGGTAGGCTGAAAAGTAGTGCACACGTGCTTGTACAGCGCGATCCAAATGAGCTTCAGAAGCGCGCCAGGTGGAATATGGAAGTGCCGTTCCTTCTTTATACGTACGCGCAAGTTTGAGGACTTTGAAATTCATCCAGTGTATTTTGAGAAGCGGACGTATGGAGACGTGCTTTAGTGTTATGTCAACGCAAGGTAAACAGCATGCTTTATCGAATTTTTAACTGCTGAAAAAGTGACTCCTACTGAGATTCATCGTCGGGGTGACGATGCTATTGATAAGTCAACTATAAATCGATGGGTAATAAAATTTTATGATTGAGCCTGGAAGAGCAATAATTGTTGAAGAAACACGCAGCGGACGTCCGATCATTGGTACAGACGATAACCAATCCAAACTCGCCCACGATTTGATTCAAAATGACCAGCGAATCACTCAAAAGCGTATCTCAAATTATTTTGGAATATCCAAGGAACGTGTCGGCTTCATTGTTGAACAATTAGGATACCGTAAAATCTGTGGAAGATGGGTACGACATCTTTTTATTTATCTGTGTCTTGTTTTCTTTCATATTTTTGTTTAGATTATTAGTGTTATCATTTTCTTCAATGATATATTACATTGATGGGAATAAACTTCAAAAGTTATCAAAAGAGATTTGTTCTAGTTAAAATTGATCTTATTTTAAATTTTTTTGCTAAATATTAACCTAAATGTCAAGTGAATCATATACTTGAGTCCGGGCAGATCAGGAGTCAGAATAAGAAGTGTATATATGACATGATGTATGAATGTGAATGAAAGAAGGGTTGCTTGCCAAGATAGAGTAGTGCGTCCATCCTCTCTACAGAGAAATGTTAGTAAGTTAGTTAGCTAACTAACCTTTTATAATAAGTGTCACGCTCTTTACCAAATACGTAATAAAATCCTTTTTTCTCCAAGTTGCCTCTTTCCCCTCATTTAACACCTTGACAAATCCGGGATGAAAGTCGTCCCCCACTCTTCATATTTACAACTTTCTTGCCGTAAAGTTTAATGGGGTACTCGACAAATTGTCTGCAGCAGACGGGGTACCTACCCACCCCATCGCCGGGGTACTTGACTCACCACCCACTTGACACTACTTGATAACATAGCAACACCGGCTACCACCGAATAGATAAACAGTCATAAGCATGTTGTGGGCGTGTCTGTGTGTTCATCGAGTAAGGTCAATTTTATCTCACTTGAGTTGAAAAATAATAATGTAATTTGAATCATATAGAGAACCAAAAAAGTATCTTTTAAAATTATGGTGACATTATATTATTATTATTTCCTTTTTTTGGGCAAATAAAGGGATGAAAAAGAAAGAAGACGCGGGTTCATATCTCAGCGTGTGCAAATAAATTTTATTTGAATTAATTGATTAAGCAAAAGGTACTCCCAGTATAGCCCTGGTGTAAGACCACCATTCAGAATTGAAACGTTGCTTGAAATGGCTTTAGCCGTATTTAGTGACAAGATCTTATGAAGAATAGCCAGGTACTTCTTAACCTCCCTCTTACCATATCCTCCCCCTCCCCGCTACCTTCAGCCTCACACCATACCCTAATTGGGGATGCCATCTCACTGGCTCCAGTTGAGACTCTCGTGTGGTAGCCACATAAAAATCAATTTAAAGAAACTAAAAAATTTCAACCTGAATCTCGAATTAAACGAAAGCAAAAACTGAAAAGAAAGTTGTGTTATAAAATCGACTCCAATGTGATGTAGATTCATCAGTTTCCCGCTTGTGCAGCTAATTTCCCGACACCATGTAAGTAATAAATTCCATTGCCCTTTCCGGGGTTAGAAGCCGCGCTCAAAAGATGCACCGATATATATGTACTTTAGCGTGTAACTCCTATTTTCCTACTTCAACCAATATTTTAATCAATTTTGAAAAAAGTCATTGAAAGTGAGCATGCTTCGAGCAGACACATCCACCCCACACTTCTCTTTGTTGCGACATCAGTTTTTTTTAACTTTTACATTAATTTTACACAGGAAGTCATCGTTGGGGATGTTGTGTGGAGGGTTTTTTTAATGAAAGGAAGGGCAGAAAGTTCTGGGAAAGAAAAAAGTAGGAGAGGTGGTTATGAATCTGGGGTTCAGTATGTCCTGGTCATCCGCCGCCAATACCTAGATAAATCTCACCCCGTGAACCCCGGCACATCTGCTAAGTCACCAAATTCAGCGAACCACTTGGGGTGACCTACGACAGAGGTGTTGGTTATCCAATAAATGGTTCCCGGGGCGTTGGTACTTATTCCCGCCTCCCAAATTATATATAGATAGATATTTGGCAAAGGGATCGAAGAATTGATCTTCTCTATAAATAAGTAAGATACGTGCATTTATATAAATTAATTTTTTTTTTTTTTTTTTTTTTTAATTATTTTTTATTTTCATTAATATGTTTTACATGTTGCTAAATGATCATTTTACATCTTAGGTTTTTTACTACTTTTCCATTTAAAGCATTTGCTTGTGTATGGAAAAGGAGTGTACATAAATGTGGTTATTACTTAGTACTTAAATAATTCATTTACATAAATATATGTGTGTTGTAATAGTATATAATAGTATATATTTAAAGAAAATAAAGGATATTATGGAAAACTAAGTATATTTGTATACATTTAAATAAAAGAAAGAATATTTTGGAAAACTAAGGATATTTGTAGGATAATTAAGTGGCATTAGTTTTTTTCTTCAGAATATTTTTAAAATGTCTCTTGACAGAGAGCAGTAATTGGATTTTATCATTAATGCTTCTGATTTCTTCTGGTAGGCGATTGAAAAAAGTTCTTCCCTGGTAAGTGTAATGGTGTTGTGCAAAAGACGTATTTAGTTTTGGGCATATAAAAACATGTTTAAGTCGCGTTCTGTTTTCGTTTAAAAATTGATATTTATCTTTTTCTTTTATAATTTGAATTAATGAACTTTTAATATATAAATCTTTAAATGTAGGCACTTGGAATTCATCAAATAGGCGTTCTGTTGGGTAGTCCAAGGATTTTTTTAATACAATTTTAATAATTGTTCTTTGTACAATTTCTATTTTTTTTTTTTTTTTTTTTTATTAGTGACTATTTATTTACAGGTTTGATGACAATTACAAGATATGATGATACATATATAAATATTTAATCCGTTTGTTCTTAGTCCTCCTCACTAGGTGGTCCTGTGCTGAGGCGGACTGGTAGATTTCTTTGATTTTCCGTTATTTAGTTTCTATGATGTTTTTAATACATTCTCTAGTATGTCTGCATTAATTTCTTTCACCCATGTTTTGATTTTTTCCTTAAACTTTTTTATCTTTTCTATCTTTTTCAGACTTGGAGGAAGGATGTTGTATAGTTTAGTTGCAAGATATATGTGGTTTCTTTGGCCAAAACTTGTCTTGAATTTTGGAACATCTCGTATATCCTTTTTTGAGGCTCTTGTGTCATGAATCCGAGTTTCATTAGGAGATTTTCTGTTTTTAAAATGATGTATAAGAATATTCTTGGCATATGTTTGTTTTAAATTAAGAACGTCAAAACACTTAAAAATATCTTTTGAGGGGGTTCTGATGGGTAATTTTAGTATGGTTTTTATAATGCTCTTCTGAGCAATATCTAAGTGGTTAATATGATTGGCTGTAGCAGATCCCCATACTAGAATTCCGTACTCAAGACGGGAATGACATAAGGCATAAAAAACTTTTTTTATGTCTTTCCTAGGTAGTATGTTTCTTAGGTTTTTGAAGAAATACACAAGTCTCGTGAGCTTTTTAGTGATTCCATTTATGTGTATGTCCCATCTAAGGTTTTCGTCTATTTCCACTCCTAGATATTTAATACTTTTTGCCTTTGTTATAATAGGGCAAGAGCAATGTGACTTATTGTTTTGACACTCGTGCAATTTGAGAGTGTATTCTTTACCCGGTTGACCTCTTGAGTTTATTGAAAAGGCTAGATAATTAGTTTTAATTACATTGAGCGTAAGAGAGTTCATCCGAAGCCAATTTTGAAGTACAGTTAGTCCATGTTCAGCCTCTTTATAAGTGTCCATCCAGTCCTTTTCGTGGAATAACATAACAGTATCATCGGCAAAACTAATTATGTTTCCATTGATGGGAAGTTTGGTAATTTCATTTATGTAGATGAGAAATAAGATTGGTCCCAAGACACTTCCTTGAGGGACGCCGTAGTTTATTGGAAGAGGATTGCTTTTTTGTTGACCTATTTGTACTTGTTGTGTTCGTCCTGTCAAGTACGTCATCAGTAAATTTAGTGGAGTGCCAGATATGCCAATTTTTTTAAGTTTTGTGAGAAGAATTTTATGATCTATTGTGTCAAAGGCTTTTTTTAGGTCTATAAAAACAGCCAGACATTTTTTTCCATCGTCTAAACTTTTTATGGCTATTCTTGTAAAATGTTCAATGGCGTTCACGGTACTCAAACTTTCCCGAAATCCATATTGTGTCGGGGAAATTTTTTTATTAAATTCCAGAAAGTGAACGAATTGGCTTTTCAAAATTTTTTCTAGGATTTTTGAGAAAGTGCTTAGGATACTTATAGGGCGATAATTATTTATATCATTTTTGCTTCCATTTTTATAAATTGGTAAAACTGTAGCATTTTTTAGACAAGAAGGAAAAATCCCCTTTGATATAGAGAGATTTATAAGGTATGTCAGGGGGAGGATCAACTCATCTTGGAGATGTTTTATAGTTTTGATTGAGATAGGATCATTTCCCGAAGAAGTGTTGTTATCTAGTGAAGCAATCACTTTTCTTAGTTCGTTACTAGTTATTTGGTTTAGATTTAGTGTGTTATCTTGGATTAAGTCTTCATTATTTTCTATTTCCTTTTCATAAGTAATTGGTTTTGTGATTTTATTTGCCAATTGCGAGCCTATGTTAGTGAAAAATTTATTAATATATTCCAGAATTTTGTCAGGATACTCTGCAAAAGAAGTAGGAATCATGTCAATGTTTAATTCTCCAATCATTTTCTTGTTGTAGGAGGGTTCAGAGTTAGTGATTTCTTTGATAATCTTCCATATTTTTCTGGAGTCATTGTTACATTCTTCTATTTTCCTTTTATAGTAGTTTTCTTTGGCGTTGCGAATAACATTTTTACATATATTTCTGTATCTTTTATAGAATCTTAATTTAAATATATCGTAAGGGTCTTTTTTAACTTTTAAATGTATTTCATCTCTTTTCCGTATACAGTTGATGATGTTTTGTGTAATCCAAGGTTTGATGTGCTTATTTTTATGGGATATCTTTTTTTCTATTAATGTGGTATTCGATAGTATTGTATGTTGTATAATTTCGTTAAAATAGCTCCAAGCAGAATTTGTATCATCTATTTCATAAAGGTTTGTCCACTCAGTATTTTGTAATTTTTGTTTTACTTCCTTCCAATTGGTTTCTGATATTTGCAGTACAATTTTATGATTTTGAATTTTTCCTGTTTTATTTTTGTTAATGGAAAGAATTGTTGAATAATGGTCTGTAATGGTGGATGTATATATGATGGCTTGAATTTGTTTATTAGTCTTACTGAAAATATGATCGATGCAAGTTTTGCATTCATTTGATATTCGAGTTGGTTCATTTATGAGGCTTTTGAATCCATGGTAAGCAAGCGTCTGCATATAGTCAAATTTTTTTGGATGTCCATTTTGAAGAATATCAATATTGATATCACCAATAACAAACACGTTATTAATGTTTTTGAGTAGATTTAGTTCATGAGATAGAGAATTAAGGAAAGGTTCTATGTTTTTGGTTGAGGGCGATCGATAAATTGCTAGTATGGCTGTATCATTCCCAATTGAAAATTTTAGGCAGTTTGCATTATTTATACTGATCTCTTTAACATTAACTTCTACATTGGAACAAGGTTACATTTATATGCGGATCCCCAACTAATAATAGCGTATTGTAAAGTGGATTGAACTAAGGCATAGTAGATTAAATATAGATTTTTTATTGACAAAAAATTTCTAATTCTTAAAAATATGTTTATTAATTTTCTAATTTTGTTTACTACTTGACATATTTGTTCCTTCCATTTCAGATTTTTATCAATAATTACTCCTAGATATTTTATTTTATTTGTTGTTTTTAATATTGTAAAGTTTGATTTGCAGTAGTTTTGGGTGTGAATTTTAGTATTTTCATGTATGACAATGTTAAAATTTTTGGGAGCATCGTTTAAATGTATTGCAAATGGAATTACAAATGTCTTTTCACTATTTAGTGATAGTAAATTAGTGTCGAAAAAATTCTTAAGCGTGTTAATGTCTTCTATGGCCTTTAATTCTACATTTTCCCAAGCCTTTCCACTTATTATTAATACTGTATCGTCGGCGTATGATGTAATTTGACCATGTAAAGGTTGAAAAAAAATATCTTTTACATATATAGTAAATAGGATTGGTCCAAGCACTGTACCTTGGGGGATTCCAAAGCTTGAAAGCTCTTGATCGCTATTAACATGATTGATTTTTACCACTTGTGGGCGGTTTTTTAAGTAGTTGGTGATCCATTTAATCGCGTTGCCTTTTATGCCAATATTATTTAATTTTTTTAATAGCATCTCATGAGATATGCTATCGAATGCCTTTCTGAGGTCAATAAATATACCCGCACATTTTTTACCTTTATCTACTGTTTCGTAAATGTATGAAGTTACGTTAGCAATAGCATCTTGTGTGCTGAGTGATTTTATAAAACCAAACTGGTTTTTGTGTATTATTTTATTACTATCTAGGAAATTTACCAACTATTTTTTTACTATTTTTTCAAAGATCTTTCCTATATTAGAAATTAGACAGATTGGGCGATAATTTGTTCCTTGGTGTGGATCTCCAGATTTGTAAATAGGTGAGATTATTGTGTTTTTGTAGTTCATTGGAAATATCCCTTTTGTTAAACTTAAATTTATTAAATGAGTGATGGGTTTAATTAAGTAAGTTTTCATAGATTTTAACATATGTGCCGTAATAGAATCAAAACCGGGAGACGAACCTCCTTTCATATTTTCTATTATTTTTAAGATTTCACATTCTGTTGTTGTTTCGAATGTTGAAAGTATATTACGTTTCTGTAAATTTTTATGTTTTTCCGGGTTAGAAGGCTTATGAATATTTTTCGCAAGATTTTTTCCAACATTTAGTATATCTCTATGCATACATTACGTTTTTTACGAAATCGGTGAACCACCAAAAAATTAAGGCACCGGCCGCGCCTGCCTATGATATGTCTTAATCACACTTTTCATACTGAATTAAATTTACTCGAATCCTTACACATCAATCTGTCTCTCGGAAGATCAAATCCTTGTACTACTGCACCGCCCACCATTAAATGTTGCTTTTACTTTCCAAAATACACTCATTAAAGAATATATTACATATTAATATTAAAATATTTTCAGGATTAAACAATATGTGTTCACAATTATGTCCTCTGCGTGCGAACTCTATCTAAATTTCTATAAATAGACAATAAACAGTGTTAATTTCAAGCGACCTCCCAGGTAAGTATGGTCCTGTATTAAATCATTTTTAGGCAGCATCGCCTTCATTGGTCAAAATATTGTACATATATTTTCGTATCGGTGATCAATGAACCGGTGTATGCAATTTTTAGCTATAAGTTGTTTTTAATTGTTTGTCTAGCTTGTAGTCTTTCTAGATTTTAGGCATGTATGGTAAGTTTGTACAGCGCCCTTGAGGTGATTTTTCACAAAAACGGCGCTATATAAATCGTCCAAATATTATTATTATCATTATTATTATAGATCACACTTCTAAGGAATTTATGCTCTTTGCCGGTAACACTGGCAACACTGTGAAAAGCGCGCGAACGCGTGATCTTATAAAACGATCGGCCATCTTGGATATTGACTGATGCAATAATTATAGGTTTAAATGGGAAAATTACATGAGCAAGTCGCCGTCTTAAGGCCTTTGATAACCGTTAATTACTCAATAATGGTAGAACCAACCGACAATTCAAGAAGAAAACGGGCTTTTATGTTGTCGACATGGCACGTGCTTTGCAACTTAGGAGGCGGTTATGGGTACCGCCGCCTCCGGAACCATTTATTGGAGAACCAACACCCCTGCCATAGGACGGCCCAAACATTTGGTGACTTAGCAGGGGTTCTCCGGTTCATGGGATGAGATTTTTTTACCAACCTGCTGCGCGGCGAGCCTGATCGGAAAGACTGATTGAGGAAGACCTTTTAACCTCTCCAGCCGGACTCTCTCGATTCATCGCCTTGCACCGCAGGTGGAGGGTTGGATTCATACATCCGTCACTCGAACAATCGATCCCAGTCACGATCCTACCCACCTCTCATACCTTTTTTTCCGATATGAGAGGTGGTCTTTTCCGGCTGGAAAGCTCAAAAGGCCTCTCTCAACCAGTCTCTCGCCACGCAGCAGGTGGGCATGAGCATCCGCCGCCAAGACCTGGACAAACTTACTTAAATGGTCTACAACAAATGAATGTTCATTGTAATATTATCATTTTATATGACTGTTTGTTTCCTAAATAAAAAATAAAAAAATAAAAATAAAACTCACCCCATGAACCCGGACGACCCTGCTAAGTCACCAGACGTAGCGAACCACTTGGGATGACCTATGGCAGAGGTGTTGGTTATCCAATAAATGGTTCCCAGGACCGATACCCTCCTCCCAAATTGAGAAGTTGAGACAATTTTATTTTATTTTTTATATGAATACCGCACAAGAGTAACAACTGCTCCCTGACACTGTCTGAAGCCAGTGAGACAATGGCATCCCCAATTGGGTATGTTGTGAGGCTGAAGGTAGTGGGGAGAAAAGGAGATAGGGAAGACGAAGGTGGGGAAGTACCTGGCTATTCAGAGCTGGTCACCAAACACGGCTAATGCTTTTTCAAGCAATGTTTCAATTCTGAATGGTGGTCTTACACCAGGGTGATACTGAGAGTATCTTCCACTCTGGAACGTGCCGAAAATATAACATATATTTTTTTAAATGATTAAATTGTGAAATAACACAAATTAATAACACAATCAATTACCCTACCTACCAGCTACGAAGCGTCGCGCTCTGTCAAGCTGTCTTTAATACGGAATAAACAACGTTTTTACAAACCCGCCGGTACACAAAAATATAGTTGTCATAAAAAGCATTTAAAGTTATTCATGTGATACTGTTTCTCCCGTGATTTCTTTGACACTACGACACTGTTTTTTGAATATTAAAAACTATTTATTTCGCTGTTGGAGTACAAAGTTAAACCGAGTCGTTGTGTGAAACGGTCAAGTGCGCTCATTGGACGCTTTAATAATGAGCTCACTTATCTAGGCTTCCATTGGCTTAGATTGTGTTGTGAAATATCGCGCAAATTAGTAAAAACAATGTCTGAACCTGAGGTATCTGATGATGAAGGGGACTTCGTCTCCTTGAACTCAGCAGGAATTTTAAAAGAAACACAAAATGCCCTCAAAACACTACAAGATACCTTGGTAAACACAAAGGTTTCCAAGGAGCAACAGCTGAAAATTGCCAATAATATAGCTTGCGTCCTGGGATCTGTTGGGCAACTTATTTTGGAGAGAGAAACTCTTAGAAGTGAACTTGCCTTAGCAAAAGCAAAAAACAGAGTAATGCTAGCAGAAAAGATGACCATTAAACAGGATAATTCGCAACTCAAGTCCAAAATCATTCAGCTAGAACTCGACCTTGGACCAGTGATGAAAAGAGTGGCGGATGCAACAGAGGCCAGTCTCTCTTTTGCAGAAGTGGCTAGTAAAAAAGTAAATTTACCTCCACCATTATCGCGCCTGGACGTCCCTGTAGGAAAACCGAGGCCTTCCGTATGTTTCTTTCCCAAATTATCATCGGTGGAAGACAGTGAAGAAACTAAAAAAATTATCAGGGAATCACTGAAGCCATCTCAGCTAGGAGTCAGAATTACGGGAGTAAAAAACATCAGAAACAAAGGAGTAATCATCCATACGGCTAGTGCTGCGGAACAAGAGAAGGCTAAAGTTCGGTTTAGTGGCGAAATTCCTAAAAATACAAACTAGTTATTTTTATACTAACTATGGGCCGGGGAATACGAATCTGAAAGAATTAGGCGGCGGCAAGCAATATTAACTGAATTATACGACTTTAAATTTTTTTTTTCACACATAGGAAAATGGCCATTTTGGAAGCATTCTGATTCCTAGAAAATCAAACTAGTTATTTTTATACTAATTTTGGGCCGGGGAATCCGAATCAGAAAGAATTAGGCGGCGGCAAGCAATATTAAATGAATTATACGACTTTAAAATTTGCTATAAACAGACACAAAAAGAAGACATTTTGACATTATCGAATTCGCAAGAAAACAAAGAAAAAGAATAAAGATGTTACATCACATAAAATTAAGTGTTGCCATTAAGCAGTAATATCAATAACGTAAAATAACATGTTTATAATTTAAGTACTTACTTTTTATAAATTTTACTCACTTTTGTATCACAAACCATGCTACCTAAACCTAGCGTAGCCGCTAAACTACTTGAAAACTGGGATGTTTTTTTAAATTGACGCGAGCAGGCGGTATAAAGGGGCACAAACCATGTTACACAAACCTAGCGTAGCAGCTAAACTACTTGAAAACTGGGATGATTTTTTAAATTGACGCGAGCAGGCGGTATAAAGGGGCACAAACCATGTTACACAAACCTAGCGTAGCCGCTAAACTACTTGAAAACTGGGATGTTTTTTTAAATTGACGCGAGCAGGCGGTATAAAGGGGCACAAACCATGTTACACAAACCTAGCGTAGCAGCTAAACTACTTGAAAACTGGGATGTTTTTTTTAAATTGACGCGAGCAGGCGGTATAAAGGGGCACAAACCATGTTGGGTTAGGTTAGGTTAGATTAGGTTAGGTTAGGTTAGGTTAGGTTTTATATAATAACATTGATATTGGTAACCGGTCTAGGTAACAACTTTTTAAGACTACGAATTTTCATACTTTTGGTTTAAGAATACGGCCGTTGAGATAGTCATAATTCATCAGGTTAATGTGTTATGTGATGAATTATCATGTGAAGAATTATCGTGTCGGAAAGTTTTACGTTATTGATATTACTGCTTAATGGCAACACTTAATTTGATGGTTTCTATGGTTTTCATTTGTCAAAATGGCTGTTTTCGTTTGTGTTTATTGAAAATTTAAAAGTCGTGTAATTCAGTTAATATTGCTTGCCGCCGCCTAATTCTTTCAGATTCGGATTCCCCGGCCCAAAGTTAGTATAAAAATAACTAGTTTGGTTTTCTAGGAATCAGAATGCTTCCAAAATGGCCATTTTCCTATGTGTGTAAAAAAAAATTTTAAAGTCGTATAATTCAGTTAATATTGCTTGCCGCCGCCTAATTCTTTCAGATTCGTATTCCCCGGCCCATAGTTAGTATAAAAATAACTAGTTTGTATTTTTAGGAATTTCGCCACTAAACCGAATTTTTTCCCAAGAGAAGCTACTAAGGTCAGAAGTAGTAACCGGATCTGTGACCTTGAGCGCACGACTTCCAGCAAAAAGATTACCAAGGGTCATCTTCTTCAACGTTCCAAGGGAGTTGTCTGATGAAACTTTTCTCGAGTGTGCACTAAATGGACTACAAAACATCGAGGAGACAAATGAAACCATTAAACAATGTAAGCTTAGTCATCTAGCTGGCCCTCGAACTGGACCTGCATGCCATAGGATTTACGTGGTCCCCACATATCTTAGACATGCACTCGTAAAGCAAGGACGCGTATTTGTTGATTGGACAGTCTGCGGTGTTCGTGATTTTATTGGATTGACTGTGTGTTCAAAGTGTCAGATGATCGGTCATTCTTACAAGTTCTGCAAGGAGATGACGAGATGTGGACACTGTGCCCGGGAAGGACATACCCGTGAGACATGCCCTTCAGCTGCAGCGGAGCCAGTCTGCGCGACATGTGCGAGATTTCACAAGCCCGCAAACCACCCGTCCGGAGATAAAGAATGTCCGGCTTACAAAGCAGCCCTTCAAAAGGACCTAGCAAAAATTGATTATGGCGGCTGATATTGATTTTGAGACCTCAGATCTAGAATATGAAAGGATTCAAAAGTTCGAAAACTGGACCCGATTCAAACATGAAATAGGCGATAAAACAATAACTGCAGTAAGTTTGAATATTAGATCTATTTTTAAGTACTGGAATACATTCTTAATAAATATTTATAGTCAACTAAATAACATTGATATTATCATACTTTGTGAAACCTCAATAGATGAAAACAATGTTAATCTATACAAAATTCCCGGATTCAATTCATTCCATCATTGCCGCACAAAAAGATCCGGCGGCGGGATTATAGTTTATATTAAAGAAAACCTCATATTCGAAAAAAATGATATAATAGCAACTACATTCGAGTGCGTCTACGGAACCTTTTCCGTGAACAAATTCAAACGCATACATTTGTTGGCTTTATATCGACCTCCAAATACGAATAAAAAAACCTTTCTAAAACAACTAGAAAACATTATAGAAAACATTAATATTAAGGAAACCTTTTTGCTACTTGGAGACATTAATCTTAATTTATTATGTGAAAATGACTCAATAATTTTACAGTACGAAAATCTTATGGCAAACTACGGACTAGTGAAATGCATACATGACATTACGAGAGAAGCAGTAGTAAATACCTACACAACTGCGACGTGTCTAGATCACATTTATGTTAGAGAAAGGGAGAAGTCCGAATTATTCTCATGCGTATGTGAAACAAGGATAGCTGATCACTATATAACTGCCGTGTCTATATATCTTTGTACTAATGACAGCGAAGTAAGGCACCATGAATACAACACTGCACTATCTGAAAAAAAAGTCGAAGAAATGATCATAAAAACTGATTGGAACTCAATTCAAATTCATACTGATCCAAATATCATATATCAAGATATTAAATCACTCTTCAAAACAATTTATGAAAAAAATAGTTTCAAAAAATTAGTAAAAAAAACGTACCGCCATAACCAAAAAAGTTGGATGAATAATATTCTAATAGAAAATATACAAACAAGGGATAAATTATGGAGAAAATGGAAAAACACGCCAACAAACAAAAAATTTGAAAAAGACTACAAAATATACAGGAATATTTTAAATAAGCAAATATTAGATACTAAAAAAACTTACTACAATAACAAATTCAATAATTGTTTTAAGGATATTAAAAAAACATGGAACGAAATAAACAAAATCTTGGGGAGAAAAAACAAATCCAGCTGTGACGCAGTTATATCGAAATATTTCTTGAAGACCACACCTACTGATGTAACTGCTGAAAATTTTGCTAATTTCTTTGACGATGGTGTTAACAAGTTATTACACGAATGTGACATCCGTGCGTCCTCATACCTGCTTGACGATTTACCACACTCTATGTACCTACCCAGAGCTAGCGTAAAACAAATTGAATATATTATCGGTCTATTGAAAAACTCAAAAACACCAGGATTGGATCAAATACGTATGTATGATATAAAAAAACATGTTAAAATACTGAGCCCAGTAATTACTCATTTCATAAACAGTATAATTGATACTTGCCATATTCCCGAAGGATTAAAAACTAGTATTGTTAGACCTATTTTTAAAGGCGGTGATCATTCAATTATAAATAATTACAGACCTATTTCCCTATTACCTGCTTTGGAAAAAATTCTCGAAAAATATATTGCGGTATACTTAGATGCATATTTAAATAAATTTGGTATCATTGACGAATGTCAGTACGGATTCCAGAAAAAAAAAAGCTGTGACGCACTACTAAAAAATTTTACTAATTTCATAAACACCGAGCTCAACTCTCAAAAACATGTACTTGTACTCTTCATTGATTTCTCTAAAGCCTTCGACACACTATCACATAAACAAATAATAACAGTTCTACAAATCATTGGAATCCGAGGTAAACTGCTTACTTTCTTTAGTAACTACTTATCAAATAGAAAAATGAATGTAAAAATATTGAATGTGATGAGTAAATCTAAATTTATAAGGTCTGGTGTGCCACAGGGGTCAATTTTGGGTCCAAAATTATATATAATTTATGTTATAGCTATGTCGAAACTATTTAGAAAAGCGCGTAGATTCATTTTCGCAGACGACACCGCACTTATTGTATCAAATGAAAATCCACAAATAGCGATGCAAGAATTACAAACCGACTTCGATGAACTGCTGAAATGGGCACATGATGTAGGATTAGTTATAAATGTTAAAAAAACAAAATGCATGTATATCAGATCGCCAAGTTTGAAAATATGGAATATTCCGAATCTAACCGCACATAACCTTGAATGCATTCATAGGAAAATAACAATAAATTGCCAGTGTGAAAAAATTGAATTTGTCAACGAGTATACTTACCTGGGATTAAAAGTAGATAACACATTTAAATGGGATAAGCAAGTTACTAAAATATGTAACCAGCTAAGAGCTCTGGTGAGCAATTTCTATAAATTAAAATTTGTCTTGCCTCATAGCACACTCAAACTAGTGTATTTTTCATTGGTAGAATCAATTCTCAGATATGGAATTCGAAGCTGGGGAAATACAAGCATGACTTATATTAAGTATATACAAAATTTGCAAACCTCTATCATAAAACAAATTGTACCACCAACTATATATAGACAAAGACACAATGTGCAACTCTTATATTGTGCTGAGGGCCTGCTCTCAATAAAAGGTATATTCTGGTTCCTTACTATTAAGGATAACTGGGGAGATAGTACTTATAAAAGACCACTGGTACATAGTCACAGCACACGTTTCACAGAAAAAAAAGGCCTGAAAATACCTAAAATATCCAATAAGTATGGAAGTCGGACGCTGGAGTACTGTGTACCAGTGATTTTTAATAGCTCAAAAATAATTTTGTTTTTGAGGAAAATGAAAATTTAACCATGAAAATTGTAAAAAAGTGGCTTATCAATGAAAAATCTATGTATCTGTAAAATAAAACAGAATAAACAAAAAAAAAAGAATGATTGGTGATGTTATGGCAGTTAACTTTTTAAAAATATTTTGACTTTTTCTTGAATGATACCAAAACTGTTATTTTATTTTGATTCTTCGGGAAGACTATTAAAATATTGTATTCCTATGTAAATAAAATTATTGTGTATTTTTGGCATCAAAAATATTGAAATTTGTTGTTTAGAAAATCGGTTGTTATGTTATGCCTAAATGATGAGTTAAGTTTAAACATTTTTATTTTTATTATTTATTACATTTTCTTTAAATATTTGTAATAATTAATCTTTTTACAGAGGTCTTAAATTTTTGGAAGGTACTTCAAAATTCTGAACAATGATGCTGGAGAGAATGTTGGTTCTTTTTTATTGTTTTTTTTTTTTTTTTTTGTTATTACTATCTTTCAACCACCTTCACATTAACATTTTTCTTCATATGCGCCTCCCCATCCACTGATTTCCTACTGAATTAAGGATTGGACCAGTGCGAAATAGTCTTTATTTATTTTTTAGATTACTTAATTTGAGTAAATTTCTTAATCTGATAAATATATAGATATATTTCCTAAAGCGCATATGTGACTGTTCTTCATATGTTGATCTTCAATTACACCGAGGTTCATTTTTTTTTGTCGAATGATTTAATATGGTACATGAATTATTACAGACATCTTTGTCACATTTTTTGTTATGTTTATGTTTAAATTAGAGTAAATTCTATCAATGTTAGAGTAAGTTCTAAACATATTCATTGAGAATATAAAGTTTTTTTTTTTCTGCATTTTTTGTAAGGTTGTAATTAGATTTGTATCGCATCAGTTTTTTTAGGATTAGGATGTCATTATTTGCATTTTCCATTACGATTTTTGATATTATACATATATATATATTTAACTTCTAATATAAACGAGTGTATATTAAGGTAGAACCTGCAGACAAGCAGCCATGTGGCAGCTTCGCGGGACTACTTATAAATTGTCTAAATTATATATTTATGTAATTTGTGTTTTTGTTGGAAAAAAAAAAAAAAAAAAATAATAAAATAATCAAATAAAATTTTTTTGCCACGACGGGATACGATCCCGCGACCTTCGGTGTGCGAGTCAAGAGCCTTACCGCTGGGCTACGCCGGTCGTCTTGTGCGGTATTCACATTTGAAAAACCAAAAAAAAGTTTTTTTTTTTGTAATATTACATTTTGATTGCAAGCAATGACGATAAAATAAAAAAAATCAACCCTTATTCCATTAGGTTCTGCACCAACCCCAATAAAACCCAACCAAAACGTCGGTCGGTCCGTTTCCCCCCCTGCGCATATTTCGACATTATCATATACGAGACGAGTGTGTACTTTCATGTCGTGGGAAAGTGTATGTTTTACTGCATATTATATGAAATGTGGATTTCCACAAATCCTAGCCGCGCAGCCTCAAAGGTATCAAATCAAATAGCCTTCTTTATTTTTATGTTGCCCACGAAATACACATTTCCTAACCTAAAGCTTCATATCTATATAGTATGTGATGGATTTCAGAGGGTGGACTTGTAGGTAAATATTCATGTTTGATTAAACAAAATGTAATAAATATTTTGTACTATGATAATATTTAAACAAATATCATGTAAATATTTGTGACCCAAAGCTGAACATTTTATGCGTAATAATATATTTCAAATAATTTTGTTACCATATCTTTAACATTTGATCATACTATTGTTGATGTAATCGTGAACGTATGTTTGTGATTAATGTACGGTTCGAAATAAAGCTATAAAAGGCAAGTTCGCATATTTTATGTCTTTTACATTTCTATCCGTAACACCAGTTGATATTTATTTAACATCAGTTGAAATTTAATATTAATTACTATACATAAACGAATAAAAAACCAAACATAACGCGATTAAAACATAAATAATTGGGCGATTAAAACAACACAAACAATATTTAAACATCAACCTTTTGGTTTTTTAACTGCACAAATTTTAAGTGCTTGTTTTTCTGAATCTAGCCTATCTCAACTAGCTACTAAATAAATAATTAAGCAATCAGAAGGGCAAAATAAAGTGTATAAAATCAAAAGAAATTGTAAAAGTTCATTCGGGCCTTTCAATTAATGTTCACGCATTTATTAAATCAAAATCAAAAAATATTTATTGTACATATGGAAATACAAAGGGTGTAGCTTATGGGTAGACCCCATTTCTTCCAGCTACATATAAAAATACAAAATACAAATAAAATACAAAAATAGATGTAATGACATTTGTTATAAGACATTAAAACCAAACAATAATTACATGTTACATTGTATGAGAAAATAAAATAAAAAAACTAAACAGAGTTGATTTACATCAGGTATTCATTAAGAGTATAGTGACATTTGTTTAGAAGAAATTTTTTTAGTGATGATTTGAATTTGTGTGTGCCTTCAATTTGTTTGATGTTACGTGGAAGGTTGTTGTATACTTTAACGGCCATGTAATATGGCCCTTTTTGGAATATGGTTTTGTTTGCTTTTGGTATTAATAAGTTTTCTGTGAACCTTGTAGCTTATTTATGTGTTGAGTTTTTTTGTGGAAACTTGACTGTAGATGATCGCACTAGCAACTAAAGCACAGCGGCAACTATTAAAATTGCACTGCATTTTATCTGGAATTCCCACTTAAATATTTAAAAAAAATAGCTTAAATTCCATCACAAGTTTTGAAATATCTTTTTGACTCTCGTGGTTTTTTAACGAGTTTTAAAATAGTTCAAATAAAAAATTAATAGATTTTGAAGTAGAATGAGAATCAAAGTTTAAAAGTCGATACAGAAAGCAGAATTGAGTACCCACCAAAAGATAGCATAATATTAATGCAATTCAAAAATGTTATTTTATATGAAATGCAATCGGGATTTCTGTGAATTATTCTACCCGCTCGTGCAATACGTGCAGCCGAACGCACCGCACCATGCTCCGCTCTCACTAAAAATAAAATGGTAAAATTTCTCACTTTCCGTCACGTTCCTGTATTTGCTTTGCCGGCCGGGCGGTCAGCGTTTCGGACGAAATGTGCGGATGACAAAGTGTCCCCACACCGTGCTGGCCAGAAGCGGTAATTCCATTGGAGGTAATTCGTAGAACGCCGCCCGTGATTGGCGGGTGAGGGGGGAAATGGGGTGACGTTGTTTGAAAAAAAATTATGTGTTTTTTTAAGTTTTGTAAAATAATTGTTTGTTTTCTTTCAAATATACCCTTTTTATATTATATATCGTCGAATATCATTAATAAAAATAGAAAAGATGCCGTACCGATTGAACCACATTCTTCAAAAAGGAGCAAAGAGTGTTGTTAATGAAGCTAATATTAGTGAGGTACGAATACTCTTGTGTCAAAGAACAAAGTTCCTGCAAAGCGTGAGGTTTTTCCTAGTTAAAATTGGGATAGACGTACCGTGGTTTCATATGTATACAAGTACTAACAAGTACGTGGCCTCTGGCGACAGTATTTACAAGCTAGCTTCACTTGCAGTAACCGTTTATTGACTATCCCGAGAGACTTGTAGGTACTCAAAAACTACTGAAACGAGGCAATGAATAGTTTTATTGTTTTATAGCGAACGAATTACAACTTCGAACTTTGAGAATGCTTACAAAGAAGTTTATATTTTCTATGGTACTAGTTCAGTAGGTTAAAAATAAATGGTAACCCGACCGTTGATCCTCCGACATTTTATTGGGACCTATTATAATTATTTTTTTTTTTAATTTTTAGTGCATGATTTACGAATTTCGAGCGCAAAATGAACTTTAAAAACACTTTTAATAATAATTTGGTATGGATATCAAACGAATTTGTTTGCAGTGTCGATTTTTTGTACTGTGCATACAGTACACAGGGTGTAACAGCACGTACCTGAAGGATTTTAAACAGCGATTTCTGAGAATGTTTCGAGTAAAAAATGTATCTACATGTTATTTTGCTGTCCGATGATATAAAATTAATTTTAAAAAAATGTTTTTCAAACACACGTCGCTACTGATCACATCCCTATACGACGCGACGGGATCAAGCGACAATGATTATCATGTTACCCGCCGCAATACCGTACTGGTTTGTGTTGGAAAAACATTTGTAGTGTTTTTAATTTTAAATTATCTGACAGCAAAATGACATCTACACTTTTTACTCCAAATATACTCAGGAATCAATGAATCGCTGGTCGAAATTCTGGGTATTTCAAAATCAGGTAGTTTCTGTTACAACCTATTCACTATTGTGTACATCTCTGTATAGACAAGTAGTTTTTTCATTTATGCATTTGATTTAAATTGTGTTTTATACTTTTGTTATTCGGTGGTATACGCACTCTGCACACCCCTAGGAGGACAATAAGTTGTATTTTGTTTAAGTAGGTATATCGTATTTTCCCTAAACCGACTGCATATTGTATATAAATATGCCGGTAGACCAACTGTCGTGGCATCAAACTAAACGAATCATTATAGAATAGTTATGATATTGATTGTAGGGAGTTCTGATATCGTGTGGTGACCCGAAACTCTGTCAATATGTATAAGATATTAAATTTATATTGAATTTATCTTCTAGTGAATGATAAATAAATCCTTTGGTTTTTTTTTGTTTTTTTCGATAATATTTTTGTTTTCTGTTTTTCGCTAACATGAAAAATTAAGTTACAGATGATCTAACAAAACTAACAATTCTAAATTTTTATTGAAAATACATGAATTACGGACTATGGTATATTATAATATTTTCATTAAGTGGTTCGCTATGTTTGGTGACTTAGCAGGGGTGCCCGGGTTCAAGGGGTGAGGTTTTTCTTGGTCTTGGCGGCAGATGCGTTTGCCCACCTACTGATTGGTGGGCCGGATCGGGAGAGACTGGTTGGGGAAGATCTTTTGACCTTTCCAGACCGACTAACGACCGTGCACCGCAGAACACCAGATTGATCACCAGATTCCTGCCCACCCCTCCAAATTTTTCCTGCCCAGAACTTCTCCGACTTCCTTTCCCTAAAAATACCCTTCATACAGCATCCCCAAAAACGACATAGATATCGAGGGAAATTTTTTTTTCTCAGGTCCTCCTGTGTCCACATGAGGTGTAGAGTTGTAGAGGTTCTTTTTGAGGAGAGGTAGAAGTGAATAAGGGTCTTTATTTTGGGAAGATAAAAAGTTTTTTTTTATGATTTAGATCATCTTACTAAAATGTATAATTTTAATATTTTCAATTATAATTATAAATTTTAAACTGTCGAAAACCCCTAAATAGTTGTAACTGGCTACAAGTTCATTATGATGTAGAAAACGCTACTAGCTGGTAAGACGACACTGACCGATGTTACCCGGCGTGACGTCAACATCGCTATATGCACAAGTTATACGTAAAAATGTACCCTCTATCCGTTACAATATACAGATTAATCAAAAACACCACCAAACCAATTATAATGCAGAAAAAACTTGTAGTTAATTAAACAGAATGTCGATGTTTTCGGGTCACTAGTGGGATATTTCGAAATGTCATACTAATGTACCAGACCGTTAAGCATCTCGGTTACAGCATATTTGATAAATAAAACACGGATACGTGTAAATAATATTTGATTTGTGGTGAGCTTTCGAAAATTACGTTCATCATTATGTCAAAACTTGGTATTTGGAGATATCTGACTAATCAAGTGGACGATCGATATATTTATCTACAATAATACCAGTTTACTACCAGCACTGATACGATCTTTAATACCTTCAACGTTATGGACATAAAACAACACTACTCAAGATCCATCTTAAATTAATTTACACAAAAACAACAAAACACTATATACAAAGCTACACAAACAATACACAATACCCGAGCCTAAAACAACGAACTTTTCCAAACTCCTTTTTCCAAAACCACCTTTGGGCAAAGACACTTTAAATACATAGCTTGCAAACTATACAATACACTTCCAGCTGCGATCAGACAAACTGAATCCTTGACAAAATTCAAACAAGATATAAAGAAATGGATTGTAAGTATTCGACGCCACACTATTACAAACACCTGTAAAATAAATCACACATAGACATAAATAACTATTCACATACGATCTAACCCATATAAAATAAATGAAAATAATAGAATCCTGTCAAATTGAACTCCATAAATAAATTAGGCAGAATTTACTACTTTAAGTACTTCATCTCTTTCAACATTTATAAGATAACTAACTCTCTTTAAAAGATTTACCCACTCTACCAATCACCTTTCTGTCTTAATTCTATTCAAATTAATTTCTATTTTACCTTAAATATTCTTTTAACCACGATATTCATTTATATACCTCTACATTTGTCTCGACACAAGTATATCCTAGTGAGACAGGCATCGAAAAACCCAATGTAAATATACTTTAATTTTATCGATAAATAAATAAAAATTAAATAAATAAAATCTTATTTTATAAATATATAAATAAAAAAATAGGTAAAACTATTTTTACAACCGGGATTTTTTGTATCAAATAGCTTTAGAAACATTGTAATACAAAATATATAAAACAAAGTTAAAGATGTGTAGCCAAACCGATCGTAAAATCTTCCACACTGTAACAACCCAGTACTGGGAAACGTACAGAGAAGTGTTGAAGTAAAATCTGGAACATTTATAATAAAACGTTCACTTTGAATATATGAATATTTGTCTATAAAAAACCGTAAATGGTTCGCTTTATTTGCAAACCGGGGGTTGGGGTTCGCGTTCAATCCAGTTAGAAGCATTGCATAATATTCATACAGAGGCGCGAGAAAGGAGACAATATTGCTTATGGCTGTAACATAATATATAATATAACTCAATCTGTATTGTAAACGATTCCACTATTTCAAGAAAACGTAAAAAAAAATAATTTTCTTTGTCTTTTTGCTGCGTGAAAACCGCTCATGTTTCGGTCATGAGCTGTTTTCAAGCCATTCCATTGCAATTTTCAATGGTAGTTTCTAATTATGCGTTCATGGGATTAGGTTTTCTAGGTCCTGGCAGCGGA
The DNA here is from genome assembly GCA_917563855.2 of Limnephilus lunatus. NCBI lineage: Eukaryota > Metazoa > Arthropoda > Insecta > Trichoptera > Limnephilidae > Limnephilus > Limnephilus lunatus. The sequence goes on along the minus strand of OU830602.1, from coordinate 74,995,433 downwards.
TGCTTTTGCCCAGCTACTGTGTGGCGGGCCGGATATGGACAGACTAGTTGATAAAGATCTCATGACCTCTCCAGCCGGACTCTCTCGACCTATCGCCTTGCAGTGGGAGAGGTGGATTCATACGATCACTCCTGAAGACGTTAACCCCCAGCTTCCTACACATTCCTCATACATTTTACCTTCCCAGAGCAACCTCTCCTTCATTTCCCTAAAAAAAAACCACCACACAGCATCCCCAAAGATGATACAGGTCTTGGGGGAATTTGGTTTCCTCAGGGCCTCCTGTGTAGAGATAACGTGAAAAAAACTGTAATGTAAGTTTTTTTTATACCACTTTCTCTTCCAGCTTTAATTCGCAAAATATTTTATCAAATATGTCTTTGGAAATGATTTAAGATTTTCACGGCCATACTTGATTTATTTTTAGGTATTATCGTGATCTATGCCATGTTGCTCTATATCCTTCTTTTTCCAACGTTTCGGACAGCATTGCAGTTTAGCATCATCAGGGCAGATGTATAATCCCTTACACATTACATATCGGCCTTAATGATGGACACTTTAATGCTGTCGGAAACATTGCCTAAATAAGGAGGTAGCGTAACACGGAATAATAAATTCATCTTTGTTTTTTTCACCCTATGGCCGTGATTTCAAATTTATATTTAACACTGCTAGTACATTATCAAACTATATAAAGGCTCAGTTGTTTCGCCAAAATTGTGTGGCCATCAATTGGTCATTCAACGCCATTTTATTTTTGGCAGGTGAAAGATCCCGTTAAATGCCGATTCTAAATACGTCAGCTTTTGAACAAATTGTGATCAGCAAAAGAGAACAACTATCATGTTGTTAAGCTTGTCAGCTTTGTAAAATTTGATAGAAAGCTGAAACGCACTCTGAATCGTTTAACGGGGACCTTTCAAATGTCAAAAGAAAAAATAATTCTGAATGGCCATTTTATAAAAATGTTGAATTAGTTGAGTTATAAAGTTACATTTATATCTACAAAGCAACTAGGCCTAAATAACAATGGAACTTAACTTAATTTTACCAGAAACACATCTAAACTTCGCTATTCCCTGATTGTGAGAAATTTAACTAATAAATTGTGTTGAAGTTACTAATATTAACTAGAAAATAAATTGTGTTAAGACACAATGTTTCTAATAATTGTTACAATGCTTTTTTCGACACCATCGTAGTTAGATTGAAAATATTACAAGTATTGTAAAAGAATCTTTTATTTTACCAAACACTTTGTGGGAATATATAATTATAATAAACACAATTAAATAACTTAGTTTCAATTCCACTTTATTTTATTTTTATCCAACCGGTTTCGGTTTACCCTCATTGATATATAGTATATCTCTATGTTTACCCTGAACCTTCCTCAGGGGTGAATAAAAAGACATAATTTTTTTATAAAAAGAAATGTCTTTTTATTCACCCCTGAGGAAGGTTCAGGATGAACCAAAACCGGTTGGATTAAGATAAAATAAAGTGGAATTGAAACTAAGTTATTTAATTGTATTCATTATATTGTTAAATTGATAATGAAAATAGATTTTGTAATATGTGAAAAACTATATAAATAGTAAAATAAGTGTTTTTGATTTAAAAAGATGCAGCATTCTGTTAATTAAGATTTGTTCGACATCGTAAAATCTGTTTAATCACCACGTGGCTATAAAACAGCCAATCCAATCATCTCATTCACTCCAAGATGCAGTTAAAAATAAAATACAAGTGGATCTAATAAAATCCGTTAGTTTATTATGCAAATAAAGGTTTGGTTCTCCGCTAGACTAGAACGTTGGAAATAGAACACGGAATGGGGATGAACTAAATTTATCCGCAGGGGTGTGCCGTGATTTTTCCAGATCTTTTAAAATTTTGTTACTTTTAACCGTGAACAATTTTTATTTAATATTCCAATTTTTCTACTGATGATCCATGGTGGAATTCCATTATAAAAATATGATAACATTATTTTTACTTAATTTACTTTTTGACCGTAACCGGTTTCAGCTTGTTAAATCAATCTTCAGACTTGTACAGTTTATTCTTAATCTAGGGTTTACATATAAAACATATGGGGGAGAAGTGGAGGGGGTAGTCTACAGGGATTTTATTCAATTTATATGGTTATTCCACATTTGTTGCCATGTCGTCTATGACGGTTAGATTTTTAGTTATTTGGCTATTAGCAGTAAGTAGACATAATTATCTCGAGTTTATAGATTACTTTAATGTTGTCTGGGGAATACATTATTTATAAGTAACATGAATTCATGTAAATATAAATTATTTAAAAAATAAATTAAGTCGAAATAAGTTAAATGTGTTTTATTACATAATTATTATTTGTTTTAGTAATACGATTCATAATACGTAATTTAAGTTTTGCTAAGCCGACTTCAATAGAACAAGTTTTCATTGAAAGATATGATTAATCTTCTTTGGATTTAGGTATACTGTTTATTATCAATGATCTTTGTGACAGTAGTAAAGTGACCCGACATCATCCTTTTTTTTTTTAAATATGTATACGCGGGTTTTGCATACACTGACTCCGAATTAAACAGTAATCGGTAGACCAATACCCTACCGATGGGATCCTTTATAGAGAAGGAAGGGAAATATTAAAATAATTAAGAGCAAATTAAAAAAAAAATGCTTCGACTGCATAACACAGGATAAATTAAACTTCACCGACATTTTTACAGGATTGTAGAAAATATCAAGGAGTTTGTCAACCAACTCTAAATTTAATGAAGATATAGTATAGAAAACATTATTACTAATTTACATTAATTGCTATATAATTTTAGAATTTAACTAGATTTTATTTAAGATAAAAATATAAAGACAGACACAAGGTAGGTTTACGAATAATAATCTTGTATTTTTTTACATTAACTCCACACAGGACGCCCTAAAAAAATATTTGTTTCCCCAGGGCCCATGTCCTCTTTGGGGTTGTTGTGTGGAGGTTCTTTTTGAGGTGAGGAAGGTAGTCTTGAAAGCTCACATGTTATAGGAGAGAGGAAACACAGAGACCGGAAAATTGTACTACAGAACTCAAGAACGAGGCGTAGCAACGACCCATTCCCATATGACAAATTAATGTCAACCATGTACAAATATTGGGCGGGCCTTTCGTGTGTTTCCAGACTGTGCATCGGAGCTGAAGGGATCAATGATGCTAGTTCTTCGTAGTATCTTCCATTGAAATAGAACATTCCCGCCTGATGCCTGTCTATTTGTTTTGCTCTCTTTTTATGGTTATAAGAGATGTTTGTCTCTTTTTGGGATAATGTACCTACTCACTCGAAAATTATTGAAATAGGTTTTTTAGTATAGGTACTTGGAACATCGAACTATTTAAAAAATTCTGTTGTTGACAAGTTTAATTGAAAAGGTGAACAAATTATTTGTGGCACGCCCTTGGGTGGCAGTTAGGACGACGAACGGGGGTGGTTTCAGCAGTTCCAGTGCAGTCTAAATGGTTTCAGTTTGCACAATGCACGTCCTAATTCGACTGTCTCGCTGCACTTCTGCATTCTGCATACTAGATTACTAAATCAGACTGAAACTCATACAACTACCCACAATACTCGTAAATCAATAGGTGGGCCGTTCGTGAGTGAAAGGTTACAATTTAAATTGGCCAATGAAAGTTCAAAAGAAACAAACCATACTTATTAGTTATACTAGCTTTATAACCCTGGATGCTTTTGTTTCAACAGTCCATTATCGAAATTGTTTCTTTTCTTGAACTATTGAAAACAGGAACAAACACTACGGTGTTATTTTTACACGGAGGAAGGAATAGAGTCCTCCGTGCCTTTTTATGTTTAACATTGGCAGCTATTTCAAAGCTTTGTATCTAATTTGGGAGGCGGTTTTAGGTACCTCAGCTCCGGGAACCATTTATTGGATAACCAACACCTTTGCCACAAGTCACTTAAGTAGTTCGCTACGTTTGGTAACTTAGCAGGGGTGCCCGGGTTCATGGGGTGAGGTTTGTCCAGGTCTTGGCAGGGGATGCATCTGTCCTGCACCTTTTCCGTGGCTGGCCGGTTCGAGAGAGACTGGTTGAGGGAAGATTTTTGACCTTTCCAGTCGGACTCTCTCCTTGCACCGCTGTTGGAGGGATGGATTCATATGTCCGTCACACCTGGACACACTGACCTCCAGATTCCTACCTTTCCTTCCCAAAACTTCCTATCTTTCCCTCTCTTAAAAAGACCCTCCACACAGCATCTCCTAATATGAGATAGGCCTTGAGTGAAATTATATTCCTCATGGCCTCCTGTGTGGAGTTAATGTATTTTAAAAAATGGTCTAAGTGGAGGCCTACGTTAATTTGTTTCGAGAGTTATATATTTTATTTAGTTGTAAATTTAGATATAAAAGCTTTTCCGTACGATTATTTTATAATTAATTTATACTTGGGTACTGGTCCTAATATTCCAATTATTAAGTATAAATCTAAGATAATTAAGTTCCATTTTCATCCGTGTAAGCTCTTAAGAATGCGCTACAAAAATAATTACAAAGAAAAGATTTAGTGTAAATTTACGTAAAGAGCCATAAATTTACCTGGCGAGATTGCCAAGAACTTTAATTTTCTTCAAGACGAATTAAAATTTCCTCCGCCGTGTTCGTTTTCACCTTTCTCGGGGAAAGCGCCGCGACGCCGACGTTTGAAATTGACCACAGAATGAAATTAAACTTTCCCTCACTCTGCAGATACTCTAGTTGGAACTAGCGGCAAAAACTTATCCAATGAGTTCAACGGATAATTAGTGTGGAAAAGTTTTACGTGCTTCGGGATGTTAAGGAGAGATGATTAAGAATTAGCGAAGGATTGTTAAAACTCCCGGCAAAAACTAAGTTTATAGACTTTGGCGAAGTGCTTGTCAAAAACATGAATCTCAATATATAATTAACACACAAAATTGATTATCGACTTTTATTTCTGTATTCCTCCAAATGATTCAAGGTGCTTACATATTCTAGATCTTCTACAATTTTTCTACTTTTAGCACTAGACTAGGCAGGTACCACCTACTTAAATTTCGGTCACATTGAATATGAGAAATAAATTTGATCATGCTTATTCCATAGTGACAATTTCATATTTTTAAATACAATGCATCATTATTTATAATTGATAAACTAATGTTTAAGATTTTTATACATAACACAAAGAGTAACAATTATAACTTATAATAATGGTTACTCTTTGTGCTATGCTCAAAAATCTTATCTTAAACATTAGTTTATCAATTAAAAATAATAATTAATATTTGACGTTAAGGTATTTCACCAAAAAGTATGGACATAATTTGTCTCAACGCCACCTAGTGGGAGATTTAGCACTTACAATGCCTTTCTCACATAAAAATAAAGTTGGTTGTTTGCAGGTGGAAAAATGTAATAAGCAGTAATTGTTGAATGAAACGTAGTAATATATTGAATTATTTGGCGGCCAGGAGATAATCCGACTTAGCTCAGTGGCCAGAGCATTTGAACGGAAATCAGAAGGACGCGGGTTCGAGTCCCGTCGGCGGCATGTGTCTTGTTTCGGGAAATTTTCTCAATGTGTGGGAGTGGATAGTTTGTTCGAATCTTATCTGATGTAATTTTTCTTGCTTTCAAATTAATTTTATTAAAAAAAAACATGAAATTCACCGTAAACAGAGTCATCAGTTCGAATGCAGGTACAACATACAATCTTATTACGAACGAAAATTTAAGGCGGAACTTTGTGAAGTTACTATTTACAATTAATCTTTACTACGAATCGTTTTACATTGTGAAAACCAAAAAATGTACTTTGGATAAATTAAAACCTTTCCTATCGTTTCGCTTGAGTTGAATTAAAATACACTTTTAAATTACTTTACAAAAAATATAAGTCTTCACCATTATTATTTTTTTTCATTAGAAATGTATGAACGCGTATAAGAAACAACTTAAAAAAAAAATCGATTTTATGGCAAAGATTGTCTGTGACATTTTACCTTTATTAACTTTTTCTTTTTGATAAAATTATTCACAGAATAAATAATAATATTCGTGGTGATATAAGGCACTCTAAGAATTTACAAATTTTCTTGGCTTATGCCATCTTTAAAAAATCCCTACACCTACCAGTTACAAATAACTTTGTGGCTTACGAACCGAGTTGATAATAAAATATATGCATTTTAGCAGGGAACTTTATAAACTTGTAGAACAATATAATCCGACTTGCAGATTACATGTTTATTTATAGAAAGTCAGAAGCTGGAGGAGTGTAGAGGAAGTTTAAAGTAGACGAAGCTGCATCAGTTATGTTCACTCGAGTTCACAGAGCTGTATAATATATCTGCGAACATGCCCCCTTTTCTATGGTATATATTATAACGATAGACATCCAAATTGATGGAATTGCCCTAAAATGAAATCTAGGTTTAATATATGACAAACTTTAAGACCGACCTTAGCACCAGCCCGTGGTGCGCGGGCGGTACAAGGGTGTATTTTTAAAACTGAGAGAGTTGGGTAAATTATAACACATTTGTAAAATTATTTAACTAAATAGTGCAAAAAAGTGTGCAATTTTGAATACCTATTGTTTACCCGATTTGTAATTTGTAGTTACCTTTTTTGCGCAGCCAGTAAATTGTGCACCAAAAGGGTATGGTAATTTTAAAGCAGATTTAGCCGAATTTTGAAATAATAATGTGAGTTGTCTTTATACAGTAAGATTCACTTATTGCAAAATTCATAGAAATAAGTCTTTATACTGTCAGATTCATTTATTGCAAAATTTAATCACAGAAAATGAGACAGTCACGCAGTCCCTTACATTCCGCGAAACTTGTTTTGTTCCCCTTTCCCTGATTGGATGGTCTATTAATTTGAATGTCTTCGGTTAAAACTCAAACATGTTTGTGGATAGATGTTTCACGTTAACGTGTTTAATATCGTAATCTTCAGGGAGTGCGTTATTGCATAAAATTGTTAAATTTTGTTCATTAAAAATATCATTAGAAATTAAATAAGGAGTAGGTATGTAGTACATATATATCTCTCATATTTTATATTTCAGTCCTTCAAATATGTGATAGATATTGCACAAATGACGATATTAAATAAACTAACATGGGTTCAATTCCTAGATGCGACCGAATCTTTTTCTGTTTAAAATTTTCTTTTGAGAGTCGCTAATATTGTCTTCAATGATTAAATATTACAATTTGAAACTTTTTCCAAAAAAAAAATTATCCAAGACTTATAGAAAAGTCAACTGATGTCGATGACACATAGATGGTTTGTTAATAAATGTTGCGAACAGACAAGCAGTTCTCCAACTCATCTTGGGAGGACATTACTTATTTGGAAAGAATAAAGTTCTTTTATGTTAATCTGGGATTTATTTAATACTTCGCGTGTACAAGTGGTGACCACGATATTCGGCCTAACTGGAAGTAAGATCTGAATTGAGTGAGCTCCTGCAGGCGGTACCCGAGCTCTTGGCCCCCCTGGTGCCCAAACTCCGAACTAAACTAACTGCCATCTAGCGGACTTTCGGGACATCTCTTAGCACTGCTCTCTATGTGACAAGCTCGGAAGCTTTAATATACCACAATAAATGTTTAAACTTTAGAAAACAGAAGTATAATATTGAAAAGCAGAAAACGTAGGCAGTTTTTAAAGTAACCCTTTAATCGGCAGACTGTAAATAAAGGCCTGCATCAAACACAACAATGTCTCCATTATACCCTTCCTTCAGGCATAGCTCCGGGATTAAAGCCTGCGGGAGATCAGCCCCCCTCGCCAGGGGGTGGTAGGGTGCTCGCCTACTCTGCCGCACACAGTCGCGCATTGTTCAACTTCACTAATGAAACTTTTACAATGCAAAACGCACTAATGGAAAAACTGAAATGACTCAAATTATTGGTCTGGGAGAAGGATTACTCTATTTTCTGCAAATGGGTACTTTGAAAGAGTTTTTTTTACATAAGCTCTACACAGGAGGCCTTAAAAAAATAATTTCCCTCAGGCTTTTAAGGTAAGAATAAGAGTAAGTTCTGGGAAGGAAATAGATATGAGGGGTGTGTAGGAATCTGGAGGTCAATGTGTCCAGACGTGACGGACTTATGAATCCATCCCTTCAACTGCGGCGCAAGGCGATGTTACGAGAGAGTACGGCTGGAGAAATCAAAGGAACTCCCTCAACCATTCTCTCCCGATCTGGCCTGCCATGCAGCTATTTTTTTTTGTTTTTGAATATTTATTTAGGTGTATGCAATTTTTTTTTCATACATATTGTAAGAAAATATATACAAATACAATTTAAAGACACAGTTACATTTTTACAAATACATTTTAAGAGGAAAAAAAAAATTACAAAAATAAAAATACATTTTGAGGAAACAGATAACTATGTGACAATAATATTGGTAAGATTGTTATAAATCAAAAAACATTATTTACATATAATGCACACATCCTACGAAAAGTGCTAAGACTTGAGGCTTCCTTTACGGCATTCGGCAAGCTGTTAAAAAGTTTTTGTCCTTTATAAAACGCGCTATTTTGTGTGCACGAAAGTTTAGTTTTGGGAAGCCTAAAGTCTCCGTGTCTTCTCGTAGGATAGTTGTGAACATTTTCGTGAAACATAATGTTACTCTTCAGATAATTTGGTAGCGTATTATTTTTCAGTTTGTAAATCATTGTTAATGAATTATATGTTATATGTTGTTTTGTCGTCATCATATTTAGATTTTGTAACATAATTTTTACTCTGGTAAACATATTGTATTTTAAAATCATCCTCATCCCCCTATTTTGTATACCCTGAAGTTTATTATTTTGGGCTTCGTTTCATAGGAATAAAACACTAGAACAATAATTTAAATGCGGAGTTACAATAGAATTGTAAACAAGGCGCGTTGTCTTGAGATCCAAGTTATTTCTGATCCTTTTTAAGAATCCAAGTTTTTTAGCAATTTTTTTTTGTTATGTATTCTAAGTGTTCGTTATCGATGGTTAGTATTGCCTGCTCGTTTCCACCTAGGCTATCCACAATTAAAAACTTTGTTTTTGAAACATTCAATTTTAATTTTTTTTTGTGAAGCCAAAGCGCTACATAATTTAAATCAGTTTGTAATGGGCGGACGCTTCCGCCGCCAAGACCCGAACACACATCGGGCACCCTAGCTAATTTACCAAAGGTAGCGAATCACTTAAGGTGACCTATGATAGGGGTGTAGGTTATCCAATAAATGGTTCACAAGGCGGCGGTACCCGTACCCGTCTCCCAAAATTTAATGTATGAGAAAATGATATGCACTTTAATCGTCATTTCTAACGTTAATTTTATTCTGCTTTCGGTTATTCAATATTGATGCAGTACTGAATATTTTTTTTTAATTGAAGATATTATAACGTATTTGATTTATTTTTGGGATATTATGCCGTGTTGCGCTACGTCATTTAAGCATATTTTCGGTAAGCATTACGATGTCCATCATCATGTCCATCGTCAGTTGTGTAATCTATTTTACATCTGCCCTGATAGAACTTGTTATAATATACTCCTTTTACTACTTACTAATAATATACTTTCTTTTATGTGAACACCGCACAAGAATTCCAACTGCCTGGAACCAGTGAGACTATGACATCCCCAATTGTAGCAAGTTGTGAGGCTGAACGTAGTGGGGAGGGGAAGGAGATGGACACCGGACACCCTGTATTTTCCCATGGGACAATGCAATTCTGAATATATCAAAACCAAGCTTTGTCTGTTTGTTTTTGGTTGTAGATAAGTTTATTTTGCTACTCGAATAAACTTACCTTATTATTTGAGAACGTAAATAAAAGCAACACGATACCGACCCTCACGCATCGAGTAAGTACACTAGACTCACTAGAGGAGAGAATCACACCCCCTGGGCACGCGGGGGATGAATTTGCATAGCACGTCGCAGGGTGTAACTTACCCCGACTGTATGGCAGAGCGTACGGCCAATCCTCCCCTCTGACGGAGGCTATATTTCAATCTCCCGATCTGCTTAACTTCTTCTTCCTCTTCGACAAGGCTATTTTCTTTCACAGACGCTATAATATGTTATTGCAGGCTGCAGTGACTAAGAGGGATGTTAGTTTCTGAGAAATCGATTAAATACGTAGTTGACAACGTAATTTGAAAATTTTCCAGAGCTCCTGACCGGCAACCAGAGGGACACGGGTTCGAGTCCCGTTGGCGGCCAGTATCTTTTCTCGGAAGATTTTTTCAATGTAGATGAGTGTTTCAGGCTGATAACTATTGCTTGTAATAATTGTTACCCTTTGTGCTATGCATAAAAATCTTGTGTTAAACGTTAGTTTATCAATTAAAAATAATAATGAAATTTTTCGTAGTTTATGTGTAATTAAAAAAACGGAATAAGTACTTTAAAGTTTTATCTATTTATAAATGTTCAATATTTGCATAATTATTTCGTAGCTTCATTTTCAATTAAATGCAAAAAACTAACTTAAATTTTACCACTGTTTTTAATAAAAAAAATATTCAAATGTTTTAAAATCAAAGGAATCTTCATCGGGTTATAAAGTATACTTAATTATTTTGAGTGTTAATTGACGTACTTGACCTACTTTAACCTGCGATTCCTGACACTATTTGGAGTAAAAATGTAAATGATATTTTGATCTCTGGTGACTTTTTTGATGTTTTTATTTTTTTTTAAATATCTACACCAAACAAAAAAAAATTCTTAAAGGCGTTGTCACTAGTCACTCAGCCTAGTAACAGAACAATCCTTCACCCGCCCTATCTGTCCAATACCTATTGATTTTGTATGTTTTTAGTTGAAAAAAAATGTCACCGGAGACCAAAATTTCATGTACATTTTTTACCCCAAATGATCTCAGGAATAACTAGTAAAATTAAGTCAAGTACGTCCCTTAACAACATATTTAAACTGAGGGTTTAAACATTTTGACCGAGGATTTAACCTGGAAAGAAATTTATATAATATCACAGGGAATTTTCTTTAAATATTAAAATTTTACGGTGCTCCAGATTTTATGTCCGGGTTGAATCTTTCCCAAATGAAAGACTAAACCCTTCCACACACTTTTCCACAAATGAATATCTAGTAAATGAACGCAATGTAAGTGCACTATATAAGAATAAAACAATACAAGAACAATACGTCAATCCACCAGAAACATAATGGGAAAATATTTCACCGACTCCAGATATTTTCATATCAGAGGGTTCGGCTCTGATGAAATCCTAACTGGTCCGATAAATCCTACTGATCCCTCAATATAAATATTTAAAAAATCTTTCGTAATCCTACATGTATTTAAAATGACCGACTTTTGCATTTTTATGTACAAATTTTTTGACAAATCTAATACGCCTAAATTTTGAATGAGAGAGCTAGGTATAATGCCAGTAGCCGAAATAACAAATGGTAATATTTTTATAGTCTGAGAATGCCAAATTCTTTTAATTTCATTTCCTAAATCTGTATATTTTCTTATTTTTTCAGAAACAGTTTTCTGAATATTACAAGAATTTGGAATAGCGACATCAATGATATAAGTTATTTTCTTAATTTTGTCATGTAAAACTATATCGGGTCTATTATGACTAATTGTTCTGTCTATCAGAATAGTTTTATCATAATAAATATTATAAAATTCATTTTCTAAAAATGAATTTGGTTCATATTCATAATATGGTACATTACGGCAGTCAATCAAGTTATGTTTAATTACCAAACTTTGGTGAATTATTTTTAAAACTTGATTGTGCCTAAATGTATACTCGGACGGTGCTAATACAGAACATCCCGATATAATATGTTCTATAGTTTCCGGAAAAGCCAAACATTTTCTACATAAATCATCAATTTGATTTGCATCTTTGATGATATGCTTCCTATAATTTTTAGTATTAATGACTCTATCTTGTATGGCAAGCATAAAGCCTTCTATTTCTGCGCTCAACTCTCCAATACTCAACCATTTGTTTGACGAAAATTTGTCAACATATGTTTGGTTGAGATAATTGAAGTGTTTTGCGTGAAGAATTTTATTTGACCAGGAATCTAATAATTCCTGGTTGGTATTTATAAGAATGCTGGCATTCTCGTCGTATAAATTTAATGGTGAAATAATAATAAATAATTGCATTATAATTTTCGTTATAATCTCTGCTTCCAAATTTTTTCACACACTGTTTCGAGTTAAATGTGTTAAACTATTTATATTTTTAATAACCTCTTAAAAATAATTTACATATTTATACTATTGTAGGATTACATGCTTGAAAAATTCTTTTTAAGAGTGTGTCTTATAATATTATTGAATGTATCATTGAAGAGTACCACACTAGTACATTGTTATTACTGCCCGTTTAACGTGCAATACTTAAATTACGTTTGTCTGTTATAAAATAGAAATAAAATTAAATATATAGTAAAATACATCATGACCTGTAATTAAATAAGAAATGTACGCATTAGCAGAATGTTGATGTCATCTTTTAAGATGCTGTGTAGAGGGTTTATTTGAGGAAAGGAGAGGAAGATCTGGAGAGAAAAGGGTATGAGGGGTGGATGGGAAACCAGGGGTCAAGGAAGATCTGGGAAGAAAAAATATGCGGGGGGGTGGGAAACCAGGGGTCGGTGTGTCCAGGAGTGATGGACGTTTAAATTCATCAATTCCACTGCAAGGAGATGGGTCGAGAGAGTCTTGCTACAGAGGTAAAAAAGTCTTCCTCAACTAGTCTCTCCTAATCCGGCCAGTCACATAGCAGCTGGGCAGAAGCGTCTGCCGTCAAAATCTAGGCATTCCTCACCCATTAACCCAGCCACCTCTGCTAAGTTACCAAACGTAGCAAACCACTTGGGGTGACCTAAGGAAGAGTGTTGGTTATCCAATAAATAGTTTCTGCCAATACCCGCCTCCTAAATTCTCAATTGCCTGCTCATATAATAATAACTAAAAAAAACTATATTTTTCAGGTTGGTATTATTTTGATGATTTTCACTGGAGAGTTTTCGAATACTGCATAATTTTTAAAACATCGTTGGTCAAAAGCTAATTCTTTCCTTTAAAAATATTCACAACTTACGCCACTGAAAGTACTGACACGCACGAACGGTCCCCTGTGTTAGGCAAAGTGATTTTGAGTGTAAGTTTGAGTAACTTTTTATCAGGTCACTTACTAGGGCCTTCTTAGCTCGAGGGGTTTCGGAAGGGTTAAGGGTAGGTTTGATGTAGAACTTGATAATATCCTTAAACCTTTTGCGGTCGAGCGCGCAATGGTCATATCACCTGTAACTTGAAACTAAAAACTTAATTAAATTTACGACCACTTTCATCAAATAAAATGAGCGACTGCTTAGCGGTTTTTGCATATTACTAGAGAGAGAACTACACTAATGGCTTGCACCAACGAAACCGAGTGGAATATTGTCTTAAACCAACGACATCAATGTGGTAAACTTTTCAAACATAGTAGTTTATGAAATTTTTAAAATTAATTAAACATTAAAAAAAAAAACAACATGTAACGGGAAAGTGAAACAAGTTAGACTTCCCTTTAGAAAAAGACCAAATGTGAAAATTCGTAAAGAGCCATCTTTTTTAATTCATCTAAAAGAGCAATGAAGGTGTTTGTGATTTATCAGAAAATTAATTTTTATTCTAAAAATCAGTGTGCAATTCACACTCGGTAGAAGTGCAACCTTCAGAAAACTAAAGTAGACAAGAGTGGGGAGACTACGAAGCACCGCACAAAGAGGAGACCGATAGGCTACGAAGCACCGTACAAAGAGAATAACGATGGGCTACGAAGCACCGCACAAAGAAGAAACCGATTATATTATCTCATTCTCTCGCCGGCTAAATCCTATAGAAGTATGTGTTTCACTCTTTTTAGTGTCGTTACGTTTCGTGTCATCGAGATTCAAATTACAATGGTGCTAAAGAAGTTTTCACTTAAAAAATTAATAAGTAAATAAAATGTTGCAAATATGGACAGATCATCATCATCATATTAGTATGGTTGAGATGAAAAAAAAAAGTCAAACACATACTTCTATAGGATTTAGCCTGCGATATAATCGGCCTCTTCTTTGAGGGGTGCTTCGTAGTCCATCGGTCTCATAAGGGCTATTTCCCTCCATTCTAAAACAAGGTCTCGTTATCCCTATTTTTAAAACTGGCTCCAAACTTGATATTAGTAATTATCGTCCTATTACGTTGCTAAATTCCCTCTCAAAAGTATTCGAAAAGATCGTCAATAATAGTCTCGAAACCAATAACTTAATATCGCCGCGGCAATTTGGTTTCAGAAAACATAAAAGCACCAACGATGCTATAGCCACAGTCACTGACCATATTTCTGGCCACCTGGATAAGGGCTTGAAATGTCTGTCGGTATTTTTCGACCTATGTAAAGCATTTGATACAATCTCACACAGCAAATTAAAACGCAAAATGTTTAATATAGGTATTAGGAACAAAGAATTAGGCCTCCTCTCCAGCTTCTTATCTGACAGATCCCAATGTGTTAAACTCAGTACCACAAAGAGCCAGAATTTGCCCATTAGTTACGGGGTCCCTCAAGGCAGTGTTATAGGTCCAACCCTCTTTCTAATATATATTAACGAGTTATGCAACCTAGATATCGATGCCACTATTATCAGTTTCGCCGATGACACCGTCCTGCTCTTCCAAGCAAAAGATTGGCTTACCGTTTATTCCAAAGCGGAGGAAGGAATTCAACAGGTAAAATATTGGCTTGACTCGAACATATTAACTCTAAATGTACAGAAAACTAAATACTTACTGTCTAGTCTCACCAATATCCCAAAGTCAAACCTACCCCCGCCATTAAAAATACACGTATGTAAATATACATCTCTAAACCGGAACTGTGACTGCCCATGCCTAGAGCAAGTAAACATTATCAAATATTTAGGAGTAACCTTCGATACACACCTAAATTGGAAGCAACATATACATAATACTACAAACAAAATCCGCAAATCTATATACTTTTTCAAACAAACACGCAATTTCCTTTTAAAAACAGTATATTACTCACTGTGCCAATCTCACATTGAATACGGAATTTTAGCCTGGGGTAATGCATATTCCAATGCCCTTGATCCCATCATGAAAGCACAAAAACTAATCATAAAAATAATTCTTAAAATGCCACTTACTACCAGCACGGATACTATATTCAATTCCTTCAACGTTATGGACATAAAATAGCTCTACTCAAGATCCATACTAATTAATTTACACAAAAACAACAAAACACTATACAAAGCTACACAAAAAATACACAATACCCGAGCCAAAAACAACGAACTTCTCCAAACTCCTTTTTTCAAAACCACCTTCGGCCAAAGACACTCTAAATACATAGCTTGCAAACTATACAATACACTATCAACTCCGATCAGACAAACTGACTCCTTTACAAAATTCAAACAAGATTTTTAAAAATGGATTATAAGTATTGGACGCCTCACTATTACAAACATCTGTAAAATAAATCACACATACACAAAAATAACTATGCACATACAACCTAACCCATATAAAATAAATGAAAATAATGGAATCCTGTCAAATTGACCTTTAAATAGATTAGGCAGAATTTACTTCTCTACTTCATCTCCAACATTTATAAAATAACTCTCTTTAAAAGATTTATCACCCTTCCAATCACCTTTCTGTTTTAATTCTATTCAAAGTGATATGTATTTTACCTTAAATATCCTTGTAACTGTAATACTCATTTATATATCTGTACGCCTGTCTCGACACAGGTATACCCTAGTGAGACAGGCATATACATAAAACCATTGTAAATATATTTTATTATAGATAAATAAATAAAAAAATAAAAATAAATAAAAATATTTGTGTTGTGCTTCGTAGTCTCCTCACTATTGTCTGCTTTAGTTTTCCGAAGGTTTCGCTTCAACCGCGTGTGAATTGCACACTTTGTTTTTTTTTTACATATATTTCATTGAATCAAATTTAAAAAATTATAAAATAACTTGAAAATAATTTATTAGCGAACAGTTTCAGTGTAGGAATTTTTGATATTTCAGAAAAAAGTAATGTAAAAACCAGCAAAGTATTATTACTTATTACTTATTACCAAAGCCCTTCCAAAATAAATATGTATGAAAAAGTCTGCAAACGAGTTCAGAATATTCAACGATGTAAGAAAAGTAAACAAAGAGAAATGAAATTGTTTAATTTCACGACTTTATTATGCATGTTCGCAGGTAAACAAAGTATTTTCCTTGGTTATAAGGTAAAAATAAATAAAACACGACTGTACATTTTATATTCAAAGTCCTGCCTGCTCGCATATGAGAAATAGAGACATTTAAACTAGAAAAGTAATATTTTAGCCTGTCTTCACATGGCATCTAGTGCCATCTACCAGCGGCACTGTAATCAGATGGTGGGGAGGCTGTGTTTGGTCCAGGACAGAGGAGAGGATAAGAAATGAGAGAAGATATCTCAGAGCATCACACACACCCCATATGTAAATATTCATACAGCCCACAAAGAAATATTTCCCACCCTATTTCTGCTCCTAGTTTTATAAGGACTTTTGAAGATTGAAGAGGGTGAGAAGTAGGAATGGTTTTCATGAATCAGTTTCTTATGCAAAAATATTATGTTATATTTATTTAACCTGCAATATGAACGTATCTGATGTATTTTTAAAGTACTTAACTATTTTTTTGTACTTTTTTTTATCCTTTTAACAATTTCTCCTATATAAAACACAGTCGGGTTAGTTTAACCATTTATAACTCGAGTTCGGCTGAACCGATTTTTATAATCTTTAATTTGTTGGTTTTGTCTCGAAAAGCAGAATATCTATTAAAACTTCGCAAAAATTCGCTAAAAAAATAATTATGATGAAAATTCTTTTCCTCAAACATTTTGTATGGAACGAATTCTCATCTTTTGAAAGAGCTGCAGGAACATTTTGATATGTATAATATTGAGTACTGAGTGAATTCCAAAAATCCAAAAACGTCAAATGTCAATGCGCTGATTGTTTTGTTTTTGTTCTTAAACATATAATGCTGCCCCTCTTCCTTACACAATAAATGTCAACAGTCGAAAATGGGTCAAACGGTGAACGTATGTCTGAATCCCTCCAAAGAAAAAATGTCATAATTATAATAAATCCCCGTCACAAGTAAGCAAGAGGAAAAGTAAGAAAATCACAAATAATATAAATCTGTACCCAACGCCATCTCTGATACTGACAAAAACAAAACACGGACAGTTGCGCATCGATAATGTGTAATTTTTAACTTAATAAAAAAACTGAATTTAATTCAGCTAATAAGTTAAAACAGTTATTGATGCTGAGGCGGTACGAAGTTCGCTGAGTCTGCTAGTTTATCATAAAAATACAACATATAATAATTAGCTAAAAATAATAGAAATAATAAGAAACATTATTCCACATCAACATATGAAACATGCTTTTACTTGCGTTATGTACGAGTATGTATAAAACGCCTAATGCTTTGTACTATTTGAAAAGCTTTAGGCCTCTTTGCCGTAGCACCGCCAATATTAAAGTGACATTTCACCCCCTTTTCTTATGAAAGTAATATTCAGCTTTTAGGCCCCCGCGCACATGATCATTCAGGCCCACGCCCACCCGCCCGGCGCACCCTCCACCCTTATGTGCTCCTGGTAATGGAAAATCTTCAATATCAACACTTTTACTTTGATATTTCCAAATTACCAACACATTTCCACGTATGCTCAAATCGCAGCAGTTAAACGGTGAGCATTTGTCATTTTTGTGCATATTTGCTTAGGCCTTTAGGCCTTTAGGGAATCACCACCTGTTGTAGGTAGGGAGTTTTATCACATGGATTTTTTCTCATAAGCGAAAATATTTATTTAATTCGTTTCTTTTTGTCATTTATTTTATGCCCTAAGAATCAATTGTTTATGTTAATTAAAAATCAGCGTAGTTGCACATACTCTCCGAAAATGAATTTGTGGAGTGAAATCAATAATTTATTATTTATTTTATATTTTTATTGTATTTATTAGCGTTATAAACAGACTTTATTAATTAATATAAGGATATTTAAGTCGTTGACCAATAAAATAACGACAATTTAAAATTTAAGACCAGAATACAAAAATGCACAACAATACATATACCTAATATATAAACAACTTTGATAAAGTGCACCTTCTTACAAAAAGTGGTCAGGCGTGTAACTGGCTGACGAAGGACGAAAGTAGATAAGTAATTAGGGTACGTTGTGAAGCTGAATGTAGTGGGGTGGGGAGGAGAAGGAGATGGGAAAGAGGAAGGTTAGGAAGTACCTGGCTATTCAGATTTGTTATAATATATTTATTCCGACAGATCTGGCCACCAAACACGGCTAAACCCATTTTAAGCAACGTTTCAATTCTGAATGGCGGTGTTACACCAGGGCGACACTGAGAATATCTTTATGTGATACAAATTTTCTGAAACAAACACTGAAATGCGAACATAATTCTTGGTAGCAGGTAACCAGGATGAATATAGGGCACAAAACACATTCAACGCAAACTATCTGAATACGCCGTATCAATAATATAAAACTTAAAATAATATATAGTATATTTGCGGCACGTTCCAGAGTGGAAGACACTCCCAGTATCGCCCTGGTGTAAGACCACCATTCAGAATTGAAACGTTGCTTGAAATGTCCTAAGCCGTGTGTGGTGACCAGGTCTGAATAGCCAGGTACTTCTCCACCTTCCTCTTCCCCATCTCCTTCCCCTCCCCGTTACTTTCAGACTCGTAATATACCCCGATTTGGGATACCATAGTCTCACTGTCTCCAGACGGGAGCAGCTGGAACTATTGTGAGGTATTCGTATAAAATAAAATTGTAACAAGAGAACGAGTCGTTTCTACCAACCTATGTATTTCCTCTCTTCTACAGCATGGAGCTATTTAAGATAAAATGGTAAAAATGATTAAAAAACACTTTCCGTTCCACAAAGAGACTCTACTCTCAGAATCCAAGAAGACCCTCAGAAAAAATATTTTCCTCGGGGCCTGTGTGGACTTAATGTAAAAAAAAAACATAGAAGTTAGGGTAGGTGATAATATTCATCAAAATAATTGCCACGAAACCAGATTTCATTTTATATAAGAACAATTTCACTTTATAATAATTTTATAACGGCGTTACCCCGATAGGGTGCAAGAATGTTCCGGGGCGGTCGGACGGAGAATATGATTTGGGGATTTTAGATTGATTCAATTTTTCAGCAATTTTACGAATTTCTTCCGCTTCCTTCGCGGAATGGGCTTTTAGTAAGGAAGATGGAAGGGATTGGAAAAGGGGCAGTGAATTAAGGGATTGTGAGCTTTTATTCAATATCGAATAATTTTATTGTAAATCGAACTTCGAATTTACGTAGTCGGAAAAAACATTAAGGTATTTATTGTTATCAGTGTTTAGATCTCCATTTTAATTATAAGTTAAATTAGTAACTTAGCATTTAATAATATTCTTATTTAATTTTTTAAGGCTTATTTATAAATAAGCGGAAATCCCCTGCGTTTTAAAACCCCCGGGAAACCCCCTGGGCTTTTTTTTAATTTTTTTCTTTATTCATTTGCATAAATATTACGGTCAGTGTAGTATCCGCTAGCTTGCTTCAGTGTGGCAACATTAACGGAAATAGCCGAACGCTTCCGATGGCACCCGAAGTCGGTAATCGGAGGCAGGCAGCGCGCGGTGCATCGGCCGCTCAGCGCAGCGTTGCCAACTCTACGTCTTTTTACGTAGATCTACGTATTTTAGGTCCTTCCTGAACATCTACTAACTTTAGTCCAGAATCTACGTATTTTTTGTCAAATTGTACAAATTTGCAAAATAACAACTCATTAGGCTGAAGAAGCATATTTTCCGTTACTGGTGGCGCCCCCGTCTGCGGGGCAAAGTATGTGGCGCGGACTCCAACAAACGTTCCGTTTCATACTAGAGTCCGCGTCGGAGTTGGGATGTCTAGGGAAATTACCCTAGATCTAGGGGAGAAAAATATTTTTTAGGCAAAAGGGAAATCAGCACAAATCTAGGAAAATTTCGAACTATTACCATTAAATTTTTTTTATTGGAGTTGTAATCTTCTACTTCCCGGTAATATACACAATTTCAGACAAAGGCATCGCTAAGTTATTTATTGCTAGTATTTGACCTTAACTGTTTACTCCATATTCATGTTTTTTTTTCCTAAATATTGCCTATTACCCCACATTTGCATAATTACCAAAACTATATTATACTATAAACCTTTCTCAACGTGGGCAATAAATAACGCCCCCTTGTGGACGTTTGAGACTTTCAGGGGGCAGTAGAAGACCCAAAGAGAGGGCGTTGAAGTGGCAGAGTGATGGTGAGGGCAGGTAAAAAATATAGTCTAAAAAGACAAAAAAAAAACACGCTCATCACGTACTAATTAAAGCAAAATAAACTTTAATATTGGTTAATTTTTGTTATTTTATGTATTGTGATCATTTTTATCACGTGTGCAAAAATTCACATTTTTTTTTATATATGTATAACAGATTTACAGAAAGAAAATATTTGGTTCTTAAAAACTAATTACAAATAAAGTTATTTCTTGTTAATGAATCTACCCAATTTAAAAAAGAAAACACTTCTCATGTTTCGGTAGTTGAGGAAGTGGAAGAAAATTGAATCCATTAACCCCCCCCCCCCCCATAAGAAAAAAGGGGGTCTCTAAAAAAAAATCTCAAAGTAGGCGGTGAGCAAAATTGAGAACCGAGAGTGAGAGGCAAGGTTGAGAACCTATAATAAATCATTAAAAAAAAATTAAAATTTGCAAAAACTGCATTAAAAATAATAGATACATTTCAACTTAATTACTACAAGAAATAACTAATTACGTTCACCTACCCTAACTTCTATATTTCACTCAGAAAAAAAGTACGTAGATCTACTAACTTTTCATAATCCAAATTATACGATTCTACGTAATTTTCTAGTCCGATCTACGACTTTTTCAAAAAACGGGTTGGCAACACTGGCTCAGCGTTCATTCTGTCCGAGAGCCTAGCATAGGACATACTATTATACTGTGTACATTATAACGTCAATAAACTCGTCTATTACGATCATATTCTCTTCATTACAAATTCATTAGTTTTGTCTTGATTAAAAGTCTATCGAGGACATTACAGTTACATTATTTGTGGATTTTTCTACCACCATGCTAGGCTGATGCCTGCGTTATGGTGGTCGATGCTTACTTACTCAGATTTTTTTTAAATCAGATGGAAATATTAACCTTCATCTTGTTTTGAAGATCAAGTGTGCACATTTTTATCCCACCCGCCCGCCACGTGGCTATCCGCCATAGAAAGTCTTCTTCTCATAAATAGATATATAGAAGGCAGATAGTAGATAAATGGACAAGTTCTGCGTGTAATTATTATTACGCTTGATAGCTGTATTGCCTTCCGAAGGTAGTATCAAGCAATGGTTAAGCCGCCACTACCCGAATTTCTAACGATTTCTTACATATCTCCCTTAAACATGCTCTTAAAAAAATACATGTTATTCTTGAAGATAAAATCTAGGCAATCCCCGCGCTGAAACGCAAATTATATGCTGTTTAAGACAACCCCCGCGAGTTTTTGCTCTGTTTTAAACGAGTCGTGTTTTATTAAACATTTTCATTATGATTTTACCGCTTTAAGTATTAGTGCGCTCTTCTAACATTCATAATTACATATCTCTCTATCTTCTTCTTTTTGTGCCCGGTTACGGCGCCTTTAGCCACGTATAGACAATTATTTATATTATTTCTATATAGGTGCTCATTTAATGAAAAAGAAAGTAGTGTAAGGAGAATATATGACACAGATGTGAATGGTAGAAGAAGTCGTGGACGCCTAAGGAAGACATGGCACGATCACCTGAATCAGACACTTGTGTCAAGCCACGTCAAGAGTCAGAATAATAGAAGAGTACGTATTAGACGATGTATGAATGTGAATGAGGCAAGGCGTTTCGACAAGACCGAGTTGTTTGGCGGTCCGTTCTATCTAACTTAAGATCGTTAAAGTGGGGCCTTGGCTTTCCCAAATTAATAATAGGTCAGCTTTTAGCAGAATTAACCCAATGAACCTTTTAAACATCAAAATTTTTACTAAGCACGAGGAATTTGCTAAGATATTTTAGGATATAATACTCAAGGACAGAAATACCAAACCCCTAAGAACTAATTTAATTTAAAAAAAAAAAAACTAAGATTAGACTTTCCACTTCTACAACAAATATTTTATTTTTTCGATCATTGATGAGGTTAAGTAACACAGTAATAATGAATTCACATTTCCGTATACCACACGAAGCCAAGATTCCATTGTGAGGACACAATCGTTTGTACTTATATGAAGTTCGTTTTAATATAAAGTCCCAGATAAAAGGTGAGATACCCCTGAAAGGCGATGTCCTTACATTTACAAGGTTCGGTGAGCATCCATTGTGGACACCTGATCAAAAAGCGTACCCTTTTCGTAACACTTCAAAAGGTTTTACGCAGTTTGTTGACTTCAATAATCTTTATTGTGAATATTTATTATATTTTGTTACCTCATAAGGGGCAGCAGCAAGTAGGGAAGCACTATTACATCGCATGAAAGATGCGAACCCTCTTCCTTTTGATAATACAAATTGTGTTTACTATAAATCTTGCAAGTAAAAGATATAAAACTTTTCAGGGTTTCCTCAAGGAACTCATATAGGGCTTTTATTAAAATAGTCTTTTGTGGGACACTCGCAATTTACCTTTCCCGTTCCTTTCGACTTATTGCGATGATACTTAGATAAGTAGATAACAACATAAAATTATTTTCATTGGTTGCCTTTTTGTATTTTCTACCCTAAAGTTAGTATAACTTTGCAATCTTTGCATTAACAGAACAATTCTTTTTATTTATAATGAATGCAGAAAAGATTTTTGTGGAAAATATGTTGAAATATTAACGACAATCTAGCAGCTAAAATCCCGATCCGAAGATTTTAGCTGCTAGGCCCTGTGGGCGGTTTTTGGTTCGCCTTCGCTCAGTTTAAGTGTGGGTGACCATTTCATAAATCCAATAGAAACTGGTTCCAAAAATAACCGGTTCCTCGGATCCAATGACAGCTAGCCACCTGGACAAAGTAACCGTGACAGGCAATGATGTCATAAATAATATATTGACGCATGGTATTATTATTCACAACTGTTAGTTACAATAAAAATCATATATTAACATCCATTCCCGGAGAGAATCACGAAACTACAAATCCAATAGTATTTACGCCTACCAGCCGTGTCGCCCTTTTGGCATTATTGGCTACTTGAATTAGGTTCTATTACAAAAGTAGATTTTTAACAAACTTTAAGTACGAAGACGATTTTGCGTAAGACGCGGCGTCAGATATCTATTCTTTCTTAAATTTCAACCGTACAGACGCAAGGCTATTAATAACGTCCGATTTATTTAAATACTGAGTATGTTAAAATTGTGTCTGTTGGCTTTTTTCACTTATTTTTAAGTTTACATAAGTCATTTTATAATAATTAAAAATACTGGTTTTGACTCTGTAACCCCGGTTTAATGAACTCTTCGATTTGCTTTAAACGTAAGTGCCAAATATTCAAAATTGGAAAGGTTCATTTGGAGAATCCAGACAAGCGATAAAGCACCTACCTATAGTTAAATATTTTTAAAAGAAAATAATTTTAATTGCCATTTTCAAAAACTAAACGGATTTGTCGAGGATTCAGACTATTTGTGACTTTCTGGGTCTGCGCTAGGTATACAACAAAAAACGTCAATGTCCTATCCCAAAAAGTCAACCTGTCGACAAGAACAAAATAACAGGAGCACAGAAATATCATCGGGTTATTTGTCTTAATTTCCACAGCGCAATAATGAAATTCTGTAACAATTATTTTCTTTACTAACCTGTAATCCAGCGGGTAATCTTCGTCAAATTCTTCGGTAAAAGACTGCAATGGAGGACCGGAGCATAGTTCACTCAACATCACATCTAACTCCGAAGAGAGAGTGTTCAGCAACTGGAAAATAATAGAAAAATACCATCATTTCAATATTATTATATAGGCATTAAATATGGAAAATAGTTCTGCGTTCACCAATCAAATCTCAGAAAAAGCAACTTTAAAAAGTGAAACCCCAGTAAAAGACACCTGTCGTGTTTACACAATTTGAAAATTTTATTGATCTAGGGGTTCTTTTGGAAAGACGTTAGAAAGATGTTACTTTTGAAAAAGACGTTGATCATGATCACCAGAGCAAAAAAACTTCTAGGTTTTGTAATTTTTCAAAAACACTAAAACCTATCTGAACCTCATTCGTCTACACCCGGAATTCTGTTCATAGGTTTGGAATCCGCGCTACATTGTTAATGACGAAATCGAGAAAAACGAAACTACCGGAGGCTTGTCGTTTTTTTTATATCTCCACACAGGAGGAAAGGATCCTCCACACATCATCCCCTCAGGGCCTTAGGGGATGCTGTGTGGAGGATCGTTTTAAGGAAGGGAAAAATAGGAAGTCTGGGAAGGGAAAAGGTAAGAGGGGGTTAGGAATCTGGGGGTCAAATATAAAAGCTTTGCATGCAATTTAAAAAAGTTTTAAAACACAGATATTTTATTAGACTATTTTAATCATAAATGTTATTTTCATCTTATTTTTTGTCGTTCTATGTGAAAATAATTGATTCCCAAAGTTTCATAATACTTTTGTTCAAATTGCTATCTGAAACTTCGGTTTTATAAAGGTCTACACGGGTTAACATTTTGCCCACTTGACCTTCAGAACAGGAGGAAGGTATTTGTTTTCGCGAGAATTCATAAATCCCCCCCCTTTCTTTTTCCCACCCCTTATATTCGAATTTCGATACCTACCTCTTGATGCACAATCGTTCAAAATAAGAGAAAAAATACTGTTCACATCATTGATATCTCTATGGTCCACATCTGATTTCAAAAATGATGTGTAAAGCGTGGGCAACAGCTAGTAAATAATAATAATTACCTAAAAGCTTCTCAAGATGGTATCATCTTTTTACAAAATCATCTTGTTAGCCTTAATTTACAATCATAGCCACTCTGCCACTGGAGGATATTACTCCATTTTCTTGTACCTAAATAACACAATAACATCATGTTGTTCAGTAGCATCGCCTTACTATTTATTACGTAACCACGACATCCTTCATTTTCTAGCAAGACCACATTAAAATCTGTAATTATCCTTGTTCACCCAAATAAAAAAACATACAATTACATTTCAACAGAATTAAGAAATCATGATTCAGAACTTTTCCAAACACAAATCTTATCATGTTTGTACGTGAATGACACGGATGTGTCAAAACCGGTAGCAGAAAAAAAATCAACTAACAAATTTACATAGAAAATAAAACAGTAAAAACAAAACGTCTAGAAATTGTTACTACAAAAAATAAATTTTAAAGGTTATGCCCATTTATGTAATATATCATTGCTGAATTTATCTATATATTTTCAATCATTGACCTGGTCGGCGATTTTCAATAGTTTATATTTTCGTTTAGATTTATTAGTTTTACCATCTTCTTCGATGATACAAAACTTATTATTCGTACAGGTAATTTTCTTGGGCACTGAAGCGAACTTTTAACATAGTGTGAGTCAGTAATGTTGTGTATTAGGTACCTAGTTTGAGGATTCAGGCTCCAGTACGTCGCATCCTGGAAAAAGTATCAAAGTTCACGGTCTAAGAGGTCTAAATTACAGGAATTAGTTTGCGAGTGTTTTCGCTAAATTGGCCTCTAAGTATTATGGTTCATGAATATGAGTTTCCAAGTAATTTCGCGTAACAAAATAATGAGGCCAGTCGATGTTTTTTTGTCTTTATAGACATGCTAAACTTTCTTACAAATAAAATTGATAGATAGATAAACAGACAAACAGATAAACAGACATACAGATATACAGAGAGGCATACTGAAAACGTACGGATGGACAGATAGACGGAAAAACAGATGACAGAAAGAAAATCGTCGGAAAAAAAACATACAAACCCTGAAAAAAATATTTTGTTTTATTATTTATTGAAAATGAACCCTTTTTAGAATCTTAAGAATAATATTTGCCCGATAAAACACTTTTCTACAAGATTTCAATATGCTTACAATAATTAAACCGCATTAAAATACCGTTAATATACTTTTTTACGTTAGCTCCACACAGGAGATGAGAGGAAAACTTACGAAACTGATCAATCAAATCTTACGAAACTGATCAATCAAACTGATTGATCAGTTTCGTAAGATTTGTAAAATAAAACATTGTAAAATTAAAACTGAATAAACATATTTAAAAAAAGGAGCCGCTGAGGTAAAAAATCACTCATGACGTAAGTCATCTTTGGAGATACTGTGTGGAGGGTCTTTTTAGGGAAAGGAAAGAATTCTGGGAAGAGAAAAGTTGTGAAGGATGGGTAGGAATTTGAAGAACAAAGTGAGAATTGTCCAGGAGTGACGGACGTACGCATCAATCCCCCTCACAGTGGATAGGTCACCAGTCACTCCCGATCCGTCCCGTCACGCAGTAGGTGGTCAAATGCATTCACCGCAATAATCTAGAGTAGTGTTTCTTAACCGTATTGAAAGAATTGCCCCAACGCTCCCCCCCTCCACCTCCACCGAAATAAAAAAATGATGAGAAGTAAAAATAAAACACATTAGATTGCCTCAGTTAAAATTTTTTGCATGAAAGAGTATTTAATTTAACAGAAATTGTCAAATTGTTGCACCTTAAGAAAGTGTAGCAATGTGTCAGTGTGCATAGCTCGTGCATGCATTTTGCATTTTCTATGTTGACACAATGCCCACTTGAACTTCCGCAGCGCCTAAATGCTAAAAATTTAAAAAGGCCCCCCCCCCAGACCTCCAAAACGCCCCCAGGGGGGCGCTGGCGCTCCCGTTAAGAATCACTCATCTAGAGTATCTAATCTATACAAACCTCACCCCCATGAACCTGAGCGTCCGTGCTCCTATCACCAAACGTAGCGAACCACTTGGGGTGATGGTTTTCCAATAAATGGTACCCGGGGCGGCGGTTACCCATACCATCCCCCAAATTGATACGTTATGAGAAATGATACTGTTTTTGTTTTTAATTGTTTTTTCTTCATTTCATAATTGATAATGATGTCTTATAATAATAATGATTTATTGTCTTCCTTTCTTTACAAACATCTAAAGATAATGATATCCTCACTGGGATTTCCCGTGCTGAGGATTTCATTTACATATTATAATTTAATTATTAGAAATTAATATGAATTAGTTATAAACATATAGGTATCATGTAGTATTTTAAAAAAAAATTAAACATCACATAAAATTGTGTTTTTTTTATAATTCAGTTCAGTAGATTCGGTTTTAGTCTGTATTTGATATCAGTATATTTTCTATTTCTGTTCTCCCTATATTTAGTATCCAGCTTTTTATTTGAGATTTAAATGTTATACTGTTAAGGTTTTTAAGTGAGAGTGGTATTTTATTGTAAAGTTTAATACCATAATACAAGAAGCTTTTTTGTCCAAATGATGTGTTAGTAGTTACTTGTTGGATATGTTTTTGACCATGAGATCTAGTGTTTCTAATGTACGTGTAAGTTGTCATTTCTTGGGTTTTGTACTTATGAATGTAAATTAGTATAGTTTTAGAATACAGTTGTTTAATTGACATGATGTTAAGATTGTTGAAGATTTCGTCAGTGCTAGTTCTTAAAGGAACTTTCAGTATAATTTTCATTATGGATTTTTGAGTTTTAATTAAATTTAATTTGTCGACATAGAATTCTCTATTAACATTTAGAAGTTAAAATATCACAAAACGTTTTTTTTTAAACTGAAGCTTTTGCTTGTATGTCCCTCGTATGTAATATAAGTTTTTTTTTCCCGTTGAACACGAACAACAATAAAGCACCTCTCGGTACAATACCCCTTTGATTACCGAATTAAATTATAAAAGCCGGTTCTGTCCGTTGATTGACTGAGGTGATTACCCGTCGAGTTAACAATGCGTGCGATTCCCGGAATGGCACGTTATTATACCAGTACCTACCGATATTCCTACACAATATAAAAGTATTATTAGTGTTGGTATCAGACACGCCACGCGCGGGCCCTTGTCTGCAGGATTGGATTTGATCATTGTTGGTGACCACTGGAATGGGATAATGTGCAGTATAGTCATCGCAGTGCATTTCTTGCGATGTGTAGCAATGCGCCCTAAATCAGGGGTATAAATTCAGCAGTTTGCTACATTTTTTTAAAAGTAAAATAGGCGAAAATAAGAGTATTTTATCAAGATTTCAATCTCAACTCTATCTTATTTATCTTTATTCCAGTTAACACATTCCTCTTTTAAAAAAACTGGGCGATTGGGCGGTTACTCGGCTCAGTGACCAGTGACGACATAATATGTAAGATTTTCTTTAATTGCAGTTTAAGATGGCGGACATTATTAGACATCAGAAACTGTTGTCTGTCATTGTTTTGCATAACTAATTTATGTGAAAAACCTTCGTATGTATTTCGTTTTATATTTTAAGTGTAGTTAATTAATTGTTAATGTGATTCTAGGTAGCTAAATTATTTAAGATATTATTGTTTAATTTAATTTTGAATTTATTGTAGTCAGATTCTGATCTCAGCTCTATTGCTAGTAGATTAAACCACACCACACGTGTACGTGTAGTAAGTAGTGTTGTGCAAAACTGGTTTGCATTAATGGCGTACATAAGCGACCCTGTGTTTTGCCTATTGCTCTCAACGCGTACCATGGCGTGGTGGGACTTTTTAGAATGATCTTTATTTGTTTACGTATGTTACTGTTCGGTGTTATGGTCTCGCGTATATTTTTTAAGATTTTTAACGGCAACGGCAAAAGCAAATGACAGATGATGATTGTATGTGATATATAGTTATTTTCAAGGTTTTGCAACTTTTTGACGATTTAGTACCGTACCAAAAAATTATTTATTGTCTAATGGCAACTACTGCATTAAAAATATCCGTAACAAAAGATAGGGCACTCTTGGAAGTCCCTAGAAAAGGGGTATGAAATTTTTCTAATGCTTTTGAGATCTTATCATAGTTTCACATAAAATATGCACTTTGTTTAAACCATCAATGTTATTATTATTACTCATAAAGATATGTTCATACCTCGATACAGATACATTTCCTTCTCTTCTCCATCTTGGGTTATATTTGTGGGACCACAAAATATATTTCACATCACTTAACACTTATTTATCGTGTTTAATTTATGGAACTTCATTTTTAATTATTATTAACACTTCACAATAGATTTTATGAAAACACCAAAACAAGCAAGAAACAAAAATGAAATAACTCCTCAATAATATCACTTTAACTTAAAATGAGCTCAATCGGGTGTTTTGAATAAAATGATGAAAATGATTTTTTTTTTTTTTTTTAATCTTAATGAATTAATTTTCTATGGCGATTTAAAATTTGCCTTTTTCTATTTGTCACAAAGAAACATGGTCGTTTTTATTCGCGAATTCGGCGGCGTTGACGTCACGCCACGTTAGTGACAGCCGACTTAACAGCCAGTTTCGGTTTTTATGCCTGGGAGGCTGAAGGTAGTCGGAGGGGTAGGAGATGGGAAAGAGGGAGGTGGAGAAGTACCTAGCTATTTAGATCTAGTCACAAAACATGGCTAAAGCCATTTCAAGTAAAGTTTCAATTCTGAATGGTGGTCTCAGGGCGATACTGAAATTATCTTTCTTTATTCTTTGCTTTGGTGGTTACGCAATTTGGGGATTTTTCGACCACCATGCTAGGCACATGCTCGTGTTATGGTGGTCGCTATTTTCAATGTATAAATTGTGAAATGACACATATCAATCAAATAAAATTTACTTGCGCACGCCTGGATTCAAACCCGCGATCTTCGGATTGCTAGTTGAAAGTCTTCTCCACCACGGAGGCCGTTGGAATCGTTTCGGAATGTGCGGCCTTTGAAATCAATAATCATGAATGACAATATTAAAACTAAACATTTTTAGTACAATTATTAAAATCAGAAAAATAAACTTTAAATCTTCCACTAATTTTTAAGAGTATTCATAAAAAATAGCCAATTACCAAAAAAAAAAACATTGTAAAACCTACGTTACTTTGCTAACACAGTATCTATATACCCATATACTTAAACTATTAAATAAAAATTATTCATTAACGACGAGATATTTTTAAAAAATGCAGAAATTGTACCAACGGCCAGAACTTAACAAACATACTATGAAATTAAAATAATCATAACAATTGTATTGCTACACAATGTAAAACTTGTAACACCGCCTACAAATATGAGTAAACAGTCTACAGATTAAATATATATACACTCTGCATAAAATGCAATAATATAAACGAAATGAGAATACGGTAAACTTGTTACTTTAAACGAGTTCTGTTTACAGAACCGGAACTTGACTCACACGAAACAGCTGTTGCAAAAATGCATTGTAAAGCAAGGCAGTCGACAAAATTATGAATTATTGATTGTGTAAAGAAATTTTTGTAAGGTTTACTATACTTATCAATCAACAGCATAACCAATCACACTAACTTGGCAGCTTTTTAAATGAAACGTCAAAACTAATATTAATTTCGGAAAACGTGGGAATTGAATCTTTAACTTTACGACTTTAAATCAAATGACCACTTCAAAGGCAGATTTGAAATAGATTAGTACTGATGTGATATGGTATTTTGTCGTCCAAAAGTATTGTAGTGATTAATTTTTGGGGTATAATGTCGTCCAAAAGTAGTGTAATGATTAATTTTTGGGGTATTGTCGTCCAAAAGTATCATAGTGATTAATTTTTAGGGTATTAGGCATGTCGTCCAAAAGTATTAGAATGATAAATTTTTGGGAATTACAAGTACTAATCAAGAGTGCAATTATGCCGTGTTGCGCTTCCTCCTTCTTTAGCCAATGTTTCGGACAGCAATACAGTATCCATCAACAGGCACATTACACATCTGCCCTGATGATGGACACTGTAATGCAATGCAAGTCTAAAGAAGGAGGTAACGCAACACGGCACAATATCTTAAAAATAAATCATTATAGATTAGTACTGTTAGATCGGAATAATTGCGCAAATAAATATGGCCGTTTAATATGAAAACTTGTAATTAACATTTAAATACGTATATAAGGGGTTGAATCCAAAAATTAATCTATTTATTATTTTTATTATTACGAAAATAGTTTTTATTATAATATTATACTCGTAACGCCACGTTTATAAAAGGCAATTTAGTATAGGTACATTATTACAACATATATTTAAGAAACTTGCACCCATTTCTTAAAATTTGCAGAAATTAACGCGGTCTTGGAAAGGCCGACAAATGCCCGCATTATGTTAACATCAAAAAATATAATAAAATTTGGATAGTGTAATAATTATCCAATGGTAATATTTTGATCGATTTTTATAAATATCAAAATTGCACTTGTCGGCTTTATTTTATTTTTCACTAAAATATTATTGAATTTATAAATCACTAACAAAGCAAACACACGTGGTAATACGAATAATTCATATCAAAATGAATCATATTCGGAATATACTCAACAAATGAGTAAGTATAAAACTGGGGTTAAAACATATTCCAAGGGCCGAACTAGACTTTTGAAAACTGATGTTAAAATGTTAATGGCGCCTTTACAAGATTTAATTTGCAGTAGGTACCTACTTAGTCTATGAGCTGTAAATAAAGTGTTATTTTATTCAAAGAGCCTGTATTATTGTTATTGAGTTTTATTCGAAGCCATAATTTCAGAATCTATTAAATTAGAATATAAAAATAATAAATAGATATATAAGTAAATTTGGCAATCTACAATATCCAATATCGTATTTATTGTTCATATTTTCGTTAAAAATAATAATATCTAGTCTGTTTCAACTCCTGATGGATTATTTTATAAATCCGAACTATTTTACAATATAACAGCTATTTGCAATGTCTGTAAATAAAAG
The DNA here is from genome assembly GCA_917563855.2 of Limnephilus lunatus. Taxonomy (NCBI): domain Eukaryota; kingdom Metazoa; phylum Arthropoda; class Insecta; order Trichoptera; family Limnephilidae; genus Limnephilus; species Limnephilus lunatus. The sequence continues at coordinate 74,963,192 of OU830602.1, read as the reverse complement.
GTTTTATTAAAGTGAAAACTTCTTTAACACCGTTGTGATTTTAAACTCGACGAAACGAAAAAGCGACACTAAAAAGAGACAAACACATACATCTATAGGATTTAGCCTGCGAAAGAATCTTTGTGTGGTTCTTCATGACCTATGGGTCTCCTCTTTGTGCGGTGCTTCATAGCCTTTCAGTTTTGTCATTATTTTAAGCTTTTAATTCTACCGCGTATGAACTGCACTTTTTTTCCAGAGTCCCAACTGTTTCCGTCTGGGTCCATTGAGCCTATGGCAACCCCAATTGGGGTATGTTTTGATACTGAAGATAGTGGGGAGAGGAAGGAGGCGGGAAAGAGGATGGTGGTCTTTGGCGATGTGGTGATGGCGATGCTGAGAGTAATTTCCACTCTGGAACGTGCCACAAATATACCAAATATTAATTATTTGAAATGATTCGTTTGTAATATAACACAAGTCAATAAAATAAAATATTTTTTTACAATTAACTGATTTTCACGTTAGTTTAGGAAGTTATTTTAGTGTTTCATAAAGCGTGTTAGAATTTTTCTTTCGTAAAAATCGTACCAAAAAAATAGCCAAGTAACATTATTACTACCTTTACCGTATTAAAAATAAATAGTATACAAATCTGATTTGCTGGCCGCAAATAGCTCAAGAGAGAAATAAATGGAATTCTTTAGAGGAGGCCTTCACCTTCGTCTGGGAGAGGGGTTCTTGCTTATGAATAATTTAAGATAACTATAATAATAATAATATTACTTTATTTCACATAAAATTGAACAATAAAACATATGTGGAAACTTTGACGAGCCAACTAGGAATGGATCCTGTTTTAGGCCAGTCAAATTGACAAATTTAATTTCATATTACATTGTTTACTTACATAACATGTTATTTATAGCAGGAAAAAGTGTTAATTATGTATTCAACTACATTACATTTTTCAATAAGATTTTAAACAACATTAATTATACTTTTTCTTACTTTTATAACTCTCTAATATACCTATTTGGAAAAAATAAAAGGCTTTTTATTTTAATATATTCAAATCTAGTACCCGTTATTCTTTACTGAAATTATTTATTTACGCAGTCACATATTATTATTACAAAGAAGAATTTGGATTTTCCTTAATGTTACGTCACTATGAATGATTGATTTTTTTTCAAAATTATTATTTAAAAATATCATTATTACTTTAAAATAGTTCAACTCTGGTCACACGCTTCGCTGGTCTCCCTAGCGGAACAATTCGCCGGTCGGTAATGTAGGAATCCCTAATACCCTCCTCTCCCATCCGTGGAGCTTTTATGCCATCAACGTTTAATCCGTAATTGGCAAGTACCTACCAACTAACTACGTGGCCATTATCATTACCTGCCTTACCGACTGGCGGTACTGCGGTTCAACCAGCGATAGCTGGGACGAGTTCAACCATACGCATCCTACATCCATGAAGCTAATTTTGTGTTATTTATTTTAGGACTAGCGATTTCACGGCATGCGTTGCAATGCCAAAGAAATGCCAATGCAATGCCAATTGATAAAGAAATCGTTTCTCCCTGTGTGTCCTTTCCCATTCATCCCGTTACCCTTCCACCTCCTCTTCCCCTCCCGCGTCCCCTTCCCTTCACATGATCCCACTCCGCCTCCCTTCCCTTCTCCCGCATTCCTCTCGCCAACTCCATAGCGGGAATGCGTACATACATCAAATCCCCAAAGTTTCATCGCAATCCGATGAATGGTAAGCGAAGCATAATTTCATGACGCCAGAGCTCACTTTATAAAACCATCGCTAGCATGCGCACATCAAAGCCCCAAAGTTTAATCGCAATCGGATGAATGGTTTAGTAATGCATAGACAACTCACAAACATACATAGAAGCAAACATATTTTGATTTTTATTATATAGATAGGTAAAAAGAAGATACCTACTGTAATCCCAAATTATAAACGTAGTGGAAATGAAATAAACACAAAGAGATTCCCCATTTACTCCGTTCCTCTTCTAAAATCTAAAGCTGAAGAATGTAATTGAAAACTGAGGTTTTCAGAAAATATATGTTGTGAACAGTAAAAACTATTATCTCAGAATCGAGATTCATTCTAAGCCATTAGGATGATTCTTGCCAGCACCTATTTACCTATTTCTTAATTTTTCAATCACGAATCACAACGAATTCATTTTCAATCACAAAATTAAATAAATATAGACCTAGAAACCTACTAATAACACCGGTAACAGTATCCGGCCTTGTGGGACTCCTGTTAGAATGTCAACCATCTTGTTCATTATTTCATCTCTTATTTTATTTGTGGATATTTCAGAACAAATTTTATATTTCATCAGTTATTTTCAATGTCTGCAATTGAAATTTCAAGTGATGAGTACAACAATATAATATTACCCAATATTATATAGATAGTTGAGGCATGTGATACGAATTCTCACAGGCTAGTGAGGTCAATACATTCTTCCACTACGCTTCGAATCGGAACTATGATGGTGATATTCTCCAATGTATATAGGCATACAGGTTCTATGAAATCTCTTCCATTTTCTCATAAGCTACTCATTTAACAGATAAAGTGGTTGTAGCGGTCAGTGTGACACTTTCAGCTTTTTCCACACTGCTGCTCCTCTCATTCTTGTAAGTGCCAAAAAGCCGGCTACTCACCCCTTCGTTACCATAGCATCGCTATTGTTTCAAGGGAAATCCAAACATCGAACGATGTCGTTGTATTATTGCACTCACTAATTTTGCTCAAATCTTCACGAAGTTGACAACAACAAAGGATAGTATATGGATTAAGCAAGAACAAAATACAGAAATATAAAATAATAAAACGTTTCCTAAACTTTTTACATCTTATATACAATTTGGGAAGCGGGTATGCGTACCGCGGCCTCGAGAATTATTTATTGAATGACCAACACCTCTTCCGCAGATCACCCCAAGTGGATCGCTATGTTTGGTGACTTAGTCGGGGTGCCCGGATTCAAGGGGTGAGGTTTGCCTCTGGTTTAGGTCTCTGCTACTCAGGTAATAAGGATTTTTTCCTCAGGGCCTCCCGTGTGGAATTAACGTAAAAAAATACCTAAATAAAATAATCATCAAAATCGAGGTTTTGTATTCCCCTTGTTTCCTACTCCAAAATTGGACCGATTTTTAAGAATTTTTTCACCGTCTTTTTCTGTGTCTTTACTTTTTGGTTTTTCAAAAATACTAGTTTGTGTACTGAACGTCTGTTGATGGCTTTCAAATCAAGCAATTTTAGGGACATTTGGAGTATCGTAACTCTTATAAGAAGTAACTTATCAAAAAAACCATAACGTACAGACTTGTCAGTGATCAATATCGAAGTTGAATACCAATTAGGTACTACTTATAAATTTGTACGTAAAATTTCGTCCTTGATTGCTTTTTATTTGGTTTTAGACAATGGTGTCTAGCCGAACTGTCAAAATACTCGATGGCTTCAACAGAAACTTTTATTACTCACAGCAAAAAAAACGTATCGAAAAAACAGTCTACCCTTACTGATTACGGTATCTCTTGACTCGACCCTTAATGAAAAAAAACGTCTCACTGTAATTACACATTTTTTCTTGTTTCGTAGCCAGTTCCATCGCCCGGGGTGCTTTATTTACCACCCCCATTAGTCAGAGCTTTCAACAGCCTCCCCCTTTCCCTCCCTGACTCACCCCCCACCTTCTGTGTCGAGGAAGGTTTTCGATAAACATTTTCATTTATTAAAAAAGGCTGGAGAGTTTTCCCATACACTCGCCGATAAGTATTTTATTTAATAACGTTAAATCGTACATATTTTTAGCTTACTCTAGTGAAAATCATAAATTGCCGAAATTCGATTTGAAATTACCATATTAAATCTTTTATTCAAAAATTTCAACGACATTTATTATACGTTATTGCAAATGTAGAATTTATATACCTACCGAGAACGAAAAAATAGTGATTTGGTTTAAACGAATTGAAATTTATTAAAGGTTTTTAATATTTCTTGGGGAAACACCTTTTCCAATAATCAATAATTATAATAGAAGTTTGAAATTCGATGTTTGTGTAATAGTGTGTTGGCCTTGACAACTTTGATTTTGATTTAGAAACCGGTGAGTGGCTGACTTGACAAATGCTTCAAAATACGAGGCACCTAGGCGCGCGACTTTAATTCCATTACCTTAGTCTTATTCTAAGTCTTTTATTCAATTATATACTAGCTAAGTCCTCTATCATTGTACCGATTGTACTAGCAACATCTTCCACTTATAATGATGGTAGTAGGAGTTTTCAAATACTAACTAGGCGCGCGAGTTTAATTCTATTGCTAGCTAAGCCCTCCATCATTGCACTAGCAACATCTTCCGTTTATTTTTTCCGTTTTACCGTTTTTGGTAGTAAGAGTTTTCAAATATTATCAGCTTGACGTTAGCATTCCACATTGGAGGGCTGGTATCTCCCATGATGTATGGTAGTGAGGCAAGTAACTGACAGAAGAAGATGAAAGTGGACTCTAGTAAATGGCAAGGAAATACATGTAAAGACTAGAAGAGCAAGAAAAGGCAAGAAAAAACAAGAAGAGCCAAAAAGAGGTTGGACGAGCTAAAGGCAAGGATAGGTAAGAAGAGGCAAAATAGGTAAGAAGATGCAAGAAAAGACTGAGCAAGAAGAGATATGCAGAGGCAATAAGAACCAAGAAGAAGCATGAAAAATCCGGAAGAGCCAAGAATACAGAATGCTGTAGAAATAAAATCCCTGAGGCGAATGTATGCTAAAACCGTGTATGATAGTGTGAGAAATGAGGAGATTCGCAAAGAATACAAGGCTACTTCAGCAAAATGAGTAAGATAAAAAAAAGGGACGCTTAGATGGTTTGGGCATGTAAAGCGAATGAACGTTGAAAGGAATGTAAAGAGAAAGTTTATAGATATGACAGAATATATGTGAATTGTAGAAGAAGTCGAGAACGCTTGAGGAAGACATGGATTGATCAAATAAATCAAATACCGGGTGAGTCGGCCCATGTCAAGAGTCTGAAGCTTTTATATTATGAGATGATGTATGGATGTAAATAAAGCACGGATTGTGCGCCAAAATAAGTTGTTTAGCGGTTCTTCATCTTTGCCTACCCCTGCGGGGATACGACGTGATGGTTAGTTAGTTAGTTAAAAAACAATTAATATAGAAACTCGAATAAACCGATAGTAAAACTCAGTAGGTACATTACAAATTGTTTTTTACTTTTTTCTTTATTCATTGCTTTGATGGTCACATAGTTTGTGGATTTTTCGATCACCATGGTAGGCACATGCCGGTGGTCGATTTATATTTGCTTTTTACGACATCTTGAAGAAGTTTCGACCAACACAACAGTAGCATGTGCCTAGCATGGTGGTCGAAAAATCCTCCAATTTTGTCATAAACAATGCAATGATGAAAGAAAAAAATAGTTGCTTATTAAAATAATGCATTTTCCACGAAGTCTTTAATATTTTATTCAATTTTATGATAGCATCGGCTTTTCTACAATTGGGTCACCTGGGGTTAGTTTGTAGGTACCAAAGTTCATTGCTTTCCCGCTTTGTACCAAGAATATGTTTGTCATTCAGTTGCTAGGCGACCAACCAAACACCATGCTGCATATCGTGATTAGCTCCATTAAAACACCATCAACTCCTTGACTCTACCACCTCTAAGTTCTCGATTATAGCCGTATACACGGTGTCCCAAAACTCGTGGTACAAACGGGAAACTGGTGAACCTACATCAATCACATGTTGAAAATAAAGGTAAAAATAACTTTTGGAGCCGGGTTCACATTTTGATGCATTTTAAAAGGTAGTAAATAGCTGATTTTTTTTCATGTTTGATCTAAAAAATTCCAACTTCGGTCTCGATTTACTCCAAAACAAAGCATAAATCACAAAAGTTTTTCACAAAATCGACTCCAAATGTGATGTAGATTCATCAGTTTCCCGCTTGTACCACGAGTTTCAAGATACCGTGTATACTCAATAGCTGACTGAAAATACTCATAATGTAGTATAAATAATAAATAAATAATGTAATAAATATCCAGTATAAATAAATGATAATGTCCTACCAATACATACATCACTGATAAACGGCCTTTCGTCTTGCTTATGCCTACATACATATTTTTTTTGTGTATAAGGGATAACATGCGTGTCAGTACTTTGATAGAATTTAAAAATTCGAAAAGCTTTTTTTATATTAGCTCCACACAGGAGGACATCTATGGGGGTTCTGTGTGGGTGGTATTTTTAAGGAAAGGAAGGAAATGAAATTCTGGGAAGGAAAAGGCATGACAATTGGATAGGAATCTGGGGATCAGTGTGTCCAGGAGTAACCGAAATATGAATAAATCCGTCCACCTTTTTTTTTAACATTAACTCCACACAGGAGTTACTGAAGAAAATAATTCCGCTCAGGGCCTATGTCAACTTTGGGGATGCTCTGTGGAGGGTATTTTTATGGAAAAGAATGAGAGGGAGGTCTGGAAGGGAAAAATATATATAATATAATCTTAGGTTCAATATATCCAGGATATAAAAATATATATAAGATAATCTTAGGTTCAATATATCCAGGAGTGACGGACGCATGAATCCATCCCTCCCACTGCTGTGCAAGGTGATGGGTCGAGAGAGTCTGACTGCAGAAGTCTAGGTTAGGACTCCCTCAACCTGTCTCTCCCAGTTCAGCCCACCACGCAGTAGGTGAACAAACGCATTCGACACAGAGATATATATGTAGCTATTTAGGTACAAATCTCACCCCATAAATCCGGGCACCTCTGTTAAGTCACCAAACGTAGCGAACCACTTGGGGTGACCTATGGTAAAGGTTTGTCCAATAAATGGTTCCAGGGACGGCGATAATTGTCAATCTCCATTTTCAATGGAAATTTTCCTTTTTGGATCGGATTCTTACAAAAATATGGATTAAATTGTAAAACAAGTTCCTAACGGTAAAATTAAATTTAATAACGATGAAAAATAATTTAAGCAATAATCGACACAAAAGATACGTCTTCCATTTAATTATGAAAAAAATTCCCCATTAGACATTATTGGATGAAAAAAGGTCTCGAAAGTAACGTGCGAATATTTAAATAGGAACAGAAAAGCGTTTTAAAAACCATTTAAATTCCATTGGCGTATAGTGAAACCAGTGCACATCCCGAATATACATCATTCCGCTGCCTTTGATTGCATTTCTGGTTGCAATTTACATTTTATGAAAAGATTTTAATTAAAAGCCAAGATAAAATGGCCGCAGGCTAAAGTTTCCGTCAGAGGGAGAGCTTCTCAGGGATCAAAGAAATTAATGGACATCGCATAATAGTGTTTGCACTGCTCTGATTGTGTTTGGGGAAAGTCGTATTATTGGCTACTAGTTTAAACATGATATTCTTTTTCATATTTTATTGGACAGTGTGGTGAATAGGTTAATTATTTAGTTTCAACATCCTTCGGTAGATGTCATTAATACAATTAGTTATACGAAGTTTTGTGGTATCTCAACAGATGTCAGTTATTTTAATTACTTATTTTTGGGATGTTACGCGGAGCTGTGTTGTTGTGCTACCTTCTTCTTTACCCAACGTTTCGGACAGCGTTATAGTGTCCATCATCAGGGCAGGTATGTGACACATAACGATGGTGTGCAACATGACAACATGACACATGATGGATACTGTATCGCTGTCCGAAACGTTGGCTAAAGAAGGAGGTAGCGCAACACGGCATAACACCCCAAAAATAAATAACGAAAATACTTTTGGCCGTGAAAATCTAAAATCATATCAGATGTCAGTTAAGTATTTTTTTAGAACAGTATCACCTATCGTCGTTCGTGACGTATTTGGTAGTCGGGCAGAGGCCACCAGTCTCGCGGGCCGCAGCGGCAGAATAACTAAGGGGGCATCCATAAATTACGTGAGCATTGTGAGCACAAACGGGGGGGGGGGGTCCAGCAAAATCTCACGTTACTTGAAAAATATGCGAATTCGCCCAAATTAATCTCACTGAGGGGGGGGGGGGGGGCTAGATTGGAAGAAAAACTGCTCACGTAAGTAATGGATGCCCCCTTAGAGCCATGGCCAGGACAATGAAGTTAAATGTTCATTGTAAGCTATACGATAACGTAAATAAGGCAACTTGTAATCTCAACGAACCTCGAACTTATTTGGAAGTTTCTCAACACAATTCAAGTAGTCTTAATCATTGGGATTAACAGCAATTACTTCGTAACATGATACATTATTTGTATACGTTAAAATATAAAAAAAACACCTTTTTAATCTTAGTAGAGTTGGCAGATCACTCTGTTTTCAAAATTTTAAAACATATCTGGAGCTGGTAAGACCCTGGCATCCCCAATTATCGGAGTATATTGTCAGTCTGACGGCAATTAGGAGGGACGGAGATAGGGAAGGGAAAGGTTTATTGGAAACCTGGCTCTTCAAAGCTGGTCACTGTACACGGCTGTTATCATTGCGAGCATTGTTTCGATTCTGAACAGTGGCCATAATGGTTTTAATTTATTGACCGAGTATAGAGAAGCCCCGTTGTAACTCAATCGCTTTGCATTTTGATTGCCTGTAATTTTTTTTCTATACGTTCCGTTTCCGGTTCAAGATGGTGGCCGTTAATGATTCAGTAAAGAATCGTTTTTCAAATATGATATCGTCATGTTTATTTGTAATCGCACTTTTTCAATATAATGGTACCTACATGAATAAAGTTTGAACAAAATTGTCATAGAGATAGAGACGTTTTCGAGATTTGGACAAATTGTATAATTCCGTATTTAAAAAAGTTGAATATATTATGATTTACAATTAAGTAAGTAGGGATATACGAGTATACTTGGAAATCTTATGATTTTAGATAAAATTTTGGATTTGATTTTTTAAATAATAGAAAAATAATGCTTTTTTTAACGCGACGTCTACTGTTCACAGAACTAGTAATTTTGTGAACTAAAGTTTTATTTTTTTTTAAACATGTCTGTACCTTAATCAGTACTTATCTTCTTAGTATATTTATATACTTGGCATACTTAAATCAGTACTTAATACCTTCATACATATGTGCAAGTTTGTCTTTATAAAAACGAATAAAATTGCGAATGCCTATAAATCTGGGATTTCAAATGAAAATGTTTAGCCTTCAAACCCCGGACCATATGGGGGACGCCTTTGAATCTGGACTTTCAACTGAATATTATGTTAGCGCCCTTAAACCTGGAACTTTTATCCTACCTCCACCGTAACACTCTCAACTCCACTGGGTTTATAGACCGTGGAGCCTTTTTATAGTAATAAAAATTCAACGACAATAGGGGCCAAGGCTTCTATAAATAATACAAAAAGTTCCACAAATACTCTGGATTTCCACAAAGCCGCTTCTTGTGGAAATATACAATAAAGCAAGGAGAATTTATATTCCGAGTCTAGTACTTAGCAGATCACATTCTATTGTCAGCTTCTCAAGAAGACCCAAAAGATTAGCTGAGAGGCGTATTAAAATCACAACTTGGCAAATAAAAGACAGAATATAAGTATTACAAAATCTTGGATTTATGAGAAAATATATAATCCGATGTAAACGCTTTTTAGACGTAGGTAGGTATTTTATTCTGTGGTATTTCAAAGAATATTTTATCAATTGAGTTATCACGTACCTACCAAAAGGATTTTAACCAGCGATTCCTGAGCACATCAAACCCCTCAGAGCTCTGTATATTTCCGCATTGCGATAAATTGACCTTTTTTAATGTATCCGAAAACTTAAAACTATTTTTGAGAGGTGATGATATACGAACTCAAATTTTATTTGTAGAAATAAACTTTGGCTCACCTTATCATTTTTATTTTTATTAGACTGTATTTTTACGTGTTGTAAACGTTATCGTCAACTCACTTTTTAGTAGTTTCATTTAAAAATTACAAATTTATTAAAAAAAAGTTGCCAAAGCTTATTTTTTTTTTAAATTACGGTCGGAAGCCTTTGTTTTATCAAGGTTTAAATTTTAATTATTTTGTGGTAAACTTTTAAATTTGAATATAAAACATGTTTTTTTCTCTTTCTTACATCGTTATTTCTCCTTTGAATAAGTCCTTATATTTCTAATCGTGATAGTAAGGGAAACACAACGATTTCTATGAGACATATATGAGTTGTTCCGAAAACAGGACAAATTAGCCCGAGGGGTTAAGTAATACTAGATTCAAAACTGACTTTCAAAGCAAATTTTGATTACGTGCTAAAGAAGGCAGGAAAAAAAATTATCTCTCAAATAAATTAAAACGCAACGAGCTTATTTTTAAAACTATAGTTCCTCAACATTTAGATAGCTGCTCTACGATGTTATATTTGGCCAATGAAGGAAACTTGAACAAGCCTGAGTTATACAGAACAGAGCTTTGAGATATAAAGATAGGAAGGCAAGTACGCATGGGTTAATCAAATGAGAGAGGAGCTAAATTGGATCCCAATAAAAACGAGACTGCTGTTTGATGTTTTAATTTTTGTGAATTTTCATAATACAAAATGACGAAGTACTTTAAGAAGAAATTATTTTTAATGGAGATATACATAATTATGAAATCAGAAATATAAATAAGTTAGATTGCCACATATGAGATAATCAGAGTTGCAGAACTACCTAATGTATAGAAGACTAAAGATGTATGATGAAAAGCCTGAAAGTCTCAAGAACGAAAAAAAAAAAAAAATATTTAAAAAGTCATGCATACTGTAAAAACATAATTTTATAAAATTTTGTGTTACCTTGTGCATATTAGTTTATATATAAAAGTAGTATAAACTAACACATTAAAATATAACACAATATTTGAAGTATTTGAACTAATTTGAAGTAGATGTCGTTTTGATAATAGTTTTTTCAATTAAAAAAAAAAAATATATATATATATATCACACATCGCAACTGAACACACCGTCACAAGTCGCAACGCATCATGTGATATGCGCTCGTCTGTACGGTATTGCTGAAACGAGACTGAGTGCGTATCACGTGACCCGCTAGGCTGAACTCAGTAGCGTTATGTGATGGAAATATATATTCTCAAGAATGGCTAGTTAACAAACTTATTTTATTTTATATTTGGCTTACAGATAGGTATTATAAAAATTGAAATTTCATATCTTTAATCTGTTTACCTTTTTTCTGATAACCACTCGAGCGACAGTGCGATTTATGTCTTTTCCTCCGATTGCTCGTAATTTTTTGGGGACCATTTTGAATATTTTCCGCCGACATTAAAAAAAATCATACCTCCAAATTTTAATATGGAAAAATTGAAAAAATAAATTAACGCATCTAAGGAAAATTTTCTTTAAACTGGCAGCAAAGCAAACCGGGGTAATTTAAATGTTGTCATATTGTAGCAAAAAGCGCTCCAGTGGGTAAAAAAGAAGCACATTGTAGGTTAATTCTTTGGGGTGGTACAATCCATTTATTGGATAACACGATGGAACGAATCAACTAATCAAAACCAACTAATTGCTAATCCTTTTCACGCCTCTTCATTGAGGGAGAACTCGTCTTCAAATCTTTTAAGGCTCTCAAAGTAGGTTCCACTTCATCTTATCGTAACCTGTCACTTTAACCTCTGAAGACAGCCACTTGTTCCGTCACAAAATAGCAATTTACCTCGGGGAATTGGGTGTAATGACATTATTGGAAAGCCTTTATTTGCAAGCGCTAGGTGCCGGGTAGTTTGCAGCTCCTGTGAGATCGGGGCAGGAGAGAAATTAAATTAAAGTGAAAATTGCGAAGGGAGCAAGCCACTCTCTGTGGGGCGCCCATTGAATTATCAAAGCCATTCCATATCCCTTTGTTTCGCAATTGATAAAAACCTCCCCTCCGGTTACTTTAGCCAAGTTTTTTTCTACTTTGACCACTCTAATTGCATTAACTGCCGCTTTTAAACAAGTTTAATTCAATGCTTAATTTATATCGACCGAACAAAACAAAAGCCTTGTCTTAGAACGCCCTTCCTTTATAAGAAGAAAGCTTTTTCCTGAATAATACAAATCTATCTATATTTTTATATAAAGAAAGTCTGTGGGGGCGGAAGGCATGCATTTGATTTTTATATAAATCTACAGTTTAATTCAGATATTGATGAAATTTTTTTCATATTTGTAAAAAGCTTTTTTTCTTATTTGTAAACTTTGTGGCTCGCCATAATTTACAATAAAACTACATAAATTTGTTACAAACCACTTTGATTTTATTGTATTCACACTCTACCTTTTTCGGAAAAACCTTTCCTTCGTCAGGAGAATATTAACCACTCGGATCCATAAGCTTGTTATCAAGCTCATATATGTAATGACGTCCGAGGGCTACCTGAATTATTAAAACTAAATTATGATACAAAATATTGACAGATATATTCAATACTCGTAGGTGTTTTCCTTTGTCTTGTTCTCTTCCATATTTTCGTTTAGATGAATGAGTGTTATTTTCTTCTTCAATGATATAAAATATATTTTCAATCGAATGTATCAAGGAAAAAACTACTTATCTTTATACTGTATATACTAGTGTATAAATACGAAAAATCAATACGGTAAATAAATTCATTTTGATATCAATAACTTATTATTAACGGTATTTTTGTCGATTTTAGATTTGAAATTGGTAAATAATGCATAAAAATTATAATTTTATCACTGACGGATCACCGATTTGAGATTCTCACGACCAAAAGTATTATCGCTATTTATTGTACACATCTGCTCTGATTTTTTTTTGTGCATTACAGATTAATATAATCCTATTACAATACACAATACAATACCTTATTGCATTGCACTACCCCTGCATACATTCTGGAATAAACTATTATTATTATTAAACGAGAAATTTTATAATTTATCTATTTATTTATTGCTTCTTCACAATTTAAATATGTTTTTAGCATGTAATTATTAATCCCACTAGGGTTCGCCTGTATCGGGATAAATAATTTCATAATTTATTAAAGTTAACATTAACAATAATATATATTTTAGAGTTCTTGCCTAAAATGACTCTTGAAATCATCAAGGCCAATGTTGAAAATGTCAAGAGACCTAGAGATATCTGGTGTCGCGAAACTGCGACTCCACTATAAATTAGCGGTTGTGCTGCAGAGCAAAGCCCTAACGCAACCCTCAAAGGACCAGTCCCGAAAACTACGTGGTCGCTAAGTTATACGGGACGATTAAATGGCGTACACTCGCAAAACCTGATGGATAGTCAGTCGATGGTTCAGATCTGGGCTTTTGGACAATAAGATAAGCCCAGAACGGAAAAGGAAAATAGTTGCAGACGGGGCCTCACTGATTTCCAGGTTATTGGTGTGCACTTCACTAGTTGCTTCGTAAATGGCAATATTAATTTTGCAAGAGTTATAATACGTGCTCCCTGTCAGATATTATTTTGTACTGAGCTTCAAATACTGTCACCTCTTCTTCTTGCAACAATTGCCTTTTTAATGGTGACATTTTGGGATGGGAATAGTAGGTAGGTGGGATAAAATCAGGATTTTGACATATGCTACCCACCAAGTCTGCGAATGCAATACCCAACCAATCCCATATAATAATGCGTGAACAATATCATTTAGCAGCATCATATAGGAGATAGATGCTTAAAAAAGAAGGGATAGGCAACACGTAACAATACCCCTAAAATAAATCACGATTAAGTGTGAAAAGTTTTTCATCATTTATAAAAGTTTGAAGATCTTCAATCTCATAATTCAAATTAATCCCAATCGCCAAAAGTCCCCCTTTAGAGTGAAAGCTTGTTTAGCAACATGAACTTTGAGCGGAGTTATGAAGCTTAGAGCCGGTAGAACTCGGAGTTTCGGCATTTAAAGCCTTAATGCGGTTTCACCGGCTCGAAGAGGCTTGAAATATTAACATTTGAATTTCAGCATAAACATAAACACCGCAAATATCTCCCCGGAGGTCCATATTTCTTAAATACAAAGGGATTACTCGCAAAAAGGATAATGAATTAGTTTATGTTCAAGGATATTAACAAGATATAATAACTTTCCCTAATTATAGAGGGACCTACTGTCTATTTAACGTAGTGAACACGTTTCATGGTTTAAGGCAAGGAAACCAGACGGTATCTTTCTTAATTAGATATTATTTTCTTACTTTTTACATTTTCTTCAATCTGTATGAGACGAGGTAGGTACTTATCTCAACCTCAAGAGCTGCTCAAAAAGAGGTCTATGTAATTGCATGAGTAATTTATGTATTGATCTTTGGGAAATCAACATTTGAATTTAATGTATTTTTTTTACATATTTTGCACTATACAAAATTACGGGCCTCCGCGGTCGACGGGTAATGCTCTCGACTAGCAATCCGAGGTCGCCAAATCCCGGCATGCGCAGATAAATTGTATACTATTAAGTTGCGTTATTTAACAATTTAATCGTTCGGATTGAAATATACTCTCAATTTCGGCCTTGTGTAAGACCAACATTCAGATTTGAAACGTTGCTTGAAATGGTTTTAGTCGTATTTGGTGAGCAGATCTGAATAGCCAGGTACTACCTCACCTTCCTACTCATCTCGTTGCCCTCCCCTTCAGCTTCATAACATACCCCAATCGAGGGTGCCATAGTCTCACTTTCCCCAGATGATCGGGGTAGTTGGGACTCTTGTGCGTTACTCACATTTAAAAAAAAATACAACCCATTGTAGATGTTCGAAATGTTCATAGGGGGAACTTTAAAATCCAGAATCTCTCGTCTTACCGGGACAAGCACCTTAACCAACTCAATAATAATTTTTAATTAAATGAAGACAATATTAGCGAAACTCAATCAAAATCTGAAGACAGAAAAAGATATTGGTTGCACTGGGACTCGAACCCAGGTCCCTTAGCTTACATGGCAAGTGCTCTACCGATTGTGCTATGAAACCCATTTCCAATTCGGTCACTTTTAACTGTATCATACTTCGACTAAGAACTACCAACACTATCTTCATTTTCTTCGCACATATTATTGGCTTCTATCTTTATATATAATTGCAAGATAGATCAATAATAATTAATTAACCTTTTAATCAAATTTGAGTCCCAGCAGCGACCGTTAGTTTTTATTTGCGTTTTTTTTCTTTTGCAGATTTTTGTTTGCATTTATAAGTATTATCTTTATCTTCAATGATATATTACATTCAAAATTTACTATAAAAGAGAGTTATTCTGATAAAAAATTAGAATATTTTTAAGTTAAGTTTATAATATTGTGCGTATGTGGTGACCGGCCAGCTCAGAATGAAACCAACTCAGAACCACCTCAGAAAGATCATTAAGAATGATGATAAAAAAATATTTTAAAAATTGTTTATGTGGGTTAAGTTAGGTTAGGTTAGGGTTACCGACTATTTTAAAATTATTTTTTCATAGCTTTTAATGACCTTTCTGAGTTGGTTTCATTCTGAGTTGGCATGGAACCGACGCGACTTATGTATCAGTAACATGATTAGAAAACGACGAGTAAAAATGAGATCACAGTATATAAATCTCTTATTCCTGTGCTACCACATTCAATACAAAGATCTAATCGACGTTATAATTATGAATTTTATATAATAAATAAAACTTTCGTTATTTTAACTTAATTTAGAAATGCAGGCTTTGAAAACCTATCATATACACCGTTAAAAATAATTCTGAAATTATTTCTACGCTATATACGAGTACATACAGTAAAAATATCCCCCGTCTAATGCTCACTACTGGCTTAAAATGGTGAACTTATCGTTCGTGTTTTATACAGAAACAGAAACATGGTCAGCTCTTGAACCAAACCTGCTCTAGTAGGCGGATTTTAACGAGGCTTTACGATACGGATCAATTATTATAGCATACTCTTTAAATCCCGTCAGGTACCTGACGGGATTCATTTTATAAAGTTTTTTTTATACCGACATATGAATACATCGAGTTTATTTTACATTAGCTCCACACAGGAGGCCCGGAGGAAAATTATTTCCCTCAGGGCCTATGTCATCTTAGAGGATGCTATGTGGAAGGTCTTTTTAAGGAAGGGAAGGGTAGAAAGTTCTGGGAAGGAAAAGAGTATGAGGGGTGGGTAGAAATCTGGGGGTCAGTGTATCCAGGAGTGACTGACGTATCAATCCATCCCTCCAACTGCGGTGCAAGGCGATGGGTCAAGAGTCCGGCTGAAAAGGTCAAAAGGCCTCCCTCAACCAGTCTCTCTTGATCAGGCCCGCCATGCAGCAGGAGGGCAGACGCATCGCATAAATAATCACTTGGGGTGACCTACGGCAGAGGTGTTGGTTATCCAATAAATGGTTCCCGGAGCGGCGGTACACATACCCGCCTCCCAAATTGAATGTTGAATATTGGGTATATAACAGTTTGAAATTGATAGAGCCATGTTGACCCTACGAAATGTTACCACATTTGTGTACATATTATATTGAAGGGTTGATAAAATTAATTTTACAGGATTGGTAAAATTAATAAACCACAGCGCCATTTGTGAATAATCTATTAATAAAATTAAAATAAATCACTTTGGAAAACATCACTTATTTAATCAAAATTATCTACATGTTTCAAAACCAAAGGTTTCTTCGTCAGGATAAGATTAACACTAATAAAAATAACAAAAGGCAAACAAGAATAGACAAAATAAGAACCATAGACCAAAATACTATTGGGAGTGGTGATTAATTAACTAAAAGTATCGAAAAAAAAATAAATATAAAGATTTTTTAATAATATGTATAAATTGCATTTATGTATATATTTAAAACTTAAAAAAATAAACAAAAATAATCAATATCTTTAAATAACAAAAATAAATTATTATAAATGTAAGTATTAATATGAAAATAAATTTAAGTGATAGCTAATTTAAAAAAATATTCGGAATTAATAATATTTAATTGACTATTAACACTTTTTCTAATTTCTAAAATTTCTGTGTTGTCTAATTGTAAACCCGTTGTGTCATCGTGTAAAATTTTTAAACCTTTATTTATATCAAAAGAATGATTTATTTCCAGAATTTGATTGGCAAATTCAGAATAATATTATTATTTAAACACCTTAAATGCTCCTTACCTCGAGTAATAAAATTTCTAGAAGACTTCCCTGTAGAAAAAAGTTACAATCGTTACAAATTAATTTATAAACCCCAAATTTGTTCAAAAAATCAATCAAATTATTAATTTTAATCTTATCCTGACGAAGAAACCTTTGGTTTTGAAACATGTAAATAATTTTTATTAAGGGCCGACGAAGAAACCTTTGGTTTTGAAACATGTAGATAATTTTTATTAAGGGCCGACGAAGAAACCTTTGGTTTTGAAACATGTAGATAATTTTTATTAAGGGCCGACGAAGAAACCATTGGTTTTGAAACATGTAGATAATTTTTATTAAGGGCCGACGAAGAAACCATTGATTTTGAAACATGTAGATAATTTTTATTAAGGGCCGACGAAGAAACCTTTGGTTTTGAAACATGTAGATAATTTTTATTAAGGGCCGACGAAGAAACCTTTGGTTTTGAAACATGTAGATAATTTTTATTAAGGGCCGACGAAGAAACCATTGGTTTTGAAACATGTAGATAATTTTTATTAAGGCAGCCAGCGGCCGAGAATTCATATTTCGTCGAAAGATGTTCTTATGATCGTACAGGGCGGTTCCAATGAGAAAGATTAATTATTCTCCGTACCAGCTTTTTAAAATAATAACTCAATATCGATTTTATTTCATTCAAAATTTCCTTTAATTAATACCTACATTCAAAAATGCTGAAAGGCGTGATGATAAAACTATTAAAATTATGTACTTTTTGTTATTATTTTTTGATCAAAAGTATTTATAATTTTTCAATAATGTCTAAGCAAAATAAGAATGTAAAAAATCTTAAATATATTAGTTTGTAAGACCGTAAATAAATAGACGAACTGAAGTATTTTCGTCACAAAACACGTGTGCGGATCTTTTTTTTGTTTTAAAGAAAGACAAACATTCCCGGGTTACGAATAACCCGACAATATTTTAAAATTTCCTACTACCACTACAGTAAGCCGAAAATGTTGCTTGAGTCGTGATGGAGAACTTAGCCAGCCGAGGAATCGAACACGGAACGCCTGGGTGGGACCCAAACGCGATGACAACTCAACCACTGACCGTTCAACCGGTCATCGGTTTTTAAATGATTTTATTTAAACTAAAATTTAAATTCTGAAATATAGCTTTCCCAGATAATGTATTGATTTATTTTACTGCATGATTATATGATTTGAAATGTGTGTTGTATAATACAAAATTTAACAAATCTGCCAACGACCTACGGTAAAACCTCATTGTACTAAAAATAAACATATGTTCTCATAATTTGAAACAAATTTGAAATTTGATTTTTTTAAATCAAATTTTAAAATGAATTTTCAAACATTGATGAAATACTTCTTCAAGCTTTGCAAAATAACTTTGTGGCATTATATATTATTTTATTAATAAGAGATAACTTTGTATAAACCACTTTTTTAATAAACAATATCGACATGTTTCAATAAAAATGTTATCTATATATCCTGAAGAAGATTACATTGTTATTGAAACATGTCGATATTGTTTATTAAAAAAGTGGTTTATACAAAGTTATCTCTTATTAATTAAATTGAAGAAATAATTTATTAATACCGGTAAATTCATTTTCGTTTGCTAAATTCAAGAAAAATATATTTTAAGATTTGTACTTGTACATACGGAGGCATTATATATAACAATGCATATTTACTCATAAAGGGTGGCGCCTTTCTCTAAGGGTTAGAAATCGCACTTAACAAGAGTAGGAGGGTGTGAATTTAAAAGTTTTTCCTTTAAGAGTGTTTAACCACATAACTTTTAAGGGCCCAGGTGTATTTCGGTCCAGGGTGGTTAATTTCCCGAGAGTGCGAGTTTAGAGAAAGTGGACCGTAAAGCCGGCTATCAGGAGTCAATAAGGGCGGAGAGCGGAGAGGTGTTCCATAAAGAACTTGTTGAACCAATGAAATATTTAAATTTCAAATGGTTGGGTCTCTCTAATTTATATTTCAGCGAGCGGAAAAACTCGTTTTTTTAAGGAACTTAAGTGAAAACGTTTGAGATGTGAAGTATTTACAGGGAACTTAGGGAAAACTAAAAAAAACGAGAGGAAAATATAAGCAAATAAGATTTGTTTTAAAAGCGAATGGAAGATTTTTACGAAGATAGTAATAAAAGTCATTCAGGGTTGGAAAACCGTCCATCACTTTTGGAAAGGTTCGTCGAAAAATATGTCTCATTGTGTTATTACTCGTATTAAAGAAAGGAAAGCATACCACTTATGAAAGGAATAATGTAAATATGTAGATATGAGAAAATTAGTTCCATGACAACTTAGAATCATGCAATTTCAATACCCCTTTGAAAAGTTGAGAAAAAAAAGAAAAATAGCCCACAATCTATTTAACCAATTTTTTTCATCACTTTTATTGACTTTTGAAAGGAGATGTTGAAGTTACAGAGAAGATTTACGTATCAGAACAAATCAAATGTTTTCCAAAGCAGTTGTTACAAGCATAATCCAACAAAACTATAAATTTTGAGGTATTGATGAAATACTAATTTAATTGCTTTTCTTTACGTCTTTCAGGCATAATTCTTAAGAATTGTATGTTTATTGTATTTTAAATATAAAATGAAATGAAACGTAACTGGTTTCGTTTTTTTCAATCTTTCTCAAAACAAGAATATTTTGGATGCAACAATATTCGGGGCAGGGGCTCAATTATTGAATACATATCTACAGGTTTTTTGATTCAATAAGGATCAAGAATGAGGGATGCTTATTCTACTGAGCATCTTCCATTTGATTAAAAGTATAACAGACACATCATTGTAATATGTTATCTGTATTTAAAAGATTTAAAATCCGTCTATTAATCGTTTAGATCAGGGGTCTCCAAACTTTTCAGCCTTAGGGCCATACTGATGACTCCCGTAAGTTCCTAGGGCCAAAACCGTTTTAATTTTCCTGTCATTATCATTCATGGTTCATAGGGTGAGGTTTGTCCAGGTCTTGGCGGGGGGTGCGTCTCCCCACCTGCTGCGTGGCGGGCCGGATTGAGAGACTGGTTGAGAGAGGCCTTTTGACCTTTCGAGCTGGACTATCTCGACCCATCGCCTTGCACCGCACTTGCAGGGATGGGTTCATACGTCCGTCACTCCAACCCCCAGATTCCTACCCACCCCTTATACCTCTTCCTTCCCAGAACTTCCTATCCTTCCCTTCCTTAAAAAGATCCTCCACACAGCATCCCCTAAAATGACATAGGCCCTGATGAAAAATATTTTCCTCAGGGCCTCACGCATGGAGTTAATGTAAAAAGAATACGTTTACTAAATTCGCGAGTTCAATTTCTATTGTGTTGTACCTACTGTATATTAACGACTACAACACTTGACGACATCTGATGGTTAGAGGCGGAAATATGTAGTGATAGTACCCTCTATCCATCGCTAACATAGTAGTACTTTTTCGCGAATAAACTTGGTTCGATATTATACTTGTCATCAAGCTTTACCTAGCGAGTAAATAAAACTGAGTTACTATAATTCTGTGTTCTTTATCCAACTTATCAAAACAACAATAAGCCATTAGATGTCGCGGGCCTGATTGATGACATCGGTCATTAGCTGTCGCGGGCCGGATTGATGACACTGGCGGGCCGGACTTGGCCCGCGGGCCGTAGTTTGGAGACCCCTGGTTTAGATAAACGATGAATTCAGGAGTCGCAGATTCAAACCACTGCATAGCGCATAGCCAATCCTTATATCATTGCTTAAGCAATATTTTCGAACTCAAAAACTGTAAAATTATTCGTTTGTGTTTTTGATTTGAATATTTGATCGCCTGGAAATATTATAGATGCTTTAATTAAATAGCGAGCAGAATACATCTTGGCTTTTGCTTTTCTTAGATAATTTTATAATCTAAAAAATATTACAAGGCGTATAAAGCATTTTTTAGAAGTACAAAACGTCCCGCTGTAGCCAGGTACCGTTAGAATAATTATTAAACATTTGTACCATGGCAACTATTCGTTGGCAACATCGAGACAATGTGAATTTCAAAGGCCGTTTCTCTGGGCATTTCTTTCGTGTTCCGTGATACGAACCCTTGTTACATCTTCCCAGTATAGCATTTTACAAGAAATAATTAATTAATTAAGTAATGTGTATTAGTTATATCCAATAAATTACAGTGTATTCAAAGTGAATTGTTTTATTTACACCTATCAATTTCTCACTAAAGGTATACATACAAATTCAACTCAACTCATAGAGAGAATGACTGTCCATTTGTCGTGTTATTTTGATGTTTGTATGCGATGACATTCGATTCGCAAATTTTCCGCGACTAACATCTCTTACCTAAGATTATACGGCAAATGCGCTGTTATCTTTGGCGTTAGGTAACTACTTTTAAGAGTTGTTGTCTTACCACAAGCACAGTATTTAGCTCGTTAGCGCGATACGGAATACCTCATTTAAGAAAACAGTCAAATGTGTCAAACACGGCTGATTTAACACGTGTTGCGCTGTCGCAAAAGATATAGAATTACCTTCAGACGTCCACGTATTTATGATTTAAACATTAAATCCCCTAGGAATTGATACACGTGTTACATAAATAATAATCAATAAATAATGGCTCGTATGCCAACAAAATTATTAACATAAATTACATAGGTTCGAGCTTAAATAATAATGCAATATTTAACCTCCGCATTCGAAGCCTGTAGGTTGTTTCTATTATTAATATTCGGATTCCCACAGCCGTCAACTTAATCCTCGCGTTTAAGGTTCCCAGGTGTCCTGTTTTGCTTGGGAGAGTAGGAGCTCCATAAACTGCACAATTTACCAACACTCCAGGTAAGTACTTACCGGTGGAACCTTTTACGGGAAGGAAGGTACCGGCATTAAAGTACGTTGGTCGTATTACACCTGCTCGGCGTAGGTACTACGTTTTGCAACTGGGATACGGGAATTTAGATACTTCCGAAGTGAATTATTTTAATATGGAAACCGCGAGAGCCCGTATTTATGAGATCTTGGGCGGGAATTTTAAAACCTTTTCGTAAGCAGTATTCTGGGAGAAAACGTATTTTTTTGTAGAAACATATACTCAAGATTTTAAAAAGGTCTTTTCACCCTACTTTTTATAATGAATGTTGGCATCTGTGAAAAAAGTTTTGGAGACTGTTATGAAGTAAGTGATTTATCAGCCAGCATTAAATGTTTTCTTTTATACGAATCTGATCAGGTAGACAGGTATCTTAACCGAAATTACATAAGTAGAAAACCATTTTTCTAAAGCATCAAAATTCTCATGGTAACTTAGGGGGCATCCATTAATTACGTGAGCAGTTTTTCTTCGAATCTAGACCCCCACCCCCTTCCCCTCGGTGAGATAAATTTGGGCCAATTCGTATAATTTTTTCAAGTAACGTGAGATTTTGCTGGACCCCCCTTCCCACGTTTGTGCTCACGTAATTAATGAATGCCCCCTTACGTGTACACATTAATAGACAAATTGTATTACATAAAAATCCCATTCATGCAGTTGGGAATAAAATACTCGTCATTAATTACTGAAGACAATATTAGCGACTCTCAATCGAAAATTTGAAGCAGAAAGGCCGGAAAAATATACAATCGCTTCTAGGAATTGATACTAGGATTCCTTGTCTGCTGAGCAGAGCCCGGCAAAGACCGTAGATATCTATTTCTGATTTTTCTGTTTCAAATGTTTGATTGAGAGTCCCCATTAAAAAATATGTATAATAACTATTATGTATAATAACTGATTTTTACAACTGTTTTTTTTACATTAGCTCCACACAGGAGGCCCTGAGGAAAATAATTCCTCTCAGGGTATATGTCATATTTGGGGACGCTGTGTGGAGGGTCTTTTTAGGGAAAGGAAGTCGTGGGAAAGAAAAAGGTATGATGAGCGGTTAGGAATCTGGGGGGTCAATGTGTCCAAGGGTGACGGACGTATGAATAAATGAATGACGTATGGGGGGGGGGCCACTGCCCAAAAGCGTTGTTGCGCTGGAGTCCTGCTGGAGAGGTCTAGGTCTTCCTCAACCAGTCTCTTCCGATCCGGCCTGCCACGCAGTTAGCAGACGTTTCCGCTGCTAAGAACCGGACAAACCATGAACCCGGAAACCACCCCTGCTTAGTCAGCAAACGTAGCGAATCACTTGGAGTGACCTATGGCAAAGGTGTTGGTAATCCAATAAATTGTTCCCACCATCTGAAGAACGCAGGGTAAAAACATATCTATTATATTTATGGGTAATTACTCGTATCATATATAGAAACAAAACACTTCAAATTACGCCCACGATTCAGTACATTAGGTAGTGTTATCCTTTTCCCCATATCCCATTAAAAAATGGCCGCCGCGCCGTTGAAATGTACAACCTCCATTTTAATTGAAAACATTCCTTTGTGTTTGGAACACAAGGTTGGTTCTGTAGACCAAGAATAACTTTCCCATTGAAGCCATTTTCCTTCCGCCAGTGCAGCGGGGGACGCGGTACAAATGTGGCGAGCCCTCTATTGTAAAGGCTGCATACATTTTTGTAATGAGCACCGCCACAGAATAGTCAATCCCAGAAGGGTGATTCTGTATATTTTGTGTTTTCTTTTGGTAAAAATCGTCGGATATCGGAAGGTGACCGTAAAATTTCGAATAATGTTTAAAAAGTATGTAATTAACGATATGAAATCTCGGTCTGAGACACCGTGCGCGAGTATAGGTACGTGTTATGCCGTTGGGCGCGAGTATACGAAGGTTAAAAACACCAATTACTATTTATTGGTTATTATAATTACTTTCGTATAAGCCTAATAGGCGTTCATAAATTACTATCTGTTTTTTGTACTATTTTAATATATGTAAGCGATGATGTTCGATACGCAAATTTTCCCGCGACTGACATCTCGAGGAATACGCGGCAAACGCGCCAGGAGGGGCCAACAATCTTCAAAGGGGGTGATCTATACGCGATTCTACCAATACATACTTCTGAATTCTGATGTTTCTTAGGTGCAGAACCAACACACCAATGTTGATGCCACTGGGAAGTGGGCAGACGTACTAGGTTAGTTGCTCGGAGGAGTTAGATAAATCGGAAAAATGTATATACATTTTCCACACAATGTACAAGCTCTCCAATAAATTTCAAATTTTAGGTAAGTACACAGAGTGTATCAGCACGGACCTACCCGAAAGAATTAACCTGCAAGTATATCTGGAGTAATAAAAAAAAGATGTCATTTTGCCGACCGTTGATAAATTTAAAAAAATTAAAACATCCAAAAAAATATTTATACGCGCACTGTATCGTCTGTGCGCTGCTGAATCGAGACAGTGTGCGTATCACGTGAAGCACTACATTGAACCCAGTAGCGACGTGTGATGGAAAAATTCATTTTTTATTTCTAAATGAAACCAAATTTCATTGTACCTACAGCAAAATGAAATCTACAATTTTATTCCCAATATGCTCAGGAATCTGTAGGTATGTACTGACATACCCTGTATAATTTATCTAATGCATATTTCTTCCCAGTGGCGACGTGTGATGAAAAAATATCATTTTTCTTTCTAAATGAAACCAAATGTCATCGTACAGCAAAACGAAGTCTACAATTGTACTCCAAATATGCTCAGGAATCTGTAGGTACATACTGACACACCCTGTATAATTTACCTAATGCATATTTCTTGATATTGTCGTTATCGCATCTACAATGTATTGGTTTAGTATCAGTACAAAATATAAAAAAGATTATTGGAAAGAAAACTAATGCCTTCAATTTCCATAAGACCTTTTGACTTCTAGGCCCGAAATATGCAAATGAAATTGATTGTCTACAGAGGAAATAATTTAGATATTTGAAAATGTTTGATCCACTGAATATATCCCTCAAAAAACGTGCAATAGACGTGTCCGTACGACAAAAGTAAGCTCAACCTTTTCTCACCGAGAGGTCTTCTTATAAGCTGTTTAAATCTTACTTCTACGAATTATCTGTTTAGTGATTTAATCAAATTCACAAAAAGTAAAGAAACATTTTGCCGATTCTGACACGCGAACACACTCACAATCACGGACGTACAAAATATATGGACATGCCCTTACGTGTTAAAAAACGTGTTATTTCCCCCTCCCATTGGAACCATTTTTCGGAACCGGCTGGGCGTGTCCGGACCAGTGTCGTGCTCTCATCGTACATTTTACGCACGGACGCTGTATGTCTATGAAAGACATACTTAGACATCGAGATACATAGCGACGCGAAACACAAAGCCGCTGTTTACTGGGTTAAGTAAATCATGAAACATTTGTAAAAGTGTCTACGGCAACAAAATATTCCACTATAAAAATACTCTGAACCTTACTTTGCGAATTTGGATTTTACACATCTGTTCATACCGTGGCATGCAATTCGCGCTCCCATATAAAAAGGTCTATTCATTCAAAAGCAGATTTTACTATCAAGAACTAAATAGTGATATTATAGTGCGAGGTGCCTATTTTTTTTTTTTTTTTTTATTTGAAATATACATATATATAACAGATTTACAGAAAGAAAATATTTGGTTCATAGAAAAACTAATTACAGATAAAGTTATTTCTTGTTAATGAATCTACCCAATTTAAAAGAGAAAACATTTCTCGTGTTTGAATTGGGGAGTTGTGCTATTATAGAAAAAGATAAAGAAAAAATAATATACAAATATATAATCTTTTTTTTTAAATTAAGAAAATAATCTTATGAATGATAACAAATATTGATTAATAAATTTACTGACATAGCAGTTACTAAAATAGATATACATGATACATGTTGTATAGATAATTAAAAGTAAAAATAATAATTATTACATTTCTCGTAATAGGTAGGTGTTAGATGGTAAGTACATATAGTTGATTCTAACAATTGGATTAGCTGATAATAATTGCAGGAGTAGGTACATAATGTTAAGTTACAACAATAATCGCTACATTTCAGTTCGAATGCTGATGAAATATTTTAAGAGGATATGTGCAAATGAGAAGAATACATTAATTTATAATTTTTTTTTTTTTTTTGTTAATTAATGAAGGAATTAAATGATTAATTTTGAACTAAAGTATCAAATATCATAATTAAGACTTGATCAATTACTACTAATCGGTACAAATTCGTTCTGTGAAATTAAAATTTATAATTTGTGTTGGGTTGATCTAGTAGTTGTTTTATTTGTGATTTAAAGGCTTTATAATTTTCTTCAGATTTGATTTTATATGGAAGGGCATTAAAAAATTTTATACCTTGATAGGTATAGTGGTGTTGAAAAGCACTAGTTTTAATTTTAGGGATATCTAGGTTGCCACGTGATCTTGATCGGTTACTTATTTTTGTGATTTTTGTTGTAGTATTGAAATGATCTTTGTGGATTTGCAACAGTGAGTTCTTTTTGAAAATTTTGTTAAGACTAAGAACCCTAAAAGAGTCAAACAGCTGTATTGTTGGAAATATAGATGGTTTTCGTGTAATGACTTTTAGAATCAACCTCTGTACCCTTTCTACAGGTTGAAGGTTAGTTTTAAAAGTTCCCCCCCACCCGATTATACCATATTGTAGAATAGATTGAGCAAGAGAGAAATAAATAGTTTTAATCATACTAGATGATAGGATGTTTCTCAATCTAATGAATATGTAAATAAGTTTTCTTACTCTGGTTACCGTATTTTCGACTTGTTCGTTCCATTTTAAGTGTCTGTCTACAATGACACCCAGATACTTTATACTATTTTTGCATGTTATTGGTAAGCAATTGCCATCGTTGCATTCCTTTTTATTTTCACATTGTGCTGAATGGATTTTAATAGTTAAATTGATCTCGACATTTTTTTCTTTCAAAGAGAATGGAATAAAATAAGTTTTCTCTGTATTTAGTGAGAGACAATTTAGGTCAAACCATGTTTTGAGAATGTTTATATTGATATTAGCTATACTCATTGTTTCCTCCCATGTTTTTCCTTTAGTGATAACAACAGTGTCATCTGCGTAAGATATGATATCTCCAACAATGGGGAGAGTGAACATTTGATTTGCATATATAATAAAAAGGATTGGACCGATGACAGTTCCTTGTGGTATACCAAATGATGATGTTTTGGGTTCACTTAATGTATTATTTATTTTTACATATTGTAGTCTCTCTTTTAGGTAACTTTGGAACCATGATAGTACTGCTCCATCCATTCCAATTTGTTTTAGTTTCTTATTAAGTTTTGCATGTGATATGCTATCAAATGCCTTTCGGAGATCGATGAAGATTCCAAGACATTTTTCTCCATTATCTAACTTTTGCATTATTGTAGATGTTAATTTAGCAATCGCATCTTGGGTGCTGAGATTGTCCCTAAATCCAAACTGGTTTGGGCTTATTATCTTTTTTTCTTTTCTATATCTTTTTTATACTGTTAGATTGATTTATTGGCGAATCACAAGTCTCTTTCCTCTCTTCGCCCCGCCATAGTTGGTTTTTACCATGGAACTAAAATCCAATGGAAGCGGCATACCTAACTCAGAATGTATAAAACCGCCAAAACCAGTGTAGCTCTAAAAATTTGTGGCCGCCGGGAAGTGGGGATACAGACGAGGTAAAGGGGCCAGCGTGCGGGGGGAGGGCAGCCGCCAGGAGATAAGGGCCGAATTGGGAATGGGCTTCACATTTTTTTTTATTATTAAAAAAAACGTTCGTAATTTTTTTATAAATTTTGAACATATGTATAATAGTTGTTTTCTGAACAGGGAATGGTGGTGAAAAATAAGTAATGAAGAAAAGGGAAGTACTTAACAAAATACTTTTGAGTAAGTTAAGTAATTTGATACTACATTATTTAATTTTTAAAATGTCCTGATGTATGTTACTCATCCAGACCACAAACAATCACATAAAAAACAGACATATCGTGACAATAATTCGAAAAAAAAAACCTAACGGAAGATACGATTATCTGACCAATGTCATGTTGAATTATTCCGACTGATGACGAAACTTATTACTGTTGGATACTAAAAAATATTTTTCTGACACCAGATGTTCATCAAAAAAATTATTCAAAGCATCAAGAGTTTATACTGCTTTCATCAATTCAGGATGGTAGACATATACAAGTTCACCCTACAGGCTCGTCGGATACATAGATAATATATCATACTCCCAGGTGTCCAGCAGTCAAATGATCCCCGTCTTCATGATATTGTCGAAAACAAAGAAATTTTGCTGCCACCAGCTATCCAGCACCTAAATAATTTACACAACATTGTCGGATATCAAGATTATCTATAGTTAAAAATGACAATTCCAAAACCAACATTAACCTTATTATGAGTAGAACTAAAATTCACGTGCAATATGTCAACAAAAAAGTGCAATCAACAATAACTAAATATATATATTTTTTAATGTGATCACCTCAAAAGAATCCCAACTGCTCCATTCTGGAGACTATGGCATCCCCAATTGGGGTATGTTGTGAGGCTGAAGGCAAGTGAGGAGGGGAAGGATATGGGGAAGAGGGAGGTGGGGAAATACCCGACTATTCAGATCTAGTCTCCAAATACGGCTAAAGCTACGTTTTAATTCTAATTGTTGGTCACTCAGCCGAATAACCGAACAACTTCTAACCCCGCCTTTAGCTGTTCAACACATACCATTTTTTTATGTTTTTGTAGAAAAAAAATGTCACAGAAGACCAAACTTTCAGTTACATTTTTTAACTTTCAGTTACATTTTTTCTCCAAATAATGTCAGGAATCACTGATTAGAGTAAGTCAAGTACGTCCCTTAACACCCTATATATATATTCACACACACACACGTATATATATAACATAAAATTCGAATATTTATTTATATATATGTAAATAACAAATAATCGAATATGTACATATGAATAACACATAATCGAATATATATATAAGGGGAAGGAGATAGGGAAGAAGAAGGTGGGGAAGTACCCGTCTATTCATATCTTGTCAACAAACATAGCTAAAGCCATTTCAAGCAACATTTCAATTATTATGGGTGGTCTTACACCAGGGCGATACTGATAGTATGTTCCACCTGGAACTTGACGGAAATATACCTTATATTATTTTTAGTTATTAAATTTTGAGAACACAAATCAATCGAATAAAATTTATCTGTGCGCACCGGGATTTGAACCCGCGACCTCCGGATTGCTAGTCAAGAGCTTTTCCCCTCGACCACGGGGGCATGTCAATGTGAATTTTACATAACAATACAGTGATTATTTTATTTTATTTTATATACTATGAATTACAATTGTATACATATGTAAAAGGAGTGATAAATTAGTAGGAAAAGAAATAAAAATAACAGTGCAAAAAAGACGAAGTAAAAGCGTTTAAAAATGAATATACTAAAAGATAAAAAACACGTACATACGACATGTGTAAATCAGAACTTTATATTTGTGCGTTATGATTAATAAAAAAATAAAAGTTTTTTGGTAACTTTTAATTATTATAATTTAAGTTGACTGATTCGACCCATTGCCATTCCTAGTTCACGCGATAGCGACGCCGACGCCGCGACGGGCCGATGGCGGTGGTGGTTGAAATGAACACGTCGACAATTATAAAATGTATATTTAAGCGATGTTTAAACACTTATATGTGAAATGTAAGACCGTCTTTCTTCTTAAAGGTCTTCATAGAACTACTTTTACACAATTTTACGGCGCATTGGACCATTTTTCTATGTTTTATGAACGTTTTACTGGGAGCTCTATACGCGACCGAGGTGTAAAAGCCAATGTCAACCGTCTAAAAACCATTCGGTAAAATTTTTGAATAATCACACTTTGGGTCAGTGTGCACACTTTACATGCCGTCTCTCTAATATCCATACTCTTAGGTTTTTACCCCTCATCTGTAAGTTCTCGTCTAGTTATTTGTATGTCTATGCTCACAATACTATTCTACCGATTGGTATATTCAGTGAGTACTACACAATGAGACGTGAAAACTGAAAACTTCCCGAGCGCCTACCATTTCCTGGCATACTACCCGCACAGCACCGGCGCATGGAAATTGCTTGCATGCGTCTGTTGGGGGTAACGAAGGAAACCTTTTGTCAGCATTATTATAACTTCTACGTTTTGCCTCAGGATCTAAGTTATTATTTATTATAACTATAAAGATTTTCAAAAGTGAAGTTATCGTATTCTAATAGAAGGAAATCTTCTCTATGGTATTTATTTTTTCTGTTACGTTGCAATCCTTACTCCCACGACCAGGATCAGATTATCCTTTAAGCAGTAGGCAACTGCCTAGGGCGCCCCGAGAAAAAATGACTTGCGTCAATGGTGAGCAAGTACTTACTATCAATTAGTGAGCAACTCCGGCACCGATTTTGGAATAAGCCAGCTTTCAAGACGTTTTAATTTTTTTTTATTAGGAATATTTACAGGTTAATAACATTACATGCATTAAAGAAAACAACAAATTATAATAGTTAGGTTATAACCCAATAACTAATGTTCACATCATGCGCAAGTAATAAAAAAAGTCAATAATTAAAATTTATATTTAAACGTAGTTGTATTTTACTTTCCTTCTATTCAACAAGCAGCATTACTTAGTATCAATGGGGATGTGATTGTAGGTGCCGTGTGTGGTTTATTTTGGCATTTGTTTTGTTTGAGTTTTTTTTGTTGCTTTTATTTCTAATTATATGTTTAAAATATAAATGTTGTACAAGCTTTAGTGTGTACTACCTATCTGCTTGCTAAAATTCTTTATTTCCCTTCGTACCAAGGTTGTCTGGAAGAGATCACATTAGTGATAAGACCATATGTGCAATAAAGAGTTATTGTATTTTATTTTATTCGTTTATTTTTTTTAATGAATGGGGTGATGGCGTGACAGAGGCTCTGAGGGAAATTATTTTCCCCAGGGCCTCCTGTGTGGAGTTAATGTAAAAAAAAATAATATGTTTATTTCGGTTTATGTCATCTTCATAATATTTATCCATTTTTTAATTATAATTTTAGGGTATATTCAACACGTAGTTAAGTAGAGAAAAATAAATACTTACGGTCAAATAGGAACCGTTACGTCTCTCCCGGTGTCTTCGGACGCACCTCTGGTAGAGCTGCGCCATCTTTCGAATAAACCTAAAAGCAATCAAAGATGATGGTAAAACAGAAGCTAAGAAAATTAACAGAAAATTGATGGAAAAAACAACAACAAAAAACTATACCTTTCGTAAATTATGGTTTCATGACAACTCAACAAAGTGGCATTTCAAACACCCCTTTGAAAAGTCATTAAATTGATGAAAAAAATAGCACACAACCTAACCTACTAAGCTAGCCTTTTTAAATGTGACCTGAAAACTCAACAACATAACGCCTCCTTTAAAAAGTCATTAAAAGTGAAAAAAAGGTTAAATAGGTTACGTTGGGTTAGGTTATGGGATATTTAAAAAAAAACATTACTTTTAATGAATATTCAAACGGGTGTTGAATTGCCACTTTGTTGAGTTGTCATGAAACTCTGTTTAGCACAGCAAGATTTCGTGATATTTAAGGGTCTGCGCTAGTGTTTATATAAAATAATAAATAACTGGTCAGTATCTCGGTAGGCAGGGTGACCGACTTTGTTTTCCCATGGTGGGGATCAAATGACTCAATTTTCAAAACGATTTATGCTTAGTGAAAACGAGAAAATGTCGGTTGTATAAATTTTAGGGTGCAAAGCAAATTGTAGTTCAGTTAACCACTCAGGTGTGTGTTATTTCCGTTTCGCAATTAAAGCTCTATAAATTGAACATTTCTGAACGTAGCTGAATACTAAAAACTGTTTTTGAAAGGTTATGAAATAAGCTTTCAAATTGTTATATCTTACTTTTTACTAATATTATAAATGCGAATGTTTGTATGGATGGATGTGTCTTACTCTTTCACGCAATAAATACCGAATGGAATATAAAAATTCTTTCACTAATCGAAAGCTACATTATTTGCGAGTAATATAGGTTATATATATTGGTAGGCTCTGGCGTTATGAATAAGCTGTGGCGTTATGTAATTATTTATTATACGTTTATTGGCAAAGCGTGTTGCTAAGTAAATGTTTGACGTGGGCTGTCATTTTGTTGTTTGTTAAGGTTACTATGGAGATTTCTTTGATAGCGAAAATTCAAATATGAGTATTCTAATATGAATATTTAGTGTAGATACAAATATAAAATATGTACTAATCTACATTTTGACCTAAGCCAACAGCTATACTAATATTATGAATGCGAAACGGAGCGTATTTGATTGTTGATTGATTAAGGGAAGGGGAGGGGTAGTGCGGGGGAGTTGCGGGGGGGGGGTGAATATGCGAGCGAAGCCGGGGGTAAAAGCTAGTTACAAATAAATATTAAAATTTAGAATGCAAACTTAAAAAAATTGTAAAAATGACTCATGCCATGTTTTTATGTGAAAACAGTACTTAAATCACGAATCATGTAAAAAAACACTTATTCTATTGTACAAATGTATAATAAACAATTTTGTAACCTCACTTTTTTACCACGTCATAAAATAATATTTAATAAAAAATTAACAATGTCTAACGGCACGTAGGCGATTTGGCGGGTTTCTACAAAATAAGTCTTTTTATGTACTTCTATGGACAACTTTGAATAGATAGAGATGTGAAGGTTGATTCAATAAGGATCTTCTACTTTTTGTTTTAGGGTTGTTATTAGAACGATAACATTTCTGTGGGAACACACCCGTAAGCGTGAAAACACGCTTATTATACTTGACTGCTATTGTTATATTGTCGTGTGAACACGCTTACGGGTCGGAGTGGATATGCATATAAAATGGTCAAACGAACAAACGAAAAAAAACGAGAAAATGATTCTTTGAATGGAATTTTAGGGAAAAAGAAGTACAGAAAAGTATCTTAATATATTTTAATGAAAAGACAAATAACTTTGTTTGCATCACTTTATTTGTAGACAGTCAACTTGTTTCGTGAACAATGTTCACTTCATCAGGATCAAACGAATACCTACCCTTTTTTTTAAAGGCAGGTAAAGATACATTGTTCACGAAACATTTTGATTGTGTACAAATAAAGTGATGTAAACAAAGTTATTTGTCTTTTCATTAAAATAAATAATGCCATCACAAAGTGAAAACCTTTCCGAAGAAGTTTTCTTCGAAAAATTAATCTATATATTTTTAATACAACGTAAATCAAATTTAATTCTTCTTCTTTCGTATGGGGGGGGGGGGTCAGAGGGGAATCAAATCAAAGAGGGGAAAAAAATCAAAAGAGGGGAAAAAAATAATCATTGTTTATTGTTGTCAAGTTTAATTTGTAGAACTCCATTTTAATTTTTATTTATTTTATATATTCAATAATTTTATTATTAAATTAATAAAAACAGTTTATTTATAAACAAGTTCTGCTGGTAATTATTATTACGCGTGACAGCTGTTTCGCCTTCTGAGGGCATTATCAAACTGTCTATCATATACAATATCATAATCATAATCATTGTTATTGTAAAAATCTGAAAGTAGGTATTACAAACAGCGATTTCGGGATCAAGGCCATTATACTGTGGTTAAGCAACATTGAGACGACTTATTTGTGTGGTTTTGTTATTTTGTTACATTAGGTCCACACAAGAGGCCGTGAGTAAAGATGTTCCCTTAGGACCAATGTCATCTTTGGAGATTCTATGTGGAGGGTCTTTTTAAGAAAGGAAGAAAAAAAAGAGAGGAAGTTCTGGGAAGGAAAAGTGTATGAGGGGTGGGTAGGAAACCGCGGATCAGTGTGTTCAAGAGTGACGGACGTATCTATCACTGCAAACTGTGTTTTTTTTAATATTATTTCATTGAAGATGTTATTGCATATAGAAATCTATATTTATCTGGAAAAACTTCTATTTTTATTCAGTAATTTAACGAAAACACCATGATCTTGGTAATTATTAGTCGATAATATGACCGAATCGGATAGGGGCACATTAGCTCAGTTGGTAGAGCTGCGCGTGTCCTAGATTTGACCACATATTTTTCTGATATTTCTGTTTTCAGATAATCGACCGAGTTTCGCTGACATTGTTTCATTTAATTAAATGTTACAATAATTTGAGGTTTTACTCATTAAGTTAAAAAATAAATAAAATTATTCTATTTTGGAATCCTTACCGAACTTTTGATCATCCGATTTTTGATTTTCAGTTAAGTTTTTTACGCGGCTGTGAAAAATATATAATGTTACAATTTTACATAAGTTTATAATTATTTTTTATACTTGGTCGTAAAAAAGGTAACAACTAAAACTAATAAAAGGGATCCTCCAATATTTTGTTGTTTGTGGCTATTCTTTATCCCACAAAGCCAGCAGCTATTACATTTTTAGTAAGACATGCACAGATGACATAAAAAATGAGAAGGAACGCATATATTTATCCAAATTGGTATTTTAGTGCCGGGCCATGATCATCCAAGATATGCACCCAATTCCCCTTTATGGGCCCTGTCCCTACCCTCCCCCTGCCTCCCTACGACTTGCAGCCGCCCCCCATAGTAAATACCACTTTTGCAGAAGAATTGAACCCCAAATTTAACATAAAAACAAACATACGGGACACTGCGACTGCTAAATTTTTTATGTGAAGTCTTCATAGCTGAATGAGAATCTGCCGTAGTTTTTCAAAATATTTTTATAATATTGCGATCGTGATTTTTACAACCCCAGTCTCCATGGTTGGGTAGTTAAGCTCCTTTGCTACGAATTTGAAGGTTTCAGGTTCAAATCCCGGTGTGCACAAGTAAATTTCATTCCATCAAATTGTGTTAATTCTTAATTTAAATTAATTAATAGGTAGCTATTATACTACGGTACGTTCTCGATATCGCCCTGGTGAAAGACAACCATTCAGAAGTTAATCGTTTTGAAATTTCTTTAGCCGTGTTTTGTGACCACACCTGAATAGTTAGGTACTTTCCCACCTTCCTCTTCACAATCGCCTTCACTGCCCACTACCTTCAGCCTCAGAATACACCCCAATAGGTGATACCATACTCGTACTGGCTACGGTTGGAAACAGACGGGACTCTTGTGCAGTATTCACATTAAAAAAAAACTTCTATTTTTTCATTTAACTGTCTGGACGTGCTTATTTGAAAGATTAATAAAGAAAAAAAGGCAAAAAAATTACAATTCCTCGTAAAGCCGTATATTCTGATCATTGTGGAACATTCCAGAACACTCTCGAATGTCGAAGAATAATCTGGAACATTGTGGACCATTCGAAGCCTTTTTTACATGGATGGGGCTACCCATTGTTAGGGGTATATAAAGCAAGATCCGTCGTCAGTTCAATCTAGATATAAAGATAAAAACTAACTAACCCGCAGGGGTAGGCAGAGAGGACGGACTCCCACACATCTCGGTCTTGGCACACACTATTTGCCTCATTCACATTCTCTTATACATACACATACTCTTCTATTATTCTGACTCTTGACATGGCCATGGATTTAAATAAAGTTGAATAAATAAAAATAATAAAGTCTGGATCTTATAGAAACCAAACTACAGTGACAAGATCGAACGAATAGAGAAACATAGTTATATAATATATAAAGCAAAAAATGACGTACAAAAAATTCAATACTCAAAA
This sequence comes from Limnephilus lunatus, assembly GCA_917563855.2. Classification (NCBI taxonomy): domain Eukaryota; kingdom Metazoa; phylum Arthropoda; class Insecta; order Trichoptera; family Limnephilidae; genus Limnephilus; species Limnephilus lunatus. Next base: position 74,927,272 of record OU830602.1, on the reverse strand, counting down.
TTTTGTGTGACCAATTTCACTCAACGACTAAAAATGAAAGGCCATTTTTCCGGAGTGGAAAATATAGACTAGAATGAAAAAACCATACCGAGTCCTCCATTTTTACTTTGTTCCGGCAATTCGGTTGTAAATTGTCCGGAAATTTCGGCAATAATGCAATGATGGCGGCGAAACAAGCTGTCAGGGTTAGTGCCGCCATCATTTTGAAGGTCTGAAAATTGGAGGGAAAATGAGGACGCCATCTTTAAACGTGTGACGTCACTACTTGATGGTGTGCGTTATTAGTTTATTATGATTGTAAGTCACATAAACGGCGGAAATCATTATTTTGAAGTGATCTTTTATAACGCATTATCAGGTGAACAGGTTGAGCATGATGAAATGTTTAAGTGCATAATTCTTGTTCCCCTCCGTGGTGTAGTGGTTCAAACAAATAACTCTGATTTCGAAGCTTATAAGTTAGTTTTATTTTCACTACACAAAACTTTCCTGCAACCCCTTTCTTGAGCCGCCGCTACCCGAATTTCTACCGATTTCTTACATGTCTCCCTTAAACATTCGATGTTTTTAAGCTCTTAAAAAAATGTTATTTTTGAAGATAAATATCTAAATGCTTTCCACGCCGAAACACAAATTATATGAAATTCAAAGCGTGCTCCGAAAATTATTATAAACACGTTTGTGTTTGTTATTTTACACGTTATAGTTGTGAAAATTTCACAATATTTCGTTAAATGATACTTTAGACGGCTTCCACGAGATTTTTGCTCTATTTTAAACGAGTCCTGTCTTTTTTCATTGATCTTATCGCTTTAAATATTCGCGCGCTCCTCAAGCATTCGTTATTACATATATCTCCATCTTCTTCTTATTGAGCACAGATGCGGCCCCTTAACCCACCTCACAATGTCGACCAATCGGGTGTGGATAATAATAATAATAATAATAATTGGATAATTATTAGTAGAGCGGCGTTTTTATGTAAAATCACCTCAAAGGCACTATACAATGTAGTATGTATTCTGAGGCTCTATCTATGTTTATTATTTACAAATAGATACAGAAACATACTTACCTGGCAGGTAACTTCCGATAACACACTTTGATAATGAGGTGAGGTTTGTCTAGGTCTTAGCGGCCAATGCGTTTGTCCACCTACTGCGTGGCGGGCAGGATCGAGAGAGATTTGTTGAGGAAGACCTAACCTAGACCTCTCTCGACCCATCGCCTTGTACCGCAGTTGGAGGGATGGATTCATAAGTTCATACGTCCGTCACTTCTAGACACATTTACTTTTGCTACCCCCATCACTGTTGGTATTACATTTTATAAGAAGATTAATGATTAATCAAAGCTGAGTATATATATATATATATATGTAGAACAATTTTCTCGGTTTACCCGCGTAACGTAGTCATATATATATATATATATATTTTTTTTAAAGACTGGGGAAATTAGGACTCTAGGACTGGAGAATTATCTTGAAGTGACCTATACAAAAGCTTAAAAATAAGAATCCGCTTATATTGGATATTTACAATGTTGCGGGCAGTAAAGTGAAGGTAAAGGTGAAGGTGAAAGGTTTTTGACTTTATGGATACGACTTTGTGAAAAGATGAGTTATAAGTTTAGAGTTTTAGGATAATATTTTGTTTATATCAACAGGGGATCTCCTATGAGGTAGTAAGTGTTCCTGCTTGGCTATTCAAATGTTGAACAGTAAGTTCAAGCCTCTCGACTAGCAATCCGAAGATCGCGGGTTCAAATCTCGCGGATTGCGCAAACAAATTTTATTTGATTAATTTGAGTTATTACACAATTTGTTCCTTTAAAAACAATATATGGTTTATTTGCGGCACGTTCCAGAGTGGAAGATACTATCAGTATCGCTCTGGTGTAGGACCACCATTAAGAAATGAAACTTGGCTTAAAATGGCTTTTGCCGGTGACCAGGTATCCCAGATATCTTGTCACCGGTGAGTGGTTGAGTGGGCATCGCGTTTGGGTTCCACCCAGGCGTTCCGTGTTCGATTCCTCCATCACGACTCAAGCAATATTTTCGGCTTAATGTGGTGGTAGTAGAAGGTTTTCAAATATTGTCAGGTTATTCGTAGCCCGTGAATGTTTTTCTTTCTTTATAAAAAAAATATAGCCAGGTACTTCCCCTTTTTCCTCTACCCCATCTCCTTCCCCTCACTAATATCTTCAGCTTGACAACATACCCTAATTGTGGATGCCGTAGACTCACTGACTCCAGACGGGAGCAGTTAGGACTCTTGTGTGGTAGCCACATTTAAAAAAATCAGCGTACCTACGCAATTCACACGCGGTAGAAGTGATACCTTCAAAAAACGAAAGTATACAAGAGTGGGGAGGCTACGAATCAACGCACAAAGACGAGACCGATTTTACTATCTTATACTCTCGCAGGCTAAATCCTATAGACGTATGTGTTTTTCTCTTTTTTGTGTGGCTATTTTTCGTTTCGTTGAGTTTCAAATCCCAGCGGGGCTATTTTCACTTAAAAAAACAACATTTATTTTTGCCAAAAACAAGACTGGACCCGATGGTTCTATAACTTGAAACGATTAAGAAAGAAAAAAATATCAATACCTCGCAATGTCGGATACTAGTGTACCATATTTTTTGGTTAGCAGACACATTCGTAAGCCATAGACAAACTTACAATTTACAAACATACGATAACGATTCCTAAGTAGCTCGGCGCATCTTGAGTCTTGGGGGAAGAAAACGCCAAAATGCACAATCTTCAAGTATTCAACACAACAAGATAAAAATAGCGAAAGACTTGAGTTATTTGGAGAGGAGATTAGAATGCCGTTGCAAAGAATTTATCGCACTTAAAACAAAGCTTTCCTTCGAACAAATAAGCTTTTCCCGTCAGACACTTGCCGAAGTTGCAGTTAAGTTACTTCGACGAAAGAAGCGATGATTTGTGATGCACTGTGAAGTTCACAGATTACACAGGAATTTTAGAATTTGCAGCAAAGAAAATACATTTTATCAAAGTACTTTGTAAAGTTTTCAGTTCATTCTGTAGAACAAAGCTTCTTAAAATATATTCCTAATTTCATACTAGCAAATTATTCAATTATTATTTGACGGTGGCTTGACGAAATCAAAGTCATAGCAGGTGGTACATGGACAAGAGTAGCTAAAGAGAGAAATGGCGACAGTTGGAGGAGTCGGTTGACTTTGTCAACTAGTGACATACAGACAGGGAGTCGATGAATGATAAGTGTTATAAATGTGAAAAGTTTATTATAAATAATGTAAAATAATTTACTTTCTAAATAGAGGCTATTATTATTTAAGATGTAAACTCCATAATTTGTTATTTATAATGAAATGTCAGTTGGCGAAAAAATTTATTTTTATATTTGCTGCGTACATTTATTTATATATTACAAAAACAAGCTTCTCTATAAGCGGAAAAAAAAAGAAATAAACATAATTAAAATTAAAAATAAAATTCTGTTAACAAAGAAAAAGAAAAAAAAGATATATTAATCTGTGGGTTAATGCTAGAAGTGCCAATGTCAGTTTTTGGTAATTTGATTTAGGTACCAGAAATTACTCTAAAATGAGCCTTATTTTATTATTTTGAATATTTATTTTAAGTGCTCTAGATTGATGAAATTGTGACCTATCTAATGCAGAAGTCAAAATATTGTTTCAACTTTTTTTGTGTCAAGAAATCGATAGAGTATCTTCCTTCCGCAGCAATTTACAAATATACTTATGTAATTAAATTTACCTATGTTCAATATGTGCATGACAACAAATTTCACATGGAATGTACCTACGTATAATAATATTTCGTTTATTTACATCTACACTAAATATTCCGGAGTTTTTTTTTTTGATCAATCAAATAGTCGTATTACATCTTGCAGATGATGTTTTCACTTGGAGAGTTGCAGAGATCGGTATATTGGCAACATTCTCTTCAGTGCCTACCCAAAACATTGAGAACAAATTATATTTATTAAATATTGGTAAGTACCAACCTAAAACATTTCAAAAATAAGCCCAGTTAAAATATTTAGCGGTGGGAAAGGATTTAAAACGCGCGCCGCTCATTCAATAAATAGGAAGTTTACAAATTTACACTCAGTCTCTTCTAAATTAAGCGAATATGAACTCGTAAAATAATATTATGTAAAAATTCCCATAGCTATTGAATATAGGGAAGTGTCTAATGTCTAGTGAAGAAGTCCTAGCGTGATCCGAACTGCAGAGACCAATCTTCCAATGTGATTTTGAAAGTGAAACCTGTTTCCTGGAAGTCAATCTTTATTATAATGCAACCGGAAGACACCAAGCGACACTAGCGTGAAGTTACTTCATGACGAGTTGCATCATATCGCAGGTATAGCTGCTTACAAAAAATAATGCGTCAGCAATGAAGAAAACCTTTCAAAAGACTATAATATCTTTCTGAACAATGAACTGAATGAAGTTGGGTTACTATGAATTAAGTTTTATTATAGTCTTATTTAAAAAAGGAGGCTTCTTTATTTCCATCGTAGAGAAAGCCTGGTGTTTGATGTGAAGAATTAAGGACTTAACTAGAAGAGAGGTATTCAAACTCATTTATTGAGATGGTAATAGAAAAATAAAACTTAATGATCCACCCTAACTAATTAACCTTCACATTAATTCCTAGTTTCTCCTCGGGAGTGGAGAAATGATCGACCACCACACAACTCTGTGTCGGCACATACTCCTTGCTTCATTCACATTTGGGAGGCAGGTATGGGTACCTCAGCCCCGGGAACCATTCATTGGATAACCAACACCCCTGCCATAGGTCACTCCAAGTGGTTCGCTAAGTTTAGTGACTTTGCCCGGGTCCATGGGGTAAGGTTTGTCTAGTTCCTGGCGGCGAATGCATTTGCCCACCTACTGCGTGGCGGGCCGAATAAGAAAGACTGGTTGATAGAGGTTTAACTCAGACCTCTCCAGCCAGACTCTCACTACCCATGGCTTTGCGACATGATGGGTAGAGAGAGTTGCAGCGACGGATTCATACGTCTGTCACTTCTGGACACATTAGATGACACCCCTAGATTTCATTCCCACCCACCCTCATAGCTTTTTTCCTTCACATAACTTCCTAACCTTTCTTTCAGCGACCCCAAAGAGGAAATAGGCCCAAAGGGATTTTTTTCCTCGGGCCTGTGTGGAGCGTGTAAAAAAATTATACATCGTATTTCAATTATATTACCTTTACATTACCGTGAACACATACATATTTACACTTGTTTTAAACCACTTTATTGTAATGAATCGCTCTACCGGTTTCAAAAGAACCCTTCTTCATTAGGAGAACATTAAAACTAACACAAAATATAAAATACTCCAGATATATCTCTTATATTCATAAATATAATACGACCGGTCAGCGGTTGAGTGGGCATAGCGCTTGGGTCCCACCTGGGCGTCGCGTGTTCGATTCCTCTGCTGGCTAAGTCCTCCATCACAACACAAGCAACATTTTCGGCTTTCTGTGGTGGTAGTAGGAGATTTTCAAACATTGTTGGGTTATTCGTAACCCGGGAATGTTTGTCTTTCTTTTTTAAAAAAAAAAAAAAATAAATATTTAGGTGTTTGAGTGAGGTCAACAGAGGACGTGGAGGGAATTAGGGGATTGCGAGGAGAACAAAGCGGTTTATTGGAAATATGGAGTAAATCAAAAGCATTTGACAAAGAACAATTGTTGAACTTTATTATAAAGTATTTTAGAGAAATCATCAACGGGAAGACTGCTTCCCCTATTTCTACGTGAAAGTAACACTAATAATTACATTTGTTTTTCTTCTTATTGAAAATTCGGTGGTAAACAGAAAGCTACACTACAATAATTTTGATTTGTTACTAACGTCAAACAATAACCTGATCAACTCTACAGTGACCACAATAAAATTATGTACATTCTTGGTATTTCTGGAGAATATAGCATTTAATAATTTCATAAACGATGCTAAAAATATATACGAAAAGCATTTTTGCTTGCAATATCCACTTTGTAGCTGTCTTTATTTGGACATTCAGGCTGTTAACTTCGTAACTGATTTTATTTTCCTTGGCTTTATGGCGCATTTTGAGTGTGTGCCAACTCCGTAAGGGTGTCATTACATTTTCAAAAGTTGTGTCGAGGCCAATACAGTTCTACAATAGAGTTTTCTAAAAAATACAATCCTTTAATATATTGAATTAATAAGAAAAGTTCAGTTTCACATCTTGTATCCAATGCAACAAATCGTTATTTTTAAGCAAATTTTGAAAATGATTTTTTTTTTAATCTTTTTTAAAGAAAGTAAATATTTCCAAGGTATAAAAAAACCTGATAATATTAGAATTTTTCCTACACAGGAGTATAGTGGCTCAGTGGTAGGAGTCTTGTTTGGAACAGGAAAGTAGGTGTTATGGATATCAAATTACGCGTGTTAACCTGCACAACCCGAATGGCACAGTGAAAAAAATATCAGTAAGCTCTTTGGCCACTTATTGCGAAAAGCGTATCAGAACATACCCGAAGGATTGTAATCAGCGATTCCTGTAAAACGTGGATGTCATTTTGCTGTTCTTTGATATGTCTTTTTGCAATACAAAACAAAAAACATGTTGGCACAACACGTAGTTGGGTAGTTGAGTACAGCCTAATGGGTCACGTGATACGTACTCCGTCTCGTTCCAGAAGCACGGTCGCAGACTAGATAGATAAGTGTAGCAGTGTGATCAGTGGCGAAGAAAAAAAAGTTTTTAATTGAAAAAAATATCATCTAACCGTAAACATGACATCTACTTTTTTACTTCATTTTTTACTTCATTTTTTTGCTCAGGAATCGATGGTTAAAATCCTGGGGGTTCGTGCTGTTAAATCATATGTAAGGCGAAAACAAGCATAGAACTCGCAAAGCCTGGGTGAGAATCAGACGCATTTATAAATTCAGCCACTACCGGATTCACCATCCTAATCGAAATTCGGAAGTGAAAACCAATGATGTTCTTCGTTGGAGTGAAGTGTAATATTTTTTTGAAAGAAAACAAATATATTTTAAAAATAAAACTGATTCGTTGTACAGATATCATTTTCCACTAATCCTTTGACTACGTTCATTGAACACTTCCGCCTACATGTAAATTTTTATATAATAAACGTGGTCTCATGAATTCCTTGTTGAGCCTATAATGTCAAGAATGGCTCGATTATATAATAAATACCTACTACAACCATGAAAACATGAATATATTTTGAAATTCAATCACTACCTTTAGAAGGAACTTATACTTGCATATACCTGACGATCTCCTCACTTAGAGCCACTTTGTAATTATTGAATCATTCATCTAATAAACATTGGATTTTTTTATTTTTTTTATTCAGAGAAAGATACATAAATTACAATAAATTCAATATAATAATTAATTACATAATATGTGTACATATTTGATTTATCCCCATAAAAAAGCAGGGCTTGTGTGTATGGGGGTGTTATTATATTGGTTTAATTGTTTTATTTTTTATATTCAGTTAAAATTTTCGGTATAATTTTTAAGGTGAGTTTTAAATTTTTTGATATTATTGTTCATGTTTCTGATTTTTTCAGGAAGTGAATTAAAAAATTTTACTCCGAGATATTTATGACTTAACTGTCCTAGTGTTTTTTTACATTTTGGAGTAGGAAGTATTGATGTTTGTCTATGTTTTATTTCTGTTGTTTTCAAAATGGTGCAACTTTATTTTGAATATTATCTTTATAAATTTGTAATGTTGCATGATAAAAATATATTGCACTTTTTTTTAAATTGTTTTTATTATTAGTTTTTGTGATATGTAAATTGTTTGTGTTTGATTTGTATATGTACCGCCGCATCCTATAATGCCGTATTGCATAATTGATTGACAGAAAGCGAAGTATGTGGTTCTAAGTAATTTTTCGTTTAAAATATCTATAATATGTGTAAATATAAATATGTATATGAGTGTGCGTGTGTATGTACACGTGTGCATATATATGAGTATGATATGCACACATATACAAATGTGTGTGTAAAATAATTGCATTTTTATGCTAAACATCTAGAGACAGAAACTCAAATCACAAATAACAACCCAAGCCTTTTATATTAGATAATATTTCCAGAACGTCCGATGATATTTCCCCGCGTAATACTCGTTTCACTGAGATTTTATCTCCGATGTCTTATTATGCTCCTTGCATGTCCTATCTGGGAAGCAATGTCCTTATAACTTCTGTTCAGATATGAAGATGCACCCATCTCCAGACATACTAAGATTCCTCGAGAACCTGCGGTACTTCGGTACTTAAGCGGAATGTCTCGCATTCGAGGCTTAGCGGATGATTTTATTAAAAAATATGTGCACTTAAGCGCGCCGTGGAAATTGCATAAAACCTTTAGGGAAATCTAACGACGATCAGTAGTGCATTCTGAGAATTAACATATAAATTTCTTTCAGACTTTTCACTGTAAGTATTGTAGTCTGGAAATTAGTATTATTTCTTTATTTACTTTTCTATAGAATCAGTATTCTGTTTTATACAAGCGATTTATGTGACTTCCGCACAAGATTCTCAACTGCTCTCGTTTGGAGCCTGTGAGATTATGATATTCCCAATCGGGGTATGATGTGCGACTGAAGGTAGTGGGGTAAGGAAGGCGATGAGGAAAAGGATGGTGGGGAGGTATAGGATATTCAGATCTGGTCACCAAACACGGCTAAAGCCATTTCTTACATTAGCTCCATACAGATGACCCTGAAGAAAATAATCTTCCTTAACGCCTACGTCATCGTTGGTAATGCTTTGTGGAGGGTCTTTTTAGGAAAGGAAGGGGAGGAAGGTATTAGATAAGGATGGAATTTGGGGGTGTGTCCAGGAGAGACGGATATGAATCTATCCCTTCCACTGTGGTTTAAAGCGATGTTCCGAGAAAGTCCTACTGGAAAAGTAAAAACGCAGTAGGTTAGTAGTCGCAGCCGCCGTCAAAACCTAGACAAACTTCACCCCATGAACCCAGCCCCCCTTCTAAATCACCAAATGTAGTGAACCGCTTAGTGTGACCTATGGCAGAGGTGCTGGTTATCTAATAAATGGTTCCCGGGCTCAGGTACCCAAACCCACCTCCCAAATTGATATACGTAATATGTACGAGTATAAACACACGTCATTTCAAACACAGCTCGTCGACATATCGTGAGAAAGGGTGACCGGTCATCTTAGAATCATGCAACGTCAACATCTCATTTGCAAAATCATTAAAAGTGATGCCAAAAAAATGCTTAAACAGGTTACGTTATTTTAGGTTTTTTTTTTTTTTTTTTTTATTATTTCCAAATTAAGTCCCGTTAAACTGATTGATATCAGTTTGTCAACGGGTTCTTTTGACATTTCATATTATTACATTATATATTTTTTATACATATATATACACGCACATATTCATTTATACAAATACATGCATATAAATATATATACAAATACATACACACATACATACATAAATAATATATTATGGAGAACAAATTGTTAATAAAATTTATAAGAAATACAGAAAAGAGAAAATGACAGAAACAAAGAAAAATAAAACAGAGATTAGTACAAAAAAATTCTTTCACTTAGCCATTTCTTTAGCATACATTTCCTTCTGAAACTCAATTCACAACTTTTTATTGCGTTGGGTAACAAGTTGTAAATTTTTGGAACAAGGTATTCTAGAGTTCTTTGACCGTATTTATTTAGGTATCTGGGAATTACAAGTCCATCGTTTGCAGTTAGTCTTGTATTATGAACATGAACCACCAGTTTATTATATTCGGATTGAGATGTATGCTGACTCACAATTTTAAGCCACAATATAGCACGAACAGATAATACATTTACAGAGTTGTATAGTAACGATTTTGGTACATCATGTCTTTGTTCGTATTCAGTTTTTTTCAATAATAATTTAACCAAAGAATGTTGTACATTTTGCACTGAAAGAAGGTTTGTTTTTGTTGAATGACCCCATGTGGTTATTCCATATCTTATTTGGGATTCCGCCAATGACAGATATACTAATCTAAGGGTATTTAGTGGAACAAAAAACTTCAGTCTATAAAGTTTGTTCACTATAGCTCTAAGCCGTGTGCAAACTTTTTGTATATGTATATCCCATTTAAAATTACAATCAATTGTTAAGCCTAGGTATACGTATTTAGAAACTAGTTCAATATTTTTACATGAGCATGGTTGTATTATAGAATTATGAATGCAATTAAAATCATGAGAAATAATTTTAGGAGTTATGGTGATGTTGGCATGAGGAGATCTGATGTGCATAAGCTTAGTTTTTTTAGCATTGATTATTAAACCTACATCATGCGACCATTTTTGAAGAGTGATAAAGTCTATTTGCAGTAGAGTACTTGCAATTAACAAATCCTCGTGTGAAATAACCAAGGCAGTGTCGTCAGCATAGACATAATGTTTTACATAAGAGAAAATCAATTTCATTGCAGTAACATATATAATGTACAAAGTAGGGCCTAGTATAGACCCTTGTGGTACGCCTGCGAAAACGTTATTTTTTTTGCTATAATGATCTAAAATTTTTACACAAATCTTTCTATTTTTAAAGTAATTAACAAATAATTTGTGTAGGTTTCCCGTAATTCCAATTGCTTCCAGAGTTTCTAGTAATTTATCATGATCAATTGTATCAAAGGCCTTTGAATTATCAATAAATAATACGAGTATATGTTTCCTTTTATTGAGATCATTATTAATTGTATTTGAAAAATCTTGAAGCAGTAGATCCGTGCTCCTTCCTTTCCGGAAACCATATTGATGGTTATCAACAATAGAAAATTTTTCAAGGTACTTTATCAGTTTTATAGATATATATTTCTCTAGGATCTTTTCAATTGCAGGCAAAATACTGATTGGTCTATAGTTTTCAATTTCACTGTGTTTACCACCTTTGTAAATGGGTCGGATGATGCTACATTTGAGATCCTCTGGTATAATTGCCTCCTTTAAAATCATATTAATTAATAGAGTTAAGATAGGTCCTAAAATATCGAAATGTTTTTTAATATCAGACATTCTAATTTTATCTATTCCCGGCGACTGACTATTTTTTAAACTTCTGACAACTTTTTCGATGTCGCGGAGTTTTGCTTGTGTTAAGAGCATGCTATGTGGAAGTCTATGTTTTTGAATATTCAAAGCTTTTTTATCACATCTATGTAATAATTTCCTAACATTTTCTGAATAGAAGTTAGCAAAATTATTAGATGTTTGCTCAGTCGTTTGTTCTTTTAAGAAATAGTTTGATATTACTTGATCACAATTACTTTTGCTCTTTCTTCCTAACAATCTGTTTATTTCATCCCACGTTTTTTTTGAGTCTGCAAAAAAATTTTTAAATTTTGAGTTGAAAAATTTTAATTTGCACATGCTGATTAATTTTGTAACTTTGTTCCGAGTGCTTTTATACTCTCTTTCATAAAATTTATTTGTAGGATTATTTTTCCATCTTTTGTAAAGCGCATCTTTTAAATTGATTTTTGATAATAAATCATCATTTATCCATTCATTTATGGCATTTGGTCTGGTTTGAGGTTTATAAGTCTTAACTACAGTACTTTTTTCATAGATTTCATTAAATTTTGTTTTTATTTTATTATACAGAGCAACGCAATTCTGTTCTTTCAAAAGGATATTCCAATTACATTTTTTTATTTCTTTATCAACACGTTTTTGAGACAGAGTTGTTATTTTTTCATTTTTTATAATATTTTTGACATCATGGTAATGTACATTTAGTCCCGTTATAAAATGATCAGCAATTGTCGCATCAATTACACATGCGGACAAGTTATATTTATCAGATCTAACATATATGTGGTCAATACAAGATTTGGTCATTTGACCAGCAACTATTGCTTCTCTTGTCGTAACATTAATACATTTAGTTAAGTAATTACTGGTTAGTATATTTTCGTAAGCCATTATATTTGTATCACTTTGATTTAGTAAGTTGAGATTAATGTCCCCAAAAAATATTACATTATCATTAGAATTTACATAATTGCGAAAAAAGGAAGAAATTTCATTCAAGAATTCCTTTTTATTAAGGTTAGGTGGTCTGTATATTGCTAAAATATAAAAATTACATTTATTTGGTAGTGTCAGTATTCCAAACACATTTTCAAAGTTAATGGTTTCGACTATTTCTTGTTCAAAAAGTAAATGTTCCCTTATATACAGCAAAATACCGCCTCCTTGTTTTTTGCTTCTGCAATAGTAATACGATTTATAGCCTGGAATATCGTATAATTCAATAAGTTCCTCGTGAATTGCAGTTTCGCAAAGCATTAATACATCTATATCTTTCAAACAGTTTTTCAAGTAGGCATGAAGAATATCCCAATACTTATTTAATGACCTAATATTAATTTCTACGCAGATTAAGTTAGTATTGCATTTATTTGTATTTTGCGCGGAGATCCAACATTCTAAGTTGCTTGCTCGGGTAAATTCTACATCATAGTCATTATCAATATAGTTGAAAGCCATATTTATTTGCAAAATGTATCATAATCGATCGTAGCTGATGAGCGCCTTTCATAATCTGTCATACGTACTTGGACCTCTATAGCCGCTCTGTGGGCAGGGCAAGCACGATCTCCCGTAGAGTGGTTCGCCGGTTTTCTGAACTTGGAGCAAGTAGCGCAGACAGCGGCCAGTGCCTTTTTGGGGCAATCTTCATAGTCGTGGCCGGTTGCGGCGCAGTGGCGGCATGTTGTCGTCTCCTGGGTGCAAGATTTGCTCACGTGGCCATACAAGTGGCATTTAAAGCATCTCGTTGCACCGAAATAATCCCGAACACGGCAGGCGTTCCATCCAAGGTAGCAATGTCCGCTGTCTATTAGAACCTTCCTGCAGTCAGGATGACATGTAATAATCATATTCATGGTAGGAGCGTCCTTCCTACCAAAAAGTGACACCCTCCTCATGGTTCTGAGGTGATCGTCTTTAGTAAGGGTGCAATTCCCTGTGATATTATTTACAAAGATCTCCTCAAATAGGGCGGCATCTTTTGAGACGTCACCCCTCGGGACATATGTGCTATTTTTTAAATATTTTTTTCATTACTTTTATTGACTTTTCAAAGGTGTGTTGGAGTTGCGTGATCCTGAGTTTTCATGGAACCGAAAGAATGCATAATTCTATTTTTTATCTCTCACCGTTTGAAACTCCTTTTACAACATGCAAGGGCTAATAATATCCTGACAGATATGGGACACTAATAGACCAGGAGACGACATAGGTAAACCCTACGTCATGGAGTACACGGATGGAACTACTTTTTAGTGATAATGGACACATAGAAAACCTTAAAAAAGCTGGTCTGCCGGTGCGCCTCTTGGCAGGAGCCGCGCTGCCATGGAAATAGTCATCGATTTTTTTCGAAAAAATTACGTCATCGAGTACACGAACGGGAATGGTGTCATATGATAAAGGTCGATTAGAAAATGAGAAAAAAGCAGGGCTGCCAACCGGCAGCCTGGCAAGTTCGCAGGCAGCCGGCGTCAAAGTGGGGTAAAAAATAGTAATTTTTACGTCATCGAGTACACGAATGAAACTAATGAATAACTATAGTCCAGATCATTCCGTTTAAGAATTTCTTGGTCTGCCGACCAGCAGCCTGGCAAATTTTTGTGTACGATTTTTTAAAGTTTTTTTTTTTTTTTTTCAATTTTTCGTTTATCTTTATTTTTATTTTTATTTCATTATGTTTTTAAAAACTTTGAATGCCATATTTTAAAAATATGAACGATATTGATAAAAAAAAATAATGTGAGAGTTCCGAGTGTACCCATCCGTCAGGTGAGCCGTTCGACGCCAAACTACTTACGAAACCTGCCGCGGTGCCCCTCACCGCTGTCGCGTGTCAATATTATTGTACAAATTTATAATATTAATAGTCCTTTTAAAATTTTCTAATAGTCCATAGTAGTTGAAAGTTCGAAAAACCAACGCACCATCGCTGTAAGAGCTGCGTTCGTCCGTAAAACGACGGAAATTTCTGAAACCCCGTTCGTTTCATATCGGTTTCGCTTGCCCTGCTGCACCGATTACATCGAATACAAGATCGAAACAAATGAAAAATTGTAGTCTAGATTATCTCATTCATGACTTCTTTGGTCTGCCACCAGCAGCCAGGCAGTTTTTTGTGTACGATTTTTTAAAGTTTTAATTTTTTTTAAATTCTTAAATAAATTTTTTCAATATCTTTATCATTATTTTTATTTCAATATGGTTTTAAAAACTTAGAATGCCAAATTTTAAATAAAATAAGTGGTTATGATAAAAAAATAAATTTTGAGTGTTTCGAGTGTAATCGATGCAGCAGGGCAAGCGAAACCGATGTGAAACGCACTGGGTTTTGAAATTTTCGTCGTTTTTCAGACGAACACAGCTCTTACGGCGATGATGTGATGGTTGTTCGAACTTCCAACCACTATTTTCTATTAGGTAATTTTAAAAAGACTATTATTATTATAAATTTGTATAATAATATGGGCATGCGATGGCGGTGAAAAGCTCCGCGGCCAGTTTCCAGTAAGTTGTTTCTCGTCGAAAGGCGCTCCCGTCCGATGGGTACACTCGGAACACTCAAAATTAATTTTTTTATCATTGCCACTTATTTTATTTAAAATCTAGCATACTAAGTATTCAAAACCATGTTGAAATAAAAAATTAATAAAGATATTGAAAATATTTTTTTAAAAATTAAAAAAAAAATTATAACTTCAAAATATTGTACACAAAAAACTGCCAGGCTGCTGGTCGGCAGACCAAAGAAGTCATGAATGGGATGATATAGACTACAGTTTTTCGTTAGTTTTGATCTTGTACTTGAGTAATCGATGTAGCATGGCAAGCGAAACCGATATGAAACGGACAGGGCCCGGAAATTTCCGTCGTTATCCGGACGAACGCAGCACTTACGGCGACGGTGTGCGAACTTCCAACCACTATGTTCTATTAGGTAATTTTAAAAAGACTATTATTATTATAATTTTGTACAATAATATGGACATGCGATAGCGGTGAAGGGCTCCGCGGCCAGTTTCCAGTAAGTTGTTTCGCGTCGAATGGCTCTCCCGTCCGATGGGTACACTCGGAACACTCAAAATGTATTTTTTTTATCATTACCACTTTTTTTTTTAATTTGGAGTTCTAAGTTTTTAAAACCATATTAAAATAAAAATAATAATAAAGTTATTGAAAATAATAACAAAAAAAATAAAAATAAATAAAAATAAAAATCGTACATAAAAAACTACCAGTCTGCTGTCTAGCAGACCAAAGAAATCATGAAGGAGATGATCTAGACTACAGTTTTTCGTTAGTTTTGATCTTATACTCGTGTAATCGATGTAGCAGGCCAAGCGAAACCGATATGAAACGGACGGGGCCCGGAAAATTCCGTCGTTTTCCGGACGAACGCAGCACTTGGAAGTTTAAATAACCACTGCACCACGGTGCAGTGGTTATTTAAACTATTATGACTATATTTAAACTGTAATGACTATATTTAAACTATTATCAACCATTATTGACTATTAGGTAATCTTAAAAAGACTATAATTATTATAAATTTGTAAAATGATATGGGCATGCGATGGCAGCGAAGGGCTCCGCGGCCAGTTTCCAGTAAGCTGTTTCGCGACGAAAGGCTCTCCCGTCCGATGGGTACACTTGGAAGACTCAACTTTTTTTTGGTCATTACCACTTACTTTATTTAAAATATGGCTTTCTAAGTTTTTCAAACCATATTGAAATAAAAATAATAATAAAGATATTGAAAATATATTTTTTAAATTAAAAAATGAATTAGAACTTTAAAAAATCGTACACAAAAAACTGCCAAGCTGCTGGTCGGCAAAACATTGAAGTCATGAATATGATGATCTAAACTACAGCTTTTGGTTAGTTTTGATCTTGCATTCGACGTAATCGATGCAGCAGGGCAAGCGAAACCGATATGAAACGGACGAGGCTCAGAAATTTCCGTCGTTTACCGGACGAACGCAGCTCTTACGGCGACGGTGCGGTAGTTTTTCGAACTTCCAACTACTATGGATTATTAGGTTATCTTTAAAAAAATATTATTTTTATAAATTTGTATAATAATATGGGCATGCGATGGCGGCGAAGGGCTCCGCGGCCAGTTTCCAGTAAGTTGTTTCGCGTCGAAAGGCTCTCCCGTCCGATGAGTACACTCGGAATACCGAAAATTTATTTTTTTATCATTACCACTTATTTTATTTAAAATTTGGCATTCTAAGTTTTTAAAACCATATTGAAATAAAAATAATGATAAAGATATTGAAAAAATTTATTTAAGAATTTAAAAAAAATTAAAACTTTAAAAAATCGTACACAAAAAACTGCCTGGCTGCTGGTGGCAGACCAAAGAAGTCATGAATGAGATAATCTAGACTACAGTTTTTCATTAGTTTCGATCTAGCATTCGATGTAATCGGTGCAGCAGGGCAAGCGAAACCGATATGAAACGAACGGGGTTTCAGAAATTTCCGTCGTTTTACGGACGAACGCAGCTCTTACAGCGATGGTGCGTTGGTTTTTTGAACTTCCAACTACTATGGACTATTAGGAAATTTTAAAAGGACTATTAATATTATAAATTTGTACAATAATATTGACACGCGACAGCGGTGAGGGGCACCGCGGCAGGTTTCGTAAGTGGTTTGGCGTCGAACGGCTCACCTGACGGATGGGTACACTCGGAACTCTCACATTATTTTTTTTTATCAATATCGTTCATATTTTTAAAATATGGCATTCAAAGTTTTTAAAAACATAATAAATTAAAATAATAATAAAGATAAACGAAAAATTGAAAAAAAAAAAAAAAAACTTTAAAAAATCGTACACAAAAATTTGCCAGGCTGCTGGTCGGCAGACCAAGAAATTCTTAAACGGAATGATCTGGACTATAGTTATTCATTAGTTTCATTCGTGTACTCGATGACGTAAAAATTACTATTTTTTACCCCACTTTGACGCCGGCTGCCTGCGAACTTGCCAGGCTGCCGGTTGGCAGCCCTGCTTTTTTCTCATTTTCTAATCAACCTTTATCATATGACACCATTCCCGTTCGTGTACTCGATGACGTAATTTTTTCGAAAAAAATCGCTGACTATTTCCATGGCAGCGCTGCTCCTGCCAAGAGGCGCACCGGCAGACCAGCTTTTTTAAGGTTTTCTAAGTGCCCATTATCACTAAAAAGTAGTTTCATCCGTGTACTCGATGACGTAGGGTTTACCTACCTCGTCTCCTAGTCTATAAGCACCCCTATCTCCATCTTCCATTGCTGAAACTGTTCAACGATCACAGATGGCCCCGGCTAAAGATAGCCCTCTAGAACTGAAAGCTGCATGCGATATCGGTTGTGAATGGGAACACATAATATATACCAGCAAGAGAACTTAGGAAAGGGCATCTTATCTGAACAGAATTTATATTGCAGCGGCTATAATATTAATGCGGTGGTCGTTAATGGAAGAACGCTTACAGATTAAAATAATAATGTAGATATGCGTTGTGATGGGCACGCTAAAAAATATAATTCGTAATACATAATTTGATTTAATTTTTTCTACAATGATAATTGCGAAATTCACTTTGCGGTAGGTGATTTATTTATTTATTTAACGACTTTTGTCTAATTTACAATAAAATAACAAGAATTTAAAAAAAATTGTAAATTATAAGATTAAAGTATGATAAATGAAAGCGGAGACAAAATCAGAGATAAACATAAGAAAATAGAAATGACAAGTCAAGTCAAGTCTTAGCTAAAAATAAAAATGCATAGTTATAAAATATCATAAATTATTGTTTAGCGACCTTCTGAAATCATTTAGACTTATACCAAAGAGACTTGAGTTGACCAGTTTGGACAGAGGTGAATAATATCCATAATTAGTCAAGTGTTGATTGAGGAACGGCGGTCCGTTGGAGAAGGTATATTGAAAGGTATGAGTTGCAGTAATGTAGGAGAATCAATAACACAATTGATAATTTTGAAGAAACAAATAAGATAATTTTTTTTCCGACGGTCTTTTTAAGGAGAAAGTAGAGTTCGTTAAATTTCATTATATTATGCGTAATTGCACTAACACAAAGTTTTTAATTTAACTTGGTAATGAAAATAATAAAACTTGTTTAAACAATTATCAATTAAAAATTACCAACATTTCTCGAAATCTACGATTTCTTCATCAGACTTCTCTACATATTATAAATTAAAGTCCTCCGACGCGTCTGCCTGTCTGTCCGTTCGCGATAAACTCAAAAACTTCTGAACGGATTTTCATGCGGTTTTCACCAATAGATAGTTTAGGTATATAATTTGTCAAGGTTTTGTGTAAATTGGTTGAAATATATAATATTTAAAGGGAGCTGGCTGGCAAGCGGGTGGTGTGGATTTGATTTTCATGCAAATTAACAGATGGCGGTGGTTATAAAGGTTGGGTAATTATCCAGTAGATGGCGTTGTGTTTCGTTAGCCACAGCAACGCGTGGCTGGGTCGGCCAGTAAAAAATAATTGCGACATCTCAGACTCTCAGGATTACATTAAAAAAAACATTTTTTGGTTTAAATTATTTGTGGTATCTTCTTCTTCAATGATATAAAATCCATCGATGGGAATAACCGTCAAAATGTATAAAGAGTGTTTATTTAACATTGTTTCATTTATTTATAATGGAAAACCACAAAGTTATAGCTAAATTCAAATGTAATTGTATTTACTAGGGTAGGCTGAAAAGTAATTCACACATGCTTGTAAACCACGAACGAAAACAAATAGAAAGATCGGGAGAAAAGTACATTAAAGTACGATTTTTTAGCTTCAAAATCATATATTTATTTTTCAACATAGTTCACGTTAAGGCTAACTTATTTCTCCCAACGTTTTACAAGTTTTTTCATTACGTAACTGAAAAATTCTTCCGACATTTCTCGAATCCAGGACTTGACAGCTATCTTCACCTCATCGTCCGAGGTGTAATGATTACCCTTGAGGTGTCTCTTGAGTAGAGGAAAAAAATTAAATTGCTAGGCGAAATATCGGGGGAGTGAAAAGGGTGTGGAATCAGTTCAAACATCAGGTTTTCCAGAGGCTCTAATCAACGCTGTTTGTTCTCGTCTGTGAAACTGCGTGGTACCTATCGTCCACAGATTTGACGGTAACCTTATTGTTCAACAATGAAACCGAAACGTTCCTTGGATATTCCAAAATGGTTTGTGATATGCTTTTGGGTGATTCGCCTGTCATTTTGAACCAATTTGTGGACGATTTTGGTTGGTTTATCGTCTGCATCAATGCTCGGACATCCGGTGCGTGTTTCATTAACAATTATTGCTTTTCCAGGCTCACAATCATGAAATTTTACTACCTATTGATTTACAGTAGACTTATCAACGGCATCATTATCATAAACATCCTTTAAACAACGATGAATCTCAGTAGGAGTCACTTTTTCAGCAGTCAAAAATTCGATAACAGCACGTTGTATACCTTGCGTTGACATAACACTAATACACGTTTCCATACTTCCGCTTCTCAAAATATACTGGATGAATTTAAAGACCCCAAACTTGCGCGTACGTATAGAGGAAAAATATGACTTCCATATTCCACCTGGCGCGCTTCTGGAGTTAATTTTATTCGCGCTATCCAAGCATGTGTGCATTACTTTTCAGCCTACTCTCGTATTATTGAATTTAAAACATTTCGTATTAATTTATTTATCACTCAGTTTAATACAAAACAGCAGTAGATACCAAGCACACCACAAGCATCCCGATAAACGCGCGATTCTCGTAGTAAATAATTTCGTACGTCTGTAATTTATTCCCCAAAGTACTCCGTAGGTGGGGTTTTTTATGTTTATGTGCTGTTTCTCAGCAAGGGCGTCAATTTATTGGGATAGTTTTGTTACGTGCTGCGGCGAGGGGGAGAGTCGTTTCCCGCAAATAGACGAATATTCCAGGCTATTTCAGAATATTCCAGACACGCTTGAGATAGGCCTTTAGAAAAATTGACATTGCACAAGTGTAGGTAATAATATGTAGGTATTAATGAGCAAATCTGAATTACAGACATTCTTGAATATTTTTTTTTGTTTTACTTTGTACCAGGATCACATGAATCATCTGGGAAAAGTGTTACTTCACACAGCTATCTCTTTCAAACGATTACTGTAGCCAACAAGTTAAAATGAGATAAGAACACTTCTTTGAAATAAATATACATAGTACGCAGTGATTAGGTAAAATGTGATTAATCATAAGATTGTGCCAGTTTTGACTTGGAGACAAAAATACATTTTTTTAAATATTGATAATGCCGTGCGTAATATTAACGCTGATAACGGAGATATCAACATGTTTAATTGAGTTACTCTGCTCACCTTTATGATAGCCTGGTAGATATATCATTATTCTATTGTAAAATTGTGCAAAGGAGACAATCCGTTGTAAACAGACCGATTGCCATCTCTTCTAATGCACAGACACAATGCGGGCATGCTATTCTCAATTTCTGTTCAAAATGCTAATGTCACACCTAGCGTTGAACACCTAGCGTTTGACTCTCAGATTCCTACCCACCCCTCATATCGAAAATTTTCGAAATTAACCTATAACTCAAATTCAAATACCGTCTCCGAAGTATTTATAAATCCCTCCAAAAAAGAGGATTTCGAATTTTTCAAGGACTAGTGGTAAAGATAGATAAAATAAATAATGTATTTAAGGAAAGTTTCCATCCACCCAATTAAGAAGTAAGAACATTAATAAATTATCACATTTTTACTCTTGGAACGTGGAGGAAATAAGCGCCACAGGCAATATGTTGCACAATATGAACACATAAATCTGTTTTACACTATTTTATTTTTATTACACACTCTACCGGTTTCGGAACTACTGTTCCTGCATCAAGAGAATATTGAAAAGATACAAAAAATTACAGATATAATATAACTTTGTTTACACAATCAACATGTTTCGTAAACAATGTTTACTTCATCGGGATCAAACGTATGAGTATTTGAGTATACGTTTGAACGATGAAGTAAACATTGTTTACGAAACATGTTGATTGTGATTTATAAAAGTGATTTATATAACATTTTGATTTATAAAAGTGTTGTAAACAAAGTTATTTGTCTTTTCATTAAAATAAATAATGCCATCACAAAGATATAATATTTAATATAAGATAGATAAAAACAGACCTATCGTACAACTTCTTTGATTTCAATACTTACTTTAAATACGATTTTCCGCATCCATACACTTCAATTACTAATGGTTGCCACTCCACTCCAGTATCACTGCATTGTTTGTTTATTGTTGTTATATGAAGTGACGCAGACTAAACAAACCGACCCGTTTCACTTGCGCTGAATACTGGTGATTTAATGAGGATATCACGGATTCCTGACTCAATAAGTACTACAGCGACTTGCATTCTTAGAAACTGACCTTCTTTTTCAATACAAGCATCTGTAAAGTACGGTTTACTGTTGCACAGATAGAGAAATATTAATTATTTAACCATGCATAAGCATATCACATATCATACCATTTCAAAAACTACATAAAATAGCAAGTTTTAATAACTGGCAAGTTTAGCGTGGTACGTATTCGAAATTAACTAATTTTAAATAATTAACTTCTAAACCGGTACAAATATTTTTATTTTCCAAACGAATAGGCACTTTCAGCTTTATTATGGACTTTGATTAATAGCAGGGCTATTCAGGGATGCGGTACCTAAAGTAAGGTCAGTAAAGTAGCTAGGGGCCACCCGACCGAGTGTCACCCCCCAAGAGCACGGTCTGTACCCGAAACGGGAGAATTTTGTGTCTAACAGTCTTTTCGTAAGCGTGCTAGCCTATATTAATGGGAAATTTTGATCCCAGAAATTCTAAATATCATTTCGAGGGGTTCGGATCAACTGTCGGTCACCATATAAATATAATAATGTCCCACCAAAGCGCTTAATGAGCTTCGACTCTGGAGCAGGATGAAAATGCTCAACATTCTAATGCTTTATTTACGTGTATGTTACAGAGTATTAGAATGTGTTAGAGAGTATTAGTATTAGTTATTGTATTCTATTAACGCTATTACAAGATACAGGACGGTGAGTTTGTACGCAATCTTGGAACTGTTAGTAATACTGACTACTACGCAGCAATGCACTCACGCGCTAAAGACAAAGTGTCATAAACCAGATTTGCAAATCCAACTAATATGGTTCTGACGACAGCCACTGGAAGTGTGTAATAGCCATTCGAGAAATGCTTAGAATAAATTTAATACAATAAAATCCGTGTTGCATATTTTTCTAAATGTCACTTAGAATTTTCCGGTGAATAAAATAATTGCGAATTAAAATCATTTCTTGCGACGGAAACATAAGTTACGCTTGGACTAGTTAGAGATTGTTCAGATTTTAGGTTTTTTATAGTGATTTTAGTATTAGTGATTTTAGTGCGTCGTATTAACTTGAATAATCCCTTGGTTAATATTTGTAATGTTTAATTAATTTGGGAGGCGGGCACCGCTACCGCCGCCCCAGGAATCATTTATTGGATAACCAACACCCCTGCCATACGAAGTACCCTAAGTGGTTCGATGCGTTTGTGCGGCTCTTGGCGGTGGATGCGTCTGCCTACCTACTTCGTGGCGGGCTGTATCTGCGGACTGGTGAGGGAGTCCTTTCGATCTCTCCAGCCGAACTCTCTTTTGGGATGGTTTCATACGTTCATCACTCCCGGACACACTGGCCCGAATTTTATCCGACCCTCATTTTTTCCTTCCCAGAACTTCTAATTTATTTATTGAAAAATAAGAAATACATAAAAACATAAGCTTCACATCTCACTAGGACATTTCCTTCCTTCCTTCCTTTAGAAGACCCTCCACACAGCACCCCCTAAGTTGACATAGGAAAATTATTTTCTATGGGTCTTCCTCTTGAAAAATTAACCCCTCGATCGTGGAGAACGTCGAAAAGAGCAGTAAACCAGAAAATATCATTTAGTTGAGTTATAAATAAACGATTTTTTTTTAAGATGAGACGATTTACCTTATTTTTAGCGTGTTTTACTCAAAAAAAAGGGGAAAGATAGTATAGAAAAAAAATGTAAACCTCAATGTAGTGTAGTTGGGTGAATAACACTTTTCGTTATAATTACAATGGGTGATTAATTATTCACAATGTTAAACAACCGCGTCTTCAGATTAACCCAAACGGATGACGATATAGATAACGTGACCATTTATTTTTTCCCCCTAAGGTAGGTACTTAATAATAAAAAATTTGGACAACTTAATCGAAAAATCGCCCGAAGAGCACTGTACAAAAGGGGCTAGATTACAATTCATCTTCCAGCTACCAATCGAATGGACGATTGGAATTCTAGACCCTAGCTCAAAATTTAAAGAGATTATTTTTATTAATAAACCAAATAAAGCAATAAATTACAGTAAATTTTTGACCAAAATTAGCATAGATTTTACGAGTGAATTTACTATGTAAAATTAGCATGGATTTTACTAGTGAATTTACTTTACTAAGTATGTAGGAGGCTAGATCACAACTCGTATTGCAGCTAACAAGCTCATGTATTATTGGAATTCTAGCTCCTTAATAAATTAAATAAAATATCGTATAAACTTATTTGTTTTAGGTGCCTCACACTTTCATACAAAACAATTGACAAGATAGTAATGTTTATTCATGTCATATTAGGGTTAGCTATTTTATATATTTATGTATTTCAAGATTACCGGTATGCTTGTGTATGCGCATAATGCGTTATTTTCGAAAACGGGACATTTTGGCGTCCCGAAGCTGTGTTCGGGGGCACTGAGACACGCTGCCTGAAAAAGGGACGTCTGGTCACATTAGATATACATAGATCGCCAAATCTTACGCTGTTACATACAGTTAGTTCTTGCAAAGTGTAACATGAAAGATGAAATAAGTGTAAGTTAGTATGTTGTGCCCGTTTTGATTATCTTACCAGCACTATCTGCAAGAGCAAGTATCCAACCATCTAGCCAAGCACCTCATTAAATCAAAACTGGACGAACGTCAAATTCAGGTTACTTGTTTCGCAGGTGATATATTGGGCAATACCGTAATACGACAATACGAAAAATAATCACCCGTCTGTACAAAGAATAATATTCTTTATGTCACAACACATTAGATGAGAAAATGTGTACCCGTTTAGATCCGCTAGATTCACCTGCCATCTTGAACAATTTCACGAAAATGATTTCAAACAATGGCGCGAGGCATTCCATTGTCGACAAAACAGAAAGTTTATAAAATAACCTACGAGGTGGGAAAACTTCCCAGTCATACGTGGGAAATGTGACAATAAGCAGTGAAAATCAATCATCTCAATGAGTGCCGCCGAAAAGTTTTTTTTCTTTCGCGGGAAAATGAGTGTTAAATTTTTCATTTTCACTATCGTCGTTGCGGATTGGTTTAGCGGTGCGCTCGCTATTACCAACGGGGGGAATGGGAATAAGAGTGAAAGTAAACTGAAGAGGGAAGATAATAGAAGAACCTTCAATGATTATCAAACAGATGTACGTATAAGTGATTATATGTGTTTTAAATTAACGTATTAAACTAATTTATTTATCTAGATCTTCTTCAGATACTAAAACTTTAGTTCGTCTAAAATCCGTTTTTATTTGTATTTTTTTTAACATTAGCTCCATACAGGAGGTCCTGAGGAAATTAATTCCCCTCAAGTTCTATGTCACCTTTGGGGTGTGGAGTGTCTTTTGGGGAAAGGAAGGAGTTCTGTAGGAATCTGGGGGTCAGTGTCTCCGGGTGTGACGAACGTATTAATCCATTTCTCCAACTGCGGTGCAAAGTGAAAGAGTCCTGCTGCAGAGATCAAAAGGTCTCCCTCAACCAGTCTCTCCCGATTTGGTCTGTAACGCAGCTAGTGGGCAGATCTAACCTCACCCCATGAACCCTGACACCCCGGATATCCCTACTAAGTCACAAAACGTAGCGAACCACTTGGGGTGACCTATGTGAGGTGTTGGTCATCCAATAAATGGTTCCCGGTGCGACGGGACCCATACCCGCCTTCCAAATTATTATTTATTAGTAACCATTTTTTAAGTAGGTATAGCAACGGTGTATTATGGAATTATAGTACTGAATACTTTGGTTTTGTAATATTATCAGTGAAAAACATCGTCGACTTAAAGCTTGGAGTGAATAAACATTGTTTGCGTAATGTTTACAGTGAACAACATTTGAGCGAATAAACATTGTTTTATGATATCAGTGAATAACACAGCGTTGAGTGAAATAATAATTTAGCAACAATGTATTCAGTCAACAGCGCTATTTTCGTGAAAAGCATTATTTACTGATTTCAGTGAATAACATCGTTTTACAGAATTTGAAAAATTTATCAATTTTCGAAGTTAAAATTTCAGGTTATGTGAAAATTCTTTGCAAGAAGTGTTATTATTTCACCATGGGCCGGTTGTTTCAAAATACGTTTCACAGAACTTGAACAAGACTTTCTCAGAACTTGAGCATTAACTTTGAAATTTTATCATTTGTTCAAACTCTGTGAAACCATCCGTCATTAGTGTTTTTGGTAAATAAGTATGTTAAATTAATGCTAATAATTAATTTTGATATATGGTTTCTTTATTAATCAAAATTATGGTCGGACCTGAATATCGTTCAATATAACTTCTTCCACTTTTTTTGATTGGACTCGTTTCAGCTTGTAATAGTCACCTTCAGGATTGTCGAAAAGTTGTCGTAATTTTAGGCTTCACAAAACTAAATTTAAATGCCCACAAAACAGCGTGTTTTGTTTCAAAAGGAAGTAACAATTTCTGGCACTTTTTGTAGAATATATGCTCAATATTATGTCAAAAAATATTTACGGTTTGTGTACTTACCAAGATACTTTTTAATTACTTTTATATGAAATCTATATATATATATCTGGAATTTAAGAGGAAACCGGGCGGCTTTTTGTCCGTATATAATATGTATTCCCCATTTTCTTCTATGGATTTTGACATAGTGCAAATATTTTTTCTAATATAAAATAGATATCGGTAAGTTACATCTCAAAGGTGTTAGGACCCTGCAAAAATCATTTAAATTGCCTGGTTTGAACGCCATCAACAGACGTTCAGTATACAAACTGGAGAATGTATTTTTAAAAAAAACGTACAGACGTAGAGTATTATCTTCTTATACAGTTAGTAAAAAAAATCTTTAAAATCGATCCTGTTTTATAAAAGAGAAAGGGGTAATACAAAACCTCGATTTTGATATTTTGTTTAGGTATTATCAGCCTGAGGTGCAGTTGTCCCTTTCGCTCAGTATTCAGGGGTGTAAGAGCTACAGTGACAGCAACAGTTTGGTGAAATACCTATTGTTCAAGTTTCGTTTTCCGGTTTCCTCTTAATGCTAAAAGCACCTATGTCAATTTTCCGAATCGCCCAGAAATGATCATTGTTTATCGAGTTCTTGCCATTAAAATCAATCTAAATCAAAATCTAAACCAAAATTCAGACTTCTAGATCAGATAGGCAATAATTATAATTCTAGAGCACCTAATGTAGGTATTCATGGCTATCAAAAAAGGGAGGTTTTAGAGATTGTTTTGGTACCTAAATCAAATTATAACAACTGGCAGAGGCACTTTTAGCATTAACCCTCAGATATCGATCGTCCGGTTGATTAGTCAGACATCTCAAAAATTTTGAGTTTTTAGATAATGAGGAAAGCAATGTATGAATGCTCGCATAAATTAAATATTATTTACATATTAAAATTAAATTAAATTAAATACTCATAACGGGAAGCACAACGGTCCGGTATATTATAATGAAATTTTGAAATATCCCACTAGTGGCCCAGAAAACATTAATATTTTGTTTAATTCACTACTATTTTTTCTGCATTAAAATCAATTTGGGAGTGTTTATGAGTAATTAGAGTATTATACCAGATAAAGGGGACACTTTTACATATTCACCCAACTCAGATATCGATTTTTCCGGAGATATGTGGGTAAAACCGATATTTTTATTTTTTAGATTGTAGTTTTGCATTATTGGTTTCGTTATTGTGAAATGCATTCTTTCTCTATAGATGTATGATTTTTTACGTTTGTCTACAAAACAACAACAAATAACAGAAAAATCAATGACTTAATAATATTATATCAACTCCATTCCAAAGAGTTTTCCAAAAATTAATACACTTTTGTTTTGTCTTTTCTTTAAGTTGAAACCATTCCACACAAGCAGCAGTAAGGAGGAAAGCTCTCGCAGTTCAAGATACAGACAGCCTCCTGGTGACACAAGAAACAAAGATCGCAATAATAACAAGGTAAGTGTAAGAAAAGTCCTATGCTCTTCCTATTGATTCTTCTAAGTACCTACTACTCATATTCCACATTCCGCATTGGGTACTAGTCGACATTGAGTGCCTTGTGTCAAGGAAACATTCCTATGGGTAATGAATAACTACCAATCTGTTCAACACGTTTGTTACTCATCAAATAACAAATCAATGGCGAGTCTGTCGCTGTACACTCAGAGTTGTCATTACGACTTGTTAGAAAAAAGCCGTTAACAGATGATACTGTTTATTGAATGAAACGGAAGGAGTGAACGTCGAATTGTTTTTAAGTGAAGTGGTTTCTAAATTTAAATGAGATGGTGTATAATATATAACAATGAAGTTATAGTCAATTCGGGAGGCGGAAAACAGACCCTTGGTTGCCCCAAGTGGTTCGCTACGTTTGGTTACTTAGCAAGGGTTCATGGGGTGAGGTGTGTCTAAGTCTTGATGCGTTTACCTACCTATTTGACCTCTCCTGCCGGAATCTCTCGCCCCTTGCCTTGCACCGCAGTGGGGCAAGGTTTACACTCCTTGACACATAGACCCACAGATTCCTACCCACCTCAGATACCTTTATGCCTTCTCAGAACTTCTTCTCCTTCCTTTCTATAAACAAACATCCTCCATACAGCGTCTCCAAAGATGAAAAAAGCCATGAGGGATTTTTGAAGTGAAAAATTCTGTGGCACCGTTGTGATTTGAAACTCGATGAAACGAAAAATAGCGTTACTAAAAAAAAAACACATACATCTATAGGATTTGGCCTGCGAGAGAACAAGATAGTATAATCGTTTTCCTCTTTGTGCGATGCTTGGTAGCCTCCCCACTCTTGTCTACTTTAGTTTTCTGAAGGTTTCGCTTTTACCGCGTGTGAATTGCACTCTTTTTTATCCCTCAGGGCCTCCTGCATGGAGCCAATGTAACAAAAAAATCTGTTCCAAATTTCAAAATAAATTTGAGTTCATTAAACGTGAATAATTTTATGCGGTAATATTTCACTTCACTTACCAACAACCGAAATTAGTATCTTTTTATGACAAACCTTATTATTTATTATTATTACACATACCCTCCAACCTAAAAATCAAAAAAAAAGTTTTATATCATATTGAAGTATTTTCCATTAAGATAAAATAAATTAGTAAGTAGGTCAAATTAATTTTGAATTCATTAGCTTCTAGAATTGAGTTTGTATGTACTTAGTCAGCAACTGTAAACTTACGTAATATCTAGTATTTGGCTATATGTACCTAATAGCCAAAGACCCAGTGAGCCGCCTATGACAATCGGGCACTAATTCAGTTCAGTTCATCAGTCAAATTGGTCCATTCAGTCCAGAATTGAAGCATTTGCATCTCCCATTCACAGCAATTGAATCTGTTTGTATTGTTCGTAGACAATGCGCGTTTTAGAGCCTCGTTGGCGAAATTGACGGAATTTTATCGGACCGATTCGTGCACAGCACGAACTAAACATTGCAGAGGCGGAACAGAGATGTATTTGAAGATTAATAAGAAAAGCATAAATAGAATTCTATCAGAAATTCTAAGTTTTTTTTTCTTTTTCATAATAGCTTCACACAGAAGGTCCTGAGGAAAAAATCTCTCAGGGCCTACGTCATCTTTGAATAAAGAATGCTGTGTGGAGGGTCTTTTTAGGGAGAGGAAGTTCTGGGAAGGAAAATAATATGAGGGGAGGATAGGAATTTGGGGGTCAATGTGTCCACGAGTGACGGACGTTTAAATCCATCCCTGCAAATAGATGGATCGAGAGAGTACGGCTGGAGAGGTCTAGATTAGGTCTTCCTCAACCAGTCTCTGCCGATCCGGCCTGCCATGCGTGTTTGAATAAATGCATCTGAGGCATAGACAATCCACAAGAATCCGGGCACCCCATCTAAGTCACCAAACGTAGCAAAACACTTGGGATGACCTATGGCAGGGGTGTTGGTTATCCAATAAATGGTTCCCGGGGTGGCGGCACCCATATCGGCTTCCAAATTGGGACTAACTGCCATATGTTTTCCTCATTGTCCAGAACACTAATGGAGAGAAATAATTATACCGAATCAATGGACATCTTCAATTTATCAATAAACAAATACAAATAAGTATTACTGAGGCAGTTTAGTTATTTATTATAAATACTTTGTAATTTTTACTATCCATTAAGCCCCTAAAAAGACCTTAATAAATAAATTTAAAAAAAAGGATTCTGTGTAGAACATGTATTATTATAATGACGATTTTATTATCTCACTAAAAAGTTTAAATTTGTGAAATTGAAACCATTTGTCAATGAGGAAAAAAAATTTTTTTTTCTTCGATTCGTTATTATTTTTTAATTCATAAACTAATTTTTGAGACAAGATTTTTATGCTTAGTACAAAGCAATAAAGTCCCGTCAGCGGCATGCATCTTTTCTCGGGAGATTTTTTCATGTAGGTGAGTGTTTCAGGGTAATAATATAATTGATAATAATGTTGAAGTGTTGCTTTTCGCCGATGACTTAAAACTATTTAAACTTATAAAAACGATAAATGACTGTATCCACATTCAATTAAATTTAAATAAACTACAAGATTGGTGCAAAACTAATAAACTTTATCTGAATATAAGTAAATGCCAGATAATAAGATTTTTCAGAACAAATCAACCCCTTAACTATCAATATAATATTAATAATGTTTCCCTCACCTCTGTCAGTGAGATTAATGATCTTGGCATTATTTTCGATTCCAAATTTAACTTTCTTTCACATATAAATACAGTAACCAATAAAGGATTAAAAATGCTAGGCTTCATTCTCCGAAATGGCAGAGACTTTCAAAATATTTCAACATTAAAAGTCCTTTATTCCTCTCTAGCTCGAAGTCAAGTCGAATATAATTCTTCTCTATGGTCACCTCACTTCAAAATCCACTCCGATTCCATTGAAAAAATTCAGCATAAATTCTTTAATTGCAACAAAAATATCAGGACTGAGTCATTTAGATATTCGCTTATACCTAGATTGCATGCAGTTGGCAATGCTTTCTCAGAAGTAGTAGATGTGTTCAACTGCACCGAATATAGTTATAAGAAGGCTATAATATCATACCTCAATCACAATAATCAATGTTAGGTATAATAGTGTTCATCTGCACGGCGTCTATATCATACTCTACTATAGATTCCAAACTACGCACTTACTTCATTTATATGACATAAGCAGACTAGTTAAGTGATAGCTAATAAATGTATAATTTTTTTTTTCAAAATTATTATTTTTAAACAAAGTTATTATTGAATCTGTAACTGACAGCCCTGAAAAGCAGAACTAATTAGCAGTACCTGTAGTCATTTCAAAATGCAGTCATTTCAAACTGAAGGTAACAATAATATCATGTACTCCATTTTAGCCAATTCCTGGAATCCAACGATATGTTCAAATAGAATTAAAGTACATTATACTTGATGTTAACAATTTTTCTAAGAAGTCACCTTTATTTACTTATTTTTATTCTGCATAAAATGTGTATTCTCTATACGAGCACATATTCTTTTTTTTTGGTTGTAATACGTAATTGTATCCTGTAACTAAATACTAGTTGTTATCACACGTATATACGTACTTGGTTTAATGTACATTCTTATTTTGTTATCATTATAATTACCCTCCTGTGTACCACTGTGTATCATGTATCATGTACACCGGATTGTAAAAGTCATTTTATGGCGTTGAAATAAATAAATAAATAAATAAATATTGCTTATAATAAATCTTTGATTCGATTTTCTTACGTAAGGTACAACTTTTCAGTCTTTATGGACTGCTAAATAAATAATACAACAAAAAACTTCATTCCTGATTCAGGATTTCTTATTATGTATACAAATGCAAAATTATTCCAACTACAAAGCTTCCAAAAAAGTTTTCTTTACGTAAAATGAATACATTTGAATTTTTCTTTGATTTTCCTATATAAGATCTATCTATCTAATATCTTTGTTTCTCTTCAGAAAATCTGAAATAATTCAAGCAAAAACAAAAATAATTCAGTAATGGACGCCCATTGTTCTAGACCAGGGATCGGCAAACTTTCAAGTGAGAAGAGCCAATTTGTCGAAGAAACAGGATAACAAAAATATATCAGAAAGCCATATTATTACGGGGCGGGGGTTTGTAATCATACTGTGATAAATGTGGTGGAACAATAATTACGATTTGCTTTGTGTTATCCACATTGTTACTTGTTTATTTGTTTATTAAGACATACACAGTACATAAGTTTACAAGTTATAAGGAATATTAAATGAAATTCTTACATGGTGTAGTACCTATTACGTAAGTCCGTAGAATATCATTAAATAATTCGCCTGGGATTTGAACACTTCTTAAAACTTAACTAATAAATGAATGAGAAGAATAATAGAAAAGAAGATGTTTTTACTTACTGTAATATCACACTTCTGCTCATTTAAATGTTTCTATAAACAGACTCGCGCATAGATTCCTTATTAAATTAAAACCAGTTTTGTGTTCGGAATGCAAAAATAATGCTGGTTGAGTAGTGGTGAAATTGCAATTGATGTCTGAAGAGCCGCAGACGCCTATGCAAAGAGCCACATGCGGCTCGCGAGCCGCACATTCCGACCCCTGTTCTAGGTGAATCTGAAATCAGTCATTGCACAAAGCTGTCAATTTGGAGACCACTCGCCGTGAATGTGTTTAAATGGCGAGAAATTATTTTGGTATGTCACATTTTTGTTCCGCGTTAAAACACGTTAAAATTGATCTCGCAAATCTTTTTTGGTTTTTTAAATTCTCATATAAGTAATATATGTTCGCGGATGCGTTATGATATTATATATACTTAGCCATACAATCTGAACGAAAGTAAGTAGTCACTTTTAATGAGGTTGTTTCGTATACCAAATTTCTTTACAATTATTTAGAGCAGGCGCTGAGAACACAACTTTTCGAATTTTTGGAAAATTCGAATGGTACCTATCGAAGATATAAGCCATCAAAATGTTGATGTGTGACGTTACGATGCAGCGCGGCGTTATTGCAGCATTACCATTATGATGAACTGTACTGAATTCTGTCTCTTGTGACGTCACGAGACACGATTCACGTTTTACCGAAGTTCTCTTTAAAATTATGATTACCTTAAACTTTATACCGCATAGGACTTGTACGACAAGTTTACATCAAGTCGGATTATTAATTTTATTATTTTTTATCTCCTTAATTTGTGAAGCATGCAGTTCAGGCTTTCTTATTAGTCGATAATTGAGCAAACTACATAATGGGATTTTAGGGATAACTTTGTGCTCTATTTTATAATGTAGGGAACATGAATTTACATTATGTTTATAAAATTTTCATAAAAAAATAATTATTTTGTTTTCAGGATCGAGAGCGCGATAGTGTGGCTGCTAATTCAGCATATTACGACAAAGGATATGGATTATACGTACCCGCTGAAGACGCAGGTAAACGCCATTTTGATATTAGCTACCCGTTTTATGGTTGTGTCACATGACCCTATACTCTCAAAGTGTTTTTTTGGGCGTGGCATGTACAGATTTTATGCGCTATAGTGGTACATAGTGGCACAGGTCAATTTTGGAGGCGGGTATGGGTACTGTCACCCGGGAACCATTTATTGGATTACCAACACCTCTGCCATAGGTCACCCCAAGTAGTTCGCTACGTTTGGTGATTAAGCAGGGGTGCCCGGGTTCATGGGGTGAGGTTTGCGTCTGCCCACCAACTGCGTGGCAGGCCGTATCGGGAGAGACCGGTTGAGGAAAACCTGTAGACCTCTCCAGCAGGACTCTCGGAACATCGCTTTACCCGCAGTCGGATGCATACTTCCGTCACTCCTGGACACACTGACCCCCTAGATTCCTACCCATCCCTCATACCTTTTTTCTTCCCACTACTTCCTCTCCTTCCTTTCCCTAAAAAGACCCTCCACACAGCATCTCCAAAGATGGTATAGCCCCCTGAAAGGAATTTTTTTCTCAGGGCCTCCTGTATGGAGCTAATGTAAAAAAAAATAATAATCCCATTCGAAAGTCAAGGTACCTTGGTACATCTATTTGGGTGGCAATTACTAAACTTATATTCTTGTTTAGACCATAATATTATTTAGGATACCTCCACAAACCAAAAATCTATTTCAGTAATAAAATTGCACTACCGCTGCTACAAAATATTGTCCTACAATTATTTATTTACGTAGATAAGTTTTGTGTTGTTTAGTTTCAATCTGCAGAACAACGTTCAATCACAAAAATGGTCCATGCAGCTTAATGATTCCTTACTTCATAATGTTAAATTATTCACACGAAGTAGTAGTTGTCCACAAAGGTAAATGTAAGCAAAGACTAATATTGTAGATTAAATATTGATATTTTGTGGCTACTTATGGCAACATCATGACTTGCTAGCTAGGTAGGTAGTTATTATTATGAGAAACAAAGGAAATTACGTAACTAGTAATTCTGTGAATAGTAGACCATACGAATATGTTTATAATTTTCTCTTATTTAATAGATCAAAACCAAATTTTCTCTAACTTTATAAGATTTACTACTTAATTATATACCACATATTTTAAGTACATTAAATACATCTAGGTACTTGTATTTGGATTTTGTTTCCGTGAATGAATTAATACAAAATTTGGAGGTAAAAATTAACCCACTTCCCGACGTCCAAAAGAGCTGAAACTCGGCAGATAGTCTCGTTGTCGATGACAATGCATTCTATCAACTTTTGGTGGCACTCACCCACACCACACACGCTCACACACACATGCATTTATCTTAAATTGGTTGAAATGATGTCGCAACTAGGTCGCACCCTTAGATACGTAGGTAGGATCGTGGCGGAAAATCGAAACTTTTTAGCTAAATTATAAAAAATGATATATTACTGTAAAAAACTTTGACTCTAAGGATGTTTTTTTTATTTCAAACTTTTTACAGAAAGGTGGGTACCATAATATTGAAAAATGCGACAAGAAAGTCCAAATAACTATTAAAACGGCCACCATTTTGAAACAGAAAGGGAACGTACAAACAAATTTATAAGAAGACGAAATGCAAAACGCAATTTTTTTTTTATTACCAGCTGTATTTGAATAATCTTAATTTTAAAGCTGTAATCATTAATTTGTTTATATATATTTTTTAATATTTCTAGTGGCAGGTTACGGCTATCAGGACTTTGACCAGAGCCCGCATTACGGTCCCCCCATCCCGGACAGGGGGTCAGGGGAGAGCTACGGAGGGGGCGGTTACGGGGGTGGTCACGGTGGAGGGGGCGGTGGATACCACCACCAGACCTACGATGGCCACCAAGACTATCATGAGTACCACGACCACAGGGAGCACGGCCTGCAACCGGTCTACCACCATGTGCAATACCACCAGCCACATGAACACCATGTAAGTTTTTATAACATTTACTCGGTTGAGAGTCGTTAATAATCTTTTAAATGATTATATGTTTAATATTTATTAGAACAACTCTCTTCTTATAGCTTTTGAAATTTATTCC
Source organism: Limnephilus lunatus (assembly GCA_917563855.2). Classification (NCBI taxonomy): domain Eukaryota; kingdom Metazoa; phylum Arthropoda; class Insecta; order Trichoptera; family Limnephilidae; genus Limnephilus; species Limnephilus lunatus. The sequence continues at coordinate 74,892,138 of OU830602.1, read as the reverse complement.
CATCAATGTAATATATCATTGAAGAAGAAGATAACACTAGTCCAAACAAAAATATGAAAGGGAAAAAGACACAGAAAAATAAGAAGATAACGGATAATTATATTAAATAAATGATATACATAATGTTCAATGATATTGTATTACATTGATGGAAATAACCTTCAAAAGTTATAAAAAGATAGTTGTTCTAATAAAAATTGAATATTCATTTAGACTTTTACAAAAGATCAATAGGTAGGATTTCATATAAATAAAATCGGATATATTTATCCGAGACACTATCTAGATTACAAACCAGTTTTTCGAATAATTGTTTCCGATGAAAAAGGTAGCTGCCAATAATACGTAAAAAAATAGTCGAAGATAATATCTCTACATAATAATAATAATAAACTAGCTGGGTTACCCGGCTTCGCTCAGGACAATATTCGCGAGTGTTCTGGAATGTTCCACAAAGATGTTCCCGATTTCCTATTCCTGAACATTCCGTGACATACGCTCTATCGAAGCTTCCAGAACATTCCGGAAGACTGTTCTAGAAATTTCAAGAGGGCGAAACTTCCAGCCCGTATATCTTCAAAAGCACGCCCTATAGGTAAAAACGGGAACCGTCATTCTGGAGGGGGGATAGAGATCTACCAAACCATACTCCCTACTCCCTTGATCCTACCGGGACTCGTTTCTGAGTTTTTGCGGGACGCACGTTTTTTTTAACTTTATTTTATAATATATATTGATTAAAGTCCTCCGCCGCGTCTCTTTGTCTGTCTGTTCGCGATAAACTCAAGAACTACTGAACGGTTTTTCATGCGGGTTTCACCAATAGATATAGTGATTCATGAGGAAGGTGTAGGTACACAATTTGTCAAGGTTTTGTGTAAATTGGTTGAAATATATTATATACAGGAGAACGTCTATATGTGGTAGACGAGCATGCTGGCAAGCGTGCGGTGTGGTTTGATTTGTACGCAAATCTACAGTTTTATGCCGAGGTTGATGAAATTTTGCACATGTGACCTTGAAAACAAGAGGAAGGTCACAGTCTATATTTGATTTCGAAAACTATGTGTAAAGCTCGGGCACTGCCGGGGACTTCAGCTAGTTCTTAATAATTGATAAACAAATATGAAATTTATATAAGAGGACTCGGTAGCCGAATTGGTAAGGCGTTTGTCCCGCTAAGACTAAAGGTTCTGGTTTCGTGTCCCAAACTTTTGCCTTTTTATATTTCTGTCTCTTTATCGTTATTTGGGGTGTTATGCCGTATTTCGCTACCTCCTTCTTTATCCAACGTTTCGGACAGCGTTACAGCCTTGATGATCAACACGGTATAATACCCCAAAAATAAATAACAATAATACTTTTGGTCGTGAAAATCTAAAATCACACCTTTCTGTGTATTGTTCACTTTCATATTTTCATTTGAATTATTATTATTATTAGTGTTATCTCCTTAGTTAATGATTATATATTTATTATTAAACTAATTGGTAAACGGTAATGTAAACGGTAATTGGTAATGTTTAAGACAAGATTTTTATGCATAGCACAAAGGGTAACAATTATTATAAGAAATAATTATTAGCCTGAAACACTCATCAACATTGAAAAAATCTCCCGAGAAAAGATAAATGCCGCCGACGGGACTTGAACCCGCGTCCTTCTGATATCCGGTCAACTGCTCTACCAACTGAGCTACGTCGGCTTATCTCCCACCCGCCAAATAATTCAATATATACTAGTGTTTCATTCAACAATTACTGCTTTTTACATTTTTCAACTGAAAACAACCAACATTATTTTTTTGTGAGAAAGGCATTATAAGTGCTAACTCTCCCACTAGATGGCGTCGAGACAAAGTATGTCTACATTTTTTGGTGAAATACTTTAACTTGTCAAATATTAATTATAATTTTTAATTGGTAAACTATGAGTGTTTCAGGCTAATAATTATTGCTTATAATGATTATATATTTATTGATTCTCATTTTATTTCTGAAATACAGGTTGAAATGTGTTCACCTAAGCTTAGAAGATTATCCGTACGCCTATTTTCTGAATTGAGTTATTTCTAAATATTGCAAAGGCGAGGCTGCCAAAACTGTTAAGTTATGTGTGTGACCATTTTCCACGCGTGAAAGTTAACGTCTATACAAAACCATTTGAAACAAAGAGCCATTTTAGAAGTTCAAACATTAAATGCACGGCTATAAAGCCACATTTAATTATGTGCATAAGTCTGTTACAAAAACCGTCACTGAGGAAGTTTATGTTGACATTTTACTTTATAAGAAAACTCTCTTCTGGTTTATGGTTGAAACCGCCCAACAGTGTTAAAGATAGATTGTTTCAAATACGCCTACTTTTTTAAACAAGTTCATAGTTAATGTCTTTAGTTGTGTTGGGATGAAATTACTCATGCGTGAATTTCACGTAATTACCAATATCATATTGCCAGAATTACAAATGGATGGAATTACACCTCCTGGAATAAGAAATGTCAAAAAAAATTGTGAAGTAAAATATTTTTTAGCACCGTTGTGATTTGAAACTCGATGAAGTGAAAAAGCGACACTAAAAAGAGACAAACACATACAACTATAGGATTTAACCTGAGAGAATGAGAATAATCGGTCTCCTCTTTGTGCGGTGCTTCGTAGCCTTCCCGCTCTTACTCTACTTTATTTTTCTAAAGGTTTCATGTCTGCCGCGTGTAAACTGCACACTTGTAATTTTAATAGGTTTAAATCTAAAAATGTTGTTCGACGGCCTCCATGGTCGAGGGGTAAGGCTTTCGACTAGCAATCACGATCAAATCGAATCCGTAAATTTTATTCGATTGATTTGAATTATTTCACAATTTATTAATTTAAAATAAAATATATCTCTACCTAATATTTGCCGCACATTTCAGAGTGGAAGATACTCTCAGTATCGTCCTGGTGTAAGACTATCATTCATAATTGAAACATAGCTTGAAATGGCTTAAGTCGTGTTTAGAGACCAACGCTGAATAGCCAGGCACTTCCATCTTCCCCATCTCGTTCCTCTACCCACTCACTTCAGCCTAACAGTATGCCACACTGGCTCCATACGGGAGCAGTTGGAAATCTTGTGTGGTATTCACATTTTAAAAAAGGTGTGCAAAATAAATATCATATTAAAAAAAAGCTAGGTGAGGTTGGATTTTTTGACGTGTGTAATTCCAGTACATGTAATTCTCTCCATGTGTAATTTCGTCCATGTGTTTTTCCATCCGTGTGTCATTCTGGTAGTGTAATGTTATTGGGACGTCAAATTAACGCCCGTGTTATTTCGACATTTAACCGCGTATAGTATAATATTCTCTTCATACGTTTTATTATGTGACTGATTCATAGACCAGTAAAAGATTTTTGTGGCGAGAAGGAACATTACGGATACGTTATATGGCTTCTCTCAAGAATTCAACCATCCAAAACCAGAAACATATAATAGGTATCATAGAAACATATTGACGGCCGGCGTGATCTAGCGGTAAGGCTCTTGACTCGCAATCCAAAGGTCGCGGGATTAAATCCCGCCGTGGGTAAATAAATTTAACAATTATTATAAGCAATAATTATTAGCCTGAAACACTCATCAACATTGAAAAAATCTCCCGAGAAAAGATAAATGCCGCCGACGGGACTTGAACCCGCGTCCTTCTGATATCCGGTCAACTGCTCTACCAACTGAGCTACGTCGGCTTATCTCCCACCCGCCAAATAATTCAATATATACTAGTGTTTCATTCAACAATTACTGCTTATTACATTTTTTCACCTGAAAACAACCAACTTTATTTTTTTGTGAGAAATGCATTATAAGTGCTAACTCTCCCACTAGATGGCGTCGAGACAATCTTTTCTCGGAAGATTTTTTCAATGTTGATGAGTGTTTCAGGCTAATAATTATTGCTTATAATAATTGTTACCCTTTGTGCTATGCATAAAAATCTTGTCTTAAACGTTAGTTTACCAATTAAAAATAATAAATAAATTTAATTTGAATTATTTGTGTTATTTCACAATTTATTAATTTAAAATCAAGTATATTATATTTCCGGCACGTTCCAGAGTGGAAGATACTCTTTGTATCGCCCTGGTGTAACACCACCATTCAGAATTGAAACGTTGGTTGAAATGGCTTTAGCCGTGTTCGGTGACCAGATCTGAATAGCCAGTTACTTGTACTTCCCTACCTTCCTCTTCCCTATCTCATTCCCCTCCTCACTACCCTCAGCCTCACAACATACCCCAATTGGGGATGCCATAGTCTCAGTGGCTCCACACGGGAGGAGCTGAGACTCTTGGGAGGTATTACTATAAAAAATAAATTAAAAAATACGGTGTTTTTCTGTTAAGAGGAACGGCTGTGCGGCCTTTTTTCATACAAATCTTGGATTTATGGCCAAAATACCCAACTAAACTGAAAAATTATTTTTTAATCAAAAGGTATAGCCAACATCTCTAATTAATTAAAGGCTTGACAGTTTGATACTATAAAAATATAATGAAAAATTAAATAAAAAATAAAAATGGTAAATAAAAGCATTTTGATGGGCGCAAATTTGAATTACAAAGGACTGATTTCCCTTGGAACACAAATTTGTCATACATAAATAAAAACCCTACTCACAAACACGCGTTTTCAACAATGCTTTATTTTTGTTTTATTATTCATTAAGTTGTCACAGTGCGGAGCACAACAATTTTTTTCATAATTATAATTAACTCACAAAAAATGTCAAATTGCCTCTAAAATCAAACAAATTTGAATTCTTTACTGACCTAATAAATAAAATACCACACATCTGTACTAGATATTTGCTATAACTTTCAATTAAAAAATATATTATTCAGTTAGGTTGGGTATTTTAGCTTCAAATCCAAGTTTAAGTTTAGTATAAAAAAGGCTCCGCAGTCGTTCCCCTTCATGTACCTAATTTAGACTGTGTAGTTGCAGGTGTACCAGCAGCTTTAAGCTGTTCCAGGAACTATTCAGACTTTTGTTTTATATTTTATCAAAATACTGTTTTGTTTGCAGGGGTCGGCATTGAAGGGAATTCTTCTACCATTAGCCGGAGTTGCGCTGCTAGGCGTTGCAGCCTCCTTAGTAACTCATCCCGTGCTACTTCAACTGGGAGTCATCTCAGGAAGAAAGAAAAGATCATTGGCACAAGACATCTTCAAAGCTGATCAGAGTTCCACGATAGAAACCTTCACACAACTCAAAAAACCATTCAAAACATTTGGATACGAAAAACCAGCAAAATATGTAACGAGCGAAATGAAAGCTAAAAAAAATACGCAAACTGAGGTAAAGAAACATGCGAACAAAAAGGAAATACCCAAAAAGGTAGTGGGACTAAATCTAAGAAAACCAAGAGTGTATTTCTTTACGAAAAGACCTACAACAGAAGATCTCAGACCAATACGAAAAACACAGAAAACAGAGAAAGAAGGCCATTTTAGAAATGGTGACATAATACACAATCTTAAGCACTTCAGGAAAAAACGTTCCACAGACTTAATTAAAGAATCAAATAGAACAGTTGTTGAGGTAACCACAAAAATGAATATCTCCCAAATTGCGCAAACACCCAAGAAAGTCGAAAAAAAACTTTTAGTCGTTGAAAAGAATGATTCATTTCTGGACACCGATGATTATGATGATGTTAAACATGATGTGAATATCTTCCATTCGTATGGAAATGGAAAACCCAGTACTTCGTCCAGTGTTGATTTTTACGATTCTAGTTAGAAAAAGTTATTAGTATTAATTTAAATTGAACACTATGTATAAGTTTTATTTATAAGTAAAAAAAAACACTTGAAATAAATCGAATATATTGTATTGTTTTATTAGATAGTCGTGTGTTATCTTTGTGAAGGTTCATATTAACTGATTAATTAATAAATTACGAACTTTTTTTTCGTGTGAAGCAGATTATACTTTGTGATTTGACATTATAATTTAAAAAAACACAATAAGCTTTGGCGTCTGTATTGCAGATTCTTCAATAGCGACGAGCTGATAACCCTGTGCAAATATCAAGTACGCCCAATAATTGAATTTGAAAGCCACCTCTGGGCTAGAGCCCCAAAATAATTGATTCTGGGTAAGATTTGTCCATGTTTTGGCGGCGGATGCGTCTGCCCACCAGCTGCATGGTATGTCGAGGGAGTCCCTTTTGATTTCTCTAGCCATACCCTCTCGGAAAATCGCCTTGCACCGCAGTGGGAGGAATGGATTTATTCGTCCGTCACTCCTGGACACATTGACCCCCAGATTCCTACCCACTAATACCCCTTTTCTTCCCATAACTTCCTCTCATTCCTTTCCTAAAACTACCCTCCACACAGCATCCTCAAAGATGACATAGGCCCTGAGAGGAATTATTTTCCTCAGGGCCTCCTGTATTGAGTTAATGTAAAAAAAAAATATGCTGCTAGCGAAACCTGGTGGGAAGAAATAAAAGTGATGTTAACAAAGCTGTTTTATTTTAAAATACTCGTTTTATTACGTGTAAGGATATACTTGGTCGAAGTGTGTAATGGATATTTATAGAAGAACTAGCTGGTTCCCGGCATGCGTTGCAATGCCATAATCAAAGAAATAAATTGTTTCTCCCTGCATGTCCTTTCCCGTGCGTCCCCGTTCCCCTCCCGCATCACTTACCCTCCCGCAATCCTCTTCCACCTTCCCCGCCCACCATCTCCCCTCTCCCGCTCTCCCGTCCCGCAAACCCCCCTCCCACAATCCATGTATTCAGTCTCAGTATATTCAGTTTTCAAACAGCTCTTGTGCCACCTATTACAATTTTTTAATTCAAATTTTCATTGTTCGTAAATTACAAATATTCATTTTTGTATAACTAATTATAAGAACAATCAATCAATCAAATTCGGTACCTAACATAGGTACCTATTTAAAATATCTATAATTTTTAAAATACATAGACAATTCTTTAAAACAACAACAAAAAACTTCTATTTCATCAAACGCGCGAACCTTTAACGTGCGAAGTTAAAATAGTCATTAAGTTTTCTTAAATTATTCAATCTTGTGCGCAATTTTCTTAATTTTTCTTTCCGTAAGAACCCTCTACAAAATATTAGAAAACTTTAAAAAAGAAGATGAATGAAATAGGTAAAGTCGTTCTGAAGTTATGAAGTGACCAAAGGAAACAGGGATTCATTTTTACATATAGGTATAGATTTGAATTTTACAGTTTGGTGGGGTACCCATTGGCCATCACTACCCATATCCTGGTTTACCAAATGGGTGACATTTCGTTTAGAACCCTTCATGGTATTGTGGATAACATATTACAGTTTTAATGTTGTCATGCCATTTGAAGAGGCCCTGTGTAACCCAGCGTGGGAGATGCTTTCTGTATCAACCTGATGAAATACCACCATTCATAAATAATCGAAACAATGCTTAAAACGGCGGTAATTATTACACGTTCAGGCACACATTCAGGAAATTAAACTTCGTTTCAACAATTTCTATTTTTATATGAATATTTCAAAAGAGTCCCAAATGCTACTGTGTAAAGCCAGTGAGACTATGGCATCCCCAATTGGGGTATGTTGTGAGACTAAAGGTAAGTGGGGAGGGGAAGAAGATGCGGAATAGAAGGTGGGGAAGTACCTGGCTACTCAGATCTATTCACCAAACACGGCTAAAGCCATTTCAAGCAACGTTTCAATTTTGAATAGTGGTCTGATGAGTGGTGACACTGAGAGTATCTTCCACACATTACTACAAGAAACAATTACTTACATGCGAAAATAGGTGATTAGCCTCTTAGTTGGGGTTTACTTGACCAGCCGAATTGGGAGACTTTTTGTTAATAAGTTTTGATTGTTAATTCTTGTTGGTATTAGTATTCTTTGTTACCGATTTTCGGAGGCAATTATTAGTTTTTATGGAGTATTTATTTGTGAGTCAGAACTTGTTCGGTTGAGATAGTTCAGTATGTTAGGATATAGAACAAAACCCTCTAACAACAAATAGAAACAAAACACTCAATATTGTACGAGAGCCCTTAGAACCGAAGAAAGAAAGAAAAAAGAATAAAGAAAAACTACATGAAGCTTGAAAAAGCTCTCGAAGAAATAATGTTAGAGGAGGCCTATGCCAAGAGGCAAACTGAGCTTCGAAATATTATAATAAACAAAAACATGTCTAGTATTTATACCTATCAGAAGTTCAGAATAAAGGGCTTATTATTATTTATTATTATAAGTGATACACGCGTATTTAGATTGAAATGAAACATCGCAAATACTAAAAAATCCAGAATGGCAGCAAAGGGATCGTTTTATACGAACATTTTTGAACATTTATTGAATAACATTTGACGGCCGGCGTAGTCCAGCGGTAAGGCTCTTGACTCGCAATTCGCAGTCCGAAGGTCGCTGGATCGAATTCCGTCGTGGTAAATAAATTTTATTTGATTAATTTGTGTTATTTTACAATTTATTCATTTAAAATAATATATAGTGTCTATATTTGCGGCACGTTCCAGAGTGGAAGATACTCTCAGTATCACCCTGGTGTAAGACCACCACTCAGAATTGAAACGTTGCTTGAAATGGCATTAGCCGGGTTTTGTGACCGGATCTGAATAGCCAGGTACTACCCCACCTTCCTCTTCCCTATCTCCTTCCCCTCCCCACTATCTTCTGCCTCACAACACACACCAATTGGGGATGCCATAGTTTTACTGGCTCCAGACGGGAGCAGTTGGGACTCTTGTGCGGTATTCATATAAAAAAAAAGAATAACTAACTACCGTATGCATTTTTCTTTGCCCAGAATACTAATGGAGGAAAATAATTGTACCAATTCAGTAACATCTTCAATTTGTCACTAACCAAATATAAAATATTGTTACTGAAGCAATTCAGTTATGTACAATAAATACTGTATAATTTTTACTTTCCATATGTAAAAGCCCCTAAAAAGGGCGTTGGTAAATTAATACATAAATAAACTAAAATAAAAATGTAATTTTAATGCATCCATCCATAAGTAATAATTTGTTTTTTTTTTTATGTAGTAATTAAGTTGAAACGTAGTGTAGTTTCCAAAATGTGTGCCTAATAAAACTGCAGGGGTTAGCCGAAATGGCTTTAGCCTTGTTAAGTGACCGGATCTGAATTATCAGGCCTTGCCAACCTTTTCATTCTTTCTCGCAGTTATCGTATAATTATAATAGTGTAGTATAAACTTCGAGAATGCGTTTAATAGATAGAGGCATCAACATCTGCTGTCTCTCAATTTGAGCAACAAAATTTTCTTAAATACATTTAATCAGAGTATATCGATTTATATGTAGGTACCATCGATCAATGGATGCATCGATGGCAGGTACCTATATTTTGTTTCAATTATTTTTGGCCCTCACCCTTCAAGGGTGTTTTAGGCCATAATTTAAAATTACAGAGAGAGGAAAGGTGAATTTATACATAATTTTATTTAAATGTGCTTATATTTACATTGAAGATTGGAATCGAGTTCAGACTTAGAGGAGTTGAGATGTTGAATGGGGGAGGCAAATTTTAGATAACAGTTGATAGAAGAGAGGATAATTATTTAAAGATGGATAAGCAAAAATTATGTAAAGTTCCCACATTTAGACCACAGAATGTACCTGCAATCTGAGGAGTCAAGGACGTGAATTTTAAAAAGGTAAGAAGAAACAGAACAATGTCCGATTCTCATTCGAATAAGTGAAGAACTTTTTTTTTTGAAAAATCGGGAATTGTTAAAACCACGATTTTGATGGAATAGTCCTTTGTATTGAGGCCTAGCAGGCACCCTTGGATTGACTAGCAATGTTCCAATACTCTGTCCAAACATTGCGGGAACTATCTTTGATGATGAAAAAAATTAGATAGGGGAATATGGTTTACGAGGGTAGCAATAGGGATGGACGCTCCTTGTTTTGCCAAGGAATCCGCAATATCGTTACCCACTATGCCGACTTGTCCAGTAATCCTAATCAGAGTTACGGTTTTCTCAGTGCTTTGAATGGAGGCTATCATACCAATATATTGTTTAAACAAAGTATAAAGAAGAACAAAAAACGTGTACCTTCTACAAACATCAGACAACATCTTCACCTATTTAATTTTATCGTTTTTTTCGGAAGGTCATCCGAGTTCCCACATTAAAACAGTAAGATAAAATTCTACCAAATTACTAGTTCACATACATAACAAGAAGACAGGACTGTGAACGAGATCATCTCGACCGTGAATAAAACAATGGAACACTTTACCGCCATCTCACGACCGAAGAAATAACATTAAAAATAGGAATAAAATAATTATACAACTTCCTTACCTGACTGTCTCGGGTAATGATGTCTGCGAGGCATTCACCCAAACCACTTAAACTTAACTAAACATAAGTTCAACACTTAACAGCACTTGAAACTGCATATAAACTAAGCATTCAAACCAATTTAAACACGCAACCATGAAAAAATACAAGTAGAAGTAATTTATAAACTACCCCAACCCAACCCTAAATTAAAAGCTCGAAGAGCTTTGGGCAAAGTTTTTAAACAAGTTCTAAGTACAACTCACTATCAACCCTCACTAATTTAATAACTATGTTTAACATTACACACTGCACTTTATTTATGTAAAGAAAACACTACTTATCTTATAATTACCTATTTTAATAACGTTTCAATTCAGAATCGGCTCTACAAGTTTCTTGTTAGATTCGTTTTAAATCAACTTTTGCAATTCGTGCGAGGAACAAGGGTAGTAAAACTTGAATAAAACTTAAACCATCGGAGGTTGTTTGCACCACAAATTGTACAATGTTTTATTTTTAACACCGGTTTCTGTCACGTTTTGACGTGTGACAGAAGATCTAAAAGGCGTTTACCCGAGAACTGTCAAAAAGTTATTGAATACACGGCAAACAGCTGTAAACTAGCCGAGTCAAAGATGAACGCAAACTATTGAAAGCAAATACAATAAACATCATTAGATCGCTGCTAAAATGCGACAACTGATCAAAAGAAAACTGTATTTGCTCGCTGTGATGCAGTTGGAATGAGATTTTCTTATAAAGTGCCGAAAAAACTATATTGAAGACTTGTTGTTCTTGTGACTCAGAACCGAAGTGAAGTTAGGTGTTGACGAAATGCAATGCGGAATGCATTCGAGTCCCGCCCACTGGATGCAAGTCAAAAGGTAAGAAGGGTGGCACCTAACCAAAGATTCTACCCCTGCTTAGGAGATGTTTTAGTGTTTGGTTTGTTTTGTTACTCGGGTAGTTTAATTTGTTAGACAATGAATTCAGAGATGATTGTCCCAATACTTATCTTTCATACCGGTGCATATCAGTTCATTAAAGTTTCTTCTACCGGCATTCGTTTTTTACTTGAATGGCTTGAAACCGAGAAATACATTTTATAACTGAATCTTATAAATGAGAATCGATTTGACATTGTAAAAAATTAAATAATAATGCATTGTTTTTGACCTAGTATTAGGTAATACCTACTATAAGCGCCCTTGAGGTGATTTTCTCACGTAAATGGCGCTATAAAAATCATCCAACAATTATTATTATTATAAAGGTTTAATGCAACATGGAAACCGCCGCGCCGCCCTGGAACCGTTTATTGGATAACCAACACTTCTGCCATAGATCACTCCAAGTGGTTCGCTACGTTTGGTGACCGGAAAGATGCCCAGATTCATTGGGTGAGGTTTTTCTAGGTGTCGGCGGTGGATGCGTCTGCCCACTTTTGATGGGGAAGAGGAAGGCCTTTTCACCTTTCCAGCCGGACTCTTTTGAGCCATCGCAGTTGAAGGGATGGATTTATACGTCCGCCACTCCTGGACACACTGACCCCCAGATTTCTACCCAATACCTTTTTTTCTTTCGAGAACTTCCTCTCCTTCCTTTCCTTAATAAACCCTCCCTATAGCATCCACTAAGATGACATAGGCCTTGAGGGAAATTATTTTCCTCAGAGCCTCCTATGTGGAGAGCTATTGTAAAAAATAAATAAAATAAAACTTTTTGTTGAAAGCTTTGAAATTGGCTGTAGCTGAGTGGACATCGCATTTGGGTCGGTTCGGTTTGATTCCTCGTCTGGCTAAGTCCTCCATCACGACACAAGCAACATTTTCCGCTTAGTGTAATGGTAATAGGAGATTTTCAAACATTGTCGGGTTATTCGTAACCCGGTAATGTTTGTCTTTGTAAAATTTACAGGACAAATGGTTTCATATACCTAAAAATTGCTATTAAAATTAGTATTTTTATTGTGACTAAAATGTTGTTTTTAACTATGAATGTAAAAAAAATCTTACTATTAATCAGGAGTGGAAGACAAGTGTATAATAATATAATTTACGATTATTAATTTTCTGTATACTTAAAGAATCATTCTTTATTTTTTAATAGGTAATAAAAGTTAATTTATCATATCTTGGAAAGCTTTTTTCTTATAGATTACTTACTAGTAGAGTGATAGAAATATGAGCTTTTCGTAGTATACTCGTATTTATGTTCTGAAATAAAGTGGTTTGTACATACATTCTAGACGAGTACAGGCAGATATACGATATCGGATAAAAGGCCACATTTGTTGGACCCGTTCCAAGTTCGCTTCTTTCATAGGTCCACAAAGTTGACCTTTATGGACAGGAAATTAACCCAAATTTTGCGGTCAGGTGAGAGCCAGTAAACAAAATAGCTGAAATCAATCGCTTCCTGTCCCAACATGGTGGGGCGACGTTTCATTATTTTGGCCGTAATGAAATAATAATGTTTTATCATTTTATTCCATCTTAGTTAATTTACATTTTTTATTTAATATTTGTATGTTTTTACAATAATTATAAATTTTTGAATAGTGAATTTATGCTCAATTATGTTATCAATTTTATCATTTGAGTGACTGAATAATAATATTGCAACTAATAACAAATAACAATAGATATGTAAGAGAAACTTGAGATTTTAAAATGAAATATTATTAATTGTATAATGTACTCTTAGAGTTGTTTCAGATATATTTTTTAATTAATTTGAAATTTAAGTTTATTTTCGATAATTTTTAGTTTTAATGGGAGTTTGTTGAAATAATTTATACCAAGATACAGATAGGAATTTTGGATGTACTTGGTATTAAATTTTGGAATTTTAATATTGTTTTGATATCTTGCTGATATATTGAAATGTAATTTTTTTAGCTGTATTTCTTTAAAAGTTTGTAGTATTAAATATATATTTTTAATATGTATTGTCTATTGTAGATACTTTGAATTTTGAAAAGATTTTTTTAGAAGAGAATGTAGTGTTTTTTTCAGAACAACCTTAATTATTAATCTTTGAACCATTTTTAAAGGATTTAAAATAACATCATATGTTTTTCCTCATTCTATAACACCGTATTGTAATATAGATTGAACAATTGCATAGTACACTCTTTTTAGGTTTTATAAATATACAAATACATTTCCTAATTCTTTTGACAAGTTCACAAATATATGTTTTCAATTTAAAATGTTGATCTATATATACACAAAGATATTTAATTTTAGTTAAAGTTGAATTAAGTGTAGAACATGCTGGTTTGCAATTAATTCCACCACATTTACTCTGATGTATTAGAATTTCATTTTCGGGTTTCGATTTAAATTTATTGATAGAGATAAAAACATAAACATAAAAAAATAAAACATATAAACAATAAAACCCTATACAAAGCAACACAAACGATACACAATACCAGAGCCAAAAACAAAGAACTTCTCCAAACTCATTTTTCTAAAACCACCTTAGGACAAAGACACTTTATGCATAGCTTGCAAACTATACAATACACTACCAGCTACAATTAGACAAACTGAATCAATGACCGAATTGAAACAAGATATAAATAACGTCACACTACTGCAAACATCTGTAAAATAAATTACAAATAGACGGAAAGCGTGCTTACCATATAAAACAAATTTAAAAAATAATTAAATCCTGTATAATCTAACCCCATAAATAGATTTGACAGGATTTACTACTTTACTTCATCCTCTTCCTTGATTTATAGAAATGAGATTTACCCGCACTTTCAATCATCTTTCTGTTTTAATTGTACCTAATCAAATTAATATTATGTATTTAACCTTCAATATTTTTTTAACTATGATATTCTCAAATATTCTTAAAAATGATATTCATTTATGTACCTTTACACCTGTCTCGACATAGCGAGACATTCATCGAAAAACCTAATGTAAACATACATTATGTAGATTAATAAATAAAATTAAAAATATAAAAAATTGAAAATAATTCAAAATCTGATTGAAAAACTTTTTAATTACATTGCGATTCGGACAGGAAAAAGGAACCACACGATTAAGATTACCTACTTATTTTAACACTGCAAAAGAGTAACAAATGCCCTGAGCAAGTGAAACTGTGTCAACCCCAATTAGAAATATGTTTTGAAGGGTTCTATGATAACTCAGAATCAACTCAACTCAACACCTCTTTTAAAAGTCATTAAAAGTTATGAAAAAAAAAAATGAAAAATAGCCCATAACCTAACCTAACGTAACCTATTTAACCATTTTTTTCCGTCATTTTTCGACTGAATAATGACTTTTCAAAGAAGGTGTTGAGTTGAATTCATTCTGAGTTGTCCGTTCACCGATTTGAAGCTGTGAGATGTAATTTTTACATTTATTTCGTTCCTCACAGGAGCCTCTGAGGGAAAAAAATCCCTTAGAGCCTATGTCATCCTTCTGGATGCTGCATGTGTGGAGGGTCTTTTTATGGAACGGAAGTAGAGGAAGATCTGGGAAGGGAAAATATATAAAGGATGGGTAGGAATCTGGGGTGTGTCCAGGAGTGACGGACGTATGAATCCATCCCTCCCACTGCGGTGCAAGGCGATTGGTCAAGAGAATCCGGGTGGAGAGATCAAAAGGTCTCCCTCAATCAGACTTTGGGCAAACGCATTTGCCGCCGAGACCTACACAAACCACACTCCATGAACCCGGGCACCCTTGCTAAGTCACCAAACGTAACGAACCACTTGGGGCGACCTATGGCAGGGGGGTTGGTTGTCCAATAAACAGTTATCTTCAAATAACTTAAGGCGGCGGTACCCATACCCGCATCCCAAATTAGGATGTGCTCAAGAGATGGAAATAGAAAAAACGAAGGGGGGGGGGAGTACCTGTCATATCAGATCTGCTCACTGAACACGACATAAAAAATGATGTCATTACATAATAACAGTCCTAACTTCCCGGAACTGGTGGGACAGCATCGCAAGTTTTGAGGAATGTTGGTAGACTGAAGGTAGAGAGAGAAATGAGAAAGGGTTCCATGTTTGTAAAATATCTGGCATTATTTTATGATATGTTATGATTCTGAATGTGTGGTCTTTCGCCATGGCGATACTGAGAGAATCAACCTTAATGGTGTCCTTGGAACTTGATTTGATTGTTGAAAGCCATTTTAAAATAAGTTTTGTTTCTGAGTGAAGATCTTTCCACTGGGCGATACTGAGAGTATCTATTATTCTGAAAATACGTTTTACATAATATACAAATTTTATCATAATTTAAAAAAAAAATCGGGTTTTTATGTCGTTTCTTAACAAACTCTGGGGTACACCAAAGACCGAATTTAGCACCACTGCTTATTTCTATGTTTATAATTGACATATTAATATACTTATTTGTATTTTGATGTGAACACCGCACAAGAATTCCAACTGCTCCCAATCATTTGGAGCTAGTGAGACTATGGCATCCCCAATTGGGGTATGTTGTGAGGCTGAAGATAGAGGGGAGGGGAAGGAAATGGAATAGGAAGTCGAGGAAGCATATGGTTGTTCAAATCTGACCTAAAAACACGGCTAAAGCCATTTCAAGCGACGTTCCAATTCCAAATGATGGTCTTACGGCAGAAGGTAGGTTTTTTTTTTTTTTTTTTTTTTTTTTTTTTTTTTTTTTTTTTTTTTTTTTTTTCAGTTAATACCGCACAAGAATTTCAACTGCTCCCGTCTGGAGCCAGTGAGACTATGGCATCCCCATGTTGTGAGGCTGAAGGTAGTTGGGAGGGGAAGGATGTGGGGAAGAGGAAGGTTGGGAAGTACCTGGCTATTCAGATCTGGTCACCAAACACGGCTAATGCCATTTTCAAGCAACGTTTCAATTCTGAATGGTGGTCTTACACCAGGACGATACTGATAGTATCTTCCACTCTGGAACGTGCCGCAAATATACTATATATTACTTTAAATGAATTAATTGTGAAATAACACAAATTAATCAAATAAAATTTATTTGCGCACGCCGGGTTCGAACCCGCGACCTCCGGATTGTGAGTCAAGAGTCTTAGCCACTGGACTACGGAGGTCGTCAAAAGGAGGTTGGGAGGAGAAGGAAATGGGAAAGAGGAAGGTGGCGAACGTTTCAATTTTGAATGATGGTCTTACACTCTGGTACGTGTCGCAAATATACTACACATTGTTTTAAATAAATGAATTGTGAAATAACACTAGTTAATCATGAATTAATTTCATGCGCACGCAGGGATCGGTAATCGAAAGCCTTACCCCTCGACCACGGAGGAAACATAATATAATTTTAATTAAAATTACATGTACATAGTTTATCGCGTTTCGTAGTTGTAATTCTAAGCGAAACCCACATCTGACAACTTCAGATAATTCCTACAGACGAAGCGTTGGCGAATTTAATTAACGAAATAGAGTTTATCAATGGCTTCTTTCACAAGATTAAATTAACCATTTGTTTCGTATTCAAACATCTCTGACCCGTATGAAGCCTTCGCACATATTGGTTTGATGTTTGAATAGAGGTTGAGAATTTCCACGTAGGATTCATACTTTGTACGCATTTCACCTGTAGCTTTTACAGCTGGGTCGATCGATCATTTTGAACGGGACGTCAGTGGGTCTTGAGCGGGTCGCGAAAACCGACTCTTTGAGCAGGTTTTACGTATGGAAAAATGCCATAGAGCCGGCATTATGCAGAATTACTGGTTTATTAATGAACCAAGTTGAACCAACGAAGCTCTTAGAATTTAAAGAAGTCGTACACACACTGAGTTGAATTCGTTAATACATATTCTACAATTTCTACATACATTCGTTACATCGGTTCGGGCTTGGAGAACTGGAAGTTGTGCACTAAACAAGTTGTGAATAAAGACCTCATCAACTTATTAACTCCCTTTTTAGTGTAAAAAAGTACGTAAGGGCTGAAAATGCGTATTTTGGTAAGTATTTCAATTCCGCATTGCCAATGTATTAATATTTTAACGTTATTTGGCGTTTGACGTTTTGGAATGTCAATTCATAGAAAATATTGAAAAAAACATAATAAATATAAACATTAAAAAAAACCTCCAATGTTGCCAGCGAACGTCGATTTCTTGTATATTTCCTGTCAATATCGGTCCGGCTGTCAACAGTAAAACCGTGGTCGGGATGTCGATATAAAATCTTCAGAAGTTATGCCTATTGATTTTCGATATTTTAGAGTTATCGATTTCTCTATTCTAGACTCCCCCGTCACACACGACCTGAAACCCGATTGCTCTGCACCCGATTACTTTCGTTTGATGTAGGCATCCAGCACCGGGTCGCGAGACCGGGTAGCGAGACCGGGTGCTGGCAACCCGCTCACTCATTCATTCATCTATTCGTGTCGCAAGACGAAAGATCCTGATGAAAAAATCACCCTCTCGTTCTTTGTTGCCTCGTGAGCGGGTTTCAATGAGCGGGTCATTCAAGATCGACCCAGGACTAGTAGCTACCTACACACGCCTACATTATAAAATGATTACAGACGGTCATACGTATATCTAAAGTACATGAAAACGAAATTGGTGATTTTATGGCCGCCTGCAGAGATAAGCATGTCAAGCTGTAACTATTTATTCAAAATATAAAATCTAAAACTCTTACTGTGACAAGCGTTATAAATCTTTGTTTTTTTACAATAATTGACGATGTTCTTTAATTTATTTTAACGATTATCAATATATATTCCTGCTAATACTATCGATTGTACAATCATTCTTTATAGATCAGTGGAAAACACTTACGGAAAATAAATTTAATCGCAGCTATTGCAAATTTTTGATTTATTCGAAAAAATTGGTCACTGTACTATCGGGATACTCAGTTCTGCATAAAAAGGGTCTCTTTACCCTATGTGTCTATACCCTAGCCCTGTGTATCTTCACCTTTTTATCACATGCATGACTTCAAGGCCAAAGACCTACTCTTTCCTTTGCAAAAACATCCCACATCCCCATAGATTCCGTAGCCAAAATATTGTATCGGCACTTTTTGCCGAAATTTAGTTATGGAACTAGACCTTACTAATGAGCGTAATACACGAGCCCGATTTTCGTCCCGATTCCAATTAGAGACAAAAGTCAACATTTTTCGATTTGCGCGATCGCTATTTTCACACATGAACCACACTGTTTGTTGTGATGCCTACTGAAATCGTAGGTATGAAAATAGAGTTGAAAACAGCGATCGCGTAAAGCGAAAAATGTTGGTCATTCGATTCAGATTCCATATAGCCAGTTTCCAGTTAAGTCGACTATCGTGGTCACCACTTGTACACGCGAACTATTAAGTAAATCCCAGATTTACACAAAATAACTGTATTCTCTCCAAAGAAGTAATCTCCTCCTAAGACGAGTTGGAGAACTGTTTGTCTGAACACAACAGTGTCCAACTCCAAAAAATAAAAATACATCTTAAGGACATCGTTTACAACCTGATTTTCCGCTGATTTATGTAATATACACTAATAAATATTATAAATGAGACTCCAAAATATATTTTGCAAGAAACTAATAAACATAGCTAAGGTACAAAATCATGGCATTCTCATTATCCGGTAGTATATACGTATTATTAACCAATATTAAATACAATTGCTGCCAATAAATTAGCTTGTAATAAACCAGTTTCACCAATTTGAAAGTTTGAATGTTACAATGATTGTGCAGCAGTGCAGCAGATAGGTACCAAACGCTATAGCAGTTATATTCTGAAAACAATAGAAAAAAAATCATTCTATGAATCAGCGAAAATTTCCTTTGTACAAAATGTTTTAATTTACAATAGACATAAAATAGTATAATTAAGTAGGTAGAATATCTGATTACATTCGGTAATTTTTTTATTATTTTATTTATTTATCTACATAAAGTACCTATGTTTTCATTGGGTTTTTCGATGCCTGCAGTCTCACTGGGATATACCAGTGCCAGTGCTGTCCTTGAGTTTTCAGTGAGCTTGATTGCTAAGATTGAAAAATACGACGTTATTAATGTTGTTGTAGCTGAAAACATTTTTTTTTCCAAATTTCATTTTTGTATGAAGATTTTCAGGATGTACTGAAATGTGGATGCGCCGCATCCATCTTTCTGTATATCTTCATACAAAAAGTTGAAATTTTGAAAAAAAAATCGTTTTCAGCTACAACAACATCAATAACGTCGTAATTTTCAACCTGTGTCGAGACAGACTAAGAGGTACATAAATGAGTACCAGAATTACAAGAATATTTAAGGTTAAATACAATATAATAAAATGAATGTACAATTAAAACAGAAAGGTGATTGGAAGTCTGGGTAAATCCCTTAAAGAGAGTTATGTTACAAATGTAGGAAGAGATGAAGTAAGGTAGTAAATCCTGTCAAATCTATTTATGGAGTTAGATTTGACCAGATTCTATTATTTTAATTTATGGAGAATGGCGAAGTCCTGTTTTAACACTACCGTTAGGGGGCATACATTAATTACGTGAGCAGTTTTTCTTCCAATCTAGCCCCCCCTTCGTATATTCTTTTCAAGTAAGGTGAGATTTTGCTGGACCCCCCCCCCCCCCCCCACCTTTGAGCTCATGTAATTAATGTATGCCCCCTTATGTATATTCCGTTTCCGGTTCAAGTTGGTGACCGTGTTAGATACTCCATTTTTTAATCCACCATTGGGCGTTACACATGAGCGTTACGAGCTGTAAAAACGGAATATATATTAAGCGAGGTCTACCAACTATTCACACAACTTCCAGTAAATATATATTTATATATTCTTTCTAAAAAATAATTATATTTCTACTCTTTGTGAATAAAATTATCCAGACATTTCAGAAGACAAAATTGTTGTTACGCTTAGAAAAATGACATCAAAAGTGCCATCTATCGAAATATGAGAGGAAACTCATTCCTAGAAATGTCACCAAAAAGCGTATAAGTGACTGCCATCTAGCGGAATTTTCAAAAAGCAATACCGATTTTTCTCTATGAAAATGGATTTTCAGTGTGTTGGTAGAAATATTAAAAATATATAGGTATGTATGAATAGTCACTCGTTAACAATAGATTTTGCAAACAATAAACGTTTTATAAATAATAATACATTATGAAGGCCAAAAAATCGCTGACAGATATGAATTAATGAAATGTTGAAAAGCTGACTGAACATTTTCATTGTTTATTTTCGTTATTGCAATATTTTTACAAAAAGATTTTTCGACGTGTTTTAAAAAATATATTTTTATCACCGAACCCGAGTACTTCGAAGAGTTCGTCACATCAGCGAATTTGAGTTATAAAATTAGGTATAGCAAATTTAGATCCCAAGAACTAAGCATCATGATTTTCTTTCTGTGAATGCATGTTGAGTTTTTTATCAGTAGTAGGTAGGTAGGAGGTATAGGGTATATGTGGATACCTACATACTTACCTTTTTTACATTGGCTCCACACAGGAGGCCTCGAGGAAAACAATTTCCCTCGGGGCCTATGTCATCTTTGGGGATGCTAACTATAGGACATTTTTATGGAAAGGGAGGAGAGGAAATTTTGGGAAGGAAAAAGGTATGAGAGGTGGGTAGGATGGTAGTAATTTGAGGTCAATGTGTCCAGGAGTGACGAACGTATGACTCCATTTCTCCTACTGTGGTACAATGCGATGTGACGGGTAGAGAGACTCCGCCTGGAAAGGTATAAAGTTCTCTCTCAACGACTCTCTCTCGATTAGGCCACCACGCAGTAGGTGGGCAAACGCGTGTACCTCACCCCATGGATCCGGCACCCCTGCTAAGTCACCAAACGTAGCGACCACTATGGGTGACCTAAGGCTGAGGTGTTGTTTATCCAATAAATGGTTCCCGTCTCCCAAGTTGTTTATAAATAAATCTATTACCCATAGATACATTTTAATAATGCAATTTTCTCGGGTCTTTGGGAAATTCTTCGGAAATAGTGGACATTTAAAAAAAAATTCTTACAATAGTTAACACTTTTCTTACCAATTATCTAACACGAAATCAATAAAACAAAACTACGAAATTTAAACAAAATTACAATTAAATACCACTTCAATCCAAAGAGGTGAAGCCAACAAGTCCACAATGAAGTGCTGATACCCACCCTGATGTATGGTAGTGGGGCGTGGAAGTGGCAGAGGAAGGATGAATGTGAAGTGAATGCTTGAAAAATGATATCTCTGAGGCGTACGTGTGATAAAACCACGTAAGACTAACAATTATTATAAGCAATAATTATCAGCCTGAAACACTCATCTACATTGAAAAAATCTTCCGAGAAAAGATACTGGCCGCCAACGGGACACGGGTTCGAGTCCGTTACCGAATTGTTACCCTTTGTGCTATGCATAAAAATTAAACGTTAGTTTATCAAAGACTATGTGAAAAATGTGGATATCGTTATGAGCAAGATGGATGAAAGGGACGCTTGGATGGAATGGGCATCGACTAACAATCCGGAGGACGCGGGTTCAGATCCCGGCGTGCGCAAATGTATTTTTTTTTAATTAATTTGTGTTATTTCACAATTTATTCATTTAAGCATTTTTGCGGCACATTCCAGAGTGGAAGATACTCTCAGTATCGCATTGGTGTTTAGACCACCATTCAGAAATGAAACGTTGCTTTAAATGGCTTTAGCCGTGTTTGGTGACTAGATTTGAGTCGCCAGGTACTTCTCCAACTTTTTCTTCCTCATTTCTTTACGCTCCCTACTACCTTCAGACTCACAACATACCCCAATTGGTGATGCCATATTCTCTCTGGCTCTAGACAGAAACAGTTGGGATTCTCTTCGTATGAACGAAGAAAGAGTGTAAGGAGAATATATGACGAGAATGTCAACGGTAGAAGTCACGGACGCCTGATGAGGACATGGCATGATCAAGTGAAAGATATACTTGAATCGGTTCATGACAACAGTCAAAATAACAAAAAAAGCAAGGAATATATGCCAAGGCCGAGTTGTTTGGTGATTCATACTCTCCGCCTATCCCTACGGGGAAAGGGCAAGATGGTTGATTAGTTAGTTTCACTTGAATGCGGTTTAGCTATGAAGATTGTCAAGTCGCCCTCACCTTGAATATGCTAGTGTCATTTGGTATCCTTTCTATGCTGTCCACATTTGTTACATCGAATCTGTACAACATCGCTTCCTACGAGGAATTGCTTGGAGGTTAAGACTTGAAAGAGGCGAGTACTCGTATGATGAAATTTAAAAAAACTTTAAATATGTCTTCTTTAGAAAAACGTAGAAAGGACTCTGATCTAGTGTGCATTTTCAAAATCATCAACAGTATTACTGACACACCTGCTTTCTTACAACTCATCCAGTTCAATATCCCTTCCAGTAGACTCCGAAATAATGAATTGCTGTTCCTCAATCAACATTCTACTAATTATGGATATCATTCTCCTTTATCCAGAATGTCGAGACTTGTCAACGCAAATCAAAGCATTAAATATTTTGGTGTAAGCCTAAATGACTTTCGGCAGTCGTCACGCAATGGGATTTTTTAAAGGCTTTTTAAATCCATCTTCAAGCTACTTGTAGTTATCATATTTATTTACTTTTATATTATATGTATTTTGTCAATGCTCTTTTTCTATATGTAGTCTCCTTTGATTGTCATCTTTTTTTTCGTGTTATTGTTAAATTGTTATTGGACCATTTGTCCGTAAATAAATAAATAAAAATCTAAGGTAATCCTAATCAGTATCATCACTCTGTAAGCTGAAATGGAAATCATATGAATTATTATATGAGGACATGTTGACGATTGATAGTAGACATTCCACCTGTAATTTTTCTACTAGCAAGGGATATTATCCACAGTAAATTACACGTAAGCGGTAACTGTTAACAAGCAATTATTGGATAATTAGATGCGACTTCGGTAAGAATGACGTGATACACTTTTTTGATAGTAATCATGCAGCCACTCCAATAAAAACAACAATGAAAAAGTATAATTTATTTTGTTAGATTATATTGCGTTCTAGTGTAATAAAAAGAAAAACGAAAGACATGATAGTTTCAAAGCGAAACCTCTTATCTTCAAAAAGTCATATCAACAGTCAACACGTAGGCTAATTCGTTCGCTTTTGGAACAGCTCACATTAATTTTGGGAGGCGGGTATGGGTACCGCCGCCTCGGGAACCATTTATTGGATAACCAACACCTCTGAAATAGGTCACGCCAAGTGGTTCGCTACGTTTGGTGACTTAGCAGGGGTGCCGGGTTCATGGGGTGAGGTTAGTCAAGGTCTTGGTGACCGATGTGTCTGTCCAGGAGAGACTGGTGGAGGAGGTCTTTTGACCTCTCCAGACAGAATTTCTCCTTGTAACACAGTTGAAGAAATGAATTCATACGTCAGTCACTCCTGGACACACTGACCACCAGATTCCTACTCACCCCTCATACCTATTTCCTTCCCAGAACTTCTTCTTCTGCCTTTCCTTAAAAAAACCCTTCCCACAAGCATCCACTAAGATTACATAGGCACTAAGGGAAATTATTTTCCTCAGGGCCTCCCGTGTGGGTATAATATTAAAAAAACGGGGTCTCAGAAATCGTTATCTCTCTTACTGTCATTTTGTACAGTGAGAAACATGATAAGAGAAAACACCACGCTTTGTATTTAAGTTTATCACAAAAGATTTAAAATGCAGGTACATATACCTCCACGACATCAAAGATTCCGACCGCAATTTGAGAAATAAATTATTTAAACTTTGTGATTTTTTAAAAAAGTGGGGTGATAGTAAAATTTAAGATAAATGTGACTAATAAAATGTGTGCTTTTTCGTTTTCCAGAAGCTTTAGTTCAGTGCTTAGACGAAAAAAAGTAATGTGAGCCAATAAAAACTTTTTATGTTGGCTTTTAAATATTTCAACAGTCGTTTGTTTATTTCTAATAATAAAATTTGAAAGCGTATTTCATCACCTTTCAAAAACAGCTTTTTTGAGCTCAGAAATATCCCATTTTTGGATTTATAAGCCAATATCTAGTACAGATGTGAGCTAATTTATTATTTTGTTTTTGAAGTTATAAAATATAAGCCATTAAAAATTCGGTTTTTCATGATTTTAGAGGATCTTAATTCGCATGTTAATGTCTGTTCTTTTTAAATAATTTGCTCTACTAATAATTTAGATTGGGTGAAATAAAAACAAACATTAAAAAACCATTTTGTTGTGATATAATTTAAATTATAAGCTGATTCACAGATTTAATTTTTTTAATTTATAATTTTGCATTGAAAAAGGCCGTTTTCACAATGTTTTATTATTTTTTTTATATTTCATTATACAAGTAGTAATATCACAGTTAGGTTGCATTGAATTATTAAATCAATCATTTCTATTTATCTACTCACATAAAATTGCCAAAGTTGCCTCTAAAATCATGACCAATCGAATTCTTGACCTGTATTGTATAATTTAAAACACAAATAAATAAAATAGCTCACATCTGTAGATACTACATTATATTCAATATATAACGTCAATAGGACCAGCCTGTGTTGAGTTTAACAATTCTACAAATTAAAAAAATAACACAAAAATAATATAGGCATCGAAATAACAATATATTGTTTCATGTTTCTACGGGTATGGGTATATAGTTTCATTGACCAAAAAAAGATTTAGTTTGAATATTGGTTATACATTTTCATTATTAAGATTGGTTGTTTATTTTATCTAAAATTTAAAATTATGCCATTTTTCACCTTATTTGTACTTGAAATTCTTGTATTGCATTTTTAATAAATGTATGCTGCCTGTTTACCGGAAGTTCTGAAGATCAAGATTATATAAACAAGCCACATACTTCGGACCTAGTCTCTCATGAATGGATAATAACTATCAATGAAATTATTATCTGTGCTTACATCTGTTCGTATTTACGAACATAAAGCCAGCTAAACTGATTTTAAACGTATTTAATTATTATCATCGAAGACAATATTAGCGACCCTTAAACGAAAATTTTAAAAAGAAAATCAGAAAAAGGTACAGTCGCAAACAGGAATTTAACCCAGGACCTTTCTGGGTCTCGGCTCTAACTACTGAGCTGATTAGACCCTAATCCTTTTTTATAATATTTATCTGTGTACTTGACTAAGAACTACCACATTGCATTTTCTTAACGTATATTTTTATTGGCTGCTATCTTTGTCGCGTGTTATACACTATAATAAATAAATAAATTATTCATTTGTTATTCGGCGGTACATTCTCTCTGTACAGTGTACACCCCGTCGGGGTTACTTCGTAATATTTTGTACAATTAGGTATACCGTATTTTCCCTAAACCGACTGCATATTGTGTATAAATATGCCGGGGGGGCAACTGTCGGCGATTTCACTGTCATGGAACAATTCTTGAGTTCTTAATGCAACTTAAAACCGTATTGCGAACTCACCTTTAGACGCAACGTCTTGTGATCAGTTTATTCTTCAGGAAAGTTTCAATTTGGGAGGCGGTGTGGGTACCACCGCCCCAAGAATCATTTACTGGATAACCAAGACCTCTGACTTAGGACATCTCATGTGGTTCGCTACATTTGTTGACTTAACAGGGGTGCTCGGGTTCACGGGGTGAGCTTTGTTAGGGTTTTGGTAGTGGATGCACCAACCCATGGTTGAAGGAGATCTTTTGACCTCTTCAGCAGGACTCTCGGAATATCGCCTTGCACTCATTCCTTTCCACAAAGGACCCTGCATACAGCATCCACAAAGATTACATAGGCCCTGAGCGGAATTATTTTTCTCAGGGCCTCCTGTGTGGAGCTAATTAAAAAAAAATAGGTACATCTAAAAAAAGAATACCCCGGAAGTGTGGTCAAAATAAAGGAAGTCAATGCAAGACAATTTTACAGTCGCTGAAATGGGTATGACCTGACCCAATTATTTTTGAAAACATTGCTCTTTGAATAATATATGAGGAAGGCGGTAATATCGGATACATAAAAAAATAATCAACGAAATACTGAGCGCTTGCAATAATCAAGTCTTCAGGGGAAGTTAAAAAAGTACCTATGTTGACAAATAATGCAGTTTTCGTGGTTAACTAAAGTTAATTTATTCATAGTTACAGTAAAGAGAAATGAAAGAAAATAAAATATTTTAAGAAGAAATTAAATTTGGGATTAAGCCCGAAATACGCATCCAAACTGAATACATTTTTTAAATTCAAAGCCAAAGCAAATATCTAGTACGAGTATGAGCTATTTTATTTATTTGTGTTGTAAGTTATAAAATATCAATATGTTGAGTCAAAATTTTATATTATATACGATAACTTTGTGTTGCCATTTAAATTATTTATTTAATCGTTTGTAATTTAAACCTAAAATCGTCAAAATGCTGTTTTAAATCTTTTTAATTTTTTTTATTCAATCATTTTTAAATATTAGTTAGGGTAATTGTAATAATCTTACTTTTGACTTAAACCTCCGCCCACGTGAGCAACAATATATAATAAAAATAAGTAAATAAATAAATAAAATAAAAATCAACATTTTTTTTCAAATCTAAAAACCCCGACTTCCCCTTTAACAAACAAAATTGCTTATTTTCTTTATTAATTGACTTCGCAATAATCATTTGACCTAAATAAAATATTTTACTATAAATGCAGTACTTTGTATTACAGAAATCAGTTTTTTTGTGACTACCAGTGAAAAGACAAGTGTTTTCGATAGAAATTCACCTCAAGGCCTAGCTGGTATTCATAAAATCTGTTCAGTGTATTTTTCGAAGGAAAAATTAAGATTTCAAAATTTTTTCAAAATAAAATTGGTGACCCCGCAAATATAATTTCAGTGCTTTCAATAGGTAAGTAGAATTTTTTGTGGGAATTTTTCTAAAAATTGTTTTAATGTGGTAAAAACATAAGAAGTTGATTCATAGAAAATCAAATGTAACATTGTCTTCAAATGGCCCATCGACACCATTTTGTTTTTACACATTTTAAAGGCCTGTTAAACGCCGATTCTAGGCGCTTTTCAGCAATCTTTCAAATTTCAGCTGTCCTCTTCTGCTGATCACAATTTGTTCAACGGCTGAAATGGTTATAATCGTCATTTAAAGGGGATTTTTCAACAAAATGGTGCTGATGATAATTTAATGATAACGTTACATTTGAATTTCTTCGATACAAGTAGCCCTTATTTTATTTAATGCCCTATTTATTAATATTTTAGACGTCGCGCGTCGCGTCGTCCAGATTTGGTTTTTTCCTCATTGATCATCCTGAATGCAAGCTTGGTCAACGTCTAAAATGTCTCCTAAAAACGAAATTATTTTATTTTTCATTTATTAATAACACCTCTGCCGTAGGTTACCCCAATGGCCCTCTAAGTTTGGTGGCTTAGTAGCTTAGACTAGGTCTTGCGGCGGATGCGTCTGCCCACCTTTTGCGTGGCGAGTCGGATAAGAGAGTCTGGTTGAGTGAGACCTTTTGACCAGCCGGACTCTCCCAACCCATCCCCTTGCACCGCAGTTGGAGGGATGGATTCATACGTCTGTCACCCCCGGACACACTGACCCCCAGATTCCTACCCACTCCTCATACCGTTTACCTTTCCAAAACTTCCGCTCCTTCCTATATTCAAAAAGACCATCCACACAGCATCCCTAAGATGAGGGTCATTATTTTACGCAGGGCCTCCTGTGTAAATAAATAAAAACTCGTATGTATACTTCCGCGAAAGTCCGGTCCTGTTGATTTGAAATAAACACCTTTCAATGCGTACAAACCGTCACATCCCACAATCAAACCACTCCACGAAAGGACTTAATTCAACCCGTAGGCTTTTGTATTTGTTACACGCAATGAAAAAAACATTTCTACCACGTGTTCGAGAATTATTAACTCATCTCTTGGCAGTGCTCCTTTTAAAACCCTTAAAATAAAAATGTGATTCCTCATTCAAACGATCTACTTCCTTAGTAGATTCATTCATATAAAACTGTATTTTTTTCAAGTTCTCATTCAATTTTGCTCCGCCAATGGGGTGAACGAATTAAAAAATATATAAATATTTCTTATTTTAAAATACCTACACACAAAAGAATTTTTATAAATATCTACATTTAATAGTTTTTCTTAAATGTAAAAAAATGATAAAACAAGTTATTTTTATTTTTATTGTGACGTTTATTTTTTTGGGACAATTTTACTTAGCAAACGCAGTAAGTACAATTTTTCCTATATTTTTATTTTTGAGTGAAACCCATCTGCTTCACAATTAAAAAAATATCTACATAAATATATGTTAGACAGTCCATTAAATAAATAAATATTTATTTTTGTTGTCACTATGCGATCAATTGCAGCAATATAAGGTTTTTTTTTATATATATTGATAAATTTGTTGAAAATATTTCTTGACTACCATAAAGGTCTGTTATTTACCTACGGTTCGGTATTTTTTTTTTATTGTTTGTCTACATGTATTCGCTCAGTTTATGTTTAATCTGTTTTTTTTTAATATTTCAGATGACAAGAGCTCAAATTAAAAAGGCAGGAAAACTGATGAGAAATGTGTGTCAGCCAAAAAATAAAGTTACAAACGGTTATTCATTATTTTCCTAACTATCTGATATGTTTACGATATTATCATATCTATAACTATTCAATTTTCTTTTTCGGTGTTAGTTTTTGGGGTGTTATGCCGTGTTGCGCTACCTCCTTCTATAGCCGACGTTTCGGACAGCGTTGCAGTGTCCATCATCAGGTCATATCCGGCAGATCGTCGAGGTAGCGCAACACGGCATAACACCCCAAAAACTAACAACGAAAATGCTTTTGGCCGTGAAAATCTAAAAACTTATCATTCAATTTTCTATTTAGGAAGCGAATATGAGTACCGCCGGGAGTGTCCGGGTTCATTCAGTGAGGTTTGTCCGGGTTTTGGCGGTGGATGTGTCTGCCCATCTACTGCGTGGCGGGCCGAATCGGGAGAGACTGGTTGAGGGAGATTTTTTGATCTCTCCAGCCGGACTTACTGGATCCATCGTCCCGCACCGTAGTGGTAGGGGTGGATTCATGCTTTAGTGACTCCTGAACATAGATATCTACCCACCCATTACACATTTTTCCTCCACGGAACCTCCTTTCCTTCCTTTCCCTAAAAGACCTTTTGATCTCTCCAGCACGACTCTCCCGGAACATTGCCATGCATCCCGGTGTGAGGGTTGGATTCATATGTCCGTTACTCCTGGACACACTGACCTCCAGATTCCTATCCACCCCTCATACCTATTTATTTACCAGAACTACCTCTTTTTCCTTTTCAAAAATACCCTCCACACAGCATCCCAAAGATGACATAGGCCATGATGGGAATTATTTTCCGCAAGGCCTCCTGTGTGGAGCGTCTGTAAAAAAAAAAATCGCCTTCGATGACCACTGTTCTTGTGGAGCTATAGCTTCTATTTTTTGGAGAATTTTTAGATTTTTTCTTTATATGCTTAAAAACTGCCACAGCGTCCATTTTATTTTTATTTTTTTATTAAATATAAACCTTAGATTATATTACAATAGTTCTTACGTTAAAATTGTAAAATATATATTTTTTTTTACATTAGCTCCACACAGGAGGCCCTGAGGAAAACAATTTCCCTTGGGGTCTTTGTCATCTTTGGTGATGCAAAAATAAGGAGAGGACGTTCTGAGCAGGAAATATGAATGAGGATTGAGTAGGAATCTGGGGGTCTGAGGTTTATGTGTTCAGGATAGACGGACGAATGAATCCATTCATCCCACTGCGATGCAACTCGATAGATCGAAGAAGTCCGGCTGGAGAAGTCAAAAAGACTCCCTCAACCAGTCTCTTCCGATCCGGCCTGCCAGGCAGTAGGTGGACGTGGACCTAGACAAACCTCACCCCCATGAACCAGGGCACCCCTGCTAAGCAACCAAATGTAGCGAACCACTTGGCAGGGGTAATAAATATCCAATAAATGGTTCCCGGGGCGGCGGTGCCCAAACCCGCCTCTCAAAGTGTGCGTTATATAAATCTTGATTTATGTTTTTATACATGCTTAGGCTGCGTATGTACACGCAGGCCGAACCTGCGAGCTGAACCACGAACTATGGGGAAGGAACGATGCAACCGCAAATGGCTCGAAATACCGCTTGCGGTTGCTTCGTTTCTTTTCCATAATATGTGGCTTGGCTCGTGTCTCCATTCGCAAATATTAACGCAGCTTTACAGAGTGAAGATGCAAAATTTAAAAATTCATTTTCTCAGTTTGACATAAGCCTACGGCAAGCAGAATAGTTTTTTTTTTAAATTTATTTATGTAAAAATTAATTGGTTTTAGAGCAAGTAAATAACATCAGCGGGGGAGAATTTATTGAAGATAAAAATGTCATGTGTTACATAGCCTGTGTCTTCACCATGGCCCAAACTGTGAGTTCAAACATTTTACAACAATTAAATTAATAATTAAAACTAAATGATTTATCCCCAAATTCCATATATCCGACAACTTTTTGATTTACAAAAAGTGAGAGACCGAAAAAAACCTTTCATAAATTTTAGATATCGATTAATAAGGCAGTAATAAAAGACCTCCAATTCAATATTACCAATTAAAGCACGAATACTAGTCACATTTTTTTATAATAGGTACTAAAACTCCATATGTAAGTAAGGAGATGAAATCGATAACTTTACAATATCGGATTTATATCGATGTCCCTAGCATGGTTTCATCGTTGACAGCTGAACCGATATTGACGGGGAATAAATAATAAATCGATATACTAGCGAAATTCACATCCCGAAACAAACGACAACCAATTACGTAAAAAAGTTCATAATTTGGCATTGTTGGATTGAAATACCTGAAAATCTAACCTAAAAATGCGTTGGCAGTCCGCATTTACTTTTGACACTAAATGGGAGTTAATTAGTTAATCAGGTCTTTAGTCATATTACAACCACTTTTGTTTCTCAAAGATCGAACGGAATAAATTGGCATATGTACGACTTCTTTCAATACAAAAGCTTCGTTAGTTAATATTAATTAGCAAGTTATTTTGCAAAACGAACGATATTATCCAAATAAATGCTTATATTGACAGTTAACCGAAACTCATCTGATACTATGGAGTCTGGGCTAAAATTTATCAATCGTCGGTCGGAATATCTCTCACCAATTGTTGACCGTGCTCGCAAATATTGATAACTGACCATAGATGACGGATTTACTCAATATCGTATTTATCGATCGACCTTTAAAGTCAATGCCAAAACAATTTGTGCAAGATTGTCATTCTGGACTAAATTCGATTCCTGTTAAAACTTTTCCTACTATCAAAATGATGGAATATATTTTTTTCGAATCTCTCGTTAATTATTTTCATAAGAATTGGGATTAGTAGCAAAACATTACTTCGAAATACTTACACGTGTGTAATTTTTCAGATCAAAAATGGAAAAATAAATTACGAATCCGCTGTGAAGCAAGTCGATATTATGTTCCCTGAAGATATGAAGGAAGCTGCCAAAAAAGCATTGGGCGAATGTAAACACATAGGTGATACTATTATGTGAAAATATTCAACTTTTAACCCTACAAAAATTTTGTTGATCTCTGTTTGATATATTGAAATATACATACATAGTTTAATGACTGGTCAAATAATGTGAGGTGATCTTGATTTGATATATCGAAATACTATTTTTTTTAAACTCCCTAGTAAATCTACACATTAGTTTTTTAAGCAGTCAAATAGAGTGGGGTGATCTCTAGTTTGGTATATCGAAATATACAAATATAGTTAGATAAGTAGTCAAATATTGTGATGTGATTTCTGTTTGACTTTTCGAAATATACATACATATTTAGATAAGGAGTCAAATATTGTGAGTTGATCTCAGTTTGATATATCCAAATATACATACATAGTTTGTTAAGGAGTCAAATAATGTGAGGTGATCTCTGTTTGATGTATCGAAATATACATGCATAGTTTGATAACTTGTTAAATAATGTGAGGTGATCTCCGTTTGATGTATCGAAAAGTACTTCCATAGTTTGTTAGGGAGTCAAATAATGTGAGGTGATCTTTGTTTGATGTATCAAAAAATACATTCATAGTTTAATAAGTAGTCAAATAATGTGATGTGATCTCTGTTTGATGTATCGAAATATTTATTTATTTATTTATTGTTTGTAAATATTACATAATACAATATAATGAACTTAAAATGTCCAACTAGGCAATTGCCCGTTTTAGGACATTCCAGTATGATAATGTTTTTACATCTAAATTATAGTAAATTATAGTGTTGACTATTCTGTTGGTAAAATAATACATATGTATATTCATATTCTAGAATACTTTCAGTTATACCACGACATTTTTTACTATTGTTTAGTTGACATAATAAACTAAAGAAATATTAATAGATAAAACAAGAAAAATGAATTTGAAAATGAAAATGAATGAAGAAATTCTGTTGGTAAAATTAATATATATAAGTAGTTTTTTTTCATAAACTCCGCACAGGAGGCCCTGAGGAAAATGTCATCTTCAAGGATGCTGTGTGGAGGGTCTTTTTGAGGAAAGGAAGGAGTGAACATGGGTCTCTTCAAGACCCATGTTGTAGAAGGGAGGAAACACAGAGTCCGGTAAATCGTTCCACAGCCGAGCTGTTGAACTTAAGAACGAATCGTAAAAACGACCCGTTCTCATGTGACTAATGTCAACCGTGTACAAATGTTGGGCGCGTGTTTGGCGTGTTTCCCGAATATGCACCGGTGCCGAGGGGATCAATGACGCTAGTTCCTCGGAGCATCTTCCATTGTTATACCGGTAGAACAAAGACAGCATTGCCACCTGACGCCTGTGCTCTAAAGATTGCAATCCGTCTGTTAAAAGACAAATAATTATTAATATTGACCAGTCAGTAGCTGAGTTAGCATTGGATCCCACCAAGGCGTCGCATGTTCGATTCTTCGGCTGGCTCAGTCCTCCATCACGACAAAAGCAACATTTCACGCTAACTATGGTTGTAGTAGGAGATTTTCAAATATTGTGAGGTTATTCATAACTTGGGAATCTTTTTCTTGAAAAAATGTGAGGTTTTACAATAAACATCCCTTCATCACGGATGTTTTATTGAGAGTTTATAGCTATGTTTAAATTCTAAAACGGTATATTCATACTCGTATATCTATAGATTATAGAACGTTAATAATCTTTGTGTGTTAATTTCAGCGGAAGAATACGCGAAGGACATCTGTAAAGCATCCTTTGAAGCCGCCAAATGCATTTACAAGGCCAATCCTGACATGTTCTTATTTCCTTGAGGATTTTGCACTTGAATAAATGGAGCAAGCAAAGCAAAATAAATAAAATAAAATACGTGCTATGTAATATTAATATTTTACATAAGTGTTCCGTTATTCATTTTACATAAGTTATCACTATTGAAAAATGTATTGTAATTTTATGTGAATAAAACATTCCTGACGAAAAATATTGTTTATACTCTTTACAATGTGACTTACTTTAACCAGTGATTTCTGATATTATTTGGGAGTAAAAATAGTAAATGAAATTTTGGTCTTTTCGACGACTTTTCTTCTGCACGTCATCACTGGTCATTCAGCCGAGTAACCGCCCAACCCCTTACCCCGCCCCCAACTGTCTAACACCCACTATTTTACATGTTTTTGTAGAAAAAAATAAATAAATACTAATCATCAAAAATGTCACCGGAGGCTAAAATTTCATTTACATTTTTTACTCCAAATAAAGTCAGGAAGCACTGGTTAAATTAAGTCAAGTACGTCCCTTAACACCCTGCATATAATCTTTTTATCTATGCACATATGCTAATAGAATGTGCCCGGCGTTGCCGACGATTCAATTAATTAATTATATTAACCCCTCGGGTTCTGAAAATATAATATTATAATGTTGGTTACTAAGTCAGATTAGAGATTTATTCTGAAATTTCCCGCTTGACATTTTTTTTTTTTAAATTATGTAACATGGTATTAAGGGACATACCTACTTGACTTACTTTACTCAGCGATTCCTGACTTTATTTGGAGTAAAAAATTTAAAAAAATTTCAAAAATATTCTTCAAAATAAAACAACAACAAAACTTCTTCCGCATGTCGTCACTGGTGGTAAACCGTCAACCGCCAACCGCACCTCACCCTCCCCCCCCACCTAACTGTCTTATACCAAGTGATTTTTAAAGCTTTTATTTGCAAAAAAATGTCACCGGAGACCTAAATTTAAGTATGTCAAGTACGTCCCTTAAAAGAGGTAAACTTTTAAACGCAAAGAGAAAATGTTGTTCTCGCTTTCTAAAAATGTTTGTATCGTATGTCTGAATATCGCAATAGAAAACGAGAAATAATATGTTTTGTGAGGACGGGTCAGTAGGTGACAGATATGGCAAAACGACTCGACGGCGTTTGATGTTTATCGCGTATTCCCAATTCCTGAAGGAATTTGAAATTGGTAAGAAGATGTGGAGGAGAAGAAAAAAGATTAGGAAGCTTCTGGCTATTCAGATACGGTCACTTAACACGGTTAAAGCCATTTTACGCAATGCAACCTGAATGGCGGTCTTCCACCAGGGGGATAATGAAAACATCTGTTATTAACATAAACTCCCTTCACCACAGTCTACCCATCTGCCCTGATCATGTACAATGTAAGGCTGTCCGAAACGTTGGTTAAAGAAGGAGCAAGCGCGACATGGCGTAATAAATCAAAAATTAAAATCACGGCAAATCTTTTTTTCTTATGTTCTTTCCCACCACTGCACTGGAACAAATTCGTTCGAGCATTTTAAACCATGGAAGTTTTTGAACTACTGACCTCTCCGCTTTCTAAAGCTCTTTTCTTGTCCATGATTCCTTTCAAAGCACAGAGATTTCTTTGAGAAACGCCTACATTTTTAAACGCCTTTTCTTTGTGGAATACTCGTATGGCGAGTTTTCATTACTTCCTCTCTATTCATTTTCAACTTATGGACTTTGGATTTTTTCGTTACGTTAGTTTATAAAAGTTAGTCAAAGGTTATATTGCGTATTTTATTCTTATTCACTATTCTTCCAATTTTCTACGCCGAACCCTTTCTTCTACGTTTATTTAAGCCTCCATGCATCACCATTTTCCACCAAACTCACTAACAACTAACAGATTACTAAAAATATGTATCTATGATATTGGTTAAACTCATGACTAAGCTGTATATGAGCTCATCACTGTGGTGAATGTTTTGTCGGACCAAATTTTTTTGAGGTTAAAATGAAGAAGATAAAGAAAAAAGTAGATTTTCCTAATAATACCCATAAACTTAGCCAATGAGTAAATTCTTAACCAAAATTTTGAAGCAAGCTACTAATTGACTGCGGGTGGCGAAGTCCTGTTTTAACTCAACCATTTAGCATTTCATCTGTTTGTAAATTTGTTTGTTACGTTCGGGGTCTGAATCAAGATGGTGATACCACCTTTATAGACCGCCAGAGTTCGCATAGTTCATCAAATCGGAATAATCGATGTTATGGTGTATACCGGTCTGAAGAAAGTTTGATAAACGAATAAGTTGTCGTTGAGATGGTAACATTTCTTTGGACAAATTGTAAAATTCTTAAGCCGGGATCACACCTAATGTATTCCATAGAATCCATGAATCGTATCAGTGAAAAGTGAGAACAGGCTTTTCTATGGAATAAAAACTAAAGTTGAAATTACTAAATATGTATACGTTGGCGAAAAAGAGGGGGCTCTTGTTCTGTGATATAACGAATGTAAGTGTGGCTGCCAGACTAAAATATAAAGATATAGTGTTTACCCCACCGCCAAATTACACGTGTAGTACTGTACTTCTCTTCCATAAATTGACCATTTTCAAAGATTCCCAAAGAATAGATTAGATGTGAATGGGCCATTATTTGATTTTTTTAAGTGAAAACTTCTTTAATACTGTTGTGATTTGAAACCCGAAACGAAAAATAGAGACACTAAAAAGAGCTAGACAATTTGTAGGATTTAGCCTGCTAGAGAATGAGATAGTATAATCGGTCTCCTCTTTTTGCGGTGCTTCATAACCTATCGGTCTCCTCTTTGTGGGGTGCTTCGTAGCCTCCCCATTCTTATCTACTTTAGTTTTCTGAAGGCTTCACTTCTACGGCGTGTGAATTGCACACTCTGATTTTTTTTTTAAATATTTGTCGTTTATAATTAATTAGGTGGGTATTTAAGTACCTACTAACAAATTTTATGATTTCAGAGGAAATTTTGATTTTGTTTGATTTGTCTATTAAATAAGAGAAAATTAGAAAAATGCATTGTTGTCCTCGAGGTCTACTATTCACAGAACAACAAGTAAATTGATAGGTATTTTTTTCCCTTTTTTTATGACTGAGTTGACAGAAATAATATAAAATCGATGATACAAGCATAGTGATCGCATCTCTTTTTAATGAGTTCAATATAATATCACTGGTCTCTACTTCAATCACACATAACAATCACTTATCACAACATCTTCCCTTATTAAATACTGTACAATACAATTAAATGGGAAAATTACTAGGTATAATTCTTCAATTACATTGCATACTTAAATGCACAAAGTATATAGCTATATGCACAGGAATGAATCCAGTCACAAAGATATCTAAAATGCCTCGAAATCGGTTGGCGATAGATGAAAACAGATAAAAATTCAAAATAATGCGTTCAGTAAAAAGAATTGAATTATTTTTTTTAGCTTCAATCCACGGCAATGCGTCACATCGCTCGTAAGGTTTTTTTTAACAAATTAACAAAGATGCACCGATCAATCGTTACATGAACAAATGAACAAACGGTTCTTTGCAGTCCCATCGCTAGTATAAACTAACTAGCAGTTAAAAATCCGCTCCAAATACACTACAGTAGCTTTGTAACAAACTTCACGATGGTCCAAAGACGGTTTTGCATAAGGCGCGGCGTCAGAGATGTACCAGAAGTCGGGTGCTTAAATTTTAACCGTACAGACGCTAGCATATTAATACTATCGGATAACAAGTAATTAATTTTGTATCGCCAATAAATTTATTAACCAACTAAAGGGCGCTTTTTTACGTTAGCTCCATACTGGATTTTCTATGAAAAATAATTTCCTTCTGGGCCTTTGTCATCTTTGGGGATGCTGTGTAGTGGTTTTTTTAAGGGAAGAAAGTAGAGGAATATCTGGGAAGAAAAAGTGTATGTGGGAAGGGTAGGAATCTGGAGGTCAGAGTGTCCAGGAGTGACAAAAGTATGAATCCATCCCTCCCATTGTGGTGCAAGGCGATGGATCAAGGGAGTCCAGAGAGAGAGAGAGATAAAAAAAGGTTTGGCTCAACCATTCTCTTCAAATCCGGCCCGCCACACTAGACAATTCTCAAGCCATTAAGGCACCGTATCCCGGCTCAAAAATAAGAAGATGGAGAGATATGTAATTACGAATGTTGAAGAGAGTTCGCTAATATTAAAAAACGGTAAAATTGAAGAGAAAATTGTGAAAATGTTTAATAAAACACGACTCGTTTCAAATAGAGCAAAAATCTCTTTGGGGCTGTCTAAAACAGCATTTAAAGAAACACTGAAGTTTTTCATGCATATAACTTGTGAAGTAACTGAATCAGACGTGAAAATAATAATTTTCGGGGGATACTTTGAGATTTTTTTCTATCGAGGGAATTTCATATAATTTGCGTGGCGTGGGGAATGTACAGATATTATCCTTAAAAATAACATATATTTTTAAGAGCTTAAAAACTTCAAATCTTTAAGAGGGATATGTAAGAAATCGGTAGAAATTCCTGCCAAGTCACCAAACGTCGCGAACCATTTGGGATGACCTATGGCGGATGTGTTGGTTATCCAATAAATGGTTCCAATAATAGAATTGTGATATAAAAATTTTTTTACATGGAATTTGATACAATGAAAATGTCGCTACGTATATTCGTTTGCAAAACTATGCAGTCGAGGAATTTGCGAGTTTACCATA
Organism: Limnephilus lunatus; assembly: GCA_917563855.2. Classification (NCBI taxonomy): domain Eukaryota; kingdom Metazoa; phylum Arthropoda; class Insecta; order Trichoptera; family Limnephilidae; genus Limnephilus; species Limnephilus lunatus. The sequence continues at coordinate 74,853,681 of OU830602.1, read as the reverse complement.
TAGTTTGTTTGTGAATGGTGAAATTGAAAAAGTTCATTATGCCTAGTGTGTCTAGTATGTACCCTTAAATTGACTAGATTCAGTTGAACTCAATTGAATTTCGCAACGTATCAAATATTAATGTTAAAAAATATATTATTTCTATGCAAGTCATACCCACTGGGCAAAAAATCCTCAAATAGTATATTTTTTAAACATTCCTTGACACAACAAACAACCTTACAACCTTACAAACAATTCTTAACTACGGAGTTTTGATAATAATAATAATATTTGGATGATTTTTATAGCACCGTTTTTTGTGAAAAATCATCACAATGGCGCTGCACAAGCTAATAATATATTTCTTCAATCTTACTTCCAACTACAAACTAGACAAACCATTATAACAACTTATGGCTAAATATTACATCCACTGGTTCATGGATCACTGATACGAAACTATATTATGTACAATGATTTGACAAATGAACGCAATGCTGCGTAAAAATGTACGTACATATATTGTTTCAATTATACTCTGTACAGGCAGAAAATACTATTGTCCGGGACGTATTTTTATATTTATCGTATTACCAAAAATACCACTCCCTGATCTCAAAAGCGTTTACAAAAAAAATGGCACTTCAGTGTGGCGACGCGCTTTCGCGATGGTTTTACCCTTTCATAAAATACCCAGTCCCGCCCTGACTGAGCTAACAATTTAACAAAGTAAACAACTTGATATAAAGGGAAGCTTACTTTCCAACCAGCACTTCTTATTATTTACTCATCGCAGCGTTTTCAAATACCACCGACTGTGAGAATTTGTTAAGAAGACGGTGCCAAAATTCAAATGTGAAGTTTTTTACTTATTTTTGTAGGTGAAGGATTACAAACGTTGGCTATTTTCTTGTGAAGGAAGTCAAAATGAAGGCAATCGCAGTCTTCATCATTTGTCTTGTCTCCGTTCATATTTGTAAAGGGGTAAGTTAGTACCTACTTTAACCACAAGAAAAAATTGTCGATTCCCTTTATATATATTTTTTTCTTCAAGAGTAATTTAAGTATCTGTATTTAAAAAATATTTTTAAATTTTCAGATGACTGAGGCGCAGATGAATAAAGCTGGAAAACTCATGCAAAATGTCTGTTTACCCAAATCTAAAGTTACCCTAGGTAAGCAAACTCATATACATATATATATTTTTTTTTAAGTAATGTAAACACTTTTTTAATATGTGTTGGGTATGGAAAATAGTGGTACAAACTCAATATATATTCTTTTTATAATTTAAAACATTTTTTTATTTTATAATTAATAACAGATAACTTTATATAAACCACTTTTTTAATAAACAATATCGATATGTATGTGTTTAGGATATGTTAATATTTAAGATTTAAAAACAAAAAGAAAAAAAATATATATAAAAAAAAATTTATTTATACTGTGTCTGAAGACATCAGCGTGAAACTGGGGAATATACATCACAGAGAACCTAACAAAAAATCAATTAATTAAATGATGACAATATTGGCGAAACTCAATCGAAAATCTGTAAACAGAAAAACCAGAAAAATATTTTTGGACATCTGGGACTGGAACCCAGGACCTTTCGCTTTCCGGGTAAATGCGCTAACCACTGCACCAAGGTGTCGATATCCCATTCCTCATTTTTATCTGTATCATACTTCGACTAAGAACCACCCACTATATCTTCATTTTCTTAATGCATATTTTATTGGCTGCTATCTTTATGTATGATTACAATATTCAAACCCGAACTAAACGCTATCTACATAGATAACGTCTGGATAAATCTTTATCAATTTTATATAATATGCAATATCTATCGACTTTTCTGCAAGTCTGGGATGAATATTTTTATTTAATATTTTACTTTTATGAGTAAAACCTCAAATTATAGTATTTAATTAAATGAAGACAATGGGGTGCAAATATCTTTTTCTGATTTTTCTGTTTACAGATTTTTGATTGAGTTTCGCTAATATTGTCTTCATTTAATTAAATATTACAATTTGAGGTTTTACTCATGAAAGTAAAAAAAGATTTAAAAAAATTAACTTTTGATAAATATTTATATATTGGAGACCGGACAACTCAGAATCATGCAACCACAAATAACAAACAACTTACTAAAAGTAAAAAAAATATATTAAAAATTTGGTTAAATGGGATATTATAGGTTATTATAGGTTACAGACTATTTTTCAATTTTTTTCTTTACTTTGAATGACTTTTCAAAGGAGTATAAGGATATTGCACGATTTTTGGACGATTTATTTTAAGTAAGTACCTCCGTAAAAATTTTTTAGTCTTTTTTGGAAACTTTGAGCTTTAGAAACTTTTGATGCTGGATTTACGCTTTGACGCATTACAAAAGACAATAAACAATGTAGCGACCGATTTAAAAAAAAATCAAATCACATGAAAGTCAGTCTCCGTGGTCGAAGGTTAGTCTCTACTAACAATCCGAAAGTTTTTCTCTTTTTTTGAAGAAAATTTGTTTAATTTTCCAATTTATTCATTTAAAATTATTTATTTTATATTTGCGGTGCGTTCCAGAATAGAAACGTTGCATCTGAATAATCAGGTACTTTCCTATTTCCTCTTCATCATTTACTTCCCCTCCCAACTACCTGCAGCCTCTCAACATAACCCAATTGGAGACGTCATAGTCTCTCTGGCTCCAGACGGTTGGGACCAGTTAGGACTTCTTTGCGGTATTCACTTAAAAAAACACTTCTGACTCGATTTACACAAAAACGAAAGCATAAGGCACCGTATCCCCGCTTAAAAAGAATAAGATGGAGAGTAATGTAATTACGAATGTTGGAGAGAGTGCGCTAATATTAAAAACGATAAAATTGAAGCGAAAATTTTGAAAATGTTTAATAAAACTCAACTCAAACAAAAAAAAAAATCTCTTGGGGGCTGTCTAAAACAGCATTTAAAGAAACACTGTGAAATTTTTCATACATGTAACTTGTAAAATAATTGAATCAGACGTAAAAATAATAATTTTCGGAGCATACTTTGCGATTTTGTGGGGAATGAATAGATATTATCCATAGGTATTTTGTATGTCCATGATATTATCTTAAAAAATAACATATATTTTTTTAAGACCTTAAAAACTTCAAATGTTCAAGGGAGATATGTAAGAAATCGGAAGAAATTCGGGTAGCGGCGGCTTAAGTTAATGTTACAAATGTTACACAAAATGGACTCCAAATGTGATGCAGATCCACCCTTCTATTCACCAGTTTCCTACTTGTACCACTATTTTCCGAACACAACGTATAGGTTTCTAGTTTTTTTTTAAATTCAGATAAAAACTTGCTCGTTAAAATCAGAACTTTAATAGAAATATTATCCAATATAAATTTAATATAATGTTTATATTGTAGAACTTAATGTAATAAAACTAATTTTAATGTGATCCCGATGATTTGATCCCCGGACGGTTGGCCCTCCGGATTAGGCCACTTGCATGGATTTCATAACGACTTGGAAAAAATCGTGTGGATAGATTATTTACTAAGATTACGAAAATGTTAGTAAAAATTTTTAGAAATGTATAGTTTTTTTTTTATTTTTAATTGAAAAAATCCGTTATTTGAGCTCTAGACGTCACTACATGAAAATGTCCCGTCTCCGATTATGTTCCCTTAAGTTTGTAAAATTCCACACTGATTAATTTTTTTTTATAATATGACATCACTTTGATTTCCGGTGAATTTTTGAATTTGAGTCTAACGTTCACTAGATTTATTGTTTCTTCTATGCGAACTTATCCTTTGGTTTGATTTTTTGATAAAGATGGCGGTGTTTTTACAGATGTTACGAAGAGAACCCCGTACAATTTATTGGTATTCGTGTGGAAAGCGTTATTTTTTTAAAATGATTTTCGGCTATGTAATTATCGTTTTTCCGCACCTATAAAATTGTGTCCTGTATTTACTGTTTATAAAAAATGGTCTGATTTTTCGGATTGAAATTTTCAAAAAATCGCCAGGGTTTCAAAAATACGATTTAAAAAATATATTACAGAATGTCTTAGAATATTTGCCTAAACCAGAAAAAAAGTTTAAAAAATGTGATGCAAGTGGCCTTCCAATGTCAAACGTAAAATCGATTTCAAAAATACCTTTTATAATAAGTTGGTAAGGATATCAATCGAATTTATTTAGTCTCAATTTTTTTTTACTTGTGCTCTGGTACATACAGTAGACAGTAGGTACATAGACAACTTCTAGTTTTTCCTTGGTGCATTTGAATGAAAATCTGTTTTTACTTTTGTTTTTCGGCTTTACATCCTCTATGCACATCCTTTCGGGGACACTTAGTTATATTTTGTGTAAGTAGGTATACCGTATTTTTTTCTAAACCCACTGTATCTCTACATATTATAAATTAAAGTGCTCTGCCGTGTCTGTCTGTCTGTTCGCGATAAACTTAAAAACTACTGAACGGATTTTCATGCTGTCTTCACCAATAGATAGAGTGATTAATGAGGAAGGTTTAGGTATATAATTTGTCAAGGTTTTGTGTAAATTGATTGAAATATATAAAGGATAATGTCTGTATGTGGTAGATGAGCGAGCTGGCAAGCGGGCGGTGTGAATTTGTTTTGTATGCAAATCAATAGTTTTATGCCGAGGTTGATGAAATTTTGGGCATATTTGATTTTGAAAACTCTGTGTAAATCCCGGGCATCACCGGAAACTTCAGCTAGTATTGTATATAACTACGTAGTATCTATGTACGTAAGTATGCCATAAGTCGCCACAAGTGGTTCGCTACATTTGGTGATTTATCAGGGGTGCCGTGTTCATTGGGTGAGGTTTGCTTAGGTCTTGGCGGTGAATTCGTTTTCCCACCGTGCATTCGTTTGCGTGGCGGGCCGGATCTGGAGAGATTTGTTAAGGGAAACCTAACCTAGATCTCTCCAGCTGGACTCTCTCGATCCATCGGCTATCGGCTGACACCGCAATGGGTGAGATGGATTCGAACGTCCGTCTCTCTTGGACACACCTCTCATACCTTTCCCCAAAAAAACCTCCACACAGCATCCCCAAAGATGACATATGCCCCGAGGAAAATTGTTATCCTCATGTGTGGAGCTAATAAAAAAATTATGCCGGACCATATGTCATGGAATCTAATTTGTTAAAATTACGTAAGTCTCTCTAAAATTCGCGAACGGCGTCTTTTGGAGTCATGAAATTTCCAGTCTTTTTTTCTATCTGAAAGTTCTTTGTAATCATCGCGAGCTTCTCAAAAATATACATTTGTTGATCAAAAAAAAAATTTATGTAAATAAAAATCAGAGTGTTCAATTCACACGCGGTAGAAGTGAAACCTTCAGAAAACTAAAGTAGACAAGAGTGTGGAAGCACCGCACAAAGAGGAGACGATTATACAATCTCATTCTTTCGCAGGCTAAATCCTGTAGATGTGTATGTTTGTCTCTTTGCCATTTTTTCTTTTTTCGATTCATCAAGTTTCAAATCACAACGGCGCTAAAGAAGTTTTCACTTAATAAGTGAAAACTTCAGAGTGTGCAATTCACACGCGGTAGAAGCGAAACCTTCAGAAAACTAAAGTAGACAAGAGTTGGAAGGCTACGAAGCACCGCACAAAGAGAAGACCGATTATTCTATCTTATTCTCTCCGGCTAAATCCTATAGATGTATGTGTTCTCTTTTTAGTGCCACTCGCTTCCGTTTCATCGAGTTTCAAATCACAATGGTGTTAAAGAAGTTTAAAAATTGTGTACAGTTCACACGCAGTGAAACCTTAAAAAAACTAAAGTAGAGAAGAGTGGGGAGGCTATGAAGCACTGCACAAAGAAGAGGTCGATTATTCTATCTCATTATAGACGTACAATGTGTTTGTCTGTTTTTAGTGTCGCTATTTTTCGTTTCATCGAGTTTCAAGTCACAACTACTTAAGAAGTTATCACTTCAAAAAGTAATCTTGGAGTCAAGAAAAGGATGTCTTCATTTCTACTTTTAAATATTAGGAGTTGTCTCGCCAATATTGACGTTTCCGCTAGAGAGCGGTTGAATACAGACGTATAATTAACAATTAATAATTAAAGCACTAGGCACTTAACGATATAATGTCTGCAGTACCTAATAATTAAAATGTGATGCTTGTCGGAAGGAGATGTCTCGTTGTTACCCTAGCCTTGGCCTTGGGCCTGGTTTACGTAATGAAAACAGTAAAGCACGTGCGGCTGACTGTTCAATAATATTACCTACGTACTATAAAGTGGGCTAATTAGGATAATGATTTATTCCTCGCACCCTTTATTTTAAAGATTTCTGAAAATATTTCTTCCTAAAATATTTTATTTTCTGAAAATAATGTTTTTTCTGAAAATAATGTTTTTTTTTGAAAATAATGTTTATTCTGAAAATATTTTTTGAAAAAAAACGGTTTATAAATAATGTTTTCTGAAAAGAATGGTTCTGAAAATAATGTTTTCTGAAAATAATGTTTTCTGTAAAATAAAAATATTTTTAAGAAATATTTATTTTCCGAAAATGTTAATATTTTTGGCACCATTTATTCAATAACCAACTCTGCCATAGATCACCCTAAGTGAGTATACACGGTTGGTGTTTTAGCAGGGGTGTCCAGGCTCATGCATGGGGTAAGGTTTTTTCAAGTCTTGGCGGCGGATGCGTCTGCCCACCAACTGCGTGGTAGGCGTTCTCTCTCGGAACATCGCCTTGCCCTTGCCCCAGAGTGGAAGGGTTGAATTCATTAAAAAAACATATTCTGAAAATAATAAATCTTTTAGTTACGCCAATGTGTTTTGTATCGGATTATGATTTTTAAATTAGAAATCATTTTTCAAAATTGATTTCATATTGTATAATAAAACTTAAACGGCCTATTCACCATCCGGTTTAATGTACAGCTTGCAGGATTGCATGCAGAATCCCCAAGCGAATTATTATTTAATTAAATGAAGACAATATTAGCGAAACTCAATCGAAAATCTGGAAACAGAAAAATCAGAAAACGATATTAGCACCTCTGGGGCTTGAACCAACGACCTTCGGCTTTCCGTTCCGACGCGCGACGGCCCGACAAAGGTTATTTATAAAGTATCCCGGTTGCGACCGTTATATTTTTATTGTTCTGTGTCTTGTTATCTTTCATATTTTCGTTTATGTTGTTAGTGTTATCCCTTTCTTTAATGGAATAATAATAAGTCGGCTGGCGATTTTGCCTACAAACAATCCGATTTACAGAGACTCTGCAAGCAGTCCTGCAAGCATTGCCTTAAATCGGAAGGTGAGGAGGCCGTTAGTTATTCAGAATCGACTTTGTTGTTCATTGAATTGAATAGGTTCACTTCTAACTATTCACTGCAGTTCCTCATTTTCGTATTTCTTACAGCTTAGCTTGAAAAAAAAACTTTTTATTTTTTATTTATTTCATTTATTTATTTACGCCCTTGGAGCATTTACATCAATCGTGTAACTTAGTATTATTATTATTAATAAATACCAATTATTTTATGGTATTATTTCTCTTCCTTTACACTTATAGAAAGGAAGCAGAATCAAAAAGAAATAACAACAAAAACAATATTAGAATAATAAGATTTATATCAGAATTTTAGAAATTTCTGATACAAATGTAGATACAGAATAAATGAAAATATCAACGGAACTGAATTTATTTCCAAGCCTACGTAGGCCACGTAGGGGGACCCAAAAATAATGAGAATCGGGCCGTAGAGGGAATAAGTGGAGGGGGGACGAGCTTTGTGTGGTCGGCTGTTTTACGGAAACTCTTTCTCGGTCAGTGTGCGAAGTCGCGTCCCTGTGGGTCCACGCGTTCGTCTAAGATTTAATTTTAAGTAAATCAAGATTTCTCCTTCGGGTGAAAACGCGAAAATCTCATCTGAGAATCAAAGACAGACTTCGCCTTCAAGCCTGCCACGAATTGAAAAATCAGCTGGAAGAGGACCTGGATTTTTTTTCATTTGATTCAATTGTGATGAGTGATGAATCATGATGTTATGGGTACGATCTCGTGATCCCGAAACCAAGCAACAACAGTCGAGCCAATGGAAGAGTTCTCTCTCTCCTCTTCAGGAAAAAGTTAGGTGAAATCATAGACATACAAATAACTAGACGAGAACTTACAGATGAGGGGTAAAAACCAACTATGGCGGGGCGAAGAGAGGAAAGAGACTTGTGATTCGCCAAGTCTTCTTCATTGTCTAAGTATGTGTTTCATAGACATACAGCGTCCGCGCGTAAAATGTACGACGAGAGCACGACATTGGTCCGGACACGCCCAGCCGGTTCCGAAAAATGGTTCCAATGGGAGGGGGAAATAACACGTTTATTAACACGTAAGGGCATGTCCATATATTTTGTACGTCCGTGGGTGAAATAGAACATCAATACAATGCTCATTTTTTTTCAGAGGTGTTGCACACACAGAGTTTGTTCCTCTAGGACTAGGACAAACAGTTAGGTACTAAAGGGGTTGCGAGAGAGCATCAAGAAAAATCGTCAAAAAGGGTCGAATCCTTAGTCCACAGGGAACTGGTTCTTCAACCAGGACTACCTGCTCACACCGCGCTGTCATGTTATTGTTCGCCTGTCCTATTCACCCGACCCGTGTCCCTGTGACTTCTTTCTGCTCCCTAGGATGAAAAGGGACTTGAAAGGGAAATGTTTTCATACTGTTGAAGAAGTAAAACAAAAATCGCTTGAGGGCGTAAAGGACATTCCAATCAGTGGGTTTCAAAATTGCACAAATCGAAGTGTCACCCTAGTTCTTTTGAACTTACTTTGCTTTTGGCAGGTATAAAATATTGTTACAAATCATTCTCAAATTACCCATCTGGTCTTCATATTATTATATTATATTATCATATTACAGTACGTCAATAAAACTATTTAAATGGTAATTATAGATGGGTAATTAGTATGTAATATTAGTGTTTTAAAAGTTTAGTAGTGTATTTATATTGTGTTTACATGTAAAATGCATCCTCAAATTATAATTATTAACCTCAATACAGGCATTAGTCCTAGTGAGGTTAATTTATGTAAAAAAAAACAACAACAAAATGTATGGTGAGAATATAAATAAATAAATAAATAAATAAAAGTGGAACAAAAGGTTGGACAAGTGCTAATAGAAGAAAAAAAAAAACAAAAATAAACTCTCTTTAAACGCGACCAATTTGTAGTGTAAAAATATTGAAAAATAAAAATTTATAAAGAAATTCTCGTTATTTTTGGGTCCCCCTACGTATGAAGTCTTTGGATTAGGGAGGTTTTAGACGGATAAACAAAGAACAGCTCTTGAAGTCTCGTGTCACGATTTGGTACTCGGAATGTTATGTTAGTTTTGTTAAGTCAAATGAGTCAAGTGATCCATTAACTAATTTGAATAAAAGAACCAGATCGATCTTGGTTCTTCTACATGATTAGTCAGTTAATATAAGTTTTCAAAAAGTTTTTAAAAATTTAATTAAATTAACATAATTAATTTGTTCAATGGGTATGGAGAGTTTGAAATTAATGAACCTTAAAAATGTATGTTGAACTTTCTCATTTTTTATTTGACGTGCTCATATGCAAATCATAACCAAATATATCCGCTTTTCTACAGTAAAACAAAGATATTATTATAATTAACAATTATTTTCAGAACAAGTGAAGAACATCAAAAAAGGCGAGTTCTTGGAGGATCAAAACGTCAAGTGCTACATCGCGTGCGTTTATCAGATGGCTAACATTGTAAGTGTACAGCTGTTATGAATGTTATGTCTCTTAACTTACAATAGTTTAACAAGGGTGGGTCCAGGGGGGGGGGGTTCATTTTTACATATTTGTGTCACAATGTAGATTTTATTTAAGTACTTTCAATGTTTAATTAATTAAATATATTTATTATTATCAAAATTAAATTATAACTTCTTGTGACTTGACCACGACTATGTGACCCCCCCCCCCCCCTGGTTCCAAAGCTGGATCCGCCCTTGTAGTTTGAGATGTGTTGGGTACGAGTATCTTCCAAATACGTTGAAGATTGAAATGATTACTAGTTGGTTTATTTAGTTATCGTGAATATTTAAGGCATTCGCTCATGGAGAAACTTAAATAAAACCAGTTGTCAACGCAATCGCAATCAACCTCCTGAACAAAATCGATATTTTTCCGATCTGAAATATCGCAGATTATTCGAAAACTTGACAGTTCGTGAAACGCTACCATGGCAACCTATTCAGGAGGTTGATTGAGATTGCGTTCGTGCAACTGTTTTTTTTTCAGCTTCTCCATGAGCGAAGGCCCTTACAATGAATATTTAAACGGACAGACATCCTTACGTAGGCTAGGTTGCTTCGGCGGGCGGACTATGGGAACCCGCCTAATCTCACTGATGCCTTCGGCCATCATCGTAACCGTTCGTACCTTAGAGAAGAACGACGTTAGATGGTACTTTTTTTAACTCCACTAATTTTCCTTAGGGCCTATTCATCTTGGGGATACTGTGTAGGTAGGAATCTGGGGGTCAGTGTGTCCTGGAGTGACGGACGTATGAATCCATCCCTCCAACCGCGGTGCAAAGCAAATATCTATTTCACTCGGTGCGGGCTCCAAACCACTGATCCACTCTCAAGCCATCTGTTGGGATACAGCAGAACTTCGTATTACAAACTTACCTTTCGACATCTGTTATGGGAAGCTAAATCTACATTTGTATCTCGTTTATTTAAACTTAATTTACGACTATTTTTACAGTTAAAGAATGGTAAGCTGAACTACGACGCCGCCATAAAACAAATCGACTTCATGTTTCCAGAAGAGAGGAAACCTGGCGCCAAGCAGTCTCTGGATGAATGTCGATACGTTCGTAAGTACTTGCCTATATTTTATTGCACAAAACAATTCCCCACAGCTTATATAAAAGGCCCGGACACTGGCAACCAAGATGGCCGCCGAATTTATTCAAACTATTTTTCTATGTCTTTTATCACTAATTTATTTATTTATTTATTTACACCCTTTTTCGGGGCTTTTACATATACAATTTAAAATTTACACTTTGATTAAATAAAATATAAATACCATATATTTCTTTTGCCAACAAATATAAAAGGTATATATCTCTTTTACTAAGAAATATACAGTATTTATTGTACATAACTGAACTGCCTCAGTAACAGCATTTTGTATTTGTCTAAAGATAAATTGAAGATGTCCACAGACTTGGTATAATTATTTCCCTCCATTAGTATTCTAGGCAAAGAGGAATACATTTGGTAGTTAGTTCCAGAATTTCTGCACTGAAATAAATCCTGACTTCTAGTATTTCGTAGAGGAATCCGGAAGCTTATTAATTCAAGCAATAATGGACTATCAACTAAATCATTTAGAATTTTATAAAGAAATACCAAGTCTGTGAAAATTCTTCTGTCTGACAATTTGAGCATATTCTTATCATTTAAAATAGTGTTGTAGTTCAACATAATTTCTGGAATACCCATTTTAAAATTTAGAAAATAACACAGCAGCAATTGTGAAAATTCAGAAAAAATCAATATAGGTACTTACGTTACACAATGAACCTAAAAGGCCCCGGACGGAGACATTCGACAACAATTTTAAGACATAGGAGTGTGGGGTAAGGTCTTCGACCAAGGATATCATACGTCAATGGGTAAGGTGCATAAAAATGCAAAGATGTTACTTACATTTTTTGAATGACACATCTCATTCCCCGTCTTTTCAAATACCCGCACAAAATCGCACTAATACACTAATCAAATACTTTTAAGTTCATTTTTTGGATTAGTTCCACGGAGAAGACCCTGGGGAAAAATCTCTAGGGACATATGTAATTTTTTGGGATATTTCTGAAAATGTGGGAAAGAAAGTTCTGGAAAGAAAAGAGTATTATAAAAGGTGATTGTGAATTTGAGGATCAATGTGTTCAGGATTGATGGACATATGAATCCATCCCTTCCATTGGTCTATGATTTCTAAAGTTTGTCATACAAGATGTCTGGCAATTTCCTCTCACCTTAGATTTGGCTTCAATGCCTTTCATACAAAATCGCACTAATGAACTGTCAGGGCTTTTAGGTTAATATTATTTAACCTTTGATCTAAAAGTATTTTTGATTAATTTCAGCAAATTGATACAAAATCAACGCAAAAGCTATTTTAAATTTTCTTTACAATAATTATTTTTAAATTTGTATTCGAGGTTTGATGTAGGTACCTAAGTGAAATAAAACGCGAGTGGGGGCTTTTATTATTACCGAGACGATCTACGTTTACGTTACGGCAAAAAAAGGCAATAAAAATGCGTTCCTTATCGCTATAATGCTGCAGCTCTTTCCTACACATTAAATAATGGTTAGACACACAAAATACGTGTGTCTTTTTCCTCCGAAATATTACGTTTTTCCTTTGGAGTTACAGATGTAATATCTTATTACGACTCAGCCACGGCGACGGGAATTGCGTTTTATTTTCTTTATACGTGTGAGGGAGATGAATGATAATGATTGAATGTTTCCTTTGGCGGGGGGCAGTTTGTCTCATTTTCGGCTGTTGTTATTTAGAATGTAATAAAGAACTGCAGCATTATATGTTTAAGAACAAAAGCAAAACCATCAGCGCATTGACATTTGACGTTTTTAAATTTTCGGAATTCACTCACACTTCAATATGTCCTTGTAACTATATTCCGTACTTTCAAAATTATCGTCTAGGCTACTAGTATTTTAGGGGTCTACATAAACGTTACGATGCGGTGTGTGAGAGAGATGCAAGAAAAAAACGAGTGTGCTTTAGACCACACGATTGAAGTAAAACTTCACTAACTTATAAAAAGAACATATGACATTGGGGTGACATTGACATTGACATTCCAGACAATATGGTTTGTTGCATTTCGCACAGTAGTAGCTACCTACACAGTACTACACACCCATGCGTCTTTTTTCGTTGGGCAAAAGTTGCACACGCTCCGTGCCCTTTTTTAATGACATCGATCACCGTTCGCATCGATTACCGTTCGCATGTCATTTTTCGTAACAATCACCACTTTTCGTAACGCATTGAACAGTTAACCCCGAAGTGTCGAGCGTGCATAAATAAGTTTTACTTCAAAAATCCTTTGGAGGATTTAGACCTACGTACATTGTGTATATCTTTTAAAGAGCTGCAGCATGTGATAAAGAACGAATGTTTACTCCGGTTTTTTGCCGTCACGGAACCATAATCGTGAATCGTCACGGTCATAATAAAAGCGCTCAATCAGCAAACAATTGAATACAAATTTAATGCCTGATATCAACAAGATGCCTAATCATTCTGGCGCTAGGTGCGCTGCTGGCATTTACAATAATACGTTTTCTATTTTTTTCCAGCTGATAAAATCAAGGATATTTGTGAGGCATCTTTTCAGACCGCCAAATGCATGTACAACTCAAACCCCCCAAACTTTGTTTTCCCGTGAAAAACTTAATATACCTGTTGGTATTATCCGAAAAATTTAAGTAATCTAAATTATTGTGCACTTTATAATATTTTGACTTTTTTTGTATAAATTGATTTAATAAAAACATTTTTGTATGCCTATAACTGAATAAATCATAAAGTTAAAAGATGTTTTATTTATTCATATATAAGTGTCCCTTGTGATAGCAGTTAATGCATTTTATAAGAATCATAAAAAAAATCGTTATAAGTTCATAGCCTAAAGTACCTGGGACATATCATCACAGATGACCTAAAAGACATCGAGGATATGGCCCCCTAGCATGGTCGATCGATATAGGTTTTATCAAAAATGTCGATAAATTGTCATCGCTCCCGAGCACGACTGCAGGCCGCTAACGAACAAACAACGCTTCACGTCAAATAAATTAGGAACCCTTAGTCGTTGTGATTTGTTGTTTTTTCGTTAGCGGCCTGCAGTTGTACTTGGGAGCGATGACAAGTAACCGTCATTTTCGATAAAACCTTTATCGATCGACCATGCTAGGACCCCTGGAAAGGCAAAGAAGAGCGAAGTCCATTAGATGCTGATGCTTAGATCCGTAAGCTGTCAAGACGTTTTCACTTCTTCAGTCCAAACGTAAAAAGAATACCGTTCATCGCTGTATACTTCAGAACTGTGGGTTGACTATACTACGAGTACCTACATCCCAATCGCTAAATGTCGCCTATGAGGCCCTGAGAAAAATAATTCCCCTCAAGGCCCATGTCATTTTTGGGGATGCTGTGTGAAGGATCTTTTTAGGAAATGAAGAAGAGGAAGTTCTAGAAAGGAAAAGGGTATTAAGGGTGGGTAAGAATCTGGGGGTCGGTGTGTCCAGGAGAGACGGACGTATGAATCCATCCCTCTTACTGCGGTGCAAGGCGATGTTCCGAGAGATAACGGCTGGAGAAGTCAAAGGGACTCCCTCAACCACTCTCTTCCGATCCAGCCTGCCATGCAGCTTGTGGGCAGACGCATCCGCCGCCAACATCCGGATAAACCTTACCCCATGAACCCGGGCACCCCTCATAAGTCACCAAACCACTTGGGGTGGCTTATGGCAGAGGTGTTGGTTATCCAATAATTGGTTTCCGGGGCGGTGGTACCCATACCCGCCTCCCAAATTGAAAGTTAAGTTAAGGGCTAAGTAAGTCAAGTACCTACGTACCTTAACACTTTTTATAATGGTTTTTTTTTGGTAAAACTAAGTTATAAGACAATATCTATTTAGGAATAAGGGGTCGCCCATTAATCACGTGAGGCTCGAAAGGGGGGGGGGTCGAAAAAAATTGAGATATCGCTTTGGGTCGGTTGTATCGGTTCTGGGTGGCCGTTTCTCTGTATTTTGGAGCATTGAGTCATCCAGGAGTTCTTTGGTCTTCCTCTGGATGACTGTCGATGAAGCTCTATAGACATTGCCTGCTTCATCGTGTGGTCTGGTGGTCTCCATCTTATGTGCCCATACCATCTCAACTGTCGTTCCTCCAGCCAGTGGCGTAGCGAGGGGGGGGGGTTAAGGGGGCGGTCCGCCCCAGGTGCCACCCGATGAAGGGTGACACCCTAAGAGTATGGATATTAGAGAGACGGCATGTAAATTGTGCACACTGGCCCAAAGTGTGAGTTTTCAAAAATTTTACCGAACGGTTTTTAGACGGCTGACATTAGCTTTTACACCTCGGTCGCGTACAGAGCTCCCAGTAAAACGTTCATAAAACATAGAAAAATGGTCCACTGCGCCGTAAAATTGTGTAAAAGTAGTTCTATGAAGACCTTTAAGAAGAAAGACGGTCTTACATTTCACATATAACTGTTTAAACATCGCTTAAATATACATTTTATAATTGTCGACGTGTTCATTTCAACCACCACCGCCATCGGCCCGTCGCGTCGGCGTCGCTATCACGTGAACTAGGAATGGCAATGGGTCGAATCAGTCAACTTAAATTATAATAATTAAAAGTTACCAAAAAACTTTTATTTTTTTATTAATCATAACGCACAAATATAAAGTTCTGATTTACACATGTCGTATGTACGTGTTTTTTATCTTTTAGCTTATTCATTTTTAAACGTTTTTACTTCGTCTTTTTTGCACTGTTATTTTTATTTATTTTCCTACTAATCTAACACTCATTTTACATAATATATTTACAATTTTAATTCATAGTATATAATCACTGCATTGTTGTGTAAAAGTCACATTGACATGCCCCCGTGGTCGAGGGGTAAAGCTCTTGACTAGCAATCCGGAGGTCGCGGGTTCAAATTCCCGGTGCGCGCAGATAAATTTTATTCGATTGATTTGTCTTCTCAAAATTTAATAATTAAAAATAATATAAGGTATATTTCCGGCACGTTCCAGGTGGAACAAACTATCAGTATCGCCCTGGTGTAAGACCACCAATTATAATTGAAATATTGCTCGAAATGGCTTTAGCTGTGTTTGTTGACAAGATCTGAATAGACGGATACTTCACCACCTTTCTCTTCCTATCTCCTTCCCCTCCCTACTACCTTCAGCCTCACATCATACATGCCATAGTCTCACTGGCTCCAGATGGAAGCAGTTGGGATTATTGTGATATGTATATAATTATATAAGATATAAGTATATGTATTATATATAAATATATATATATATATTCGATTACAGTGTTATACATATGTACATATTCGAATTTTATGTTATACATATACTTGTGTGTGTGTGTATATATAGGGTGTTAAGGGACGTACTTGACTTACTCTAATCAGTGATCCTGACATTATTTGGAGTAAGAATTGTAACGAAATTTTGGTCTTTTTTTGATGTTTTTTTTTTCTACAAAAACATAAAAAAAATGGTATGTGTTGAACAGATAAAGGCGGGGTTAGGAATTGTTCGGTTACTCGGCTGAGTGACCAACAATTAGAAATAAAACGTAGCTTCAGAGCCGTGTTTGGAGACTAGATCTGAATAGTCAGGTATTTCCCCACCTCCCTCTTCCCCATATCCTTCCCCTCCTCACTTGCCTTCAGCCTCACAACATACCCCAATTGGGGATGCAATAGTGATCACATTAAAAAAATATATATTTAGTTATTGTTGATTGCACTTTTTTGTTGACGTATTGCACGTGAATTTTAATTCTACTCATAATAAGGTCAATGTTGGTTTTGGAATTGTCATTTAATTATAGATATATCTTGATATCCGACAATGTTGTGTAAATTATTTAGGTGCTGGATAGCTGGTGGCAGCAAAATTTCTTTGTTTTCGACAATATCATGAAGACGGGGATCATTTGACTGCTGGACACCTGGGAGTAGTGATATATTATCTGGGTATCCGATGAGCCTGTAGGGTGAACTTGTATATGTCTACCATCCTGAATTGTTGACGGCAGTATAAACTCTTGATGCTTTGAATCATTTTTTTTATGAACATCTGGTGTCAGCAAAATATTTTTTAGTATCCAACAGTAATAAGTTTCGACATCAGTCGGAATAATTCAACATGACATTGGTCAGATAATCGTATCTTCCGTTAGGTTTTTTTTTTCTCGAATTATTGTCACATGTCTGTTTTTTATGTGATTGTTTGTGGTCTGGATGAGGAACATACACCAGGACACTTTAAAAATGAAATAATGTAGTCTCAAGTTACTTAACTTACTCAAAAGTCTTTTGTTAAGTACTTCCCTTTCCTCATTACTTATTTTTCACCACCATTCCTTGTTCAGAAAACCACTATGTATATGTTAAAAATGTATAAAAAATTACGAACGTTTAAAAAAAAAAAAAAACAAAACAATGTGAAGCCCATTCCCAATTCGGCCCTTATCTCCTGGCGGCTGCCCTCCCCCCGCACGCTGGCCGCTTTACCACGTCTGTATCCCCACTTCCCGGCGGCCACAAATTTTTAGAGCTACACTGGATTTGCCTGTTCTAAACGCTTCGAAATACTATTGCCGCTTCCTTTCAATTATACTTCCATGGTGACACCCGACCGTGGAAAAAAAATACGAAGACTACCGTGGAAAAAAAATTACGAAGAATATTGTCACAATAATATTTTACACATGAACACGGCCTGTTATTTATATTTTCGTTCCTAGCTCTTACTATTGCTCTGGTTTTTTAAAAAGTTGTTATTTTGTTAGTGTTAGTGTTCGGATAGTTACTTTTTTCGGGGGGGGGGGGGGGTGACACCACGTTATTCGCCCCGGGTGCCACCCATGCTAGCTACGCCACTGCCTCCAGCTTGCTGTTTATGTCCGTGTCCGTGACACCCAAGCCACTTTTAATCCTATCTTTTAGTGATACATTTGCATTTCTGCTATTTTGAGTTGCCAGAGTAAGAGTTGTACGGGGTCCGCCAAATAATTTATTTTTTTTTGAAAATGCTATAAAAAAAAAACTACTGAATATTTTCTCAAATTTCTTTTTTTATTTATAAGTACAATCCTTCCGGTTAATTATGGAAAATAATTTCATTCAAATGGCTGCCTCGGCTGGCCATGCAGTAGCCTACACGATCGGTCCAATTTTTAAGCACATTATCGATTGTGTGCAGCTGTATTTCACCAATGGCTTCACGAATATTGTCCTTTAAAGCGTCAATTGTCTCTGGCTTGTCGGCGTAACATTTATCTTTGAGGGCACCCCACAAATAATAGTCCAACGGTGTCAAATCGCAGCTCCGAGGTGGCCAAACGACATCAGCTCTGCGGCTGATAATGCGATCTTCAAAAACAGGGCGCAAAACATCGAGTGTAGCTTCGGCTGTGTGGCACGTAGCGCCGTCCTGTTGAAACCAAATGTTGCCAATATCCTCCTCTTCAATTTTTGTGAACAAAAATTCGTTCAACATGGCCCGATAACGATCGCCATTGACTGTAACGGCCACTCCTTGCTCATTTTCAAAGAAAAATGGCCCAATTATGCCTCTGGACCAAAATCCGCACCAAACAGTGACTCGTTTTGGGTGTACCGGCTTTTCAATGTATGCGTGCGGGTTTTCTGTGCCCCAAATACGACAATTTTGCTTGTTTACATACCCGCCAAGATCAAAATGAGCTTCATCCGAAAAGATGATTTTTTTGGCAAAATCGGCATCTTCTGTAAGTCGATCGCAGGCCCACTCAGCGAATATTGCCCAGCGTTGTTCAAGCGTATACACAACCATATTCGCTCAGCGGAAGGATAAAAAAACTAATTATCTGTCAAATCAGACATGAGCTAAGTGTTACCATTCACGAAATAAGCACTAGTTGAAAAAAAAAACTTTAGATGGCGGACCCTGTACATGTACATAGTCCACCATTCGGGGCCATGCATTATCGCGGGTCTAACAATAGTCTGGTATATCTATCCTTGTTTTATAGGCATTTTCGGGTCACACAATATTCCTCTTACGGATCTAAGTTTTTTTCCAACTAAAAACTTATAAAATCAGTAGGTATGGTATGGGATAGTTAGGTTCGGGATGAGGGGTGGGTTAGTTACTAGTTACTCGGTGAGCAGCGACGACACGTTGAATTTTTATTTTTGTTTGATTTTGAAGAAAATAAATTAATTAAAAGTAAATACATCTAAAAAGTCACCGGATGTTAAATTTTCACTCCAAATAATAAGGAATCATTGAATAAATTATGTTAAGTTTTTAACACCCTCACTTTGTACAGTATACGTATATCTATTATAGTGAAAAAGATTGTTCCTTTTGGATCCCAACCGGACTTCGAGCTACGTCACGAGCGTGCGTGAATCTTGGCCACACCGGCAAACCAAACTTCTATGGTTGTGTTCTCCAATATCATAGAATAAGATCGTTTGTGTCTTGTTTCGTTTTCTTGGAAATAATTTTGACTTTTGGCGAATGGCAGCGATACAAGTTTTTCAATAATTATTTTTGTGCATATTGCTTTATTGTATTAAAAATCTCTATTACTGCCTATGGCAATAGAAAGCAAACACAGTATGATTCCTTATTACTTATTCACTTTCGTGTAATTTATCTGTGTTTCAAACGCTTGTATCATATTATATACAATAACAGTGGTAGATAAACATTCTCTAGTGGACCGGAGACGATCAATATCAATTGCCAATGTGCCTAGAGGTGGGATTGACGAAACTTCAATCGACCCATCAATTCTATCGCTGCAGTTGCTTTGTGGACGCCTGTGGAAATATAACCTAAAGTGATTTTTTTATTCCATTACTCTGCACAATCGCAAAATAAGTTAAACAAATCTCGTTCCGCGATAAAACTGAAGCAATTGAATGAACGATCACCAATCGCACAGAAACAATTGTTCTGCTGCGTGTCGACTATGGCGTCTGCCGTATATGCAACCAAATACAGGCCATTCCCTCATCAGTTGAAAGTCTCAATTGTCAATCGCTTCATTTGCATCAGTAAGCGATCAACGCCATAGATTGGCGTATCTGTTGACAACTGATCCCTTACGCAGAAAAACAGCATTATCGAAAAAACACAGTTTTTATGCTGGTTCATTCAAATTATGCGCCACATGTCTAACTGCATTCACAGCAAAAATCGTTTTTAATTCTCAACTGATAACAGTACAAGGCCAACAATGGAGGCCTACGTTGCGCTCTCACAATACAAGTCGGCCATTCTTAATTGAAACTGACGGTTTGTGCGATCGGTACTTTATTTGACTTTCAATGTGTATATGCTCACTACATACAGTCAAGTAAAATGTTCAACAGCCAAATCTCAGGACCCACTTATTCACGTTACACTATTTTTTCCACATAAGGGCTCAATCGATATTGATGGTCTCCGGGGCGCTTGGGGAAATCAAAAAAAAAATTGTTACAAGCAGTCAAAAACCTGCTCCACAGGTTTTCGTTGCTAGGCCTTGCGGGCGGATTTTGGTTCGGCTTCGCCCAGTTAGTGTTGGTGACCATTTTATAAATCCAATTGGTTCCAAAAATAGTCCGTTCCTCGGATCCACTGTCATCCACTGTAGCTAGTCACTGGGATAAAGTGACCGAGACAGGCAATGACGTCATATGTAATGTATAGCGGCTTGATACAACTATGTATTACCGTCAATCTTTCCTTATCCGGAGAGATACTACATATTCACAAATTCGTAGCAGTGGGGAACTAGGGGGGACACATCCCCATCCGACCTGCTGACGGAAGTGGCGACATCTTGTGACGAATTCTTGAATTCGAAACCGAATTACAACGGTAGCTTTGTTTGAAATTCCACATGCACAGATGTTATTTGTGCATGCGTTGGCGTTGGACATGCACTCGAAGCCGGGTTCTGAAATTCAACCACGCAGACGCAAGCCTAGTAATACTATTCAATTCAATTTATACATCGTGAATAATAAACTCAATTTAAAAAAAAAATACAATGCAACCACTTTAATGTTCCCCATTATTACGTTTTAATGTTTTAAGAGCACTTGTTAACTTTATGACGTATTTTTATAAACTGAGATTATTTTCAATGTTATTTTCACGGTCCCAAACATTGTCGGATTTGTGATTTTGTAGTTCAGTAGACCTGTTTTAAAGTTTAATTTCTGTATTTTTGTTGTTTTTAAGATTAAGAAATAGTGTTGTTTTGATATTTTGCATTTCATTAAAAATTCCGAAAATACAGACTTTTAAATGATCAAAAGGAAATGAAAATAAGCCAAACAAAAGGTTTTCAACTTTTAGCAGATCCGACATTGTTCTTCGAGACATTCGATTTTATTATAATATGATAAAATAAATATTAATCTTATTTTCACTTTAATTTATTTGACCATAACCAAACAACAAAATAATGTCATTAATAATTCATATTACTCGTAAGACATTCCGTGAACAATATTGAAGTAAGCTACCAACCTGAGGCAATTAAGTCTATTGGGAATTATCAAAATAATTAGACAGTCAAAGATAAAGACGACTTGGTAACGATTGTAAGAAAACTCATATAAACCCATATTCAGAGTCGAAGATACTCTCAGTATCGCCCTGGTGTAAGACCACCATTCAGAATTGAAACATCGCTTGAAATGGCTTTTGCCATGTTTGGCGACCAGATCTGAACAGCGAGGGACTTCCCCACTCTCCTCTTCCCCATCTCCTTCCCCTCCCCTTACCTTCAGCCTCACAACATACACTGACTCTAGACGGGAGCAGCTGAGACTCTTGTGAGGTATTCATATTCATGTAAAAAAAATAAAACCCGTGTAGACTACCCCTATCCCTTTCCCTCATACGTTATGCATATAAACCGTAGGTTAAGAATAATTTGTACCAGTCTGAAGATGGCTTAACAAGCTGAAACCGGTTACGGTCAAATAAATAAAAATGGAAATAAGTTTAATATTCGTTTTATTGTATTATTATGATGGAATTCCACCATGAATTGTCAGTTTCAAAAATTCGATTTTATTATTTTCTAAATTGTTGTGTGTTTTTTTATAGGTTAGATTGACATTCCATTTCTAGATCCCTAGCTAGAATATAATCAATTAAAAATGTTTCGACCACAAAAAAGTGTGTCGTATTACCAATGTGTACCCTGCAATAGGAAAATGCCAATTGTTGACAGAGCTTCACATGAAAATAGTAAAAAACATAAAGCAAAAGAGGCGGAATGTTATGGGGGTGCGTGTACCACAATTTCCGTCAAAAGTAAGTGAATCATTTATTTTCCCGCAATGAAAAGTTTTAAGATTCCAAAAACATATCGATTGTTTGTCCTGTTATGTATTTAATTAATAACTTCAAGATGTTTTTTTCTTCTTATTATTAATATTAAAAAAGATGAAATACGGTCACCAAGAAATTTTATTAACCGAGGTGTTTTACTTTACTGTCGCTTTTGTTGTTTCCCCTTCTAATACTGAGCGAAAAGGACAACTGCACCTCAGGCTGATAATAACTAAATAAAATCGAGGTTTTGTATTCCCCTTTTTTCTAGAAGAAAATATTCACATCTGGGACTCGAACCCAGGATTCGAGGGTTCGAGTCCCAGATGTGACCGTATCTTTTTCTGTTTCAGATTTTCGATTGAAATTCGCTAATATTGTCTTCGTTAATTGAATATTACAATTTGACGTTTTACTCATTAAGTTAAAAATAAATATTCATCCTAGACTTGCAGAAAAGTCAATAGATGTTGCATATTAAATAAAAATGGATTAAATTATCCAAGACACTATCTAGATAGCATTTTGGTTAAATCTTGCAATCATACATAAAGATAGCAGGCAATAAAAATATGCGTTAAGAAAATATGGTAGTTCTTGGTCGAAGAATTATACAGTTAAATATGACCGATTCAGATAGGTACACTTTAGCTCACTTGGTAGAGCATTGACCCGGCAAGTCACAGGGTTCGAGTCCTAGATGTGACCGTATCTTTTTCGCTTTCAGATTTTCGATTGAATTTCGCTAATATTGTCTTCATTAATTAAATACAAAATACTTGCACAAGTGTCGAAATCCAGAGAGGAAACTGGGGAATACATTTGTGTAGACAAAACACCATCTGGTTTCCTCTTAATGAATTACGTTGCAGAACTCTACTAATTAAACTTGTTAACAATAAATTAAAAAATACTTAGAGATATCTTTTTTGAGTACAGTTGACCTACCAGAGGTCCATGAGAAAACTTTGACCGGGGTAAAGATGTTTATCATGAAAATAAAACTTTTTCTTGTTTTAGGAGCTGGAAATCCTTTGGATTTCAAACACTACAAAAAATTCTTTAAGCAGTTTGGGCACGTGAAGTGGGTCAATGTTAACGAAGTCACCAACGAGGTTGATATAGTATTCACCCATGTGCAAGATATGAACTCTCTACTGGGTGTAAAGGGGAACCTTTATCTCAAAGGGGCCAAACTGCTCATCACGTCAAAGTTTGACACAACTCCGACACCCGGATATCAGGAAAATAACACACGTAGTAAGTTTAAAAGCTATTTATTATAGATGTAATTATAAAAAAATCAACCTGTAAAAAACAAAGTTTTTTTAAATATATTACATATATTATCAATTTGGCTTTTGGGCCGGCTAGTAGCCAATTTCAAAGCATTTTATTTGACTGAGGATTGAACTTCCTCCTCGGGGACTACTGTGAACTTTTAAACGCTAATGCTTTTTTTTGTTTTTTTTGTTTTTTTTTTTTAATTACCTTAGCCAAAACCTAATTAGATACTACTGACATTATTTTCTTTATTAACTGCTGTAAATTTTTAAATCTAATTTCATCCAATTTCAGAAAAATGCGTGTGTGTATGAGCGCCACCAAAGATGAGCACGTGTGAGCTTGAGCGCACTGAGGAAAACAATTTCCCTCAGGGCTTATGTCATCTTTGGGGATGCTGTGTGATATTGTTTTTTTAATGAAAGGAAGGAAGAAGATCTGGGAAGGAAAATGGTATGAGGGTTGGGTAGGAATCTGTTGGTCAATGTGTCCAGGATTGACGGACGTTTGAATTCCTCCCTCCCACTGCGGTGCAAGTTGATGTGTCAGTATAATCCTGCTGGAGAGGTAAAAAGGTCTCCCTCAACCAGTCTCCAAACAGTAAATGGGCAAACGCATCCGCCGACAAGACCTAGACAATCCTCACCCCGTAAACTCGAGCACCCCTCCTGAGTCACCAAACGTAGTGAATCACTAGGGGTGATCTACGACAGAGGTAATGGTTATCCAATGTATGATTCTTGGGGCGGCAGTACCCATACCCGGCTCCCAAATTATCCCCCTTTGCTCGCTTTAGGGCCATGATCTTGCTGGGCCCTACATGGCCACAATGCTGTAAAAAACATTTCCCGGGTGTAGTTTCCAGCAATGTTGCCGAAAGTGTCTGATTTTGATGGCCCATTTATGAGCACAATTCATTGAAATATGTACCAAGTATTGCAATGTTGTATCTTAATTTTCAGATGCACTAAAGCCAAAGCAGAAGAATCCGCCGAACCCTCGCTACGGAGTCCCTCCCAAGCCTGAACTGCCGCCCGCCTCTGCTTTCGATCTGCGCGGAGACTTTCAGCAGCAGCTGTTTGCCCTGCTGCATGAGATCCGTCTGAAGCCGCACACGGTGGAGAATTTGGGTTACTTGTGCGAGGATACGCAGGGTGCCCTCAGCCAGATATTCGCCGGTAACTGATCTTTTTACAGCTTAGCATGTAGAATAAAAGTGGACACACATAACCTAACGGTTTGTTTCACGGTTCGTATGTTTTCGATAAATGAATTCATTTTTATTTTAATATGTGACATCTACTGACTTTTCTAGTCTAGGATGAATATTTTTATTTCTTTATTTGTGGAATAATTTAATGTGTAAAACCACAAATTGTAATTTTTTGGACAAGTTGTTTCACAAAATTTGAACAGTTTATCAAATTAAAAGTTCTATTCAATTTCTGTTATTATTTCAGTTCTGTGAAGCAACTGGCCCATAATGATTTAAAAACAGAACTTGAATTTCGACTACCATAATACGGCCATGTGCCTAGTGTGGCAGTCGAAAAACTTGAAAAACTGTGTACCTAAAAAAATATATGTTTATGAATAAAGAATAATAAAAAATATTTTTTTAAAAATAGGATTTTCACAGAACTTAAAAAAAAATAACCTTTGAAATTTGATGACTCCAAATTCTGTGAAAAACAGAAAAATCTTTGATGCATTCGATTATTCTGTTTCAAATTTCTGCTAATATTGTCTTCAATGACAAAATTTAATTATTCTTCAGTGGTAATTTGATCCTCTTATATAAAAATAAACATAGTGTAGATTTTAACATGTTGCTTCTTTTATTTTTTCCAGGTATCAGGGTGATTCCTTTTGGATCCATTGTGAATGGACTGGCAATTCTGGACAGTGACGTGGATTGCTTTGTGGAGATTCCAGACCACTTCGGGGCTTACAATAACGCAGCTCTTAAAACAAACTGTATAAAACTAGCGAAGAAGGCCCTTTTGTCCCACCCGAACTTATTTTCCCATGTATTCATGATACCCAGTGCTAAAGTCCCCATCATCAAGTACAAACACATTCCCACCGGGTTCAATGTGGATATCAACTTCAATAGTCCATTCGGTGTGGTCAACACTAATCTTATAAGGTTCTTCATCTCTACGGATAATCGTCTAATTCCTCTTTTTGTTCTAATCAAATACTGGGCCAAACTTAACGAGCTGACCGGCCCTAACAAGTTTTCTAACTACAGCATCATACTGATGGTGATATTCTACCTCCAACGTCTCGACAAACCAATCTTACCTGCTGTAGATTTTTTACAAAAAGACCCCAGATGCGACATCATTAAAGACGGGTGGAATGTTGGTTTTGACTCGTCCTTAGACAACTTTCCTCAAAATCGTAATGACTCCAGCGTATTGACGCTGCTGGAAGGGTTCTTCCGCTATTACTTGAGCTTTCCACTGGACACTGTTGTTCTTAGCCCGCTGGCAGGTCTGTCTCTGCCCATCGCCTCCTTCCAAGATTCTCAATTGCCGCCAGATTTCCACAGATACGTATCTCTTTTGAATGTTGCTAATAAACCTATAAAGCCGTTCCCAATTTGCAGAACTTTAAATGTCCAGGATCCTTTCGAACTGAACCGTAACGTTACAGCGTCGGTGTCTGCAAAGTTAAAGGCGTTGTTCCTTAAGGCATGCGCGACAGCGCTGAAGAAAATCGAAGACGCTCAACAGACTCAATGTTTCGAGGGATTTTTGTACGACCTCTTGAACACTGAATTCGGGGTAGAAGAGATCCCACTCAAGGGGGGTGTGGTTAAGAAAGTATATCCAATAAAAAATACTGGAATAATCCCGAATGGACTTGTAACTTTATACGGCGCAAGGCTGAAGACCTTGGTGGAAAACATATTGACAAATGTTTTAAGATGTAAATTTGCTAAAAACTCAAAATCTAAAAATCAAGGTGTTCCTAGCATTTTTTATAAATGCGATGCTTTTTACAACCTATGGTCGATCAGAAAGAATCACATTGACCAAGTGAATGGGAACCGGTCGACCCTGGCTTGGTATGTTTCTGTGTCAGATCATATTTTGAATCTTCTCTATAAGAATCAACTGGCTACTTGTCCCTTGTTCAGTTTCACTGTAGAAGTTGTTATAAACATTCTACAGAAAAGAATTTTTATTATCTTGGGAAATATTAATGCTCCTGGTGATATGTTTGTAGAATTTATCGACTTCATTACGGGTGTTTTGGATATGGGAATGAATTCTGTGTTGAACGACTGAGACAGGTATAATTGATGTTTAGAACATTGTTCTATTTATAGGTAGATGTCGAATTATATGCACACTAAAAAATTAACTATATCAGCAATATAAATGCCTAAATTGAAAGATTAAAACAGTAATATTGCATTTTTCATGACGAATGGGGGGGGGGAGTTGACTTTGTTGTCCAGCAAAATTCTAAAGTAATAGGACAATTTCATCAAAAAAAAATCATTTCATATGGGGGGACAACGAAATTCAACAGCCATCTCTTCTGTGAATCTCACTTTTCAAAAATAGCCTCTTTTTACTCAGAGAAGACAAAAATATCGACAAATAAGGAACTCCAGTGAAAAATATTATAAATATATAAAATATTTTAAATCACATTGATCAACAAACGCTGATTTCGAATATGCACATTTTAGTATATTATACCCAGGTACGTATAATTAATACTTCACTAAAACTATAAGAGATTTAAACACCCTGTGATTGGTCTGCGGGTTCTGACAGAACTTGGGCCCCTCCCTCAGAAAGCAGGCAATTTTGCTCAATGTCATGAACTGCATGAACTGGCGATGGGTGAGATCTGCATTTTGCTGGAGGCCTCCGAGGCATGCTTCCTTTTAAAAGCACTTGAGTTATATGAGCAGGTCTTGGGTCCTAGTTCTTGGTTTCAAAATAGGTACTGGGTGCAATTGCGGCTAACACGACGCACGGGTTCGGCTGGAGCCTGAGCCGGACCTCGGAGCCAGAACCCGCACAAGAACTCGAACCCGAGTGGCTCGGACCGCGAACACGGGGACGCCGGTGGTGGCGTTTGGGTTCCGAATCCGGGTTTGGGTCTGAGTCCTGGACCGAGTTCTCAGAGAGTAGTCAATTTGAGAATGGAGTAGGAGTAGGCTCCGCTTACCGCGAAGAACCCGAGTTTAAGAGCCTACTCCAGCTGAACCTGCACATCGCTAGCATGAACTAGCACAGGGGTCACCATTGTGGTATATAAATTATTTCAAAAGTATTTCATGTTTTTGTTCTTCTTGCGTAGGTATTATTTATTTTGGGATTTGTTGATTTTGACAAAACAGAGGTACATAATATGAAGTTACACATACCTCCCCAGATCATTTTGGTAGGCTTTGATAATTATTTTAAGTATGAAAATGACATTTTTAAAGTGAAAAAAAATACTGTTAACTAAGATGGAAGATTATTCATTAAAAAATTGACAGGAGCTCCTTATTCTAATGTTTTGAATAATAAAATGGGTGAAATATGCATTAATGATTAAAAAAATGCACAACCACCAAAAAAGGCCCAAATATGCATACACTAATGACGTTAACGACCAAAAAGACTACAAATGCATAAAATCCAACGTCTATCTATAAATATGTATTCATACTTCTCATAAGTGTAGTTTTAGTGACAAATATTCTTTAGGTGAAAGTGTTATGACCCATACACACTTCCGTTTAAAAAATGGACCACAAGAAACCGTTAAAAAATTGTTGTATTAAAGTGTAAGGTTTCCTAATGTGAACGGATCTTGAGGGTCCTAACTACTCCTATTAAAGTTCAGAGATACGAGAGCTCAAACTTTTGACTTAATTTATTTTATCAGTTCTCAAAAAAATCATTTGGAACATGTTGACTCTGACCTAACATATACAGTGAAACCCTCTTAAGAAGTTTTCCAAGGGACCGGAAAAAACCAACTTCTTAAGCAGGAAAACCTTATATGTGGGAAAAATTAGGCCAATTTTGAGCCGAGGGACCGAAAAAACCAAACTTCTTGAGCCACGAAACGTCTTAAGAGAGAACTTCCGAGAGGGTTTCACTGTAGTATGTATTACATATTTGTATATTTTTTCTTTGTTTCTGACTTCCAAATTGTAGTTACAATCTTTTGTTATAACTGCTGATTTTATTTGGTTCTAATGTGCAATCTGAATATGAATTTTTCAGTGGTAAGTATTTATTTTTATCCGCTAAAGCCCGAGCAAAACAATGTTAATATATGTTTAAGAAACACAATTTATTGTGTAAAACGTAGATGTACTTCGGTCAAATCTTTAAACTAAATTAATAATGTATTTAAGATTATAATAATATAGGCATAAAGAAGTGTTTTGATATCATTTAAATTTAATTTCGCCAATCATCGTGGTGTCATCATAACTAAACGAAAAAAAATTGTAATTATAATTTTAATATTTACATTTATTGTCTTTAAGGTAGGGATACTGGTTCCATGTACGAAGCTTATGCGACGCATTAAGACATCTGAACAACTTACAATCACACTTGTAATGCACAAGGCAATCCTACGCTCCCCACGCCACGCTGATCCGTGTTGTTCAGACCGGCGTGGGACATGTGGAGAGGATGGTCATCATATCTTCCAACGTGTGCGACCAGTGTGTTTCTAGATGACGTACTTGGTATGATTTAATGTTACAAAATGATCTGTAACATAAAATCTGTTGAGTATCATAAGACATGACTGCTCTGAATATTACACATGCGTCTGCAAGGGAAACGAGTCTCTGATCTGATCAGTATTTGCGTCACGTAGGATAAGTGTGCATGTCGACGTGGGAACATAACATCGCATATTATCTTCCGTACGTGGGACCAGTGTGTCCTAACCTTTATTGTGTTTGATGTTTTCTTGTTTAAAATTAAAGTTATTTACAAACTATGGTATTGTTATTTATTTTATTAAAAGTGGCATCTTTCGTGCTGTCAGACCTGCAGAGAAAAGTAAGGAAAGAATCTGTCCGTTGTGGGACTTTTCTGCGCAAGGGTCGTACATCTTCAGGAACAATAGTTTTAGATATTGACCCCCCAAAATTTAAGATGACAGTTAAGGAGCTGAATGCAATACAACTTACAGAGAAAAGCAAGGAAAGAGACTGCAGCGCAGTCCGTTGTGGGACTTTTCTGTGCAGGGTCATACATCTTCAGGAACGATAGTTTTAGATATTGACCTCCCAAAATATAAGAAGACAGTTGAATATTGAAATTGTTTTTGAATAATGAAATGGAGTAATATAATTTAATAAGTTTCAATTTTTTATTTGTGTCTAGCATGATTTGAGTAATTTCAATAAATAAAATGGATATAGCAGATTTTGATACTCACTTCGTATTTCACTCACGATAGGCTTTTGAGACCCAACTGACCTGAAACGCGAGTTTCTAAACCCGCCATCTTGGATACGATTGACCAAATAACTCGTGATCGGTTGAATTCCGATATAGCGGGTTTTGATAGTAACTTTTTGGATGATATAGCGAGTTTCGTTTCTCACTCGCAGTTTTAACATGTTTTTGGCACGATAAGGGAGGTTTTGAAAGTTAGTTTTAGGTTCCTCGTGTTCCTCACAAAAATGTGAACAAGATGTCATACTCCGATCATTTTGTCAAAAAATCGGATATAGCGGGTATTGAAATTATAGGACTCAACTAGTATTAAACTTTTGCATGTAGCTAGCTCTGTCTGCGTAAAATCTACAATAGTAATACTTACACAACAGATATGGAGATACCAAAAAGGCGATCGGAGCAAAAGCAGCTAATGCGATTTTAAGTTGTTATGCATCCAGTTTTTCGATTATTACAGTTCACATAAAGTATTTGTTAAGGTTTTCAATAAAAAGCACTCAGGATAATATCAATGCTGGAAAGGATAAATGGCTAGCATAACCAGTATTTACCAGAAATGACAGCAGCTCAAAGCCTGATAACTTTAGTTTTGCCCTTTAGAGTGCAATAGTAGTACCTTTTAAGGTTCCGTTCCCGGCCTCAAAAAGAAGAAGACGGAGAGATATGAAATTACGAATGTTAGAAGAGCGCGCTAACATTTACAATGATAAAATCATGAAAATCTTAAAACACGACTCGTTTAAAATAGAGAAAAAATCTCGCAATAATTGTCTTAAAGAGCTTTTAAAGAAACGCTGTGAATTTTTTCATACATATAACTTGTAAAATAACTGAAACAAACGTGTTTATAATAATTTTTGGACCATACTTTGCGATTTTTTTCTATCGAGGGAATTTTATATAATTTGCAAGTTTTTTTTGTCTTTTTAGACCATTTTTTTTAATCCTCACTGTGCCATCTCAACCCCACCTTATTTTCTTTAGGTCTTCTACTGCCTCCCTGAAAGTCTCAAACGCCCACAAAATCGACTTAGGATGTGTTCAAAAACCAACTGGACGTTTTAAAATTAAATGTCAATCAATTAAAAGTAGTGTTTAAAAATCAAATGTCAATCAATTAAAATCAACATTTTAAAATCATATAATAAACACAAAAAAATTGAAAAAAAAGCAGGTTAATGTACTTGGGCATGAAAAAAAAAAAATTTAAATCGGCAGATACTTGTGCGGGCCGCACAAACATCTGCGGGGTCCGCATGCAGCCCGCAGTTTGACGAACACGGTTTTAAGCCCTCAGGCCGCAACAATATTGTCAGGACAAAATATTTCTGCTTTGCAATAAAATCCAAATAGAATATTTGCGAGAGTGAAAACTAAAAACTGTTTTTGAAAGATGATAAAATAAGCTTTCAAATTTTATTATTAGAAAAAACCAAGTAACTTTTTAACGCAAACCTATGTTTTGAGTTTCAAAAATAGCTCCTTACATTTTTTCTAGCTAAAATTATTGTAAAGAAAAAAATTTAAAACACATATTTTATTAGAAAACATATTATAAATGTTATTACCTCATTATTCTGTCGTTTCATGTAAAAAAAATTCAAAGTTTCATAATTTTTTTCAAATTGCGGTCAAAGACTTTGGTTTCATAAAGATGTAAATTTTAATTATTTTCTGGATCACTTTTAGATTTCAATATAAGGATTTCCTGCTTAAGAAGTTTGTTTTTTCCGGTCCTTTGGAAAACTTCTTAAGGCGATCCACTAGTACAGGAAAAAATCGACATCGGAATTCACGCCCCTTTATGGGAGGAGCTTAAAAATGCTTTTGGAAAGGTTAGAAAAGATATTTGAGATGTTTTTTTTACATGTTGATTTCGTAAAATCCTGTAAAAAACATCAATTCCTTTTTTATGCATTGTTTATTGTAATAAAACGGAATTTTTAAATTGATTTCACGAAAAAAAGTGGCGCTGAGCCTAACACGTCATTTCTCCGCTCCGGCCGGAGGAGTAGTGAGAGAAAATAAGGGCGGCTGCCAGTCGTTCTTCGGTGGATGGTAAAAGGTTCACTTTGATATTACAAATTCGTCGACTGCCGTATTGTCGCCGTGATGTCAAAAATAACAACGCGAAAATGCATATTATATTTCATTTTGTGAGGTTCGGGCGTAAATTTCAATTTTTTTTGCGATTATCATAAAAGAAACTAAATTTGCCACATAAAACAATAAAACCATATCCGAAAAGAGGTTTATAAATAGGAGAGTTTGGACTTCAAAGTGTTTTTTATAGACCTTATAATTTATTTTTTTCTAGGCTTATTAAAAGACTTATAAAAAAAATTACCGATATTTTTAAGGGCCAAGATATGTTCTACACGCAGTATTTAATTGAAGCATCTATAATACTTCTAAGCGATCAAATTTTATTTATTATTTAGTATGGCTTCATCTTAAGAGGGTTTCACTCGTTTCACTGTATAGCGTGGTGTTTTCTCTTTCCAATACCGTTTTGATCACATTTCTCACTATGAGTAAAGGAGACGAAAATTTCTATGAGACACAAGTATATTGCCTGAGGGGTGAAGTATATTGCTTTCTTACAATATTATCTAACTTTTGGCACATTTATAAGTCAACAACACACTTCTTGTTTATCTCTCCAGCGTAATTGATGAACTCATTAGAAATAAAAAGGCTTATGGAAAAGTAATTTAGGTTTATTTGGAAAAAGGTACACAATTGTTATAAAGAAAAATGAGAAGGGTACAAATTAACTACAAAGTAGATACACACATAAGTCATAATAAAAACATTATTATGGTACAACAGCGATTGAGTCCTTAAGCGAAAAAACAGCATTATGTGAAAAAATAGTTCTGAGATTTGGTTGCTAAACATTTCTTTTGACCGTAGTAAGAATATAAACATTTCATTGTACTGTAGTTGAGTACCTAAACATTTCATTTGACTATACATAGTGAGCATAGACACATTGAAAGTCAAATAAATTTACACATAACAAGGTATTCCAATGACAACACGTTTTGTGAATTTGAATCAAGTTATTCATAAGTTTTGAGTGCAGTCACAAAAGAAAAATAATGCCATTTTTCCGTTAATAAGTATTTTTTCAATTTACTAACAAAAATTAAAAATTCCACATGTTAAAACATATCAAATGATGCAGAAATACTTTAACACCATTATAATGACAAATATGGAAAGCGCCGATTGCACAAACTGTTTTTCAATTAAGGGTCATTAACCAGCCAGCAGCTGAGATATTATATTTTGTCGAAAGATGTTCTTACAATCATACAGGGCAGTTCCAATGAGAATGATTAATTGTTCTCCGTACCAGCTTTTTAAAATAATAACTCAATATTGGTTTTATTTCATTCAAAATTTGCTTTAATTTATACCTACATTCAAAAATGCTGAAAGGTGTGATGATAAAATTATGTACTTTTGTAATTATTTTTTGATCATAAGTATTTATAATGTCTAAGCAAAATAAGAATATAAACAAAATAAAAATCTTAAATACATTAGTTTGTAAGACCGTAAATAATTAGACAAACTGAAGTATTTTCGTCACAAAACACGTGTGCGGTCTTTTTTTAAATGATTTTATTTAAACTAAAATTAAAATTCGGAAACATAGCTTACCCAGAAATTTTATTGATATTTTTTATTGCATGATTATATGATTTAAAATGTGTGTTGTATAACACAAAATTTTGTTTGAAAATTTAACAAATCTGCCAACGACCTATGGTAAAACCTTATTGTACTAAAAAATTTCTCAAAATTGAAAACAGCTTTGCTAGATAAAAGAACAGTCTTTCTAAATTTTTTGTTGTGGAAAAGAGTCAATACGTCTAAAATTTGATTTAAAAATGACATACATATTTCCGGTTTTGTCTGGTTATTCCCTCTTAACCTTTTAAATGCCAGTAGGTAGAAGTGTAGCTGTGTACAGCAGGCCGTGAACTTTTAATCAAAATAAATCATTTTTACATCTTATTTAAAAAAATAAATAAAAAACTAAATCATCCCTATGTCGTCTCTGTGTGTTCCATATTTTAAATTAATAAAAAACGGGACATATGTATGATACAGAGGCTCAAAGAAGAGCGAGTAAACTCGCTATTTTTCTATGGCCGGCCTGCTGGACACGACCAAGGATGCGAGAAATCTCGCTCTTGGCACAGAGGCGGTTAAGTAATGGCCGACTTGTATTGAGAGCGCGCTACCGGTCATCACCATAGGCCTTGAACTTTGTACTGTCATCCATGGTTGAGATTTTAAAACGATTTTGCTGTGAATGTAGTTGGATATATGGTGCTTAATTTGGAAGGGTCTACACAAACATCGTTATTTCGATAAGGGCTCAACTATTAATATATATAATACGAGTGTTTATGCGTTTGTTTGTCATAGAGTGTTTGTTTGTTTGTTTGTCATAGAGCAATAATGATATTTTAGTCCCTCCTTTTCTTTAAATGAACATGCTTGTCACATTGCTTGCACCCACTAATCGCAGTGCAATAAAAAACAAACACATACATTATTTTTCTATATAACTTAAAAATATGCATACAACATACCTAAAATAAATTTTAAATAAGTTGCATGGTTACACAAACTCTAAAATAACAGATAAATGAAACAATGTTACTTTATTTGAACCACTTGTTTATTTGTTTAAAGCCGACCGGACAATTACAAAATAGTGGGTGGGTACAATGTATTATTACTAAGTGTTATGGTAGGGGTGGAGGCGTGGCTAGGAATTAATGAAGAGTGGGTGGGGGAACATATCCATGATTGGGCTATAAGATAAATTATCTTTGATTAAAGAAGAGTGGGTGAGATAATTTATCTTATAGCCCAATCATGGATATGTTCCCCCACCCATTCTTCATTAATTCCTAGCCACGCCTCCACCCCTACCATAACACTTAGTAATAATACATTGTACCCACCCACTATTTTGTAATTGTCAAGTCAGTATACGTTTGCCCTGAGGAAGGAACGGTCGTTCCGAAACCGGTCGGCTTTAAACGAATATACAAGTGGTTCAAACAAAGTAACATTGTTTCATTTATCTATAATGAATAGCTACGTTCAAAAGTGTAAAATAATAATTAATTCATAAATAAACCTAATTTTTTGCACTGCATATTGAATGCAGTTGAAAATAAACTACATATTATCATGATAAATGATAGAATCTAATTTCATACGTTGTTTTTAAACTCTCTAAAAATCCCTTAAGATTTCAAATTTTCACAATCTAAGCAAGGAAGTAATCACAACTGAAACAGAAAAAAGACACATAAAATAAAAAGGTAATGGGTTGGTTTTTATTTTGTATTTTCTGTTTCGTTGAGATTTGTTGATATTTTATTCAATGATTAAATGTTACAATGAGGTTTTTAAGCATCAATAAGTTATTACAATAAATTGAATTATACATTTGCCTACAACCACTCTCTCAACTCACCTCTACCAAAGTTAATGTGCTATCCCCCTTTTCTGTTTCCTAATTCATTGTAATTTATTCTGTGTTTAATATATAGTATGTATTTATATAACCCTGAAGAAAGTTCAGGGAGAACCAAAAACGATTGGTTTATACATTCATATATTCAAAATAAAGTGGTGTTGAAACTAAATATTTAAATCAAATAATTACGTAAATTAAGATTTCTTAGCTAACTGCCTCCAAACGTAACATTACTAACAAAATTAAGTGTAGTGTTATAAAATAATTATTTGGTAGCCATTAATGTGCCACACGCGCCGCTAATCGTTTTACAGCCTGTTCAAAGATCGGTCCGCAAATTCTAAGGAATTCTGTAAAAGTTTCAGAGAATGTATCGGCACAAGTAAAATTCAAACAAATTGACTTGGACTCAATTTTAACACAAGCGTCGAGATCGAACACTAAAATGGGACAGGCGGGCTTTTGGTTCCTGTAAAGGCTGTCAATTATTTTGTCCGATACTCCAGTCTCTCTTTCAATGATTGAATTTGATTCTGATTTGCTTTGGTTGGTACTTCTCGATGCCCACAAGTTGAAAAAGAGCTCACAGGTGTATTTGGCGTGGGGAGAACTCAGAGCTCCTTCAGGGTTGTATGCGATGTCCTTGGCGCAGATGAACTTGCTCTTGAGAACGTCAGTAAGCAAGTTGGCCAACAGTTTGTTGAGCCTGACATAGGTCAGCATGACGCACTCCTCATTGAGAACAGTCTCCGCATCCATCGGTAACAGAACAAACATTCTTTGCATTTCCTTGTTTTCCACAAAGTTTATTATTTGATCACATAGAAAGATTCTGTTCAACAATCCCTCGTCTGTGCCAGTTCTGTGAATCCAATCTTGGAAATGGCTTAGTGTTAATTTACACTTATTTATAAAAAGATTCATTAATTCTGGAGTTAAATGTATAGAAGCATTGTAATTGTGCTCGAAGGGATCCTGGACATTCATAGTATGATGTGATTGAAACAATCCTTTTGTCTTATCAAGCAGATTTGACTTGTAAATGTCAAAGATCGGCGGGAGCTCATCTGTCTTGATGAACACCCGCGTAGGGATTGCATCGCCAACAAAAGGAGAAATAATTACTTCTTGAAACTTAAACTCGCTGTAAAATTCAAAAAAGCCCTCTAACAAGGTTTTAATCGAAGATGTGTTTTCATTTTTGGGAACATCACGTAAAGAACGATTAAAGCCTAAATTCCACCCGTCTACAAAGTTATCGTGGGCAGAGTCCTTTTGCAGGAACTGAATGGGAGGTAAAATTGGTTTAGCAAGACGTTGCAGATAGAAAACTACCAACCACATTAGATAATACTTGGATGCCTTGCTTTTTCCCATATTGTCCAAATGAACTGCAGCCCAGTACTTAACGAATGCGAAAACTTGCTTCAGCCTTCGATCAGTAGAAATGAGGAATTTTAAGAGCTCATCCTTGGCCAAAGTCCATTGTTTGAAAAAAATGTGAACCAAGAAGGATGTAGGTAAATGTTCAAGCTCTACCCGAGGACTTCGGTTTGTGAATGCTCTAACATGAACAAAGGTTTTGTTCGTTGCCATTATTTCCGCCGTTTTCCTTGAGGACGCTTTGTCTATTCTCGAGTCTATAGTTTCGGGTCCGGCTATTTTACGTTTATTCTCCTTCGTGAACTTGATATAAAACTCCACCACAGGTTCAAATGAAAACAGGCCTGTCACATTTGCCCCGCAGGGTAAAACTCGGCAACCTAAAAATGAAAAATACATGTAAATCATTCAGATTCAGGGGAAACAATCACAACTGTATATACATATATATATACAGGGTGTTAAGGGACGTACTTGAATTACTTTAACCAGTGATTCCCGGCATTATTTGGAGTAAAAAATGTAAATGAAATTTTGGTCTCCGGTGACATTTTTGATGTTTTTGTTTTTTCTACAAAAACATAAAAAAATGGTAGGTGTTGGACAGTTAGAGGGGAAGAAAGGGGTTGGTCAGTTACTCGGCTGAATGACCAGTTACGACATGCGGAAATTTTTTTTTTGTTTTATGTTGAAGAAAAAAATTTAAAAAAATAAAATAAAAATCATCAAAGTCACCGGAGACCAAAAATTCATTTACATATTTTACTCCAAAATATTCAGGAATCACTGGTTAAAGTAAGTCAAGTACGTCCCTTAACACCCTGTATATATTACAATAATAATCAAAAATTAATATTAATATTTATAAATTAATCTATTATTAAAAAATGTAATAGTAAAATATTAAATTATTTGTTAATTATAAAATTAATAAATTTATTGTTTTGGTATATTTTCTTCCTCATAATACAAAAATTTTAAATGGGTGTGACTTTAAAAACCTCTTTCCACATTTTCTCTGACAGGATCGTTCAGTTGATTAGGCAGACATTTCCAAATACTATGTTTTGAGATAATGAGGAAAACAATATTCGAATGCTCACCACAAATCAAATATTATTTACACATTTCTTTGTTTAACATATTAAATATGCTATAAAATAATACTGGGAGGCACAACAGTCCGAAATTTTTTTAGTATGACATTTTGTATCCATCTTACTATTGATCCAAAAAAAATCAACATTTTGTTTAATTCATTAAAAGTTTTTTCTGCATTATTATTGATTTGGTAGTGTTTACGAGTAATTTAAGTATTGTACGAGATAGAGGGTGCACTTTTACATATAACTGCATACACAACCCAAATTTCTATTTTTCCAAGTTGTCTGTCTAATCAATTGGACGATCGATGTTTAATATGAAGTACAAGCAATGTCAAAATATTCCGCAATTATTCGTACTACACCCTGTCTAATTGTTCTACCCCTTTCCAACCGGCAAAAAATGTCCAAATTTTGATAGGCCCCTCCAGTAAAGCTTTTAATTATGATCCCGTAGAGCTGGGCGACATACTGGTTGAAACACGTGCGCGTGAAGGTACCCTACACAAGCAGCTCCCGCACGTTCGATCAACACCGGTTTTGTTAAAAAAACAGATTTATTTTCTGTCAACATTTTATTAAAGACAAACTCACGCTCGTATGAAGCCGGTCGGAAAGGGTTAAAGCCTAAAATTCATAATGAGTGAATAATATTTACCTGGATACTCATTCTGCATAGCTCGTTCAATATTGGAAAGCGCATGATTCATTTTCATGGAGTCATGTTCAAAGTGCCTAAGTTCGTACATGAATGTCGTTATTTGCGAATCAAAGTTTCCTTTTAAGTCCAAGGAAAGCAACGCGTTGGTCTTACTAATAATTTTAGGATCAGCAACAATGGGAATGTCTTTGTTCTCCTTGACCAAAGGGTTGGGAATCCTGAGTGGGCATAATTTCTTCTCCGTATCAGAAGTTTTCTTCAAATGTAAAGGTCGAAAGGTTCTTTCAGTTGCCTTGGTGTTCCCATTCCCAGTTTCCTCCCTGGGCTGCGGTTTTCTATAATCGTCCACTGCGGCTCTAGAACTACGGCTAGATTTTTCGCTGTTTGCATTTTCAACTCCATTTCTGGGTCTGCTGTAGACGGGCACTGAGTTTTTGTGACCTTCACTTGATTTCCTGCTGTGACCTTCTTCAGCTCCATTTCTGGGTCTTTTGAAGTCAGGCTCTAAATTTCTAGCGCCTTGAGTTAATCTTTGGCTGTCGTCATCTAGATCTCTTCCCCTTTTGTATTCAGGGTCTGAGTTTCTGGGGCCTTTACTTAATTTGTGACTGTCTTCTGAATCTCTTCCCCTTTTGTATTCAGGCTTTGAGTTTCTAGGGCCTTGGGTTGATCTGTGATTGTCCTCCGCTAGATCTCTTCCCCTTTTGTATTCAGGCTCAGAGTTTCTAGGGCCTTGAGTTGATCTGTGACTGTCCTCCACTGGATCTCTTCCCCTTTTGTATTCAGGCTCAGAGTTTCTGGGGCCTTGAGTTGATCTGTGATTGTCCTCCACTGGATCTCTTCCCCTTTTGTATTCAGGCTCAGAGTTTCTGGGGCCTTGGGTAGATCTGTGATTGTCCTCCACTAGATCTCTTCCCCTTTTGTATTCAGGCTCAGAATTTCTGGGGCCTTGAGTTGATCTGTGAACGTCGTCCACTGGATCTCTTTCCCTTTTGTATTGAGGCTGTGAGTTTCTGGGGCCTTGAGTTGATCTGTGATTGTCTTCCACTAGATCTCTTCCCCTGTTGTATTCAGGCTCAGAGTTTCTGGGGCCTTGAGTTGATCTGTGATCATCCTCTACTAGATCTCTTCCCCTTTTGTATTCAGGCTCTGAGTTTCTGGGGCCTTGAGTTAATCTGTGACTATCTTCCATTAAATCTCTTCCCCTTTTGTATTCAGGTTCAGAGTTTCTGGGGTCTGGAGTTGATCTGTGACTGTCTTCTACTAGATCTCTTCCCCTTTTGTATTCAGGCCCTGTGTTTCTAGATCCTTCAGTTGATCTGTAATTGTCTTCAATATCTCTTCCTCTTTTATATTCAGGCTCTGGATTTCTAGAGCCTTCATTTGATCTGTAATTGTCTTCGATATCTCTTACTCTTTTGTATTCAAATTCTGGATTTCTAGGGCCTTCAGTTGGTCTGTAATTGTCTTCAACATCTCTTCCTCTTTTGTATTCAGGTTCCGAGTATCTGGGGCCTAGAGTTGATCTGTGATTGTCCTCCGATATATCCCTTGCCCTTTTGTACTCAGGCTCTGAGTTTCTGAGGCCTTGAGATGATCTGTGGTTATCTTCCACTAAATCCCTTGCCCTTTTGTATTCAGGCTCTGATTTTCTTGGGCCTTGAGTTGATATGTGACTGTCTTCATCTAGATCTTTTCCCCTTTTGTATGCAGGCTCTGACTTTTTGAGATCTCGAGTTGATCTATGATTATCCTCCACAATATCTTTTGCCCTTTTGTATTCAGGCTCTGAGTTTCTAGGGCCTTCAGTTGATCTGCGTTTGTCTTCAACGTCTCTTCCCCTTTTGTAGTCTGGCAGTAAGTTTCTTGAGTCTTGAGGTGTTCTGTTTAGGCTGACGTGAGCTATATCTTTTGGCTTACTGTAGATGAGCTCTGAGTTTCTGAGACCTTGAGTTGATCTGATATGATTATCTTCAATTACATCTCTGGGTCTGTTGTAGTCAGGCACTGAATTTCTCACACCCTGACTTGTTTTTCTGATATGACCATCGTCAGGTCTTTCTCTGGATCTATTGTATTCGGGTATTGGAGCTCTAGAGCCTTGAGTTGTTCTGACTTGATCACCTTCAATTACATCTCTGGGTCTATGGTAGTCAGGAATTGAGTTTCTGGGATCTTCAACAGATCTGAAATGAGTGTCTTCAACTGCATCTCTAGGTCTTCTGTTGTAATCAAGCATCGTGCTTCTAGAGCCGTGACTATCTAGATCGGTGTGGGTCTGATAACGCGATGCTGGAATTTGTGCAACAGCATCCCTACTGTGGGACTGAATAGAGCCACCAGGTTGACGAAGGTCTTGATAACGTGAATCCGGTAAATAAATTTGATTGTTGACACTTTGAACAATGGCATCACTTCTGCGATCATCAACATCATGTCCATGAAAAAGAGACCCTGAAACTATTTGGCTTCTACCAACAGCCTGCGATGCAAAGCCAGACTCATATTTTGAAAGGGTAGGCGGATGATTTATTGATTCAGTCATCATTATTTGATCCCTTCCATCCGGTTGATGAAAAGGCAAGGAGTGATTCGGAGATTCGGCAAGAATGCGGTTTCTTTCGGCCATCTGATATCTGTAATCTTGTATACCAGGTGCTCCCTTGAAGTTTCTTTGAGAATAAGAAGAATCCACCAAGACCTGACGCTCCATTGTTCGTGAGTCATGCATAGATAACTCTTGAGAGCCAGAATTGGGATATCGAGAATCGGTTAGTTCATTACTTCTATAAGCAGAGGTTTGGTATCTGTCTTCCAGTTCATGCTTCGTCAACTTGCCTCTTGAATCAGCACCGGACCTGTCCACAACCCTGGAGTCTTGGTATTCAGTGCGATATTTGATTTTCCAATCCTTCGTGTATGTATCAGGGTGTGCAGAGTGTGCAGGCTGGATCAATTGAGAGGAACTTGCGTACGAGGGATCAATTCCTTGAGATGGGGACGGCAGAAGAGCTTGCCGTTGCTCAGATATTTCAGGGGGCGGCGGACATTTGAGAATTTCATCCCGGTCTGTAATTATTAACAAAATATTGTGTATATATAACTAATGTAAATAACTAATTTACATTGATTTAAATTTGGGGTGTGTTTATATTAAGATGACTGACTATACTTAAAATATTACCTTCTTCGGACTGAAACTTCTTATAAATTTGATATTTTTCATTTCTGTAAAATACGTATCTCCCAGCACTCAAAGCTTTCTTGGCGTCTCGATTATTGTAGAACCTCACATCAACTTCCTGGGACGCAATTAGTGTTCGAAACCCTTCGATGTATCCAAATTGTTGAAATATTTCTTGCAGCTCATTGAACTTCAGGGGTGAATCAGGATTAAACCCTGGAATATAAAATAACTATTAGCGACAAGAATGATTGAACATTTTTTTGGTTGCTAAATTCCAAGGAAAGAATTCATGTATTTGAAAAGAAAAATAAAAAAGATAATAATGCAGTAGAATGCCGATTATTCCGATATCCCAAAAATTTGTGCAGGATGATTTTAACACTATTTAATTTGATGGATTGCAGGTCTTGCTAGTACTTTCATTTCAATTAATTATGGATAACTTTAAACCTCCGCTTCAATATTCAAATTTCACAATGTTGTTTAACTACTTCATGGGCGATCATGCAAATAAGCATGAAAGAAATGAAACAATTAACCAATTTAATTAATTAATTTATACAATTTTTAATAAGCAATAAATACTATGAAATGCCGGATTTCAATGGGATAGTGGGGTAGTTTTTTGTTGTTGTGATTATTGTATGTTTTAAATTAATGACATAAAATAAATAGATCTCTTTCAAAATTATTCATCCGGGAAGAGATTAACAGGATCATTGACGATTGATGTCCTACATGTATTGATGGCCTGATACATTAAATTTTTTTTTAATTAAATTTAAAAAAATAACAATTTTTCTGCTCATTTATACAACTTCTATTTTAAATAATAATTTGTTGAACATTCTTAAAAATTGTGAATTTATTCCACCAGACACAGCGTTTTCAAAATGCAACATACACAAATATTACCAGCTCAACAACTATTTTTGTATGTTTTTAAATACAT
Source organism: Limnephilus lunatus (assembly GCA_917563855.2). Lineage (NCBI taxonomy): Eukaryota > Metazoa > Arthropoda > Insecta > Trichoptera > Limnephilidae > Limnephilus > Limnephilus lunatus. The sequence goes on along the minus strand of OU830602.1, from coordinate 74,810,916 downwards.
CTATTTGAATTTGGATTGTTTTCTTGAATGAATTAATGCAAATCTTGGAAGTGGAAACTACCCCACTTCCCGACATAGGATCAAGCTGAAACTCAGTAGATAGATTAGTTGTAGATAACAATACATTCTATCAACTTTTGATGGTACTCACACACACGCAGTTCTCTGAAATTGGATGAAATTTATTTGTAAGAGATGGCAAAACTGGGTCGATGCGTCGGACCTTGGCGGAACAGTGGGTCGTGATCAACCCGGATCGTTTAAAATGATTCATCAACTTATGACTACTTCAAACTGCATAACAGCAACAAGAATTTTCACTACATCCCGAAATGTAATTCAAATAAATTGAAATGTATATCAAACACATATAAAAACTCGGTTTAATCAAAAAAATATATGTATAAATAGTTATACAAATAAATATAACATGTTACAAAAAACGTTGTACAAATGTTTTATATGCACTTATCAACATGTAGTTTTTTTTTAAATACATACATAGTTTTCAATTATTATTACAGCATGCTAAACACTAATTTTCGTACACATTTTATCTGTTTTCCCAATGTTAGGATCGGAGTGATTTTAATTTGACCAGATAATCGATGTTCTACTGTACACAAATATTTTGCAATTATTTTACAGGTTAAAAATGTTTTAAAACTTTACAAGACGTAAAATACTCAAGAAGGTACTTTCCACTACTTAATTAAAGTCAAATGGGAGCCATCTTGATAGTTAATACGGAAAGCAATTGCACAGTATTGATGTAGATAATTTAAATTAAGATAAGGTTATGAAAATATTTTATAAAATTACCTTCTTCATGAACAAGACAAAGGTTAAAATTAGTAATTCACAACACAACGAAGTTAGTCTATTGAAGGTATTGTCAGGATAGGTTCAATATAAATACAATAATTAAATAATATTTACAATTATTATTATTGTTGGTTTCTTGTATTACATTGTTTTGTTGAATTTATCTCAGAGAGACATGTTGTGAAGAATAAATTGAAGAAATTGAAGTGATTGGTAGAAGAGATAAATTCTCAGCTGTGCAATGTGTTTTGAAACCTAATTAACAAGTGAAGTTTCCAGAATTGTTGTTCTTCTTAAGTCATTCTTGAGGATGGTGACCCCGGACAAGGCTCCTACACTTCTCGAGGTTCTGTGCTGCTTGAAACACTGCGGACACCGACCTACCAGACACCACTGATACTTGGTCACTCCAGTGCATTTCTTCTGCTTCTTCTGCCTTCCACTTTATCAGTAACTGTGAGTTTCTCCAAGTTGGAGTCCTCAGTTTGGCGAGCAATGTGTCCAAAATATCTTAAAATATGTTGTAGGCAGACAGACTGTTAAAAGCCTAGCTCTTCCAGAATGGACACATTTGTGTCTAGCTATCCATGGAATCCAGAGCATTTTTCTCCAGCACTACATTTTGAGATCGTCCATCTGTTTTCTTTGGCTGATCTATCTTAATTGAAAATCATGATAACCATGTTTCTTGCCTTTTAACTCTTTCTTCTTCATTAATAAACATCAACTGATGGGAGAAACGCCTTTTACCATTGCAGTAATTTTCCTAGAACATCGTAATATCTTCATGAACACACTTGAAATAATATAATAAACGTAACTGGTTTCTCAATGCCTTAAACCCAAAAAGTATGTTGCAGGTTTTTAATATATGTAAAGCAAACAGCATTGTGGTGCAGAAGTTGATTTGACGAATTTCTTGCGAGATTTTCAAAGTTCTCTCCATTATTGATGACTCCACTCCTCTTCATTACTGATGACGTGATTCATTGCTTCGTGGTGGGAGTGACTCAAGAATCCTGTTGTTTTATTTTTTTAAGAAAGACAAACATTCCCGGGTTACGAATAACCTGACAATATTTGAAAATCTCCTACTAACATCACGGAAGGCGGAAAATGTTGCTTGTGTCGTGATTGAGAACTAAGCCAGCCGAGGAATAAAACACAAGACGCCTGGGTGGGAACCAAATGCGATGCCAACTGAGCCACTGACCATTGCGTTCAACTTCAACCAATTATCATTGCAGCAGGTTTTGTTCAACCTGGACCGGAATTTGGTATAATTGTTTCCATTATGTCCTTGTGACATAATATAATGGTCATAATTTGTTTCCATTATGTCCTTGTAGTTCCGACGAGCTGGTTTAACTGTTGTTCAGCTGACTACATTTTGAAGAAGTACAGACATTCAATTCTGCAAATGTTTAATTTTTCCAAGAAGATAATGTCAAATCTTGTCCATGTGTAACATTATTATTCACGTCAGAGCAGAACTTTTTACAGTCTTGCCAATCATAAAAATTATACTTCAATCGTTATGTAGATGATGTCTGTTAAAAAAATCTTTCAACTTAATATCTTAGTTACAATACTTCTGATTATGTGTACATCTTTTTAACTATTTTGAATCCATTGATAGACAAAATTCTGAATACTAAAAAAATAAAAACAATCAAGCTTCTCAACAAACTAAAAATCCGAAATAGGTCTTTTCTTCCAACATTTACTTGAATGTATATATGCTATTATGCAATGAGACCAAGCACTTGTTGAGAATTTTTGCTGCCATTCTCAGAGGAATTGATTATTTACTGTCGATTATTGAATTTTTTGAGTTTTCTGATAGTGAACAGCTCCAGTTGTGATTTGCAAGAATTTAAAAGAGAAGGCGGGGTCATAAGATGTGATAGTGGAGTTTTCAGCTGCTTTTGTTGGATTGATGGTTGGATTTGTTGTTTTATAAAAAAATTATCCAAATGTTCCGGAAGTGAGATCCACTGCATCTTGAAGCCAGGAGTATTCTGGGATCCAAATCGGGTAGCATGTCCAATTCGCTTGACATATTTTCAATTCTGAGGGCACCAAAGACTTCTAGTCACACGAAATTTAATGATCCGCTTCTATTTTTTGTTGATTTGTGAAGTTTAGGGTCTCCAATGATGTTAACAATGACCCCTTTTCCTAGATTGTAAAGTATCAAACTCTTCAAAAAATAGGATCAACCTGTGTTCTTGATCAGCATGAGGTAAGAAGAATCTTGACAAGCTAGGTCGTCCTGAACCTTGAAACATTCCTCCTTGAAGTTGTTCAGTTGAAGTTATATTGTTTTAAAAGTCCTTTGAAACAAAGGTGTGGCTGTGTTTTCTGTGTACGAAGTAATATATATTCTTGTGGTAGTGTACCAGTCAAGTTTATGAGAGTGGTGTTAAAACAATTATATTTTTTCAATCCATTAATTTAACACTGAGCTTACCTTTCAAAACAACAGATCGTGTGATTTTTTCCGCCATCGATTCTTTCGATAGCTTCATTTGATGTTTTCTACTGTCAGCGTGAAGTCGGATATAATAATTATAAACACATTCGTTACAAAGCTGACAGTATATTTCATTCATTTTGGAGTTGTCTTTTTTATTGTAAAACATCTTCGCTTTTCAAAAAGATAAGGAGCATCCTAAAATATAAAGTAAAATGTTTTATGTCAGAAAAGTGGTAATTTCGGGTTCCATCCTTAATCCTGAGAGTATGGCCGTCCTTGTAGCTTCCGATGCAATTTAAGAACTTGTAGGTAGCTAACAACCTCTTGAAATAACTTTACACAATAATCTAGCTTGATTTCCTTCTAGCAGTCTTCTGCAGAAGTTGATCAAAGATAAGAAGATTGAGTAAAAATCTGTTCAAAGTTTTGCCTGTAAAAATGGGTATCAATATTTTACTATTGGTTTTCCTTTTCGAAATTGGTGTTGGACAAGTGAGAAATTGGTTAGAAAGATTTTAGATGTTCCAAACACGCTCCAAGTACATATTTGTCAGTTTTGATGATTGGGAGAATTACTCCAACGTTCCAGTTTTCCTATTAAGTTTTGTGGATTTGTGAGAATTACTCAACGTTCCAGGTTCCTTATTCAGTTTTAAGATTTGTGAGAATTACTACAATGTTGCAGTATTGTTGATTTGCGGGAATTATTCCAACGTTCCAGTTTTCTTATTCAGTTTTGCAGATTTGTGAGAAATACACAATTTTCCAGTTTCCTTACTCAGTTTAAGATTTGTGAGAATTATTCCAATGTTCCGGGGAACAATTCAAACCTGTTTCCTCATTCAGTTTTGATTGTTTATGAGAAAGACTTCAATGTTCCAGTTTCTTTTGATGTTTTCTTCAATGTTTCAGTTTTGATGGTTCGTGAGAATTACTCCAATTTTCCTATTCTCCTTTTCAATGCTGATGATTTATAAGAATTACTCCCAAGGTTGGAGCTTCCATGAAAATCCTTTTATGCAAAATGATTAAATCCAAGTGGCTTGATTTATAATTTTGAAGGCTCCAAAATTTTCCAGTGGCGCAAATAATTCAATTTAAGTTGGTTATAAAGTTGGAGGTTCTTCCTGCATCGAAAGGTATCCTTGGGTTGTAATCCTTGTTTATTTGCGAAGATTGACTTGAATGTATTCTGGTAACACGGAATGAATATCTTGAGGAAATATTTTATCTTCTAGGTGGTTTGTTGTTCAAGTTGATTATACTGGCGAATGCAGGTGTTTGATTACTTTCATTCTTCGCATACAAACATTATTTCCATTTCTGCGAAGGGAAAGGGCTTCTTGATGGTTCAGTATCCTTGGCTTGCGAAGATATTAAGAGATGTCTACAGCCAGACTCGTAATAAGATTTGGTCCAACGGCGTTGCAGATATTTTACCATTCAATTGGTTCTTTGTTCATTTTGATTATGGTGGCACAAATAACATTTTCAATTGCTACGCAGTTATACAGTATTTTATTGGCGTACCGGTAAAATTTTAGAATAATGATGTTAAAGCAGTCAAAGTTTATTAATTTAACACTAAACTTACCTTGTAAAACAACTGTTCTTGTTACTTCTTGATCAAAGGTTTCTTTTGACTGCCGCGCTTTGTGTTTCTTCCCGGCCACATGGAGATGCATGTGGAAAACGAGAACATTGACGTTGCAAAGCTGGCAGAAAATGTCGGCCATTTTGAAGGCTTTTTTAATGTAAAGGGTCTTTACTTTTAAAAAAGGCGAGTTGCATCCTAAAAGATAAAGTAAATGGATTTATTTAAACAGCTGCATCATCATCATCCGGTGGGCTGTGGATCCTTTATGTTCGGCAAGTTGTTTCCATCCTGGTTAAAGGTGATGGCTGTGGTTCCTACTGCCGAAGGTGTCTTCCTTTGGTGGTAGACCTGGTGGAATGCTGGACTCAATCTGTTCAGACTGAGATGTCTTTTCTATCAAAGTTGATGTAAATTGCATATTATTTATTAAGTAGTGCTGAAGTTAACCAGAGTAAAAACTAAACCTGAAATCTAAATAGGGGAAAAAAATGATGTGCTCAGTGCCATCGTCATCTGAGAGGATTCTGTAAGTGTAAATCTGGATCCAGAGGAGACTAAGTTGCAGCAGGAATGAAACACAGGGAACACTAACTCATTCCACAGCCAATCCATTGAGCTTAATGAGTCATGCCTCCAATATCATTGTGCATGAGTTGCTGGCCAGAGGTTCCTTGCATATCCCTGTTAAGCACTGATGCCGGATCACTGATGGTAGTTCTTCAGAGCACCTTTTATTGAAGTACAGGAACAAACACTAGTTATCCATTTTTTATTGCAATTGATCTGATAATACGGGAGAGCCTGCTAGAGATTGTTCATTTTTGCACTAGCAGTTTATTTTAAATACATTGAAATTCTAATACTCCCGAACGACTGAACAGTGGTTGCATTTGAGATACGTACATAGCCAGAGGTTGAGCATGCGAGTTGGCCCTGTGGTACAACCAACTTTGGAGTCCAGTTTAACTCTGACTTGATGGAGTTCCAAACTCGACCTGGATTGATAGAATTGCTTCAATTTTCATCGGCGGCACGGAAAATGTCTTCTCTTGAAGTTGACATGGTTGTCATTTGGATACCTTTTGAAAGATTTTAGACAAGATCAATCTTTGAAATAAAATTTAATTCATAGAGTTTTGCTATTGCGGCTGCACACTTGTGTGTGCCGGTGCGTTGTGTTGGTGGAAGAGCACTTTTTTCTTTCGCCAAATGCGGCAGATTTCGACAACTTTGCGTAATATATGCTGTTGATATTTTTGCCCTTTTCTCCTCCAGGTACATATCATGAGCATTGCAAAAAAACTGTGGTCATGATCTTGTTAGCCGGTAGACCAATCTTGGCCCATTTCGGCTTCAATTCGCCATTGTTTCAACTGTTCCTTGGTCTCTGGTGTGTTGTGAAGGATCTATTTTTCATCCACAGTTACAAAAAAAGTTGAAAAAAAGTCACAACGCAAAAAGTTCTTCTTATCGCGGTTGAACATCGCCAAACACTCCTTGAAATGGTCAGACGATCTCATTTTTGTTGACTGAGAGAAAAAGCAGCCCCCATCTGGCAGAAGGTTTCCTCATTCATTCAAAATGATACCCGCAGTGCCAGCTTCTTCTTTCTTGCACTGTGCCAACTCATTGCCTAGGTAGGCTGTTGGAGTCGGCTCTTCTCGTTCTCAGGCTCTAATTTCTTCGGTTCTGGGTATCGCTCTCATCCAGGCCGTTTCTTTGTAAAATTTTGGAGCATTGAGTCATCCAGGAGTTCTTTGGTCTTCCTCCGGATTACTGTCGATGAAGCTCCATAGACATTGACTGCTTCACTGTGTGGTCTGGTGGTCTCCATCTTATGTGCCCATACCATCTCAACTGTCATTCCTCCAGCTTACTGTTTATGTCCGTGACACCTAGGCTACCACGAATGCGTGAACTTTTAATCCTATCTTTTAGTGATACTCCTGCTTACCATCTAAGCATTCGCATTTCTGCTGTTTCGAGTTGCCTAGAGTAGGAATTGTACGTAGTCCAAAATTCGAAGCCATACATTATCGCGGGTCTAACAAAGTCTGGTATATCTTTCCTTTAAGTTTTACAGGCATTTCGAGTCACACAAGGTTCCTGTTACGGTTCTAAATATAATCCATCCCACACCTTTCTATGGTTGACGTCCGCTGCACATCTTCCGTCTTTGTGAACGAGTGAGCCCAGATACTTAAATGAGTCACAGTTGGCTAATATTACTCCATCCAGTTGCATCGAAGGAGTTACAGCATTTGTGTCTTCAAATGGCAAGTACAAATATTCTGTCTTTTTCCTGTTAATTTTCTGCCCGCAGTCTCAGCTAACTTGCGCTTAGTCACTTGTCGATCGTAGATTATCATTCCATCGATTTCATCAACCATTTCTGGCGTGATGACCTCTTTTAGACGGCCTGGATGCTTATCAACAAAAATGCTCTTACAACCGCGTTTAAATTCAGCTGTCCATTATTTAATTGTTGATATCGAAGGTGCAGGATCCCCATAAACTTTGTCCAATTCGGTATTGATCTCATTGTTTGTTTTCTTTTTCAAAAAAAAGTATCTAATCAATGCGCGATATTCGATTTTATTAATTTTTTTTTTAAATGAAAAAGTTGTTCACTTTCACTTTGAATGACTGTCAAACACAAACTAAGTGATGCAGCTGGTCTTTTGAAGGTTAGGTTTTATGAAAAACAAGATTTTTTTGATACTGGTGGCGCCATCTCTTGCCTAGGCCGATTACTTTTCAACTGCCCCAGGTAGTATACTGCCTTCATCCAGCGATGTATCTGCGTGTAAAAAAGATCATTCTAATTAATGTAACAGAAGATGTCAGAGATAAAATTCTGTAGGATGCTCAAATTTCTCTAACACGAATGAAGTGAAGCCATAATCTTAATCGCTTATAAATCTTTGCAGAATGTCAAACTCATTACTCATCAATTCAATTCTCTCGATACGGTGAATCTGTGCTAAGCAGAAAAGATCGGAGACATTATCCAGTTTTCAGATATTGCCAGTTCTTGATTGCTGAATATTTCGCGTATGTCTTCTTTGAAGTAAACAATGCTGCAACGATGTTCAGATATAATGATTAAAATGAAAAGCATTTCAATCAAGAATACCTATCAAGAATCCTTGCGTACTGATGAGATTGGTAGTTTTTCTTCTGTGTTTGCTGTGCAACATTCAGATATCAGAAAACGGACCAAAACGCAAAGCATTTCGACCTATAATTTGATATCTGTGCCTGCAGGAAATGATACAACTGGTGAGAATGACAGGTTTCCATGTATGCTGTGAAAAATAAAGCTTTCTTGTTGTGTGTTGGAGAATTCTTGACTGGGTTTGTGTCAGTTTCAATATCTTTTGAAGGTTCTTCATACTAATCCGTAGAATATCTGATTTCCATAATTCAGGGCCATTTCATTCTCAAGATCTTTGATCTTTCTTCAATCTCAAAACTCTCCCACTGCATCCTCAAAACTCTCCCACTCATCATTTAATTAGCAGACAGCATTCTTCTCATACGCTCATATCTGATTTCACAATAAACTATAATGTACTCGGACCCATAAGCTTATTTTCACGATAGTATAACATGGCCAGATGACGTGTGAGGCGTACCTGCTTTGTTACAAGTAGCTGAGTTGTTTTAAATTTTAAAATAAGTTAATCCTTTCTTCACTCTAAAGAATCCAATAGTAAATTGATTTATGTTAGTAGCATCAATGGCATTTTGGAAGATTGTTCCATGCTTCCACTACTCTATTTGCAACTTGACTTTCCTAGGATTTGATGCAAAAGATGGGTTGTTCATTTTCTTTTGAGTGTCCATGGAGATTTACATTTTTGTTGATGGTGAAGATTTCTTGAATGCCGGGGCAACTATAATGTCCAGATAAAATTTTGAAAGTCTCAATCAAGTCACTCCTTTCTTTTAATGTTGGTAATCTTAGCTCCTTGAGTTTATCGTCATGTTGCCAATCTTTCTAAGCTCTTGATATTTTTGTAAATCGTCTCTGTACTTTCTCTATTAAATCTACATCCTTCGCAAAATAGGGACTCCATATTTTGGAAAGCATATTTCATTGAATCAACTCTAGCCATACCTACTCTTTTTTTACATTCACAATTACTAGATAACAAAATATCTTATCAATAACTCTTTGTTTGAACTACAAGATATGGAGAACTGATTATCTTGAACAAATACATTTCAAAAGCAGGATTTTAAGACTTTTTTAACTGTTTGAGGATTGCTGTAATATGGGTGTACAACTATAAATGTAGTGATGTTATGGATGGTGAATTTTTTTCTTTACCTGACTTTAAACGAGAATTTATTATTGGAAATAATATTTTCCAAATCACATCTTGTTATCTGTGCTAACAAATTGAAAATAAAATCAATAGTTGCATATTTATGGGTTCAACGAGTTATGGGAACCATAGCAACGAGATAATGTTAAAATAATTAATGTCATGATTGATTTCTACAAATTTCTCAAGATATCAATTGTTTCTCTCAAGTAATTAATATACCTACCAAGGTCACTGTTAAAAATTCACATTTCCTGAAATGCCAGAGCATGTAGGACTATCAATTTTTATCTCGATCTATGATTTCTACAATATTTCTTCTTTTCAAGTCCTCAAATCAAAGACATTAATGCTGGACGCGGGGTAGAAATCTAAAACTGGGAAGCCAAACACAAGACGATTGTAGCCGTCTCTATTTCTAGTACTTTAGTACTAAACTGCTACGCGTCGAGTGAGATCGTGTCTTACCAGTAAGTAAATTGTATTGCAAAGCGCTCCTGCGTGATGAGAAAATGCTTCAATTAAACGGCAAATAGTCGAAAAGGAGACAGTGAAAATTGAATCACAAAGTGACATAAGCATAACAAGGACAACCTACTAACAGTAAGTCGGTTCACACAGCGTCCCGCATTCGTTTTATTCCATTGGGAAAGATGGGGTAAAACGTACAAAGGGTAACGCGTTCATTAATTTAATAATGTCGTTGATGAAAATTGTAAATAGTAACGGTCCTAGGTGTTATTAATCTGTATAGATTTGTATAATCATTTGAACCTATAACCTGTACTGTATAATAAAATATGTACTTAACAATACTACTATAATAGTACCAATATTGTATTACTAATGAAAACTCATATAATAAATATAAAAATATTTGCCCGTGTGTCACGTTTTACTCGCCTTTACCCTTCCCTGTCATATTGTGTAACCGAATAAGAGTATCTTGTTATCTCAGTCACACCCATAGGTCACACCCGTGATGTGACAGTAGTATTCGGCGAAGAAACTAATAAGCCGCCCTACTATATATCTATGACATTCACTCACGTACATTCTTTGATTGTCTGTCTTTATCACACAGGAATGAACTTTTGAATTTAGAAATTATACTGAAAACCGCTGAAAACAAAAGAGTGTTGCTTGCTTTCCACATTATATTGTGAGTATGTGAGACTATGGCGATTCTATTTATAATATAACGTCATTGCCTCAAATCGTCAAATAATTATTTTCAAAGATGGCTGCATCTTTGAAAAAAATTATTCATGAATAGATGAGAGAATCCTTAGAGCTTCCATATGTTGATAATTTGCTTTCAGATGGGTGTATGGGGGCGGCTTCTTGAAATCAGTTCTTTCTCAATTTCCATAATATTTCTTCTTTTCAAGTCCTCAAATAGTCCAATCGTAGTTTTCGTCTTGCAGATTGTTCCTTCAACGATGGCTGCATCTTGATGAATCATATTTATGAATAGATGAGAGAATCCTAGTAAAAAGCTTCCATAATATGCCAATAATTTGCTCCCACATGGGTGTAGATGTATGGGGGCAACTTGCTAGAAATCGGTTTTTGCACTTGCAAGCAACAAAATCTGATACTTTTTAAGAGTGACCTCGAATTGAACTTGCAGTGGGCGTCGTGAGAAAGATAGTCCATTCCTCAGTATTAGATAGGTAACTTCCCTCAAAATTTAAGCCTGTTATTAAAAGCTCCCTGGGTAAATTCTGGTCTTCCATGGTGGGTAAAATGTTCTTTCTGAATGACGGTAGAGACAAAATTTTCTTCAAACATCTTATGTTCATTCCGCCTCTCATAATATAACATCCGCCGAAGACTGTATCCAAATACCAAATAATAACAGTTAGTTCGCAAACATAGGCAGTGACGATTCCGCTAGGAATATAAACCATTCATCTGCATCCGAAAAGCAAATTGTAAATTATTCGAGCACAGGCGTAATATTAATACGCCATGATTCATACATTAGGTGGAATTGAATTAAGACCACCTTACTCCTCGTAATTCGCTGATACGAAACGTAAATAGAAAAGGTAAATGCAGATTTAGTATTGTTCAAGATGAGAAAGGTACTTGATACACAACAAAATAAATGTTACTACGTGATTGGTAAAAAGACAATAAACGAAAGATATAAAGAAAACAATACTTACATGTGCAACGCAGAGTGGATTATTATTAGAACGAATATCACATTTACCAAAATAGTCTGCAAATGGAAATTACTCCGCGATGCACGCACAACAGAAAGCATAAATTAACCAGTATTAGATTGATAACTTCGTGCTTTTTGTATAGACAATTTTTCGACGCTATTTTGCGCCATAGATGCGCCAATATTTGACCCTTTCTTTTTCACTGGGCTGATTTACGTCACACATACCATCGACAAGGATAGAGCAAACAAAAAAAAGGATCGACCATAGACAATACAATGCTCTTTCGGTACCTACCCAATTCTATTGCCTAAAATATTATTTTAAAAATAAAATGAAATGTCAAAATATTCCCCCAAAGCATCGGAGCTACGCCTGACAGAGTGCTGCCCTGATAAAATAAGCTTACTTTTCTTTGCAGCTCATTTTCTCTAGACAGACCTTTGTCAGATGGAAACTCGTTGCTCTAAGAAACCAACTGTCGTAAATATAACCTAAAATTAAATGAAATTTCAATCCCTTTAAACGGAAGAACAATTTTCAAATAAGATTTGGTGTTCCTACGACAATATCGAATTTTGACATTTCTCTGGTTTACAACAGAGAAATGATAACTCAATTACATGTTTTAGTATTTTATTATAAACAGGTAAAAACAGGAAATACAAGAAGAACTAATTAACCATCACGCCGTTTCCCGCAGGGGTAGACAGATAGGGTGAACAGCCCGGTCTTGGCACACACTCTTTGCCACTTTCACAAATCGACACATACATACTATTCTGACTCTTGACATGGCTTGACACAATATCTGATTCACTTGATCGAACAAACTGAGGGTCTCTTTCTATATCTTATACTAATAATACTCATTACAATCAGCCTTGAATTCTTTGCGGATCTCCACATTTCTCACAGGATCATAAATAATAATAATAATCGGATGATTTGTATTGCGCTGTTTTTGTAAAAAAATCACCTCAAAGGCGCTTTGCACAAACTCATAATATGTTTCTACAATGTTACTTCCAACTACAAAGCAGGTAAACCATTATAACAACTTACGGCTCAAAAATTGCATCCATCGGTTCATCGATCACTGATATGAAACTATACATACGATTTGACCAATAAACCCTTTGCTGCATAAAAATATACATATTGGTCTATTATACTCTGTATAGGCAGAAAATATACAGGACCATACATGGTTTTACCACACATACGCTTTCAAGGATCTCATTTCTACAGCATTCAGTCTACTTTCATTTTTCCTCTGCCAGTTCCTCACTGCCATACCAGGGTAGGTACCAGCACTCCATTATGATAAAAACAGAACAGAATATGAAAGGCGTACTAAGAAAGTTTAGTTCCTGTTGCGTCCTGGTCCATGAAGTACTCTTCCTTCTTCTCTCAAGGACAGCGGCGGCACAAAGTGATGGGACATGTCAGCCTCCCATCTCCTGACATGACACCCACATACCTACAACAAACAATTATATCTCATCATTAAGGTGCTAAATAAATGCTTTTAAATGTGTCTCGCAATGACCTTCATAATTTTTTTTTAAGAAACGTTAAAACACAAGTATAATCGTCACACTGCATCCGGTGGATAAAGTTCACCACCAATTTAATCCTCGCAATATAAATACCTTTGCCTAGGTAATCATTAATAATGATAAAGCATACAAACCAAGAGTCCTGTTGGCAGGGGCCATCGCTCGCGGGAGGTGAGTATGTTGAAATGAGTGAATTTCTGCACTAGTAGTTGCCACGAGCCTGTCAGCTATAGGGGGTAGAAAGTAGGCAGCATGACACTATAACCGTCACGATTTGGTGTTTTGAGCTGAAAATATGAATGAAAATAATATTAAGACAAACAGACAGATCAAAACAAAACAATATTTATTTATTTTATCTATATAAAGTATGTTTACATTAGGTTTTTTGATGCCTGTCTCATTAGGATATACCTGTGTCGAGGCAGGCTTAGAAGTATATAGTTAAAATAATATTTAAGGTTAAATATATATTAATTTGATTACAATTAATATGCATTTGACCTTAAATATTCTCATCAGATTAAGGTTGTCTAATCGTAGCTGGTAGTATATAATATAAATGCGTGAAAACCAGGACTGCAAATTAACGTAACTTTGACGCTGAAATGATTGTAAATTGTAATTATTCGATAGAAAATAATAATAAAAGTAATTTTAACTTACATTTAGGTTATGATAATCCTGTCTCCACGAGGATCATTTCGTGAGTTAGCCATTTCGAGATAGTATTAGCCACAAATAGATGCACGAGTTCCCAAATTGGGTAATCAATGTAAAGTCTGCTAATTACACACTGCGCTGATATTTACTTGTGATATATTTATTTATATTTGGCGATTTGCGTGGCGTACATGAACCGTCCATTTTGTTAGATTTTACCGTCAGCGGCGTCAGCTGTCAAAAGTTTTGTATAATAATAATAACAACAAAGCTTTCCATTGGACGGGCGAGGTGAAGGGGCGGGGCCCGGCGGAATGACGTCACACAGACATGAATATCGATACGGTTGAATTTTTGAATCGGAGTTATACCCCCCTGACAGAAAGGTAGCGATTCGGCAATCGACAATCGACAAATCGACAACATCGACAACGACAAAAGAATAGAGTAGAGACAACGAAATGAATGGAAATGAACGAAAGTCGAGTGGTCGAGAATAGAGTCAGAGACAGAAGTATAATCATAAATAAACCAGTCATAGTATAATAGTCTGTCAAATAAGAGTAGAAAATATAAAAATTGGAACTAAGAAATTTTTAGGCTGGCAACACCAATTTATCTGTCAAATATTCTTTAAAAAAAGTACAATGACACTGAAAATACAAAACACTCTATACACATTTAAAAAAACATTTTTTTGTTCTTAAAAAAAAATTAAATCGAAGAAGCACTATTGTGAAGGTACCTACTAAATGACATAAATTTGATTAAATTGTGTTTTACAAAGTCATTTGCTTTCATTTAACATAGATTTGAATTTAACAGCAGGTGGAAAGAAAGAATCAATGGTGAGTTTAGTTACACTATTTTTAGATCTGAATGAGTTAAATATATTCAGATCTAAAATTAGAGGCATGATCTAAAGCCCGGGCAACGCTAGGTACTTAAGCTAATATTAAATAAATGTGAGCAATTTCTAAAGTGTGCTTTATATTTTATTACAATATATCGTCATTCTTCATTATGTTAACATAAAATTGCAAAGGTATAATAATAATATTTATATCTATATGCAATTCTAATTTTGAGGTCAGTGGCTATCTGTAATGCAATGAAATTTTTTTTTTTTAATTTTATGCCTTTTTATTTTTTACCATGATTATATTTTTAGTATTGCCATTTGGGCAACGGTGGCGCCCTCATTATTTTTCTACTCTTATTTGACAAACTGTAGACCGTAGTTTAAAGCATAAATAACCCGTTAGCATAAAAACCATAGGCTATACTGCTATAACATGGCACTTCATGGGCTGAAAAGCCATAAAAAATAAAAAGAAGAGGATTTTTTTAATGAAATATCTGTCACTTTGAATTTTGTATAATTTCCACACTAAACTAAAAGGTTCCATTGATAGATGAATAATATAATCTAGCGTATCAAAATAATTTATATCCGATCGGAATCAAACATTGGTACAAGGAAAATAAAAAAAAATAGTGGTAGTAAAAAGATTCACTGTCATTAAATATTAAACGCGGATAAAACTTTCGTTTTCTCCTTCACCCTTAAAAAAGATCTCGCTGAAATCTTTAACTAATATAATGATTCTTCAAAACTGATAAGTGCTAAGCTAAATCAAAAATAAAATACCTTAGAACAATAATCGATAGCAAAATAAAATGGAAATATCCCATTAATCTTACTAGGAGCTTATGCACACCTTCAACAAATTGAGAAACCTAATTGTCCAATAAAACCATTTAACATGGAATTTTACACTTTAGTGTAATCGCCCCTACAGTACGAAATTATTGGGTGGGAATAGAGTATTTAAAATGTAAGTACATATTATGTTAGTTGTAAATCTCTAGCTTTAAGTCACAGGTGTAAATATTTATGTCATTAAGTCACTAGTTTTAAGTCAGCAGTTATAAATCTTAATCATAAGGCACTAGCTGTAAGTCTTACATTTAAATCACTAGCTATAAGTCTTAGATGTAGATGTAAGTCACTAGTTACAGTGGCGTAGCATGAATGACACCCGTGGCTAGAGAATTTCAGACTTCGGACACGGTCGGGTGGCACCCCTAATCAGGTGGCACCCGGGGCGGACCGCCCCCCCCTCTCCATACGCCACTGACTAGTTATAATAATTGTTATACGTCAATGGTGTTACGAGAATATATGACACAAATGTGAATGGTAGAAGAAGTCGAGGATGCCCAAGAAAGACATGGCACGATCAAGTGAATCAGATACATGTCAAGAATCAGAATTCTTCTTCTTTCGTATGGTGGAGAATCAGAATAATAGAAGAGCATGAATGAGACGATGTATGAATGTAAATGAGCAAGCGGTGTGTGCCAAGACCGATTTGTTTGCCTACCCCTGCGGGGAAACGGCGTGATGGTTTTAGTTAGAAGTTGAAAGATGAAAATCCGGCAATCGTTTGACGGCATCTGTGGGACACTTAACATTTGTTGTTAAGAGTTTTTTCTCTTAACCAAATCGTATGTGGCAATAATTTTTTATTAGCTGAGAGGTCAGCTGACTATCGAATACTTATCACCAGTCTTGTGATTGTGGTTCTCCGCCATTCTGCAAAGGACTTGTCTCAATCGTTGTAAGTTTACTGATTTTTACTCTTGTGTTTAGCATTTCTCGTTAAATTTTAACATACTGGGCTCAACTTATCGTGGTTAACTTTCTGGTCATATTTTCCAGTGGGTTTATGTCAGTTCTCGTGTAATTGTCATTTGTCAAATTGTGTTGGTTCCAAACGTCTAAACATCGATATTTAGCAGCCGAGCTTAATTTATTGGTATTCTAGGATCATGTAAGCATATTCAATTGTTCAATTGAATTCTCCGTTAAAAAAATGTCTCGGTTTGATGTGTTTTATCGATTTTTCACCCTTTAAAGAAAAGGCGTATCCCTTCAGACACTATCATGTGATCTTCAAAATTCATACAAAATAAATTTGACGTTAATTTAGTTTCTCAGTTAATGATATTAAATTGCTAAAAAGTATTTTTATTCTTGATAAAAACCAATCTACTCGTATGAATTATGTAAGAATAAGTGTAAACAATGTGAATTATGTTGGTATTTGTGTTAAAATACACTTCATAATTCATTTTTAAATATTTGTTCAATTTTACTTATTTCTCAATCTACTTTATATAACAGCAGTGGCGGTTCTTTACAGGGGGACAATGGGGACAGTCCCCACCAGTTACACTCAAAACCTAATAAAGGAAATAACAGTCGATGCCGCCAAAATGAATGAATTCTTTAAACATAAAAGTAGTTAACATTAGCAGAAATAAAATACAAACAATTATTCCGGATGATTTTGATAAGACCCTACGCGCGTACAGCGAACAATGTACAGCGCAAAAAAAAGCAGGTCTATTTCTCAGTGCGCAGAATTACTGCGCACTTGGGGGACAATCCGAACTATCCCCATACTTTCCTTGCGTTGTTTCGCGATCGTATGCAACTGCGCATGCGCAGTAGTATGTGAGTTCAAGCATCTGTGGGGACAATCCTTTGGATCCCCATAGAACCATTTGTTTGCGAAGTTACCGGCGGGAATCGCTCGCGTTCAAATTAGTTTGATGTTAATCTCGCAAGGTAAAGCTTTATTTTTATTATATTTCATTGTAAATTGGCATATTTCTATAGACATTTTATATTATTTTGTTTTAAATATATCCGACTAGCATGATTAGACCATCAAAAAATTTTTTGAGAAATTTTATAATATATAATAATAATAATAATATTCTACGGGTGATGAGATTCCGGTACGTAAAAAAGTCGATCCCCACCACTAAAGAAGTGCTCGAGCCGCCACTGTATAACAGACCAAACTGCAGTTCGTAATCAGTACAAAGCAATAGGTGCACCATTGAAAATACAATACTGATTTCAATTTAAAAATATAAGTACATATTTTCAAAGAAGCAATCCAAAAATTCTTCCTATATTTTTTGATGTGTCCTGTTGAGAGTTGCAATAACATTTCGTTCACAAAACGGAAATAAAATTACATCATTTTTAAAAGCCATTTAAAAATTCAATATGTTTTGTTAAAATGTCGTCTAAAATGATTATTTATATGGAGACCTTCCTTTTTCGTACATGACTCCATGTTAATTATTGAAAATTAAATTCATATTCAGACATCACAATAAAAATATCATGTGACAGCTGATATATTACGCATACACAAGAAGAAGGATGTATAATAGTTTTTCTATACTAAGAAGTCTTACAGGCGGGGTTCGAATAAATGTGAATCTATTCATTTACAACAGTTTTTCTCTGACTGTCAATATAATAAGCTATTATTAATTTTCGACTTCTGTCTTTATCAAGGGAAATAGGTCATCATTACGAATGACAGTAATTGTTTATGGTAACTTTCTAATGTTGCTAATTTGAGTATTTATTTTTGTGTTTGCAGAAATTGTGCATTGAACCACTGCACGATGTCACGTAATTTAGCGAAGATTGCCCACGAGGATAAGGAGTCCAAGTTTGGATATGTGTACGCTGTATCCGGTCCTGGTAAGTTCAAATTAAACCTTTTTCAACATTATAGATGAAATTTATTTGAAACTTTTCCAGACATTGTTATGCAATGGGTGGGAGATAGATAGTTTTTTACATTAACTCCACAGAGGAGGCCTTTAGAAAAATAATTTCCCTCAGGGCCTTTACACATTTGAGGATGATGTGTGGAAAGGAAGGAGTGAACCTGGGTCTTGAAGAGACCAATGTTGTCGGAGGGAGGAAACACAGACTGGAAAATCATTCCACAACTGAGATGTTGAACTCAACGAGTCATAGAAACAACACATTCTCATATGACAAATGTTGGGCGTGCGTTTGACGTGTTTCCCGACTGTGAAGGTCGAAAGAATCAAAGCGCATATCAGATACTAAGTTTGTTGAGGGTGCTTTCAGAATGTCAGGATCTGTAATAAAATACCACATGATAATGATGACAGACTCAACAGAATTTAGAGCTAAACTTAAAACTCATCTTTTCAATCATTTTTTACATTAACATTCCTCAGAGCCGATGTCGTCTTTGGGCATGCTGTGTGAAGGGTCTATTTAGGGAAAGAAGGAAAGGGACTTCTGGGAATGAAAAAGGTATGAGGGGTGGGTAGGAATCTAGGGATCACCGTGTCCAAGAGTGATGGACGTTTGAATCCATCCCTCCCACCAGTGCAGTGCAAGGAGATGCATCAAGAGAGTCCGGCTGGAGAGGTGATAAGCATATCCGTAAAGTCAAACACCTTTCGCAGTCGACTTTGTAAATAACTAAATCTGTACATAACTATTGATAATTTTGTATTTAAACATAAGTACGTTTTAAAGCTTTTTAGGGTAATTTATAAAAATTCTTCAGTCCTAAAATTGAACAATAAAAATATTAATATTTAAAATAAATATCAGCTTTACTTTTGCCACTAATCTTCTAATAAATGTAATATCCAGTATTTTTAATATAGTGTCCCCTTTATGCAAAATCGTATCTTCTCCAAGCCTAAACAGTCTGATAAAAGTGTGTTTATCTGAAATGACTCTCTTTAATCTGTTAATAAATAATCAGATGAGACTAGGAAGTCATATTTGTACAGTACCCTTGATGTAATTTTTCACAAAAACGGCGCTATACAAATTATCCATTATAATTATAATCAGAGTGGTAAATATTCTCTTTCAGATCACCATTCATAGTCAAAACATGAAACCCTGTGTTTGTCATGTTTAGTTACCAGATCTGAATAGCTTTCCTTCTCCCCATTTTCTTTCAGCCTCGCTACATACCACAATTGGGGATATCATAGTCCCATTGGCTCTGGACAGTTTTTTTTTTTTTTTTTGAGGGAAAATAATTTCCCTCAGGGCCTATGTCATCTTTGGGGATGCTGTGTGGAGGGTTTTTTTAAAGGAAAGTAAGGAGAGGAGAGTTTTGGGAAGGAAGAGGGTTTAAGGGGTGGGCAGGAATCTGGGGTTCAGTATGTCCTGGTCATCCACCTTTAAGACCTAGACAAACCTCACCCCATGAACCCGGGCACCCCTCTTGTGGACTCCTTTGCAGAATTTACAATAAAAATGGATGGTTCTCCTCTATCCTTTTCAAAAGCCAAATCTAGCACAAGGTCGCAGACGAATATTTCACCCTTTTTCAAAAATTTTCCACTTTGCAATAATACAAAAAGACCCTCCACACAGCATCCCCTAAGATGACACAGGCCCTAAGGGAAATTATTTTCCTCAAGGCCTTCTGTGTGGAGCCAACTAATAAAAAAAAACAAAGGGGTCTGTTGTGCTATGATTTTTCGTTACTAGTTTTTTCCTCTATTAATATATTGTTTTTCTCATATTACAGTCGTTACGGCAGAGAACATGTCCGGATCCGCTATGTACGAGTTGGTGCGAGTAGGATACCACGAACTGGTGGGAGAAATTATCCGCCTTGAGGGAGATATGGCCACCATTCAGGTTTGTACTTCCGTATAACTATAAAGCTAATAATACCTCCAACCTCTGCCACTTCCCGTGCATTCTTATGGCAGTACGCTACATTAGTGCCTCAGTTGTGCGCCTTGGTTTTCTTTCAAAATTTAAAAAAATTTACTTTTATTAATTTTCTTCCATAAAAAAATATAAATGCGGCTATTAAAATACACTTTGGGCGGGAAGGGTCGTCGTAACTTTTATGCCAGTCCTACTTGAATGCCTGGAAAGGCATTGCCGACTAATATTTTTGTATGTACACCAATCTACCTCTTTGTAAGGGTCCCAACTTGTATAATATACATATGGGGAAGACATGTATCTCCTTCCCCTCCCCACTACATTCAGCCTCACAACATACCCCAATTGGGGATGCCATAGACTCACTGGCTCCAGACGGGGGCAGTTGGGACTCTTGTGCGTTATTCATGTAAAAAAAAAAAAAAAGGAGAGGGGTCATTTTAATTACGGAGCTGCCTAAACGGGCGGATGACGGCTGTCAAGTTGATAGATTCAGTACAAAGAAATGGTACTTCTTGGCAGCTCTGTAATTCAACTGACCCCCTCTGCTACCATAGGAAGAAATATTTGATAGCGTCGTGTTACAGTACAACACATAAGCGCTCGCGGTTCAACAGATATCTGCTCGCACTTTTATAGCTGTGTGTGTGTCACCTACATTATGAAGTCTTGTTACAAAGTAAGCTATAATTATGGACAATACTTTTATAGTTGGGGTGTGGTGAGTACTATATACAAAAAATCATTAAAATGTACATATTAATTTCAAAGATATATCGGTTTAAAACACGTTCCATTTTCTCCTTGTTTTCGCCCACCTGGAGTGTGTTCGATGTGTGAACTCTGACTTTGAAGGTTTAGAACAGTAATAATAAATTAAATAATTTTGTTTATTTGTAGATTTTCCTTTTTTGCATATCACCATTAATATCATAAATTTTTTTTATGTGTGCTATAATGAGGACATTTAAATATTTATTTAAAAATAATTTATAACAGTTGTCGCAAAAAATAGACAAATTTTTGATTGTTTTAATTTATTATAAATCTAGTTTAAACATTATTTACAATTTCTAATGAAATCATAAATACATATTTGATTTCATTTCATAAATACATATTTGATCGCAAAAAATAGACAAATTTTTGATTGTTTTAATTTATTATAAATCTAGTTTAAACATTATTTACAATTTCTAATGAAATCATAAATACATATTTTCTATACATTTGTATTATTAATATTATATTTAATCCCTTAAACCATCTACTTTTGTTATTAAACATGATTTAAAAAATATATATATTTTGAGATTATATATTTTATCTGTTCTTCATCTCTAATCTACAAACATAATATCTTGACGTCTTCAATATTGTAACATGTCACGTGTATATGAAAGATAATGGAAAAGATTGGCTTCTATATTATATTTCAATAAAAAGTTGAATGATGAGGGAATTTCCTATCGTTTTCACATTTGTTCTTTCAAATCTCTCATCGGATCTTTGTCCCGTTGGTTGCTCTATTCTTCGTGTCTCTTTCCTAGGCTACATCAGTGGCCTCCGTTAGCAGAGCCCACCTCGCTTCGCCCAATGTTTGGAGTTTCTTTTCCCAATTTTAACTGGGGTGGCCCACTGGAAGTCTTCCCTCTAGAATTGCAGTCAGTAATTTTAAGTGGAAGTTGATCTTTTGGCGTTCTTAGTAAATATCCTAGTCACTGTTCACATTTGATGTTGGCTTCGTGAGAACGGGTCGTTTCTCTAGTTTTGTATAAGTCGGCTCGTAAGTGGAGCGAGCTACCGGCATCAGATCTGTCTTTCCTCCTTCATTTAATCCGAGCCTCTTAAAACTCTTGATATTAGAGACCTAGTAATGCTTTGTAAGATAATTCATCACTTTATTGATAGCGATACGTATTACAAAATATACATTTTAGATGTCTAGAATTATTACTCGATATCCGGACACATTTTATATTCCTAAAAGCATCACTAATTTTCTTTAAAGTGTGTTTATAACAAGAAGCTGTAGCACCTTTAATTAATTTATTTATTTATTAAACGCCCGTAGGGCTTTTGCAGGCATTTGTATACATTTATTATACATATATCTTTACACACATTACTATTTACAAAAATATCAGATTACACATAACAATACAATAAATACTTATCATTTTACAAACATAATACATATATTTATTGTGTGCAGACAATCAATGTAAATTAACACAAACTTCTCAAAATTATGAACATATATACTTAAATATGTAAATAACTTTTGATTGAATATTTTATCACGTTTCATATCCTTTCCTTCCTTTTTTGCTTTCAATAGTTTGAACTGAACCAAATCACTTTCTCTTATTGTTATTATTGATACTCATATTCATTTTTAAATATATAGGTACCTAGTTTTTTTTTTAATAATTTCACTTCTAATAGCAACGTCGTTGAAACTATTTTATATTATATGTTTATTCTCATTTTTTAGTTATTTTTTTATTGGTCAAATTTTAACCTTCACAATACTGTTAAATATTATGCATAAAGACTGTTTGTAATGCATATAAATATAATAAAATTGACAAATTCCTTACAGCAGCCTATTTCTTGACCTGCTGCTGCCTCACAATGTTACCGAACCGTGTGGCAATTAGGTTATTATGTGTGTAGTTTCAATGTCTCTCAACAGATGTCTTTAGTAGAGGTAGTTATATGTAGTTTTGTCTCATCAAAGGTCAGTAAGTTGTACTACATATATGAGAGAGACGGTGACCGGACAACTCAGAATGAATTTAACTAAAATAATTTTAATGACTTCTCAAAGGAGGTGTTGAGTTAAATTCATTCTGAGTCGTCCGGTCACCGTCTCTCTCATATATGTAGTATGTACAACTTACTGACCTTTGATGAGACACAAAACTACATATAACTACCTATACTAAAGACATCTGTTGAGAGACATTGAAACTACACACATAATAACCTAATTGCCACACGGTTCGGCAACATTGTGAAGCAGCAGGTCAAGAAATGGGCTGCAGTAAGGAATTGGATAAGGTTAAACGTCAAGTACATTATAATCTACGCATTCACAGATGGCGCCAATCAAATTATTTTAGGTTTTTAATCCTTCTTGCACGTTACGCTTTAAATATTAAGGTAAATTAATTGTTCGCGCCCGTACATATATAATTAGAATATAAATAAATATCTTTGTCTACAAACAAACCCAAATCTTTCAAGAAAGGCTGAAAAATTCAATTTTGTATCGTTGACTCAATCCAATATTGTATTTTTCAGCTTTTCTTCAAAGATTTGGGTTTTTTTATGGACAAAATTATTTATTTATATTCTAATTAAATATGTACAATCGCGAACAATTAATTTACCTAATATTTTAAAGCGTAACGTGCAAAAAGCATTAAAAACCTAAAATAATTTGATTGGCGCCATCTGTGAATGCGTAGATTATAACGTACGTGACGTTTAACCTTAAGTAGGTTAGGTTAGTAGATTACGTTAGGTTAGGGGCTATTTTTCAATTTTGTTTTTCAAAGCTTAGTCCAAGGTTGCTCTTGTGACATGTAAAAACTATAATATTTTTCAATTGTTCCAGGTATACGAGGAGACCTCCGGTGTGACCGTGGGAGACCCCGTCCTGCGTACCGGCAAGCCGCTGTCCGTAGAATTGGGCCCCGGTATCCTCGGCAGCATCTTTGACGGTATCCAGCGCCCGCTGAAGGACATCAATGAGTTGACCAACTCAATCTACATCCCCAAGGGAGTGAACGTGCCCGCCTTGTCCAGGACACAGGCTTGGGAGTACAACCCCCTTAACATCCGAGTAAGAATTTGAAAAAATCATTTATATTTTGTACTTTCCTATTTCCTTTCTCCCTCCTCTCCCGGTTCCATCTATCCAAATTATTGTCAATCGTCACAGCACACCATTGAGTGTTATCATGAGCACCATCTCCAGAGACTCGTAGTTCAAGAGGAAAAGTGGAGTGGTACCTCACATTTGGAGTCGATTTTGTGGTACATATAATTTAAATCTGATTTGAGCTTCCATTTTTGAGTAAATCGAGTCCAAAATTGGAATTTTTAATGTCGAATTTGAAAAAAATTAGTCACTAGGATGAAAATATCAGCTGTTTATTGTCTTTTTAAAATGCGATGAAGCCAAAAGCTTTTTAACCTTTAATTGTTGAAAAAAGGTTTCATTAGCACAATTGGCAGATGCATTACTCTCGGATAGGAGAAGTTCCGAGTTCCAGTCTCGTTCACAACCCTATCTTTTTATTTTGTGTCTTCTTCTATTCAGCCTCCCGATCCGGCCCGCCATTCAGTATCCGCAGCCAAGTCCTAGACAAACCTCGCCTCATGAACCCGGGCACCCCTGCTAAGTCACCAAACGTAGCGAACCACTTGGGGTGATGGTTACAGATTGCTAGTATGTTGGCCCACGGAGCCAAACATACTAGCAGTCTTATAAATATTTTTGAATCATGATGATTTCATACTTATAGAAGACTATAATCTACAATATCTCAAAACTTGTCTGGATTCCAAATCTTAATTTAAATCAAATAACTCCACAATGTGCCACCGATGAAGCCAGCTTTCACATGATAGATTCTCTATCACTCATTGATTTCTATCAATATAACAACATAGTTAACTTAAACAAATGCATTCTCAATCTAGTAATAAGCAATTTGAACTGTGCATTGCTGCACTCCTGGATACACCGATCACTAGATTACTAACTACACCTCATCTTTTTCCTTCCCAGAACTTCCTTTCCTAAAAAGACCCTCCACATTAATCCCTGAAGATGATAAAAAGGTCCTGAGGGGAATTATTTTCCTCAAGGCTTCCCTTGGGGAGCTAATGAACATTTTTTTTCAAATTCAATGAAAATTATTGACACTTCATAGAGAACTCTTATAGAATTTTATTATAAATTCGTGTGTGTGTTTTTCAGGTGGGATCCCACATCACCGGAGGAGACTTGTACGGTGTGGTCCACGAGAACACCCTCGTCAAGCACAAGATGATCATGCCCCCCAAGGCCAAGGGAACCGTCACCTACATGGCCGCCCCCGGCAACTACACCGTCGATGTAAGTTCCCCAAATCCCTGCCAACTCGTTCTTGCAATTCAATACCCTGTTTTGTCATAGAACCAGAGGCTGCTCTAGGGGTTCAGAAGTGGAAAGTCATTTGAAAAAATTTGACGTTATGATACAATATCAAATTAAATTCGATAATATTCATTTGTATGTACCTCATGAGTTTGCGAGTCAAATTATATTTAATATAGTACATAAATTATTTCATGCGACAAGCGTACAATATGCAAAATCAACCTATGTTTATAAAACCATCTCTTTCAGACGCTTAATATTCATCATGCTCTGTCCCTCACGGCAATGACCCAAACTGTCTTCAGAATCTGAAAGAATTTTTACTATGCAACATAGTGCCATCTCGTTTATTATAGTGCACGTAAAGAGACAAAACACATGATATTGGGACATTTGAAAAATTGACCCAGCCAATCATAGTGCGTGGGAAAAAAAGCTTCTATTTAAGACGTTAGATGTCACTACTTGCCGCTACCTGCTTTCTCGCAGTGCGCAGCAATTAGAATAATACCATCTGTTTTGATTTGCATAATATGTATTTCATAATATTATGTTTTACTGTCATCTTATAATTTAGGGAAGTCTTTGACCAATTGACCTAAGGGAAAGACCGCCACTGCATAGAAGCCAATTTTCTTTACAGACTGGTTTGTGACTGACTGATTTCAGGAAGTGATCCTGGAGACGGAGTTTGACGGACAGAAGAACAAGTACACCATGCTGCAGGTGTGGCCCGTCAGGCAGCCCCGTCCCTGCTCTGAGAAGCTCCCCGCTAACCACCCCCTGCTCACCGGACAGAGGGTGCTCGATTCTTTGTTCCCGTAAGTTACTTCCAACAAAAAAGTCACATTTGTGCTGAATCAAGTGACTGCCGAAGCCTTCCACCGGCTGAGTAACCTTAGAATACCATTTTGACCTCCACCATGCAAAGAAGAAGAAACTCCTTATATACAGTGAAGCTCTCTTTCTTAAGAAGTTTTCCAAGGGACCAGAAAAAAAACTTCTTAAAGCATCAGGCTACTTTGTTAGCTTTTCGGAACATCTCATATAGGTCTCATAGAAATAATTGTGTCTCCCTTACTATCATAGTGAGAAATACGATCTAAATGGTTTTAGAAAGAGAAAATACCATCCTTTATAAAACCAAAGTTACAGATCGCAATTTAAAAAAAAAATTTGAATCTTTTTTTTATTATTTTTTTTCATGGAATGATAAAAAAGTGAGTTGATAATAATGTTTATATTTCCAAAATTACATGTTTATTTCGAATTGTAAAATTTAAACGCTTATTTTATCACCTTTCCAAAATAGTTTTTTTTTTTCAGATACATTCTGATATTTCTATTTATTTGGATTTTATTGCAAAGCGGAAATATTTTGACTCTCTGACAAGATACGGTCGAGGCCCGAAGGGTTAAAAGGGTTTCACTGTACGACAGAGAAAACCTGACTATTCAGATTAATGAATAAGATACACTTATTTCTATTTTCACATGGGGGATACGTTCCACAGATTACCTTGTAAAAAAATTTAAAACAATGTTCGTTATTAAATTTTACCCAAAAAGGCTTTTTCCAGTACTAGTTTTTGAACTCATGTTTGTTCATTAACCGATCAACTGTTTTTAACTATGTATTGAGTTATCGCATCAAACTTTGACCAGCTGTGATTTTAATACAAATATTAGCATTGTTTCAAGATTTTCAGTAATTAAATATTCATGTTTATTTTGATTTCAGCTGTGTCCAGGGAGGTACCACCGCCATTCCCGGAGCTTTCGGTTGCGGAAAGACTGTCATCTCCCAGTCGCTGTCCAAGTACTCCAACTCTGATGTCATCGTCTATGTAGGGTGCGGAGAAAGAGGTGACTTCTAATTCCATACTTGATATTCATCCAAAAAGTTGCCACCATAGATAATAAATACTATGAACCAGTATTAGTATGAAACGGCACATACAAGGCGTCACCAACATCTATCACCCATTCTCCCTTATCTAATCGCATCTATGCACAAGGGTGCCCCGTCTGTGTTTCTACCTACTCAGCAAACTTATAACTTTCATTGACTTTGTCGCTTTGATAGTCTGTGCAGTTTGGTTTCGTTTGTTTTTCGTTTCGTAGCTTGGCGGTAGTCGGCATGTTTCCATGCCGTATCTTCCTTGCTTTTATTATCTATGGTCGCCACTGTGTCTTATACACATTATAAACAAATTAACATATTAGTTTGGTATCCCACCAATTTGAGAAGCGGGTATTGGTTAACCAACAGCTCTGCCAAAGATCACGCTTGGTGGTTCGCTACGTTTGGTGACTTCGAAGGGGTGAGGTTGGTCCGGGTCTTAGCGGCGGATGCATCTGCCCACCAACTGGGTGGCAGGCTGGATCAGAAGAGATTGGTTGAGGGAGATTTTTTGATCTCTCCAACAGTACTCTTTTAGAACATCGCCTTGCACTGCAATGGGAGGGTTGGATTCATACGTCTGTTATCCCTGGATACACTGACCCCCAGATTTCTACCCACTTTTACCTTCCTTTTACCTTCCGAGAACTTCCTCTCCTTCCTTTCCGTAAAAATATGACATGGGCCCTGAGGGGAATTATTTTTCTCAGGGCTAAAAAATTCCCATAATATCTAGATAATAAGCTATAATTATATGGTTTTGTAATAATATCCATCGACCTTTACAATCTGAAACCACTGACTGTAAAATTGGCCAATGAATACCTAACCTCTTGTATAGCATATTATTCCCTTGAAATATTTCATATCTAACTAAATTTATCAGGGAATTTGACCGAACACGGTTAAATGTCAAATGGAAATGTTTTTATTTTTGGTATCAAGTGTTATATAATGGTAATAATAACAAGTGTGCGTCTGTGTGTGTTCCAGGTAACGAGATGGCTGAAGTACTGGGAGACTTCCCTCAGCTGTCTGTGGAGATTGACGGCAAGACGGAGTCCATCATGAAACGTACCGCGCTGGTTGCCAACACATCCAACATGCCCGTGGCTGCTCGTGAGGCCTCCATTTACACTGGTAAGTACACGCACTCGTATATATATATACATCTATATTTTAGTTAAAGGGATATTATACCCGTGGAGAAATCCGTAAGCTGTCAAAATTAGTTTTTTTTCACATCGCTAGATGGCGGTAGGAGTGTCTTCCCGAATTTTAAAAGATCAACATTATACTTGCGTTATAAACAGAAGAGCACAGTATTTTTAAATGTCAAAGTAAAAAACAAACTAATAACAAAGTGTGGTTTATTTATGGAACTTATTATGTTAGTAGAATATTTAGTATGATCCTTTTTATAAATGTTTCATCATTTGCTTGTTCATGGTCCTTTCCCATATGCTTCCATTATAAACACATATTGCGTTATGAACAGACAAGCACAGTATTTTAAAAATATATCGAAGTAAAAAAACAAACTAATAGCAAAGTGTGGTTTGTTTATGGAACTTATTATGTTGGTAGAATACTTAGCATGATCCTTTTTTATAAATGTTTCATCATTTGCTTGTTCATGGTCCTTTCCCACAGGCTTCCATTATAAACGGCGATTGGAATCTCGTGGTTCACATTTGGAGTCGATTTTTTTTTCTTTACTTCTAAATATTCAGTAGTTTATTGTTTTTTAAACAATATTAAATTTTCTAGAATTCATCATTATTATTACTATCCCCAAATTATTTGGAAACGTATATTGCATAGAATATATACATTAATAACATCATTAATAATATTGACTACCAGAAATAAAAGAAAGATTCTTTTTTATTTATATATTTATTAAATTTTTCTGTGTTATTTAGTAAACTAAACAATAATCTTTTTTAACATGGCAGTAGTTGTCGTGCAAGGCTGCAGAAAACCATGACAAAACTGCAGCGACACTCACTCTATTTTAATAAAAATCATTTATTCCAGAACTAGAGAGTTCCCGGCAGAGCTCGCTATTATATACATATAGAAACCATCGCGGGCATGCACACATAAAATCACCAAAGTGTCATCGCAATCGGATGAACGGTTAGCAACGCATATTTTCATGATGCCAGAACTCACTATATATATAGAAATCATCGCGGGCATGCACACAACGACTTACCAAAGTTTCCTCGAAATCGGATGAACGGTTCATTAACGCATTTTCATGACGCCAGAGCTCGCTATTATATATAGAAACCATCGCGGGCATGCACATATAAAATCCCCAAAGTGTCATTGCAATCAGATGAACGGTTAGCAACGCATAATTTCATGATGCCAGAAATCACTACATATACATATAGAAAACATCGCGGGCATGCACACAACAACTCACCAAAGTTTCCTCGCAATCGGATGAACGGTTTAGTAAAGCATTTTCATGATGCCAGAGCTCGCTATTATAAATAGAAACCATCGCGGGCATGCACACATAAATTCCGAAAAGCATCATCGCAATCGGATGAACACATCGGTTAGCAACGCATAATTTCATGATGCCAGAACAATCGGATGTAGTGCAATGCAATACATTCCGTATTACGAAATAGTACAAAAATGGACAAAATAACAATGCATTCATATATTAGTTTCAATATCCCGTAATAGATTTTTCTTGCATTTCTTAATTTTTTCTGTTCGAATTAGTGTCGCTGCTTTTCGTTTTTTCTCCAAGGCGGTTATAATATATTGTGGGTCACGAATGGGCATAGATCTTTTAAATCTTGGATCTATAATTTCTGGTAATAAACAATCCATAAAGAAAGTACTTAATCTGCTTTCCATTTTTTCTCCCCAAAATTTGTCGTCCCTTTTTATTAATTCTATTTTTAATGGAATTGCTTCACCAAACCAGACGGCAAATATACATACAGTCTTATTGGAAATGTGAAGTTGACCCTGTACTTGATAATACCAGTTGTGATTTGTATTTGTAAAAAAATTTTTTTGTTTTTTATCTTGCTTCCAGAACGTTATTTTTTTTTTTGCTATTGCTTCTTCAAATAGCATCCCACTAGCAGAAATCGGACATTTAATTTCTAATATTGTACTGTCATTTACCAAACCATCTGGGGTGGCTCCTAAGAATGGGAAAATGTCATCAATAAATAATCCACAGTCATCGACGACAATATTTTCTTGAATGCAAAGTTGCCTTTTTGCAACTTGCTCATGGTCCCTACCGTATTGAATAGATTTTATATTATCTAGAGAGCGGCCGTATAATATTGTTTTTACTAAATTAGCACAACTTATGGATTGACTTCGTTTACAGATATTACCAAATAAAGAAGCTGTTAACATGTTTCTTCTGCGTTCCAGCCACTCTCCGCTATCTGACTGTAAGACAGTTCGTCTTTCGACTGCCTTCTTTTCACTTTGTGAAATGTCGAGTAGCTTTAAGAATTCTGCCTTAGCACATTCATATGCATCTTGTTCCATATCCGTTTTTTCACACAATTCGCCATAATGGTTATCAGGTGCTCTTGATTTTGTAAGTAAATTTTTCCCTTGTTTTTTTCTTAAAGATCTTTTATCGTTCGTTTTAGAAGCCATTCTTCTTTTTGTTCTTTTCAATTCTAACCGTTTTAAAAAATTACTAGGACTCCTGTTGAAAATCTGCTTATGTAAAGAATAATAAGGTCGCTTGGAATTGAAAGAAACTACTGCAGCTGCACAACGACCCATATAGGACTGTTTAAAAGAATAATTAATTCTTTTTCCGCCAATAAATTTTGCAATAACTCCATTAAAACTCTCAACAATATTACTGTCTAAACAATATACTAGACTTCGGGCATTACTGACAAGTCGAGAATTAGCATCCATAATTTTTGAAAATATAATATTGCTTTGTAACTGTGGAACGTGATTGTAGTCTAATATTTTATTCGGATCAAGTTTAAATTTGCAGAAGTATGGTAAACAATCTTTATGTTCACCGAAAACATGTTTGGGTCCATTTAATAAATCTTTCCTTAAATCGATAATTTTTTGGTCCAAAGTACTATTTGATTGCATCCTGTAATTTGCAGCTCCGACTACCGCCTTCCTAAGACGAAGTTTGTTGGTTGAAATAATTTTTCTAAACTCCAAAGGAAAGCCGGTATCTTTTGTAATTTTTTCAATTTGATTGCTGTAGTTTCGAATTAAGTGGTTAGAGCATTCAATTTTCTGTACTGTAATATTAGGATACGGGTGACTGTTTCTAATTCTGGCATAAGTACTGGAGTCTCCATCGGCAATGAGGGTTGAATATATAAGACCGTACATACTCATCGATTGTTGGAAGCCGTCTAAAATTGCTTCAGCTTCCATTCCGCTTGAAGAACCAACATAATTTTTAAAGCACATGTGCTCGGGTATAGGAATTTTCAAATTTATAGCTCTTGCGCAGGTTGTACAGTACTTGTTTTTAACTGCCATGTAAATAATTTTTTTTGTGCGGTAACCGATAATCGTAGCAGCTCCTGAGAGGGCAGAATAGTTGGTTTTATAAGATCGCTTGGACCAACACGCATCAGCTACTACAGTGATCATCGGCGTCCCGTTTTCGTCAACATCGCCGCTTTGAATAGCCAGTTTTTTTTCTTCGTCAGCTGCCGCAGCCATACTGGTAAATTTGGTTTTCTCCCACCATTCACAAACCTTCTTATGGCATTTTCCATATCCAGCAATAGATAAGGACGGAACTTCAAGGGTAGCACATAGCTCTTCCATGCCCGAATAACCCGATCCTATGCTCATTAATCCCGATACAAAAGATTCGTTGATGCCAATGCCTTCTTGTAGGCTTTCGGACGTTTTTAGTTTAAAAGTTTTACCACATAGCACGCATTTTAAATTAAAAGTAGAGTTCAAACCATTTCTATTTTCGGAGTTAATTCGCAAATGCTTTAAATTGCAGTTAAAAAGGGAATCATGTTGACTTATACATTGGAGTTGTTTAAAAAAATAATCAAATTGTACTACTCTCCGCCCTTCTACGCAAATATCATCGCTTTCTTCTATCGCCTCTTCAATAATAAGCTCCTGCTCCGATTCTTCACAGCTCCATCCTTGGTCTTCGGTCACAGGTAATTTGGCCAAAGAATTGCTGTTTTTTTGCTCCTAAACAATGTAGAAATAAAAAACTGATTACCATGTTATTCAATCTGATTTTGAGATTATTAGTATAAATTTTGGTAAAATACGAACCTACTATCACGATGTTGGGAACACGTGTCATCAAAATCATAAAAAGGCAAAAAAATTCTCGCCCTTCGACAATATATTTTATAAGGGCTGACGCAGGTGCATGAAAAAAGTGTTCCGATATGTTATGGTTATGAATATACGTAAATAGGTTATGATAAATCGTCTTTTCAAACTTTGACACCTCATATCACAGAACAAGTTAAGTGAAGTTAGAACCCTATCCCAATGAGGTGACAAATAGTAAATGCGAGATATTTGAAGTGCAATAAGTATAAAAGTACCTTTTCGACAGTAGTGGCTGATGTACCAATAAGAATATCCTCGTGCTCTAAATCTTCCAAGTTTGGTCCTCTGTGTGCAATATTTACGGTAGGCTCATTTGGTTCTATCGTATGTTGCTGTATTTTTTCCTAAATAAAAAAGCAAAAAAAAAACATTAAGGAATAAAGATTAAAAATCCCCCCCCCCCCCTCCCGGGACTCCAACGCACTCAAATTCATTCGTTACTTGAAGCATACCTTGTTTGGAGTATTTTTTCCGGCTGCCATAGATAAATCATGTTTTGATCTACGAAGAGAAAAATAATATTATTATTTGGAACTTTACAACACAACACATATATTCTTCCATCTGGAAAATCATTACTTTTGGTGTGCCTCAGGGGTCCATTTTGGGTCCTTTGCTTTTCTCTATCTATATAAATGATATTACGACATGTTTTCACAACGCTCAAATTTTACTATTTGCCGACGATATGAAGATATACCTTCCTATAAGCTCCCATGACTGTTCTGTGCGTTTACAAGAAGATCTTGACCGACTGACGGATTACTGTCTCAGAAATAAGCTTTTTATCAATATTTCCAAATGTTGCAAAGTCACATTCACACGTAACCATATAAAAATACTGCATGAATACACCATTTCTGGATCGCTGTTAACAAATAAAGATTATATACGTGACCTCGGGGTTATTTTGGACTCTAAACTTACCTTTGATAAACACGTTGATAATATTGTCACCAAAGCAACAAAGAGTCTAGGCTTTGTACTGAGAACATGCAAATTTTTCAAAAACACTAAGATTTACAATTACAATTCACATGTTCGTCCTCACCTGGAATACTGTTCACAGGTTTGGAACTCGCGCTATATTGTTTATTTTAACAGGTTAGAAAGAGTTCAGAAGCGATTTCTCAAATTCCTCAATTTTAAATCATTCAACATATACAATTCTTACGACGAAATCGAGAAACATTTTCGAATCTCGAAACTGCTCGTTAGGAGGCTTGTCGCTGATCAGATGCTCCTGTACAAAATTATTAACTCAAAAGTTGACTGCCCGGAGCTGCTAAATAAAATAAATTTCCACACGCCGACTCGATATAGCAGACAAAATACCCTTTTCTACATTGATAGATGCAACACTAATTCCAACCAAAATGAATTTTAAATTGCTGCTTAGTTCTGTTTTTATTTTTTCTGTTTTTCTTAAATTTTCTAGTTTACATTCAGATACTTTTATGTTTCTAAATACCTATCTGTGAACATTAATAATTGGTCTGTTTTTTTGCCATCCTCTTATGTATATTTTATTACTAAGACTGTTTATGTTCCTTAAATAAATAAATATAGAATATCTTTGATTTGACAATGTGTGAATGATTACGTGTACGCAGAAAGGCGATATTTTTGTTAATTTCCTTTCAAAGTTTTTTTTGTCCGTTTCTCCAACACCATTTACACATTATTGACTTCATTTGAAATTTTAGATTAAAATATATAAACGGCAATAAACTTTTTATACATGATCCTTATACTAATCCTATCCTCAGAGCACGTGTTCCACTCCTAACAAACAGTGCCCCCTGGTGTACCGGTCTCACCGGGACAGGAGTGCTTCTGGCTGGGGTGGTATAATCGTATCGTATCGTATCGTATGATCCTTATACTGATAATAATGTAACTAATTTCTACTAAGTAAAAAAAGTAAAACAAAAAAAAAAACTAAGTAAAAAAACATCCCATTAATTAAGAAATGTATTGCCATGGCCAATCAGAACTCAAGAAATTAAAACCAAAATTTTGTATTTTTACATAATTCTACCCCATAACTCCCCTTTAGCAATGTAGGGTAATTATTGTATTAATTACCAAACACTGTGTACATAAAAACCGATTACACTCTCAGATTAGCGTTGATTTGTACAAACACAGTTATAATATATGTGGCTTGACGTATTTCAGCCTATTGCTCGCCATATATTCCAATAAGGAATGTACGGCGAGCGATATGCCGAAATACCCCACGCCACGTATATTGTAGCTATGTGTGTGTACACAGCTTAAAGACAATGAATTCTCACACATACTTGCAAAACGTGCACCTGCCACATGAAGTTTGTCCTAACGGTTTCGGAATTGGAATGCATACGCAAGTTAAATGTTATATTTTAAGTGTCTGGAACAAAATGGCAGTTGAAAAAATACAGTTTGTCAAAATTTACACCAAAAAAGAGAATTTTCGAGTACTTACTGTTTTTGTAGCTTCCTGAGATTATTGCAGTGCTTCAAGTGATTGGGTATTCTATTTTTAGAGCCATTAACAATGCGTTTTGATGGCATTTTTTAAATATATACGCTAACAAACAAGGAGCGTATAGTTTCGTTACTTGCCGACGGGAGATTCTAGCCCGGAATGAATGACGAGCTGTGAAATGTGTTAGAATTTCGTAAAAAAGGAAGTATTTATTTAATTGTTAAATCCACAGATATCATAACGAGAATAAGAGGCCGTACTTTTATAGATGTATGTATTATGTATATATTTTAAATTAAAAATATTGTATAAAATCATTATTAAGGCGATAAACATAGACTGAAGTTTTAAAAGCGGGTTGTATGGTGTATCAATGTTTTTATTTTTCATGGTCGAATGCCTACATCAATTACAAAAAAAAATAAGCAGATTGAAAAATAAAAGTCCATTATTTGGTAACAAAAAATATCAAGTCTGAGAATGACACACGAAAGGTAGTATTAAGCCGTTTTAGAGAGCCGTTTTTCAGCAAATTACAATTCTGCCCCTATAATATGCTCTTAATTCATGAAAAATTTGTGCCCATTTCAACAATGTCACGGCCAATAGGCACAATCAAAACATATTTTCTTTTTATGGGATTATGCGTTGTAAAAAATGTTTGCAGCTTATTAATATAAATCTTATTTGATTTGCAACAAAATAAACAATGAAATGAGAATTCTTGCTTTTCATTGGGTCAAATTTTTATTAATTATTCCACTAACAGCCACACGTTTAAGATGAGCTTCCATCTGCCACCGGTAAATACCGGTGGTCCGGCTCGCGCAACGGATTTTTCTATGTAAATATATATAAAAATCCGTTGCGTGCGTCGACACCGGTAAATACCGACAGTCCAGCTCGCGCAACGGATTTTTCTATGTAAATATATAGAAAAATCCGTTGCGTGCCGTGCATGCGTTGCGGCCGGCGCGGGTATATAGACGCTTACCATTAGGCTCAGATAATGGAAATTACACTTCATTTCAACAATTACTACAAGAAACAACTATGTACATATTTATGTGCACGAAATAGGTTATTAGTTTCTTAGTTCTCCTACCATACCTTAACAAACAAGTAATCATATTTCTTTAATCCCACAGGAATCACCCTCTCTGAGTACTTCCGTGACATGGGTTACAACGTGTCCATGATGGCCGATTCCACCTCCCGTTGGGCCGAGGCTCTTCGTGAGATCTCTGGTCGTCTTGCTGAGATGCCCGCCGATTCCGGCTACCCCGCGTACCTGGGAGCCCGTCTGGCCTCCTTCTACGAGAGGGCCGGCAGAGTCAAGTGCCTGGGTAACCCCGACCGTGAAGGTGAGATGATGTTTTTTTAACACAATATCTTGTTATTTAGTCCCCGACTGTAAGATGATATCGCTCATGTTACTGCATACATATTATAAGCTAATAATTTCAAATTTGTACTTTTTTTGAGCTTTCATTTGAATAGCACAAGCCGCATTGGTTGTGCTTTTCAAATTTTTAAATCTGTAGATTGCTTATACTGCTTGTAAAGTCAATACCTCAAATTAACCGTCCCCAGTAGTTATATAAGCAAGCAAGATCACATATAATAATAATAATATTTGGATGACTTGTATAGCGCCGTTTTTGTGAAAAATCACCTCAAGGGCGCTGTGAAGTTTTTTTGTCCCTCCTTGACATTTTTACAAATGTTCCTTCCGCGGTATTGGATTTACTCTGACGCAATGCATTTTTATAATTGGGTTCAACTTTAATATATCTGGGATATCTGCCGAGCGATTCCGTATCTTTTGTGGAATTGTTATTAGATAGCGGACGTAATCTCCTGTCAGATTTGCTTTTTCTATGAACAACGTACATTAAATGAATAAATAATCATGCATACTTGCAGGAATTCATGTTTAAATCGATCTAAACTAAAATATGTGAACTAAAATAGTAAAAATCAAAAATCTGACAGGAGATAACGTCCGTTATCCAATAACGATCCCACAAAAGATAAAGAATCGTTCGGCTGGTTATTTAGCCTCAGAGATCTATGGGTGCACCTAAACTCTGCTAAAAATCTCACAGCGCTGTTGTCATCTTGTTAAAAACTTTGATTTTTCATAAAAAAGACAGTGACAAGAAATATTGCAAATCAATAAACTTTCAGCCTCAAAGGTTTTAGTAACCACCAATGCAAAAATCTCTTGGCGAAATCATCAGATTATAACTCTCCAGATACAGATGATTCCATACATAATCAGAATAGTCAAAAATGTCTCACATAACTTACGTTCAAAGTATCTTTTACCAATCAGAACTTTACATATCCAAAGATTACTTGGATGGTATGAAGTAAGTTTATTCCTTTA
The DNA here is from genome assembly GCA_917563855.2 of Limnephilus lunatus. Lineage (NCBI taxonomy): Eukaryota > Metazoa > Arthropoda > Insecta > Trichoptera > Limnephilidae > Limnephilus > Limnephilus lunatus. The sequence goes on along the minus strand of OU830602.1, from coordinate 74,773,427 downwards.
CCGTTCACCAAATATGGTTTTAAAATAAATGATTTGATTGACAGGCTCCGTGTCCATTGTGGGAGCCGTATCCCCACCCGGTGGTGACTTCTCCGATCCTGTCACCTCCGCCACCCTGGGTATTGTGCAGGTGTTCTGGGGTCTCGACAAGAAACTGGCCCAGAGGAAGCACTTCCCCTCAATCAACTGGCTCATCTCCTACAGGTCGGTACCTACATACATCTAAATTTGTTAATGTGCCTGAAATATCCCCTGTTTTTTATTTAAGGAAGTTATTCTGAAGTTTCCTTTTTAATGAAAATGTTAAATTTAAACAGCCTTACTCATAATGAAACCCTACCACGACTCTACCGAGTCGCGGTAACTACACAGGGGGGTACACTACACCTCTCAGAGTAAAAATCTTTACTCATCTTCATAATGTTACTCGACAGCTGTTATGATTTTTTGCGGTAGCAACACTCTGTTCCAAAGCTGAAAAACGCGGTAAATTTGGCATTGCGCGGCGTGTTGCCAACTTCACTTTTATTCATACGTCAACAGAACAGAACAGCGTCAAGCGTCCAACATATTCGAATTCCTTATTTTAATATGTGTGCAGTCGATGGCACCTATTATTCCGGGAAAACGTTTTATTGCTTGGAAATTTGCAACTGTTGCTTGTTGTTCTTCAATACTTTGTGGCATTTTAATGTACTGTGGAGCAAGGCGGGCAAATGCAGTTGCAACCCTTTTAGCTATACGGGACATTGTTTGTTGGCTAAATCCGTGTATGTCGGCTTAATCATTCTGTATCTGCAAAAAAAAATGTTATAAAAAAATAATAACAATAAAGCCTGTTTGGTTAACGATTTCGTTGATTTGTTTCACAAGAACGTAGGTAATTATAAACACTGTCTCACCTCGTTTCTACCCCAGTATCGTATGGCACAAAGAACTTGGAGATCGGTAGATATTTTGCCACCCCGTTTATTGTTCACATCCAAGTACGGCCGCACCAAATCAATCAAACGTCTCATATTAACTTTTGTAAATCTATATTTAGACCTAAAATCTCCTTCCGTAAGTGCCACAAATGGATCGTACCTTTTTTTGTACCTTTTCGGTAGCCGTGGTACACGAATGCCGCGAATACGGTCAATATTTGCCAATGCTCCATTTAAAACGTCAAGATTCTCGTAAAAGTTCGCCATTTCGAAAGTTACAACGCCGTGGTACTGAGTTAACCCTGGTGACCGGTCGGTTTAAATTCTGACAGCTACTACAACTCCCCGTACAGCGACGCGGGTAAGAAAACACGGATGCGCGCCATGTTGAGTAACAATATCACCTACCGCGGCCTTGCTCTCGTGGTTGTATCTTATTTTGTGATTATGAGTAACACTAAAAGAGTTCATAGTGACAGTCAGTAAAGTTAGTTTTTCGATATCTCGAAAAATGGCAAAGATATTACCTTTCAAGTTAAACACAGGTAAAACATACAAACCTGTCTCGCAATGTCACATGAGACAATTCATGATTCAAATGGTAGTTCTGCTGCGCCAGTCATTGTGTGTACCTTAATATCAAATTGGCTGGCCGCAAATATCAACCTTTTGACGGCTTATGGCTTTGGTATTTTCTTATGTCTTATGTATGCCAACAGCCATTGTTCCAATCCTGTTGAGTCGAAACTTTGGCTCAACACTCCCCAAATATACAAATACATACACTCTTCCCAATGCAACTTTCCGACCAACAGGCGAATCGAGCGTTACTTAACAAATTACTTAGCTCATTGGAGACTCAGATTGATGGATCCAAAAATTGGGAACAACGGCCGTTAAAGTTCTGTCCTTAGCATTCTCTAATTAATATGATAAGTTTGTAAATCACATGAAATTTCTTTGTAGGAGACAACCTGTTGGAGATTTCACCAATTAGAAAAAAATATATCTAAAGTAAAAATGCTCAGTAGAGTTATATAATAAGCTGGTCACATGAAATCCCCTGCACCTTTTAAATTGGACATTAGCATTAGTTCTGAAGTGGCGCGGGACTCGGTTGCTCCGAAGTGTGCATGTGGGAGGCACTATTGAAATTAATAGGCCTCTCTTATCTTCTTATTTTTACAAAATCCTCTTGAACTTAAAAGTTTTCAATTTGTTAATAGAGAAGTCCAGTCCATTTTTTTTATTTTTTTTTATGATAAATGACCTTCTAACTTAAATTACTGCATATTTTTTTTTTTTTTTAGATTTAGTTTGAATAGTTAAAATAATTTTCAAAGTTTTAATTTTTGGAGATCCCTCGAAAACACCCATATCTATGGTGAATTTTGTGACGTCATCTACTAAAATAACGATTCACTATTTTATGATTGTTATGTTGGTTTTCTTGAATCTCACATAGATTTGCGCAGGCGCGCGGCCATCTTGTTTATTATAACGCGTTGATTGGCTAATGGCTTATTTATTGCAAATGGCGAAATCAAATTCTTTGCAAAACAATGAATGACGTTGATGAATTTTACTTACAGTAATGTTTTTGATGATAATTTTCGTTTAAATGATTAATTCACTGTGATATTAGTGTAATTCAACATAAGTACCAATGCTGCCTTTACTTTTTTTCAGTTTTAGTCCTTAAATAATGTTTTGTTAGTGATTTAGTTTCGTTCGGTTTTTAGGTTACTGACATTACATAATCAAAGGTTACTTCTCTATAATTTTTATGACTTTTCCGGGTGAATTTAATAAAACTTCCATAAAAGTTATATTATTTGATAATGTAAAAGCCTTATGCATGTGTAAATAAATACAAATTCGAGAAATCAACGCATTAATTGCGTAAAACCGAGTCCAAGATGTCGGATTTTTTCAGTTATTTTTTCGGAATTATTATAATATTTTTTTATCCTTTTTAATTGTATGAACGAGATAAAAAGTGAAGTGACAGTTTTATTCCAAATTCATAAAGTAAGAGGACTGTATTTTTTAAATTTTGAATTTTCCTAATTTTTTCGACCATTTAATAGAATATGTTTACAGTCGGCTGTTTTTTTTTAAATTTTTTCATTTTGAAACTTAAAATACTGCATTTTTCAAACACAATCGTATATGTCAGATACAAAAATCTAAAAGGCAATTCTATTAACTTTCTATAAAGGTATATGCTTTTAGGACATCTTCAAAAATAAGAAATATATAGAACATTCGCTTGTGTCATACCTAAATTCCCATATAAATGACGTATAGCATAAATAAACCAGTCATTACCGTGATTACTATTGTGACGTCACCATAACAGCATTACACAGCATACCAACCTGACGCTGTGTTTTAACGAGAATATTAAAAATGCACTTTTTAATATTTTTTTAAAAACTGTACGTTTAATATTATTAAATAAAAGTTATATATTCAGAATCAGCGTTTATTGGTCTATATGAACATATTTTTTTAAAGCCATAATATTTTTCACTGGAGTTCCTTATTCTCTTTTTGCAGGATTTATTAACCTTGATATGTTTTTTTTTGCTTCAGTAAATACATGCGTGCGCTTGATGACTTCTATGACAAGAACTTCCAGGAATTCGTGCCCCTTAGGACCAAGGTAAGAAGTAACTTAAGAGCACTAGCAGATGAGAGACTTTAGTTGCGGAGATAGTTGCATTGTCGCGGTTGCGGCATAAAAATCTGTATTTTTTTAAATTTGAAATAGTTTTCCAACAGTGTACGCAATTGACGGCCTCAGATTGAGAAGAATGAGATGTTCAATGGAGAGGAGGCAATTTTAGATAACACGTGGTAGAAGAGAGGATATGTATTTGTTTAGAGAGGGCCAATGTTGTGAAATACAAATTTATGTGTAATGAACTATAGATAATATCCCCCTTGTAATAACAGAATGAAGTGTACATGCTTATGTGATCTTTCAACCTTTGCTGCTATTGTTACAATAGTTGTACAAATTCCAAATTGAATTGTATTTACCCAACCTAATTGAAGATAGTTAATTGAGTCCATATAACCGGTTTTGATTCTCAAACTAATTGATTACAATTGCGATCAATGGCTGAATGAGTCATTCCTATCAAATAATTGACTCTTGTGTTTGTTTGTTTTATCAGGTCAAGGAGATCCTTCAGGAAGAAGAGGACCTGTCAGAAATTGTCCAGCTGGTAGGTAAGGCTTCCCTGGCCGAGACAGACAAGATCACGCTTGAGGTTGCCAAGCTCCTCAAGGACGATTTCCTGCAACAAAACAGGTATGTACCAACACGGGCTCTCAAGTGATATTCGCTTGACCCTTTATCTCAACCTTATAAGATTATCCATCCGGATATATTGTAACTGCCACCGCATAACTTTCATTGGGTCTGCCCCTTTGATAGTCCGTTAGGTATCTCGGTCATGCTCTGCACTCTTCCAGGCCAAATCTCCCCTTGTTTCTATTATATATGAGGGTGCTCAAATGAATAGTTTCCAAATATGAGATTGCGAGCATCATATTGCAATGTCTTATTACTAGGGGTACTTAAATTTCGCAAATAAAAAATCGTGATTTCGCATTTAAAAAAACTCAAAATAGAAAATTTCGCATTTATTTCGCAAAAAAAAATACAAAGTTAAAAACTCAATTAAAGGCTAGCATTGTTGTAATTTCTACATTTTTATCTTTCATTGTTTGCCTGCGATCAGTTACCACAATGTTGTAGATACTAAAGTACCTCTCGGCATCAACACTATTGACAGGGCAGTTGAGACATTGAATAGCTGCTTTTGCAAATCCAGGGTAGCAAGATTTTGATGCAACTAAAACTTGCATTACTTCCACAGGAGCTTCTTGGCCGACCAATCGAAGTAATTGTCTGTGAAAATGAGAGTACCCGTCAATTAGTTCTTCTTGTGGTACACTTTTGAAAAACGGAATTTTTGCGAAGTTTTCCACTATGGAATTTGAATTGACAGAAGAAGACGGCACATTTGCTGCTTCCGATGGACAAAATAATCTGCCAATGTGCTTGTAGCACTCATTTGTTGGATTCGGCCCCATGTGTACCAACAATTTATCCAAGCTCTTTTGAGCTGCTGTCTTCAACATCATGCTGTGATCGATAGAATTTTCGGTTCACATTGTTGTAATAATTGTTAGCGCGTCTGATCAACATTTAAAAGCACGTAACGTAAAAAGGTGCGAAAGTATTTAATTTTAAAATTTCGCTTTTATCGCAAATAAAATGCAGATTTAGCTTTTATCGCATCTATTTCGTAAAAACGAAATTTACGTACCCCTACTTATTACCCCCTCGGGCTTGGTTTTTGGGAACACCTAATACAGGTCTCATAGAAATCGTTGTGCCTCCCTTACTGTCATGGTGAGAAATATTATCTAAACGGTGTTAGAAAGAGAAAATACCACGCTGTGTATTAAAATATAAAAGTTAACCATTGTAAATTAAAATGTAAACCTCTATGAAACCACTTTCTGAGTTTCTGACCGGAATTTGAAAAAATATTATAAATTTTGTGAATTTTTTATGAATTATTTTTACATGAAACGTGAAAAAAGTGAGGGGACAATATGTTTATAATGCATTTGTATAATAAAATGTGTATGTGTTCTTTTTCCTTATCAGTATTTTTAGTTAGAAAAAACAAAATTATTTGTTTAACAGTCATTAAAACCCTCATTAAAAGATAGTTTTATACCCCAGAAGAAAGAAATTCGCAGCTTTGTGTCTTGCTTTTTCATCTTTTTCTGTAGCCAAATTTGACAAAGGAAACTGATTAATTTTATCAAATTGTATTTAATTACGACTTTTTAAATTGTCATCTTATTGATTATTTACCATTTTCATTACAGTTACTCCACCTACGATCGTTTCTGCCCCTTCTACAAGACCGTGGGTATGCTGCGCAACATGATCGCCTTCTACGACATGTCTCGTCACGCCGTGGAGTCAACCGCACAGTCGGAGAACAAAATCACGTGGAACGTCATCCGAGACTCCATGGGCAACATCCTGTACCAGCTCAGTTCCATGAAGTTCAAGGTTTGTCACATTTACCACTGTTAACCCCTCTAGGGCCAGGCGTATTTGCGAAATTAGCTTTTTCCCACTCCGGAAACAAATCGTAAAAAAATATATTTATACGAAAATGAACTGATTTTTTTATTTCTACACAAACCTGAATAGACACCCTACGTGAAAAAAAACAATCCAAGGGTGTTTTCGAACAAGTTATGACATTGTTACGTTTTTGAAAATGTTAAATATTTACGTTTTCAAAGTTTACCCATACAAAATGACAGTTGAAGTGACGCCGAGGTCGCCAAGATAATTTTTGTAATTTATTCCGAGAGGCTAGGCGCTATGCGGCTTTTTGTTACGTCAAGACCGAGAATGGCCCAAACCATTCAGACCTTGTTCTTCATACAATTTCTTTATGCATAAGGGTCAAAATCGCATCCAAAAAAGTTTTTTTTAAAATTTCTACCGCGGCCATATATGGCCTATCGGCAATTTAGTGGTTAAAAATATTGGTAGTTGAAATACTAATTTAACTAGCTGATACATGATCTCTTAGTCTTAAAACCCAACTAATTAAAAATCAACATCCACAAGTAGCCAAAAGATCATGCCGACATTTATTACCCTTTTTACTTTAACAACACCAGGACACTGGCTTTTCTAAATTCCCCGATAAATATTCTGATCTGGGAGACATAAATATATACATAATTAATCATAATGAGTAAAACCTCGAATTGTAATATTTAAATTAAATGAAGACAATATTAACGAAACTCAATGTTTGAAAATCGAAAATCTGAAAACAGAAAAATCATAAAAAGATGTGGTCACATCTAGGACTCGAACCCAGGACCTACGCCTTGCCGGGGCGGAGCTCTACCAACTGAGCTAATGTGTTCCCATCCGATTTGGTCATATTTAACTGTATCATACTTTGACTAAGAACTACCAACATTATCTTCTTGCAATCATACATAAAGATAGCAGCCAACAGGGCCTCAGCATGGGTAAGCCACCCAGTGAGGCCAACATTATTAATTATACTATAAAATATTGCATCAAAATATGCATTAAGAAAATAACGATAATGTTGGTATGTTTAGTCAATTAATGATACAAACACCTTTAGCTAACACTGTAAAGAGAGTGTGCAATGATGAAACTTGACAGTTGTCATCTTATTATAAACCTCCATTAATAACAAGTTGGCAAGCGACTGCTATTGAAGCCAGTCTTATTTCTTTACGCCCACCATTTGGCGACATACACTGCTGTGCTGACTTATCGTTGTTGAATGTACTAATGATGTGTATTTTGGTTTGTCATTCCAGGACCCCGTGAAGGACGGAGAAGCTAAGATCAAGGCCGACTTCGAGCAGCTGCACGAAGACATGCAGCAAGCGTTCCGCAACCTGGAAGACTAGACTACGCACTTAGTCCTACGGCTTTGTAATATATCATCTTATCCTTTTGAATCCGTGCCTCGCTTTAAGCCACTCCATCCTATCGCATACACTACACCGGACAGTTGACGGGGTTGCCTTAACGAGGCATCTTACTTGTGCCGTTTATTTGATTGCATAAACGTTTGTTCATCATTCATGTTGTTGTTGTTAAAGGTTATCGATTGTATAATTATATTTATCCTAGTACTAATTAACCAGAATGAAACTAAAAGTATTATTGTTTTTTTTTTAAGGTGCATGCGACTCCATCAAACAACTTTCAGTGCTTTATTTTATTAATTTATAAAATATTTGTAGCTTTCTATTGTATGTGATGTAGTGTGAATTTCCTGTTTGTCGTTCACATTGGGATGTGTAGAAAAGGTACACAGTAATAACATCCTAGGCCCCCGGGTTGCAGTGATTGCTTACCCGGGTTGGAATGTGTGTTGGGATTATATTGTAAAACATATTATTTGCTTGAACGTTTTGACAAGTAAATTGAGACAATACCTATGTGTTATTTGAATAACGTAGCAGCTTATGTATTATATTAAATGCAATATTTACTAACTCACTTTCCTTTGTGAATATTTGTCCCCCGTTGCATTCCAGATGATTATACTAAGTATTTATACACCTTGGGAAAACATTTATACTATTTTATTGTATACATATTATTTTGATTCGGTTAGCAGTAGAGACTCCCGGCTAAATCCAATTCAGAAAGCCTCGAGTCGTTACCCAGAGAGAGTACACGCTTGAATTATATTATGAACTTATTTTAGCTGAACGTATTTTCGTGTTAAAAATAAATATCTACAAATAATATATAAATTATATTGTCCGATGTACAAAGTCTGTTGTACATCTGGTAATCACTAAAATCATTTCTTTTGTATAATATACACTTCTTTACTTCTTAGAATTTATTGACGTTAAGATTTTTTCATATATTTTCCTTTGTTTTAAATGTACAGGCCTACATTTAAATGATATTCTAGATGTCAATATAAACATATATAATTGTATAAATAGTTCATAGATTGTTTGAAAAAAGTAATACTGTTAAAATGTTCAATAAATACAGTATGTTCATTAATTGTGTTGTAATTTTTTACCGATCATCAGACCATTTCCTATTCCTAAGCAAATATTATTTTCATATTGTTCATCCTGAAGCGGATTGAAGAAAAAGTATAATCTAACCTTATCCACCCACCTCTGACAAAACTCGCATTCCAGAATATTCATTCCATCCTGAAGCGGATTGAAGAAAAAGTATAATCTAACCTTATCCACCCACCTCTGACAAAACTCGCATTCCAGAATATTCATTCCATCCTGAAGCGGATTGAAGAAAAAGTATAATCTAACCTTATCCACCCACCTCTGACAAAACTCGCATTCCAGAATATTTATTCCATCCTGAAGCGGATTGAAGAAAAAGTATAATCTAACCTTATCCACCCACCTCTGACAAAACTCGCATTCCAGAATATTCATTCCATCCTGAAGCGGATTGAAGAAAAAGTATAATCTAACCTTATCCACCCACCTCTGACAAAACTCGCATTCCAGAATATTCATTCCATCCTGAAGCGGATTGAAGAAAAAGTATAATCTAACCTTATCCACCCACCTCTGACAAAACTCGCATTCCAGAATATTCATTCCATCCTGAAGCGGATTGAAGAAAAAGTATAATCTAACCTTATCCACCCACCTCTGACAAAACTCGCATTCCAGAATATTCATTCCATCCTGAAGCGGATTGAAGAAAAAGTATAATCTAACCTTATCCACCCACCTCTGACAAAACTCGCATTCCAGAATATTCATTCCATCCTGAAGCGGATTGAAGAAAAAGTATAATCTAACCTTATCCACCCACCTCTGACAAAACTCGCATTCCAGAATATTCATTCCATCCTGAAGCGGATTGAAGAAAAAGTATAATCTAACCTAATCCACCCACCTCTGACAAAACTCGCATTCCAGAATATTCATTCCATCCTGAAGCGGATTGAAGAAAAAGTATAATCTAACCTAATCCACCCACCTCTGACAAAACTCGCATTCCAGAATATTCATTCCATCCTGAAGCGGATTGAAGAAAAAGTATAATCTAACCTTATCCACCCACCTCTGACAAAACTCGCATTCCAGAATATTCATTCCATCCTGAAGCGGATTGAAGAAAAAGTATAATCTAACCTTATCCACCCACCTCTGACAAAACTCGCATTCCAGAATATTCATTCCATCCTGAAGCGGATTGAAGAAAAAGTATAATCTAACCTTATCCACCCACCTCTGACAAAACTCGCATTCCAGAATATTCATTCCATCCTGAAGCGGATTGAAGAAAAAGTATAATCTAACCTTATCCACCCACCTCTGACAAAACTCGCATTCCAGAATATTCATTCCATCCTGAAGCGGATTGAAGAAAAAGTATAATCTAACCTTATCCACCCACCTCTGACAAAACTCGCATTCCAGAATATTTATTCCATCCTGAAGCGGATTGAAGAAAAAGTATAATCTAACCTTATCCACCCACCTCTGACAAAACTCGCATTCCAGAATATTCATTCCATCCTGAAGCGGATTGAAGAAAAAGTATAATCTAACCTTATCCACCCACCTCTGACAAAACTCGCATTCCAGAATATTCATTCCATCCTGAAGCGGATTGAAGAAAAAGTATAATCTAACCTTATCCACCCACCTCTGACAAAACTCGCATTCCAGAATATTCATTCCATCCTGAAGCGGATTGAAGAAAAAGTATAATCTAACCTTATCCACCCACCTCTGACAAAACTCGCATTCCAGAATATTCATTCCATCCTGAAGCGGATTGAAGAAAAAGTATAATCTAACCTTATCCACCCACCTCTGACAAAACTCGCATTCCAGAATATTCATTCCATCCTGAAGCGGATTGAAGAAAAAGTATAATCTAACCTTATCCACCCACCTCTGACAAAACTCGCATTCCAGAATATTCATTCCATCCTGAAGCGGATTGAAGAAAAAGTATAATCTAACCTAATCCACCCACCTCTGACAAAACTCGCATTCCAGAATATTCATTCCATCCTGAAGCGGATTGAAGAAAAAGTATAATCTAACCTAATCCACCCACCTCTGACAAAACTCGCATTCCAGAATATTCATTCCATCCTGAAGCGGATTGAAGAAAAAGTATAATCTAACCTAATCCACCCACCTCTGACAAAACTCGCATTCCAGAATATTCATTCCATCCTGAAGCGGATTGAAGAAAAAGTATAATCTAACCTTATCCACCCACCTCTGACAAAACTCGCATTCCAGAATATTCATTCCATCCTGAAGCGGATTGAAGAAAAAGTATAATCTAACCTTATCCACCCACCTCTGACAAAACTCGCATTCCAGAATATTCATTCCATCCTGAAGCGGATTGAAGAAAAAGTATAATCTAACCTTATCCACCCACCTCTGACAAAACTCGCATTCCAGAATATTCATTCCATCCTGAAGCGGATTGAAGAAAAAGTATAATCTAACCTTATCCACCCACCTCTGACAAAACTCGCATTCCAGAATATTCATTCCATCCTGAAGCGGATTGAAGAAAAAGTATAATCTAACCTTATCCACCCACCTCTGACAAAACTCGCATTCCAGAATATTCATTCCATCCTGAAGCGGATTGAAGAAAAAGTATAATCTAACCTTATCCACCCACCTCTGACAAAACTCGCATTCCAGAATATTCATTCCATCCTGAAGCGGATTGAAGAAAAAGTATAATCTAACCTTATCCACCCACCTCTGACAAAACTCGCATTCCAGAATATTCATTCCATCCTGAAGCGGATTGAAGAAAAAGTATAATCTAACCTTATCCACCCACCTCTGACAAAACTCGCATTCCAGAATATTCATTCCATCCTGAAGCGGATTGAAGAAAAAGTATAATCTAACCTTATCCACCCACCTCTGACAAAACTCGCATTCCAGAATATTCATTCCATCCTGAAGCGGATTGAAGAAAAAGTATAATCTAACCTTATCCACCCACCTCTGACAAAACTCGCATTCCAGAATATTCATTCCATCCTGAAGCGGATTGAAGAAAAAGTATAATCTAACCTTATCCACCCACCTCTGACAAAACTCGCATTCCAGAATATTCATTCCATCCTGAAGCGGATTGAAGAAAAAGTATAATCTAACCTTATCCACCCACCTCTGACAAAACTCGCATTCCAGAATATTCATTCCATCCTGAAGCGGATTGAAGAAAAAGTATAATCTAACCTAATCCACCCACCTCTGACAAAACTCGCATTCCAGAATATTCATTCCATCCTGAAGCGGATTGAAGAAAAAGTATAATCTAACCTTATCCACCCACCTCTGACAAAACTCGCATTCCAGAATATTCATTCCATCCTGAAGCGGATTGAAGAAAAAGTATAATCTAACCTTATCCACCCACCTCTGACAAAACTCGCATTCCAGAATATTCATTCCATCCTGAAGCGGATTGAAGAAAAAGTATAATCTAACCTTATCCACCCACCTCTGACAAAACTCGCATTCCAGAATATTCATTCCATCCTGAAGCGGATTGAAGAAAAAGTATAATCTAACCTTATCCACCCACCTCTGACAAAACTCGCATTCCAGAATATTCATTCCATCCTGAAGCGGATCGAAGAAAAAGTATAATCTAACCTTATCCACCCACCTCTGACAAAACTCGCATTCCAGAATATTCATTCCATCCTGAAGCGGATCGAAGAAAAAGTATAATCTAACCTTATCCACCCACCTCTGACAAAACTCGCATTCCAGAATATTCATTCCATCCTGAAGCGGATCGAAGAAAAAGTATAATCTAACCTTATCCACCCACCTCTGACAAAACTCGCATTCCAGAATATTCATTCCATCCTGAAGCGGATCGAAGAAAAACTATAATCTAACCTTATCCACCCACCTCTGACAAAACTCGCATTCCAGAATATTCATTCCATCCTGAAGCGGATTGAAGAAAAAGTATAATCTAACCTTATCCACCCACCTCTGACAAAACTCGCATTCCAGAATATTCATTCCATCCTGAAGCGGATTGAAGAAAAAGTATAATCTAACCTTATCCACCCACCTCTGACAAAACTCGCATTCCAGAATATTCATTCCATCCTGAAGCGGATTGAAGAAAAAGTATAATCTAACCTTATCCACCCACCTCTGACAAATCTCGCATTCCAGAATATTCATTCCATCCTGAAGCGGATTGAAGAAAAAGTATAATCTAACCTTATCCACCCACCTCTGACAAAACTCCCATTCCAGAATATTCATTCCATCCTGAAGCGGATTGAAGAAAAAGTATAATCTAACCTTATCCACCCACCTCTGACAAAACTCGCATTCCAGAATATTCATTCCATCCTGAAGCGGATTGAAGAAAAAGTATAATCTAACCTTATCCACCCACCTCTGACAAAACTCCCATTCCAGAATATTCATTCCATCCTGAAGCGGATTGAAGAAAAAGTATAATCTAACCTTATCCACCCACCTCTGACAAAACTCGCATTCCAGAATATTCATTCCATCCTGAAGCGGATTGAAGAAAAAGTATAATCTAACCTTATCCACCCACCTCTGACAAAACTCGCATTCCAGAATATTCATTCCATCCTGAAGCGGATCGAAGAAAAAGTATAATCTAACCTTATCCACCCACCTCTGACAAAACTCGCATTCCAGAATATTCATTCCATCCTGAAGCGGATTGAAGAAAAAGTATAATCTAACCTTATCCACCCACCTCTGACAAAACTCGCATTCCAGAATATTCATTCCATCCTGAAGCGGATTGAAGAAAAAGTATAATCTAACCTTATCCACCCACCTCTGACAAAACTCGCATTCCAGAATATTCATTCCATCCTGAAGCGGATTGAAGAAAAAGTATAATCTAACCTTATCCACCCACCTCTGACAAATCTCGCATTCCAGAATATTCATTCCATCCTGAAGCGGATTGAAGAAAAAGTATAATCTAACCTTATCCACCCACCTCTGACAAAACTCCCATTCCAGAATATTCATTCCATCCTGAAGCGGATTGAAGAAAAAGTATAATCTAACCTTATCCACCCACCTCTGACAAAACTCGCATTCCAGAATATTCATTCCATCCTGAAGCGGATTGAAGAAAAAGTATAATCTAACCTTATCCACCCACCTCTGACAAAACTCCCATTCCAGAATATTCATTCCATCCTGAAGCGGATTGAAGAAAAAGTATAATCTAACCTTATCCACCCACCTCTGACAAATCTCGCATTCCAGAATATTCATTCCATCCTGAAGCGGATTGAAGAAAAAGTATAATCTAACCTTATCCACCCACCTCTGACAAAACTCGCATTCCAGAATATTCATTCCATCCTGAAGCGGATTGAAGAAAAAGTATAATCTAACCTTATCCACCCACCTCTGACAAAACTCCCATTCCAGAATATTCATTCCATCCTGAAGCGGATTGAAGAAAAAGTATAATCTAACCTTATCCACCCACCTCTGACAAAACTCGCATTCCAGAATATTCATTCCATCCTGAAGCGGATTGAAGAAAAAGTATAATCTAACCTTATCCACCCACCTCTGACAAAACTCGCATTCCAGAATATTCATTCCATCCTGAAGCGGATTGAAGAAAAAGTATAATCTAACCTTATCCACCCACCTCTGACAAATCTCGCATTCCAGAATATTCATTCCATCCTGAAGCGGATTGAAGAAAAAGTATAATCTAACCTTATCCACCCACCTCTGACAAAACTCGCATTCCAGAATATTCATTCCATCCTGAAAAGAAATAATATAAACATTGATTTAATAAAAATGTATAACATTCTAATCATATAAAGTGGGAACTTCAGACCATTTACACACATGACCTCTAAACAAATAAACATAGAACTTATACACAAAACTATTGAAGAAACTCGAGAACTCTTGTGTTGCTTTTGGTACTTTGTTTTTTTTTTGCTGGGATTCTGGACATTTCTTGATTGTACAATCATATTGAAAAATAATATTTCAAATAATTGTGAGAAGGTACAATAATTTCGTTTTCTTTCGTAGCATATTTTCAAAAAATTTCTATGTTTAAAGCCTGAAAGAAAGTGAAAATGACTAGATAATAAAAAATAAGTGCTAATTTCTGTAGAATTTGGTTTTATTTTGGGGAATTAGGACATCTATTGTGAGTATTTTAGTGACCCTGTGTTCCTAAGACTTTTGTGACTCCGATGATAAATCACAAAAAGGTTTTTTCGTCTCCCCAACGGGTCATTTTTGAAATTTTTGCAAAGAATGCGCATGCATAGCTGCCACAAACTGAGATCGGATCGAAATGAGCATGCTCATAAGCAAGCTTGTTCACACATGCTTAGAGCACTTCCCCTTCCACCTGCGAATCCAGTAGCATGCTAACAAATCAATTGACTGTTGATTTGTGAGCATGCTCATTACTAGCAATGTAGCTGACATACATGCTACTAATGAGTATATTAGTCCGTATCATTTTTAATGTCTTCCAAAACTACTAAGTTACCTCTTTTTATTACATGTGAATAAAGGTTTTAGTACCCCTTTTCCTCCTTGTCCTGTGTTACGGCAGATGAAATTATTGACTGAGCTTAACAAGGGGCGGACTAAGCCCGTTGAATGATGCTAGGTCACTGTTCAAGAGATTACTGGTTGCGAAAGTTGTACATAGTTGTTGGTGTGGAGGTGTTTGACTGCTTCAATTTGATGGAAAAAATATTTACCATGACCCCCATTCCTATTATCTTGGATTTACATTGGACAGGAGCTTGAACTACCGGCAACACATGAAAACAGTAGGTAAAAAAACTAGGACCAGGGTAAACCTAGTCAATAAGCTAGCTGGGGATGCGATGCTAACACGCTCGGTACGGTATCCATTGCCCTTGTTTTCTCAACAGCTGAATACTGTGCTCCAGTATGAGTTAGAGGCGCCCACGGTCGACGTCAGCTTAATGCCCCACGAATCATCAGCGGGATTTCAAAATCTACTCCTCTCCCTTGGCTCCCCATACTTGTAAACATAACCCCGCCAAATGTCAGGCGAGAGATTGCAAAACTGAGAGAATACAAGAAGGTGCTGCAAAAAAGCCCAATACCTCTGCACAATGATTTCGTCTCTCACCCGGCATGCCTCTTGAATTCACGAAAACCCTTCTAGACAAGGAGAGGCTCCTCCGATTACCTCTCACCCCAGAACATAGGTGAAAACTTGAGTGGCAATCAGCCAATGCAGGAAATGCCCATCTCATACAAGATCCCACAGAAAGACACTCATGGTTCTCATTACTTTGTAAATTCTGGTCCGCCATCAATAGGATAAGGTGATCCTGTAGCCGTTGTGCCCACACGATGCATAGATGAGACCTTAAAGAGTCGGCGATGTATAAATGCGGTGCGGTGTAGACCACCGAACATGCGATCAACGAATGCCCGCTCCATTAATTTTCTGGCCTGATTTATGAGGTCCACAGGGTGACACTTGAGGCGCCCTAGAATGTCCCCCTCTGACCCCCTACGATATGAAAGAAAAAGAATGTGTGGAGAACAAAGAAAAAAGATTAACCTACCTAATTCTATGGGACTTTTTGTCGTTAATTATTGACACATTGTATATTTTTTTAACAGATAGATCGATATTTATTTTTTCTAAACAAATAATTTTTAAATGCACGAATGCCTTTGAAGTAGTTCAAGATGGAGGCGCTTTATCCAAGCGATGAGTCCTCGATCCGAATAAGGCAAAAGAAGATGATGAAAAATTAAATTAAAATAAATATTTCCTCAATACATTGGCGCTGCTCCTGTGTTTCCTATCCTATTAAATGTAATATCCAATAATATTTTCAGAAGTTGTTATTAGTTTTGTACATTGGAAATATAAAAACAAATATTAGAGTTGAGCTTCTACTTTCAGGATTTATTAGAGATTTGAAGAAAATTATTTAAAAAATATACCTATTGATTTTGGAAGAGGTTTATAGTTTATGATAAGATTTTTTTTGCACAATTGTCTATGGCACATTTTGGCGTTTGTATATTTTGCTGTCAAGGAGTCTGTTATCGCCGAGGCCGCAAAATAACGAAAAATGGAAGCTGGCATAGGATTACAGTCTTTGTTTAGTTAAAATAATGGTGATTCAAGATGACTTCAACTCCGACAGCATTGGTTTGTCGTGAGGTATTCGATGAAAACAGCCAGCCGTCTGCAGAAGGTAATTTTCACACCCAAATAATATTACGATTATTATTTGAATATTGCGTGCACTTTTGTCATTGATTTTTAACAATGTAACATTATAAATGCAAGTAAGTTGTTAAAAAATGATTTCGGTAGATTTCCATGTTTTTTTTCTTACCCATTCCATTTTTAAAATATATATTTTCCATTATTACATGATTCGTCGTCCAAGTGCGCGCAATATTATTTCAGAGCTAAAAACGTTGTTTAGTGTTGTGATACAGGATTTTACTACTGTAAAACCACAACGGACACCTTTGTTGAATGTAAAAACCTTATTTCAACTTATTTGTACAATTAAAGTAATTTTCTCTTATTTTTATGTTGTTTACATTTTCAAAGTTTGTATTCCATTCAGTGAAGGTATCAATACCTACTTTATGATAGGGTCGGTCTTAACTTATCCTATCAGAAGTTGTAACTCACATTTTACACCCATATGTAGGTAAGTATTTATCATAAAAACATCAGAAATATTTTTACTTCAATATTTATTACCTTAATAATCTTTTGTTGTTTTACTTGATTACATTAGTAAACAAATCAAGCAATGGCAGGTATTCGTGTTTGCCTTTAATTTTTTTCATTCCAAAGTCTACCCACCATTGATAAATATTTAATAAGTATTGATTTATTCAACATGACCTCTTTAAATGTAATATTCATGTTCAATCATCGTTATATCTAACAAATAACCGCCTAAAGAAAAGGTTTTTAAAAAAATTGAATTAACAGCAATCGGCCTCTGTACATTTATTAGAATCGTCAAGTTAAAATTAATGATTTTTTTAGTAAGTATGCAAATAATAAATACGTCAAATGAAATTAGAATTCCATCAGTGTTTATAAGTTTATGTGAGAGAATTTTAAAGTGAAAACTTCTTTAGCACTGTTGTGATTTGAATCTCGATGAAACTAAAAATAGCGACACTGAAAAGAGACAAAACACATACATCTATTGGATTTAGTCTGCGAGAGAATGAGATAGCATAATCGGTCTCCTCTTTGTGTGATGCTTCTTAGCCTATTGGTCTCCTCTTTGCGCTTCGTAGCTTCCCCACTATTTGTCACTTGGGTTCTAACTTAACTTCACCTTGTTCTGAGATATGAAGTGTTAAAGTTTGCAAAGACGATTTCTCATAAACTATTTACTAATTTCCGAGTTTGAGGTTGAATCTTGTGTAAAGTATTTTAATTGAACATATTTTAAAGGAAAGTATTTAAATAGAACGTATGCTTACCATTTTAGAACATATCTAAACATGCAAATATGTAGATCCTTGTGCAACCAGAAGGCATAATAATTCATCTGCGCAAGGATTCTAACATTACACACATAACATTAGTACATTTCCTTAATTCAATTCCTAGCTAGGGCCACGTCGTATTTAAATATTTTCCATTAAAATATTACAAACTAAAATACTTTATTATCAATAACACACATGTAAATTAATTTTAGTAGAGATTGTACTGCCCTGAAGAAGCTACGGTTGTAGCGAAACCCGGTCGGCATAAAGTATAAAAAATAAAAGTGGTGTTTACAAAGTTATTGTTTTATTTTTAATTAAAATACTTTAACTAAAATTGTTAAATAGATTACGATAATTCATCTTTAGAAACCTTAGAAAATAGTAAGGCGTAGTTAAAACCCTATCCAAATGAAGTAACGAACCATAATGCGCCTCATATTTACGATCAACTGTCAGATACAAATAAAATAGAGAGTGTAAATGATGATAGAACCTTGTAAAATGAATGATTATTGAAAATGCTTGATGTTAGTAGAACTAGTAGAACTTTATCATACATATATCTACGAAAATACAACACAGATGGTTCTGAAAATTATTTTGGGTATAGAAATGAGCAAAAGAAATGCTTTGGCATTCAAGGTAATTTAAAAAAAAAGTCAGTTAGAATCCTATCCAAATGAAGTGATGTCTTGTCTACTTTAGTTTTCCGAATGTTTCACTTCTAGACAAAATATCTCAAAAATGGTAATCCAAAATTGTCTACACTCTCTCTCGGCTCTTTAAAGTTCCACATGGCATCCCCACATTAAAGAGCACCTCACACAATTACAATATTGTATTTCATGACAAACAAATTAAAACTTCCAAGTTGACCGGACGAGAGTAAAATTCACAATGAAGGTGATTTTTGTGTGTCACAATAACAAAAATATATAATTTTTTTAATTATTTTTGAAACGGACATTAGCACGCCAACTGCGGTGCATTTCAACAAGCAAATTTCAACAAGCAAAATACATTTGATGCAACTTAAAATACGCAAAGGCAAGAGAACCATCTTTGATACTATAAAATAATATTCATTTATTTATAATTATTTCGAGACCAAAAAAAGGATTTTTTTTTTGTTTCTTTTTTTCGTTATTTGTTTTTGGAGTGTTATGCCGTGTTGCATTACCTCCTTCTTTAGCCAACGTTACAGTGTCCGTAGATGTGATCGTGGACTCTGTAACGCTGTTCGGAACGCAAGGGCGGATCCACCGTTGTGGGCACGGTGGGCATGCCCACAACCCGAATAGACTTGTAACGTCACACTTTCACGGTCTATTGAGATCGATAGGCTGAAGATTTGTACCCTAACATACAAATACTGGCCATTCTCCCGGTCAGCATAGCTACCACAGAGAGATCATTTTCTACTCTTCACAGAATAAAATCTTGGTTGCTTACCTCAATTGCACAGGAAAGATTATCCGGGCTTGCTCTCCTAAATATACACAAAGATGTGAACCTGGATATCGATAAAATTATCAACGTTTTCACGAAAAAGAAACGTAAGCTTGAATTTTTGTAATTTAAGTAAGCACCTAAATAAAGTTATTAAATGTAAAATGTTTCCTAGCGTTTAATTTAATTTGATATCCTTTGAAGATGTAAAAAAAATTATCAAAATCGGTTCAGTAGTTGTAATGGTATTGGTAGCCTAATTAGGTCTCGCCTGGTGCATCTCACTTGCTGGTCATACTCTAGACTCCTGAGACAGCGTCAAGATACCTATTTACTTATATATTGGCTTACTGGCTACTAGGAAAAAAAAAAAATGTTGATCGAAATTGGTTTGGAATTTAATCAAAACTGTTTGACTATTTAATTGGACGAAATCGGGTCTGACTTCCTCCAATGATTATTTCCATTCCTAAGGCCAAAGTCCTGATGTGCGGAAAAAAGGAAATAATCAAATTCAAATGTCGTTCATGCGTCATGGTTGATCATGAGCGAGTTCGTATTCCGACTCGCACTTAGCCGATTTTCGGGTGGCTGTGACCACAACCTTTTTTGAGGGCCGGGTCCACGCCTGCCGGAACGTTGGCTAAAAAAGGAGGTAGCGCAACACGGCATAACACCCCAAAAGCAAATAACGAAAATACTATTGGTTGTGAAAATCTAAATCACATATTTTGCTGCTTAACAAAATGGTATGAGTAAAGATTACAAGTAGTTTTCCAAAACACTCCAAGGATTTAGTTGAGTGGAGACTGTAGAAATTTAACTGAAGGACAAGGCTTCCAGAACTCTCCAAAGGTTGTGGTGGTTGATGATGATGTCTGGATGTGGATGAAAAATGAATGGTGTTCAAAGATAAAGCTGTTTATCTTTCCATTGTATCTGCAAGAGTTATGGTCGTAAATTGTTCTTTTGTATATAATATAATACTGTTTTATATACACAAGTAAACAGGTAAGATGAAGAGATGCAGCTCGTCTAAGTCTAGACTCACAAATGCAATGGTTTTTTTTTTAATCGCTGGTTTCCGCTAATGCCGCTAGTGTGCCATTTGTAATTTGTCTGTGGCCAAAAGTGACTATAATAATAAGTTGTTTTTTCCTCTTCTTTTTGAAGTGAAAACCTCTTTAGCACCGTTGTGATTTTAAACTTGATGAAACAAAAAAGCGACACTAAAAAGAGACAAACACATACATTTATAGGATTTATCCTGCGAGAGAATAATCAGTCTCCTCTTTGTGCGGTGCTTCGTAGCCTCCCCACTCTTGTATACTTTAGTTTTCTGAAGGTTTCACTTCAACCGTGTGTGAACTGCACACCTGTATTTTTTTAATGGCTTTTCACATATTTAATGGTTGTTTTTTTTAACTGTTTAGAAATCAGCGAGTATGCCCAGCAGATTGGCATCGACCCAACCACAGAAGGGTACCTACTTCCTCTGGCCCGGGATGGGTTAATGCAAGCTCTGCCCCCACCCTGGAAGGCATAGTGAGTCCACCCACCCCCCATTTATAATTATCATTACCCCCAGTTTACATACCGTTTTAGTCTGTCTTCGACAAGCCATGCAAGAGGTTGTTTCTATAGGTTAAATACATATTGCTATCATTTACTTTATCTTCTATTATTTTTGGTCAATTTTACATTGTACGATATACACTAATTAAGTACGTTTATGTAGTTGTAATTGTTATGTTTGTCTTATGAGATTTTTAAAATCCTTTTTATCTATCTATATTATTTTTTATTTATTCTATCTCTTTAAGGGTCGTCCATTAATCACGTGATGTTTTTAGCAACTTTTTGACCCCCTCCCCCCCCCTGGTGATATGTGGTGAGGTTTTAGGCTAACCCCCCCCCCCCCCCCCCAAATCATGTGTATTTTTTTTAGTACAAAGTATAGGACGTTCACCTTTAGAAATCGTTAAAAATCGTGCATTCAATGAAAAATAAATACACGTGATATCTCATTTTACCCCCCCCCCCCCCTAGTGATGTTTCGTGATTTTTTTCCGACCCCCCCCCCCTCCCCCTTTCGAGCCTCACGTGATTAATGGACGACCCCTTATTGAAAACAAAATTCATCTATTGTTAATGTTAATTTAAGTGTTTCCTGGTGCTATTTTTTCATGCATTCGTTTAATGAAGTGCGTTGCAGCTACGAATCAGATTCAAGCCATCTTTGAACTGTCAAGACTTCTGTAGCATTCATTATTTTTTTTGCTTTTAGCTATGATGATAAATTGAAGACCCACTACTTTTACAACAGTGAAACTAATGTCACCCAGTGGGATCACCCATTGGATCAAGTCTACAAGAACCTCGTCATCAAAGCCAAACATTCGTCTGAACGCGGAGACTCCATCCTCGATGATACTTGCATCTCCATTCAGGTTTGTGCATCCTCTAAATCAGTAACAATTGAAAATATCTGTAATATTTAATAGGTTATTAAATTAATGTTCCGATTTGTTTTAAAGGATTTGGTAACATTTGAAGAAGATGCAAAGCAAATAACCACGGATAGATGTGAAACCAAAGACATGGAGGCACAAGACTCATCAATCGAAAGCAGCTTGGAAGAGGAAGATGGAACAGACCGCAAACCAAAGTCGTCTGCCGATATCTTCAGGGGGGCCACGAGAAAACCTGCTGTACTGGCACCCATCGGCCGCAAACCTCTACCGCCCGTGATGGGCATGGGAGATAGAAAACTCGGAGACATCACGGGGCTTACCAAGAAACCGGGAGAGTCTAACACCTTTCCGAGAACGGCACAAACCAGCATGGCTAAATTCAAAGTCGGTATGCTCCAGCAGAAAGACTTTAACGATGGCAGTTTTGATAATTCCGACAGCGATACTCATGATAGTTATAGCAAGAAAGGATCCGATGCTAAAAGAATGAATGTTCCTCTCGCTCCATCGAATGTGATTAAAAAACACACTCCGGAAATAATTGATCTCAGCTTCAATCCGAGCGGTCGCCATGACTCGGTATCCCGAGATGGTTCTTCTCTTTACGACGCCCCAAAGAGAGGCTTGACTTTATCTGGTTCGTGTTGATTTTTAATTTCTGCCATTCTCAATCTATGAAAAGCCCAACAAATTCTCTCTCACATGTCTTCTTATTTGCTCATTATTAACAGACCAATCCTTCCTGTTTCAGGCGGTGGATCTATTTTCCTTAAGTCCAACAAGAGTTCCCAGCAGAATGACAATGATGGTATGTCATTTGGTAGTTTTGGCAAGACTTCCAGCTCGAATACGGGAGACAATCCTAAAGGTATTTTGCGGGAAAGGAGCTTCGGAGAGTCGGCCTTTAGGATCCCATCTCTGGATAAGAGTGAGGGCAGCAGAGGCAACGATCACACCGTATCAGAAGAGGATAGGAAAAGTGTTAGGTGAGTCAGTACTGTTTATTATTAGGAAGAATAAAACAGATCATCAAGTGAATCAGATATTTGAGTCGGGCCATGTCAAGAGTCAGAATAATAGAAGAGGTATGTATGAGACGATGTATGAATGTGAATGAGGCAAGGAGTGTGTACAGAGACCGAATTGTTTGGCGGTCAGTCCTCTGCCTATCCCTGCGGAGAAACGATGTGATGGTTAGCTGTTTGGTTAACTAACAAATCAATTGACAGTGATATAAGTCTCTTTTATTATGCAACAAAAAATTTGTGATAAAGTCATCAAATGGCCATTCAATACCATTCCCGTTAAATTCCGATTCGAAGTCCTTTTCAGCTTTTGAACAAATAGTGATCAGCAGAAGAGGACAGTTATCATGTTGTTAAGCTTGTCAGCTTATTACAATTTGATAGAAAATTGAAACGCGCCTAGAATCGTTTAACGGGGACCTTTCAAATGTCATTAAAAAGAATGGTATTGAATAACCGTTTGATGACAATGTTACATTTGAAATTCTGCAAATCTACTGGACCTGAGTGTGTCAAGTTTTAAGAAGTCTATGAAAACCGGGCAGTTATCATAATTGTTATTTTGAAGCTTTACATTTTTGTCTATACTTTTTCAACAGGTTCAATCTGGATCAGAAAGAAGCAGACTTCCAATATGACTACTCCCCCAGCCCTAGTTCCAACAGTTCTTCGGATATCCTGCAGGGAAGGCAGGGGTCGGTCATAGCAGTCAACAAGGTGGAGATAGCCAAAGCAGAGCTGCCCAGCGCTAGCAATGTCGCATTGGCCAGGAGGAACTCGGATACATCCGGCCTGAACTCTGAAACTCCCACTTTCTTGAAGGCTCGGAAACTGAGACCTTTGAAGAGTGAGGATAATATTAAAGTGAAGCCCAGTGTTCCTACTTCCGGTAAATGTTAATTTATATTACTTATGTAACGTGTTGTAGGATTTCTACATTACATGTAGATTTCTACATTACAAAATATGCCATAAAAATGCAATTTATTTCATGAATTTAATATTTGGCTACTTCATGGTCTGGGTATTGTTATGGCTGGTGGATATCTACTGCTGTCATAAGGAACATTGCTAAATAATGACTTAACTTTGGTGTTCCTCAAGGTTCACACCTTGGGCCATTATTATTTTTATATTATGTAACAACATTTATTATTCTAGTGGAAAAATGTAATAAGCAGTAATTGTTGAATGAAACATTAGTATATATTGAATTATTTGGCGGGCAGGAGATAAGCCAACATAGCTCAGTGGATAAGAGCAGTTGACCGGAAATCAGAAGGACGCGGGTTCGAGTCCCGTCGGCGGCATGTATCTTTTCTCGGTAGATTTTTTCAATATAGATGAGTGTTTCAGGCTAATAATTATTACTTATAATGATTTGTTATTTATTATTCTGTTTATACACAATTTCTGATATCTGTAGATGATTTAAAACTGTGTCACTGAAATCATATTTGCATATCCACTAATTAAAACTCAAAAAGCCATAATGAAAATTATACTGAAGAACTAGCACTGACGAAATCTTCAACAATCTTAACATCATCTCAATTAAACAACTATATTCTAAAACTATACTCATTTACATTCATAAGTACAAAACCCAAGAAATAACAACTAACATGTACATTAGAAACGCTAGATCTCATAGTCAAAAACATATCCAACAAGTAACTACTCACACAACATTTGGGCAAAAAAGCTTATTATGTTATGACTATTAAACTCTACAATAAAATACTACTATCAATCAAAAACTTCAACATTATAACATTTAAATCTCAAATAAAAAGTTGGATACTAAATATAGGGAGATCAGAAATAGAAAATATACTGATATCAAATACAGACTAAAACTGAATTTACTGAACTGAATTAAAAAACACTATCTTATTTATTTTATAATTATTTAAAAAAAATACTACATGATGTATGTTTATAACTAATTCATATTAATTTCTTATAATTAAATTATAATATGTAAATGAAATCCTCAGCACGGGAGATCCCAGTGAGGATATCACTATCTCTACATGTTACTAAGAAAGGAAGACAATATGTTTTTTACGGTGCTCCAGATTTTATATCCGGGTTAAATCTTTCATCATTATTATTATGTATATCAATATAATTTTTCTAGGAATCGCGTTAATCCGAGACCAGAGTTTTACAGAAGAAAATAAATTGGATTCATCTGCCACCAACTCTCCAGCCAGAAAACTGATCAAACCGCTTCCCGGGGATTTCATAAAACCGAGTCTATTTCAGAAACCATTTGAGAAGCTTAGTGATATTTTGAAACCAACCTCGCCCGACACTGACAGTGATTCTGAAATTCTTGTTAACAGGTAAAAAAATTAAAATATTGTAACCGGTGTTTAATAGCTATTAGAAACGTTGGAACGAACCCTCTGTAGGAAAATATATCAGGGCCTTAGCATGACTAAAGTTAGGAAGCACCACTTTAGAAGATCTACAAGCTATTATGGTAATAAATTATAGAGACACAGACACCTGAAATACAACAAATATATAGATTTAAAAAGACATAGACACATGAAGTACTAAATTAATATATGAAGCCTTGTTGGCTGGACTGGGTGGGTTTCCATGATGAAGATATTCCCAGAGCTGTTTATCCTTTCCCTCATTTCTGCTACCCTGGATCTTACAAATGCTACAATACCGGGAACTCGCCCCTCCGTGAACATGCATGGAAGGGCTGCAATATCTGGGGAGGCAAACATTATGCGGAAGGCATTATTGTATCGGACCCAAAGTCTTTCTTTACTATGTGGTTTATTTGTGGTTTGCCCAAAGTTTGCACACATACAGCATTGCACAGGAGGGATGAAAAAGCTTCCTTTTCACATCTGCATTAAGGCGAAATCTTCTGCTGAACGTGTTTTACTCTGAGAGCTCGTCTTCGCTTATCAATATCTTTATCATCCATCAGATTACTAGTGATTATGTGTTCTAGGTATTTAGTTCCTTCACTCACCTTGTTGTGGTACTACTGCCTGTATGACAGCATATTATGCTTTTTCATATTTCAGACCAAAACCTCCTGTCATCAAAAACAAACTGTCCATCAATTTAATGGAGAGTGTGGATTCAGAAGCCTCCGTCGAATCCCCCGATAAAGAGAGTGTCAATTTAGAAACCACTTCCTCTTACGACTATCCTAAAGTCGTTGAAAAACCTAACAATCTGAGTCTAAGTCTCCTGGCTGAGAAGAAGAAAGCCACAGAGATGGAAACCAACAAGATCGGTGCAAGGGAATCTTTCCGAAGAAGTTCTGTTAGTAGAATGTCTGCTTTCGGCGATTTCAATTCTGAGAAGTCTGAAGAAACTAAGAAGTTGGAGTCGGAATTAGCTGTGAAACGCGACAGAGAGATTGTGGAAGCAAAAATTAAAATGGAAGCAGAACTTAAGAAGACTCGCGCAGAATTGGAGGAACAACACAGGAGGGAGATTTTCATTCTAAAGGAACAGTTACATAGGGAGCATGCTAACAATAAAGCTAAATTAGAAAAGGTAATATGAACTATCATTACACTATAATATGTAAGATGACGAACCCAGAACCTGACTCCAATAACTGGCAGGACATCAATAAAAACAGTCCAATAGGCCTCCATATTACTATGTTAGTAACACTGTCTTAACCAGTTGACTGGTTTTCGTGCACATGTGTGTGACAATTTTTACAACCGCGCTCGGAGCTATATACCATCCACACTGGACTTTTTTTCTATGCGATTTTAACTTTTATGCTTTGAAAACTGTCTAGAGGACAAAATCAAAATCTTTTGCGCAAATGTCTCTGTAGATGCTACTTTTTATTTCATAAATGTAGCCTCTATGACTGCTTATGAAATTTTTGTGTCTGTAAATGTCGAAATTCATTTTCGTTCAACAGCATTTCAAAATAGAAAACATTTGAATTTTCGAAGTAGTATAAAGGTCATTATTTCTTGGAAACACATTTTAGTTATTGATTTTTGTGTTTAATTATGTCCTTATTAATCAGCACAAAACCAAATTGAATTTATAATGGTATGACAGAATTAACAGATGAAATTGTGTGACTCCATAACACTGTACATTTTTTAGGCAATAAAAGAAACAAAAGAAAACCAGGATAAGATAGTGGAACAAGCTTTAAATGAATTGCTGGCAGACTTTGATAAAGTAAAGGACAGAGCCATCGAAGAGGAAAAGTCCAAACTGTCATTAGACTTGTCCTCACAAATAGACCAGTTGAGAGAAGAGCATAGTAATAGTATTGAAAGACTGAAAGATGAAAATAAAACTAATTTACAAAAAGTTATTAATAATATGGAGCATGGTGAGTTAAAATTTTTTAATAATTTTTTTCTTCCATGGGATTCACCAATCAACTGTGAGATACAGCATTCAATCATGAGATACATTAATCAATCATGCAATTCAGTAATCTAGTCTCCTTCAACGGAAGCAATCTTCCGAATAGGACCCCCATTGATATGCTTGGTGTAACTCTAAGTGACCAGCTCAGGTATGGGGGCTCCATCGAAACCAGAGTTAAGTTGTTAGCCTCTCAGAAACTGGGCGTACTGTACAGGGCCCGCAGATACTTTTATAGTACACAACTGCTAACCCTGTACAAATCGCAAGTGCGCCCCACGGTTAAATTTGGCAGCCACCTCTGGTCTGGAGCTCCAAAATACCTAAAAAAAAAAACCTTGACTCTGTGCAGAAATGGGCAGTCCGTTTGATAGATTCTCCCATCTTAACAGACGGATTGCAATCTTTAGAGCACAGGCGTCAGTCAGGTGGGAATGCTGTCCTTGTTCTACCGGTATTGCAATGGAAGATGCTCCGAGGAACTAGTGTCATTGATCCCCTCGGCACCGGTGCATAGTCGGGAAACATGCCAAACACGCGCCCAACATTTGTACACGGTTAACATTAGTCACATGAGAACGGGTCGTTTTTACGATTCGTTCTTGAGTTCAACAGCTTGATTTACCGGCCTCTGTGTTTCCTCCCTCCTACAACATGAGTCTCTTCAAGACCCATGTTCACTCCTTCCTTTCCTTAAAAAGACCCTCCACACAGCATCCTCAACGATGACATAGGCCCTGAGGGAAATTATTTTCCTCAAGGCCTCCTGTGTGGAGTTAATGTAAAAAATAAAAAAAAAAGTAATCAACTATGAGATACAGTAATCAATCATGAGTAGGGGTACGTAAATTTCGCAAATAAAAAATCGTGATTTCGCATTTAAAAAAACTCAAAATAGAAAATTTCGCATTTATTTCGCAAAAAAAATACAATGTTAAAAACTCAATTAACCTCTCAGAAATAGTCTTTTGTTTATTATGTGTCCCTTAGAAAACTGTCAAAACGTGATAATATTTTTGTTATTTACGATTTTTACTAAAAGCTTTATAAATCACGTTTTGGGAAACGTAGCCTCATTCTAAAAACTGTTTTGGAAAGGTTATGAAATAAACTTCCAAATTGCATTATTACAAATAAATAATAACATTTGTAAATATTAAAATTAGAATGCAAACATAAAAAAATTGTAAAAATGACCCACGTGATGTTTTATGTGAAAACGGTACTAAAATCACAGATTATGTAAAAGAAAACACTTATTCTATTGTATAAATGTATAATAAACAATTTTGTCACCTCACTTTTTACCATTTCATACAAAAATATTTTAATAAAAAACTAACAACGTCTTGAACAAATGACAATCAAATAAGATGGAGGTTCCATTCGGCTCAGATAATTAATCTCTATGTTCCATAGATATTTTTGAATACAGACGCGTAGTGTTGTTCATTATCGATATTCCGATTTTTATTTCATGGTAATCCGTGTACTAGTGATGGAAATAAATCAATTTTTGTAAAATCTCGCGCGTTGACGTCAAAAGACGCTCTAATGTCTTGACTGCTATTATTATATTTGCGTCTTTTGACGCTCTAATGCTCCGAGTGGTTAAAGGCTAGCATTGTTGTAATTTCTACATTTTCATCTTTCATTGTTTGCCTGCGATCAGTTACGACAATGTTGTAGATACTAAAGTACCTCTCGGCATCAACACTATTGACAGGGCAATTGAGACATTGAATAGCTGGTTTTGAAAATCCAGGGTAGCAAGATTTTGATGACACAGGAGCTTCTTGGCCGACCAATCGAAGTAATTGTCTGTGAAAATGAGAGTACCCGTCAATTAGTTCTTCTTGGGGTACACTTTTGAAAAACGGATTTTTTACAAAGTTGGAATTGGACGCCAACCCACGCGCCGATAATCACTCGCTCGCTCCTCATCTACGCAACAACTTGTGCCGTCTCTGTCTGTTTTGAACAGAGTTGTAATAATTGTTAGCGCGTCTGATCAATATTTGAAAGCACGTAACGTAAAAAGGTACGAAAATATTTAATTTTCAAATTTCGCTTTTATCGCAAATAAAATGCAGATTTCGCTTTTATCTCGAAATTCACGTACCCCTAATCATGAGATATGTTAATCAACCATGCAATTCAGTAATCAACTATGAGATACAGTAATCAATCATGAGATATGTTAATCAATCATGAGATACGTTAATCAACCATGCAATTCAGTAATCAACTATGAGATACAGTAATCAATCATGAGATTCGTTAATCAACCATGCAATTCAGTAATAACTATGAGATACAGTAATCAATTGTTTTTGGTCTTTGGCCCAAGTTTTAGGTTAAATCAATTTGTTTGTGTGTTTCCAGAAAATAATAAAGCCATTAATGAACTTGGCCAACAATACGCTGACAATCTGGAGGCAGAGAAACTAAGACTGATGGCTGAGAACAAATCGGCATTAGATAAGATGAAGAATGAGCACGAATCCTTGTGCGATGAACTGAAAAAAGATTACAGGAGTGAGGTGAGGGACAATTCATGATTTGAATTTAAAACAATTACAGCAAATCCTAAATACCTCGAGGTAATCCAAACGAACGAATGAGTTCTTAAAAATGAGATTATATTCACAAACAACACCAACAACCTGCTTCACTCCAGCTCCAAAATTCCATACAGTGCCATGCAGCCTTTCATTTGTAGGACAAAAGAGATTCAACAAGACCACAATAATAAGCCACTTGCATCACAATTTTTTTAATTTTTTTCCGGTTTAGGCAAATATTCTAAGACACTCTGTATTTTTTTTTTTTAATCGTATTTTTGAAACCCTGGCGATTTTTTGAAAATTTCAATCCGAAAAATCAGACCATTTTTTATAAACCGGAAAGGCGGGACATAATTTTATTGGTTCGAAAAAACGATAATTACATAGCCGAAAATCATTTTAAAAAAAGAATGTTTCCCACACGAATAGCAATAAATTGTACGGGGTTCTCTTCGTAAAATCTGTAAAAACACCGCCATCTTTATCAAAAAATCAAACCAAAGGATAAGTTCGCATAGAACAAACAATAAATCTAGTGAACGTTAAACGTAAATTCAAAAATTCGCCGGAAATCAAAGTGTTGCCATATAAAAAAAAAATTTATCAGTGTGGAATTTTATAAAATTATGGGAACATAATCGGAGATGGGACATTTTCATGTAGTGACGTCACGAGCTCAAATAATGGATTTATTTATTTAAAAATAAGAAAAACTATACATTTCTAAAAAATTTTACTAACATTTTCGTAATCTTAGTAAAAAAATCTATCCACACGATTTTTTCCAAGTCGTTACGAAATCCATGCAAGTGGCCTATTCACACGAGATTACATTATAATTGATAATAATTCACATGGGATTGGTTAGGTATTGCATTCGCAGACTTGGTGGGTAGCATATGTCAAAATCCTGATTTTATCCCACCTACCTAATATTCCCATTCTAAAATGTCACCATTAAAAAGGCAATTGTTGCAAGAAGAAGAGGTGACAATGTGCTCATTTGAAGCTCAGTATGAAATAATATCTCAGACAGGGCGCATGTATCATAACTCTTGCTAAAATAATATTACGAATTTAAAGATTACATCTAGTGAAGTGTACACCGAAACCTGGAGATCAGTGAGGCCCCATCTGCAACTGGTGAGTCCTATTTTCCTTTTCCATTCTGGGCTTATCTTACTGTCCAAAAGCCCAGATCTGAACCATCGACTGACTATCCATCAGGTTTTGCGAGTGTATGCTATTTAATCGTCCCATATAACTTAGCGACCACATAGTTTTCGGGACTGGTCCTTCGAGGGTTGCATAGGGCTTTGCTCTGCAGCACTTAACCGCCAATTTATAGTGGAGTCGCAGTTTCGCGACACCAACAAGAAAGAATGAAAGTAGACTGAATACTGTAGAAATAAAAAAATAGATCTGGGAAGAATGTGAGGCTAATGTAAGCGTAATTGTAAGTGGAAAGGATGCACAAAGAAAGGAGTGTAAGGTACATATGTGAAGTGGAAGTGAATGGTAAAAGAAGTCAGCGACACCCAAGAACTACACTGCACTATCAACTCAATCAAATACTTGAGTCTGGTCATGTCAATATAAGAAGAATATGTATGATGATAATTGCGGGATGGTTAGCCACTCGCGATAGAGATTTCAGGATGTTCGTTTTTGATTTGGCCATGCTCATCATAAAATTCATACCTCCAAATATTAATACTGAAACACAAAAACTGCATGCTACGGTTTAAAGCCACTGAGCGCTTTTATAATTACGGTACCGTGACTGCAAAAAAAAACAATAAATTTACATTCCTTTTCGTTATATGTAATGCTGCAGCTCTTTCACACATCAAATAATGGGGAGATAAAAAATGAGACACCAAAATATGTGTGACTGTTTCCTCCAAAGTACTTCTTTTATCCTTTGGAGGAAACAGATATATCTTATTATAAGCTAAGCGACAGAAATTGCGTTTCGTTTTCTTTATACGTGTGTGGGAGATGTATAATAATGATGTATGTTTCCTTTGGGGGGGTGCAGACATGCGTTCACCGTTTGTCTCATTTTCGACTGTTGTTATTTAATGTGTAAGAAAGAGCATTATATGTTTAAGAACAAAAGCAAAACCATCAGCGCATTGACATTTGAAATTTTGAAATTCACTCACACTTCAATATTATCCTTGTAACTATATTCCATACATTCAAACTTATCGTCGCAGCTAGTAGTATTATAGGGGTCTACGGAGATGTCGCGGTGCGATGTGTGAGAGAGATGCAAGAAAATGATGAAATGTTGACTTTTTACTTTGGAAGAAACAGACCTATGTACATTGTGTATCTCATCTATTAAAAGAGCTGCAGCATTATTGTGATAAGGAACGTACGTTTATTGCCTTTTATATACCGTCACAGTACCGTAATAGTAGATCGTCACGGTAATAATATTTATTTATTGTTTCTTTACATGTTATTTCTATGTACAAGCCTGTGTCGAGGTTAATAACTCTACAAAGTAGTAAAATATAACACAAAATAATATGAGTATTGAAGAACAATATTGTTGCAATAATGTGCAATTAAATTTCAGATAATGGTACCCAAGCAGAAGGCGTCTAGTACATCGCATTGTAAATATGTAGGGTGACCATAATGTTAATATCTTAAAGATTTTTACAATATAATAATAATTGCTATAGATTTAGCAGGGCAAAGATTGAAAAAAAAAAGATTTTTTTAAAAATAAAATGCTATCAAATTAGCAGGGCAAAAATGAAAAAAAAAAACAAATTTTACAATATAAAATATAAAATACTATCAAATTAGCAGGGCAAAGATAGAAAAAACAATTTTTACAATATAATATGCTATTAATTTAGCAGGGCAAAGATAGAAAAAACAATTTTTACAATATAATATGCTATTAATTTAGCAGGGCAAAGATGGAAAAATAATTTTTACAATAATATTCTATTAATTTAGCAGGGCAAAGATAAAAAAAAAAACGATTTTCACAGCATAAAATGGTATTCATTTAGAAAGGATAAAGAAGAAAGAATCGATAGATTGAAGAAAGAAGCGTTCAATCTAAGTAAAGAAGAGTTAGAATGTTTAAAAATAAAATTGCAATATAATGAATCTTTAATAGTTTGATTAGGTTTTGTATTGTCATCCAAATCAATTTTTTTTCCTAAATCGACACCCTTTTTTCATAAATATTTTCAGTTGTAAATATTTTCGTAGCCTTTTACTATACAACTTCTATAATATTTTCTTCAGGTCATCTTCGTGTTTTATTTCCTTGATTTTTTTGCCTTCATTTTCCTTCATTAGAATGGATCCGTTTTTAAACCAAATGTATTTGTATTTTAATTCTCTTCCCTTTATTTTAGCTTTCCAAAGCAGTTCTTTAAAATAAGGAGACAGTGATTCTCCTAGGAATATCATTTTCTCAGGGTTTGAAATCATTTTCTTGTTTGCTAGTAATTTTAATCTTGTTTCTGGATTTTTAATTTTTAGAAGAATTTTTTTCGGATGGCCTGGTCTTCTATCATATAGTCTTGTTGCTGAGGTAATATCATCTGAACTTATTTTGATATTAGCATTTTCTATTAGTTTCATGGCTGTTATTTTGTGATTTTCATCAGTATTTTCCTCAATTCCTGTTATTTCAACACAGTCATCAAGATTCGACTGTTCTAAGAAAGCTAGTCTAGTTTCCAGATGCTTAATAATTTTGCTTTTATTTGCAAAATCATTTTTTAAGCTTTCAATTTCTCCTTCAACCTCATTAACTAAGCGAGTAATTATATCATCATATTTTTGACAGATACATTCGGTTGTTTTTTGAAATTCTAACATTTTTTTATCAATGTTTTCCAGTATTTGAGTTTTTATTTGCTCTAGTTTCAAATCAACGTAAGATGCAAATTTTGAAAAAACATCTTCTGGGTTAATGTCTTCAGGTACAGCGTACAGCATTCACTTTGTTTTTGCTGGACAAGGTTTTTTTACTCGAACCCATGGTCGCCCTAGCAGTATATTGTATTTCGGCAGAAGCAGTATGATGTTCAAGCGCGATCTGAGGCAGTGAAACAAGCAAGCTGTATGGTCAGTGTAGGAAAGATGGCGACGGTATTGGCCAATCATATAATCAATGAATCCATCTAGACTTCACGGTTTACCCCATATTTTTGAAAAAAATTCATAAAAATTATTATGAGCAATAATTATTAGCCTGAAACACTCATCTACATTAAAAAAACCTTTCCGAGAAAAGATTCATGCCGCTGACGGGACTTGAACCCGCGTCCTTCAGATATCCGGTCAACTGCTCTTTTATCCACTGATCTACGTCGGCTTATCTCTATAATGTAATAAGCAGTAATTGTTGAATGAAACACTAGTACATATTGAATTATTTGGCGGGTGGGAGATAAGCCGACGTAGCTCAGTGGATAAAAGAGCAGTTGACCGGATATCAGAAGGACGCAGGTTCAAGTCCCGTCGGCGGCATGTATCTTTTCTCGCGAGGTTTTTTCAATGTAGATGAGTGTTTCAGGCTAATAATTATTGCTTATAATAATTGTTATCCTTTGTGCTATGCATACAAATCTTGTCTTAAACATTAGTTTACCAATTAAAAATAATAATTAATTCTTAAAAATCGTTAAATTTATTATTCATAAAAAACACCCACCCAAATTTGGGTAGCTATTGCTCGAGTGGTTGTTTAGTTAAAAGTGATTACAAATCAACTGACGTAATTACTATCACCCACGCAGATAGAGCTAGTCCGCAGCCAGCAAGCCGCGCACCTGAGCGCCCTGCGAGAGCGCATGCGGCGAGAGCGGGAGCACCCCTTGTCGGCCTCCGCAGCCCCGGGTGCCACCGGCCCCCCATCTCCGCCCCGCGAGGAGGTGGCCTACGAGCGTCTGCGCTGCGACAAACGCCTCCTCGAAGACAAGTACCGCTGCCTCAAGGAGAAGTACGCCCGCTTGAAGAGCGACGTGAAGGTTGGGCTGAATGTAATTCAATAAAAAATATTATATTTATAATACATTTCACGTACATTCATTCATCGTCGCATATACATATACTCATCTTTTATTCCTTAAATGTTTTATTTACTTTTACATGTCTTTCTAGAACATCCTATGCTTCTTCGAGACACATTTATTACCAATCTATTATTTATATGGCAGTAAAAATCTTCATGATTGCTTTATGAAATCTAAACTTTTCCCATTTTCAAGAAATCGTTATTTACTAACTGTGATGTCGTTAGTATAGTTAGTTGTACTAAGTTTTATGGTATCAATTGATGTCAGTTGAGTATTATTTTAGAAGAGTCGTATCTATTGTAGTTCGTGTCTAATACACTATGTCGTACACTATGATAGCCGAAGACTTCAGGGCGCCTTCCACTGCTAGCGGAAAAGAGTTGAGCGGAACGGGGTGGGAGATGAGCGAAATAGCTTTGACCTTCCACCAAAAAAGAGTCGCTAAGAAGTTAGGTGGTTGCCTTCCACTGCCCCCCGTGCGAGAAATGAGCGAGGCGACTGGAGCGAGGTCAACCAAAAATGAGAAATAGTTTTGCCTTTCCGTTGAAAACGAGTCAGTATCGCTTTGACGTTTGAAGTGAACAGAGTGATTTTTGTGATGTCAAGCATTGATTCTAGTGAAGATGATTCTGACAGCGTGTATGTAATGAAAAAATGTTTGCTAATGTAGGACATTTATAATTTCATCTCCAAAATTTTAACTTTCTTATTTCCGCCAATTTCATCTCAATTATGATTTTCTAAGCCGAATTCTCTTTTCTCAACATTGCTACATTCTTTGCGAGTCGTATCCTATAAACAAAATTGGCGACCGGCTTCAATAAACAACTCCTTCTCGACAAAAAATGCAGTCGAGGCAACTGAATTGACGACAATTTTTGAGCGGAGTCCGCTAGAAACCAGTCGGCGATGGTGTGCGCGAGTGGACTCGTTCGGACCTATTTTAACTAGTTCGGTCCGCTCCGCTCACCTTGTTCTTGATGGAAGCACTTGTATGCAGTTAACGTTTGCGAGTCGAGCGGAGTTCGTACGGAGTCCGCTCCGCTCGCATCAGCGGAGCGGACTCGTTCGAACCTATTTAAACTCGTTTAGTCCGCTCCGCTCACCTCATTCTTGGTGGAAGCACTTGTATGCAGTTAACGTTTGCTAGTCGAGCGGAGTCCGTAAAGAGTCCGCTCCGCTCGCAGTGGAAGTTGCGCTTTCTGGTAGTTGGGCAGAGGCCGTCAGTCTGCCATCATGATCATAATCAGCGGCAGAATAACTTATAGCCTCCTAAAATAAGGACATCTGGTCCAGTTAAATATTCATTGTAAACTTCACGATAACTAAATAAAGCAACTTGTAATCTCAACGAACCTCGATCTTATTTGGATGTTTCCAAACACTTTTTAAGTAGTCTTAACCATTGGAATTAACAGATACTACACCAACTAACTAGATTTTCCAACTAGATAATTTTTCACGGGTCTGCGCTAGTATTATACTAATTTATAATAGATCTATATCTATAATTTCAATACTGCTGTAACAACATATCTAACCTAACCTAACATACCTAAAATATTTGTAATTCACTCGATCTACTATAACTAAATAAATAAATCAATTGCCACTAATTCACCATTCCATTGTATACTCACACA
Organism: Limnephilus lunatus; assembly: GCA_917563855.2. Classification (NCBI taxonomy): domain Eukaryota; kingdom Metazoa; phylum Arthropoda; class Insecta; order Trichoptera; family Limnephilidae; genus Limnephilus; species Limnephilus lunatus. The sequence continues at coordinate 74,736,725 of OU830602.1, read as the reverse complement.
CACCCAGCAAAAATAGAAAGACAGCTCAATGGTTTTAGGATAACAATAAACATTTTTAGTAATTTATTAACCTATTTCTTTTTACAGATTTCAATAGAAAGAAGGAATAAACGACGCGAACAAAGCTTGACTACTGGTTCGGAAACGGAGAAATCTCATTCTAATAAAATTGTTGTTCTTGGAGATAAGTAAGTTTTTTTTTTTTAACGAAAATAAATTAGAATTTGAATACAAAAACATAGCCATTATCTTTAAATCATATAAGTTAAGTATCTCTAATACTTTCTTCATTTTTAATTATTAGGTCAGGAGATATTACTGATGCGCTGAATTCCATCAACAAAATGGACCCCAGGAAACGTATATTAAGTAACAATAATAACCCCGTCAATGGTGCTCTTAGACTAACAAATAATGGTGTAACGAAGGCCGAAATGCACGCAAAACCCAACGACAACAATAACGCAACTCCAATTCTAATCAACCCCAGCCGCGACATCAATCTGTCACTGAGCGATTCTACTCCACATCACAACGGATCGGGAATAAACAACCACCTGCTAAACGTTGCCGGAAGGAATGATTCTCTTAACCGCATATCCCCGGATCGTTCTAGAGTCAAGTCCTCGAGTTTCCGTGAGAAATCGCCGCTCGGGAAAGTTACGATCCGGGAGAAATCTTTCGGCAATGGCGACAACGACAACAGTCTCGGCTTAAACGATATTTCACTCAGTCAGAGTGACAGCCACACTGTTTCTAATAGCAGGCACGCCAAGAAGGTTCAGCTTATTGACAATCATAAGGATAAATACAGTCTGAAAGATGGGGCAGATTCTAGAAGCAAGGGGGCTTTGAGGAAGTCATTGAAAATTAATCCAGAATACATTGAAACCAGTGAGTAGCATTTATAACATTTCTTCCATAATTCAAAGCTCTGGAAAAACCTAACTCTGATGATTCCTGGACATGTTGGCATAGTGGGGCAGAGTACTGGAGCATTGCAAGTCAATCCAGGGGAACCTGCTATGCCTCAATTCAAAGGACTATCCTATCAAAACCATGGTTTCAAAAGTTCCCCCATTTTTCCAAAAAATAAGTTTTCTGACTTATTCAAATGGGAATCGGACATTGTTTATTTCCTTCTCACCTTTTTAAAATACACGTCCTTGACTCCCCAGATTGTACACTCTGGTCTAGAAGTGGGGACCTTAGATCACATATTTTTTGGTTATCCCTCTCTAAATAAATATCCTCTCTTCTACCAAACGTTGCCTCCCCTCCATTCAACATCTCATCTCTTCTAAGTCTGAACTCGACTCCAATCTTCCATATAATTGTAAAATTTGTGCATTTAAATATAATTAATATATAAATTCACCTTTCCTTTCTCTGTAATTTTAAATGATAGCCTAGAACGCCCTTGAAGGGTGAAAGCCAGAAATAATTGAAAAAAAAGATCTAAGTATTTTTAAAATAATCAAATATAATAATGATGTCATTATTTGCAGCTGTAACAGATTATCAAGATTCCTCAGACACCGGAATAAGTGACCATCTTCAAGGCAGGGAGTCTCTTTTAGGTAACATTAATTTTATACACACTCTTACGTAGTTATGTGTTTCTAGTATGTAATATTTTCCTTCATATTTGATGTTTTCTTTTAACCCTTCAGGCTAATTTGTTCAGTTTTCGGAACAACCCAAGTAGGTCATCCCTCAGGCTAATTTGTTCAGTTTTCTGAACAACTCATGTAGGTCACCCCTCAGGCTAATTTGTTCAGTTTTCTGAACAACTCATGTAGGTCACCCCTCAGGCTAATTTGTTCAGTTTTCGGAACAACCCAAGTAGGTCATCCCTCAGGCTAATTTGTTCAGTTTTCTGAACAACTCATGTAGGTCACCCCTCAGGCTAATTTGTTCAGTTTTCGGAACAACGCAAGTAGGTCATCCCTCAGGCTAATTTGTTCAGTTTTCTGAACAACTCATGTAGGTCACCCCTCAGGCTAATTTTTTCAGTTTTCGGAACACCATGGTTAGAAATATTATTTAAATAGTGTTAGAAAGAGAAAACACCATGCTTTAAAGTTAACCGCAAAATAATTGAAACATACACCTTTATGGAACCAAAGTTTCCGACCGCAATTTGAAAAAAATTATGCAAATTTTTCATTAATGATTTTTACATCAAAAAAGTGAGTTGACGATAACCTCTATAATACATTTACCCAATAAAATATGTGTGTTTTATTTTTTTTTCATTATCAGTAATTTTAGTTAAAAAAAAACGTAAGGTGAACCATTTTTAAAACGTTTTATATTTGATATCAAAAAAATTATGAGTTTTTTTTATTATAAAATTTGAAAGCTTTACAGTTATTAGTTTTCGGATACGATCAGAAATAATCCATTTATTTGGATTTTATTGCAAAGCTGAAATATTTTGACCTTCCGACAAAATAGGCCCCAGGCTTGAGGCCTGAGGGGTTAAAAAGCTATGCTGTACAATAGCAAAGGATTGTTTGGTTTTTACATGTCATAAATTTTTAATAATATATTATCATAATTTATTTTTTGGACATTGCTGCGCTACCTCCTATTTACAGATCTGTAAATAATTTCACGGCCACGTTTGGAAACTCTAACGCTGTCCAAAATTTGGATCTGAAAATCTCAAATCGTATCTGTTATAATATATTCTATTGTGTAAAAAAAATCTTTACCTAAAATGTTACAAATTACATTGTGAGATTTTAAATTCGTTGCAAATAATGTTGTAACAAATTGAAGTAATTAATGTAATTTTTAGGATAATAAAGCAGAGAAATAAAGTTATTTTTGATTTATTATTTGTATCCAAAGATCCCTGCATTGTAAACACGCAATACATAATAAATTTTGTATATAAAATTCACTGCACAAAAATGTACATAGCTTGACTTAACACATGTATATAGCTTGACTTAACAAATGCTTATCTTTCAGGCCGGAATCGCAAAAAGCTGTTCACACGCTTAAAATCAGCTTCCACCTCAAGGCTGAATTACACTGTCTCCCCCAAGTATGTTCATAACTCTACTATCATAACAATTATGTATCAACGTAGATAATAGAAATCAAGAAATGAACCATATAAGTATGAAAACGCTTCCACAAAAATATCAACCCATATTACTGCAAATCATTGACTCTGACACTTCGATAATCCATCCACTATGGTCGTAGATCAGCGACTGTCGGCACACTTCCATGACTTATCTCCCTTTGTTTCTATTATCTTTGTGTACCATCTTAGTTTCAGAAGCACCCTCTGAATTCATTTTACTGCAAATTAAAATGATTTTATTTTGAAGATCAATCGACAGCTCCTGCAGCCCCTTGGAGAACTTGCGCCAGCAGTTGAGGAAGCTCGAGGAGTTGGAAGAGCAGTTTCCGGATGTGACGCTAAATGCTGATACGACAGCATATCGTCTGCGATATCCTTTTCCCGACTCGGGTATGATTTAATTTCAATATAATATTTTTTCTAGATTCTAAATTTTCTATTTTCAGCTAAATTGTCACCATAATGCTTCAAGGTGTCCAAAATGACTTAACATGGTCAAAGGGGTGTAAACATACAAGGCACCTTATAAATGTCACAGTTTTATAAGGTGTGTCACATATAAGTAACATTTATGGTATAGTCAATGCGACTTTAAAATCCATCTGGTGAGGTCAAGGTGACTTTTGGAAGATAATTGATAAAGTCAAAGTGGCAGTTGCAAGATAATTGATAAGGTCAAAGTGACAGTTGCAAGATAATTGATAAGGTCAAAGTAACATTTGCAAAATAATTGATAAGGTCACAGTAACAAATGTAAGTAATGGAGGCCTCAGCACAGGTGAGCTACCCAGTGAGGCCGACATTGCTTAATTATATTTGAAATGTAAGATATTATACCAAATAAATAAATAAAGTTCATTTAAAAGTTTGCAAGATAATTGATAAGGTCAAAGTGATGTTTGTAAAGTAGAAGTGAAGAAAACCTTTTTTAAAGTTAAAGTTATATTTCCCCAAATTTAATTATAGACAAAGTGACAATTTACTAATGCGCAGGCATTATTTTTAGTAGGGCTAGTTTCAATTGAACTGTTTTTCAATCTGATTCGGTAACTCAAGATATTATTCTTAATTACATTAAACTACATAATCTGACCTCAAAACCTGCTAATGTATATCACTTTTACACAACCCAACCTAACCTAACTAATAAACTAACCACCATGCTGTTTCTCCACAGGGGTTAGAAGAGAGGATGGACTGCCACACAACTCTATCTTAGCTTACACTTCCTGATTCATTCACTTCATACATCCTCTTCTGTTATTCTGACTCTTGACATGGCCTAACTTGAATATTTGAGTTTGTTGATCGTGCCTTGACGTCCTCTGGTGTCCCTGACTTCTTCTACCATTCACTTTTGCATCATATATATTCTCCTTACACTCCTGTTTTCGTTCATACAATCCACATGTCCAACCCATCTTTGCATCCCTTTCTTATTCACTACGCGTTATTCAGCTTTTATCCTTTCCAACTTAACCTACAAATAAATATACATATAAAACTGTAAAATGGGGTGCTTCAGCACTGATGGAGCACTGAGTGAGGCTCACATCATTGTCAATTATTGCTAATGAATTTACTAAAATGAAACATTTGTTTTCCAGGAGGTGGTGGCGAGCTAGGTTTCCTGCGGCATCGCGCGCTGGTGGAGCGCGAAGGCGTTCGGCGCGCACGGGCCGCTCTGCGCCGCCGCCGTCACAGCCTTCGTCAGCGCCGCGCCTCCCCGCACAGAGCTTGGCAGGTCAGGCAAGATACACTCAACCAAGTAAGGCATGACGCGATAGTCGCACCCACTATTACCAGAGAGGCGAGCTAGGTACCTGCGCAGGTAAAGCGCGAAGATGTTAAGCACGGACCCCTCTGAAGCCAAAGTTGCCATTGCAAGGAACTTGGTGGCACAAGATATATGCAATCTGTGGCGGCTCGAGCACTTTTCGATAGTGGGGACCGACATATTTTAAGTATACTGATATCTCGCTACCCGGAGAATATAATATAAAATTCTCAAACAAATATGTTCATGGACAAGTCATGATTTGGTGCATGACTTGTCCATGAACTTGTCATGGTGCATGATTTTAATTTATTATGCGATTGACAGATGTCTAATCGCATAATAAATTAAAATCTCTGTAGATATATACTGATTTATACTATGCACAAGTATATGAAAGTTATCTTGCAAGATTATCATCGAATTTAATTTGAGCAAGCGGTGATTCCGTTTCGAACTACATAACTTCTCGATACCCTTCCGAACTACATGACTTTGCAATTCCCTTCCGAACTGCATAACTGTAACAATTTCTATGTTTAAAACATCAATATTTTTATGTCAACGTATTATTTCTGTTAATTTCAGCCTATTATTGTGTATAATTTTATTTTCTTTAAACTTTCCAATTGCACTAAAATGTAAAAAATTATTTTTACTAACTCATTGTTTATTACTAATCCTTGTGTATAAAAATGTAAACATTATGTACCAAATGTAAAAGCACCATGGGCGTAAAAAAGAGTAAAATAAAATATTTTCGCGATTTCTTTCCGAACTACATAACTTCACAATTCCCTTCCGAAGTACATAACTTCACGATTCCCTTCCGAAGTACATTACTTTGCAATTTTTTCCGATTCCCTTCTGAACTACATAACTTTGGGATTCCCTCCCGAACTGTATAACTTTCTTGAACTACAATAAGCAGTCCACAAGAGGGGATTATATGGTCTGTCACCTAGCTTTTTGAAATTCACAATCAATGGTGCATGAGCGGTTTCGCGGGTTGCCAACGATCGAGAAAAAAATGCAAGGAATATACCCAAATGCTTAATAATGTCCCCATGTGCGCAGTAGGTTCTGCGCACTGAGAAATGCATCAAAGGAATCGATCCGCATTAGGACGCCTGTGCGGTGTTCATAAAAACAAAAAAAAACTATTTAGATCTATCCACAATTGGGCAGGTGGACTTCTCTCTTTTTTTTACTTTGTTGTGACAATTTGGTTGGCGAGTTGCAAACTTCATTACATTCAAAGAATGTAAAATTGTCCATCAGCGACTTTTTGAGATTTGATCCCCATTGATCGTTGCAAAAAAACTTTGAAATTTGTTGAATTATTGTTCAAATTCTGTGAAACAACCGGTCCTTACATAAAATATATGCATTATATTTAAATACCTGCTTTTAAACCTTATGATTTGAGAGGAAATTTTGTTTTTGATTTAATAAATAATATAAAATTAGAAACATAAATACTTTTTTGTAGACAACTAGTAGTAAATAATATAGAATTCCACCATGAATTATCAGTTGCAAAATTATAAAGATGAGTGTATTTTGACAGGATGAGTGTGAGCTGACGGATATGGAGGTGTCGCTGCACCGGACCAAGTCTGTCCTGGGGGAGAAGGTGATACGACTGCGTCACATTGAGAAGTCCCTCCGCCAACTGCAGGCCGAGAGGGAGGGGAAGGATCCAGCCACTGAAAATGCCACTCATAAACAGGAGCATAAGGTAAAAAAAATCAATTTATTCACCTTGCTGATTATGCTGTTGATGTATTTTTAACCTACTATAGCAATAATAAAAAGACCATTTCCCTCAGGGCCTAGGCCATATTTGTGTGGAGGGTCTTTTTGAGGAGAGGAAGGAGTGAACAAGACCCAATGTGAAAGAGGGACGAAGCAGAGGCCGGAAATCATTCTGCCAAGCTGTTGAACTTAAGAACAGGTCGTAGAAACGACCCATTCTCATGTCACGAATGTCAACCATGTACAAATGTTATTTCCCGACTATGCACCGGTGCCAAAGGGATTAATGAAGCTACTTCCTCTGAGCATCTTCCATTGAAATACCGTAGAATAAGAATGCATTACCATTTGACGCCTGTGCTCTAAAGATTTCAATCCGTGATTTGTACATGATCAGCAGTTGTGTACTAACAGTGCAAGAGAGTCCTGCTGGAGAGGTAAAAAGTTCTTCCTCAACCAGTTCCTACCGATCCGACCAGCCACGCAGTAGGTGGGCAGACACATCCGCCACCAAGACCCAAACAAACCTCACCCCATGAATCCGAGTACCCAGCATTCATCCTTTCTCCCTTTTCATAATATAGTTCGCTTTCAAACAAATCCCTTCCTACAACCCTTTCCTTGACTGGTATGATCATAGTAATATTGAGCTCTTCTGGGCTGTAGTCTGCAGGGTGTTGATAGTCAACATAAGACGTAATTGGCTTCTGTAAAAATGTTTTTCACATTTTTTTCCAGGACACCACCCTCTCCGACATTTCCTCGCACAGCTCCGGCTTCAGCAGCACGGAGGCGCAGAGTGACGCCAACCCTTCCGGCCGCCACACAACCGATCACGATGCCGAGATCATCTCCAGTCTGCAGACCCTCAACACGGAGATCAGGGACATCTGGCAGGTGCTCAACTCACAGCAGCAGCTTAATGTGGCTAAAGGTGGGTTGTGGGACTTTTTGAACTTAATTTGTACTTAACCCCAGGTTTATTTTGTTGGAAGGTCAAAATATTTCCGCTTTGCAATAAAATCCAAATAAGTGGAGTATTTCTGAACGCTGATCCGAAAACTAAAAACTGTTTTTGAAAGGTGATGAAATACTCTTTCAAATTTTATAATTCGAAATAAACTTTAATTTTTGAAATATTAAAATTTTTAATGCAAACACAAAAAATAAAAACACAATTTTGGTTTCATAATGGTGTATATTTTAGATTTGAATATTTAGGTTTTAATTTAAAGCTTAGTGTTTTTCCTTTCTAACACTGTTGTCATGTATATTTTCGAGGCTTCTGACTGACACAATGTTGTAATTTTTTTGATCTGTTGATAGTAAGTTAGTTACGGCGATTTATATGAGACCTATGTGGGCTGGGACAAATATGGTCTCCTGTGTTTAAAATATGATAAACTAAAATACTTTACACAAGATTGAACCTCAAAATCAAAAATTGTTAAATAGATTACAACAAAATTGTCTTTGCAAACTTTGAAACTTCAGAACATGGTAAGGCGAAGTTTCGCCAAGAGCTAGACAAAACTCACCCCAAGAACACGGCACCTCTGCTAAGTCACCAAACTTAGCGAACCACTTGGGGGAAATCGAAATGATATGTACTTCTATTATCAAATACAATAATTGTAACATGCAAATCTTTTGGTATGATGTTATTTGGTATTACTTCATTTATGCTTATCTCTAATTTCAGTTTTCCCCATCGGTCAGCTTCTCTACACCGATGTGGGGTGGCAGCTCCCCATTGCCGCCAGTAACATACCAACCCTGCAGCACCTGCCCAACTCGGTGGCGACCGGCTTTGCCCCCGCCACCAACGTCCCCGCTATTAACGCCGTAGCGGCAGAGAGCGCTCCATCTCAGTTCAGGGCCCACGGCGGTTTCAGGCAGATTCCTTCCTTACCCGTGAGGCCTATTCCTACCGCTGTTGTTGCGCAGGTATGTTTTTTAGTTTATAACAATTTTAAAAGGGCGAGTCAAACAGAAGACCATCAGGATGACAGTATAGGAAGTGGATGAATAGTATTTCAGTATAAGTAATTTCTCCCATTCATGCTTTAGTAAAACAGTACACAGTAACGCATAACTCTTTAACCTGTTAAATGTCGTGTGGTATTTCAATAAACCGCGCAGAAATTACCTTGTTGCTTTCAGCCGAGAGATTCCGTATCTTTTGTGGATCGTTATTGGATAACGGACGTTATCTCCTATCAGATTTGTGTGATTTTTACATATTTATGTCTACATTTTTTGGTGAAATACTTTAACTCGTCAAATATTAATTATTATTTTTAATTAACATTAGTTTATCAATGTTGTCTGGACGCCACCTAGTGGGAGATTTAGCACTTACAATGCCTTTCTCATATAAAAATAAAGTTGGTTGTTTGCAGGTGGAAAAATGTAATAAGCAGTAATTGTTGAATGAAACACTAGTTTATATTGAATTATTTGGCGGGCAGGAGATAAGCCGACGTAGCTCAGTGGACACAGCAGTTGACCGGAAATCAGAAGGATCGTCGGCGGCATGTTTCTTATCTCGGGAGATTTTTTCAATGTAGATGAGTCTTTCAGGCTGATAATTATTATTTATAATCATTGTTACCCTTTGTGCTATGCATAAAAATCTTATCTTGAACATTAGTTTATAAATTAAAAATAATTATTATTTTTTAATTGTCGGATTAATAAGCTATCTAAGATATCTCTAAATACTGATATTATTTATTCTATTCCCCAGCCTCCTCTACCAAGCGGAGTGGCCACAAGTCTCGTTGAACGAACCCGAGACCTCCGGGATTGGCTGAAGCAGCAAGCAGCCCTGTAAATCCACTGACACCAAACCAGCACAAATTAATTAGTCTAATTTTTACTATGTATTACTATCCCCAAAGGTTGAAATTGAGAAATCTCATCACAATTTATATACAGTTTGTTTTGAAGGGTTTTATTTCACATGTACATTTGTTACTTAATTTTTATTTATCTGCTACCAGTTTCGATACATCCGTGTCATTCACTAGCAATTTTAAAATTAAGTTAAAATTAATACAAGTCTAGAAATTATTAGATTTTAATGAGGTGGGGGTAGCAGAAGGGGGAGAATGGTGGGAGGAATCAACATTATAGGGGAACATTGTCAATAATGGTAGTTTACAGGGTGCTATTATTTTGTTAACTAAATTAATTTTTGTTTATTTCTATGTTTCTAAAGCGCACAAATTAAAGTTGTATCTATTAATATTTTTGGTTTTCTCTTTGGTGAAGCTATGGCCTGTCTCTAAAATTATTAGTTATCTCGGATTAGTCATTATTTTGTAAAAAGAGTTCATCTTCCCTAATTCTAGTTTTTAAATTTCTAGTAGTCATACCTATATACTGTGCTTCACAATCACCTAATAAAATCTTTTTCGTACTTGTATAAATTTTTAGTTAGTTTTAAGATTGCTAGTGAACGACACGGATGTGTCAAAACCGGTAGCAGATAAATAAAAATTAAGTAACAAATGTACACGTGAAATAAAACTCTTAAAAAAAAATGTATAGGATTCTCGAGACTCTCAATCACAAGCTGTGATTATTATTATCACCTAGTCATTATAACATTCTTAGTCCTAAACGATCTAGTCAAAACAATAATTATTATTACTACATATTGTTGATCTCATTGTGTTTACATACACTTTTACATTTTTCAATCATTCCACTGTTTTACGCATGGTATTGTTAGAAATTTTGTAAAAACTAAAAAGTTTTCTTAAAAAAATCTATCTTTCTAGTCAATCGTGAATGTCATCAAATCATTATAGCATTTATTGTATTTACACAAACTGATTTTGCCGTTAATGTTAAATTATTATTTTGTATTTTAGTGTTTTTGAAATTTATGTTAGTCGAAGAGGTTTTTTTTATGTATGTACTTTGCATTTTTAGATATTTAATTTTTAATTATTTATAGTGCAATAATAATAATAATGCATTTTAATGAATCCTAAAACTCATCCATAACATCCATAAATTTCGTCACACGAATTTCATGATTTTGTGACCCTCCCCCCCGTCCCTGTCACACATCATCACATTTGTGAGACCCCCTCCCCCCTAGTGTGACAACACATATTTTGCAATTTTACATCTAAAAATAATCAAAACAGTAGTTCAATTTTTTTTTACATGTGACATCACATAGCTGATTACCACCCCATACCCCTTGTCACACTTCTCTCTCCCCCCCCCCCCCCCTTAAGGTGTGACGTAATTTATGGATGGCCCCTTATAGGTGAGTCACTAAATAATGAATAATGGTTATTTCGATGCCAGTTAACCATGATTTCTTTTTTCAAAGTTATGACTTCATGTTTTTTCTTACCCTTAGCTCTGTCGCTGTTAAATTATTTTTAAGGGTCAAAAAATTTAATTTATCAAGAGTTTAATATCAAGTTCACTTCATTTAATCACAGAACGGGATGGGGCATGTATTCGCACCGTGAAGATAACTTTTGTGGTAAAATCAACATATTTTGAATAGCCAATGGCATTTACTCTGTATATAAATCTGTCGTTTATGATTATTCAACCCCTTCTTTCATTAAAGGTGCAATAAAATATCAGCCTATCATAGGCCCGGTATATCAGTTGATTTTAAGCTCAGCTCGGTTGTAATTTCGAGCTTAGCACGGCTTGGAACATAATCCGTATATAAGTCGAAAGCCTAGATGTCACCAATATTTCAGTGAAACCCTCTTAAGAAGTTTTCCAAGGGACCGGAAAAAACAAACTTCTTAAGCAGGAAAACCTTATATGTGGGAAAAATTGGGCCAATTTTGGACCGAGGGACCGAAAAAACCAAACTTCTTAAGCCACGAAACTTCTTAAGTGGGAACTTCTTAAGAGGGTTTCACTGTACATGTATTGTCTATGACTTTAACAGAGGAATGTGTTTCTTTTTTCTTTGAAAAACAAAACTACTCTCTACATCAGTGGTACATCTATGCATTATACTGTCAACGTCATCGGGGTATATCTATGCACCGGATTATATTATGATCGCTATTTTAAAAAACGATGTCAGTTTATTTTTAGAATGGGTTTACTATACGAGTCTATTTTTGGTAAAGTTTCCCACTTCAATCAGCACGGTGCTATACGCGAGTACACTAATTTTAAATGGTATTTGTTTTGCTGTGTACTATTCATGAAATTATAACTGTTCAAATATAAAACAAATTGTTCTGATGTTGGAAATTAAAATCCCTTACCAGACTATTTTAGATTGATTGTCAATTAATAACATTAATATTCCTCATCGCTTGACAAATATAATAGTCCATACTGACAAAATTGCAACACACTGAAATTTACGTAAATTTCGGCTTCCTACCTCTATTGAGAATCTCAAGGTTCACTGTCATCAGGTATTCCAGGAGGTCCTGTCCTCGTTTGTTGATGTCTGTACTCCCCCACACAGTGTGGTGCGAGTTAGCATCTACTCCGAGTATCAATTCTGTGACACAGATTTCGCATATTTGATCATAAAGTTTAATTAAAACAAACACATTTTGTTGAAAGCCCTGTGTAGATTGCATTCAAAAGGCCAGCATTGCAAGGAATTGCAATGTTGATGAGTAATGACATTACTAGGCGCCATGTTGAAAACGTTAAAATGATATTATGTAGATTTAGGTTTTCTGAACCCCTTTTAGAACTTTATAAATAATAAAATAACTAAATGGAGATACCATTGAACGTTTTTAATCTAGTCAATTTGTTAAAAGTAGAATCTTCTATAAACATTTGAAGGACTCAAATATGTACATAATTTCATCTTTGGCTATTTTTAAAACATTTCATTAATAATGAGCATCTAATTTATAAATTATAATTTGTTGCCTAAATGGTAATACATAATTTAAATAAATAAATTGCAGCGTCCTTGAGGTGATTTTTCACAAAAACGGCGCTATACTAATCATCCAAATATTATTTAAAAAATATGTCCCCATGTTGACAATAGAAGTCTGATTAAAGTGGCCATAGACATTAATATTCCCTCCCTGTAGTGATATTTTTTTTTCAAATTTAGATCGAAATATATTCCAAATAAAAGTTTGGTTGAGTGTATGGTGTACATGATATTCTATTTGTACATGTGGTATAAGGAATGTACTTAACTTACTTTAATCATTTGAGTGCCGATTGTCATCCGGGTGACAATATTTCAAGCATATGCGGCCACATTCGGCACACAACAAGTTAACCAATGATTCCTGAAATTATTGGTAGTTATTAGATTTCATGTCATCCATGGTCAATTGACCTAGTAACTGCCCAACTACTCACCCCGACCCTACCTGCCCAATACCTACTGATTTTTTCATTTTAATGTGAATACCTCACTAGAGTCTTAGCTGCTCCCGTCTGGAGCCAGTGAGACTATGGCATCCCCAATTGGGGTATGTTGTGAGGCTGAAGGTAGTGGGGAGGGGAAGGAGACGGGGAGGAGGAAGGTGGGGAAGTACCTGGCTATTCAGATCTGGTCACCAAACATGGCTAAAGCCATTCCAAGCAACTTTCAATTCTGAATGGTGGTCATACGCCTAGTTGCCCACATGAAAGCACAGGCTTTTCTGCCCACAGTTTCCACCTGGTTTTTCCAGCTCAGTTTGGCATCTATGATGACTCCCAGGTACTTAACCGTGTCAGAGGGTTCCAACTCCTTTCCGTAGAAGGTTGGATTGCTCCATCCCTCTAGTTTTCTTTTGCGTATAAAGATTACTAGTTCTGTCTTGTCTGGGTTGACCGGCAGCCCTGTTTCTTCACACCATTCTTCCATTGTTGCCAGTGTTGATTGTATGAGGCCTTTGGTGGTGTCTGCATCCCAACACCTTATTATAGTTGCGATATCATCCGCGTACCCTTGAGTATACAGTCCCCTGTTATTGAGTTTCCTGATGAGGTTGTCCACCACCAGGCTCCACAGCAAGGGTGACAAGACCCCTCCCTGCGGACACTCTCATGTCACCAATACTTTGAGGTTCACCTCACCCCTTTTCATCGTAAGAATCTGACCTGAGAGCATGTTCTTCAGCCACCTTCTGGTGGTTTTGCCGAGTCCATGTCTTTTAGCCACTTAATCGATGGATTTAATAGTGGTGCAATTGAATGCTCTCTCTATGTCTAGGAAGAGTCCTACCGCTAGTTCCCCGGTTGCTTGCGCCTGCTCCAGTTTGTATACCAACCTGTGCAGTACTGCATCAACCAACTTACCTGGTTGATACGCAAATTGTAACTTGTGGAGGGGCTTTTCTCTCAGTGCCCCGTCTCTTATGTGTCTATCCATTAGCCTCTCCATTGTCTTTAGAAGAAAAGAGGTGAGACTAATTGGACGGAATGCCTGGTTGGTCGTAGTCGGTTCTCCCAGGTTTAGGTATGAACACTACCCTTGTTTTCCTCCATGGTACGGGCATGTTTCCGAGGGCCCAGCACGCCCTCAGGATCTTAGTTACCGGAAGTAAGATTGTATCCAGGCCCCTCTGCAGAAGTGCCGGAAAGATACCATCTTCTCCCGCACTTTTAAAAGGGTCGAACCCTTCGATTGCCTATTTAACTTTGGAGGGAGTAACTATTTTAGCCGCAGTGTCCCAGTCCTTACCATCCCGTATAACTGGGGCTGGTGGTGGACCGGTGTCACCTGCTTCTAACTTTTTGTAGCCAGGAAAATGATTCCCCAGCAGTTCCTCCAACTCCTCCTCGCAGGTGGAGGTGAAGCTGCCATTGGCTTTCCTAAATGGTCCTTTAGCTGCCTCTGGGTCTTAAGCGAGAATTTTTTGAATTCTTGCCGCCTGTTGCATGGTTTACACCTCCCCGCAGTACTTCTCCCAGGAGCCTGTTTTGGCTATCCGGATTGCTTCCTTTTTTCTGGTATTGCTTGTGAGCATCCCAATTTCCAGATATTTTGGCCCTGTTGAAGGCTTGCCTTACTAGTTTCCGTAGCTCCTGCAGTTTTCTGCTCCACCACGGTGTTTTGTCCCTGGTACTTGTCTTCAGAGGGCAGCTATTTTCGTATGCCTCTATCATTGAGTCCCTCAGTATTTCTACTGCGTCCTCAATTTCTTCAGGGCATCCGTACTTTATTGAGAATCTTGTCATCCCTATGTTGGCTGCTCTGAATACCGAGTCCAGTCAGTTGCTTTTGGGTTCCTGTATGTGTCGGTCCCCGTTTTGTTTGTCTCTCCCTCTAGTTTAAATTCTATGTGTCTGTGATCCGACTGGGATGATTCATCCGACACTCCTTCCTGAGACTCCCAAGGTTCCTAGAGTCAGGTCTATCACCTCCTGGCTGTTACTTATAACAAAGGTGGGCTCCCTACCTCTATTGAGAATCTCAAGGTTCACTTTCATCAGGTATTCCAGGAGGTCCTGTCCTCGTTTGTTGATGTCTGTACTCCCCCACACAGTATGGTGCGAGTTGGCATCTACTCCGAGTATCAGTTCCCTACCCTTCTCCCTGCAGTCCTGGATGAGTCTCGTTATTTCCCCTGAGGGTGGTGGTTCCGCAGAGTCATAGGGCGTGTACGCTGATGCCACCACTACTTCCCATAGTGTTGGCATCGTGTAGTTTCACAGCCACCAGATCCCTACTGCAGTGTTTGAGGAGCAGTGTGCCTGCTATTCCTCTGATGAGGATGCAGGCCCTCGGTCTGTCCTCCGACTCATTGTAGTAGAGTAGATCTTGGTTTATGTTTAGTCCTCTGACCTGCCCCCTGTAAGCCCAGGGTTCTTGAATCAGTGCGACATCTACACCGTCCCGGGTGACTCTCCTATCGAGCACGGCAGCCGCTTCCGGGCTGCGATGCAGGTTTATTTGAATGAAATCTAAGTTTTTAGCCATTTTTTGGACTAATCCTTACCTCCCACTCAATCTCAACCTATGTCTGCTCGTCGGTATTGGGACCGCGCACCGTGAAGGTGGCCTTCCCTATCCCGATGTGCGCTGTCATCCCCATTTCCCTGATCACCTTCACACTGTCCTCGTCCACGCTCATGATCAGGCGATACCTATCTTTCTCCCTGATAGAGTCGTGGACGATCCACTTATTTGTGTGAAGCCGTGGGTTTTGGTTCTCCAACAGTTGCAGCATCCTCTCGGTGCTCACTGCTCCGTTTTCATGGATAATTGTCTTGATCTTTACGTACTTTGGCAGTTCATTCAACCCCACCACCTCCAGGTCGCAGCCCTGCCATTTTCGTAAGGTCGGCACTATCTCCCTCAGCCATCTCTCTGACTCCTTGTCGGAGCAGGTCATTCTCAGGACACCCTTCTGAATGAAGCACTCGTCGAATCCAGGTCTGAACTGTCCTTTTGGGATGCCCAGAATCAGATCGGCGGCCCCCAGATGTTGGTGTAGGAAGTGCTACGTTTTTGGATATGCTCCGTAAATGGTGCTGCAAGACTCGTACATTCAACATTGGCGATAGAATGATTTAAGGACCTTAGTGATAGCGGCTCCTCAACCATCTCTGCAAATATCATTATGTATCCTCTTCTCTTGTGAAACGTTTGGATGAATGCTTTCGTATTTTCCCACACATGAATCTCAGGAAATCGGGAAATTGAAGGAAGTCCCTACCTTTTGATGGTTCATCGGCTGTTTCTGGAACAATTTCTTGATGCTAGCGGCGCTCCACAATCACGGCCCAACGCAAGGTCACAATTACCGACACTTTGGGTTCATTGATTAGTATTTTATGCAAATAATATCGAGATTTTAATGGCAAGTTGTGACCGATGTCACTTGCGATTTTTCAACTCAAAAAACAAAAGTAGGTAATTTTTAAATTTAAATTCCAATATTGTAGATGGGTTCCACATAGGTATGAAACATCTTCTTTTCCTTTAGGTAGAGACTTTTGGGAGAGGAGGAAAACAAAGGAATAAATGAACAATGAATCACTTGGGAACATAGGTTTAGTTTGTGTGACCATGTTGTGTTTTTGTCATCTTAGTAGTAAATCTCAAATAAAGACGCCTTTAAATTTACATTCGTTTCATCAATCAGGTAACGCATGGCCACCGGATCTTCATATTTCATTTCTTTAAGTTGAAACAGAGCTTGGATATGTTTATGTACGGTAGTTCTTAAATTAGCAAATCTTTGTTGCAATAACTCCCAAGCCGATATATAATTCAGGTCTGATACCTCGAAATTGGCTATAATGTTTGCTGCATTCCCTTTTAAACATGATTGCAAATAATAAAACTTTTGTACATTGCTCAATCCTGCATTATTATGTAAAAAAACGTTTCCAGAAAATTAACCTAATTTTTCTGATCGCCGTTAAATTCCCTTAATTGAAGGTTGGGTAACTTTATTTTCAATTTTAGGCTTTCAACAGACTGGATCGCTCCCTTTGCCGTCGCCAAAATAGAATAATATTGATTTTCAAACATTTCCCTTTGCATATTATTGTCGCTTTCGTTGGAATACGGAAGGCTTTCTATTTGTTCTTGAATTAACTCGAAATCGTCTAAAATTCTTTCAATTTTATCATACCGAATTTTTATTTCGTTCACTGATAATGCGTTTAAAGAATCACCGAATCTCGTAAGTTTCCCCTTTAACACGCCCCGTTTATTGACCAACGATTTTAGGTTATCCATTTTAAATTTACGTGTTTGACAATAATTCTACAAAAATTCTGAAAAGATTCCGTAAAAAAACAATTCCGGTGCAACCGTATTAAAAACAGCGATAAAAAACCAAATATAAGGCTATAGCTATAACAATGACAGAATTCTAACAATGTTTTATAACCTAACACAAAATAACATGTTTAATCTTGCAAGTCATACTGTGGGTAGTTAATTTTTAATTATTTCTATTAAATATCGGAAAATAACAGCTTGTCTGAATGATGGGATATTAATAAAGGAATGGGCAGGGGGGCTACTTATCATTGGAATGTTGAAATGCGTCTTCATCTGGATTCTTTCTTCTATATTTTCCGCTGGTTCATTTTCATCTTGTCTTTTTTGGCCAATCTTTTATTGTTGGTTCATCTGCTCGTAAGGACCATGTTGCTCTGCTTTGAGAGCGATAACCTCTACCCACTTTGGATCAACACTAGAGACAATACGCTTGATGTTATTACCTCTTACCATAAACAACACTATTAATAGTGCTCTATCTTGATTGAAATCTCCTGCTTTGGCGATAGTAACAACCTTCCCTCTATCAAGAGCAATCTGAAACTCTCCTTGAGTGGCATGTTTGTCACTCATCCTCTTGAAGTTGAGAAGAGCTGCCATTGGATCAAAACCTGTGTATGCTAAGCTGTCTCCTATCTCCTGCATGGCCTTCCCCATATCTTCAGGTGTGGATCCCTTAACAATATCCTCTGCTAGTGGTTTTAACTCTTCGTGCAACTTATCCTTTAGGCTCTTAATCATCGAGCCACCCTCCTTATCTAACTTCGTCATGTTCATCATATTGGCAACTTTAGTCTGCGTTAGTGAAATAAGTTCTATTATTACTTTTTTCTCTATCGATGTGTGATTGATAACTAAACACTGGTCATTAAGAGGCAGGATCAGAAGATCAGAAAGGTTTCTCGCCTGGTTGTGGAAGTTTTTATAATGTGTTTTCATTGCATTTTTATTTGGGTAACTGTCGAGATTCTGACATTGCAGTAACTCATCTTGAATGTCGATGAAAGGAGTTTCCCAAACCATGGTCAGGATTTCCCAGACCATGGTCTCTTCTTTTTCAGACTCGATTTGATGTCGGCGTTTGCTCTTGCCTCGTTTTCTTCAAATTCTCAGGGTGTATTCTCATAGTCATATGCTTCGTCTCCATCGGTGTCGATGCTGACTAATCTTGCTCTCTCGGGATGTTGCATCAGGAATTCTTCCAAGGCCTTTACAGGCGATGTTGAAAAAATTCGAAGAATTGAATGCTTTCATATTTTCCCACACGCTTGTCATCAAGAGGCAGGGTCAGAAGATTAGGAAGGCTTTTCGCCTGGTTGCGGTAGTTTTTATAATGTTTTTTCATTGCATTTTTATTTGGGTAACTGTCAAGATTCTGACAGTGCGGGAACTCATCTTGAATGTCGATGAAAGGAGTTTCCCAAACCATGGCCAGGATGGTCTCTTCTTTTTCGGACTCGATTTTGATGTCGGCGTTTGCTCTTGCCTCCTTTTCTTCAAATTCTCAGGAGTCTATTCTTATAGTCGTATGCTTCATCTTCATCGTTGTCGATGCTGACTAATCTTGCTCTCTCGGGATGTTGCATCTGGAATTCTTCCAAGGCCTTTACAGGCGATGTTGAAAAAATCCGAAGAACTGAATGCTTTCATATTTTCCCACACTCTGGTCATCGAGAGGCAGGGTCAGAAGATCAGGAAGGCTTCTCGCCTGGTTGTGGTAGTTTTTATAATGTGTTTTCATTGCATTTTTATTTGGGTAACTGTCGAGATTCTGACAGTGCGGGAACTCATCTTGAATGTCGATGACAGGAGTTTCCCAAACCATGGCCAAGATGGTCTCTTCTTTTTCGGACTCAATTTTGATGTCGGCGTTTGCTTTTGCCTCGTTTTCTTCAAATTCTCAGAGTTTATTCTCATAGTCGAATGCTTCGTCTTCATTGGTGTCGATGCTGACTAATATTGCTCTCTCGGGTGATGTTGAAAAAATCGGAAGAACTCAATGTTGACTCTGAAGGTGGTTATGGAAATGTTGCCTTCTCGTCCTCGCCGTCAGAATGATTCAAGGACCTCCATGATAGTGGCGAGTTAACTATCTCTGCAAATATCCTTCTCTTTTCTTGGGACACGCTTGGAGAAAAAAAACACCAAATAAGTCACCAGGGACTAAAATTTTATTTACATCTTTTATTCCAAATAATGTCAGGAATCACTGTTTAAAGTATGTCAAGTACATCCCTTAACACCCTGTATAAAGGTTCCACAAAAAAAAATGTTAAAAAATTTCAGTAGGTACATTACGTATTGGAAAAAATGGAGAATTCTAATATAATTGGATAATTCTGTTAAATTTTGTTGACCATGTTTTATCAAAATCGTGTAAAAACAGAATTGACTGCATCATTGGGGAAGTCTTCAGGTTATTGGTGAGATAATTGTCCAAAAAACTAGTCCATTTAGTATTTGATTAAAAATGAAGATGTCGAATAATAAACCATAAGGTTTTCAGAATTATACATAAAAAATATTTATGAATTAATTTATTTAACAATTTGATAAAACAGTTCTACACTACTTATGTACGTTGTAGGGGATATTAAAAACTATTGATTAAGTAGAAACAATTCAGAAAAAGTAATAAAATAATGGGTCTCAATTTTATTTAGGAGAAAATAATTATGTTATCAAAGATTTGAATTATATTGTCAAATACAAAATGGAAAAATTTGTAAATGTATTGTGCAAAGCATACCTAATAACGTGAGAGCCTAAATTTTTAACGAGAATATTCCGTTTCAAATGTATTATCAACAACAACAAAAATGTAGGAACCCTTTTCTATTAATTAAGATTAATAGACTACATAATCATACATAAAAATGAATGTTTCTTTGTTTGTCCATTATGCGTTCCTAAACCTTCATCCGATTGTGATGAAACTTTAAAGATTTGATGTGCGCATGCCCGCAATGGTTTTTATTTGTAATAGTAAACTCTGGCGTTAAGAAATTATTTCCTATACTATTCATCCGATTGCGATTAAAATTTGATGAGTGGTTGTGCACACGCCCGCTAAGGTTTCTATGTATACTGGAGAGCTCTGGCATTATGAAATTTGTTTAAAAAGTTTGCAATATGTGGCGCGCAATTTGTTTGAAAAATGAGTGTATTTCATACAGTATGGCGGCAGGGTTGGAAGGAGGGAGGGGGAGGGGAACAAAAGAGGGGGTTTTACAGGAGGGGGAAGGTGGAATGGGAACGTGTGAGGGGAGTTTCGCAGGACGGGGGAAAGCGGGAGAAGAAAGGGGAATATGGAGGGGGAGCACGGGAGGAAAAGAGGACCCAGGAGGGGAAGGGGAGACGGAAGAAGAACGGGACGAATGAGAAAGAAACAATTTCTTTATTTAAGTGGCATTGCATGCCAGGAACTCACTAGTATATTATAGATGATTGGTCTTCATACATTCGCTGAGAATCATTTTCTATACAGAGAATGATGATTTCAATTCCATAGATCTACACGGATAGGGTAGTTTAACCGATCCAGTTGATTTAACGCGTCAACTGATTGCCGTTTTCTACAAACCTTGCATGTACTGTAATTAGACAAAGGTGTAAAATCGGACGTAGAAAACTTAGGTTGAGAGATTTATTTAAATTATATAAGGGATCGCTGAAGAAAGTGAAGTATTAGTGTACTGAATGTGCTGCTCAATCATTATCATTTAAGGTTAGATTATCCCCAGCGCAAATAATGTATTGACGGAGTGTTATGATAAAGTGGAATGGCGGCGTTTGCCTCGTGATATGGAATACGGCGTGTCTTAACAAGTATCCTTAGATTACCCCTTAGTTACTGAATAGGCCCAATTCTTATAATCGACTGATGCAATCGGAATTATCGCTCAGAGCGGTTTTAAATTAATTCGGAAAGTTAATTTTTAAAATTATACATTTGTGAACATTAAATTTGATTAGTTAGGAACTTAACATATTGTATTTGTGTAAATTAGGCTAAACTTTAGATTTGAATCGCACTTTAAAAATTGCATTTTATTTTAACAAGTAGCAGAATCATTTGCAAGCTTTAGCTATAGATACACTTTTAATATATGCATACCTAACTTGCATTAGTAGTCACTTTTGAATAACCAAATGCAATATAACGCTAACTGTATTATTACGTAGGTCTGAATAAAATATAACTATTAAACTTTATTGCATGGCTAAATATTTAAAGTTGTGAACTTAAATATGTTATAATATATAAATGATTAAATCTATGTGAATTAGGTTGTGTGTTCTAACATTATATACATATTATGTTACAGATAATAATTGCGTATAATGCAGAGTTTTCTTTTTCTATAATGTTTATTGCAACTAAGTTTGTTGAACTGTTTTACAAATTCGCACAATCAATGTTAAGTTTGCACCTAGTTATAATATCAATTTTCTCGGTTGTGATTTTTCACCCTTTTTATTTTGAACCTCATTCCATTGTTGATTTTTTTTAAATTCATTGAATTTACTTCTGTAAAATGAAAAAAAAATTCTAATGTATTATTTATGAATGAATTTGTGGAAAATATTTATGCATCATTGGCATAAATACAGACTTCTTGTGGTAATTGTTGTAGAGATGAAATAATAATAATACTAAATATTATGTACAACTTATTAATTCCACTGAATATTAATGTGTTATCTTAAAAAATCAATAAATAAAACTAAAATTATTTAGCTTGTTTTATTGCTATCGCTCAGCGCTTAGGATCAATATATGGTTGCTCCCAGCCTTCTTCACCCCTCAGGCTAATTTGTTCGCTTTATGGAACAGCTCATTGAGTAGGTGCCAGGTGTATCTGCTCCTGAATCCACGGACATCCTTATTACTTTATTACATCTACTGCTAGAATTTTATGTTTTATATCATCTCTATCGTATATACCTTTATCTTATTCTATTGTATACATTTTGTTTCTATTACTTTTATTTTTGTGTGACTTATCTTTTTTTTTTTGCTTATTTTATTTCTTTTCGCATTGTTTATTTTAGATTTCGCTAAGCTATGCTAGACAATGTTTTATCGAGATACCTATTTATTATTTTTCATCATTTTTGTGTTATATTCTTTGTTTTCCAGTTTCCTATTCCACAAGGAACACTGTTGTGACCCAACTTACATACTCGACTTTGTTTTTTTTCCTTGCGTTTGTTTTGGTTTCTATATTCTTTTTTTCTTTTTAGTCTCACAACCTCTACTTTGCTTCGCTCAGAAGGCTGAACTGAACTGCATCTATCTATTTTGTTATGTTTCTTTTTCCCCTTCTGGGGGGTGCGCTAGACCTCGTCCCTGCGTCAACAGGAGTCAGTCGACGACGGCACGGTGCCCTCTAAAATCATTTGCGCCACCCCCAGCAACATGTGCAGGCTTGAGGTTTGGGGGGGGCGCCCTCGGCTCTCCTTCGCCTTGCCCCCGGCCACTCGACGCTGAATTCCTTAGGGTCGTCGGGTATTTCCCCCCCAATCTCCCATTTACTTTTCTTTGAGGCATCACCGAGGAACCGGCTAAGGGGCGCGGAAGCTGAGTGTGGTTCACGGCTAGACCGAACGTCATGCGCATTCTTGCTGGGACTGCCAATTGATTGGAGAGGACTCCCAACCGTTTGCCATGCTCGTATTACTTCTGTACTGTGTCTTTTTCCCAAACAGGTGCTTGTAGGATACGCTGGATACAATCACCCAGCGCTTGCCACCTCGAGGACTTTCGCCAACCTGTCCCATTGTCTTGTCTATATTTTGTAAAACTAACACATATTGTATCTTGTATTTACCGCTAAGCACTTGCATACTGCTTGCTAACAACGTATGCAGGGACATTGGAGGTCTAAATTCGTCCTAAACTAAATGTAGCTTCGTTCTTTCAAAAAAATTATAGTCCTTGAAGGAGTAACCATCTGTTACTTATACCAGGGCGGGTAAGTGGTGGATAATAACCTCCAAAAAAAAAAGGTCTCACAGAAATTGTTGTGTCTCCCTTACTATCATAGTGAGATATATGATCTAAACCAGGGGTCTCCAAACTTTCCAGCCTTAGGGCCATATTGAGTACTCCAGTAAGTTCCCAGGGCCAAAACCGTTTTAATTTTCTTGCCACCTTATATGTATATAAAAATCAATATTTGTTCATATTTTATGCGCTGCCATACCGTTCATCCGATTGGGGTAAAACTTTGGTGGTTTGTTGTGCGAACGCCCGCGAAGGTTTCTAAATATAAAGGTACGCTCTGGCGTTATGAAATTTTGCATGAAAATTTACTACAGGTGGTGCGCGAGTGGTTTGAAATGTGTGTATTATATATTTATATATTTTTGCGGCAGGGAGGGAAGGCAGGAGGGGAGTGTAACAAAGGACATAGGGGTCGTGGGAGGGGCGACGAGGGAGGGGAAAGGCGGGGAGTGGGAGGGGACGGGACGCATGGGAAAGGACATGTCGGGTCCCAGCTAGTTATCTATAGTATATATAGACTAGTCACCGAGTATGCGCCCTGAGCGATAGTACGCTTGCTAAATTCGCTAACTACAACTATTGTCAGTGGAAAATCACAATTAGGTACATACATAAATCTCATTAGCATTTTATACCTAATGTTTACATGTTAAATGATCATGTGTTTATATGTTATAATGATTATATACTTTTTTTAAATTTTAGTTGGATTAATTTCAATTACTTTTTAGTTACTATACTTAAGTTAAATTTTCTGCGTATTATACTTGTCATTAGGCTTCACCTGGCAAGTAAACAAAACCGAACGTTCTGTGTTTTTTATCTAACTTCTCACAACAACAATAAACCATAGATGTCGCGGGCCTGATAGATGACACTCGTCATTGGCTGTCGCGGGCCGGATTGATGACACTGGCGGGCCGGATGTGGCCCGCGGGCCGTAGTTTGGAGACCCCTGATCTAAACCATAGGTTCTCAACGTGGGCGATAACGCCCCCTTAGGTGCGTTTCAGACCTTCAGGGGGGCGGTAGAAGACCATGAGAAAATTGGGGGGCGTTTCAGACTTTCAGGGGGGCGGTAGGAGTCTCAGAGAAACCCATCCCACCCCATCGTATCTTGCCCCATCCCTCATCCTATTAGGAGCCTTCCATCCTCAAAAATATTTTCCCTCTCCCATTATAAGAATCACTGATCTAAACGGTGTTAAAAAGAGAAAACACCATGCTTTATATTCAAATCAAAAAGTTAACCACAAAATATTTAAAATGTACTCCTTTATGGAACCGAAGTTTCGGCCGCAATTTGAAAAAAAAATGAAACTTTGTGAATTAATTATTTTTACATGAAATGACAAAAAAGTGAGGTAATGATAACGTTTATAATGCATTTGGGCAGAAACACAGAGAACGCAGGTTTCGGAGTTGGCACTTGGGCGGCCGAATGGCGCAGGCACGCCGACAAATATGTTTGTATGTAAACATACGAAACCGCACAGTGTGAAGCCAGATTCAGATATCCACAATTGGTATAAACCAAGTAAAGTGAGCCATTTTTTAAACTTTGCTTTAAAAAATTACTTGTACATTTCCAATAATAAAATTTGAGTCTATTTTATCTCCTTTCAAAAACAGTTTTTCGTCTTCAGATGTGTTCATAAATATTCCATTTTGAAATATTCTGACCTACTTATGTAGGCCATACACGCTCCGGTCTACCGGAGAGGCAACCTGTGCAGGTTCGTTTCGAAAGAATTGATTTTCGATTTTGCTCCAGTCACCTGCGCAGGTTCAAAAAACTGCCCAGATCTATTCCCACACACTCTCCGGTCTACCTGCGCACGCATAGACCTCTCCGGTGGACCGTAGTGTGTATAGCCGCCTTAACAGAATATGGTTGAGGTCTGAAATGCTGGTTTACACTTCATGCTAAGCAGGACAAAACGTACCCTTTGTAAAGTATTTACCCAGTAACATCTTTTCCTCCATTTTCCATCTCAGTTCCCAATTCCAACTTTTACATTGTGGTGTGCTATATTCATTTGACTATTGTATTTTACAATATTTATATTAACCCCTTACGTGTGTTTTAAATTTTACACAACTGACAAACATTTACTATATCGAGGGCGGAAATTTGAAATGCTGTAAAGACAAAAAATCCAAAAATGACATTTTTTTCTCTTTCGATCTGCATCATTAAAACATTTCTAGGAAAAAGTCTGTCCTTAAACAATGCGAATTTTAATAGGATTTTATTTCTGAAAAATTAAATTCTTAAATTAAAAAGAAATTTTTAAAAAATGTTAAGTATTCTGAAAGATATCTATAGCTGTGTTAAAATGTAAGAACTTCAGTGTTCAACTTGGAGGAAACACTGATGTTTCCCTCATACGAGTGAAACAACTTTAGAGATGGGGAAAGATAAACAGGGAAAGAGAAGATGGTCAAGACAGTGGTTTTTGCAAAGAAGTCGGTATTCCCACGTTAAGTTACTGAGAGAATTGGGAGGGGAACCAGACTGGCAAAATAATTTGCAAATGGACGGTGGATAATATTATTATGCAGTTAATTGCTGGATTTGGAAATATATTGAACCCAAATGAACAGTGGCATCTTCGGTTGATTTTGATGCAAATTGAGCCAAAAATGGACAAGTTGTAAACATGTGTGCAATCTCTGCTTTGTCATATCAGTTCTCGTAAAAGAATAAAAAATCCAAACGTGAGCAGGTAAATTTTATTTAAATGAATTGTTTTATTTCACAATTTAATCCTTTACAATAATATAAGGTATTGTAATGGGAAGAACATTGTGGTGCCTATGGCAGCACTAGTGTAAATAAATAGATCACCAAGGAAACTATAAATAAAGATATCACCATGGAAACGAAAAATAACAAAGGAGTACAAATAAAATCTGGGTATAGTTAGATGACTTGATAATAAATAAAGCCGTATTAATGTAAATGGAATGCAAATAAATAGTGTTACTGAAAATCGTGTTGTTTTTATTAGTTTGTGAACCCAGAACAATATTAAAATCGTAACAATTGGTGTCAGGTGTGGGGTTCCAAAAAAAAAAAAAAAAACAAACTGCAACAGTGAGAGTTCGGATCAGGATAATAAATTGTTTAACATTATACGGTGACAAGAAAAATGGCAACCAAGAAGAACAGATTGATGGACTTAAAGGTGATGGAATTAAAGCGGGAACTTGAGGAACGTGACCTGGAGACAACGGGGACGAAGAGTATACTGCAAGAACGGCTACGAGTGGCTCTCGCGAGCACTGGTGAAGATCCAGAGAGTTTTTCTTTCGAAACGACTGGCGGAATGGATGACCTCTGTCGACATATCGACACCAAACTGGAAGCAACCTCCCAAAGCATCAGTGACATGAGGACGCAGCTGGAAGGGAAGCTAGACGACATTTCTCGCTGCTTCAACGAGAAAATAGTCGACATGGAAGAACGCATCCGGAGAATAGAGGAGCGACTCCATGCGACTGGTGGTGAGAGCACCGTCATGGATGTAAAGAATTTATCAAGGCCCCCAAACTCTAACGTCGAGGAAAGGATGGTCCTGACCCAGTTGAGAAACGACCTACCCACCTTCGACGGAAAATCTTCCTGGGAGGAATACCTGACGCTCTTTGAGACTGCGGCCATGATAAATGAATGGCCAGGTATCAAGAAGGCGTCGATGCTGTGCCTGTCGCTGCGGGGAGATGCAGTAAGGGTATTGCAAACTATTCCGCTGACAGAGCGCCAGGACTATGAGCAGTTGACGCAACGTCTGGAAATGCGGTTTGGTCATCGTCACATGGAGCAGATCTACCGCTCGCAATTGAAGAACCGCTTCCAAAAGCCGAACGAGACGTTGCAAGAATTCGAAGCTGACATCGTCCGCCTGGTTAGAGGCGCCTACCCAACAGTGACTGACGATGTCTACGAGAGTCTGGCCATCGACAGATTCTTGGACGGACTGCGGGAGGGTGAAACGCAGCAGGCCGTCAAGTTGGCACGTCCGAAGATGCTGAGTGAGGCGTTGACGCAAGCTCTGGAGTTCGAGGCAGTGAAGCAGTCCGTGAGAAGCCAAGCTCGGGTACGTGCTTTGGAGACCACGGGGGAAGAATCGCAACCATCCATGGAGGAATTAGTGAAGCGTGTCCTGGAGGCTTTGAAGGTACAGAAAAGGGAGATACGCTGCTGGAACTGTGGTCAGACAGGACACCTTCGTAATAAATGCCCAAAACCAAGGAGACAAACCTCGGAAAACTAAAAAGGGTTGATGGGAAGGGGCAACCATCGATCCGTACTACCGAGGCCCCTGAAACATCCGTAACTATGGCGACACTTGGAGGGGGATCTAACGGAATTTACATAGAGGGTCTGGTGGATGGAAAAAGTCGCAGACTGTTGTTGGACACAGGAGCAACTGCGTCGATCATAAGACCAGATATTGCTGCCTCTGAGGCAAGGATCGTGTCGTCACGATGGAAACTACGTACGGCAACAGGGGAGTTGGCGTGCGTGCACAGGGAGACAGCCGCCCTTTTCAAAATTGGCAACACCACCTTCAAGCATCAGGTTCTAGTCGCTGACATAGAGGAAGAAGTGATCTTCGGGATGGACCTGCTGTCGAAATTGGGCTGTAAGCTGGACCTGAGAGAGGGAGTAATATGGATCGACAACGAGGAAGTGGTACTGCAGAGGGGGGGTGGCGAAACGGTGTGTGTGATCCTTAGTGCGGATACTCTGCTACCCCAGTGCAGTGAGACACTGATTACCGCGTGTCTAGATACGTGGAGTCCACCGGGGCAAACTGTTATCTTGGAACCCGAGAGGGACGGTGCGGGACTCGGACAAGGAATTTTGGTCGGTAAGGCGCTAATCCGCTCCCGTGAAGAAATACCCATCAGGGTAATGAATGTCAATGACTACCCGGTAACCCTGAAGAAAGGCACTCGGTTAGGGCATGGTTCACCTGTTTTGGCGGTTGTTCGGCAAGTTAACAACATGACCGTGACATCGAATAAGCTTCCAGACCAGCTAAAAGATCTCGTTGAACGGGCCAGTAGGGGACTTCCTGCCAGACAACGGAACGCTGTCGAAACGCTGATCAGCAGGTATCAGAATGTCTTCAAAGGCTCAAACGGGTTGTTAGGAAGGACCGACGTCGTACAGCATCGCATAAGAACAGGGAACGCGGACCCTATCCGACAAGTCCCTAGGCGATTACCATTTGCGAGACGTGACGATGCTGAACAGATAATCCGGGACATGGAAAAAGGGAAGATAATTGAGCCATCAAACAGCCCATGGGTTTCACCAGTGGTACTGGTGAGGAAGAAGGATGGGACCACACGTTTTTGTGTGGATTACCGACGACTCAATGATGTGACCAAGAAGGATAGCTACCCTTTACCCCGGATCGATGACACGTTGGACACCTTGGGAGGCTGTCAAGTCTTTTCTACTCTGGACTTGAAGAGCGGATATTGGCAAGTGGAGTTGGACCCAAGAGACAAAGAGAAGACGGCTTTTTCTACCGGGACGGGACTCTGGCAATTCACAGTGATGCCATTTGGACTTTGTAATGCTCCTGCTACGTTTGAGCGGCTGATGGAACATGTATTAAGAGGGCTATCCTGGGAAACATGCCTGGTCTATCTGGATGACATCATCATCCTCGGCAAAACCTTTGAGGAACACCTGAAGAACTTGGAACAGGTGTTCCTGCGTTTGCAGGGCGCCCACTTGAGACTTAATCCCAAGAAGTGCAACCTTTTTCAAGAACAAGTCAATTATCTCGGTCACGTGGTATCCGAAAGGGGAGTCTCAGTCGACCCAGAAAAAATCCGTGCCGTCAATGAATGGCCAGTACCGAAGGATAAGCACGAGTTGAGAAGCTTCCTTGGCCTCTGCACTTACTACCGACGGTTTGTCTATGGGTTTGCAGATATTTCCAAACCATTGACAAGGCTCACCGAAGAGAAAAATTGTTTTGCCTGGTACTCTCACTGCCAACAGGCGTTCGAAAACTTGAAGCAGAAGTTAACCGATGCCCCTATCTTGAGCTATCCCAAACCAGAAGGGAAGTTTATACTGGATACAGACGCCAGCAACGTGGGTATGGGAAGCGTTCTGTCACAAGTCCAGGAAGGGGAGGAGAAAGTCATCGGGTACTTCAGCAAGGTACTGTCTAGACCTGAGCGCAACTATTGCGTGACGCGAAGGGAATTACTGGCAGTTGTCAAGTCGGTGGAGCATTTTCACAAGTACCTTTACGGCAGAAATTTCCTGCTGAGGACGGATCATGCGGCGCTCAAATGGCTCTTGCACTTCAAAAATCCCGAGGGACTGTCTGATGGTTTTGAGGGACCGCTTGTTGCAGTCTGATATCAACCGGATAGGGATCCCGAAGCTCGGTGGCCGTGGGATTGGGCTGGACTGGAGGATCTTGCGGAGCATGTTCGAAGAGATCTTCCGATACACTGGCATATTGGTTCTGGTATGCTGTTACCACAAAGGGTCAGAAGCAAGTGATGGTAAAACTGTAGCTTGTCATTTCTTTGCGTCGGCTCGATGCAATCGAGGACTAGATTGCCGATACCTTCATGAAGAGAATTCGGGGCCTGTTCCGGGACGAAACAGCCCTAAGGAGGGGGCAATGTAATGGGAAGAACATTGTGGTGCCTATGGCAGCACTAGTGTAAATAAATAGATCACCAAGGAAACTATAAATAAAGATATCACCATGGAAACGAAAAATAACAAAGGAGTACAAATAAAATCTGGGTATAGTTAGATGACTTGATAATAAATAAAGCCGTATTAATTTAAATGGAATGCAAATAAATAGTGTTACTGAAAATCATGTTGTTTTTATTAGTTTGTGAACCCAGAACAATATTAAAATCGTAACAGTATATTTGCAGCACATTCCAGAACGGAAGATTCTCTCAGTATCGCCTTGCCGCGAAGACCATCATTCATAATTGAAACATTACTTTTCTTTTTACTGAACTCCACACAAGAGGCCCTGAGGAAAATAATTTCTCTCAGTGCCTGTCATATTTTTAGATGCTGTGTGGAGGGTTTTTAAGGAAAGGAAGAAAAGAGTTCTGGGTAGGAAAAGGGTTTAAGGGGTGGGTAGAAATCTGGGGTTCAGTGTGTCCAGGTCATCCGCCTCCAATACCTAGACAAACCTCACCCCATAAACCCGGGCACCCCTGCTAAGTCACCAAACGTAGCAAACCACGATGCTGGTTATCCAATAAAGGTTCCCGGGGCAGCAGTACCCATACCCGCCTCCCAAATTGAAATGGCTTTAGCCTTTTGGAGACCAGATCTGAACTCTATCTATCTATCCCCACTAGCCTCAGCCTCAAGGCATACCCGAATTGGTGACGACACAGAGGACTTTTTCTTGTGGAGTATTCACGTAAAAAAGAAGAGAAAAAAAATTGGTGCAAATAAATAAAAATGTGTGTAAGTTTTTAAGATTTATTTTACATCATTAAATTACAAAACGATAGGTCCAACAATGGTATCCTTGCGCAGACGTGCCTTGGCCTTGACCTGAGCGGCAATGCGATCAAGATCCCTCCTTCCCTGCTTGGTCAACCTGCGGCCACCCTCGGGCGTCTTCTCGATCAGCTTCAGGGCCTCCAAGGACTGCAGAGCCTTGCGGGCGATGCCGGCTGAAGACCTGCAGAAGTGGGCGGGGGTGACTCCGTTGCGCTTGCGGCCTCCGTAGATTTTGGCTACGGTGCGCACTCCGAGGGGGGAGCGGATGTAGATGTGCCTCACGAGGGAGGCACACCGGATGTAGTACCAGTCGGCCTCGTAGGGGGCCAGCTCCTTGAAGCGGCCGGTCTTGACAAGGTCCACAAATTCAGGGACGGGCAGCTTGCCGGACCTGATGGGAAACAATAATTAGAACTTGCTGCAGATAACAACATCAACTTTTCACATCACACAAAAAAATATTTGTCAAAGGGATACTGTCACAATAAATGACTCAATATTCTTTTCACTGTGCCTAATTAACAGTTCACCCGAGCAACCAAATTTTATTTAAAAGTTGCCAGACGGTGATTGGTCTTCCATTTTTTGATAAATTTTTTATTCAATTAATTGTCTTTGCAAATTTATCACAGAATGCCATTTCTATATTATATACTATCAACGCAGGGTAGAAGGGTTTTGCGAAACCTAGATTGTTTCAGATTTGTCACTCGATTGGACATATTACATTTCAGGTACTCATTTTGTAACCCTGATTAATAAACGATACACTTCACAAACGAAAAATAACTGCAAATTGACTGCCGACTGCAAATCTCAAGATACTAATTTTATGCCTACCGGTGCAATTCTCTGTACCTACATCGAAAACAAAAAAGATAATTACAAATAAAAAAAACAAGGCATATACATTACGATTCGTTCAATATAACAGTGAGTTAGACTAAAAAGAGGAGCTTGGCCAAGTCAACAAAAATGACAGTTGGTTTAGGAAAGGGTGGTAAATATAACTAGAAACTTACTTCTTCAAGAAGGCGGCAATCTCCCTGACAACCTTGTCTTGTTCAACGTCTTTTAATGTGACTGACGGCATCTGTAATAATGAAAAACAATGTGAACACGCGTTGCAGACATCGAAGTCAAAACATATAGGTTAATGATATGACAGAGAGGGAATAGGGGCGCAAAATGCTATTTAAGAATTTTAAACAAACTTTTAGTATGCACTGTAGGTGTATTTGTTATAAAACTACCGCGAAATATCCACAAAAACTTAAAATATTATCGCCATGTGGCTAGAGCGACATTTACCTTCAATGGCAGTCAAAACCGGAAAGAACCACAGAAGAAGTCAAGCGTAAATGGTGTTGCCATTTGTAATGTAATAAAAAAATAAATCTATGCCAATTTTTTCTTTATTGGGAAATTTATTGGTACAAAATGGGTGGTTTGGTATATTTATGGGTACAAAATTTAAACATAATTGATATTATAATAATTACAGAGTAATAAGTACAAGTATAATATATATGAAACATTTCATTTTCGTAAATTTGTATCAAAACTTTGTTGATTTCTCAAGATTGAGTATGTTCACGTTTTTATATTTTACTTATTCCAATTTTTTTTTGCGAATATTATTTGAAAGAAAATTCTATTTCTAAGAAAAAAACCTATGATCAAGAAACTGGGGAACATACTGGGGAATGTCATCATCTGACAGCCAGAGAACAGAAAAATAAAAGTTACGCCAACTTTGGTGACTCTTCCTAGACCTAGGGTTCATATACATTCATATAGGTAGGCTCTCAAATTATAATATATTAAATTTGAAAGCCTACCCATTGAAAATTAGCTACCATGACAACTCAGAATCACGCAATTTCAACACCCCTTTGAAAATTCAAACCATTTTTAATCACTTTTCAAAGGAGGTTGTTATGGTTGTATGCACAAAATCCAAGGGGGGAATCGACAAATCGCATAATTTTCACGGGTGCGGAGATTCCTGGTCGGGAATCTCTTGAGGTGACTCGTCGGAGAGTCTCAATGGTCACTCCTTTAGGGCGGAGAGCCAGCTTCCTGGTCGGAAACTTGGCGGTAACCCTGTGGAATTTAGATTACAGTTATTCGTTTGTTACATTCATGAATTCGATGCATAACTCCCAAATAGTGTTTTTTTTTCTAAAATAATTAAATAAGCGCAATCTCCTTTAGCCATTTCTGCTTTTCTTTCATTTGTGATATTATATTGCTAATGGACAATTTATTTCTAAATAAACATTATACTTACTAATACGTACATGGTTCATCATAGTTCATTGATATTTTTAAACAAATGCCACATCGTCACCTCAGTTCTTGTTTGTTAAATAGACCATATTAGTGTTTGTTCAATCTCCACTTTAAAATTGAAGTATAAAAAATGATAGTATAATCACTCACCTAAGAATTATTTAAACAAATGAGACCTTTACATTTACTGAAATAGCTTTATCTTAAACACCTATCATAATGTTTCATTGAAATTATGAAAGAAAACCTTTTCCTCCTGCAAAATTTTCTAATGGTCTATTGAACAAACAAGAACTAAGGCGACGACATGAGAAGTACGGCTCGTTGTTGTGTTCAACAGCTCAGCTGTGGAATGATTTGCCGGCCTCCGGGTTTCCTCCATCCTACAATAGGGTCACTCCTTCCTTTCCTTAAACACACCTCCACATGGCATCCTCAAGATGTAATAAACCCCGAGACAATGAAGTTTTTTTTTAAAGATTTAATAAAACAAAAAGCAATGTTCAGAATTTCATATTTATATATTTTGTTTAAATCAATCAACCATATAGTCATCATGGTAATAGGCATAAATAGAACATTTAAATTTTTAAGCTTGCAAACAAACTTAATAGAACACCTCTAAATGCAGTCACGTTACAACAAGATCTAGGAGTTACCGTATAAAAGACTTGAAATGGTAACCGCATATCCACTGGGTTCGTCAAAAGAGCAAATTCAACAATATATTTAATTATGATTGATGAATTAAATTGATGTTAAAAATATACAAAACGTATGTGCAACCTATCCGCTTCAACCTTTCCAAATATGGAGTCCATATTTTGCGAAGGATATATATAGATCTAATAGAGGATACAGAGATGATTTACAAAAATACCAAGAGTTTTGAAAGATTGGCAATATAATATTTAATATTTATTTATTTATTTCAAGAATTTTGTTTTTACAATACAAATGGTTACATGTGCAAGGTTATACAATAATTCATTTTATATTACTACTACTCCATAAATTGAGCTCAAGAGCTCGTGTTTATGGGAGGAGTATTAACATGCAAAAAAAAATTAATAGTGTTTTAGTGAGATGTTTAAACAATGATCAAAGAACTTATGAAAATAAATACAAATATTACTTGACAAAGGTACATAATTTAGAAAAAATAGTTTTAGAAGGACAAATAACAGTAGATATATATATACTTTTAATATTAGATATTACAGTTCAAGTAAGGGTAAATTAAATTAAATTAAGGGTACAATATATCATTATCCAATTTCAGGGACTTAATTTGCTTTTTAAATTGTTCATATTTCAATGTTCCAGTTATATTAATTTTGTTAATATAACTGGAACATTATATGAAGATAGACTCAAGGAACTAAGATTACCAACGTAAAAAGAAAGAAGAGAAAGAGGTGACTTGGTTGAGAATTTCAAAATTTGATCTGGGAATTGTAGTTTCTCCATGATAGATGCTACTAAAACAATTTAGAAAGAGAAGAAAGGAATAACTTATTTTTAAATTCAAAAGTTAATTATTGTGAAATCAGACATGCTGCTTACTCATTAAATAATTATAATAACAATTTTTATATTTATTACATGGTGTTATTAAAATGTTAAAAATCATTAAAATATAACACAAATATTTTCAGTTACATATATTTTAACTATATATATAATAGATAATAAAATATAATACAAGAATTTTTCTAATAATAATGTTACACTTAAAACTATCAAATTGTAATGCAGAGGATAAAACCAATGTAAATTTGAGATTTAATTTGTACATACATACATACCTACAGGTAGTTTCCTACAGAAATTTCTGTATGACATAAGAATTAAGTTGTGTATTAAGTAATCAGATGTAAACCTATAACTTAATCAACGAAACTGACACAATATTATATATGAGTCGTATAGTTCCTATCTACGATAAGTCCACTGGGGTGAAATGTCGGCAAACCATTTGTTTTTCTATTATAATTTAAAAAAATAAAAACCTAGAAAATTATTTATTTCGTGAGATTTGTTGTTGAACTACCTATGATTAGCACACTAAAAAAATTAATTTTCTATATTTTTATTTTTAAAAGTTATAATAGAAAAACTAATGGTGTGCCAACATTTTACTCGAGTGGACTTATCGTGGATAGGAACTATACGACTCATATATAATATGTAATGTGTTCTTAAAATATATGGCTATTTCAATACATTCATTTTAGTATGAATGTTTTTAAGTTACTTTTTGGAATGCATTTACATATTTTTAAATTTGCTTGAGTGAAGGTGTATTGACAAATGTCGTACACAAGAGAAAGGTTTCCCCTCTGTGTGTGTGTGTATTTAAATGTCCTGCTTGAGTGCAGGTGCATTGACAAATAATGTCACAAGAGAAAGGTTTCTCCCATGTGTGTGTACGTTTGTGTATTTAAATGTCCTGCTCGAGTGCAGGTGTAAAGACAAATGTTACAAGAGAAAGTTTTCTACTCTGTGTGTGTGCATTTATATGTATTTAAATGTCCTGCTTGAGTGCAGATGTATTGATAAATCTTACTAGAGAAAAAGGTTTCACCCCTATGTGTGTGCGTTTATATGTATTTAAATGTCCTGCTTGAGTGCAGGTGTATTGACAAATGTTACAAGAGAAAGGTTTATCCCCTGTGTGTGTGCGTTTATATGTTTTTAAATGTCCTGCTTGAGTGCAGCTGTATTGACAAATGTTACAAGAGAAAGGTTTCTCCTATGTGTGTGTGCGTTTATACGTATTTAAATTTCCTGCTTGAGTGCAGGTGCATTGACAAATAATGTCACAAGAGAAAGGTTTCTCCCATGTGTGTGTACGTTTGTGTATTTAAATGTCCTGCTCGAGTGCAGGTGTAATGACAAATGTTACAAGAGAAAGTTTTCTCCTCTGTGTGTGTGCATTTATATGTATTTAAATGTCCTGCTTGAGTGCAGATGTATTGATAAATTTTACTAGAGAAAAAGGTTTCACCCGTGTGTGTGTGCGTTTATGTGTATTTAAATGTCCTGCTTGAGTGAAGGTGTATTGACAAATGTTACAAGAGAAAGGTTTATCCTTTGTGTGTGTGCGTTTATATGTTTTTAAATGTCCTGCTTGAGTGCAGCTGTATTGACAAATGTTACAAGAGAAAGGTTTCTCCTCTGTGTGTGTGCGTTTATACATATTTAAATATCTTGCTTGAGTGCAGGTGTATTGACAAATGTTACAAGAGAAAGGTTTCTCCTCTGTGTGTGCATATTTATGCATATTTAAATGTCCTGCTTGAGTGCAGGTGCATTGACAAATAATGTCACAAGAGAAAGGTTTCTCCCATGTGTGTGTACGTTTGTGTATTTAAATGTCCTGCTCGAGTGCAGGTGTAATGACAAATGTTACAAGAGAAAGTTTCTCCTCTGTGTGTATGCATTTATATGTATTTAAATGTCCTGCTTGAGTGCAGATGTATTGATAAATCTTACTAGAGAAAAAGGTTTTACCCCTGTGTGTGTACGTTTATATGTATTTAAATGTCCTGCTTGAGTGCAGATGTATTGATAAATCTTACTAGAGAAAAAGGTTTCACCCCTGTGTGTGTGCGTTTATATGTATATAAATGTCCTGATTGAGTGCAGCTGTATTGACAAATGTTACAAGAGAAAGGTTTCTCCTCTGTGTGTGTGCGTTTATACGTATTTAAATATCTTGCTTGAGTGCAGGTGTATTGACAAATGTTACAAGAGAAAGGTTTCTCCTCTGTGTGCGTGCGTTTATATGTATTTAAATGTCCTGGTGGAGGAGTGCAGGTGTATTGACAAATATATTTATTTATTTATTATAATCTTTATGTATAATTTTAATAATTTATAATGTCACAAGAGAAAGGTTTCTCCTCTGTGTGTGTAAGTTTATGTGTATTTAAATGTCCTGCTTGAGTACAGGTGTATTGATAAATAATGTCACAAAATAAAGGTTTCTTCCCTGTGTGAGTATGTTTATGTGTATTTAAATGTCCTACTGGAGTGCAGGTGTATTGACAAATAATGTCACAAGAGAAAGGTTTCATCCCTGTGTGTGTGCGTTTATATGTATTTAAATTTATATGTATATATTTAAATGTCCTGCTTGAGTGCAGGTTTACTGACAAATGTTACAAGAGAAAGGTTTCTCCCCGTGTTTGTGAGTTTATGTCTACTTAAGTGTGTTGAATAATTAGACGAGTATTGGCATTGTTCACAGGCAAAACGTTTCCTCTCTGTAAGGTAAACAGTGAAGATGTGTCCCATCATTGTGCTAGAGAACGGCTGTGGCTCCATTGCGCTGGAAGCTCCACCTGCCGCCCGCTTCTCTTCGTGCTGCAAACTACCTGTAGAGAGATCACTCGCTGCATTAAATAATTCTTCACATTCCTGAAAAGGACATGTATGGGTTAACCATACATACTCCCCAGGGATCCAAGTTCTACAGCATTCAGTTTCCTTTACCCTTCCTCTATGCCTCACTGTCATGCATCATGGTTGGTATTGGCACCAGAGGCGGCTCGTGACTCAAATTGCCAGCAGTGCATTTCACTTTTAAAATGCAACTACTAGAATATATATATCTAATAGGTGTATTTAGGTGTATAATAGGGTTGCTACAATTCAATCACTCCACTCAGTTACATTAAATTTGTAACATAATCGAATAAATAAAACTGCTCTGTCAGCATTCACAAAATCATCTCGAGAGTAAGGACAGTTGTACACGGAGATAAGTGACTCGAGTTTTGTGCGCGTAGCATCAACTTGGCTCGTGAATATCCACCATACTTTGTTGCTAGCATTCAAAAACAATGCTACGCGAGTAGCATTCGCATGTACTATCGTTTGACATAAATGGTGTCCGAACATGATTTGAATGTTAAATTTGTTTTGGAGGTGGGAAAATATTCATGTTTATATAATTATAATTTACCGGAATACGAAAGAAAGGATTTAGCAGAAAAGGCTTGGATTGAGGTTGGAAAAAAAATCAATTTGATATCATTCTCATGTACATAGTTCCTTGGCGGCATCGAATGTCCTATAATTAATATTTATTTTGTTGTATGGATGAACCCACTTCTTTTAGATTGTTTTTAAGCTTATAATAAAGAGAGATAAGAAAAATACTGTCTTCATCGCTAGTCACTTATATTAATTCCACGGCTGCACGTAAAAAATTTATTAAATATAGTATAATTCAGAATATTGTACGGAAATCAGCTTTAAAGAGTAGCATACCAGTAGGCGGCTTGTGGTTACAGAACAGTCATACAGCTTATAAGTATCTATGTGTACGAAGGGTCTAAGGTCACGCAATTAATTGCTGAAAATCTTACAAATCACGAATTTGATGCAAAAGAATCATTTATAAATGCATTTAGGCGGCCACCGTGTTTTAATGGCCAACACATGAGAAACGCTGAATTTAGATATGTTTAGTAAATATATAACATCCTGGTACTTGTCAACAATCGGCTTCCTCTCATTCTTGGCTAGAGTGCCATGTGGGAAGCAGATAGAAAGATGTACAGAGAGCGCAGTGGTATATATTAATACGTACTTTGGAGCGGTGTATTGGTAAGCATGCGGGCACAGAGTGGTGTATGGTATTGCTTTGGATCGTTAAGCTGCTTGGAGTATCCCGGTTCGTACCACACTAGCAGCTTCGTGCCGGTGTTGATATTCTTCACCGCCCTGAAAGCAAACACAGAACAAGTACAAATAGAGTGCATGCTGTAAGGGTTCCATGCCAACTCAGAATTAAACAAACTCAGAATCACCTCAAAAAAGGTCATTAAAAAGCTATGAAAAAATCATTTTAAAATAGCCGGTAACCTTAACCTAACTTAACCATTTTTTAAAATCACTTTTAATGACCTTTCTGAGGTGGTTTTGAGTTGGTTTCATTCTGAGTTGGCCGGTCACCGCTGTAAGTGCAGTGTAGTATTTATAGTGTGGGCATAAATAAACCAGTCATGTGGGTATGCATGCTGCACTAACCTGTTAAATATTTTCCCCTTATGTTGGAAGGCCTGCAAGTTTTGCTCGCGGGGATTACGTGAACATTTCACAAACCCCAGCCAGTTAGCGTTGTTTGACTTCTCGCCAACCACGTGCTTCTTTCCTCCGTTTGGTTTGCGTATCTGAATAGTATAATTGATTGAGTAACGGTGATTGGTATATTGGATTTCTTGCTCCCTCAGTTCCATGTAGTTCATCCTCTTCAGCCTTCTCAGCCGCCTCTTATTGATGTACACTTGAAGAAAACACATAAAGTGTTCATGAAGCCAGCCAACACAACACGCACCACAGATGTATATTAGCCCACCAGGCTCATTGTTTTCTTCTTCCGAGCGAATCTACAGACCAAACACAAGCATCAATGTTTCACTTTGTCTTCCCATATTTATTTGTCTATTTCCAGTTAGCTGAAGCCCTTCAAGCATTGCTCCACCGCAACAATTCAACCAACATGTTATACTTATTCATACATATTAATATATAGTAAAGCAAACATTAACATTTTTTTTAAGCTTCTTGTTGCAACTGAATGCCGGAGTCTTGTCTACAAAAGTTATGAAAATTTCCACTTTTGAATCCAAATACAACCCGGAACCCGCATACTGTAGTATACCGTGTAAGGAACTGTGTTTTTTTTTAATCTCTCCTGTTGACAAAGTGTACAACATTTATTTATAGGTTGATGACAAGATGATAGGACAGGGGAGGAGAAAAGAATCTTGCCTTATTTGTACACGACATACATACGTCATACACTCATCATACACTTGACTCCATGGCGTATTTTATGGCTTATTTCCTCCGACATACCCTTCCATCTTCCAATCCGTTTTGGTGATATAGCCTTTTACATTAAATCCATGTTTTAAACCTTATTTGAGAACTGTGTACCTGAAATCTAATCTATCGAGTTTTCGCTTCGCACTGCTGCACAAAATTGATTTTCATAACCATCCATAATCATAAATAAATCAGCATTCCCGCGTCAAGGTTTATTTGGGTATTTATTTGTCACCGTCACTGTCAAATGCTGTCAAACCAAAGCCAAACCCATAATTAAATTGCCGAAGACGCTTTTCATTCCCGCGGAAATGGAAAAAGTTTTGCCAACAGAAGAAATATATTTTACGAAGCAAAAGTTACAATATATATTTTTTAATCGGGGCTAAATGTTACACATTCACTTTCTACACGCTAAAATTAAAATAACACTCACAGCATGCGCTATCAATGTTTAGTTGGCAAGAAAGTGTAGAAATTTATTAATTTGGAACTAAATTTTTCATTACAGCAGAGATTGGCAGAGATGCTCGTAGTGTAATAACAAAAATAATGATAATAAAAATAAAATATAAAACGTGGTAGTGTAACGCATAAACTGATATTAAAGCAATTACATAAAAATAACATAATTGTTTTCCATGACATATCATAATGTGGAATAAGATTGGAGATTTCAATGACCAAAAGGATTATCGTGATTTATTTTTGAGGTATTATGCCTGTTGAGGTGTTGCGCCACCTTCTTCTTTAGCCATTGTTTCGGACAGCGTTACAGTGTGCATTAAACAGGGCAGAATCTGCCATTACATTGATTACACATCCATAAAAACCAATTACGTTACTATCCTATACTAGTGTGGTAT
Organism: Limnephilus lunatus; assembly: GCA_917563855.2. Taxonomy (NCBI): domain Eukaryota; kingdom Metazoa; phylum Arthropoda; class Insecta; order Trichoptera; family Limnephilidae; genus Limnephilus; species Limnephilus lunatus. The sequence continues at coordinate 74,695,825 of OU830602.1, read as the reverse complement.
ACAGTAGTGAATGGTAGAAAAATTCAAGAACGCCATTACGAGATAACTTTGGATCGTATGAACAATTTATATGTAAGTGCAATAATAATATTATTTAATCTTTCAGTTGGATATCGTTACAAATGAAGTAAAGTGGTGCGTATGCATTTCCTTTTATTTCATCTGATATATTTTTAGCGAAAGATTTTAAATTAATAAAATAAAACGTTATGCATTTTTTTGTAATATCAATCTCTGCCTACTCATATATTTATGCAAAATTATCTGGATGATAAATGCACACTTTAGAATCGATTCAATTACATAATTATAATAACAGAGAATTCCAGTCCAATTTTTAAATATTTTTTTGATGAATAATGACATACTAACTTAAATAACTGCATAAATTTATTTATTTTTAGAGTTAGTTTTAATAGTTAAAATAATTGTCAAAGTTTTAATTTTTCAAGATCCCCCGAAAACCACCGTATCTATGGTGGGTCGTGTGACGTCATCTACTATAAGATCGCGCAATCAGCTGTTCGACTCGCCGCCATTTTGAAATTTGTTGTTAGAGAAGTAGCATAAATTTTTTTTTGTACAGTATTTTTTGAACATTTTCAATAATAGAGATAAACTAATAAGAGATACCTTTATTTTTGAAACAGAATTATTTAGGCCTAAATAATCTTTCAATAAACACAACAACTAAATCCCTATAAACAGTATGTAAATAAAATAATAAGATGAAATGTTGTTAATACAATGGCTTGTGTCATACCTACATTCACGTACAATGACTTTACAGTAATCAGTGACGTCACCACTAAACAATACCAACTTGACGGCGTGTTTCAATGACAATATTAAAAATGCACTTTTAATTTTTTTTTTTAAAACTGTACGTTAAATATTGTTAAATAAAACTTATATATTCAGAATCAGCGTTCATTGGTCTATATTTTTCACATTCAACATTTTCGAGCCATAATATTTTTCACTGAAGTTCCTTATTCTCCATTCAAACACTAATAATATCCGGTAACTGAAATTTGACTAACTTCAAAAATCATAAATAACGAATTATGTCATTAAAAAAACTAGCGTAAATGCTTTTTATGATGATACTTCATTAATGACCATTTAATAAGCCTTAAAAGAACACAAAATAATTTTGTCCAGCTGGCTTGCTCTAGACGGCTCACTGTGCGCTTACACCCTCCAGCTCCGGCTCCAGCGACAGCAAAAGAACCGGTTCCTTGTAACCGCTACAGGAAAAACGACCATCTCTATAAAAATTGACATTTGAAATAATCGTAATCAAACCAAATCAAACCCGATCAATCGGTCTTTTCATTTGGAAGTGATGTTTTATTTAGATTTTTATTTATAGGACCCAAATTTATCTCATAATGCCGAGAGTAACTCTCATTCGGTGGCGCGAAAGCATTCAGTCCTTACAAAAATTAGCTCGAGGCTGTTTGAGTAATTAACTTAGCACCGCTTAGCGCGTACATTATTATTTTGTTTTGGTGAATACGCGATAAAACTATTTTTAATCATTGTTCTACGAGCTGTCTAATTTGACGCATTGATTTTCTAATCAGTTATATTTTTTAATGAGAATTAGGCAATTACTCTCTCATGGATTTCGATATTTTTCGATGAATACAAATAATAAAGTCATGTCATCTCCGAGCTGCTCTTGTACTCGACCCCCGAGTAGTCCGGAGGTAATGTTGATAGAGAAATCGGACGTGAAATATGCAATGTACGAATCATTGAAAGATTTGTGTCATAACAATGCGAATCACTTCAAAAATGATGACAGTGATGCAGGAGTCAGGCTCCATGCAGGCTTCATCAGCCTCCTCGTCAGCACTGACACAGTCCTCCCTCTAGTCGACCTCGTCAGGAAGGTAAATAATTTATTTAAAAAATTTTGCATCTTCATAAATTATTGAAAAACATTGTTCTACTAAACCATTTCTAATCCTGTTAGATTCTTTGCACCTCTTTATTACTAGCATCAGCCACCATAACAACACTTTGTTTCTGTCCTAAATCATTCCTATAATTATTAAAATTGTTAGCAATAGCAACATAGAAGTGTTATCAACAGATCTCTTTGTAAAGATATATCTATATGTATATTATCATTAAAATATAATTTAAGTAACAAATATGTTGATTTTTATCACACGACATTACTATTATTTGCTTTTAATTCATGATTCATGTTTTGCATAAATAATTATTATCATTTAAGTAATAAATCTGTTGGACCTTGTCATGTCAGATTCACTTTCTACCCAATTGCCACTTCTAATTTTTCTTATCTTTAAGGTCAAGGCTATCGTGAATCCTCAAAAAAATGTTTATAATTGATTTGCAATGGTACTTTTTTATGTAGTTTCATTACAAATTTTCCATACAAAGACAGAATTTATGGGTTGTGCAATTGGAGTTGATCTAACAATCTGGGAGTTTTAATAATTTGGGAGGCGGGTATGGGTACCGCCACCCCGGGAATCATTTATTGGATAACCAATACCTCTGCCGTAGGTCACCCTAAGTGGTTCGCTAGGTTTTGTGACTTAGCAGGGGTGCCCGGGTTCATGGGGTGAGGTATGTTCGGATCTTGGCGGCGGATGCTTCTGCCCATCGGCTGCTTGGCTTTGGGAGAGAATGGTTGAGGGAGTCCCTTCGACTTCTCCAGCCGTACTCTCTCAGAACATCACCCTGCACTGCAGTGGGAGGGATGGATTTATACATCTGTCACTACTGGATACACTGCCCCTCAGATTCCTACCCAATCCTAACACCCTTTTCCTTCCCAGAACTTCCTCTCATTCCTATCCTAAAAAGACCCTTCACACAGCATCCGCAAAGATGACATAGGCCCTGCGGGGAATTATTTTCCTCAGGGCCTCCTGTGTGGAGCTAATGTAAAAAAAAAACTATCACTGGATTGTGTGTTTTGGTGCGTGTATAAACTTCCAATATTAATATCCTTGCATGTCATATACTAAAAAAATGGCTCTTTGATTTCGACCCGTTTTTAGCGAAAAGGCAAAATGTTTTTCTTATTGTTGAAGACGCGATATGGTAGATTTTGGTTCACCAGTTAACTCGGCGAACCGACGAAGACTTGTTTTAAATGGCTGCCTCCTACTCGGCAAATCAAGTTTCCTTGAAGTCTTTTCTTAGCACTTAACTTTTCATTGACGAATGTCGACAAACGTTGGACAGCTGGCTTGGGTGAGGTCTACCGAATTACTGCCGAATGAACTCGGAACTACCATAGTACGGCGCATCTCCTTTTTTCATTAACTTCAGATCAGCATTTGTCCCAATTAACCTCTTCCTGCATGACGGCTTCACCCGTTGCCAGGAAATTAAAAAAATTATTTTACCCCCCCTCATTATTTTTCGTTGAAAAGAAAACATAAAAGTCTCGAGCTATCCTTCACAAATCTTTACAGTCGTGGGGCACTGCCCCTTTTACAGGATTCAACATGAATCAACACAGTGCATCCATAGAGATATACTATAGAGGCGCTATCCCGTACATAATTCTCCGAGATTCGTGTTCAAATCTTGCACGAACAAGTGAATTCAAACTGAAGCCGCCGCGTCGAAAGGCTCGGCCGTCAGACCGTCCTTACCTTTTACCCAAGCCCACGGTTTCATCCTTCTTTCATACGTCACACAGAAATGGAGGTACGAACCTACGATTTCGTTGAACCAATTTATTCGCTAAATGTCTCATCTATGTATATACATCAATGAGTGCATCCGATTTCAAAAGATTTTGACGCATGCTGTTTTGCTAAATAAATAAATTAAAATTTTGTTATCATGAAGAAGAATTAGTTCAAACACTAATGATATCTTTCTTACTGTTTTTTTTAAATTATTATTAATAAATGTATTTTATTTATCATTATATATTTGTTTAAGTTCTGACTGATATGGTCAGCTACTATGACAAACATATTTCTCCATTAATGCATAACTTTCATGCCACATTCCTAAACTCTACAATAAGCAATAAAAAATAAATAAAAATCTTTATCATCATGAATCTTCGGAATAAAATAAAATATTAAATTTTAAATTTTCACATGTAACAAACACTTTGTGGGTATACATTCGAGAGTGGATCAATAAGTACCCGTGTTAGGAATAAAGATGCAAGTTTAAAAAAAAAAATTCCAATGTTATCTTCTATGTTATCGATTCCAATGTTATCGATACATTTTTCCAACGTTTCTGCCGTTTCTTTAACCCCACCAAAAAATACGATTTGTCAAACTCTTCAAAATGCGCTTCTATTTCGGCGATAACTTCCTCGTTTGAATTGATTTTTTTTCCCCGAGCCATGTTTTCATGTTGGGGAGTAGAAAGAAGTCACAGGGAGGCAGGTTGGGTGAGTACGGTGGATGCGGCAGCAATTCGTAGCATAATTCACGCAATTTGGCCACAACAATTCTGAATATATAATAAAGTGGAAATCAAATAAGATAATTTTTATTTTATTTATATCTTTATTTGGTAGGTCATGCGGAAAAAGGTTAAAAGGAATGATGTCCCAGATAACCGAAGTAAATTAGTATTAGTTTCTTTATTTGAGTTTTGGCCCAAATATCTGCTGTCTCGATTAACTGGTATACCAATTAAGAGTGAATAACCAGCACATGACAACTTCGATTCCGACACTAGCGCTAACACATCAGGGCTCGCGAGCGGGCGTTTTCAGAACTAAATTTCGTTCCGCGGCAATCCGAGTTTTGAGGGTTTTGTTCACTCGAGCTAGGGCTACCCGCTACTATTACTACTTTATATTACTATTCTCGCTTCCAGAATTTTAATTAGTAGTAGTTATTTGTAATTTGTATATTGAAGTGCATAAACATAAATAGATACAAGTGAAATGCGTAAACACAGTAGGTATTAAGTAGATACCTACATGAATAAACAATTTGTTATATTCTTTTTAATATTTTGGGTTTTTGTTTTTCAATTGTATTTTACGGCCATTAGAGTGGAAGATACTCTCAGTATCGCCCTGGTGTAAGACCACCATTAAGAATTGAAACGATGCTTGAAATGGCTTTAGCCGTGTTTAGTGGTCAGATCTGAATAGCCAGGTACTTCCCCACCTTCCTCTTCCCTATATCCTTCCCCTCCCCACTACCTTCAGTCTTACAACATACTCCAAATTGGGGATGCAATAGTCCCACTGGCTCCAGACTTGTGCGGTATTCATGAAAAAAAACGAGTAATATTCAGTTGGATTGTAAAAAATGTCGCATTTTGAAATATTTATTCGTGTGCATAATTAATAATAAGCACTTCAACAAACAGAATTAAAGCGCACAAACCCTTTCTTTCTTTGAGTGGCCTTGCAATGCATGCCGGGTACCCGCTGTATATAATGTTATATAGTGCAGGCGCTTGCATTATAATTCCCGGGACTTGTGATGGAACCATAACAGTTTAGTTGACCGCGAGGTTACAGTGCCCATGAAACGCATGCCGGGTACCCGCTGTATATAATTTATTTATTTATTTACGGACAAATAGTCCATTAACAATATAACAATAACACGAAAAACAAGCGTGCGTAAAGGCCCGACCCGCCGAGCAATCGATCACCGTTCGCATTGATTACCGTTCGCATGTCATTTTTCGTAACTATCACCACTTTTCGTAACCCATTCAACAGTTTACCCCCAAGTGTCGAGCGTGCGTAAAAAAGATTTACCCCAAAAAATATTTTGGAGCAGTTGGGACTCTTGTGCGGTATTCACACAAGAATAATTTAAAATAAAAAAAATATTCGAAATTATAAAAATTTTTGCATAAAAATATTCAATGAACATGAAAAATTGCGTTCGGGCAACCCTGTAGATTTAACAAACATGAATCAAGGAATTCGTGTTTATTTCAAATTTCGTTTTCAAATTTCATTTCCAAATATTATTATTCAAAGCGTCGCGAAGACGTGCTCTCCTGGCCGCGTTTGGGCCCGTAATGAAATCTGAAATTTGTGTTTACGGGCTGCGATAAAAATGGTAAAATGCGATGTTCAAAATTATTTAAAATTAAATACTTCCTGAAATTATTTTACGATCAAATTATTTATGATTTGTCAATAACGTCTTAGCAAAATAAGTATGTAAAAAAATCCGAAATATATTTGTTTGTAAGTGCACAAATAAATGCACAAACCGACCAATTTTCGTCAAGAAACACATGTCCGAATATATTTTTTAATAATTTTATTTAAACTAAAATTAAAATTCTGAAACATAAGTTTACCAGATAATGTATTGATTTATTTTACTGCATGATTATATGATTTGAAATGGGTGTTGTATAAGAAATGTACTTTTTTGAAAATTGAACAAATCTGCGAACGACCTATGGTATAACCTTATTATTCTAAAAATATTTTTTTTTTCTCAAAATCTAAAACATAAGTTTACTAGATAAAAGAACAATCTTTTGAAATCCATTTATAGTTTTTTGTGGAAAAGAGTCAATACGTCTAACCACTGATTTAAAAATGACATATTTCTGGTTTCTCTGGTTATACACTCTTAAGCGAAATCGACTGTATTATAAAAAAAACTCAATTTCACTGGAATGTTATTTTCTGAAGTCAAATGATAAGTTTGAAACATGCTGTATGCAAGCAATTCAGCTGTGTTGTACTATATTGTTGTCAACTCTCTCTGCAAAACAAATAATTCTTCTTCTTGAAAATTGCCTTCTACTAAAATTAACCTAATATTATTGTAATCACTTGAATAAATTAGCGAATATTTTGAATAGGCGGCACCTTCATTTGACTTTGACGAGAAGACTCCGGGCAATGGATACCGCAGTTTCGTGTCGGTTGTTGATTCCTGCATCCAGCACGGCGTGGAGGTCTGCCGGCAGATCTGCTCAAACCGGGACTCCATCATCTTCCGGAAACTCTACTATACAAAGTAAGTCAGTCCTTCTTGATAAAGTCATATTCTAATTTGGTTATTTCTACACACTGATTATGAACGGTTTATTTTTGCAGGTAAATCTTAATATGTATATAAAAGTGAATGTTTCTTTGTTTGTCCCTTATGCGTTTCTAAATCATTCATCCGATTGCGTTGAAACTTTGGGGATTTGAAGTGCGCATGCCCGCAATGATTTCTATATAATAGTGAGCTCTGGATTATGAAATTATTTCCTACACTTTTCATCCAATTGAAATGAAACTTTGATGAGTTGCTGTGCGCACGCCCTCGAAGGTTTCTGTATATAATGGTGATTAGGGATGTTATGGATATGATATTTCGGATCTGGATACGGATACGGATATTGGAATAATATTATACCGGTTTCGGATATGGTTACGGATATGAAATTATTTCGGATTATCCGCTAGTTTCGGATAATTTCGGTTACGAATATTAGAATTTTAAAATTACTACTACATACTTACTACTATCATCCCAGGAACCTCTATTTTTCAAAGAGTCTATTATTGACAACTGTTTTTTACACTCTTATAAAGATGTTAGCTGTTGAGGTGGTTGTTGTTGTTTTTGTTGAGTATCCTTTTCCAGTAACAACTATATTTAACAATGTGTTTCGATATAAGATGAAGTTCCAGAGAAGTAGTGCCACCTCCTTTGCGTGAAGAGTTTTTACCATACAGTTTACATTTTGCAGAATCCACATTAATTTCTTTAAAAAATGTCCAAATTAAACTAGACTTAAAACGCATTTTGCTTTTTGCCAAAACTATAACAATTTATTTACACAACTCTTTGAAACCAAGTAAGATGGTACTCATAAATAATAAGTTTTAATGTTTGTACACCCACAATCACAAAATAAATAATAAACAATGCAAATTGCAAGAGACACGCGCGTTTTGAGTTTGTGTGACAGGTGACGGCTCGGCCGGACAAAACAGACAAAATCCTGTCGTAACCTGTAATTTTGACTCCGCCTTTATCCGAAACTATCCGAAACTTTTATATCGGTTTCGGTTACGGTTACGGATATTTTTTTATTTCGGATATCCGATAGTTTCGGTTACGGTTACGGAGCTCCATAACATCCCTAATGGTGATGGTGTTATGAAATTTGTCTTAAAAAATTATAATAGGTGGCGCGTGAATAGTTTGAAGAATGTGTATATTTCACATACTTTCGAGGGAGGGGGAAGACGGGGAAGGTAGAGGGGGATTTTAACATGGAACAGTGACAAATGGGAAAGGACACGCAGGGAGAAACAATTTCGTTATTTAAGTGACGTTTGAGGCTAATGGGTTAATTATATATTTTATGTAAGCCATTGTTACATACTAGTTATCCTTGAAAAAGTTCTCTGTGAGCATTGTTAATGTTATTAAGCGTAATAAAACATTTATAAAAATTATATCGACAAAGCAAAATAACATTACTCCACATCGAATAATTATAATGAATTTTATCTAGTTTTTAATCAACATTTTTTGTATCATGAGAGCAAAGTGCAAGCATAATTTCGTAGTAACAATATGATTTATGTGTATTACTATTATTTAATAACCTTTTTTAATATCTTTTATGATAGGATGTTGATTTTTGATCTGAATAATTGATAATAATCTTTAAACATTGGTAAATGTGGATTAGCAGTAATTTATTTTAGCATAATTTTTTTTTGCAATTTAGTTCTTTAAATTTTGATTGTTTATTTAGTCATGGTCTAAAGTCTAAATGGTTTCATGAAAAATGTTGCACATAAATTTTAAACATCACAGTATGAATGTTTTATGGAGAAATTATAATTTTCTGTAATAATTATTACAGAAAATTATAGTAGACTAGAATTATGTAAATATCCATTGATACCAATTTTATCTCAGTTATTGTTTGATGACAAATATTTTTTTAAGCCACACTCGCTCCAAATTTTTATAATAAAGTATAGAAGATGGAAACCAAATTAATCACATAAACGAATGTTTTATTTTTACTATTTTGTTCACAAATTTTAACACTTTTTTAGAAATATTTTTTCTTATGTATTTATTATATATGAATATTTGCGAAATACAGACATAACTTTTTTTTAGGTACTTAATTTCAGTTGTGCTGTTTTATTACAGACATTTTTGATACATTTTTTGTTATGCATAGTTTGTACTCTAAACAATTATCATTATTAATTAATTATAAGTAATTTGACTTTAATTCAAATAATATAGTTTTTAGTCTTATTTTCTGACAGTCAAATGTATATTTCAATGCTCCATCGCTCATAGTGGAAATCAAATATGTAGTTGTATTAACCTAGACATTTCATATGGAAAAATTGAGCAAATTTCATGACATTAGAACTTAGAACTTAATGTTCAAGAGTTTTTATTGCTTGTAGATGTAGGAACAGATGAACCCACAGATGTAGGAACCTTAATCATTGAATGTCGAGTCTGCTAACATTTGAAAATCGTTTAGTCGGTTTATTTATTGGTTTATTTTGTAGATTTATGAGTCTGTATTTTCGGAATTTTTAATGAAATGCAAAATATCGAAACAACACTGTATTTCTTGATCTCAAAAACGTTAAAGCAGAAACAAAAATTTAAACAATTTGCAAAATTCAAAATCACACATCTGACATTGTTAATTCTAACCATTCGGTAATTCCTTTTGAACTGTTGATTTATTGAAATATTAACATTTTGTTTGTCTCACTGTTAATAACACACAGGTCACCAGCATGTTCGGTTTCTGCGAACTTCTTCACATCAATATATGTGCTATAATATGAAGAAATTTCCTCTCTAAATAAAAACAATTATTTATTATTGAATGACACAAATACAGATGATAATTAAGACAACAAACTTTAAGGACAGGTTGTTTAAAAAAATTTGAACAATTCATCAAATATTTGAAGTTAATTTCACATTTTGTGAAAGTTCTAATCAAGTTCTGTGATTATATCAGTTTTACGAAGCAACTAGCCTATAATTACATAATGACAGAACTTGAAAAAACAGAACATGAAAATTAACTTCAAATTTAACTTTTCATAAAATTTTTCAAGTTCTGTGAAACTCCTATTCAAGTTCTTTTATTATATCAGTGTTGACCAGTTGCTTCACACTGAAATAATAATAGAACTTTCACAGGACTTGAAAATTAACTTTCAAATTTGATGAATTGTTTGTATTCTCAGAAACAACCCTTCCTAAATAATATGGGTAAGGCTCTTGACTTGCAATCCGAAGGTCGTGGGATCGAATCCCGGCTTGCGCAAATAAATTTATTTGATTGTGTTATTTCACAATTAATTCATTTAAAATAATATATAATATATTTGCGGCACGTTTCAAAGTGGAAGATACTCTCAGTATTGCCCTGGTGTAAGACCACCATTCAGTCACGTTGAAACGTTGCTTGAAATGCCTTTAGCTGTGTTTGGTGTCTAGATATATATATATATATATATATACATATATAAAGCCAGGTACTTCCCATCTCCTTCCCCTCCCCCCTACCGTCAGCCTCACAATATACCCTAATTGGGGATGTCATAATCTCACTGGCTCCAGATGAGAGCAGCTGGGACTTTAGTGAGGTATTCACATAAAAGGTTTCTTTTATTTGATGTTCTGAAATTTGAATTCCATTCATTGCCACTATACAGCTACAGAATTGTAGACAATGCATTAGTCACTTTAGGTTTGAGTGCCCTGATTTTTCAATAATTATTATTATCTATTGAACTACTTAGAGTACATGTTTCAATTTCGTATGAAAGAGGTTAAAGGTCAAAGAGCTCCTGAGTAACTGTGTATTACATAAAGTTTCCTTTGTGCATTGTACTTTCTTGAATAATAATATTTTTTTACACGTCTGACTTAGTATTGTAACAAAGAAAATGATATACACATTTGGTTTCTTATTTGCTATCTAGACAGTGTCTTTTTATTATTTTTTTTTTAAATTATTTATTGAGTTAGTTTATACTACATGAATATAAACTAATAAGCACAATGTAACATTTCATTTGATAAATTTAAATATTTTTACAGTAAATTCTTTTTAAAAATTCTTTTTAAATACGTTCATTATTTCTTCATTCTTCATACTTTCAGGCATTTCATCATACATCTTTAGTCCTCTATATATTAGGCAGTTCTGTGATTTTGATTTCTTCATTTGTGGCAATCGAACTCTGTTTATATTTCTTGTTTCGTAATTATGTACGTCTCTATTAAAAACAATAGTATTTTGTCATTTGGTTTTTCATAATTTTATGCACAAAAATTAACACATTAAATAGTAGTCTTTTTTTATTGGAATCCAATTTAGCTCCTCTCTCATTTGATTAATCCTTGCGTATTTGCCTTTTCCCAGTACACATCTCATAGCTCTGTTCTGTATAACTTCTAGTTTGTTTAAATTTCCTTTATTGGCCAAATATAACATCGTAGAGCAGTAATCCAAATGTGGAGCAACAATAGTTTTATAAATGAGCTCCATAGTGTTTCTATTTAATTTATGTCTTAGTCTTCTAAGAAAATTTACCTTTTTTGATACCTTTTTTAGCACATATTCAAAGTTTGCTGTGAAAGTCAGTTTTGAATCGAGTAGGTATTTGATTTCATTTACTTTTCCAATTTTTTCACCATTAATTGTCAAATTTAACCCTGTGTTGTTGCGCTTTTTATTGCCTATTTCCATATATTTTGTTTTGTTTACGTTTGTCTGGATAAATTTTTATTCATTTTATTTTTAATATGTGCTATCTATTAGCTTCTCCCACACGCACACTTCGGAGCAACCGAGTCCCGAGCCACTTCAGGCCGCTGCGCATAAAAATAATAACGAAGTGTGCGTCTGGGAGATGCTATTGACTTTTCTGCAAGTCTAGGATGAATATTTTATATAACACTAGCAGACCCGGCCGCGTATTTCCAATCCCTACCGTGATTCAGTCGGGCTACCGACTAAAACACTGTAGGGATTGTTATGCATAAATCACCTTACAAAAGCTGTACCAATTCAGTTGCCTACGCGCTTCGTTGCTCTATCTGTTTCTGTGATGGTGTAAACGCGCATTTTTTTTACTTAAAAAATAAATTTTCTATGTAAAAAAGTTTTTTTGTTGTAAAAAAAAAATCGCGGTCTATCCTCTCTGTTTACCCTTCTATAATTACGGTCATCACCCTCACAGAAACAGATAGAGCAACGAAACGCGTAGGCGACTTCATTTCATAGTATGTAAAGATTACGCATATTAAAAGTAAAAATGGATACAAATTTATCCAGACACTATCTAGATAGCATTTAGTTCGGGTTTGAATCTTGAAATCATACATAAAGATAGCAGCCAATAAAATATGCATTGAGAAAATGAAGATAATGTTGGTAGTTTTTAGTCAAAGCATGATACAGTTAAAAATGACCAAATTGGATAGGGACACATCAGCTCAGTTGACAGAGTTGCGGTCCGGAAAGCCGAAGGTCCTGGGTTCGAGTCCCAAATGTGCACATATCTTTTTCTGATTTTTCTGTTTCCAGTTTCCGGAGTTTTGCTAATATTGTCTTCATTTAATTAAATAATTCATCATATATTTTCAAAGTTTTTTAAACAACCTGTCCTTAGAATCGGCATTTAACGGGGACGTTTCAACTGTCAAAAAAACAAAATGGCACTAAATTGCCATTTGATGACAATAATAATATTTGGCTTATTTATATATCGCCGTTTTCGTGAAAAATCAACTCAAGGGCGCTGTTACATTTGAACTTCTGTAAAACAACCTGTCCTTAATGTCTTTATTCACTTTGATTGGCCGCACTTCATTAATTTTACATTATTATTTGTTATATTGATTAATCAACAATAATTCTTGCAAATATTTTGTTATAAAATATATGTAATTTATGTTAGTCTGTGTTTGTTGATTGCATTATTAACCTTGTTTTCTTTGATCTGTGACCATTTTAGCAGCTGTTCATTATAAAATAATAATAATAATTAGCTTGTAATCAATTTAATACATTTAATGATTCAATTTCAATTATCTGATAATATGCTACACAATGTGTATTTATTTGGTTGTATGTATTAACCACTCAGCAACGTAAGCAGATATACACGTTAATGACAACATCAGTCAAGTACAATAAACGTGTTTTCACGTCAACGCATATGTTTCCACAGAAATCGTTATAACTCCGTTATTGTTCTAGTGACACTTCTAAAACAAAAAGTAAAAGCACCATAATAGAAATACATAAAAAACCTTTTCTGTCAGATACATGATAGACTGCCAAATTGCTTACCCACTGTTAGACATTATTATTTTTTTATTAAATATTCTTGTATGAAATGATAAAAAAGTGAGGTGACTTAATTGTTAATTATACCTACATTTATACGATTGAATAAGTATTGTTTTTCATATAATCCGTGATTTTAGTACTATTTTCACATAAAAACATAGTGTGAGTCATTTTTACATTTTTTTAAAGTTTGCATTCTAAATTTTAATATTTACAAATGTTAATATTTATTTGTAATATAACAATTTGAAAGCTTATTTTGTAACCTTTCAAAAACAGTTTTTATTATTCGGCTACGTTCAGAAATGTTTAATTTATAGAGCTTTAATTGTGAAGCGGAAATAACATAAAGTTTTCGTAAATCTGACATGTCAAAATTTTTTTCTTCAAAATCAACCAAAAAAATGGTCTCACCGGGACCATTTGATGGGATTGTGCTCCTGACTGAGGGGTACATTCTTACGTATCGCATGTCGTCACTGGTCACTCAGTCGAAAAACCGACCAACCGCTTACCCCGTTTCCAACTGTCCAAAATCTACCCTTTTTTATGTTTTTGTAGAAAAAAAAAAAATCAAAAATGTCACCGGAGACCAATATTTCATTTACATTTTCTACTCCAAATAATGTCAGGAATCACGGTTATAGTAAGTCAAATACGTCCCTTAACACCCTGTATATAATATATGGCATAAATTAATTTTTTATCATTTATTTTATTTACCTACATTGTTTTTACTTATGTATTCAACATTATTCCTGTATTTTTTTTATTATTATAATAATGCGCATATTTAAATTTTTATTTTCATGTTATAGTATCGTGAAAACAAGCTTATGGTCCGAGTGTTAAGATAACATTTGAAACAATATTTCAATAAATGCTTCTTCTTCTTTTGTATGGTGATTTATATGCTGATTTATCGGCACTGAAACTGAATTTTAATACTTTGTAGACATTGTAGACTATCTTTTAGTCGTAATTTTCACACGTGTTCAGGAGATTATTTTTGAAGTGGAATTCACATTGTCCACTTTCTTATCGTGATTAAGACAAACGATCTAGTAAGATAAATAATTTTTAAATCTTTCTCAGTTTGCAACATGGTTTCGGATATATGTATAAATTTTTTATTTTCATTTTCTAAATCGTTATCACTACTTCTTTTGTTAAGATTTGAATTCATGCCAATTAGATGCCACTCATTAAATAAAATTTATCTGCGCATGCCAGGATTTGAACTTGCGACCTCTGGATTCGTAGTCGAGAGTCTTACCCTTCACCATGGAGTCTGTTTTACTACTTCATGATTTATGTAGATTCTCTATATAAATATTATACATTTCTTCAGACTGATTCATGGTTGGTTTGAAAATTCGATTATCATGGAGAGCATTTATTTTCGATTACTTGGCTATTTCTGGTCACCAAATATGGCTAATTTCAAGCAACATTTCAATTCTGAATGGTGATCTTACACCACGGTGATACAGAGAGAATCTTCTACTCTGGAAAGTACTGCAAGTATACTACAGTAAAACTCGCTTAAGAAGTTCCCACTTAAGAAGTTTTCACGCTTAAGAAGTTTTGATTTTCGGTCCCTTGAAAATTCCATACAAAAAACTGCAAAAAACTCGATTTTTTCCCATTTAAGAAGTTTTAGAGCTAAAACTGCTTCCCGCTTAAGAGGTTTTAGAAATCCGGCGGTAATATCAACACAAACGAAATATTGTGCTGCAAAATACATATCTAAAATGAACCTTTTTCCAAGTCATAAAGTGAAAGACGTTGTCTTCACAGATTACTCGCGATCTCTAGTACCTGAGACCATAAACAGACCCTTTGTCGGCCGCCGCCCGCCGGGCCGTAAGCCGTAATCCCTAGGTACAATAGTAATGTGACACGTCGAACGAATATGCCGTGCGGAATTATGTAACGAACATGGAAAGGTTTTTAAGATTCTAAATTAGTCATTCGAAAAACATCGATTATAACAACAACAAAAAAAAACAAATTTCGTAAATCAGAATCTGACAGATAGCCGTGGTGGTAAAATGCCGTAAAATGTCGATAAATCAAGCGTAGGTAATTAGGGCCGCTCGCGATAGGATTCGGCCGCGAAAATTCGATTTGCGCGAAATATATCGTATTTTTATGAATTTATTTCGAATAGGTATCTGCATTATGGCCGGCCGCAACGGGATTCGGCAGCAAAAATTCGATTTACGCAAAATATATCAAATTTTTATGATTTTTTTCCAAATTGGTATCTGATTACTAGCCGGCCGCGACGGGATTTGGCCGCGAAAACTCAATTTACGCGAAATATATCGTTTTTTTAATGAATTTATTTTGAATAGGTATCTGTATTATGGCCGGCCGCGACGGGATTTGACCGCGAAAACTCAATTTACGCGAAATATATCGTATTTTTATGAATTTATTTCGAATAGGTATCTGCATTATGACCGGCCGCAACCGAATTCAGTCACGAAAACTCAATTTACGCGAGATATATCGTATTTTTATGAATTTATTTCGAATAGGTAGGTATCTGCATTATGACCGGCCGCAACCGAATTCAGTCACGAAAACTCAATTTACGCGAAATATATCGTATTTTTATGAATTTATTTCGAATAGGTATCTGCATTATGGCTAACCGCAGCGGGATTCGGCAGCAAAAATTCGATTTCCTCGAAATATATCGAATTTTTATGATTTTTTTTCCAAATAGGTATCTGAATACTGGCCGGCCGCGACGGGATTTGGCCGCGAAAACTCAATTTACGCGAAATATATCGTTTTTTTATGAATTTATTTCTAATAAGTACCTATCTGAATTATGACCGGCCGCAACTGAATTCAGCCGCGAAAATTCAATTTACGCGAAATATATCGTATTTTTATGAGTTTATTCCGAATAGGTATCTGCATTATGACCGGCCGCAATGGGATTCAGCCGGAAAAATTCGATTTACGCGAAATATATCGAATTTTTAATGTTTTTTCCAAATAGGTATCTGAATATTGGACGGCCGCGACGGGTTTTGGCCGCGAAAACTCAATTTACGCGAAATATAATCATATTTTTATAAATTTATTCCGAATAGGTATCTGCATTATGGCCGGGAGCGACTATATTCGGCCGCGAAAATTCAATTTTCATGAAATTATTCGGAATAGGTATCTGCATTATGGCCGGCCGCGACGGGATTCGGCTGCAAAAATTCGATTTACGCGAAATATATCGTAGTTTTACGAATTTACTTCGAATATCTAAATTTGATAAGCCGGCCCCGGAGGCAATAAGCAGCAACATTTTGATTTTGCAGAAATATGCGGTTTTTTTACGAATTTATAATTATACCTATCTGAATTTAGAGGGCCGGTTGCAACGGGATTCGGTTGTGAAATTTCCATTTACGCGAAATTTATCGTATTTTTACGAATTTACTTCGAGTATCTGAATTCAAAGGGCCAGTTGCATCGGAAGTAGGCTGCGAAATTTCGATTTACGCGGTAATATATCATATTTTTTTTAGTTTAAATGGATGGCCGCGACGGTAATCGGCCGCGAAAATTTAATTTACTCGGAAAATATCGTATTTTTGTGAATTTACTTCGGATAGAGGGCCGTCCGCGGCGGTACACGGCTGCGAAAATTCGACTTACCCAGGGAATAAGTCGTATTATTACGCATTTATTCCAAAGAACCTACCCGAATTTGAATTTGCCGCTGAGATATGCAATTTTCGGCATTTTTTTTTTTTTCCGTAAAATTTCGAATTATGTGGGAATTGTTAATTCGAAATTTTATTTTTTATGTCCCGTGGATTTTAAATTAACGGGGTTCTACTGTATTATTGTATAAAAATTTTATTCCATCGAATTTGTAAAACACGAAAAACTTTTGATTAAATCTATCGGATCACGATTAATTCGGAATATTTCACCTTCAAATAAATATAATTAGCTTTATTTTTATGTTCATAACAACATGATTAAATATGCCCAAGGAGATGGTAAAAGATGCATTATAATAACGTTTTTTTTTTCAATAAAACTTCAAAATTTGTCGTGCATCATGTAAGCTTGTTTTCACAACAATTTAACGTAGGTAGACATAGGAATGACGTATGCCCCAGACTCGAGTTATTAAATGGCTAAAATTGAATCCCACTTAAGAAGTTTTCCCACTTAAGAAGTTTTTTTTCCCCGGTCCCTTGGAAAACTTCTTAAGAGAGTTTCACTGTATAATGTATTATTTTAAATGAATAAATTGTGAAATATCACAAATTAATCAACTCGACCACAGAGGCCATCATGTTAATTGTCTTTGTTCATTATGCGAGTAATTACACTGGAGTTATCTTATTTTTATTTGCAGTTTTATTTTTACGTGAATGAATAATTATTGCACTAATTAATTTTCATATAGCGTGATTTAAATCTCAGCCCACACAGAGTATTAAGCCATTTGTGCATGGAGATAAAAAATAATATTAGAATAATATATAAAGATAAATTCGAAAACAACTCGAGTTTCGTGCGAATAGCATATGCGATGCTCGTGATTACCCGTCATACTATTTTGCTGGTTTTGACGACACTACGCACCAACTATGTAAATGTTTGACATCAATTGCACATTACTGACAGTGCTGGTAGCGTGCTACTAGAGTTGTATTCGCATCTACTACACGCTTGACAGAAATGACATCCAAACATAATATGAACGTTAAATTTGTTTTGGAGGTGGGAAAATATCTATGTTTGTATAAGTATAATTTACCGGAATACCGGTAAGAAAGGATTTAGCTGAGAAGGCGTGAATTGAATTTAGAAAAAAGTCAATTTGATATCATTGTCATCTAGTTTCTTGGCGGCGTCGAATGCCCTACAATTATTATTTACTTCGCTGTAAGGGTGAACCCAAAGTTTTTTTTTTAGATCATTTTTTTATGCTTATAAAGATATAGAAAAACAATATTATTGTCTTGGTGGCTAGAGTCACTTGACGTTGTATTAATTCCACAGCTGCACATGAAAAAAATGATCAAGTACAGTATATTTCGGGTAGCGCCGTGTACAGAAACCAGCATTAAAGAGTAGTATACCAGTAGGCTATCGGTTGCATCACAGTCACGTAAATTTCTCCATGTAAGAAGGGCCTTAACCCCTCTGGCCTCGTTTTGCAATAAAATCCAAATAAATGCAATATTTCTAAATATATCTGAAAACTAAAAACTGTTTTGGTAAGGTGATGAAATACGCTTTCAAATTTTATAATTCGAAATAAACATATAAATTTTTAAAATATAAAAATTTTACATGCAAACATAAAAAAGTTTTAAAAATGGCTCGCCTTACGTTTTCTCTAACTAAAATTATTGATAATGAAAAAAAAAAAAACAAGTGCATAATTTATTAGGCAAATGTATTATAAACATTATGGTTAACTCACTTTTTGTGGTTTCATGTAAAAATAATTAATAAAAAATTCTCAAAGTTCTATAATTTTTTTTTCAAATTATTGTTGGAAACTTTGATAGGTACATATATATTTTCCGGTTAACTTTTAAATTTGAAGATAAAGCATGGTATTTTCTTGTTCTAACAATGTTTAGATCATATTTCTAATCATGATAGTAAGGGAGACACAATGATTTCTGTGAGACCTATATGAGTTGTTCCGTAAAACGAACAAATAGACTTGACGCATTAAAGTAATTGTGAAACAAAATTTAGATTTTTAAAGAAAATGGGAAGCTTCATAAAATGATGTTTAAAACTATGTATGAGAATTTTGTCAAATGATTGAACGCGGTGTCAATTTGTCTATTTAATCTGTCAATGTGATTTATAATTGTATAAAATGTTGACCCATGCCCCCTGCTGTCTCTTTGTTTCATGCAATAGAGATACAGTACATACATACTGTTCTGGCATAAAGCGTTAACTTGTTAGAGTTTCTCTAATAATAATAATAATGTTTTATTCCAGGACATGGAGAGGATAGTGCAATCCCACATGTCCCATTTAATTATACATATTTACAGAAAGATTTAGACAGAAAGAACTAGTTCTTGACACACATTCCTTGCTTCATTCACATTCATACATCGTCTAATACATACGCTTCTGTTATTCTGACTGTTGACATGGCCCTACTAAAGTATTTGATTAACTTGATTTTGCTATGTCTTCCTCTTGCATCCTCGACTTCTTCTACCATTCGCACTCGACCATATTCTTCGTACATCCACTCTCCATGCCCATACTAAATGAATTTAACTCTTCCCAGAGAGGTGGAGGCTTGCTGCCAACTCCTGGCCTCGCTGGAGACATGTCTGCAGCACTTGCACACCATGCTGGGCTGGTCGGAGAACGGTGAGCTGTTCCCCTCGGTGCCGCACTCCCCACAAGAGCTCTTCGCGCAGTCAGAGTCCATCAACCAATACTGCTTCTACGGGAGGTGTCTTGGCTTTCAGGTAATTCACTATGCAGACTAATTTGTTTATTTATTTATTATTACATTTGTTCAATGTTTGTAGGTTGAAGCCTAGTTTAAACATTTTCCTCAGAAGATTAACACTTTGTCAAATGCTTTGGCAAAGTCATTGTAAACTACAACTGTTTGGTGCTTCGAGTCTAAACTGATGACTACCAATCGTGAGAAAGTAAGGGGGCATCCATTAATAACGTGAGAAGTTTTCTTCCAATCTAGACCCCCCCCCTCCCCTTCGGTGAGATATTGTTGATTTCTTTGAAAGGAAACCATGTTGATGTTGAAGACTTATGAAACGAAATACTTTTTTCACAAATAAAATGCATTTGCAAGTGCAGGCATGCTGAGTCTGTTCTACAGATATTTTAACGGAGCTCTAAGTAGCTAGCAGTGTTGATATCCACCGGATGATGCATACCGGTGCTTGTTTGTGAAACTCGACAGACACAAGTGGAACACCCGTTCACAGTTGAATCTGTTTTTCCTCCTTCAAGACCTTCATTAATAAATCCTTCCGTACAGCCCCTACCTTAATCTGTCTCACAACGCTGCCAGACCGGGTGCCTGCCAAGCGAATAACATATATTTTAGTTTGCTAGGAGTATTTTTTGAGGTTCAAAATACCATAAAACTAAGTCAAGTGCGGGGAGCTATAAATGCACTGTGGATTTTTTTGAGGTTAATTTGTGGTTTCTAATATTTTTCCAGTATCACCCGTCGCTCCGGCACATTTTAAAGGGCATTGCCATCTGCATGGCGGGCTTCTCGGAGGCTTTCTACACCAAGGGAAACATTATCAACTCTGTGTGGGCAGGAGGGAGATATATGATCGACCCCGAATTGCGCGCCCGCCGCATTGTCAACATTTCACAGTTCGCCGACATTCACTTCTGCAAGGCCTTCTGGTTCCTGGCCGAAAGCGGTAAATAAACACATTATAACCAGTCATAATCACCATTGATACTGTTGACACAACTATGTATATCTACATTCCCCCATCCAACATACTTTCCATATCATACCCATCCTATCTGACAATATGTGCCATTATTATCTACAGTCCCTGGCCAAATTATTAGACGCACTGCAAGATTTCATGTAAAATATTAATTACCGGGTGATATTGTACCGTTTTATTATTTTAGATTGATTTGTTTTTTATTTTTATATTATCCAATCAATTACCGATTTATTTGACATAAATAAAACAGCATTAATTTAGAAAAGCAATTAATGTTAGTATAAGTCAATATTTAGTTGAGCCACCTTTAGCCGCTATCAAATCTTTGATTCTGCGCGGCATGCTATCAATGCAAGACTGTACCGTCTCCTGCATTTGGGGATGATGATTCCACACATAAATAATCTTTCTAGGAGCTGGGTTTTGTTGGTAATCACATCTTTAGCCACTTCTCTTTTCATCAGCTCCCACACATTTTCAATCGGGTTTATATCAGGGCTATTACCCGGCCAATCCAACAGAGGGATACTTTTTTCTGCCAAAAAAGCTTTAACTAAGCTTAATATACCATTATTGCATAAAAACTCTTAAGAAACATATAATTACAAAAAAAATACAGTGCGTCTAATAATTTGGCCAGGGACTGTACATGTAAAGTTCTCTTACGGCCGCTGTTCCCAATCCTGCTAATCAACTGCTAAGCCGAAACTAAGGTTCAACACTGCTCAAATGCACAAATATGTACGCTCTTTCCAACACACAGTCATCACTTAAGAATCGCTTTCTAAGGAAGCCAGACACGTGTATTAAATTCGATTGAGCAAAGCAAAGTTATAAAAAGTGTCAACAGAGTGGCGTAACGTTGAGTGGTTCCGACGCGCCGCCGGCAAAGGTCAAGCTGATACCTTATTTTTAATATATTATATACATTTGTTTAAAAAATATAAAATGCAAGTTTATGGATAACAGCATTTAGTAATTATGTATGTTAATAATAAATACAATATTTAACTCTTTAATATTACTTAATTTAACATTGAAAGTTTTTACTTTGATGACATTTTGAGCGGGGCCAAAGTGGGCGGGGTCACTTAAGATGTTCAAAGATAAAATATTTGGGAACAACTAGAATCGAGCGTTACCTACTTACAAATCCAAAAATACTTACAAATCGTTTAGCTGATGGTAGACTCAGATTGGTCGATCGAAAAGTTAGGAACAACAGCCGTTAGTTCTTTAATATTGACTGAGCTAAAGAAGCCTCTGTGCAATGATCACCTCTCTCAATGTGTTTTATTGGATTCTGTTAAAATAACTAGTGCAGTATCACCTCCCTTGATACCTTGGTTCTATAATATCGTATCACTTGTGCAATGTGCATCAGTGCCAATCAATAACAAGAACGTAATAACATAAGGGAAACTAAGTTTAATCAGGTTCCCTTCCGGTGTCGACTGTTCTCATTTTGTGTCATTTAAAAAGGTTTAATTATTGAGTACAGTCCAATTGATTGGCAATCTATTTGTGACTACAGATATCATGTAATAATTCATCATTGTTTGTTTCATTTTGGAAATTTTGTTTAACCACTGGAGCGATTATGGTCGAAAAATGGACCATTTTTATTTTTCTACGATTGATAGCGGTCCAAAATTGGACTATATTTTCCTACCATTCGTAAAACATTTATTGTAATTATTTAAAACATTTCCATGGCCAGCCGTTTATTTTTAAATGAAGCTATTGAAATGCTTTATCTGTTATGACCATAGATGTCGCAAATCCGAACTTCGTAGACTATTTTAGAACGATAATAATTTATTTAAATATTGTCTAGTTTTTGATCAGCTGTTTACGATAATTTTACGATAATTAAGTCCTTTTTCCATAGATATGCACCTTTCATTATCAAGTATACCACAGACAACATACAGAAATCGAAAATATTCTATGTTAATTCGAATAAGGACCCCTCACGGCAGTTTCAAAGTAACAACATGCAGGATTCGCACGATTATAAACTTTACGATTTTTTAATATTTTTTTTATAAATCCTACAAATATGAGATAAACTGTAAAATACAGGTTAATTCATTGGCTATATAGTACTATAATAAGTTTTTATGTTTCTGTGTTAAAATTCAAAGGTATGATTTTTTTAATGTTGCCGAAAAATTAAAAAAAATGGTCTGCTGGGAAATCGCGAGCAATCAATGCAAATTTATTTATTTTGCGTGATCGCTCTAGTGTCTAAACTGTATTGGACGTGTTCTAAGGGTAAGGTTCTCGACTAGCAATCCGGAAGTCGTGGGTTTAAATCCCAGCTTGAGCAAATAATGATATTTTTTTGATTAATTTGTATTATTTCACACATTTAAAATAAAATAAAAAGTATATTTGCAACTTATTCCAGAGTGGAAGATACTTTCAGGATCGCCCTGGTATAAGACTGCCATTCAAAATTGAAACATTGCTCGAAATGATTTTGAAGATTGAAGAAGAAGATAATATAATAAATATAAAACAAGATGCAGAAAATAAAATATTAAGTTTAATTTTTCCAGAAATAATGCAGAAGCTCCCGACACTGGTGTCTTCATCGGTGGCAGTTAATCGCCTCATCTCCATCCCTCCCGAGCCGCTGGAGTTCAAGTTGGACGATGGCTCCATCATCACCATCCCGGTGCCAGATGCCCACATCGGCCCACAGACCCTGAATGTGAGGCTCATCAGTCATGTCAAGCGGCAGGGAATGGTGAGAGGCTTTCTTATGAAGTATTCATTACTGTGGCGGTCACTGATCTTGATGTTGATCTGTAGTATCAATTTTTCAGCACACCCGGTATAAGGCTGTGCAGTTTTACTTGTGTTATTTTTTGTTTGTTTATTTTTCCACAACATGATTATAATTGTTAATGTGTTTCACTGTATTCTATACCCTATAACAACTTGTTAGCTAAATCATTTAATTTCTTAGCCTCAGAGCTTCAATCTGTAGACACATATTTTTTATTAGTTTGAAATGACAGGTTCTGAGGAAAATAATTTCTCTCAGGGCTTGTGTCATTTTTTGGGTAGCTTTTTGGAGGTTCTTACAGTCTTAAAGAGACCCATGTTGTAGTAGGGAGGAAACACGGAGGTCGGCAAATCGTTCTACTACTAAATGAGTGGTAGAAATGATCTGTTCTTGTGTGACAAATATCAACCAAGTTCAATTGTTGGGCGCATGTTTAGCGTGTTTTTCGATTATGCTGCTAGTTCCTCAACACATCTTCCATTGATACTGGTAGAACAAGGACAGCACTGTGCTCTAAAGATTTCAGTCCTTTTGTTAAGATAGCATCTAGGCTGTTAAAAGCCTCACAGCGCCAATAAGACAGTGCCTAGTTTGTTGAATAATAAGACAATGACACAGGAAATATTGTGAAAGAAAGAAAGTCCAATGAAGTTAAGCAATCATCATAAACCGGAGACTCTGCGTAAAAAAGCAAAGTTCACTACATTTTGCATTTGCAAATTGTGGCCATTGTGGGAATTTTCTGCGCAGGGTCTATGGTTATGGGGCAATGCCTTTAAACATTTAGATTTTTTATGGAAAGTAGTCAATGGTTAAACAATGGTTAAAAATGGTTAAACAATGTAACTTGGGTTCTACATTTAAATGATCACTAGCTGATTCCCGACATGCATTGCTATGCCATTTAATAAATAAATTGTTTCTCCCTGCGTGTCCTTACTCTCACACTCCGCCTCCTCCACCTTCCCTCTCCCCACTCTACTCCCCCCCCTTCTCGAGTTCCCCTCCCCACTCCCGCATTCCATACATTCAGTCTCTGTACATTCAATTTTCAAACAGCTCGCGTTCCACCTATTGCAATTTTTTTATACAAATTTCATAATGTCAGAGCTCAATAGTAGTTTTATACAAACCTTGTCCTGACAATAACGAACACAAAAAAATCGTTCGGAAGTTATGCGCCTACATACATTTCGGCGATTCATTTTTATTTATATAGATTTGGTCGCGTGGAAACTTAGGTATTGCTGAAATTCGCTTCCATTAGATTTTAAAAATTGTACATAAATTTTTTTCTTATTTCCAGGTGGGCGAGGGTCCGGGTGGAGAGCCCCCATCCCGGGGGCTCCTGTTGCACTGCCACGGCGGAGGCTTTGTGGCGCAGAGCTCCCGTTCGCATGAGGTGTACCTGCGCCACTGGGCCGCAGCCCTGGGGGTGCCCGTGCTGTCGGTTGACTACAGCCTGGCCCCCCGCGCCCCCTACCCCCGTGCGCTGCAGGAGGTCTACTATGCGTATTGTTGGGCTCTTAAACATGCCAATATGCTCGGGACTACTGGTGATTACACATTGTTTGTCTTTTGTGTGTTTAGAAAATCTTTTAGAAAAGACTATATACAATAATTGTAAAACTGTAAAGTTTCTAATATTTTCTCTTTTGTTCGTAGCATTGATCTAAAGCACAAAAATTGTTACCTCATTTGGATAGAGTTCTAACTTCATTTTACTTTGTTCTGAGATATGAGGTGTCGAAGTTTGCAAAGACGATTTCTCATTATCTATTTACCAATTTCTGGTTTTGAGGTTGAATCTTGTGTAAAGTATTATATGTGAACATATTTTAAAGCAAAACATTTAAATAGGACTTATACTTACCATTTTCGAATACACCTAAACATGCAAATAGAACCATATTATGCAACCAGCTAGGGCATAATAATTCATTGCATAAGGTTCAAATTACATTTCCCTAAGGCAATTCTAAGCTAGGGCCATGTCCAAGGTCGTAGCTAGGATTTTGTTAAGGGGCGAGGGGGGGGGGGGGGGGTAGAGAAGTGTGACAAGGGAAGGTTATCAGCTCTGTGACATCACATGTGAAAAAAAATTGAACTTTTGTTTTGATTATTTTTAGATGTAAAATTGCAAAATATGTGACGTTACACTAGGGGGGAGGGGGATCTTTTTTCTAGCCTTTTCTTTTCTCTATATTTGGAATCATCCATAATTTATTTTCCCCCATTGCGACTGAATTAACACCTTTCTGGAAATTCATACCTAGCGTTTGTGCTTATATGTATATCCTGGTTTAATTTCTCCTCTTATTGTTTGCACACTTAATCTTCTCTAATTTTTGTTCTGTATTGAACGTGAAAATCCCTCCCACTTGTATATTTTAAACTCCTTATATGAGATCCACTCGAGCGACAGCGCCATTTTAAACTTTTTCCTCCGCTTGCTCGTGATTTTTTGTTGACTATTTTGAATATTTTCCGCCGACATTAAAAAAATCTTACCTTCGAATTTTAATATGGAAAAATTGAAAACAATAATTTAACGCATCTAGGGAAAGTTTGCCTAAAACTGGCAGCAAAGCAATCTGGGGTATATTAAGTGGTGCCATATTGTGGCAAAACGAGCTCCAGTGGTTTTATAACCCAATGGAATTGCTCTGGCAATAAGTAAAAAAAAATCAATGTTTAATAAAAGCTTGTTGTATGTTATTTGCCTGCCCTGTGGTTGGTTGCTACGTTTCCCCAATACTTACCTCAAACGCCGCAAGCAAATTCATCAAATCCTGTGACATTTGCCTTACAATACCCGGCCACGGTAACACAAACCACCGATAATATCCAGAGACGTGTCTCTAAATGTCAAATACCACCGCACGCCTCCCTTCCTCCCACCCATCCTTATTTAAACCATACTGTTCGTGTGATCCCCTTCAATATATTATATTACACGAATACATATATGCCTACTGGCAACACGTATATATTAGATAAATCAATACATTTTTTTTAATAAAATGATATGTTAAGTGTGATGTTTTACCTACTTATATTATTAAGTATTAAGTAGGATATTGGTGTACAAAACACTTATCAGACCAGTACTCACGTACGCAGCTGAGACTTGGGTACTAACTAAAAGGAATGAGCGAGTTCTGGATGTTTTTGACAGGAAAATTTTGAGGCGTATCTTCGGACCGGTTTTAGAAAATGGATTTTGGCGAAGACGTTACAACAATGAGCTTTATACTCTGTTTAAGGATCGAAACATCACAAAATGTATAAAACTGGGAAGGCTTCGGTGGCTGGGTCAAGTAGAGAGAATGACCGAGCATCAAACACCAAATTCCCTGCTAAACTCAAGACCGACAGGGCGAAGGAGCCTGAAAAGAGCAAGATTAAGATGAAATTCATTACATAAAAAAAGGAAAAGTAAAATACAAATAAATGTACAATCTTTAGTTAGATACTTAAATTATGCGGGTACAAAAAAAAGCTTTTCTAATATTTATCTCAACTTTCCACAATGCACACAGAAATTATAAACTGAAAAGGTAATAATAAAAATTAATATTTATATTTTTATTTTTAACTTTATGAGTAAAAACTCAAATTATAATATTTAATTAAATGAAGGCAGTATTAGAGAAACTCAATCAAAATCTGAAGACAGAAAAATCAGAAAAAGATATTGGTTCCACTGGGACTCGAACCCAGATACCTTAGCATTCATGGCCAACTGCTCTACCGATTGAGCTATGGAACCCATTTCCAATTCGATCACTTTTAACTGTATCATACTTCGACTAAGAACTACCAACACTATCTTCATTTTTCTTAACGCACATATTATTGGCTGCTATCTTTATATATGATTGCAAGATTCAACCCGAACTAAACGCTATCTAGATAGTGTCTGGATAAATATTTATCCATTTTATTTTTAATACGCGACATCTATTGACTTTTCTGCAAGTCTAGGATGAATATTTATATTTTTATTTTTAACTTTATGAGTAAAAACTCAAATTATAATATTTAATTAAATGAAGACAGTATTAGAGAAACTCAATCAAAATCTGAAGACAGAAAAATCAGAAAAAGATATTGTTTCCACTGGGACTCGAACCCAGATACCTTAGCATTCTTATCTAGCAGGACCCAATATCTTTTTCTGATTTTTCTGTCTTCAGATTTTGATTGAGTTTCTCTAATACTGTCTTCATTTAATTAAATAAAAATTAAATTGATTCTCACAAACAATAGGCTATCGACGTAATATTACTTAACGGTTTGTGAGCATTTCTGCATCTTTTAGGGGGGGGCAGCTGCCCCCCCCCCCTTCCTGTACCTCGCTACGCCCTTGGCCATGTCCCATTTAAATATTTTCCATTCAAATATGATAAACTAAAATACATTACAGAAGATTGAACCTAAAAATCAAAAATTATTAAATAGATTACGAAAATTCATCTTTGCAAATTTTGAAACCTCAGAACTTGGTAAGATAATGCTAGAACCCTATTCAACCAAAGTGATGAACTATAATGCGCCTCGGAACAAATATCAACTGTCAGATATAAACCAAATAGAGAGTGGAAGTGATGTTAGAACTTTGTAAAATAAATGGAACTTGATTTTTCAAATTTATCTAACAAGTATCTACGGAAATACAACACATATGGTTCTGAAAGTTTTTTTTTGAAAATCCGAACCGGCTATCCGGCTAATTTTGAAACCGCTACCTCCGAATCACTAGTCGAGAGCCTTACCCCTCCACCACGGAGGCTGTAGACACGTAAAACACAGATAAGTTGCATTTATTGAACTTCTTCTGAACGAAACCACACACGACCAATCCTCCTAAACAACGTCAATCTGTCAGTGTGAATCTATTTCTTCGTCTCTCTTCCACAATTCATCCATATTAATAAGTGTACCTTCATCTTCCTCCGCAGGTGAGCGCATTATAATGGCGGGCGACAGTGCGGGTGCCAACCTGAACATGGGCGCCTGCCTCAAGGCCGCCAGCTCGGGTGGGATCCCAACTCCTCACGGCATCATGCTGATCTACGCCCCGCTGCTGGTCAACTTCATCCCCAGTCCGGCTCGTCTGCTGTGCCTCATGGACCCGCTGCTGCCCTTCGGATTCATGATGAGGTGTCTCAAGGGTGACTACATTTAAAAAATATATATTTTTCTAAGAATAGATAAATCCATGAGAAAGGAAATCTGTGAGTTCATAAATCAAACAAAACAATATGTTTTTTGCTGCTCTGGGTATTTCATAGCTCTATAATTTATGATGGAAATAAGATTGGATTTGACCAGACTTTCGAGAGAGAAGTGCCAAATATTAAAATGCCAAACATTGGCCACAAACCCCAATTCTCAGTCGGGTGTGCAACTCACGTACTTAAGCACAAACCCAGGCTCACAGACGGGCTAGAGTAGGTCGACCAGAAAATGAAAAATAAGCATAACAGTGACGTCTTTGAATACAATTTTAAAGGCCAAATCTGTAGGTAATGAAGCAATCATTTCATTTTATTGGCAATAATGTTTCTTCAGTTTTTTCCCTGATATTTTGTTTAAAGCGGCCAGCCGCCATTTAATCTCTTCAAAATGGCGAGTGGTTCTAGGCTGGGGGCAGTGGCCCTTCACGTCCCTGATTGGTTTGAGGACTATCATATCAAATTATTTTTTAGTTATTAGTACATGTTCATGTAAAAAACAAAAATTCAATTAATGTGTAATATGTTTTTTTATATCTTTAAGAATAAAAATGTGAAAAAAAAAATTTACGAAAAAAGAAAAAGTTATATTTGAATGCTTATTTAAATTTTTATTTTTATGTTTTTCTTTACCTCTTAATATTACCTCCAATATGTAAACAAATTAAAAAAAAATAATTTATTTGAATATATAGTTTAAAAGTTACAATAGATTTAGTACACCAATGCAGGTTTTCAATTTTTGATACAAAATTGATTATGTGATTAGGGCCAATTTCTTAGCTCATTAATTCTGTGACCAATGGGTTAAGTAAACATAACATTTTCATGCAGCCAAAACATAAATTATCACTGTGGCGCTAAGGGCTGTCTGTTACAGAAAGCTAAATCGTTGGCTAAATTTAAATTTGAACTATCAGTACAAGTAAAACGGATGTTAAATAGGACCAGGCGCTGTTTCAAGTGTACTTTTGCTAAAGTAATAGTTATTAGTAAAGACCGGGCATATTTAGACCCTTTTCAGCGGTAGTTGCATATTTAATTGAGATCTTGCATATTTACGATTGCCAGATTTGTGAATGAGGGTATAAAAAAATTAGTACACAGACTTGCCGAAGAAATGAGATCCACGTTTGCGAATGTAAATAAACTGATTTCATCGATTGAGAAAGTGTTCCTTAAGGCGCCTTCTCCTATAAAGGCCTACAAAGAAAAACTGCCAAAAGTCCCTTTACCTCCCGAGCCAGTAATAACACGTTTTTACCACTAAAATTTTGAGGCCATCAAGGGAATGCGACATCGATAGTGCAGAGGCTTTGGCAGTTTTCCAGTGCAAAGAAGCGTTTGACGATGCTAGTATTAAAAAAAAACCTAGCTACGATTAGCACTCATTTCGCCTACATACCTGAAAGTATAAAAACGAAACTCATGGATTGGCGTTGAAATTCGCCTTATGAATTCCTCGTTGCCAAAGCTATTCCCGAGTTCCTAAACTTAAAGAAAAGTTTGAAAACAAACCCAGGGTTTGAACCCTTGTGCCAAATTGATAGCTTCATCAACGGGCAGGTGAAATTTTGCCTGGCATAATAAGTTCAAAAATCGCACCCAAATTTAAATTCTGTCCAGTCACATCAGTAGACGTAGAACGCTCCTTTTCCGCTTACAAGCGATCATAGACATAATTTGTCTACAGAACATTTAGAACAGTACTTAGTCATATATCATACGTTTTTAAAATAAATTTTAAATTTCATTAAATACGTTTTGTAATTGATATTTTCGAAAATACGATTGTTATCCTTGAGAACTAATAGCTTACTAAAATAAAATAAAATATTTAAAAATACGACTTCCTGAACTATATTTCATGTTGCATATTTTGGCCCTTTTTATGGATTTTCGTGCATATTTTAGCTATTTTTATTGCATATTTTGGGCTGTTTTTGTTGCATATAATCCGGTCTCTAGTTATTAGTGTTGCCAGTCTAAAAAGCAGGATATTCCTCAAAATTGTCTGGAAAAATATGGTCTCTAGTTCCTCGGAGCTTGAAATACCGGTAGAATAAGGTAAAATGAGACTTACGAATCTTTGGTTTGTTTCAGCCTACACGTGTCCTCCAGAGCAGAATGGGAAGTCTGCTAATGGTAGCAAATACAAATTGGATCCCACAAACAGTATGCAAACATCAATGGATAAGGATTACCTCAAGCTTAGCCCTGTTCAAGGTAAACAACTGACTAAGTAACTAACTAACCGCCGTTTCCCCGCAGGGGTAGGCAGAGAGGACGGACCGCCAAACAAACTCGGTCTTGGCACACACTCTTTGCCTCACTCACATTCATACATGGTCTCATACATTCTCTTCTATTATTCTGACTTTTTACATGGCCTGACTCAAGTATCTGATTCACTTGATCGTGCCATGTCTTCCTCGGGCGTCCCCGACTTCTTCTACCATTCACATTTGTGTTGTATATTCTTCTTATAAGGTAAACAAAATAATATAAAACAAATATTAACATAGTGAATATGACAAAGTTATCTTTTTTTCTTCTTTTTTTCTCATAAAAAACAATTAATTTGTGGTTAAACATTATATTATAAAAATAAAACAAACATTTTGTATTTAACCACAAATATTTATTATTTTATGTATCTATTTTATGTATTTAGATACATAAAATAATTAATATTCGTGGTTAAATACAAAGTGTTTTGTTTTATTTTTATAATACAAAGTAATCTGAGGCGTACGTGTGGTAAAACCATATGATTATCTGAGAAATGTGGAATGTAAGATTAAGAAAGGTACGCTTAGATGGTTTGGGCATGTAGAGTGAATGAATGAAGAAAAGAGTGTAAAGAGAATTTTTGACGTGAATGTGAATAGTAGAAGAAGTCGAGAACGCCTGAGGAAGACATGGCATGATCAATTGATTCTACCTACCGAACTAAATAACACACAGTTTAAGTGATCCGTAAAAATATCGCATAATTGTGTATAATTAGTATACAATACAATCCGAAACTCTTGCGAGATTCACCCAAGTGTCCACTACATTAATAGTGATATAAATTTTGAACATTGCAATTACATTATTCAAGTGAATTTCGAATAATTAATATTGGAAAATAGTGACAGTGTATTTGAAATATATTTGACAGTTAGTGGAGTTCTTGTGATTGGCCAAAACCGTCGCCATCATTCTTACACTGGCCATACAGCTTGCTCGCTGTACTGTCTCAGTCAGTACTTACGTGTTGTACTATTTCTGCCGATATACAATACAAACTACTGCTAGGGTGACCATGAGTTTGAGCAAAAAAACCGGTTCCCAACAACAAGAAAATTTATGCACAACCACGAGGTCCAAAAACAAAATGAATACACTATCTGAAGACATTAACACAGAAGAAGATGCCTTTTCAAAATTTTCGTCTTACGTAGATGTAAAATTAGAGAAAATAAAAACCCAAATCCTCGAAAACATTGACAAAAAAATGTTAGAATTTCAAAAAACTACCGAATTCATTTGTCAAAAATATGACGATATAATTACCCGCTTAGACTCCATGAATGAGGTTAAAGGAGAAGTTGAACGTTTAAAAAATGATTTGGCAAATAAAAGCAAAAATATTAAGCATCTGGAAACCAGAGTGGCTTGCTTGGAACAGTCGAACCTTGATGACTGTATCGAAATAACAGGCATTGAGGAAAAGACTGAAGAACATCCCAAAATAACCGCTATAAAACTGATAGAAGGTGCTAATATCAAAATAAATTCAGAGGATATTGCCTCCGCAATAAGACAATATGACAGAAGACCAGGACATCCGAAAAAAATTATCCTTAAAATTAGAAACCCAGAAACTAGATTAAAATTATTAGCAAATAAAAAGGTGATTTCTAATCATGAAAAAAAGGTTTTCCTAGGAGAATCACTATCTCCTTACTTCAAGGAACTTCTCTGGAAAGCCAAAACTAAGGGAAAAGAGTTAAAATACAAATACATTTGGTTTAGAAATGGAGCCATTCTGATGAAAGAAGAAGAAGGAAAAAAAATCAAGGAAATTAAACACGAAGATGACCTTAATAGATTATAATAGAAGTTTAATAGTGAAAGGCACCGAAAAATATTTTCAACATTAAAAATGGATATCGATTTTGGAAAATACATCGACTTGAAAGACAATACAGAATCTAATTTAACTATTAAAGATTCATTAACTTGCAAAAACTTTTTAAAACATTCCAAATTTTCTTTACTTTGTTTGAACGTTAGAAGTTTAAACAAAAACTTTGATGAAACCATAACCATGCTGGATGGTATTGAGCATCGTCCTGAGGTACTCGTTTTCACAGAAGCTTGGCTGAAAAATTTTACCAATATACCTAACATCCCCGAATACGCAGTTTACAACACAAATAATAACTATTTGCAAAATGATGGTGTAGTTGCCTATGTAAAACAAAATGTTCACGCGACTGTTGAGGAAGTTGTTTTCCCTGGAGCAAACTGCTTAAAAATGCAGATATCGAGTACCTTGTGTGTAATAGCTGTTTACAGATCTCCGTCCCTGGCTCATATAGATAATTTCCTTGAATCACTGAGTGAACTGCTTGACTCTACATCAATACAAAATAAGGAGATTATTTTATGTGGCGACATAAATATTAATACTTTGGATTTGAGCAATATGAAAACTCAAAAATACCTCTCTCTTTTGGCTTTTCATGGCTTGAAGCCATTCATAAATTCACCTACCAGAGTTTCTTCTACCATTTCAAGCTGCATCGATCATATTATGGTAAAATCTAAATTTGAACCACAGGGAGCTGTCTTCACTACTGACATAACAGATCATGGTGTGATATTGCTGAGATTTATGAGCTTTACACTAAAGAAAATAGCAAAAGATAATGAAAACATAAAAACTGTCATCGATAACAATCTTTTGAAGGTCAAATTAAAGGAGGAATCATGGCAGTCAGTACTGTCATCGCAAGATGTTAATTTAGCTGCTGAAAATTTCATAAAATGTTTAAAAATGCATGTAGAAAGTTGTTCATCTGTACGAAGTGTAAAGCATAAAATGAAATATTTAAAACCTTGGATAAATGACGGAATTATTAAATGTCTCAGAACCCGAGACAAATTACACAACAAATGTCGAACAGATGTAAATAACATTCAACTGCTGGATTATTACAAAAGATATAGAAACTGGTGTACAAAAATTATAAAATATACAAAGCAAGCATATTACAAAAGGAAACTGGACAACGTAAATGGAAATACCAAGCAACAGTGGAAGATTATAAAGGAGGCTGTAAATATACAAAAGGAGCAAGTGTCTATAAAAAAATTAAAAATCAATAACAATATTATCTCAATGGAAGAGAATCCAAATATAATCACTAATCACGTAAATAACTTTTTCAGTGATATTGGTCCTAGATTCGCAAAACAATTGTGCAGTGCAAATAAAACTACCGAAATGTGTCTTGTTAACAATTTTATACCTTGTAGTCAATTTTCAGAAGATAGCTTTGAATTTAAAACTACTAGCATTTATGAAGTTTCAAAAGTGATAAATGAATTAAAAATGTCTTTTTCCTGTGGTATTGATGGCTTAAGTATCATGGTATACAAACAGCATGTTTCTGTGTTGGCTGGTCCCATATCTCATATTGTTAACCTTAGTTTTAAGAATGGCATATTTCCTTCTCATTGTAAGAATGCTAAGATTATACCTCTGTTCAAAGGTGGAGACCACCTAGATGTTAACAATTACCGACCCATATCTTTGCTTAATACTCTCTCAAAAGTAATAGAGAGATTGGCTAAGTCAAGATTAGTTTCATTGTTAGAAAAATACAAAATACTCTCCGACAATCAATTCGGTTTCAGAGAGAATAAAGGTACGAGTGATGCTGTATTAAAGGTACTGACTAATGTTATAAGCGCGCTGGACTATGGCAACAAAGCTATAGCAGTGTTTTTGGACTTATCAAAAGCATTTGATACTGTTTCCCACGAATTGCTACTTAAAAAATTATTATCCTTAGGCATTAATAATACAGCAATGGATTGGTTCAGATCTTATCTTAGTGATAGAAAACAGCAAGTAGAGATAAATAATGTGTTAAGCAATAGTAAATCCATCTCCTTTGGAGTCCCGCAAGGTAGTGTACTTGGGCCAATATTGTTTCTAATTTATATAAATGATTTATGCAGTCTTAATATTCCTGGTAACATTGGTAGTTTTGCAGATGACACTGCCTTAATATTTGAGGGAAAAACTTGGGATGAAGCTTTTGAAAAATGCAATATAGGTTTAAGAGTGGTAAATAGTTGGTTGAATAATAATATTTTAACTCTGAACACACAGAAAACCAAATATATTACTTTTAGCATTTCATGTAAAAGTCAGCCTTCTGCAACTCATAATTTGATTATACATAATTGCTTGCAAACATGTAACTGCAACCCCTTAGAAAATGTAACCAACATAAAATACCTCGGTGTAATAATAGATAAATTTTTGAGATGGAATGATCATGTCAATATGTTGGTAAATAATACTAGGAGACTTACCTATATCTTTAAAGAACTCAGACATATACTAGACAAAGAAAAATTAAAAACGGTTTATTTTGCAATAATCCAGTCTATGCTTTCTTATAATATAGTGTGCTGGGGATCCTGTCAAAAGACTCATATAGAACCACTTAATATTGCACAAAAGCTGATTCTTAAAGTTATGTTAAAAAAAAAATTTAGACATCCAACGAATTTACTTTATAAGGAATGTAATGTCATGAATGTTAAACAGCTATATATTACACAAACCCTTTGTAGATTTTTTAATAATATTGGTATTTCAGAAAGAACACAGCAAGTTCGTATTACTAGAGTTGGCTCTGGTCTGAACTTTACGGCAATTCATACTAAATCTTCTTTTGGTCAAAGGAATTATTTTTATCGGGCTCCACTCCTATTTAATAGCCTTCCAGATCATATTAAGTCATCTAATTCCTTGAGCATTTTTAAAAAGACTGTCAAATTATTTGTGTTAGCCGAGGATTGTAAATTGTTCACTGCTTTATCCTTTCTAAATTAATATCATTTTATTTTGTCTTAACTATTTTTTTTTAATCCTTCTCTTGCTAAATTAATAGCGCAATATATAAATAAATAAATATTTCTCATCTTAATTCTTCGAAAATAATTTTTTTTCTGAAAGCCAAATCTCAACATTATGGTCACCCTACGTGCTTTCATTGTAATGTACTATCGCCTTCAGCTAATTAGGTACTTATTATACTCATAATCTGCATGAAACATACAACAATATTGTTCTTCAATAACTGTATTATTTTGTGTTATTTTATTAAATTGTAGAGTTGTTAACCTCAATACAGGCTTGACCTAGTGAGGTTATAAACTGAATTGTTAACATTAGTCCTAGGTACCATGTAAAGAAATAAATAAATAATAAAAAAAAAATAATAATTGAACCAGATACTTGGGTCAGGCCATGTCAAAAGTCAGAATAATAGAAGAGTATGTATGAGACGAAGTTAAACGAAAGGGCGATCATAGTAAATGGCTCCATTTGACCTAGAAAGTTCGATTGCGCATTTTGATTACAATTAAAAACTTTAGTAAAAAAATTTCGTCACCGCACAGGAATAGGTAAACAAAGATTCTCAGCTAGCATGACAGCCAGCTGACTAGCGTCAACGGCTGATTCCAACTTTCCATATTACCTGCCATTGAAGATGTTTTGATATTGTGTCCAAGAAACCTTAAATTATTTCTATTTGCAGAATCAAATGGCATGCTGGGTGTATCAGATAACTCTTCATTTGAGGAGATCTCAGAGAGTGACCTGGTGGAACTGCAGGCGCACAAGTCTGCCACCAGCGACCATCTCTCCGACACGCTCAGTGCAGCCTCACTCTCCAGTGAACACAGGACTCTGGGTAAGTTACGCTTCTGAACTTGTGGATTTTTAACTTTATTACTTCTGAAATTACATCAGAATAAAATAATTAATTAACCGTCTGTTTCAACAGAAATTTGTGATCACATACTTTGACAATTTTTTGGATTTTATCCATGGAATCAAGTACAAATATTTGAGACAAACTGAGAAGAATGATCATTTCTCTTTACAATGATGGAAAAATCACATATCTCCGTATTATAGAAAAAGAGTTCAAAATACTTTTATAATGTACTAGCGGGTACCCGGCATGTGTTGCAATGCCATTCAAAGAAACAATTTGTTTCTCCCTGCATGTCCTTTCCCATGCATCCCCGTTCCCCTCCCGCGATCCCCTTCCACCTTTCCGCCTTCCCTTCCCTCATAATCCCTTCCATAACCCCACCTTCTTCGTAAACCCCTGCTTTCCCTCCCTGCCGCTAAAATATATTTAAAATACACACATTTTCAAACCACTCTTGCACCACCTGTAGTACATAATTTTTTTTATTCAAATTTCATAACGCCAGAGATTACCATTATATATATAGCTTATAACCTTCGCAGGGGTGCGCACAACAAATCATCAAGTTTTATCGCAATCGGATGAACGGTATGGTAGTGCATAAAATATGAACAAACAAATATTGATTT
This sequence comes from Limnephilus lunatus, assembly GCA_917563855.2. Taxonomy (NCBI): domain Eukaryota; kingdom Metazoa; phylum Arthropoda; class Insecta; order Trichoptera; family Limnephilidae; genus Limnephilus; species Limnephilus lunatus. The sequence continues at coordinate 74,658,337 of OU830602.1, read as the reverse complement.
TTATGTATAAGAAGATGGACGCCCCGGTTAGATTTGTCCTTCAGAGGCTCTAATGGAATATGATTCTTGTGGCTAGTAACGTCATTCCGATGCTTGAGGAGTTAAGTAATAATGTTATATATTTCAGTGACTCCTACAAATGAAGACCGCTCACAGAAATATGTCTCTGAATTCCTGGAGAAGTATGTTCTGGAGAGCGACACAGACTCTGAGGGCCACAAGATCCCCATTTTGAGGAAGAAGTCGGTAGAGCTGGACAAGTGTTCCTCAGGATCTGGTCAGACCCTGGGGGAGTTCACGCTGGTGCCTGGAGACGACAGCGCTTCTATTGACAACTCGGTGAAACAGCAAACTTCCAAAGGCATTCATACCAGGTGATTATTCTTTTTGATTAAAAAACTATACCCATAAACCATGTCCCATACCCTTTATCATAGTGCTCATAGAATAAAGAATAAAACTAGAAGTGCCCTCCGGACAAATTTGAATGGAAACAAATGTTCCATTTAGCCAATAGCCTAATAGCCCATATCTCCGTCTCACTTACACTCGCCTGATTTCGTAGATCTCCATCCCATTTGAAATTTGTAAACACAATTTTGTATTGAAAATTTAAGTCTCGGTGAGGCAAAAATTTGGATCATGAAACACGGCCGCAATAAATATTTACACAATCTGAACAATGGTGCAATTAGAGACATCTATGTTCTGGTTACTGTACTTGATTATTTTTAATTACCTATTGGCATCTTAATGTTCAGCTCTGCCGTTAGAGGTCTCAGTACCCAGCTCTGCTTACCGACTGCGTTGTTGTTTTTTTGGTAAGGTAATGTCAATATTGTTTTGGTATAAAAAGTCTGATTCCCATAAAAAAAAAACGCTCTCTTTCGCATGGTTATTGTCCTTGTAAAAGATTCTCATTAGTGGAATATGTGGAGGTCGGGCTGTACATAAAATTTATAAAGTGTTAAGCTTACTGTGAATAAATAGCTCAACTACTCAAAAAATGTTTGGAATAAAAAGAAGTCCATTATAAAAATACCCGATCATGAAAATTAATAACAAAAACTATAAAATTAAATGAACTGAAGATTTCTACTAAAATAAAGGTGTTAAACTTGAAAGCGATTAGCGTTAATGTGTTCTATTATAATTCAAGTTGAAAATTTTTCCAGAATAAGTGAAGCAGCCGGCAGTATTGTTGGAGCAGTATCAAACAAATTTTCAACCCTCACTTCATCCAAGAAAGTTTCACAAAGTGATAGCAAGTAAGTTATATTATGATATTATCCGTACTTAAACACTAAGATCCACTGTCCAATGAAATGCCGCTGCATTGACATTTAGTGTACGCCTGCTTGATACTTCCATGTAAACAAACAGAACTCTGTCCATGGAGCTGCAATGTCCCTCTGGTATGCATGCAAGTTTCAAGACGCTTGTCATCCCACATGTCAGATGCCTAAACGTACCTCTGTGTACACATGTTGTATTATCGTTTCTTACTTGACTACCATTGTGTATTTTTCCAGGGGTTCCATCCAGACGAATCTCGACTCTCTGATAGCTCGCAGTCCTTCGGATGAGTTTGTGTTCACGGTGCCCAAGGATCCATTCCTGTCTCCGTACTGGGCTGATGACGAACTGCTCAAGAAGGTTCCTCCAGTCAAAATATTGGTGAGTTCACTTTTTTACGCGATTATAGCTCCAGGTGTTAGAAATGCCCATCTCGTAGATGACCCCACTGAGACAGTCTGAGTTCTCACTGGCTCCTAAACCCTGATCCTCTATCAATAGAATAAGGTGCTCATAGGTGGAGCCTTAAAGAGTCGGCTATGCGGTTCGGTGCAGACCGAATGTGTGGTCGATGAATGCCCGTTTCATCATTCCCCACAGGGATTGATGGGGTTCACAGGGCATCGCGAGGTCCCAGACTGGCTCGCAGACCTAGATGTCCCCCTCTGATCACTCCACCATACGAACGAAGAAGAAGTTAGCTCCAGGATATTCTCTTATAAGATTGAAGCTATTCAAATCATACACAATGGCTTGTTTTTTATTTGGTATTTTGTAGTAACTTTTTTTACTGATTTCCTTTTTCTATGAATAATGCTTATAATATTTGATGACAACTATTAAATACTTGAAACTGATTCGAAGCGCAATACATATTTTATAATGTTTTTTAAAGCTTGTGATATCATATAAGAATCAAATAGATCAAGAGCAGTGGCACTATGACACCCTTAGTTGGGAGGAAAAGATAAGCAAAAAGGAGAACTCATTATTTATTGTTTTTTGTTTCAGTCTGTTCACCTTGACCCGTGCCTGGACGATTGTGTGATGTTTGCTAAGAAGATGAAGAGATTGGGAAATCCAGTACAGCTGGATATTTTAGAAGGCCTGCCTCATGGGTTCTTGAACTTCTCTTTGGTGTGTATATATGTATTTTTGGTCATCCATTTGAGTAAAATCATGTGCTCTAATTGAATGTGCACTCCTAATCACAATACACTGTTGTAATCTTTAACTTGATTAATGTGTTTTCAATTTGGGAGGCAGGTATGGGTACCGCTGCCTTCGAAACCATTTATTGGACAACACAACCTCTATAATAGATCACCCCAAGTGGTTCGCTATTTTAGGTGACTTGGCAGGGGTGCCTGGGTTCTTGTGGTCAGGTTTGTCCGGAACTTGGCAGCGGATGCGTCTGCCCGATGCGTGGCGGATCGAATCGGGAGAGATTGGTTGAGAGAGACCATTTCACTACTCTAGTTGGACTCTCTCGAGCCATCACCTAGTACCGCAGTGCGAGGGATGGATTTTGTATGTCTGTAACTCCTGAACCCACTGACCCTCAGATTCCTGCCAACCCCTCGCACCTTTTTTCTTTCCCACAACTTCCTCTTCTTTCTTTTCTTAAAAAGACGTTCCACACTGCTTCAGGAGGAAATTATTCTCCTCAGGGCCTGCTTTGTGAAGCTAAAGTATAAAAGTGTTATTCTCCAATCTGAAGGCATGTTCAATTTCAATTTAATTTAATTTATTCATTTTAAAAACATTACAAAATTAATTTTTCAAATCGTTTTTAAAGATAGATAAAGAAAAAAATAAGTGCCTTACGGATAAATGCGCTTCTAACCTACACAACTGACAATCAACCATTAAACGTCTATTAATCGTGCAAAATCCAAAACACGCCCATCAACAAAGAATAAACATATATAAGCAGATTTATACTAACAGCAACGAAGCTTGCCGTCTAAATTCTGCTTCATTGATGTTAAACATATCAATATTCAAAGTGGTTCTGTTTAAAAACAAGATAGCTCTCCCCACTGGAATGACCATTGACAAGTTGGTTCTGCAAGCCGTGAGATAAAACAGTCTATGCTGTCGTTGATGGAGAAACCATCGGGAACATAGAAACTAAAGCTCTCCATGATAGTCGAGTTTTACAGACCATTCTGAAAGTGTAGTCTAGATCTAGTAATTATTTCTAATTTGTCATGTTTCAGATGTCCACTGAAGCGCACAAGGGATCCTTATTGTGCATTGAAAGGATCAAGGAACTTATGGACTTGGAATCTCTTGATAAACCTCAGACGGCCATGGAGACGGACCCTGTTCTGACACCACAAGAACCACCAAACAAGAAAACTCGCGTGTAGATATTTATTTATTTTTTAAATGAATAGCTATATACTATTTATGTATACCCAATTATCTTCATAATTCCAAAAATGTTATGTAAATGAATTATTATTTATTTTATGTTAATTTTTCAATTGTGGCGACACAATGAAATGTTTCAGTGTTGTGGTTGTAGGTAATTTATTGTTGTTGATTTGCTTTTATATTTACGTTATCGTTTTTTAATTCATTAGGGGCATTGTGACCACAAAGATTATATTGTGTAATGTGCGGTTTTTACTGTGATAAAGGAGGTAAAAAATAGCAAGAAAAAATTTAATGAAATCGGATAACATTTTTTTAAAATGTTTTTTTTTTGGTGTTAAAACTCTTAAAAAAACTATTAGTATAAGAAATAAAATGAAATTACCCAGAATTTAACTATCCTACGTATTTTTATAAGAATATTATTCAAGTGTTATATAAATTGTAAAAAAATTATTAAATATTGACGTTAAAATTTAGAAAAAAAATTATTATTTATTGTGAAACCTCAGTTGATAAAATCTTATTTTCTGGGGTGACATTCAATAATCAGTTATAGATTCCAAAAAGACGTTGGCTCTACCATACTTTATTACGAAACAATCTTTCGAGACCCCCTCCACACAGCATCCCAAAAGATGACACAGGGAAATTATTTTCCTCAGGGTCTCCTATGTGGAATTGATGTAAAAAACGAAAACAATCTGAAGATATTTTAGAATTTCGAATTAAAAATTAGAATTTGGGTAGACAGTTTCAGTATTAGATTGCAGAATCACCTAACTGTTAGCATTACCATAATTATTATAGGATTTACTTCTTAGCAAAATGGTTTAAACCTGTTTTCTTAATTGAGCCCATAAGCAGAAAACAGCATCGAGATAACAATGTTTTTGTGCAGATCCATTCAGATTACGCGTCGTACATCCATCTATGTTCATAGCAAAAATCGTTTTAACATCTCAACCACAGATGGCAGTAAAAGGCCTGCAATGACGACCGGTAGCGCCATCTTTTTCCATACAACGATAAAGTCAAGACAAATCAAATTGTGTTATTTGTTAGTAAAATTTAAAAAATATTGATTTATGGAAAAATGGCACTATTTTTTTTTCTTTTACGTTTTTTGTACAAACTTATGAATAAATTGATTAAAATACGTAAAACATGTTTGTCTATTATTTTAAATATCTTATTACATCTGAATTTATTTGAATTTTAATGTGTATATGCTTACAACATTCAAAATAAATGTTTAAAAAGACAATTTTATGCTGTTTTTCCGCTTATGGGCTCCTCAGTTGGCTTAAAGAGGTTATAGATCAATTTGATAGCGGCACTAATAAATTTATTCCAGTCAGTTTTATGTTGAATTAACTGAACAGTTTTGCGTAGGAACATGAACAATCAATTGTAAAATAATGCTCTTCAACCATCAGCTTATTTATTCTGTTAAAAGTATCAGTTTTCATTAACCTCTCAGGCTAATTTGTTCGCTTTTGAGAACAACTCGTATAGAAATCATTGTATCCCCCTTACTATCACGGTGACAAATATGATCTGAACAGTGAAACACCACGCTTTATATTCAAATCTAAAAGATAATTTGTTTCCGACCGCAATTTGAAAAAAATGATTAATTTTTTATTAATTATTTTTACATGAAACAACAAAAAAGTGATGCAATGATAACGTTTATAATACATTTGTCCAATAAAATATGTGTGTTTTTATTTTTTTCCGTTATCAGTAATTTTAATAAAGGTGAGCCATTATTTAAAAAATTTTATGTTTGCATTAAAAAATGTATATTTCCAAAATTATATGTTTTTTTCTAATAATAAAATTTTAAAGGATATTTCATCATCTTTCAAAAACGGTTTTTTGTTTTCGGATACCTACATTCAGAAATATTCCATTTATTTGGATTTTATTGCAAAACAGAAATATTCTGACCTTCTGACAGAATATGCCCTAGGCTTGAGGGGTTAACAATCAATATCACAACACCTAGACTGGCAGAGCTCATAAGCGTACATATGAAATGAAAAATACATTTCTGAGCTGCAACAGAAATCGATCTTAAAACCATCATCAGTTCCTGGATGGGTAGCCATTTTAATGAAATGTGATTTTTTTCATGTGATGCCGATACTTTGTGATTATAATTTAATATAATAAAGAATACATTATAATTTAAAATAAAACAATACATTTGTAAACACCGCATTTTATATCGGCAAAATGTCGCGTAATTAAAGGTTATCCACCACTTACCCGTCCTGGTATAAGTAACAGATGGTTACTCCTTCAAGGCTCTCGCAAGGACTCTAATTTTTTTGAAAGAACGAATCTACATTTAGTTTAGAACGAATTTAGATCTCCAATGTCCCTGCATACGTTGTTAGTAAGCAGTATGCAAGTGCTTAGCGGGAAATACAAGATAAAATATGTGTTAGTCTGACAAAATATAGACAAGACAATGGGACAGGTTGGTGAAAGTCCACGAGGTGGCAAGCACTGGGTGATTGTATCCAGCGTATCCTACAAGCACCTGTTTGGGAGGAAGACACAGTACATAAATAATAATGGCATGGCAAACGGTTGGGAGTCATCTCCAATCGATTGGCAGTCCCAGCAAGAATGCGCGTTATGTTAATAATACCCGTGTCAAAGAACACCTAATATGTTTAAATCAAAATGGTTTCTTGGAATTTGCTAACCACCTCATAGAAGCAAGCCACACATCTAATCAAAACACAGGTGTTAGTTAACTGCTTAAAAATGGTAAAAGAATCACACTAGATAACTTAGAAGCATCAGAGGTACGGAAAGCTAAAACATTTACTGCAGTCATTAACAACCAAATAAACCTAAATAAAAGTCCGATACTTTGGTTGCTCTCTATTGACAAAGAGCATGCTATTCCCGATCTCCACCTACCTATACCTCCTCCACTGAAGCTCTGCCTATTTTTTGTATCCCATTGTAGCATCTTGTAGTTACTTGTAGATTTTATTTTTTGTATTTATTATACTGCCCTGAAGAAGCTATAGTTGTAGCAAAACTTTTTCGGCATTAGGTATAAAAAATAAAAGTGGTGTTTGCAAAGTTATTGTTTTATTTTAAATTAATAATTGTAAATCCACATTGCTCAGTGTGAAATATCACTTTGTAAATTTCATCACAATATCTCCTTTGTAAAATACTATCTTTCGGAATTGAATATTGCTGCTATGTTAGTGACTAAATAGCATGATTCTTTCAATCTTCCACTTATCCTTTTTCTTGCAATTTTGGGAGTGCTCTTGAAGACCATCAAATAAAAATAAAGAAATCATTAAAGACAATATTAGTGACTCCCAAACGAAATTCTGAAACAGAAAAATTAATAAAAACATATAAATTTGTTATAGACCACTTAAATTTTATTTTATTCACACTCTACCGGTTTCAGAAGTACCCTTTATTCGTCAAGAGAATATGACGAAGGAAGGGTGCTTCCGAAACTGGTAGAGTGTGAATAAAATAAAATTTAAGTGGTCTATAACAAATTTATGTGTTTTTATTGTAAATTATGGAGAGCCACAAATGCTTTTTACAAATATAGAAAAAGATTCAGTCGCATCTAGGAATTGATCCCAGGACCTTAGCCTTGCCGGGGCTCTGCTCTACAACGGAGCTAATTCAACCTTATACCCTTCGGTCATATACTTCGAATAAGAACTACCAACGTTATCTTTATTTTCTTGATGCATAATTTTATTGGCTGCAATATTTATGTATGATTGCAATACTCTACCCAAACTAAATCCAACCTAGGTAGTGTCTTGGAGAAACATATGTATTTTTATTTTAATATGTGACATCTATTGATTTTTTCTACAAGTCTACATTTAATTTTTTTTTTAACTTTTGGAATAGCTTGATGAGTAAAACCTCAAATTGTTACAATATTTAATCATTGAAGACAATATTGTCAATAAAAAATCAAAAAGACAAATGCTTGGACTATTATTTTTAAGGGTTGTATTCCGACTATCAGTCATGGCAATTTTGCCTTGTTATGAACAAGTTTTCAAATATTTACTTCAAATGTGAAACTTAGACTGATATTCTTTGTATTAACATAAATATTTACAACACTTTACGAATAGAAGTAACTATGTCTGTAGTTAATAGATGGAATATTTATATATGTAGTTATATATATTTAAGTAAATGTCTAGTTAAATAATTGCACTTTATGATAAATAATAACTAAAGGAACTGGTTTATGCAAATTTGTGTTTATGTTACAAGTTACGAAAGCATTTTTTTGAAACATGTGATTCCTTCTCATCTAATAAAGAAAAACACGAGAAGTGCAATGTGGGTGTGTTTGTGATCCAAGAGTAAGAGCATTATGATCTCAAATTTCAAATACAGCATCATCATTATGAAATTTTCATTTCAATCAAATGTAATGGCGATATACAATGTCGGCCGTGTAAGGAGAGAGTGCTTGCTAAATGGCAGTGGCGGCTCGAGCACTTCTTTGATGGTGGGGAACAATATTTTTTTACGTGTCCCTGCTGTACCGTAATCTCAACGGAGAATATAAAATAAAATTTCTTAAACAAAAATATTCATGGTCAAGTCACGCTAAACAGATGTCTAAACACAAAATAAATTAAAATGTCTAAAGATATACCATTTATAATACAGTATGATAAAAATTACACTTTATCTTGGAAGATTATCATCGAAGTTAATTTGAACGCGAGCCATTCCCGCCCGAAACTAAGCAACTTTCTTGAACTGTATGAAACGGTTCAGTATTTTGTGACGAGGGGATTCAATGGACAGTCCCCACATTATTTGAAATTCACATACGAGCGTGGTTCTCGGATTGCCTACGATCGAGAAAGAAACACAAATAATGAACCGAAATACTTAAAGGAACAATGGACTGTCCCCAAGTGCGCGGTAGGTTCTGCGCACTGAGAAATGAACTCTGATGGTTCGTGTGCTGGTCGGCTATCTGCGTGGTCACCGGATTGCTTTAAAATGATCTGGAATAATTATTTGGTATTTTATTTCTGCAAATAATGTTAATAGCTTTTATGGTTATTCATTTCATTTTGGTGAAGACAACGCATCTACTATTATTTGTTTTAGTAGGCTTCAGATGTAACTGGTGGTGAATGTCCCCACTATACCAATATGAAGAACCGCTACTGCTAAATGGGCTAGTACTCTTAAATAAAATCTTATCTATTAGATATCTAGAAATAAGAAGATTTTTTTTGGAGAATAGTTCTTCTAAATAGGTATGTTTATATTTTTGGATGTTATTGTAGTTTAAAAAAGTCACAGTTTTTCAACCCTTTTGGGCATTTCACCATCCTCTCGATAAGCACTATCCGCAGGATAAAACATAATTTTCAATTTAAAGATTTTTTAAATTTAAAATCTGTGTTTACTATTCTGTACTTGAACTATGAATAGTGGCAATATAATTATTGGATAAGTTCACGGACGTACAAAATATATGGACATGCCCTTACGTGTTAAAAAACGTGTTATTTCCCCCTCCCATTGGAACCATTTTTCGGAACTGGCTGGGCGTGTCCGGACCAGTGTCGTGCTCTCATCGTACATTTTACGCACGGACGCTGTATGTCTATGAAACACATACTTGGACATCGAGATACATAGCGACGCGAAACACAAAGCCGCTGTTTACTGGGTCAAGTAAATCATGAAACATTTGTAAAAGTGTCTACGGAAACAAAATATTCCACTATGAAAATACTCTGAACCTTACTTTGCGAATTTGGATTTTACACATCTGTTCATACCGTGGCATGCAATTCGCGCTCCCATATAAAAAGGTCTATTCATTCAAAAGCAGATTTTACTATCAAGAACTAAATAGTGATATTATAGTGCGAGGTGCCTATATACTGTTAGATTGATTTATTGGCGAATCACAAGTCTCTTTCCTCTCTTCGCCCCGCCATAATTGGTTTTTACCCCTCATCTGTAAGTTCTCGTCTAGTTATTTGTATGTCTATGGATAAGTTAGTTGATTTTTCTTCATATATATTTACATACGTATTTATTAATTGTAATGGAAAGTTATCGAGAGGATAGTGAAATATCCTGTTGCTCTGTTCGTCGCATTAATTAAGTTGTTGGCTGCCACCGGGCCTGGCAGCAAACCTGTTAAAATATTATTCAGTAAAAATATTACATAATAACTTTGAAATGTTAAACAGTGCCTTAGTTCAAAATAGTTTAGATATTTCTTAAAGACTGCTCAGAAAGAGTTGGGAGATTCAATTGTGCGATGATTGATTGTCAGAAGCCTCCTTATGTTTGCAATTCTTCTGAAAGAGGAACTGTAATAATATGCTTGTATGTATTTTTGTGAATATACGATATGCTATAACCACTAGAGTGACAGCACAATTTCAAACTTTTTTCTCCGATTTCTCGAGATCTTTTGGAGATAATTTTGAATATTTTCCGCCCACATTAAAAAAAAATCATACCTCCGAATTTTAATATGGAGACATATAAACTGATTATGAGTTCGCATCACATATTCGTAGGATTTATAAAAAAATATTGTAAAATCGTAAACATCTACTCAATTACTTACAAATACGGAAAAATTTGCCAAAATTGGCAGCAGAGCAATCCGAGGTATTTCAAATAGTACCATATTGTGGCAAAAAGCGCTCCAGCGGTTAAAACTATTTAGGTTGCTGCTCCTAAGTGAATTGGTAAAAGTTGAAACTTTGAATTTGAACTCGGGCATTGGCATTTCATATTATAAAAAAATAATAGAGCTTATATTACATTTAGAAAGGTTCTTATTAATATAGGGTGGGCCCAAAATTCCTATAAATTTTTATACTAAATTCATGTAAATGTAATTTATTTTATTGCTTCAAAAATAAATCTAAATGTCCATTAACTTATGTCCAAAATATATATTTGGGGCCACCAGTCATTAAAATTGTTATGATGAACATTTTTAACAGTACCTACTAACTTTAATCTAATATTCTAATAACTGTTCGTCCATTTATAATCTCATTTTAAATGTACTCAATCGTAAATTTTTAATCATTGTATTGATGTTTTTAAAATGGTGTCCCCATGTAAATTTCTATTTATTTACTAAGATAAAAATATAAAGAAGATATTATACATTAAGATTTACACCATTGATATAAATCAAGGGTTCCCATTTGTCGATCCCATTATTACAATTATGAATTTTGAAAATAATAATTATTTCCATATTTTAAATTTGTAACCATGAATGAAAAACATTTTGTTCTGGTCGTAGGATAAATTGGTTTTACTCGATTTGTGCTTATAATGGTGAAAGTTTTGAAAAAACAAAAGCAAAAAATCTTGTAAGATTCTTGTTGTAGAAGCTGACGAAAATGAAGGTTAAAAGTAGCTCCTAACCTTAAAAAGGTTGGGAAACCTTAATATAAATGTTTAATATTCATTATCTTGTATACATAGATATTATATTTTTAAATATTGTTGTTGAAAAAATGCAAATAATTCTGCATTTTTATTATGCCATAAAAATATGTCTTTTGAATTTAACATCTAGCTTTATTTTACATGTAGGTATACCAACTTGGAGAAAAATAATTTTTTTAAATTCTATACTTCGAAATGTGGAAATCAATTTTTTTTTTTAATTATACATATTTTTAACAGCCGTAATAATAAACAACTATTAAACATTTTAATTGTATGTTTTTTAAATTAAACACAAGCAGTGATTTGCTCGTTTTGTGAGTGTACTGAGATAGTGGCCACTTCATGCTTTAGTTGTTGTATGCTTTTTGTAAAAAGTGTATTGTTGAAAGAAACATTTTCATGAAAATTCTATATGAAAATATGTATTTATTTGTACAAGCTTGTTGAGTATTCTTGTAGCAAGACTGACGTTAGAATGCATTTTAATTTTTAACAATAATTACTGCCGCCTAAAATAAACAAAGTTAACTCTCTAATGGAGGTCTAATAGTGTTGTGTAAATATGTCTAGAAAATAAAATAAATATTTTTTCTTTTATACTGGTTATTTTCTTATTTATACAAGTACCAAGTGAAAAATGTTCTTAAATATCGTTCTGATGAAGGACCACAAATGATGTTCTGGCGAATAGTCAGGTACAACCCAACCTTTCTCTTTTCCCATCCCCTTTCTCTCTTCAGCTTCCCTGCATACCCTAATTGTGGATGCTAAAGTTCCACTGGCTCCGGCCAATTCAAACTCTTTTGCATTATTCATTATCTTGTTCCGGGTTCATGGGGTGAAGTTTGCCTAGGGCTTAGCGGCGGATGCTTCTAACCCCTTATTGCATGGCGGGCCGGATCGGTGAGAGACTGGTTGAGGGAGACCATCGGACCTCTCCAGCAGGACTTTCTCAACCCATCGTCTTGCACCACAGTGGGAGAGATGGATTCATGTTGGGTAACCAACGCCTCTGCCATAGGTCACCCCAAGTGGTTCGCTACATTTGGTGACTTAGCAGGGGTGCCCGGGTTCATGGGGTGAGGTTTGACCGGGTCTTGGCAGCGGATGCGTCTGCCCACCAGCAGCATGGTAGGCCAGATTTAGAGAGAATGGTTGAGGGAGTCTCTCTCAGAACATCACCTTGCACTGCAGTGGGAGGGATGGATTCATATGTCAGTCACTTCTGGACACACTGACCCTCAGATTCCTACCCACCCCTAATACCCTTTTTCTTCCCAAAATTTCCTCACCTTCCTTACCTAAAAATACCCTCCTCACAGTATCTCCAATGATGACATAGGCCTTGAGGGGAATTATTTTCCTCAGGGACTCCTGTGTGGAGCTAACGTAAAAAATAAATAAAACATCCATCACTCCTGGACACATTCACCCCCCTATTCCTCTACCCAACCACCCGTCATATCTTTTTCCTTCACAGAATTTCCTCTCCTTTAAAAATCCATTCACACAGCATTTCAAAAGATGACATAGGCCCTGAGCGAAATTATTTTCCCCAGGGCCTCTTGTGTGGAGCTAATGTAATAACAAAAATAATTATTGACATTTTGAGAAAGACAGAAAACATTTCAAGGTTACGAATAACCTGACAAAACTCCTACCATAATTATAAGCAGAAATGTTGCTTGTGAATGACGGAGGACTTATCTATGAACAATTGAATTGATGCCTGGGTGGAAACCAGGTACATTTGTCCACTCAGCTACTAATAATAATAGAGATGGTCAATATTCCCGTCCCAGTTTGCTTTTACTGGAACTGTTGAAATTATTTCTCTGAGGAATCAATTATTTTTAGAATATTTATCAAAAATTAATAAATATTTTAAAAATTGTAATTTGTAAGGAACCAACTTCTTTTTCTCAGAATTTTCTTGCAAATCTGCCCCATGGCTATTTCTTTTGGAACCAGTTCCAGAAGACACTGGATAAAGAACCGGTTCGACATCGGTCCCCTGCAACCGGATCCGCAGTGATAACCCATTTTAGTTATCAAACATCTCTAGCTTCTAACTGGTCAGACATCCTGAAGCATTGATTGTCAAGATATAGTCTAATACAGGACCAGCCAACCCGCGGCCCACGATTATAATGTTCATATAATTACACTAACTGTTACTATGTGTATTCACAAAAGTCTAACTTAAATAGTCACATACTGACTCACAGTAGAGAAAAACCATTCTTTTGTTCAAACTGTAACTTTACATCTTCACAAAGTGTAATTTAAATAGTTGTATATATTGATGCTCAATGGAGAAAACCATTCTGAAAACCAGACTGTAGATATTCATATTAAAAAAAATTCTGTTTAAAAGGCACATGCTGCACGTGGAGAAAAACCACTCTCTTGTTCCAACTGAAACTATTCACGTTCACAAAAATCTAATTTAAATAGTCACATACTGACTCACAGTGGAGAAAACCAATATCTTGTTCGGACTGTAAATATTCATAAAATTCTAATTTAAATAGTCATATTATACTGACTTAAAGTGGAGACAAACCACTCTTGTTCCAACTGAAACTATTCATGTTCACAAAAATCTAATAAATAGTCACATACGACTCACAGTGGAGAAAATCATTCTCTTGTTCGCACTATAACTATTCATAAAAGTCTAATTTAAATAGTCACAACTGACTCACAGTGGAGAAAAACCCTTTTCGTGTCCGTGATTTGCGAGTAACTGAACGTCAAAATTCATTCCCCAGTTGTGACTATAAAGATGAACAAAAAATCAGTGAGTCTGCGGCCTTTGGAAAAGTTTAGTTCGAAAATGCGGCCCATGGTGCAATTTGGGTTGGCCAGGACTGTTCTAATAAGCCAAGACATAGTCTGTATCTCTTCATCCTCATGGCGATTCAAGTTCTAACAGTACAGAATTAATAAAAAAATAGAAAATCGGTTCTTATATCAATGATTATTCAGCAAATGAATGCAATTAATCTGTGCAATGTTTGTTCCAATAGATGTCTGAAATGTCGTTGTCCGTTTGAAGCAGAAACACAGAATCGTTGATATTTGCATTTTAATATTTGATAAGCCAATGCATTCATTGTTATTTAGTCTCTGTCAATAATAACATTGCTGATAAGAGTGCAGCGAGCATGAAATTGTTTTTCGATATTAATACATTCATAATATTATTATTGATAAACTAGAAATCCATATTTTATACAGGGTGCATCAGGATTTACTTCACTTTAACCAACTTAAGCTTATTTGGAGTTAAAAATTTCTGAATGCATCCGAAAACTAAAATCTGTTTTAGAAAGGTCATGAAATACGCTTTCGAATTTTATAAAATAATCATTTTTTAAATAATATATTTTTTTTAATGCAAATGTAAAAAGTTTTAAAAATAGCTCGGCTTACGTTTTTTCTAACTAAAATTACTGATAATGAAAAAAAAAATCTAAAAAATACTAAAGTAGACAAGAGTAGGGAAGCTATGTACTGCAAACAGAGGAGACCGATTAGTCTATCTCATTTATCTGGCAGGCTAAATCCTATAGATGTATGTTTTTGTCTCTTTAAACAGCAATAAATACTGCAATTTAACGACACCCTCCCAACCTCAGCGGCCAAAAACAACAAAACGCGGACTGGACAGAAATAGCATAACAAAAAGGGCATAGAGCACAAAATAGCATAACAAAGCGCGTGGATTAATGAGTACGTTTTAGAGAATTTGTTCGCTCGACCATTTTGACAATTTGGCTTGAATAACGGATGCCGATCGATACGTTAAATATCTTTTGAATATTCATTTAATTTTAGAACTGTAATAAATGATGTGAAGCATAAAGGATTTATAGAGCTAATTTGACAGTAATTGCATCTTGTTTGTGGGCTAGTCTGTAGGTATTTATACTTAATTGATATAAGGTAGGTATATATTTCAGTATCCCTTATACAAAAAGTCACCGACCGCCACTGACACATATTTTATCAGGCAAATTAATGTATTATAAACTTTTTTTTTTGTTGTTTCATGAAAAAATAATTAATAAAAAATTCCCAAAATTTAATTTTTTTAAAAGTGAAAATTTTTTTAGCACCGTTGTTATTTGAAACTCAATGAAATGAAAAAGAGACAAACACATACATCTACAGGATTTAGCCTGCGAGAGAATGAGATGGAATAATTGGTCTCCTCTTTGTGCAGTGCTTTGTAGTGCTCAGTGCTCCCCACTCTTGTCTACTTTCGTTTTCTGAAGGTTTCACTTCTACTGCGTGTGAACTGCCCTCTTTTTTTTTAAAATTGCAATCGGAAACTTTGGTTTCATAAAGGTGTAAATTTTAATTATTTTGTGGATAACTTTTAGATTTGAATATAAAACGTGGTGTTTTCTCTTTCTAACGCCGTATAGATCATATTTCTAACTATGATAGCAAGGGAGATATAATGATTTCTATAAGACCTGAAGGAGTTATTCCGGAAACCGAACAAATTAGCCTGAGGGGTTAATAATAACATTATTAATTTTTTTATTAAAGTTTTACTTTACAAAAAAAAAAAACTGAGTGTGCCACATGACTGAAGTAAAACTTCACTAACTTATAAAAGAGAGAAAGAAAATGAGCGAGTGCACTGCTCTTTCTTGCTCCTACAGTGATACAGACAATAGGCCTGCACTGTGTCGATATACGAAACGTAACTGGCTATGAGAGAAAGAAAATGTGTGCTCGCACCTCTCTCTCTTGCCCCTACAGAATACGAAACATAACTCTCTCTCTTTCTATCTTCACTAACTTATATCTCCCTCTCAACTTCCGTTCGCCTTGCCCGATCACACTTTTCGTAAAGCATTCACCAGCTTACTCCCCAAGTCAAGCGTGCGATATAGATGTATGTGTTAGTCCCTTGTTAGTGTCGTTCGTTTCCGTTTCATCGAGTTTCAAATCTGAACGGTGCTAAAGAAGTTTTCACTTCAAAAACAACTTAATTTGGTCAGTTTCTATATCCACTTACATTAAAACCGAATGAAATGATTTGGTAGTCATATCCAATTGTTTGACATCCTCGTCAGAAGACCCAAAACTAATTTAAGATATTTTTTTTGAAGATACAATAGTACTACTGTTCATTGTCTAAATTTAACATTCATTGATGTAGTTTGAATGATAGCTTACATTTTGATTTACATACAGTATAGGAAATATTAATACAAGTCTTGAATTTGGACAGTATATTTCACATAACCAGGGGATTCATACAAAATTAGCAGACATTTTTTCCAATACTAAGTAAAATAAATACTTTGTAATAAACTGTACTAAAAAACTCATCAATCTATACAATAATATTAGAAGGCTATAAAATTTACAGCAAGATGCTTTCTGGTGAACACATTAGTTTAAAAAAATGTAAATCAATTACAAATATCATAAATAATGAAAGGGATTATTGAAAAAAATTATGCATTGTAACTGAGAAGTGTACACAAATCATGGATCCTTACTAAATACTGAATCATGTCTTGGCAACTTATGGCAAGCGGAATCAAACAAATTGAAATAATCTTTGAACAATTTTTTTACCAAACGTGTTTTTTATAAATTAACTATTTTACCATTAATTATTTCATCTATCAAATAACAGATGAAAACAGTTTATTATTTGTTCTAAGTCATGAATAAATTGAAGATATACATTACTTAAAGAGAGATACACATTATAATATTATTGACACACCCACACTGTCCCTTTCAAAACAATAACTAGATGTTGTAACAGATCACGCATTAAAAGTCACAACATTAAACAAGAAGTAAGGGGACACTTTTAGATTAGAAAATATAAGTTGAACCAAGAGACTACCAACGCCCGCGCTATCAAAACACATTATCATGAGTCCACTTTAGATCATAAAAACCCTCGCTTGTTAAAACGGTGCTAAAATCCAAGATGGTACGCATTGTTACCACTTGCAAACACTTGCTTTGATGGTTGTGATGAAAATCTTGGCTAATTGCAGAGTTTCAGCAAAAATGGATTTAGATTTAAAGAAAGTCTTCGATGCTGCATGTTGGAAGAGTGTGTGTTTGGTTTGTGTCTTGGATCAACTTTGACTAAGAGTCTCCACCTAGAGTTGGGGTACAACATTAACGGATATCCTGGGAGAATCACTCGTGGCCGTTGACCTTGGCGTGGGTGGTGGGCCCGTTGGTGAGTCCGGCCGGAGTCGGTCGGAGAGTCTTCTGCAGAACGTGCGCATCCGCCGGCTCGATGCGTTTGTAATAGTGCTTTTTCGTTTCCACCACTTCAAAGCCAAACTTCTTATAAAAATCTATAGCGCCTTCGTTATTCACCTGGACATGTCTGCAAACGAAGAAGAATCCATAAGATAATGCAATATTAATAAAAATATACAGTGAAACTCTGTAAGGTTTTTTAAGTAACTGGAAAAAATAGCTTTGGTAATTGGCAGATATACAGGACACGGCAGATTTTATTTTAAAAATATTTTGAATCAGTTTAACACCAGCAAGAAATTTCAATAAATAAAAATGTTTTTTTTTGTTAAAGCCAACACGTAGGACAATACCATACTTGATAACTGTAACTCACCTAGTAGAGGTAACATCCGAAGGCAAAATGAATGTACAAAGTCGATGCTGCAATTGCAGGGTTTCGTACTGTGTATAGGCACGATTCTTCAACACTGCAATTGCAGGGCTCCGACCTCAAAGGGTTAATAACAATGAGAAACAACTATTTTAATCACCGGAAATGGAAAATTATATGTTCGCTTGGTCATTGTTATTGATGTGAATGTTTTAAGTTTAGTATTTTATCTTTTCTTATTTAACCCAAGCTATGAACCTGAGAAATTAAAACAGGCTCTTAGTTTGGGATTAACCCCTAGGGGCCGGAGCCCTGCAACAGTAGTGTTGAAGAATCATGCCCATGCACTGCAATTGCAGTGTTGACCTTATGCATTCATTTTGCATTTGGATATAACCTCTTGATATAATCTCATATAGACAAAAATGTCAATGTATCGAGTATTGCATTGAAAACAGTTGGCTAATAAAAATGTCATTATTTTTTTTAAGTTTCTTGCCTATCCCTACAGTTTAATTAAAAAATAAATTTAAAAGAAACTAGCCCAAAAGACCTATTTTAATATTATTATTGTCAAAATTAGCGTAAAGAAAAGATGTCAAACTATCTGTATTTTGAACGAAATACATTATTTTTCATTTCCATTTACTGAATTAATTGTTTTTCATTGTTATCCAAATGATATAAAGTTTTTTTTAAACAAAATGTGGCCATTAACCATATATGTTTACCAAAAGTCAGTTTCACTCGCATTTGAACTATAATTTTACAAATGATTATGAAGTTGACGTGAATTAGGGGTAGGGATGAAACGATACGAGTAAATACAAGTACATACTCAATATTTTTCACTGATACCAAGTACTTTTAGTATCGATACTTTTAAATTGAGTATTGAGTAGGTATCGGTCAAAAGTACTCATATCAGTATGCCAATGTCACTATTTTATTTAACATTCATAAAAAAATTGCATATCTTAAATTAAAGTTTTTGAACGCACCCTAACCCTAGCGTCCCTGGCTAGTCTTAGTTTTGTGTAGTTGGCAAGCTTGTTTGTCTTTGCCCAAAAAAAAACAGGCAGCGCCGCCCCCGCCATATTTTGTCGTCATTGACAATGGACAATGCTTTCGCTCCCATGTTCGTTAACCCTTTAACAATAGTCGGTGTTTGTTTAGTGTTTTAACTTTTTGAGTTTTGAAAATGGGGCCTCCGAAGTCTAGTGTGTGGCAATATTTCACGAAAAACAATGAGAAAACCGCAAAGTGCAAAAAATGTTTTAAAACAGTGTGGTTTTGTGGCAATACTTCTAATTTGCATAAGCATTTAAAAAGCCACGCTGACTATATTGCACCTGTTCATGATAACAACAAGATTTCAAAGTAAGTACATACGACACTTATATTTTAGCTTATAATTTTCTATGTTTATCTTATCAATAAATTACTTAAAATACTTGTTATGGTTTTTACTCTAAATTTTTCAAAAAAGATGCGATACGAGTAAGTATCGATACTTTTCAACCGATACCGAGTAAGTATCGATACTCGACGACCGATACAGTATCGAGTAAAAGTATCGATACCTCAATGGTATCATTTCATCCCTAATTAGGGGCGACCAAGTAAGTACTGGAATAGGCAATGTAGTCATCATTACAATAAAATTAATAAATCCTAAATCTCTGGATAGAGAAACGACAATATGCTATATAATTAATTAGCTGTAATTAAAACAGAGCGCACTAAATAAGTACTAAAAGTAGGTACTGTAACCTCTTCAAATGGCAGAATAAGGGTTGAAACGCAAGTCAAAACTCCTGCAATAAAGCTAACTCTCCAGGTATCGGCTTTACCCTTTTACAACAAAATAAAAGATAATCGATTTAGCTAATTGATTGGATGGTTCTATTGAATTGATTATTTGAGCATATTAAATTTCACCTGGGTATAAATGGATATGGGGCATGATATTCCCTGTAAAAATGAAATTAAAAGAAAAACATTGGATGAGTGAAGTCATTTGATGGTCTCTAAGGAGTCTAAGGAGAATTAAAATACTGCCCTAAAACCAACTTTGCTTATTATTAGGTAAAAGTGAATTTGTAGGAATGTTATGTAGCCTAAAATCATTTATGCTCAATCATACTTGGGTTACCTATTAAATTTGCTTGGGCTCAATTTATTGTTATAGCCCGCTGGTACATTACTGTACCTTTGTCTTGAGGCGGTTAATAAATATACGAAACAAAAAGGTGGGTCACCAAACTCAACTCTTTTTGAGTTTAAATTATTTGGTGTTTCATGTCCATTGACAAAAAGAGGAAGTAAAGATAAGGATTCAAATACAATAATTTTGGGCGTGGAGGTACCTTCCTGAGGCTTTGTTACTGTGGACAAAGACTCCCAGGGCATGAAAATTTACACAGGCAACAGAATAAGTTAAAAACACTGACAACTCACAGAAAAATACTGTCGAAATTTCCATCTTGCTTGACGAATTTTAAGACATGCTCTACCATGAGCGTTCCGATACCCAGTCTTCTATATGGATACAGGCATCCTAGTGTCATAATATATAATCTACGAGAGTTTTCTGATGTGTCTATCCGACAGCAAACGGCACCCACGACGATGTCATTGTAATATGCGAGTTTCGCTAGTTCTCCTGCCTCCAAAACATCTTTGTAAAATTTGTCATTATATGAAACAGGAAATACTACTGTGTTTAGCTTCTTCAGCTGCTTAATATTATGTGGCGTGACATCGCCTAACTCCGTTTTAGATCTAAAATGTAAAGATACAATACAGAATATTAAAATGATAAAGATAGATTGAAAAATGGGGTTATGGTGATAGTGACATTTCATTTTAAGGGCATATTACATTGCGGCGACGGTACACATTCTATTTACCTTGTCATTTTTATCCAGTGTTACTTATTTGTATTGCAGGTAATATAGTTTACCCGGGAAGCCTTTGGCAAATTTATAAAATCACATTCAAGAACTTAAACTACGGCATGTCCCTCAAAATTATTGGCGATTGGCGATCATGAATCCAGTGTTCCCAACGGAAATATATAAGATTCCCGGCATCGCACACTCGATAATAATATAATTATGTCGGAAGGCACTGAGTTGAAAAGTAGATGAGGCCTTTAATTTCATTATGCGTCAGCAAAGCACACAAATACATTTTTACTAAGTCTACTCTTAAACACTTGTCAGCAAGATTGTCAGTACACAATATTTTCTACCCCACTTGGAAAAATAATTGATTTATCTCAAATATTTTTCTGCGGAACATATTAAAAATGCACTTGTTGAATTGATTTGAGAAAAACAATATTTTTAAAGAATTCGACTGGAAAAATATTATTTTACAAAGACCGATTATAATTTTCATTACCATAAATAAAATCACGTGTAAAGTTCTTACCCAAGTACATTTTAGTGATAAGGTTTCAAGCGGGAATTCAAAATTAGAGCTAAAAGTAAAAGAGAAAACACCTTTTCAATAAAAAGCAACTAGCTGAAGGTTCACGAAAAAAATATAATTTAGTCAACAATTCATTAGTGATTTAAGAAGTTTTTGCTTAGACTGATTAAATTTAGGCATTCAAAATGCTGCTACTGAAGAGCAAGATGTCGAGGAAAGGTTTTCAATATTTAAAAACGTATCAAACTAGACTTCATGGTACTGGTGTAAACCCGCTAATAATGAGCGAGAGCTTAAAGATCGACAAAGATAAATCTGTATTTCAACAACATAACTTAAAAAAAGATGATCAGATGCTATCGAATCCTTTCAGTCATATTGAGCAATCCATGGGAATATCACCAATGTTTGATAGCGGTTTAAAAGACGGATTTGATTCATTGAAAGTACAATCGAAATCGGGTGATGTTAAAAAACAAGCACTTGCTTTTGAAGACGTACCTGGACCTCATGCTGTGCGATACATAGCCAACATATGGAAATACATACCGGCTGCTGGTACGCAGTTAACAAGAAGTTTAATGATTAATGTGTTAAGTGCCGGTACTTATTACTGATAAATAGCAAATATAATTCAAAGTCTTTCTGTAGCAACAAGATAAGAGTTTTTTTTGTCTAATTATATGGATTGCTACAGAAAGATAGCGTCATATTATGTTTAAACTTCAACTCAAACTTTCACTAAAAATTGAATAATGTTTATAATATACAAATTATTATTAAAAACAAATGAAAATTTGCAAATGAATCAAAGAAATGTACCTAATTAAAATTTTAATAAGTGTCGAAAATTAAATCTCCCATTTTATTATTTTACAAACAAATTCTACAGCCTTTATTGTGCTAAATTTATTTTAATTCACAGGTTCCTACTTTAAACTGAATGAGCGAGTGAAGTTGCTATCCTTTCTATTTGACCAATACGGCCCTGTTGTAAGAGTGATGGGCCCCTTTGGGGGGGACATTGTACTGCTGAGCCGCCCCGATCACATGCAGAGTGTGTTCAACCAAGAGGGGCCTCAGCCAGTTCGATCAGCCTTTGATTCCCTCGAATATTACAGAACAAAACATAGAAAGTTTGATTTCTCCGGAGTGTACTCAGTGTAAGAAATAACCACCCCCCAATATTCCCAAAAGCAAATATTTTTTGGTATCGCCATATAAGTAATTATTTTTCAATTTGTATGTTTTTTTTTAAACAGGCAAGGAGAAGAATGGAATCAGCAGCGAACCCTAGTGGAGAATTCTCTGAAGAGTTCTCTATCAAGAGTGAGGGAACAAGTGAATGGCTGCTGTGACGAGGTAGTCACGTTGATACCAAAACTTAGAAATAGGCAAGATGAAGTGGAGAATGGTTTCGAACATAGGCTGTTCAAGTGGGGACTGGAATGCATGGGTGAGAAAGCATTCAATTATATAAAACCAACAAAATAAAAATTCAATTTTGTATTTTTTTATAAACAGTGTCTGTGGCGGATAGCGGGCGGGCGGTATGGACTTGAGTTTTATACAAATCTTCAGTTTTATTCCGAGATTGAAGAGATTTTGCACAGTAGACATTTAAAATGAAGGTCACTCTCACTGTCTAATCATATTACACTATTGACAGCCTCCGTGAGCGAGGGGTAAGGCTCTCTACTAGTGATCCGGAGGTTGCATGTTAAAATTCCGACATGCGCAAGTAATTTTTTTTTATTGATTTGTGTTTTCACAATTTAATCATTTAAAATAATGTAAGGTATATTTGCGGCACGTTCCAGAGTGGAAGTTACTCTCAGTATCGCCCTGGTGTAAGACCACCATTCAGAATTGAACCGTTACTTGAAATGGCTTTAGCTACGTTTAGTGACTAGATCTGGATAGCCAGGTTTTTCCCCACCTTCCTCTTCCCATCTCCTTCCCCTCCCCACTTACCTTCAGCCTCACAACATACCCCATACATACATAATTGGGGATGCCATAGTCTCACTGGCAACAGGCGATTGGGAGCAGTTGGGAATCTTGTGTGGTATTCACATTTTAAAAAAAAAATCACATCTAATTTCGAAAAACACTTTGTAAAGCCCTGGCAACTCTGGGGACATCAGCAAGATGAAAAATTAAAACCTACTTATCAAAACAGTCCGTTATGTATTTTCATTTCTGATTTCGTATAAAGCATTTTTTGGTAATACTTACATGATATAATTTTTATCAACTGTGTAACTTTGGTAGTGAATAACATGAGGTATTGCAAGTCCTTTTCACTTCACCATACTTAGTCGGTCACTTTGAACTTTGTTTTGTTCTATAATAAAAGACAAACGGTTTTGTAGGAATTACGCATTGTTACTCCGTGGTAAGGTTTATTTTGCTTATTTTCTCTTTGTTTCAGGGCGCATTCTCTTCAGCGAGCGTCTGGGCCTGCTAGAGGGCTACGAAAGCCCCCAGGGGGATGCCCTCTGGCTGGAGGAGGCTCTGTCAAAGACAACGCAGGCCCTGGCCTCCTGTGAAACTGGCCTGCAGATCTGGAAACTCATTGAGACTCCCGCTTTCAAGAAACTGATTGATAACTGCAATGCTCTCGATAGGCATAAATTTTTCCATCATCTTCTCACTTTAAAACTGTTTTACTTGGTTCCACGACACAACAGAACATTAAAAAAAAAAACACGCATAGCTTAACCTGTTCTTTTATCATGTTGTGTTTTATCTGGTAACCATTTTACTTGAATAGTAATATTTATCTAATTATTATAATTAAGTATGTATTAAATTTCAGTGTTATCGGTCAGTATGTGCGACAAACAGAAATAGAGCTTCACAACAGAAGAAGTCAGGATAAGAAGTTGGTTTACAGCACCCAAGATATCAAAGTTGTAGAGAAGAAAATACATATTTCAGGTAATGGCATTATTATTTTATGAGAATGCATCTATAATGATTTTGCAACAACACTGCTTTACCAAGCAACATTAGAAGTCGGTGATTGAATAACAAATAATTCATACTAATATATTGTAATGGCTATTGATTCTGCCAGAAAATCGCAGATATAATGCTCATTTCTAGAAACCCATGTATTCTTGCAGGTTGCGTCCATTACCTTTTTATTTTTCTGTGTCTTGTTCTGTTTCGTTTAGATTTATTAGTATTATCTTTTTCAATGTTAAATGATTTTGTTCAACTTTAGATTCAGAGCCTCGAGCTCTCATCAAGGCACTATTGTTAAGTGAGAAAATGAAATCTGAAGACATTCTCACATCCTTTATGGACATGCTGATTGTAGGGGTCAACTCCGTAAGTAGCACACCTACTAATATGTTTGTTAATAGGCTGACATTTCGTGCTCATATTAAGATGGCTTGTAGCACTTCATTCAGTTTTAGGATGGATTGTTTCATAGATTTTGAATAATTCATCAAATTTTAAAGTTGCAATTCTATATCTGCTATATTATCGATATATAGGCCAGATGTTTCACAGAACTCGAATAGGACTTTTAATTTGAAATTCAATGAATTGATAAAATTCTGTGAAACAATCCGTCTTTAGAGATACCCGGTTCTCATAATTTTATTCAATTCCTTAGTAAGTAGTCTTGAAAGTGGGTCGGTAATTTGAAGTCCACACCAGTTAAAATATTCCCTCATGTTGGAGAGTTCAGAAGAAATTTCTGAGATTTCTCTACATAAGGGAGTATCGCTACTATCCGTGGCTCATTATATTGACTTTCTTTTGAGTATGCTCGGAATTAACCATCTATGGGTCAGAAGGCATCTACAGATTGCTATACATCTCTTCAGACTGATTCGTGGATGGTTGAAAACTTGGCTATCACGAAGAGCATTCATTTCTATGTTCCCGATGGTTATCTCCATCACTAAAAGCATAGACTGTTCTATCTCCCAGCCTGCAGGAATAACCTACCAATAGTCATGCCGGTATGGAGAGAGCAATCTTGCTGTTATCAATTTGGATATCAACATATTTAGCAGCAATGAAGCTGTCTTTAAAAGGAAAGCTCTTTTAAAGACTGAATTTTTTTGGAATCTGAAAAACTATTAAATAACGTCACTTAAAATTTTACATGGCCTATTAACGGCAAATTTAGCAAAAATATAGTAGGTATATATTTAAATTAAAAAAAAAAACATTTTTCTTTTTCTTTTTTTGTTACAGAATAAATTTTTGGCATTTTTATTAATATATATTTAAATAAAAAATAAAATAAAAAAATCAACATTTTGTTAGAGAATAATTTTTTTGCATTTTCACCAGCATTTGGTTCCTTAGAACGGGCAATCTGCCCAGCTAGGAACTAATATCGACCCACAAGACATAATAACACTTGTACACATTTAAATGTCTATAGTTATTTTGCAATGTTATTACTATGTTATATTTGCTATACAAATGTATCAAATGTAATATTATAAATAAATAAATAAAATATTAGTATAGTTGATACCCACCATAAAAATTTTGTAATCATCCTTTACAAATTTATTTAAAAACGCGTTAAAATTAACAATTTGTAATGTTTTTAAAATAATAAATTGAATTGAATTCTGTTCAAAGTCTTAAAATAAATCAGCTACATTATTCCAATAAAACAAATAAGCATTGTGTTAATATTTCAGTCAGCAAGCGCGATGAGCTTCATACTCTACCATCTCTCCAGGAGTCAGCGGGCACAGAAGAGACTCTACGAAGAACTCACCACTCTACCAAATAGCACAATGAATTATGAACAGATATCTGAGTTGCCATATTTGAAAGCCTGCATCAAAGAAAGTCTGAGGTAAATAGTAGCAGCATTAATGATGTGTATGGAATATAATGTGAAATATGTGTGTAAGTGTATGCATCTGTAAATTGTATATGTACATGTACCCGTCTCAGAACAGACATAGTCTAGTGAGGCGGGTTACTTACTTGTTTGTATATGATAATTCAAAACAATAAATGCCCGGGTTGCCAGCAAATAAATAAAAAATAATGCCTGCTTATAAGGTAAAGTACAAATCTCAAATAATGTTTCTAATTACAGACTGGTCCCTCCATTCCCTGTACTAACTCGTATATTGCCTAAGAACATCATAGTGGACCATTACAAGTAAGCAATTTTAAGAAATTTATAAATTAATTGAAAGTCCTTTAACCACTCTGCCTTATTTTGTCGGAACATCAAAATATTTCTGCTTACAATAAAATCCAAAACTAAAAATTGTTTTTGAAAGGTTGTGAAATACTTTTTCAAATTTTATAATTCGAAATAAACATATAATTTTTTTTTTAGTGCAAACATAAAAAAGTTTTTCTAACTAAAATTACTGATAAAAAAAATAAATAAAACACGCACTTTTTCTATTAGGCAAATGTATTATAAAAGTTATCATTAACTCACTTTTATTTCGTTTCATGTAAAAACAATTCCCGAAGTTTCATAATTTTTTTAAAAATTGATTTTAGATTTGAATATAAAGCGTGGTGTTTTCTGTTTCTAACACCGCTTAGATCATGTTTCTAACCATGATGGTAAGGGAGACAATGATTTCTAGGAGACCTATATGAGTTGTCCCAAAAAGCAATAAATAAGCCTGAGAGGTTAGACTGAATTCGAAAAATTGGCCAATTTGTCCCACATAAGGAGTTTTTTATGGTCTTTTCGTAATTTTTTTTTAGAGAGAATCACTTTATTCCTAAAGATTAAAGTTATAAAAACCCTGATGTTTGATGAATTTAATAACATTCATGGCGTTAGACATTAAATAATACTAGTGTTTCTTAAGATGAAACAAAACCTCTAATGTTATTTGTCCAAAGAATTCCCCACGGCACCACCATGGTGATGGCCATGCAGGTGACAGGGCTGAAAGAGGAGAACTTTGATGACTCGAAGCGCTTCTACCCGGAGAGGTGGCTGAAGCCGGATGTCAAGGAGCTGCACCCGCTAGCCACTCTGCCCTTCGGATTTGGCTCGAGGAAGTGCATCGGACAGGGCTTGGCCAATATCATGCTATCTACACTCACGGCTAAGGTAAAAACATTGAATTTCTTATAATTTAGTTAAATTTTACATTGTACTATAACTTTTTCAGCTTGATCATGTGTATCTATATCGCTGATTAAATAAAATACTAAAAAAAATAGAAGCCTTAGAAATAAAAAAAATCCCAAAATAATGAGTTCATTATCAATAAATATTAACTTGTGTCCCTATTTTAGATACGCTCCCTTTCAATATCCGTTCTTTTACCCCACCCACTCTTCATTAATCCCTAGCCATGTCCCCACCCCCACCACCAACACCTTGTAATAATACATTGTACTCACTCACTCTTTTGTAATTGTCAAGTCATTATATGTTTGCCCTGAGGAAGGAACGTTCGTTCCAAAACCGGTCGGCGTTAATAAAATATATAATTTAGTGGTTCTAACAAAGATACATTGTTTCATTTATTTATAACGGATAACCACAAAGTTATAGCTACATTCAAAGGTATAAATAAAATACCCTAAGAGAGGACTAGGCTTACTCATAAAACATTCGGTCCAAACGGTTATACAAAAATGGCAGCCAAGATGGAACTACTTAGCATATTATAAACTGAATAATAACTATGGAAACTGTCCGACGTTGCGGCCATCTTGTATAACCGTTCGGACAGAATATTCGGTATGTATTTGGATCAGTATGCCAAGTCCTTTTCTTAGATATTTGGTTTAGTCATTGAGTTACATGTATTTATTTTTTACATTAAATCCACGGAAAACAATTTCTCTCAGGATCTGTCATCTTTGGGGATTTTGTGTCTTTATGAGGAAAGGGAGGAGTTTACCGGGGTTTTAAAGAGAACCATGTTGTAGAAGGGGGGAAACACAGAGGCCCGCAAATCATTCTGCAGCCGAGCTATTGAACTCAAGAACAAGTCGTAGAAATGATTCGTTCTCATGTGACAAAAGTCAACCGTGTACAAACGTGCGCGTGTTTGGCACGTTTCCTGACTGAACATCGACGCCGAAGTAATCAATGAAGCTAAATAATGTAATAGTCTTAAATATATAACAATAATTATAGAGGATGCACCATGTGCGGTGATTATTGCATTTAAAAAGTTCAGAATGCAAAGGGTAAAATAAGCTAATTAGTAAATTGCTTTGGTAATTTTACTAAGTCTGAAATGTATGCATTTAGTCTGCATCTATTTGTAAATAATTTATTGTATAAAAATTGCATACAATTAGAATTTCTTACCTGCTAAGCTACTGCAAGTAGCTTGTCAGCAGATTAGTTCCGCAGATGAGTTACAACTACAAATTAAATAATCATAAACGCGTTAGTGTACCAACAACATACACATATAACATACCTACCAACATTGTGATGTGGAATAGGAAAATATTTATATATTTTTTAAATATCATGAAAAAGTTGAAAAACAGCAATACATTAGTAGTTAATCACACATAGATAGAGCCTAAGAATTGATGATAAATTGTACAGCACCCTTGAGGTGATTTTTCACAAAAATAATGCTCTACAAATTACAAAAAAATATTATTATTAGAGGCTAAAGGAACACTTACTATAGTGGATGTAAGCATTACAAAAGTATTAAATCTTAACCCTTTGAGCAGTATGACCGCACGTATGCGGCGGCACTCGAAAGATCCATTTAGATTTTCGCCGCGTTTGTGTAGCCGTACGACTTTATTAAAAATTTTCGATTGCCATGTTTGTAATTTCGATTAAATTATGATTTTAGATGAAACATTTTTACGTATTATAACGAAATATAAGTAAATGATAAAAAAATAACTCACTAATCAAAGGGTTAATACATAATTTACTAGTGTTTGACAAGTGAAATAATATTGATGTATTGCAGATTATCAAGAATTATAAAGTAGAGTATAACTATGGAGACATTACCCCTGTCACAAAACTAATCGCCATGCCCGACCACCCTCTACGCTTCAGATTTATAGACAGAGAATGAAAGCAAAATAACAAGTTTTCCAATAATTTATTATGAATACAACTTCTACCTGTAACCCTATTATTACCAAAACTTATGAATTTGTTTTATGTTTTGAAATAAATAAATCCAACTACTTATTTAAAACTGAAAGATTTTGTCCCAGTAATACAATATTTTATCTACAAAAATTAAAACCATTTAAAGTTGTGTATTTTTATTCAGACATAAATATTCTAACATAAGATTAAACAGATTTGTTACTTTCGCAATAACTTAAATAAATTTGAAATGATTTATTATAACTTAGATCTAATTAAAATATACCTATTCTAAGGAACATGAACGCTAACGGTGTCTCCTGGAAGTGAAGACATTTAGGTATTTCCCACGGGTCATCTCTTTGGCTTCCTCCACTCCTAGTTTATACGCCAGGTCATGGAGTTTCTTTACTTCCAGGATTAAGTTACTGGTGGAGAGGGATCCCAACTCTGTTAACAAATAAATTAAACCATCCATAAAATACACTATCGCACAATGGTTTTAACGATTCCATGACAAGTCAACAAAATGGCATTTCAACATCCCTTTAAAAAGTCACAAGTGATGAATTTTTTTAACCTTCCGGCAGGCGCAATGCAAATCCTAAAACGATCGGGCGCAATTCATCTGTGAGATTAAATCACAGAAAAACAGATAAAAATAGATTTTTCACACAATTTTTTGAGACAAACGGAAACTGGCCCTGGAAAGTGGTGGGGAAGGAGGAAAAGGTTAAAATAGCCCATTACCTAACCTATTTAACCAAGTTTTTTTTCCATCACTTATAACTTTTCAAAGGAGTGATGAGGTTGCACATTGTCGAGTTGTTCGGTCACCGGTTTGAACAGTAGAATTAAACTTATTTTAACCAATTGGAAAATTAGTATTGGTAGGGGTAAATATACAGAAAAGTGGAACATGGTAATATGCACATTTTATTTTAAAGACACTTTGTTTCAGTTAGATCAGTAACGAGGAACCCGCAGCCTGAGGGTGGTACGGGACCTAGGGTCGGTCATGTGGCCCACGAGCTTTTGATACTGCCCATTTGCCCAATAAAATATCTAAAATTTTTCTATAAAGAATATTCAACGGTTTCTGTTATGTTCTGCAAAAGGGTTTAGTGGAAAACTTCTTTTAAAAAATCTTCAGAGTTCTTTCTTGCATATTTATTTATTTACGGTTCAAGTATCTTTATACAGAATAAAACCCACGGACGTACAAAATATATGGACATGCCCTTACGTGTTAAAAAACGTGTTATTTCCCCCTCCCACTGGAACCATTTTTCGGAACCGGCTGGGCGTGTCCGGACCAGTGTCGTGCTCTCATCGTACATTTTACGCACGGACGCTGTATGTCTATGAAACACATACTTAGACATCGAGATACATAGCGACGCGAAACACAAAGCCGCTGTTTACTGGGTTAAGTAAATCATGAAACATTTGTAAAAGTGTCTACGGCCACAAAATATTCCACTATGAAAATACTCAGGACCTTACTTTGCGAATTTGGATTTTACACAGCTGTTCATACCGTGGCATGCAATTCGCGCTCCCATATAAAAAGGTCTATTCATTCAAAAGCAGATTTTACTATCAAGAACTAAATAGTGATATTATAGTGCGAGGTGCCTATATACTGTTAGATTGATTTATTGGCGAATCACAAGTCTCTTTCCTCTCTTCGCCCCGCCATAGTTGGTTTTTACCCTTCATCTGTAAGTTCTAGTCTAGTTATTTGTATGTCTATGATAAAACCTTTTTTTCATAATCCGAACCAATTATACAGTGTAAAAATAAAATTATGATTTAAATTAACTAAAATTTACAATCAAGACTATTGAAAACAAAATGTAACCTAATAAAGTTAAAAAATTTCATCGTTCCGAACTTATGTACAGAAAAATTTCAATTTCACCTCGCAGAGCTTTTTTTGTTGGGATCTATGTCTGATGCATTTTAAAGCTTTCCATTTAATAAAATACCAAAAATTTTCTTGACAAAATTTTGTTTAACTTTCCGAACAATAATCAGAAGTTGCATAAAATTGCAAGCAGGTATTTTTAATGTTTATTTATATTTCTGAATGACAAAAATCGGAAGCATTTATTGGTTTAGCCTTGGAGATATGATTTTTTTAAAATTAAATACGCATAGGTTTGGGACACCACTGATTGCAAATTTGCACCCTGCCAACAAATTGAAAATGGATAAATAGGCCTTCCGGCTAAAAAGTGAGTAGTTCTGTTTGCGGAAATGGACAACAATGCATTTCAGTAGGTATTTCCTTCAAATTAAAATTGATTGTTCACTTGGCGGCCATTGTTATTGAATTGAATGTTTTAAGGCTAGTTTTTTTTAGTTTCGTGTAGAGTATTAATTACAGTTTACAGTATAAAAAACATCAGAAAGTATTTAAAAACTTTGTTTGCATTCAAAATTTTAATATTTTTAATTGCATGCATCGTTTTGTAACACTAAACTCTGAAAGAGACTCATCTACTTTCAAGAACAGTATTTTATTTTGAAATACGATCAAAAACAACGAATTTATCTGAAATCGAATGAATTTTATAAAAATAATAATAATACACAATTTTCTGCACAATCTGGATTCTGACAGATCACATAATAAGCCTGTAGATTGTAAAATATCGGGGGCTAAAATAAAATATGAGTAAACTATGTCACACTTTTCTGTATATTTATATTTACCTTGATAGGTTATGTAGGTATTAGATGGATATATGAATTATAATAACTATACACAGCACGAAAGAAATCACATTATAAAGAAAATTATACAACAAATGAATAATCCACAATACAGAACTACAATAGGTGTTCAGAGAGCTGGCAGACTTGGCTCACCACAATCAAGAAGTTAAATATTTTGGCAAATATGACAGAAGTTTATAATTATAATTAATTTTAGAGGTCAAAGTCAGAAGTTAAGTATAATAAGAGATTCCCAAGCAATTGCATTAATGAGATAATCCTGGAATGATAGAACTTACGGTGCATGAGGTTAATGTCATCGCTAGTCAGTCCACGACTCCATGAAGGGGGAGATTGGTTCGGGGACTGGAGGGTCACATATTCTGATAGTCCAGGAACTGGAAAAGAATCCACGGAACATTCGTCATTACTTTCGTCGGACTGATTGTTATTTTTATCACAGCTCATTCTAATGATTTCAAACCAAATATTTAAAAAAATAAAATACGGTTGAAGACTATAACGGGAGATTTCACACACGATGCAGGCTGCCAACTTAACAATACAAATATTGTATTGATCAAAATGTCAAAGTCAAAATATTTCATAACAAAAAACACAACCATGTTACCACAAAATAATCATGGAATTTTATTTCAAATCTTACTTTGTTCAGGCCATATTTCTGGAGATGCTCGGTCTAGTTTTTCCAAGCTTAGTAAACTTTCTTCCAAAGATGTCAAAGGGATATCATCTATAACAGTTGCCTGCCCTGTGACAAATAGAGTTCGCCTCAAATTAGAGAATTGAAAAATGAAGATTATTCGTAAATATGCAATGAAATAATCAACAAATAGAGAAATATCGTAACCAAAAAGGTTATTCAAGAACTGAATCGCAAAGAACGATCAGATTTTGCAGAAAAAGTGATAACAAAAATTACCTTCTTGAATGATGGCGGGTTGTTTCTCTGCCATTTTATATTTTTATCAACTACCATGAAGTTAGCAATGAAGTTGTTACCAATCTAATAAATTATTGTACCAAAGCAAGTACTGCTTTGGTTATGTGAGTTGGGAAAAGAATTTAATATACAAAAAAATATTATATTTTATAAAAATATTCAGGACGGATTGTTTCTCAGAATTTGAACTATTCATCAAATTTCAAAGTTAATTTTAAAGTTGAATGAAAGTTCTATCTAAGTTCTGTTACCATATCATTATGGGCCAGTTACCTCGCAGACCTGAAATAATAATAGAACTTTCACAGAACACGTCGCACAGAAACCTTTCAATAAAAAAGATTTGATAAATAACTAGTTAACCATTTTAGCATGTTATCTCTTATTCCTAGGGCATATAGTTTTTGGATTGATAGTTCATGGGATGCTTTGTCGAATGCCTTCGATAAGTCCGTACATAATCGACTTGTTTATTTTTGCAAAACATTTTAATACGAAGTTTTTAATTATAGATAGTGGCGGTGAGTGGTATATCTATTCGGTTGATTTACATAATAAAACCGTGCAGTTCTTGGTAAATAATTTTGGGATAGTTTAGGGAAGACAAAAATTTTTTGAAAAAACTTGTTCAACTTTGTTGAAAGAAGGTTTCCAAATAATATGCTTTCAAGGGTCGAGTTGATCAACTGAAAATGAGACGTCTGAACCCGCTATAATCAAATGCGGCGATCGTGAGTGATTAGATCCCTGAGGCGAATGTGTGGTAAAACCATGTACGATCGTGACAGAAACGTGGATATCCGCAAAGAATGCAAGGCTGATGTAAGCGTGATGTGTAAGATTAAGAAAGGGACTCTCCGATGGTTTGGGCATGTAGAGCGAATGAACGAGGAAAGGAGTGTAAGGAAAATATATGATGCAAATGTGAATGGTAGAAGAAGTCGGGGACGCCCGAGGAAGACATGGCACGACCAAGTGAATCAGATACTTGAGTCGGGCCATGTGAAGAGTCGGAATAATAGAAGAGCATGTATGAGACGATGTATGAATGTGAACGAGGCAAAGAGTGTGTGCCAAGATCGAGTTGTGTGGCGGTCCGTCCTCTCTGCCTACCCCTTCGGAGAAACGGCGTGATGGTTAGTTGTGAGTGATTTATTTATTGGGCAAATCTATAACTATATTCTATGATTTGAACAGAAAATAATTTATTTTGTCTATGGTTTGAAATGTCAAAGAGAAGTGTCAGAACTGTCAGATGTGCGTGGTTTTTCAAAACATGGATAGTGGTTTTGTAGTTTTTGCACTCAATCATTTAATTACGAAGTATATTAGTATTTCACGTTAATAAACATGGAAGAGGCTTGTGATCCAATAGGAGCTGAAGAAGCAGAATTTCTCCATTCGGTTTCAGAGCATGATAATATGACTTTCATTGCACGAATAGAATCTCCACAGCAATTGGAACATAATATCAATGAAACAGACCATTTGTATGAATTAAGTAATTCGATTATTGAACATGTCAATGAAATAGATCTTAAAAGCACCCCTTTACCAAGAATGCTTGAAAGTGATTGTCTCATTGAACTGTGCGTGTCTTCCTGGCACCCATCAACAATAGATGGGAATAAGCAGACATATCTAAGGGGATGTAAGTGGTCTCCGGATGGGACGTGCTGTTTGACTGTGATTAACAACGGAGGAATTCAGTTGTTGGAGTTACCACGGGATTTATATCAAGGAGATGAAGTTAGTGAGACTAGATCTATTGATGTTTTAGATTCTGTGATAAAATTGCCGGAAAGTGGTATGATCTATGACTTTTGCTGGTATCCTGGGATGAACAGCCTAGTTCCGGAAAGCTGCTGGTAAATACACCACAAAATCATTAAATCGGACTTAGTTATCAGCAACAGTTTCACTGATGGTTTTCGAATAAAATATATTCAGAAACTTAATATTTTAATAACAGATTTCAGCGTTAATTAAACTTATTCCATAGCATTATTAAGTTAATGTAAGTAAATCACAATTACATATTTGTAAAAAGCATCAACTTTGTAGCTCTGACGTAATTTTCAATAAAAACATATAAATTTATTTTTTAAAAAAAAATTTACGTATAAATTTGTTATAGACAATTTTAATTTTATTTTATTCACTCTGTACCGAATTTGGAAGAACCCTTCTTTCATCAGGAAAATATTAGAACTAACCTACGATACAGAATATTGACAGACATACATACATTTTAGGTGTTTAAGTCGGAGGCGCACAAAAGGGAATGGGTAATTACAGGATTTATGGGAAGAACAGGACGGTTTATTGGAAATATGCCTAGAATAGAACTAAAAGATAAATTAATTTAGTTATTCAAAATACCAAATAAGTAATAAATCCAGTAATATGTTTTTATTGTAAATCATATTTTTTTCTTATTTAAACTCTTTTCTAAGCCACTAGTAACCTGAGATCGTATTTTTCCAAATCAAGTGTGCAAAATGCTTCACTCGATTATTAAAAAACAACTTTGATCATATTCTTAAATAAAGTTTTGAGCCAAATTGCTTTTCATGATACCCTATTGCTTTGACTTGCAAGGTGTACAGAAATATTTTAATTAGATGTTACAGTTTTCATAAATTATAATTTAATTTCTTTTATAATAAACTAGGGAGTTCCTGGCATGCATTGCTGTGCCACTTAATAAAGAAATTGTTTCTCCCTGCGGGTCCTTTCCCATTCGTCCCGTTCCCCTTCCGCCTCCCCTTCCTCTCCCGCGTCCCGTTCCCCTCATGCGTTCTCACTCCGCCTTCCCTCTCCCGCTTCCCCCATCCTGCAAACCCCCTCCCGAGTTCCCCTTCCCCCTTCGGAGTTCAACTCCCTCCTCCCATACATTTAGTCCCGGTACATTCAGTTTTCAAACAGCTCGCGTGCCACCTATTGCAAATTTTTTATACAAATTTCATAATGCCAGAGCTCACAAGTATACATATATGTAGAAACCTTCATGGGCGTGCTCACAACAAATCCCCAAAGTTTCATCGTAATCGGATAAACATAATTGGATATACATAATACATAATTTCATGATGCCAGAACTCACTATTATATTATATAGAAACCATCGTGGGCATGCAAAGCACCCAAAGTCTCATCTCAATCGGATGAATGGTTAGCAATGCATAATTTCACGATGCCAGAACTCACTATTGTATATAGAAACCATCGCGGGCATGCGCACATCAAATCCCCAAAGTTTCATCTCAATCGGATGAACAGTTAGCAATGCATAATTTCATTGTGCCAGAACTCACTATTGTATATAGAAACCATTGCGGGCATGTGCGCATCAAATCCCTTAAGTTTCATGGCAATCAGATGAATGGTTTAGCAACGCATAGACATCTCATATACATAGACAAAAGCAAACATATTTTGATTTTTATATTTATTAAATCTTAATGTGTCATGATATTTTAGTTGGTTGACAACTCGCCAACATTGCCCCCTGCAACTGTGGGATGCCTTCGACGGTGGTCTGCGCTGCTCCTATCGCGGATACAACGCCGTGGATGAAATGGAACCAGCTCTCTCCACCTGCTTCTCTACTGATGGCACCCAAATACATGCTGGATACAAGAAAAGCCTCAAAACCTTTGACACCGACAGGTTTGGCTCTCAGACAAATTTTAAAAATGGATTTATTTCTATTTTCATTTACTTTACACCTTTAAAATGCTAATTAAAATATTGAATTTTCAGACCAGGAAGAGAATGTGTGAGCCAGAGAATAAACAGTTCAGCGTCCAGTTTGGCTGTGTCACCAGTCTGTGGTTCCCTGATTGCAGTTGGTTCTTGGAGTACAGAAATCAGTCTGTATGATATCTATGAAGGAAAGACGAAGAGCATAGGCAAATTGCGCTACCATTTAGGTGAACAAGCTTCTAATTAATTAATAAAACAATATTTCTTCGTTTAAACCACTTAAACGTATTTTTTATATGAGGCAACCTGTTTTGGGACAACTGGTCAGCGTATATAAAAAAATATAGTGATTTATTTTTGGGTTATTGAACCATATTGCGTTACATCCTTCTTTAGACAAAGTTTAGGACAGTGTTACAGTGTCCATCTCAGGGCATTTATGTGATTAGGGAATGCAAATCTCGTGAGATTGGGGCTCAAGCGAGATCTCGCGAGTTTATGAATAACAATACTGCGAGATCTCAAAATTGGCGAGATCTCGCGAGATTGGCAGTTTTTTGTTTTTTTTGCAAATAATCACAATATTTGAATAAATTAGGAAAAAAATAATAAAAATTATAAGTCTTAGGTATAAGATAAACATTTATTTTCACGAATTTTTCAATAGACTTTTATGCATCAAACATTGTTTGACATATTTGTCTATGTTTTTTTAATAAACTTCTAAGTAGTAAACTTTGACGTACGTATCTATCAAATAACAAATGAAAGAAACAACCAGTCTTCTCTTCTAATATCAAACGAAATTCTTTTAGTAATAAAACAGTTCTTTTATAACAAACAAAACAACGAGAAGTAAAAAAAAATTAAACCTATTTTCTAAGTTGAGTTGACTATTAAACTGAGAAATTATTATCAATTAAATAAAACTATATCTACTCAGTAGATCCATTAGATATTACAGATTAATTAACAAAATATACCAAAGAGTCAGACTATTAGAAATTACAGATTGCAACTTCGTCCGTGTCAGTCCGAGCTTCAAATAAGACGTTTGTATGCTCGAGTGCAATGCAATCTCGTTAAACTCGCGAGATCTCGCCCTTTTTTCGTCCGAGATCAATCTCGCTAAAAAAGGCCGAGATCTCGATCTCGCGAGAACGAGATTGCATTCCCTATGTGTGATGTACAGATGGACATTTCTGCCCTGATGATGGACACCGTAACGCTGACCGAAACGTAGGCTAAAGAAGGAGGCACAATAATACTTTTGGCATGAACATCTAATATCATTTTCAAAGAAATATTGTTTATTAAATTAAATGAAGGCAATATTAGCAAAACTCATTGAAAATCTGGAAACAGAAAAATATATTGGCACCTCTGGGACTCGAACCCAGGACCTTCGACTTTCCGAGTCGCAGCTCTACCAACTGAACTAATGTGTCCCTATCCGATTCGATAATTTTTAACTTCGACTAAGAACTACCAACATTATTTTCATTTGCTTAACGCATATTTTATTGGCTTCTATATTTATGTAATTGGATAGGGATACCTTAGCTCAGTTGGTAGAGCTGCGGCCCGGAAAGTCGAAGGTCCTGGGTTCGAGTCCCAGAGCTACCAATATCTTTTTCTTTTCCAGATTTTTGATTGAATTTTGGTAATATTGTCTTCATTTAATTAAATATTACAATTCGAGGTTTTACTCATGAAGTTAAAAATAAAAATTGTTTTACTTATTTATAATGGATAACCACAAAGTTATAGCTTCATTCAAAAGTATAACCTTTTAATTCTTATAGTTTTTTCTGAATGTGTCATTTTTCTTCTGATTCACAAATTCCTGTTTTTATCGTTTAATTTTTGACACTGTTGGTGCGTATTTGGACCCTTTGATGGTGCATGTAATCCGATATCTACTTACAAGGTATATTCATTCATAATGCTTGTTTTATTTTTATTATAGGAGGTGTAACACATTTACAATTTCTTCCCGACGGCACCAAGCTTGTTTCTGGAGCCAGGAAAGACTCTAATCTATTGATTTGGGATGTGAGATTCTACAAAACACCATTGAAAGTATTGCAACGGGTGGCAGACACCAATCAGAGGATATACTTTGATGTTTCCCAGTGCGGCAGATACTTAGTGTCCGGCGGCACAGATGGCATCGTCACCACTTGGGATTTATTGGAGGAGATTTATACTGAACCAATGAATAGTACATTTAAGAAGACTGCGGTGAGAAATCCTTTAACTACTGATATATGTACTTAATCCAATTTTTTTTCAGAGCAGATATATAACTAACTAACCATCACGCTGTTTCATTATTGGTAGACTGAGAGAATGTTCTATACAGCCCTGTCTTGGATTACAATGGTTTCAAATTCAAACTCTTCTATTGTCCTGATTCAAGTATTTAATTCACTCAATCGAATCATGTCTTTCTCAGGCATCAGCGACTTCTTCTACCACTCACTTTTAAGCCATATATTTTTCTTACCCTCTTTTTTTCGTTCATTTGGTTTTCATGTCCAAACCATCTCTTTCTTAATCTTTTTCACTGCGCTTTCTTTAGCCTTGCATTCTTTCTGGATCACATTTGTAACATGGTTTTATCACACATACACCTGAGGAATCTCATTCCGACAGCATTCAATATACTTTTATCTTTCCTTTCCCATTCCTCATTGCCTCACTCCTAAAAACGTTAAGGGCGCTTCGTTAGGCATTATTAGCAGTTTGGCTCGATAGTAAGTCGGCGCCCGGAGTGGACTGCTCCAATTGCGTCTGCACAGGGCCGTCTCTGCTGCCATATATCAAGGTTGATATCAGAACTCCCCTGTGGACTACTCACTTAATTCTTTGGACAAATTTTAAATAAAAGATAACGATAACAATTCGTCGCCTTAGTTCTTAATTGTCCAAACTATCATTTGAAAATTTTACAGGAGGAGAAGCTTTTCCTTCATTATTTCAATGAAAAATTATGATAGGTGTTTAAGATAAAGCTGTTTCCGTAAAGGTAAAGGTCTCATCAGTT
Organism: Limnephilus lunatus; assembly: GCA_917563855.2. Classification (NCBI taxonomy): domain Eukaryota; kingdom Metazoa; phylum Arthropoda; class Insecta; order Trichoptera; family Limnephilidae; genus Limnephilus; species Limnephilus lunatus. Next base: position 74,618,580 of record OU830602.1, on the reverse strand, counting down.
TAAATAATTCTTAGTTAAGTGATTAACTATAATTTTTAATACTTTATTTTTAGTTTTAAAATGGAGATTGACAAAAACTAAAATGGTCGTTTGGACAATTAAGAACTGAGGTGACGAATTGCTTAACAATATTTTATTTGAATATTTCAGTACCCCCTTCATGGTGACTGCTGCAACGGAGTTTCCATACATCCGTACCGACCCATCCTCGCCACAAGTTCAGGCCAGCATCATATTTACAATGACTATTCACATAATGATGAAGAAGATGACACGACCATGGAAATAACCACCATAAAAATTGAAAAAAATATCTCAAAAACTGTTAACATTCCAGAAACGAGCGAATTAAAAAATGGTAAGCAAATGGTTGAGAACAATTTACAATTCTGGTGGACTGGTAAGTCAAAAACTAATGGAGATAGTAAAATAAATACATGACTTCTACGTCTAAAGCAATGTTAGATACATCCTCAAATATCGCTCTGTCAAATGATCTCCATTCAGAATCGATACATTGTTTGAAATTGCATTGGTAGTGTTTTGTGACCAGATCTGAATAGTCAGAATATATCCAACCTTACTCTTCTCCTTTGCTGCCCCTTGGGACTCTTGAGATATTTGTGTTAAACAAATGAGAGGCTAAATGCTTTTTTGAAGTGAATTCATTAAGGGAATTTTTTTCCATAATTTATTACAAAAAAATCACACGAATAAAATAAAATAAAATTTTAGCAATAAAAAAACACCCAATTCTTTCCAAATTTGAATGTCTCGTTACAGAGAAATGTAGTTAGAGGTACCTGCTTATTTAAAATAAAAGTTTAATAAAATATTTCAGATTTTTTATTTTTTTCCTTTCTTCCAGAAGTTTTTCATCCCATCATAGATACAATTAACTCACTGTGACAATATTCACAAATCTTCAGCCGAATTTACATTACGAAATTAGTTGCGCAAAATTTGTTTCATGACATAAACTTCGCTTGTATACTTATCATGCATGCGTTAGTTTTATGATATCATATTAGCTTTGCACACCACACGATTTTTTGGCAACACTATTATCGTGCAACTAATTTTAATTGTGTAAAACAGGATGAAACTAGTGTTGCGAAAACGCTTCTGGCGAGTGGATGCATTTTATGCATTGCAAAAAATCTTTGATACTGAAGATTTCATGACACTAAATTTTGTGCTATTTTCCAGCTGTTTAGTGTCGTGAAATTAATTGTAACATGCGTGCAAGTAGTTTTGTAATGTAAATTCGGTTTTAAGTGTTTCAGTATGGAGGTACTAAATTATAAAATTTTACATTAAATCAAATAGTTTCTTTGGCTTTGTGAGTTTTTGTGTGACGCATCAGAGCTGATCTTTGTTTAAAAGCCTTTTTGCATAGTGAGCAGATGTACGGCGATTCATTCAAGTGTATTCTTACATGATTCTTCAAGTTGTAAGCATTAAGAAACCTGCAATATAAACAAAATTATGTTCATAAGTATTCAATATTTTTGACAGCTTTGAAGCAAGAGCATGATTTAGCAGTGTTGCCTAAAAGTGAAAAGAAATTTTATTAACCCTCAGGACCTGGGCGTATTTCGTCGTAAGGTTAAAATCTTTTCATTCTGCATTATAATCCAAATAAATGGAATATTTCTGATCGTATTTGAAAACTAAAAACTGTTTTTGAAAGGTGATGAAATATGCTTTCAAATTTTATAATTAAAAATAAACATGTAATCTTTTAAATATGTAGGTATAAAAGCTTGTTTATGTAATCTGAGCAAATAAAAATAAATCTGAGGTTCAACTACAGATTTATGCAATGTTTAAAAAAAAAATAGTTTTTCATACCTTTTAGGGCAGTGAGGACAAATGTTGGGTTTGATGCCAAGATGTATTTTTGAGTGAGTTTTTAGAGAATCCTTTCTGGAAAATGATGCTCCACACGAATGGCAAATGTAATTATTCCTGGTATGGCAGAGAAGGTGCTTCATTAAGTCGTCTGTAATAAGTTAATTATATGTAAATATTTACTATTCCCTCTCACTCTAATTACCAAAAACAGTACTTCGTTCCAACAGTTTAACAGATTGTAAGAAAAAAATATTAAAATGGAAAATAATGTATTTAAAAAGCAAACAGGATGGCCTCCATTTGCGTTATTTCACAATTTATTAATTAAAAATAATATATAGTATATTTGCAGCACGTTCCAGAGTGGAAGATACTCTCAGTATCGCCCTGGTGTAAGACCACCATTCAGAATTGAAACGTTGCTTGAAAAGGCTTTAGCCGTGTTTAGTGACCAGATCTGAATGGCCAGATAATTCCCCACCATCCTCTTCCCAATATCCTTCCCCTCCCCAACACTTTCTCACTGGCTCTGGATGGGAGCATTTGGGACTCTTGTGTGGTATTCACATAAAAAAAAAACATTATTATCTCCGATTTACTAATTAATTATTTTAAGGTTTTTGTCTATTTAGCAGTACCAAGTTAGTCACAAAAAGTGTTCTTTGAATATTCAAAATGGTCGCAAACTAGAAGTAAATAAAACAAAATTGTTATTGAAAATACATTATTTTCCTATTCAGGTAATTTAAATATTTTTTCTTACAGTAATTAAGTTGAAAAAAACTATTTTTTTAGTTATGTGTATCGCGAATGTGGCTGAGTAGTATATATTTATTTACTAATCATTTATTGAGTACACGTGAAATAATTTATTTAATTTTCTGACAACACCCTCACAGAATTAAAACGCTTTTTGTAATAAAAATAATTGCTCTGAGTTATTTTTAAAACATGTTTTGAAAACCAGGAGTTCCTGTGGTTCTAATTCAGAAATTTTGAACTGTGTTGAATAAAGTCTATTTTGGATAGCAAATTTATTTATTATAATGATTATTATAAAATTTTATGGATTCATTAAGTTCACATAATAAAAACACATATAAAAGCCAAACACAAAGAAATGTTAATATTGAAAAAGAGGGCTTCATTACACAGAAAATAAATAAAATAAAAACAACAAAAAAGACTCCCCTCTAATGTGAAATACTTTTTGACAATGGCAACATTTGTGGGGTTTTGTCTCAGCATGCCTGGCAATGTGATTTTTAAGTAGTCCTTTATGCCTTTGGAATTGTTTGCCACAATAATCACAAACATATTTGAGATCCTTTGTCTTCTTATTCTCTGAATTTTCACTGTTCAATAATTTGACATTTCTGTTATTTGAATGGCAGGCAGTTAGTTCTGTGTCACATTTTGAATTTGGATTTATTTCATCTTTTGAAGGGATTTTACTATTCAATTCAAGTTCATCAGAAATTGTTTTTGCACACGAGTTCACCTCGGCAGCTGGTATATAATTTTCTTGTGTACCAGTTAAATTACTGTCACCAAATAAACTGTAATACAATTCTTCGTCATCATTTTTGTTCAGTTTTTGTTTCAAATTCAGAAATTCGCTTACAATTGAATCATTAGAGATATCTAATAATTCAACTGCATTAAAACTCGGCGAAAGAATTGGGTTTTTCGTCAGCATTTTTCTTATTTCTGAATCGGATTTTATACACATTATTCGAAATGAAAAACTTTCTGTGAGTCTTCCCAAACATGTTTTACAAATTTCAGTGGGAAGGTCTTTGTCTCCAAACTAAAAAGGGAAGAAGCCAAATATTTTATTTGCATAATTTACAATGGTTTTGTGAACATTGTTAAATTTAAAAAAATTATCAACCAAAGTGACATTGCGAAAAAAAAATCGGTAATTCTTCGGAACAAACGTCAACGGTTAATACGCACTTTTTTTTGATAAAACTTTTACATTCTTCTTAATTACCATAAAAGACAACTATTTGCATTGGGGGAGGTTGAAAATGTTACATTTTTAATTTTAGTTACGTAAATTGAAATTTTGCTTTAACACTGTCAAATCACTCTGTTTGCAATATTATTGTTATTTTAATATGTTGGTATTACTGATATTTTACATTCCATGTTACACAAGCCTAGCGTAGCCGCTAAACTACTTGAAAACTGGGATGTTTTTCTTGCCTTGACGTGAGTAGGCGTTATAAAGGGGCACTTTCTTTTGAATCACAAATCATTTTACACAAACCTAGCGTATAGATTTTTTTGGTTACGCGCCTTTGAATATATTGCCATGAAGTCAGTTACGGTATGATGTAGCCTTCCATATAGTATCAGTAATACCAACATAATAAAATGACAATAATCATTACAAATTGCATATGGTGAAGCGTTGTGTCTAAATACGAAAGCAAATTTTCAATTTACGTAACTAAAATTAAAAATGTAACATTTTCAACCTCCCCCAATGCAAATAGTTGTCTTTTATGGTAATTAAGAAGAATCTAAAGGTTTTATAAAAAAAAGTGCGTATTAACCGTTGACGTTTGTTCCGAATATTTACCAAAAAATCTAAATAATTGAATTCAGTGTAGCAAAGTTTCGATTTAAAACCGTTTCCTACCTCCAGAGGCGTCAAGCACATTAACATCGTTTTGATATCATATTCCACGCCTTCTGTTGGTTCCAAAGAGAATACATATTTAGTATTTATATGATGAGAGTCGTCACTGATTTCTGAAATACATGTTCTGCATATCTTTTTAGCAAAAACATCGTCGTCAAGTGAAATGTCAACATTTAAAAGGTCTACCATATTTTTGTTTGACAAAATCACTAAATAAATAAAGTTTTACAACGTTACGTGTACAAATTGTGTCTCTTTGCCAAATGCACATTTACGAAATAAACTTTTTACTGGCTTTTGGTTCTGACAGATGTCAAGTCAAGTAAATTTCATAACAAAAATAATTTTGTGTTGCCATGTAATGCAAGAATTGCCATTTCGGAAAAAAATAATTTGGTACCTACTTATCGACAGCTGTTACGAAAATTCGTTTTGTAGGAAATAAAATTCTTTTATGAAGGAAATTGATGTTTTTTTTAAATTTATTTATTTATTTTCCCATATTCAAAAAATTACTTTTGTATACAGTTTTTTCGACTACCACACTAGGCAGTTTTATTATTTTTATTTTTTATTTCCCGTATGGTGGTAGTCGAATTATATTATGTAGGTACATTCCAATCTTTTCATGTGCTTTCAAGTATAATAAACGGATACTAGAGACACGTTTAATTCGCACATTTTATTTAAAAAAACTCTAAGGACGTGTTGTTTCACAGAATTTGAACAATTCATCAAATTTCAAAGTTATTTTTCAAGTTCTGTTACTATATCATTATGGGCCAGTTGCTTCACAGAACTGATTGATATACATGTAACAGAACTGGAATAGAAGTATCAGTTAAATGTCTGGGTGAAAAATCGATTTTAACTTTAACAAAATAGATACCAAAATGCATCGTTTTCCATTTTTAGAGTCTGATATACTTCTCTTTATTATCAAACAGAAACTTGTATTTTAAAAATAAAATATGCATATTAAGCGTGTCCCTATTTTCTGTATATTTTTGACCTTATAAACCCTTTCCCATATGGCAAAGGTGGCGTCTCAAGTTGGATAAAATAACATATTTAGCTTTAACTGAATTTGCACAACATCGGCGGTACGGTCCTTAGAGGATTTTGACAGCTTCATTCCATTCCCAAAACTATTCTCAAAGTTATTTCTAAAACTGCACTGTTTGCCGCCACACCACCCACGTGTGGAAGGTTCTTTTATGGAAAGAAAGATGTGAACCTGGGTCTTCAAGAGCCCGTGTTGTAGTAGGGAGAAAACACAGAGGCCGGTAAATCGTTTCTCACTGAACTCAAGAATTAGTCGTAGAGTCGTACAGTGGTGTATGAATAGTACCTACCTATTAAAGGAAGTAAGCATTTTTACAAATAAGTAAATAATAAAAAGACTTCGTGTGGTTTTTTGGACATTTATTTTTCATTGAACATTTTCTTATGCATAATTTCATATTTTATGTTTCGTTACATTACACATCGAACATGTTTTTTCTCTTCTAAATAGGTAAGTTTTAAATACAAACAGGTATTTTAAATTATTGGTTTTTTAATCGCATGATCTATAAAATACTGTAAAAAATCTAAGTTTATTTTACTCTACAAAAACTTTTCGGAATTTTGCCCGTTCGCGTATCAACTTTAGTTTATCCAAATTAGCCACACCTACACATTAGCAAGTATGACAGAAACAAAAACTCATACAGGTATGGAAAATTAATTTAAGTATTTTGAAATGACATATTTCATTGTATTGAAAACAAATGTTATTTTAATATAAAAAATATAATATCAAAGTTAACACTGTTGAAATCAATAACTAGCTAGTATAGCCCTGTATGGAATAAAATGTATCGTGTATAATTTTTAGGGTCTCAATCCAATGAGATGCACTCCAATTCAAAGTATTCGAAAATTTATTTACTAAGATCTTGGAATATGATTCACAAAGGCTCGGTCCCTGGGATCTAATATACTCCTAGTTCGATGGTCGCTTCGGGTAAAAAAAGTGGAAAAATGTGAACAAAAAGGGAACTAACGCAATGAAAACTAATACACACAACTCTCAAAGGGAACATTTTCGGCTATAATCTATTTTACCATCTGACGATTGAATACTAGAACAAATAACAGGGGTTCAGCCAAGCGCCGAACCATTTTATATAACGTTATATTTATTATACATTTTATTCCATAGAGCGACATATGTATTAGCTAGTTATTGATTTTAACGAACACGTTAACACAGATTTTGAAATTGGCATAAAACTAAATATATTTAACAATGTTGGACTGTTGAATTACGTAACCCAGAAATTTTCAAATTTTGCAACTATGAGTTTTCAGAGAGGTAGGTACTTTTTTGCAAATATGTATACTTCAAACTAACATTATACTCAAGCAATGCTTAGTTACAGTCACTGCAATTTTTTTAAAGAAAACCAAACGGTAATTATTAATATTATGAAACATAATCTGGCAGAAGTTAGTGTATATAAAATTTCCACAAATTGGCAATCCTTGCTCCGCTCCGCGTGTTGCTCAAAGACACATTTTTCACATTTTTTCAGCACCTTTTAATTTTGGACCGGGTCCCTCTTACAACTAACATTTTTCTCTAAAATCTAAGTACAACATGAGAGATTTATTGGAGAAATGCATTTATGTTTCAACACTTTAAAGATCCACGCAAAAAGAAGTTGAGTATAAGAAAAGTGATCAAAAGTTGTTTCCAATATTTTTATTTAGTAATAAACAAACAAAAGCTGTGAAAGACGATCTCTTTCAAGGTTTACGGTTTTCGGAAAATCGAGATGGAAAATCCTAACTCGTGATTAACAGCCGTTATTCCCAACTTTTTCGATCGATCAATCTGAGTCTCCGATCAGCTAAGAGATTTGCTCAGTAACGCTCGATTTGCCTGTTAGTCGGAGTGTTGCGTTGGGAAGAGCGTATTTGTGCGTTTGAGGAGTGTTGAGTCAAAATTTAGGCTCAACAACTGATCAGGATTGGAAACAACGGCCGTTAGTTTAAAAAAGATTGATTAAGTTATGTCGATTTATTTCAAGGAAAGATTTGCTGTAATTAAAAAGTGCAACTCATTTTTACAAGTGTTTCCATATTTACCTATGTAGTTTTTTTTTATGGAATGTGAGACATTTATTATAGAAAAGGCTACTTACGGAAAATAATTATCTTTTATTTTTTTTTGGTATATACGTACAAAAGTATAATAATAATAATACACCATCGTATCAATAACTAATGTTTCTTCCGACACTTCATGTAATATTTGGTACCTTTAATATTTGGTAAGTAATAAGTTTTTAAAACGAATTAACAAAACGGAACTACAAAAGTATCAATTTAAATGTATACATAATTATATTTACGAAAATATCACAATCATAATAAGTCTAGCCTAAAACTTAAATCGATCTCTAAAATTAAAAATTTCACACAATCGCTAAACTAAACAAAGTAACACTTATTTTCAATTCTTAAAAATATTATTTTCTTTGTCATAAAATTCATAGAAAGATATTATTGGATTTGATTCAAGTGTTTGCCGAAATATTAAATATCATTATGCATTTTGAATTATAATTTATATAAGGTAGGTACGAGTATTTTTGGTCGTCAACATGAGAATTTATTTGGCAAAGCGTAAGTATCTTGAAATTTATTAAAATATTGATTTTATGTTAAGTTACTTGAGCCAGTTGTTTCACAGACATTCAAATGTAACATTGTCATCAAATGGCCGTTCAGCGTCATTATAATAAGCTGATAAGCTTAACAACATGATACTCGTAACTACCCACTTCTGCTGATCACAATTTAATCACAATAAACGAAATATCTTTCAACTGTCAAAAAACAAAATGGCACTGAGTGGCCACTTGGTGACAATGTTACAATTGAATCAATGTGAAACAACCATTCTATAGCGCAGCCGTTTCCTAACCTTTTTCAGCCACGGACCCCTAGGAAATCAAGCACAATTTTCAAAGACCCCCACCCCCTAAATAAAAAAGTACTTTGACCATTTGTTTTAGTACTACAAATACAAAAAAATTAACTACAACAGCAACACCAACATTTACATTAATTAATGTGAAGGTTGGTGTTGCTTCTTTGCAACTAAATAAGTGATATTCGGGTTGATGTTACTACTAAGTTGTAATCTCAAATCGAATTCCAGTTGTAATCTGTTTCTGAATTTGTTTTTAGTATATACAAGAGCAGAGAATCCTTTTTCGTAAGTGGTTCAGTGCTTCTTCTGATATTTCAAATATCACAAGATATTTTTATTAATTGGTTTTCCTGTGCCGTTGTCAAGCCAGTAATATTAGTAACGTTTATGTTAAAAGGATCTAATACCTAATTTTTATTTTTGTCGGGTACGAAACGATAGATGAAAACGATAACGATGACGAGTTGAGACTTTTGGTGGAATTTAATTATTATTAAATGAGATGAGCCTGCGGACCCCCATACGTGTATTCGCGGACCCCCAGGGGTCCGCGGACCGCAGGTTAAGAAACACTGATATAGAGATTAATGATCGAGCATTTAAGAAACTCAGTTAATACGTATTTTGAGCTCTTAAGCGTATTATTTTACAGAATGTGATCCTCCGCCAACCTAAGGATATAAAATAAAATTGCTTATGATTTATAAGAATAATTTCAAATTAGATTTTAATCACAAAATATGTAATTAATACTAAATTCCAAAGATCACAAACATTTTAATTAAACTTAATGGAAATAAGACGCCTTGAGAAAATCAGTTTCATAGGAAATTTTGATTTAAAAGATTGAAATTATTTTATCATAAATTATGTATGCGGATATTTGAATTGTGTCTGACGTAAATTAACAAAATTTAAATTGATTTCAAAACACTGGTAACTTAAAATAGATGGGCGTGTATATACATTGAGAATTAAAATAATTATACTCGTTTTGTTAAATTTAAGCACTAATTTATTGGATATTTAACGTAGATAATACGAAATTGTGTATAAATATTCAAATCGTAAACTTAGACTTATACCTATTTCCTATAAATATGGCAATATTATTTTTTGGTAAAAATTGTTCTTAAGATTAACTTATTAAATACAACTTAAGGTTATGGAATTATTAATTTTGTTGTTGATATTAATTTATCTGAATGAGCGCTTTTATTATTACCGTGACGATCCACGATAACGGTACCGTGACGGCACAAAAAGCATAAAACGTACGTTTTTTGTCCTAATAATGCTGCAGCTCTTTCTTACACATTAAATAATGGTGAGTCAAAAGATGAGACACACAATATACGCATGTCTGTTTCCTTTAAAGTAAGTACTACTTTTTTTTCTTTGGAGGAAACAGATATATCTTACTACTGCTCAGCTACGGCGACGGGATTTGCGTTTCATTTTCTTTATACGTGTGAGGGAGATGTATGATAATGATTGTATGTTTCCTTTAGGGTAGCGCAGACATACGTTCACCGTTTGTCTCATTTTCGACTGTTGTTTTTTAGTGTGTGTGTAAGAGCTGCAGCATTATGTGTTTATGAACAACAACAAAAAAAACCACCAGCGTATTGACGTTTGATGTTTTTGAATTTTTGGAATTCACTCAAACTTCAATATTATCCTTGTAACTATATTTCATACTTTCAAAATTATCGTCACGGCTAGTAGTATTGTAGGGGTCTACGGAGATGTCACGGTATGTGAAAGATGCTAGAAAATGATTCCTTTTTTTCCTTTGGAAGAAACAGGCCTACGTACATTGTGTGTTTCATCTTTTGGAAGAGCTTCAGCATTATTAATTATTAGGATAAAGAACGGACGTTTTATGCTTTTTTATACCGTAACGGTACCGTAATCGTGGATCGTCACGACAATAATAAAAGCGTTCATTTAATTATTTTTTCGATGTTCTTATTACCTAATATGGCGTTCCTCTTCTTGATATTCATAACACTTATTTAACGGTAATTTTATTATAAGAGACATTATTATCTCATAATTATTACAATTGACTCAATTCAACTTTGACACAATGCGTTGTGTTTATTGATAGACAGTTCCTACTTAGCTATACATAAAACAGACATTTTATGTTTAGTAAATGTTTTTACACTAAACGCCAGTTGCGAATTAAAAAAATCTTTGGTTTTTTTAAGTGTTAGATTTTTTACTTGTCTTTGAGGGTCAGGCTCTCCTTGGTAGATCTTGGCCGAATCCTCTGCACATCAGCAGATTCTTGTATGCTTGTCTGTATTCGGATGACATGACCACGTAAATGATTGGATTGATGCAAGTCGTCAGATATATGAGGATATATCCCGCTATGTTGAGAGCTCGAATGTCCATACTCTCGCGGAATAGCTTCGTGATGGTTATAGGGAGGTAACACACCAGGAATGATATGAATATGACAAGAATCATCTTCAAGAGTTTCTTATCTTTGCTTGTCATCTTGCCCGGACAACCACTGGAGATGGGTAATGGGGCTTTGCATCTCCGGCGGTGGCCACGGCTGCTCAGAGGATTCTTGTCCGACTTGAATACAGATGTCACCCGAGACAAGGACTGGATGCTGGTGAACCTATTTCCTTTGGACTTCTTCTTGCCTCCCCCCTGTGTGGGAGACGAGTCCAGAGAAGTAGGAGTGTTTGATCGCATTGAGGTATTATCTGGATCATCGTATGTATCGATTCCAGAGGAACTCGACGGTTCCAATATTATTTTTTTTGATTTTTTTTCTGTGTAGGGGGGTTTGAGATTCGCATTAGGCGCTGACAGCAAATTAGGATCTGGAAGATTTTGGTTTATTCTAACGGTTAGCTCCGATGATCTTCTGTGGTTATCTTTATTATAGTTGCTGTTAATTTCTGTCGTCCCGTTTTCTTTTAACGCGATCGAGGATTCGAGATAGCCTTCGTTTTTTTCTCCCGTGGGAGTCGATTTGTCCATCGTAAAACTAGATGACTTTTCTCCCCCCGTGGTAGCAGTTGACACCGAGCCAAGCGCTGAATCTTCTGGACTTAAGAAAGTATTTTTCTTAAATTTTCCGAGGTGTTTCATCTGCAAAGTGGTGTCTATTGATATAGCGGAGTGGTCTATATTGCTCACTTGACAACTGGGGGTGCTGGGAACGTACTTCCTTCCATTGGATTTATTTCCCCTCGACTGGAGAGCCGTCTTCCTGACTATGTAGAAGATTCTCGCGTAACAAATAATGATGGCGAGGCAAGGCAGGACGAAGGCCACGACGAAGAGGAACTCCTTGGGGGAACGGCCGTGGCTGTCTCGCAGGATGGAGCAGGAGCCTATGTGGCGGTCGAGGCCGAACTTGCCCCAGGAGTCAAACCACGTGGCCGCCAGGGCCCCGAAGCCGCAGGCCCACGTACTGGCCACCATTAGGCCGAGGTATCGTCTTCGGTATAATCTGGAAACAAAATAACTTATTAGTATCTAAATATACACTATCGATTCGAAAGATAACAATATGAGGAATGGATCTTTAAATAATTTTATATCAAATGTTCCCAAATTAATTTGACTCACAGTCTCATTTAAATATTTTTTTCCCTTCGATAACATCATTTAATACTTTTGAAATATTCGGAAGCTGAAATTTATTCATAAATTGTTGTTTTTGAGAAAGACATGCGGTTAAACATGTTTATTTATTTTGTAAGAGACAAACAGCTTGTTCATAAAATATAGAGATTCATATATACAAAGTTAAATTAAGTCAAGCCAAAAATCTCTCCTATGTTAGAGTTACTTGGAGATGGGGTTCTGTTAATATGCGTCTCCTTGAAAAATAAAACGTGTTGAACCATGCAAAATATGCTAGTCATGCATATTGCCTCTACCGCCTACATTACCCCTTTGATCTATACACGACACCAAGGGGCGGTATTTCGGAATCGCTGTATAATATGAAGGCATGACACTCTCTAATATAAATATTCAATATATCTATGTAAATGTCTTAGTTATTTATCATGTGTTTCATAAATAAATAAATTAAAAAAATAAAGTATGTAATAAACAAAATGAAGTGGTTAAATAAAAATACGCTATAAGCTCCCGGCATTTTATAGCACAGCGACTTCCTGAGGCTAGTCAATATAAGAGTATCTACCTACTCGACCTACTGGGCACAAGGATCTTTTTCAATGTCACCGTTCACAGACAAATTGTACTCGCCGATTCCTCGCCTACACAGTTTTAGCAAAGGTCTTCCTTTGTACAAAAATGATGTCGACGTTTTTTACGTGACAAATTCGATTAGTCAGACATCTCCGAAATATCGAAATTTGAATTGAGTGTAAAAGTGTACCCTCTATCTGGTACAATACTCAGATTACTCATAAACACCACCAAATCAATTATAATGCAGTAAAACTTGTAGTAAATTAAACAAAATGTTGATGTTTTCTGGGTCATTAGTAGGAAATTTCAAAATGTCATACTTATGCACCGGACCATGCCTCCGGGTGTAATTTTAAAGCATATTTCGTATGTAAAACACAGACACGTGAAAATAATATTTGATTCATGTTGAGGATTCGAATATTGTTAGATAGATGAGTCAGTAAAAGCTTCCATGATTCGCACGTAGAGGGCAGTGCCAAGAGCTTTCCCGAAAGCCCGCAAGATGGCGGCTAGAGTAGTTAGGTGGTAGTGCTCCAGGGGGCCGCAGGCCGAGGAGAAGGAGCTCACACAAACACGGCCAAGAACGGCGTAGATCAGATCAAATTCAGCTAGCTTCTAGTTAAGTCGACTACTCGCAGTCACAACTTGTAATACGCGAAGTATAATTAAACCTCAGATTAACCAAAGAACTCTATTTCTTCCCTAAGAGAAATTACCTTCCAAGACGTGTTGGAGATATACTGATTGTGTGAACATTACCTCATTATCTTAAAACTTTGTATTTGGAGATGTCACAATATTATTTCTGATCATTGTTGACATTTTCAAATTATTTTTTTAATCTAATTGTAAACCATTATGTAAGTAATTATTAAATTCAATCATTGATTATTTTTAACTAATTGAAACATATTAATAATTAATTGAAAATGCAACAAATTTATGTATCTACCTAATGTAAAAGCCGCAAGAATGTATAAAATTGTAAACATAAAAATGAAATATCTCTTTCCAAAATCGATATTTTTCAAATTTAAATTAAAGTTATTTTCTCGGTGAACTTTGAAGTTAACTTACTTGAAAATTTGTTCGAGTCACAAATAATAAATATTGTGTAAGGAAAGCGCCTTTCATTTAATATTCCGTCAAGCGATTTATCAAAAGATTTGTGTGAATTTCCAAACTCTTTTTTCAACTTACAAATTGCTTCAAACTTTGAGTAATTTAAAATAAAATCAAAACACGTGGTGTGAGGGAGTCGGGGACTGTTTTATGTTTTTCATTTCAGTTCTGGTGGCAGGAAACATGAAACACGAAACATGAGGCATAGTTTTCTTTTTCAACTGCTGTCTTTTATAAATCATGTCACCAATTCAATAAATTTTCTTCAGAAACATTTTTCCGATTCTACCCAATATGCTGTTGTTATGTGATTAGTGTTTTGTGACCTGCGTTCAATGTAATTACATTTAGGGTCAGTTATTTCACAGAAGTTCAAATATAACATTGTCATCAAATTTGGAAGGTGACTTAGTAGGGGTGCCCGGGTTCAGAGGTGAGATTTGTCTAAGTCTTGGTGGCGGAAGCATCTGCCCAACAACTGCGTAGCAGGACGAATTGGAAGAGACTGGTTGAGGGAGACCTTTCGCCTTTCTAGCAGAACTCTCTCGGAACATCACCTTGCACTGCAGTGGAAGGGTTAGATTCATTCGTCCGATTCATAGTCTGGGCACACTGACCCCCAGATTCCTAAACACCCTCCATACATTTTCCTTCCCTAACTTTTAACTTCCTCTACTTACTTTTCTAAAAACACCCTCAAATTTCTAAAAATCCTCATAACATCCCAAAGATGACATAGGCCCCGAGGGAAATTATTTCTTTAGGCCGTCATTAATCATAGTAAAACATAGAAATCAGATTTCAAATAAAACCATGTTATGGGAAAGCCGAGAAAGTTCGCCTTTCATAGTAAAACATAGAAAGAGTACTATTTTAAAGTACGTATTTCATACCCTTTTGAGTTAACCAAAACAATTTTTAGTTCGTTCTCATAAAGATCTCCACCGTTACCGACAAAATCGGGCTTTGCGCAGATAATTTCCCGCCATTCTGAAGAACAATGGCGTCGAGGAGAAAAAGGAGTTGCGGTAAACGTCCTCTAATAAATTAGCCCGGTTGCTTTGTTTAGGGAAATTGGTCTTTGTGTCAACTATAAGAAATGTTAAATATATCCCAAGGAAAACCACGGATGAAAAAAGTTTTGCCACCCGTAAAAAGGATACCTACTCGTTCATTGTATTTTGTAAAGAAACTTAATGATTTTTTTGGCAGTCATTTTCTGACATTTGGTTTTACTGTTTAGAACGTTTACGTAGGTTGCTACTGACGTGGATTTTCAATTTCCTGGTATATTGTTCAAACACTTATAATTTATCGATTTTAGAATCACGGTATAGTATAATAATTGTAGGATTTCTGAAGCATTTATAAAGTACTAGCAAGAACCCGATATGCGTTGCAATTCCACTCAGAGAAAGAAAGTGTTTTTCCCTGCATGACCTTTCCCGTGCATCCTCGTTCCCGCCCTCCTTCCCCTCCCCCATTCTCTTTCTCACCAGCGTTCCACTTCTACATGCCCCCTCTCGCGAATCCCTCATCCTTCAATCCCCTCTCCCCTTCCTTCTATCCCTGCCACTAAACTATTTGAAATACGCACATTTTTCAAACCGTTTGCGTGCCACCTATTGTAATTTTATAGAAATAGAAACATTTGCGAGCGAGCGCACAACAACTCAGCAAAGTTGAATAGCAATCGGATGAATAGGATAGGAAATGATTTCATAACGCCAGAGCTCACTATTATGTAACCATCGCGGGCATGAGCACATTAAATCCCTAAAATTTCATCGCAATCGGATGAATGGTTTAGGAACGCATAAGGGATAAACAAAGAAACATTCATTTTTTTAAATTTCCATCGGGATCATTGCCTTTCAAAAACACAATTGTTAATAATTTTTCATCGGAATCGATCGGAAATTTACCTTTCGAATGAATTAAAATTACGCAAGTGCGCATTTGTTGTGTTGACACCAAAAGGTTGTTGTATATTGCGCAAAGTTAGTGTCGTGCAACCCTCAGTATCACAGCAATCATGGCACCATCAACGTCAAACCTTTTTTCTGCAATACAAAATAATGTTGTACACAACTCTAATGCAGGCGCAGTTACAAGAAACACCCACGTCCGCTCAGCTGAAATTGTTTCGCAACACTGGTTGCATAATTTTTTTTACTATGCAATTAGTTGCATACCACTGGTGATGCCGTAATTTCGTGCTAGCGAGATTCTAAACAACCAATGCATGCATGATGATACTATAAGTTTACACGAGAAACTAAACAGTGCAACCAACGTCATGAAACAACTTGTGCGTTTTTTAATGTAAATTCGGCTTTAGTTAACTTGAAAAATCACGAAATCGGTAAAAAAATTAAACAAATAAAATATATCTACATTTCATATAAATATGCAGTATGTAGTTAAATTAAGAAAAATAAAATAAGTACCGGTTTATAGATAGGTACCTATTTGTAGCTTGTGTGAATTCGTACAATTAATTCTAATTTTAAAAATTTCAACCCAAATTTGAATTCATTTAATTTAATAATTTTACGCGGGAAAACCGAAATTAGTATTCTTGATAATATTTGACTTCCACTTCCACGAATCCATGTTTACTAATTTGAGAAAAAATAGGCCATCAACAGTTCTATTTTCACCTTATAGACAGACTACAGACTAGGTATATCAATTTTGAATGTTTTTGATCGAGTAACATTGGCGCTGCATTTGTTGCTTTGCGGCATTTGCCGCTGCCAAAGCAAAACTGATTTGTTTGTGAAAGCAATTTTACGTTTGAAGTTTTGTTTGAATTGTTTCATCTTGGTGTGAATGTAATTGTTGAAATAAAGCTCTTTTGTCATGTTTTCAAATACATTTCGATCAACTTGTTTAGAAAAACGCAAAGAAAAGAGCTTTCTTTCTTATATACAACTAGCAGACCCGGCCACAAGTTCTGTGGCAAACGAAACTAAACGCCTTTACTCAACCTTTATAAAATTCACACCACCCGCTTGCTTGCCAGCTGCCCGCTGCCCGCTTCCATAATTGAATATTTGAATTTCTCGGCTTTTATATACTATAATAAGAATATATCATACATTTAAACCTTCCTCTTGAATGACCCTATCTATTGGTGAAAACCGCATGAAAATCCATTTCGTACTTTAAAAGATCAAAGCGCACATACATTTTGAGCGACTACTCTGCCGTTTTAAATCGCATACAAATATATATTTTCTTTGAATTTCTCGGCTTTTCTCTACTATAATATGCATGTATTACCTATACATATAAAACTTCCTCTTGAATGACCCTATCTATTGGTGAAAACCGCATGAAAATCCGTTGCGCACTTTAAAAGATCAAAGCGCACATACATTTTGAGCGACTACTATGCCGTTTTAAATCGCATACAAATATATTTTCTTTGAATTTCTCGGCTTTTCTTTATAATAATATGCATGTATTATACATATAAACCTTTCTCTTGAATGACCCTATCTATTGGTGAAAACCGCATGAAAATCCGTTGCCTAGTTTAAAAGATCTAAGCGCACTTTCTGTTTATTTTTTGAGCGATTTTGAGCGATTTAATTTTACACTATGTAATGATGATGATGATGATGATAATGATAATGATGTCTTAATTAAGTCACTTCATTTTTTTTTATTAAACAAAGTTACATAATAAATTATCTTTAAAAAGTTGTAAACACCACGATTATTGCAGGATTTGACAAAGGTTTTGCGAAATTCAAACGTATATTTTCTTGTTTTTCCCTTTATCGCTTCCTGGTAACAGTTTCCTTAGACTTAAAGACTTCTCTATAGAAACTGCGAGCGGGGGAGTATGTACCGACTTCCGAGAAATTTCGGTTGCTTTACGCTCTACTTTCCGTACAAATTTCCCGTCAAAAATATCACTTATACCGTTGTTGAAAAATAACGCGAAAACAACATTTTGAGACATTTAAAAAATTACAAAAATATGTACTTATATTTTACTAATTTAAGGACATCCCAGGTCATCGTCTGTGCTAATAAGTTACAAACATATATTTTTTTTATTTTTTTTACATTAATTCGAAAAGCAGCCCCTCAGTTCCTGTAACATCTTTGGAGATGTTGTGAGGAGGATCTTTTTAGGGAAAGGAAGGAGAGAAAGTTCTGGGAAGGAAGAAGGCGTGGTAGGCGGGTAGGATTCACACAGTGGCGAACAACTTGGGGTGACCTATGTGGCAGGGTGTTAGTTATCCAATAAATAATGGTGGCGGGACCCTTACACACCTTCCAAATTGAACATATACCTACTACAAGACATTGTTCAGCAGTATAATATTACAAATTTGAGGATGAGGCGGTCAATAACTCCTACAAACTTAAAATTAAAGTTTGTGGCAGTTTTCTTAATTGTTTTTGAAAATTCAACACATATTCAATTGCAGTAATATTTTATGAAATTTTATTTTATAGTTGGACGGCCTGGTACGTAAGACATTTCCGTGTGCTTTTTGGCAATATGTTTTGAATTTATCATACCGTGTCCAAGTACCTTGTGATTGTAATTTATTTTTTTAGTTCCTTAGACATCATCCCCATATTAATTTTATGTTACATTCAAATATATAGTTTGCTTCACCGACATAAAATTTAGTAGCGAGGCGAATTAAATCAAATAATAAGGCCCAGTTGCTCGTAAAAATTCACGTGTGAAAAAGTTATCAAATGGCCATTCAGCACAATTTTTTCTATGGCAGTTGATCCCCTTAAATACCGATTCTAAGTCCAACAAGAACCTTTCAACTGCCGGAAAAAATGGTGCTGAATGGCTATTTGATGACAATGTTTTTCAATTTCTGTGAATTAAGCAAAACAATAATGCGCCAAATAACCAAGACCCTGGTATGGTGATCGAGATAACTCCAATAAAATGTAACATATAAAAAGTTTAATAAAACATATCATAATTTTTTAATTTGTTTAAATCCTTTTAGGCACCAACTTAACATTCGCCAATAACTACTACGCGCCAAATAAATATAAATTTAAAAAAATAAAGAAAGTAAGGATAACTACCTACTTATACATTTTTAGACTTCGAATTTTCCAGAAAAGGGGCTCGTAAAAGGATAGTTTTGGCAATTTCCTGGATCCTTTTTATCGCCAGTTTGCTCATGTCTCCACGTCTAGTTTATTATTGATTTTTCTTCGACAAATGGAAAATGATAGTATATGGATGGATTGAGGAAACTAAGGTCATAAAGCACCGGAATACAAGTTTGTCAATTTCTACGGATCAACTCCATTCATCCTTGGAATAGGCACGTAACTCGCTTCTACGCGATAAGGAAAATAAAAGAAAAAATAACTTTGCAAGGACAAGATGGCAACGAATCAAATTCATAATATATATTTTACAAATTTTAAATTGGGAACCTATGTATCTTATCTTACTATTGTTACTATTTCACGCAAAAACTACTGAATGGATTTTAATGAAACTTTACAATAATAAGGCTCGTACATCAGAATAACCAACCTATAGGCTATAATTTATAAAGCTAGCTAGGTAGGGGACGCGGGAGGGGAACGGGGACGCACGGGAAAGATGATTCAGAGAGAAAAAACGTACATCTTTGAATATGGCATTGCAACGCATGCCGGGAACCAGCTAGTGTATAATACTTTAAAAAAAAATGTTTTTGGAATCAGAAGATTTTTAATATTATTTGATGCAGAAGAAGTTTTGAAAGTAAAGCTAATTTGTGTTAAGTATTTATGGTTATTCGTAGATAGTTATTACTGTTGTGGGCAGTAGGTATTTTTTTACATAAGGAGTTAAGTGCCAACAAACAAGACCTAGAAAAACTTCACGAACTTGCCATGAACCCGGGCACCCCTGCTAAGTCACCAAACATAGCGAAACACTTGGGGCGACTTATGGCAGGGACATTGATTATCAAATAAATGGTTACCGGGGCGGCGGTACCCATACCCGCCTCCCAAATTGAGTGTCAATTTACCAACTATAACGTAACTTAAATTAGTTAAAAGGTTTGCAATAATTCAGTAACCATTTACCCACTCATATTTAAGTTTAACACGACATATGGCATTATTGGGCTTTCTGTCTTTTTAATATTTCTATTTTTGATATTGACAATTCAATATTAAAGTAAACATTCATATGTTTGTTGTAACTCTAAGTGACCAGCTCAGATATGGGGGCTCAAGCGAAGCCAGAGTAAAGTTAGCCTCTCAAATACTGAGCGTACTGTACAGGGCCGGCAGATACTATAATAGTACACAACCCTGTAGAAATTAAAAGTGCGCCCCACGGCTGAATTTGGGAGCCACCTCTGGTCTGGAGTTCCAAAATACATGAAAAATATCCTCGACTCTGTGCAAAAACAAGCGGTCCGTTTGATAGATTCTTCAATCTTTAACAGGCAGATTGCAATCTTTACAGCTCAGTCGTCGGGTGGGAATGCTATCCTTGTTCTACTGGTATTACAATGGAATATCTCCGAGGAACTAGCGTCATTGATCCCTTCGGCACCGGTGCATAGTCGGGAAACATACCAAACGCGTGCCCAACATATTTATGTACACGGTTGACATTTGTCACATGAGAACGGGTCGCTTCTTCGACTCGTTCTTGTGTTCAACAGCTCGGCTGTGGAACGATTTGCCGGCCCCTGTGTTTCCTCTTTCCTGCAACATGGGTCTCTTCAAGACCAATGTTCATTCCTTCCTCTCATCGAAAAGACCCTTCACACAGCATCTCAGATGACATAGGGCCCGAGGGAAATTTTTTTCCTCAGGGCCTCCTGTGTGGAGTTAATGTAAAAAAATATATCTATATACCTGAGTTGATTACGTCTACTGCTAATAGCCAAATAGCTAAAAAATCCAATCGTCAAAGACGACATGGCAACAAATCTTTGATTATATAATAACATTATATAAATAATCAAAGCAACAAATATGGAAAAACCACGTTATTTTAATAAAATCTGTGTAGACTACCCCCTCCCTCTCCACCATATGTTATGTATAAAAAATGTAGATTAAGAAGTTTTGTACCAGTCTGAAGATGGCTTTAACAGACTGAAACCGGTTATGGTCAACAATACATTAAGCGGAAATAAGTTTTATATGTGTTTTATTATATTACTTTCTGTCTTGTGAAATATAAACTGTCGCCCTTGACCATAATAAAATTATATAATTGCATTTCTGGTAGGCAGTAAAGGAACCCAGATATGGCGACATCTACAAAATGGCCATGGAAATTGGTGTTATTTCGTTTAAAGTTTGCCAAATATCAGATGTTAAAAAAATTTGGCGGTTTTCCGTGCCAAATATTTTCAGCAGAAATTTAACATTAAATGCTGCAATTATTGCTCGGTTCAGTGATAAAATGTAACATATTTTCTTCTTTGCCAACAAGCACGTATTATTCACTTTTGTAGTTACTTTAAAAATCGATTCTACCATTTTTCATATTTATGTTTTATTTACAGAAAAATAATTTACTTTTATACCGCAATGAGGTGAAATAAATAGTAAGTATATAAAATCAGTTTAAAATAAACAAATATTATCAGCTCTCAATCAAATAAATCAGAAAAAGATACGGTCACATTTATAAATCAAACTCAGGACCTTTTAATTACTATCCACCGCTCATACATTTTTCCTTTGCATAACTTCCTCTCCCGCCTGCCTTAAAAATACCCTCAATGTAGCAACCCAGATAAAATAGGCGCTAATAAGAAATTATTTTCCTCAGGACCTCCAGTGTGGAGCTATTTAAAAAAAATGCTCCTTTAAAATAAATGTTATTTTGGAGCTCGACCGTTTGTTTGACTTTTAAGAAAAAAAAAAAAAACACATCACGATAGTCACTGGAGACCAAAGTTTCAGTTTCATTTTTATTTGATGTAATCTCAGGAATCACCGGTTAAAGTATTTCAAGTACGTTCATTAACACCATGTATGTACTTTTTAAATCTAATTGTAAACCAAATTGGAACCATTTCATGTATCCAATGTAAAAGCCCTACGGGCATATAAAATAGTAAAATAAAATTAAGTCAATTTTTAGGAAAAAAGGCATCCTAGAGTTTATTACTTTTATTTTATATTACCTAAATCTAAAGCTGCATTGGATTTTTATAAAAATCTGGCTCGTTACAAACAGCTAGTTCAGATAGCGTGTGGACTGCACGGATATGTCCCACGCCTGAAGTTTAGTACGTGTTTCAGGAGATAAGAAAACACTTTTCTCCAACGACTCCCGATCATTTCTACTTTTATCTATTCTGTTTCCGTTTTTCTCCTTTACGTTCCTGTTCTCCCGGCGTTATTGTTCCGTTTACTGGCTGCGGAGTGGCGGACCGTGGCGATTGTGACAGTTTACGGTGGCTAGGTCTGGACAAGAGTCACCACCCGCGACGTCACAGACGCCGAGCCGGGTGTGCAGAAAGTTTCAGCGCTGCGGCGAGCATTGTCTTTAAGAGGCACAAATAAATAAGTGTGGAAAGTTTCTAGCAGAAAGGCTAAACACTTATAACGAGAATTGTAGGAGATTTTCATTCCAGAGAGAACTGGATGCGAAGAAAATCGTTTGTATGAATTCATTCGTTTTTTTTTAAAGTGAAAACTTCTTTAGCGCCGTTGTGATTTGAAACTTGATGAAACGAAAAAGATGAAGAGACAAACACATACATCTAGTTATAGGATTTAGGAGGTCTCCTCTTGTGCGGTGCTTCGTAGGCTCCCCACTCTTGCCTTCTATAATTTTCTGAAGATTTCACTTCTTTCGCGTCAGCGCGTGTGATCTGAACATTCGTATTTTTTTTACATTAGTTATACACAGGAGATCCTGAAGAAAATAATCGCCCCCAGGGTCTGTGACATTTTTGGGGTTGTTGCGTGGATGGTCTTTTTAGAAAAGGAAGGAGAGAAAGTTCTCGGAATGAAAGGGGTATGAGGTATGGGTAATTTATCCTGAAGTAACGGACGTATGAATCCAACCCTCCCATTACGGTAAAAGGCGATGTTCCGGGAGAGTCCTGCTGGAGAGATCAAAAATATCCCCCAACAAGTCTCTTCCGATCAGGCCTGCCATGCATTTGATGGACAGACGCATCCGCCGTCAAGAAGCAGACAAACCTCACCCCATGAAACAGGGCATCCTTGCTTAGACACCAAGCGTTGCTAATCACTGGGGGAAGCAGAGGTGTTTGTTATCCAATAAATAATTCTCGAGGTAACGGTATCCATACCCACCTCCCAAATTGTATTAAAAAAGCATTTTCAATTATAATTCCTTACTATTTACTTATTCACGAGTCAAAAGTCGTTATTTTTTGGCTTGGATAAAATACTGTCTCCCGGAAACATGTTCGAGCCAACAGATTTTCTCAAATTGCCACAAAATAATAATTTCATATGCCCTGGCTCCGCCGTGTCTCGGGAAATCAGAGAATTAATTACATTTACTCTCAATGAACGTTTCAAAACATTAATTTTAAAAAAATGGACGATAATAATATTTCAGTATTTACATAAAATGAACGCTGCCAGGTCTGGATTTCGTAAGAACAAAGCAAAAATGGATTTGTAGCAGTTTTGGCTTGTCATTATTTAGTTTTAAGTTAAGGTATAATGTCGTGTTGCGCTTCCTCATTTTTAAGGCAACTTGCGTCCATCATCAGGACAGAATCGTGAAGCATATGTTCCGGCCTCCGTGGTCTCCTGACTCGCAATCCGGAGATCGCGGCTTCAAACCCCGGCGTTTTTTTTTTCCACACAAGAGGCCCTGAAGAAAATAATTCTCCTCAGTGCCTATGTAAGTCTTTGGGGATGCTTTGTAGGGTCTTTTTTAGGAAATGAAGAAGATGTTCTGTGAAAGAAAAAGGTATGAGGGGGTGGGTAGGAATCTGGGGTCAGTGACGAATGATTCCATCCCTCCCATTGCGTTCCGAGAGAGCCCTGCTGGAGAAGTCGAAAGGTTTCTCTTAACCAGTCTCTACCGATCTGGACTGCGATACAGTTGGTGGGGAGACGGATCCGCCGCCAAGACCAGGACAAACCGCCAACACCAGGACCTCACCCCATGAACCCTGGTACCTCTGCTAAGTCAATTTTATTTTATTTAATTATTTACATGGATTATATTGTGTGTGTGTTAAATTGGAGATTTGATTTAATATTTTTATTTATTTATTATGTAATTTAATTTAATTGTATTTACATGTATTATTTATTTTTTTGTTTATTAATAAATGAATAAATGTTTGTTTATAGTGTTACGCGCTCCGTTCCTTTTATGGCGGTATTTAAGTATGACTAGAGAATATTTTGGTTTTCGACGTTTAGTTTTGGTGTAGTCGTAAAGTTCCGGATACCAAGAATAATTAAGCTTTGCCCTATCGTCTCGATTAATGTTAATGCGACTTTTGTGAAAGGTCTTTTTTTCATGAAAGGTTATTATTCCTTTCTTCTCTCATCCGCTCTACATATCGAAACTATCCGAACGCCATTCTTATCCTTTACGCCTTATCAGCCTGGAATCTTTTCCGATTCTAACACGGTTTCACAGGGATCTGATTTTTACAGCATACGGTGTAATAAATAGAATTTAAACTTTCACCAGTTATCCCATACCCATTATTCTTCTTCTTGTGCCCTGTCCGTTTAACGGACGTTGGCTATCATGTTGGCTATGCGGACTGTGTTTACTGCAGCTGGAACAACTCTACAGTAGACTGTTCAAACCATTGTCTCAGGTTTTTCAGCCATGAAGTTCTCCTTCTTTCAGGGCCCCGTCTTCCGGCAATCCTTCCTTGTATTATGAGTCGTAAGATCTCGTACTTCTCTGGATGTTTCATCAGATGTCCAAGATATTGAAGTTTGCGGATTTTTATAGTTTTAATAACATCTTTTTCTTTATTCATCCGGACCATAACGTCTTACACCATACCTATTACAATCCCAAATATATCCCATCTATGCTATATTTCAATCAACAGTTCCATTACGTCAATGAAACACGTCCAACAACTTAAAAATATTGTGAAGACAGATGGAAATATTTACTATCAACTGTTTACAATAATTTATTAAAATGTGTTTGTGTAAAAAAGTCTGGTAATAAATTATGTATTTTCAAAGAACTTTTACGTGAATAAATAATTAATCAAATATTTCTTCTGGTTGTTTCGTTTAGGAACTCTTCATAAACTTCGGTCTTACTTTGGTATTATTACCGTGACGATCCACGATTACGGTACCGTGACGGCACAAAAAAGGCAATAAACATACGTTCCTTACCGCTATAATGCTGCAAGCTGCAGCTCTTTCAAAATATGAGATACACAATGTATGTAGGTCTGTTATACATGGTTTATAATTAGGCAGATATGTGTTTAAATAACTAATAATAATAATAATATTTGTACGATTTATATAGCGCCGTTTTTGTGAAAAATTACCTCAAGGGCGCTGTAAAAACTTACCATACATGCCTAAAATCTAGAAAGACTACAAGCGAGACAAACAATTACCTACAACTACTTACAAATCTTATGATTTAGAGAAAATTTTGATTATCTTATATATATAAAAATCAAAATATGCTTGCTTCTGCCTATGTATGTGAGTGAATGAGATGTCTATGCCTTGCTAAACCATTCATCCGATTGCGATGAAACTTTGGGGATTTGATGTGCGCATGTCCGCGATGGTTTCTATATATAATAGTGAGCTCTGGCGTCATGAAATTATGCGTTGCTAAACCATTCATCCGATTGCGATGAAATTTTGGTGAGTTGTTTTGAGCACGCCCACTAAGGTTTCTATATATATACTGGTGAGCTCTGGCATTATGAAATTTGTATTAAAAAATTTCAATAGGTGGCACGCGAGTTGTTTGAAAACTGAATGAACAAGAACTGAATGTATCAATGTATGAAGTGCAGGAACGGGGAGGGGAACTCGGGAGGAGGGTTCGCGGGACAGGGGAAGCGCGGGACAGGGGAGTGGGGACAGGGAAGGCGGAGTGGGAACGCAAGAGGGGAAGGGGATGCGGGAGAGGAAAGGGAGGCGGAAGGGAACGTGACGAATGGGAAAGAACACGCAGGGAGAAACAATTTCTTTATTAAGTGGCATAGCAACGCATGCCGGGAACCAGCTAGTAATTTATAAAATAAGAAAAAATTAAAAACTTACTTTAATTAAATGTATCAATGTATGGAGTGCAGGAACGGGGAGGGGAACTCGGGAGGAGGGTTTGCGGGACAGGGGAAGCGCGGGACAGGGGAGTGGGGAGAGGGAAGGCGGAGTGGGAACGCAAGAGGGGAAGGGGATGCGGGAGAGGAAGGGGAGGCGGAAGGGAACGTGACGAATGGGAAAGAACACGCAGGGAGTAACAATTTCTTTATTAAGTGGCATAGCAACGCATGCCGGGAACCAGCTGGTAATTTATAAAATAAGAGAAAATTAAAAACTTAATTTATTTATCTACCGTTCACAGAAGTACTAGTCTATAAACATCATGTAAATCCCTGCTGCCAATAACTTTAAGATAGAATAATGTTCCTTGTGAACAAATACAAAGTGAACAGAGTGCAGTGCCGCCAAGAACACAGCCAGGCAGGGTCTGGTAGCAGTGGCGTATCAGCCGCCCGGGCGGAGGAAATTTTAGCCACCCCTTCTTTAGGTACTTCAATTTAAAATACCAAAATATCACGGACGTACAAAATATATAGACATGCCCTTACGTGTTAAAAAACGTGTTATTTCCCCCTCCCATTGGAACCATTTTTCGGAACCGGCTGGGCGTGTCCGGACCAGTGTCGTGCTCTCATCGTACATTTTACGCACGGACGCTGTATTTCTATGAAACACATACTTAGACATCGAGATACATAGCGACGCGAAACACAAAGCCGCTGTTTACTGGGTCAAGTAAATAATGAAACATTTGTAAAAGTGTCTACGGAAACAAAATATTCCACTATGAAAATACTCTGAACCTTACTTTGCGAATTTGGATTTTACACATCTGTTCATACCGTGGCATGCAATTCGCGCTCCCATATAAAAAGGTCTATTCATTCAAAAGCAGATTTTACTATCAAGAACTAAATAGTGATATTATAGTGCGAGGTGCCTATATACTGTTAGATTGATTTATTGGCGAATCACAAGTCTCTTTCCTCTCTTCGCCCCGCCATAGTTGGTTTTTACCCCTCATCTGTAAGTTCTCGTCTAGTTATTTGTATGTCTATGCAAAATATATAGTAATTCTAAAGAACTTTTCGGCAAGAACAATCACCATTATTGTGTATTGCACAGGTTACAAAAAAAATCGAGTGCTGATAACACGCGGTAGAAGCGAAACCTTGACAACCCAATCTCAACCAATGAAGAAACAAGGAGCCTTGAAAAAGGAGGTCATAATCAAAGCAGCCAATGAGCGCAGGCCTGCGCCATTTCCATTTTATATCTCAACCAATAGGAGCCTTGATAGGAGTTTTATGCTTCGCAGGTGCTGTATGCGTCATTTCCGTTTCATACGAATTCCTAATCACAACGGGGCTATAGAAGTTTCACTTCAAAAAAGTCAAGTATAGTTATATAGGTTTTACAATATAATAATCACATTTATTAGAAAAGTTCTATACATAATATACTACTGAAATTGATATAACAGATATAGAAAACAACTTATGATTATACCTTGACGATGGAAAAGATTAAGTTATTATATTTTTTATTGAAAAATCACATATTTGTTAGAATTAAAAAAAAACCTCTGTCTTTAATATTTTGATTTTAACATTATATTAAATGTACGCAACGGATTTTCATGCGGTTTCACCAATAGATAGAGTGATTCATGAGGAAAGTTTTTAGGTATATAATTTGTCAAGGTTTTCTGTAAATTGGTTGAAATATGTAAATAAAGGGAGCTGGCTGGCAAGCGAATTTAATTTAACAGATGGCGTTGGTTACAAAGGTTGTGTAATGGCGTGGCATTGTGTTTCGTTAGTCACAACAAAGTGTGGCCGTCCGGGTCTGCTAGTGAAACAATAAACAAGAAAAAAAATTGTCCGCAAGCGGTCGGAATCGTAGGTGAGACAAAAATATGAAATGAGATGGTTCAAATTTTTACAAGATATTATTATCGTTTATTGTTAAATTTTGCCGTCCCTTAAAAGTGCCTCCCGGGGCGGTCCGCTCCTGCCACCCCCACTACGCTACGCCCCTGACTGGTAGTTACTAGTAGGGGGTAAGATCTGGGGCCAGTAGCTAGAGTTGGGTCTTTTACGGAATTTAATGAAGCGATGATAATAGCCAACCCTATCCCCTACTTCGTTTATTGTTTCCATACATAAATTTACATCCGCGTGATCTTCACAATTCCCTCCAAAGAATGCTCCCAAGAATAAATTACTTTGAAAGAGTTGCATGCTTACGAAATGGTTCTATTTTTTTTTTTGTTTACACATAGAAACGCATTAATTTTTTAATTTCCTTTGAAAGCATAAACTAGAATTACTTAATGAAAGAATTACGATCGAAGAAATATATCAAACTTATATCGTAGTTTGTGTAGATCTCCCGGATTTAATAAACCTCATTGAATTTCGTATACCTATGAGAGCGTCTCGTTCCAAAATTCGGTTTAAATGTAACAATACCAGGGGGGTTACTCCCTATCTTCCACAGCTTTCGTACGGTTCAGAGTAAAGTTTCCGTGTCATATCACAGTTTACTGTGAAAACTGCACTCTGTATCTCTCCATCACGAATGGGTTTAGAAAAGCGTCGATTGGCGTCGGTATGGTTGACCATAAATAGACTTTCACACTCTACATAGAAATAATGTGGATTGTCTATGCGCCTAAAGTCTATGGTTTGCTAATTTGTTTGACTATGGTTCATATTTGACATTTTTGACAATCTTCGAGGAGCGTAAGCAAAGAGGCGGGAATTTGACCATTGTGTTTCGTGTTGTTTTTTTTATATGTCTGCTGCAATGAACGTAAGTTATATGATTATTTAGTACATTCATGTTTATTTTGTGTTTGTGTATATTGATAAATGTGTTTCGTGCGATAATTATTAGCATAAAAATAAAAAAGACATTATAACCTCCGAGTGCTTTAAGAATGGCGGTTCGTGTTTTACATATTTGTAAATTTCTCTTCACTCATCAAATAAACATAATTAATGTTGTTTTTATAGATATTTTATTGTTCAAATAATATGTTTAGGTATGTTTTTTACTGCGGTCAATTGTGCCATTTGAATTATTTATGTAAGAAACGTGATTATTATAGTATCCGGTTGACGGTGGCAAAACGATTGTAGAATGTATGGCGAGCGATATGAATTTTCGTTTTGCCACCGCCAGCGGAATACTATCATTGCCAACCGCATTTGCATGTTTTTATTCATTGCATTATTAGTTTTAAATTAATAATAATAATGTGTATTAATAATTCTTCTACAGAATAAAAGGGCTACGAGCTACATCATTGGGCGGGAACCAATTGAAGGGATAGTGGTGACATATGAGACGCTGCCTGTGCCGTGGGTATGTTTCAGACTATTATTTTATATTATATTTTAATATGGATGGTGAAACCCTGATAAAAAGTTCATTGCTTTTTTGCAGAATTAAATTGAAATGGAACTCCTCGAAGAAGATGAAGTGTTGTCCGCGATGCCTGGGCCGGTGCCGACAGAAGTTTTGCCCGTAACGCGTGGACCGTCCGGCGTCAAAAGAAAGGCCTCCGACCAAGAGCTTTGTAAGTACTTACAATTAAATATCTTAGGGTGAATGGGAATAATGTTATGAAAAAACTAACTAACCATCACGCCGTTTCAACGCAGGGATAGGCAGAGAGGTCGGACCGCCAAACAACTCGGCCTTCGCACACATTCATGCATCGTCTCATATATTCTCTTCTATTATTCTGACTCTTGACATGGCCCGTCTCAAGTATCTGATTCACTTGATCGTGCCATGTCTTCATTGGGCGTCCCCGACTTCTTCTACCATTCACATTTGTATCATATATTCTTCTTCCACCACTTTCTTAATTCATTCCTTCTACATGCCCAAACCATCTGAGGGTCCATTTCTTTTACTCATTACGCTTACATCAGCCTTGCATTCTTTGCGGATCTCTACATTTCTCATACGATCATACGTGGTGGGATCTCATTTCAACAGCATTCAGTCTGCTTTCATCCTTCCTCTGACAGTGCCATGCCTCACTGCCATACATCAGGATGGGTACCAGGACTCCATTGTGTACTGCTAGCTTTGCTTCTTTTGAGAGTTTTTTTATTAGCGCCAACAGCATTCAGTCCTCCATTAATATAGCTACTCGCATTTACCCTTCTTTCAATTTCTCTATCAGCCTTTCCATCTCTCGTGATGTTATGATATTATTTTTAATATTATTAATATTTTACTTTCAGGTAGTAAAACAGCCATGACGGAGAAGTTCCTCAATGAGGAGGAACTGAAAAATATCAATCTACAGGAAAAGAGCACCATCGAGAGGGAGAAGCTCCTGCTTGAGAAGGAGAAGCTCCTGCTCGAGAAGGAGAAGCTCCTGCACAAGGGAAGGACAGGCAGCCATACGCGCTTCTTCTGGTTCTATACATTATCCAATCATCCCTTATAATTCCATCGTATATAATTCACCTATGTAACTATACATTATCCAGTCATCCCTTTCATTATATTTTATATTCAGTAAATTACAAAGTTCACATTGGGATTCAAAGCTTTTCCTAGAAGCGTCGAGTCATAAATAAATTCCCAAGTTATTTGAAAACGACAAGAGATCTTTTAATTTATTATAACCTTTCCTACATTTATTCTATCAGTGACAACGATAGTTGTCTTGAATCGAGTCTGTGAACACGAGACCCTGCCGATTGAGCTAGCTGGGGAGACTTGTGAGTATAAACTTGGTTTTGTAAGTATTCAAACTGAACATTATGTTGTTGTTCATTATTAATTTGCCTATAAATCGGTAATCAGGCGGTTCGATACCGTAATTACGTAAAACTCAAGTGTAAGAAAGATAGAGCGTATGCTAAATGAGTTAGAACCAAAGAGTAGTAAGTATGTACGCAAAATTTCGACAGGCGACTTTTAACAGAGCTGTTGAAATGAAAGTGTAAGATATAATTTATTTATTTACTATTGTGACCATGAGGCTTTTACATTAAGTAATAATGTTTAAAAAAAATTACACAAGGGTTAGTAACAAACAATGGGATGAAGCAAAAATTCTTTGAAGGGTTTAAAGTCAAAAGCCTTCGTTATGACGGCGTTTTTTTCCTGGTGTTTTTGGGGTTGTGTCTTGAAGTACTTTCTTGAATTTTAGCAACACCGACGTGCCTTCATTGGCCCAAATTTCGGTGGGAGGGGAAGGACAGGCAGCCATACGCGCTTCTTCTGGTTCTATCCATTATCCAATCATCCCTTATAATTCTATCATATATAATTATAACGTATGTAATTCACCTATGTAATTATACATTATCCAATCATTCCTTTCATTATATTTTATATTCAGTAAATTACAAAGTTCACATTGGGATTCAAAGCTTTTCCTAGAAGCGTCGAGTCATAAATAAATTCCCAAGTTATTTGAAAACGACAAGAGATCTTTTAATTTATTATAACCTTTCCTACATTTATTCTATCAGTGACAACGATATGTTGTTGTTCATTATTAATTTGCCTATAAATCAGTAATCAGGTGGTTCGATACCTTAATTACATAAAACTCAAGTGTAAGAAAGATAGAGCGTATGCTAAATGAGTTAGAACCAAAGAGTAGTAAGTATGTACGCAAAATTTCGACAGGCGACTTTAACAGAGCTGTTGAAATGAAAGTGTAAGATATAATTTATTTATTTACTATTGTGACCATGAGGCTTTTACATTAAGTAATAATGTTTAAAAAAAATTACACACTGGTTAGTAGTACTCAATAATGTAGATGACAATTGTTAGGTACTGCTAATTAACGCTAATTTACTTACACCGCTTATAACTCAATACTTACTTATATTCGACTAGCTTGGGTGTCCTCAGTTCAGCTTTGATACGACTTGAATAACCACTGCTAGGTTGCAGTTAAAACAAAATACAGGAAAACACAAAAATATCGGGACAATGGTAAATAAAAGGGTTCTCTTCTGCTATTAGAAAAAGGTTATATTTTCAGAAAGGACTCTAGGCCAGGAAAAGCTTAAATCCCTGTGAGAATGGGAGAATTTCGTGAAATAAAAGTGTCAGAAAAACATCATCCGCACAGAGATTTGCATTAAAAACCTGGCAACAAAGTTACATAATTTACATAAATTCAGTGTATATAGCAATCGCAGAAACATAATGGAGTGGCCAGGCTAGTGTCTGGAACACAGGTAAACGCAACTCTTCATATAGCGCCGAGCATCGAGAGTGAGTCTGGGTGGCGCTAGTAACAGGGATCGCGGTCCTTAGCAATAAGGGCACGACTCACGGGAAGCGATAACATGAAAGGAAAAAAATAACAAAGCGATTAGAAAATTAAGGCATCCAAAACGATAGGCCGTTCTGTGGTCTGTAAGGCTACCGGACAATGACCAGGGAATAGCAATTATTAAAAAAAGGATTTTCTATAAAGATTTTTAAGAAAGAGGTCAATTAAAACTATTCATGTGAGTGTAGGAAGTAAACATGTATAGCAGATAATATAAGCTCAAATGCCAGAACCGAGGATGTGATTATTGAAGAAATAAGTATTGAATTGGATTAAAAAAAAAAGTGAACTTGGATATATGGTTAGAGGTACTTAAATTTGGCGATTGAGAGTCTCAACAAGCTCTCGTTGAGTTATCCGACCTTGCCTAAGGTTATCGTTGTGTTGATTGATAACATTAAGCACTTCTCTAAAATCATCTTCAATGATCACATCCTCTGGTTCTGGCATTCGGGCTTCAATGGCCATATTGTGAAGAACAGCACATGCATTGACTACCTTCCCTGCCATTTCTGGCGTATAATGTAGAACACGATGTTTTAGGAGACAGCGCCATCTTCCTTTTAAAATCCCAAAGCAGCGTTCTATGCAATTTCTGACTCTGCAATGCATTTTTGTAAAATGGTCCTCTGGTGATCCCGGTGCCGCGTTTAAAATGGGAGTCATCATGTATGGCCTAAGTGGGAATGCTGAGTCTCCTGAAATATTCAATTTATTTTAAAACATTTTTTTTTAAAACAAAAATAATTAAAAATTGCAAACTTTAACAA
Organism: Limnephilus lunatus; assembly: GCA_917563855.2. NCBI lineage: Eukaryota > Metazoa > Arthropoda > Insecta > Trichoptera > Limnephilidae > Limnephilus > Limnephilus lunatus. The sequence continues at coordinate 74,585,410 of OU830602.1, read as the reverse complement.
ATATTTATGTATTCATAAAAGAAATTTACCTAAAAGCCAGAAAGTCTCTCGGTTATTTGCTTCTTCCAAGTGTGGTTTTATGGCCATCATTTGACATATATGTGCATCGTGCGATGCACCTCCATACCTCGCATTTATCGCAATTATTTTTAACTTGGAATCGCAAATCTGTAGGGTGGAATAATAGTGTGATATATTATATGATCAGCTATTCTGTAAACATTTGAATAAAGGATATATTTATTTACCATGAGAGCATTCATCGAGTGGAAACCCTTTCGGTTGAAGTAGGCCTCTTCATGTACCTTTGGTTTAACAATGGCGACGTGCGTCCCGTCTACGCATCCAATTACTCCGGGAAAATTAAATTTTTCTATAAACCTGAAATATATACAATTTAAATGCTTAAAATAGATATTTTCAGAAGAAAACTTCTTCTCACAGGTTTTCACTTTGTGATGGCATTATTTATTTTATGAAAAGACAAACAGCTTTGTTTACATCATGCAAACGTGAATGGTAGAAGAAGTCGGGGATGCCCGAGGAAGGCATGGCACGATCAAGTGAATCAGATACTTGAGTCGGGCCATGTCAAAATTCAGTTGGCTGTTCATATAACTATTTTATTTTTTGTACACACATATTCTCTGAATGGCTATGCTTTTCATAAGATTAGTAAAAATACATATATGAAAAAATACATATGTTTTGGTTCGATTAGAATGAATATTGTATTTTATTAATACTGTCATTGCAATATGCATGTATCATACACCATTTTTTTTTTTTTTTAATAATTTTAAAAAGAAAGACAAACATTCCCGGGTTACGAATAACCCAACAATGTTTGAAAATCTCCTACTACCACCACAGAAAGCCGAAAATGTTGCTTGTGTTGTGATGGAGGACTTAGCCAGCGGAGGAATCGAACACGCGACGCTCGGGTGGGACCCAAGCGCTATGCCCACTCAACCACTGACCGGTCATTGCTATTGTTACTATGTGTTTGTTTATCAAGTATATATATATATATATATATATATCAGGTATATATTTTACCATTTCTCCTTTATTGTATGTGTTCTAAATGTGTAATCTTCTCTGTAATTATGTAAGACTTATGTTTTCCTCTATGTACAAATATAAAATATCACACCACATACATAATTTGTTATTGTAATTATTATTGTTCCTCCCTTCAACTTCGATAGATACGACATGCTATAAAATTAATATTAGGTACGAAAGACGGCAAAGGTAAAAGGGTTAGAACAAAAAGGCACTAAGTCGGTGGTGATATTGGTTTCCATTCAAATCTACATGAAAAAACCCTTGACTCTGTGCAGAAACGGGCTGTCCGTTTGAAAGATTCTCCTAACTTTACAAACGGATTGCAATCTTTAGAGCACAGGCGTCGGGTAGGAATCCTGTGCTATCCTTGTTCTACCAGCATTTTATTGGAAGATGCTCCGAGGAACTAGTGTCCTTGATCCTTTCGGCACCGGTGCATAGTCGGGAAATAAGCCAAAAGCGCACCCAACACGGTTGACATTTCAACAGAGATGAAATATTACATAAAATAATTACACATTAGCTAGCCCATCATCGGAATATGCCACAAAATATAATAAATCTGAACATACCCTTGTTTTATAGCATTCTTTTCTTGCTGCGTTATTGGGAACTTGACATGCCTATGCATGATTCGGTTTATAGCCGACACTATTTGACGCATGTGTCGGCTAACCGTTTGCTGCGAAATGCTGTTGTGGAAGTCGTTTCCTACAACTTTTTGGTACGACCCTGTACCTAGGAAAGACAGTGTTGTTAGAACCTGAAACATAAAAAAATATTTGTTCATATGAAGCAGATATTAAGGAATGTGCTGTTAGATTGGAGTTTGACATTGTAAGAAAAGATGATAAATTAAAAACTTTGTATTCACTTTTAGCTCCAAGGGCACTCCGGTTGTTCTCCTAGGTACAGGGATTAACGGCCTCAACTCGTCACACAACGCTTTAAAGAGGTCCTGCGACAGGCGGTAGTGAGCAATAAATAGTGATTCAGGAATGCTCATGGGGTTTGACAGATCCCTCAACTGTCTTCTTCGGGCTGCCTCTACCCTGTAATCGTCTTGGCGAAAAATTCGCAAAGCAAATTGTAGGCGGAAATAACCTTCCATTGTGGCTAAAATATAGCACATAAATTATGAATACCTTAGATTGCAACAGACCCGTACTTATTTGGTACATAATATGTAAATATTTACTCAACAAACTACTATTTACTAAGGGAGAGGTAAAAAATGCATACAAATTCCAACCCATTTTGTGCAAATAGTTGTCAGTTGTAGGAATTGCTAAAACGAAGTGTAGGTAATTACGATAATAATTACGAATAAGTGCCTAAAAGTACGGCGGTTTGGTACACATCTACCAACCCGGTATCATTTAATTCCAAATAAATCATATTACTTACCTTTTAAAACGAGATATTCGAATAAAATATGTATAATGTCTCGTTAGACGAAATGTCAACTTCATAAAATCATAACCCAACTTCTTAACCCAACAAAAGTTTCATAAAACGGAGGTCTCCCGATCCACTTTGGGAAACATGAAACTTATACGACTGAGTTCGATAGGGAGTACCAAAAATGACAAAAACCGGGCGTCGCTGTGGAATCTGTGACTTTCGGGTTTCCGACTGATAGAGAGTACCAAGTTTGGCGAAACTGACAAACATCTGTCAAAATACGGGTGTGAAACGTAGCGGTTGGCGGTTACGAGAGATAGAGAGTACATAGAGAGTACACTCAGTTACATACAAGTTGCTAATAGATTAAAAATATTATTTTTATAATAATTATTGTAATAACCTAGATATTAGTGTAAAAGGTTAAGAGGTATAAATGGCACATAGCTGTCGACAGCGCAGAGATGGACTAAAATAAATATTGGAACCTCAAGGTCGAGACCCAGAATCATTCCTACCGCCAGATAAATAAGCCATCTGAAGTCATTATAATATCACCAATGAAATCCAATGTGTTTTGTTGACTCCAGAGTTTTTTTTAAAGAATTTGTGAGACAAACTCGGAGTTAAAACAATTACTAATGCCATGGCAGAAATTTTTAATAAATTCTGATATGTTCGGTAAAGTGCATCGAAGCTGCAACTCAACGGATTTAGTAACTTTATCTACTGGATAAAACCGAATGGTTCTCGATAAAAAATACATCGGAGAGATCAGCAGCTGAAAAATTCTTTCCAACGAAGAATCGTTCTTTACGTAAAATACTGTCTGTTGATAATATTTGGTAGAGTTTGTATCTTGTAGAATAATATATATATATGTTGGACCAACAAAAAAAAATTCCTCGTTAGCCCCTAGGGATATTTTTTAGCTTTTGGGACTCAACTCATACAGGTCTCATAGACAATCGTTATGTCTTGCTTACTTTCATGGTGAGAAATACGATCTACACGGTGTTTAGATCGTATTTCTTTAAGAGAAAACACCACACTTTATATTAAAATCTAAAAGTTAACCACAAAAATAATTAAAACGTACACCTTTATGTCAAAGTCAAAGTTTCCGACCGCGATTTGAAAAACATTTATGAAACTTTATGAATTTTTTATTAAATATTTTTTCATGAAACGACAAAAAAATGTTTATAATACATTTGTCTAATAAAATATGTATATGATTTTTTTTCTTCTTATCAGTAATTTTAGTTATAAAACAACGAAAGGTGAGCCATTTTCAAAACTTTTTAAGTATGTATTAAAAAAAATTATATTTCAAAAATTATAAATTTATTTAGAATTTTAAAAAAATATTAGCGATAATATAAAAACAATATTTACCACCATTGAAAAACAGTTTTTTTTTGTTTTCGGATATATTCAGAAATATTCAATTTATTTGGATTTTATTGCAAAGCGGAAATATTTTGACCTTCTGACCAAATATGTCCGAGGCCTGATGGGTTAACTTGTCACATGCATGCGCATACAATCATTAAATTAATTCAAATTGATTTGGATTAATTTTTGTCAACCAAAATTACTTCAATTGGACTGAAATGTATTACGTTATTAATTTGCCTAATTTATGAATAAATTACAAGCACCAATTATTCGAAATGGACGCAAACGGTGCAATAAATCGTACTTACAGTGCTACACCTATAAGTTGGCGTTGGTGTACATATTATGAACTAACGCTATATCTTTAGATTTTAATCTGACAACGGCACCTACCATCCTTATGTCATAGATGACAGCGCCCTTCTTATACGTATAGCACTGTATGAGACACTTGATTTAAAAAAAAAGCGGATTTCCAATTTCGTAATTTCCTTTACAAAATTTGTTGGTTTGGATCGAAAATATTCATTTTTAGTGAACAGCAAAAATATAATATTCATACATTTTATGACATACTAGCTTACATTTTTTTACATTAGCTCCATAAGAGAAGCTGTGTGGAGGGTTTAATAAGGAAAGGAAGGAGAAGAAGTTCTGGGAAGAAAAGACGTATGAGGGGTGGGTAGGAATCTGGTGTCCAGGAGTGATGGACTTACGAATACATCCCTCCTACTACGGTGCGAGGAAATGGGTAGAGGGGTTTTGGCTTGAAAGGTGAGAAGACCTCCATCAACCAGTCTCTCTCGATCCGGCCAGCCACGCTGGTATGTGGGCAGTCGCATTCGACGTCAAGACCTCAACAAATCTCACCCCATGTACCCGGGCACCCCTAGTAAGTCATCAAACGTAGCAAACGTCTTATGGTTTATTTCATTAAAAGCCCCTCTTTTCAGCACCACCAAAAATGACACAGGCCCCTATGATAGATATTTTTCCTCACGGCCTCCTTTATGGAGTTAATGAAAAAATGTATAACATAACAGACTTTTTTTAAAAATTTATTTTTAAAACAGCAATAATAATATTTTAAATGATAATGCATTTTTATAGCTACTTTTATGTGAATACCGTACAAGAGTCTTAATATGTTATGAGGCTGAAGGTAGTGGGAAGGGGAACGAGATGGGAAGAGGAAGGTGAGGAAGAACCTGGCTATTCAAAGCATTTAGCCAAAGCCAGCAGTGCTTGATGACTAGATCTGCAAGGTTATTATTATTAACAACGAATTATCAGCAAAGTTAAATTTTTTTTAATCTGAGAATTTTGGCTGTCCGCATAATAAAATACATTAAACAGCTGATGTTTACTATCCCGCTGGTGACAGTATTTTTTTTAAATTTCACCAAAAAAAAATCCAATCACTGGATTTACTCGAAATGAAAATTAAAATCAAAAATGTTCATCATCTTCTTCCCCTTGTCTTATTCGGGTCGGGGACCCATTGCATCGACAAGGCTCTTCCATACGTCCCTGTCTTGTGCTGATTGTTCGGCTTCCATCCATGGCAGTCCCATCCTTTCCTTATACAGTTTCTTGAGTTGCCTCGCCCAACTGTGTCTGCGGCGGCCCACTGGACGTCTTCCCTCTGGAATCGCATTCAGTTTCTTCCTCGGAATTCAGCCATCAGACATTCTTAGTACATGCCCAATCCACCTCAGTTGCGATTTTTCTATGAAGAGTAGCAGTGGTTTAATGTTTAGATCATCTCGGATCGTTGAGTTTCGTATAGTGAGGTAGATGAATCCATTAAAAGTTCACATACATATAACCTTCCTAGTTGGACAGGCAAAACTTCCAAATATGTAATTTATACTCTCTTTTGTATTTATGTGTAATAAATAAATATGTGGATTTTTTTTGTTAATCTTCTAATTGTATTATTCTTTACGTTTTAAGTGTTTACATACAAAAGTTTGTATTTATTGTAAAATTATACCAATGTATGCACCAAAAAATTATTAATAAAGAAATAAAAAAAGTTATACTGCAAAATCGACTGCGAATGTGATGTAGGTTCACCAGTTTTCCGCTTGTACTGCGAGCTTACAGAAACCGTGTATAAATGTTAAAAACTTATGTCAAAGCATGAAACGATTTGTGATTGTTGGTCAAAATAAAATAAATAAATCGGTGAAATCTACGTGTATATTTAATGTACGTGTGACCTGTCATATAGAAATTCTTTATTTTAAAATTCGTCTGAACCATTTTGCAGACATCGCCAGCGCGGCCTGTTGCGCAGGACCGCAGGACATACAGCTTGCAGCGGAACGAATATGGTATTCGTATCTCCCTCTAAAATTGCCCAAACGCCAGAGACCGTCTTTTGATAAAATGTGAGTTTTCGCCCTCTGGTAATATAGCCTAAACCAATCGGCATGAAAATGATTAACTGCTTTCCAAAAAGCAGGGCAGCTTTCCGGTTGATCTGCAAACCGCAATTTTACTCTGGACGTATTCTTCTATAAAAGCCATCATTTCCTCCCAAGACAAGAATGAATATGACATTAAATTATATTAGAGGCCTGCGGCATATTCGGAAAAAATCCTATTTCGATTTGTCCAGTTCCACCCCTGATCTAAGACATCTGAGTTAACTTTCTCGTGTTGTGCCGTTTATGTATAAATAAAAACCGATTTTCTCGGAAAAGTTTTAAACAACATGAAGTGTAATTTTGTGAGACTTCGACAGCAAACTTAGTTGATGGTCTTGCCATGGAACTGCGAATCCAACAAATTATTCAAGCCTTCATGGTTCTTCTTCAGCTTGTTAGGAGTTAGGAAGTTGGCAGACAGGCTGACTAGTCAATTTTATAAGACAGGTAGATGAACCCATTAAAAGTTCAAACATATTGTGTTCTAACACAAAATAATTCAACATTCTGATCTTTAAATTAAACGCTTTACGATGAAGATTAAATTCTTCTCTCTCAAATTGTATCACGCTTGACCGTAATGGATCTTACCCTGTTCTCTTGTTTCTCGTAATATTTAATATATTTATTTTACATTAAATTACACCGCTCCGCAGGTTTTTGCTGCTAGGCCCTGATTCCGCTTCGCCCAGTTTGAGTGTTGGTGACCATTTTACAAATCCGATAGGAACTGGTTCCAAAAATAGCCGGTTCCTCGGATCCACTGGGATCCAGTGACAAATAGTCATACATAGACGTGGTATTATTATTCACAACAGCAAGTTACAATAATAATCATATTATCACCAATCTCTGCGTATCCGGAGAGTTTAATGAAAGTACAAATCCAATAGTACTTATGCCTGCCAGACGACGATCCTCACACTTGCTGTTAACGTAAGTGGCACCATATTTTAGCATTGTTTTAATTCGGTTATATGACAAAAGTTTTGTTTAAAACTTCAAGCACAAAAACGATTTTGCGTAAGGCGCAGCGTCATCAATACATTGTCTAGTTTTTATACTGAACGTTTGTTGATGGCGTTCAAACAACGCAATTTTAATGATTTTTGGAGGGTCCTAACTCCTTTAAAAAGTAACTTAAAAAAAGCTAAACGTGCCGACACGCTAGTCGTCGATATCTTTATTATATTAAAAAAAATTGCAGTTGTGTCAAAATCCAGACTGCAATCAGGAAGTATGGAAAAAACGTCGCCCTTTTAAGCTTGTCAGCTTATTTCAATTTGATAGAAAGCTGAAAAAACGAAATGGCGCTGGATGACCTTTTGAAGACAATGTTACATTTGAATTCCTGTGAAACAACTGGCCCTAAGTTTTATTTTTGTAAGGGGCTAAGAATTTCAGCTAGGTAATATTATTATTTTGAGGTCTGAGGCCTTTTCAGGCCTAACAGAGATAATAATTTGATAATAATAATGTTTGCAGCGAAGGGGGTTGATTTATTGGGTTGTTCGTTTATGTCCTCAGGGTATTTGTCTTTGTTTAGAGTTATAAAAGGAAATGCACGAAACTTGTTATAACCCCTACGTAAAATTTTATCTGCTGATTACTCTGTATTATTATTATACTGTACAATTATGAAGAGAAATATGAATAAGGTTAAGTGCGAACTGAATCTCGATTGGTTAGCACCGTTCAATTTACATGCCTGGAATAAAAATTAACATTTGGGAATAACCAGACAAAACCGGAAATATGTCATTTTTAAATCAAATTTTAGACGTATTGACTGTTTTGCACAAAAAATATAAATTGATTTCAAAAGACGGTTTTTTTTATCTAGAAAAGCTTTGTTTTAAATTTTGAGAAAACATGTTTAATTTTAGTACAATAAGGTTTTACCGTAGGTCGTTGGCAGATTTGTTAAATTTTGAAACAAAATTTTGTATTATACAACACACATTTCAAATCATATAATCATGCAATAAAATAAATAAATAAATAATTTGCGAAAGATACTTTTAAGAGTTTAATAAAATCATACAAAAATATCCGCGCCCTTTGTTTTGTGACGAAAATACTTTAGTTTTCTATTTATTTACGGTCTTACAAACTAATTTAAAAAAAAGTTCTAATTTTGCTTCACTCCTGGATGGATTCCTGCCCATCACTCATACCTTTTTCTTTCCTAGTGCTTCCTCCCCTTCCATTCCAAGAAATACCCGCCACACAGCATCCCCAAAAATGATATTGACCCTCAGGGCAATTACTTTCCTCAAGGCCTCCTATGTGGAGCTATTGTTAAAAACCTAAATCAGATGTTTTTAGGAATATGTCTGTCCACTGTAAAGCTTTCGTACTTATTATTATTCATTTTCACATATAGATGCTATTTATGGACAAAAAGTAACAATAATCCAGATAAGAGGGCCGTCCTACTGTCATGTTGTTCGTGTCCTTACTGTCGTGTCCTTACTGTCGTGTCCTTACTGTCGTGTCCTTACTGTCGTGTCCTTACTGTCGTGTCCTTACTGTCGTGTCCTTACTGTCGTGTCCTTACTGTCGTGTCCTTACTGTCGTGTCCTTACTGTCGTGTCCTTACTGTCGTGTCCTTACTGTCGTGTCCTTACTGTCGTGTCCTTACTGTCGTGTCCTTACTGTCGTGTCCTTACTGTCGTGTCCTTACTGTCGTGTCCTTACTGTCGTGTCCTTACTGTCGTGTCCTTACTGTCGTGTCCTTACTGTCGTGTCCTTACTGTCGTGTCCTTACTGTCGTGTCCTTACTGTCGTGTCCTTACTGTCGTGTCCTTACTGTCGTGTCCTTACTGTCGTGTCCTTACTGTCGTGTCCTTACTGTCGTGTCCTTACTGTCGTGTCCTTACTGTCGTGTCCTTACTGTCGTGTCCTTACTGTCGTGTCCTTACTGTCGTGTCCTTACTGTCGTGTCCTTACTGTCGTGTCCTTACTGTCGTGTCCTTACTGTCGTGTCCTTACTGTCGTGTCCTTACTGTCGTGTCCTTACTGTCGTGTCCTTACTGTCGTGTCCTTACTGTCGTGTCCTTACTGTCGTGTCCTTACTGTCGTGTCCTTACTGTCGTGTCCTTACTGTCGTGTCCTTACTGTCGTGTCCTTACTGTCGTGTCCTTACTGTCGTGTCCTTACTGTCGTGTCCTTACTGTCGTGTCCTTACTGTCGTGTCCTTACTGTCGTGTCCTTACTGTCGTGTCCTTACTGTCGTGTCCTTACTGTCGTGTCCTTACTGTCGTGTCCTTACTGTCGTGTCCTTACTGTCGTGTCCTTACTGTCGTGTCCTTACTGTCGTAAAGGGACTTTGAAAATCTAATATTTGTTTTGAAGCTCCCTATTTGACATAACATTTTTACAATTTGACTAAAATCAAAAATACTAATTTCGGTTGTGTCTCTGTCCTGCGCAACTCTGGTTCAATTAACTCGACAACTCGGATTTGCCAAATCCAAAAACTGTGTCTTTTTAAAAATTGGTTGAAAGTGTTTGTTTGAAGAATTCGGTGATCGATAAAGTACCTACCAATAATAAAAATATTTTAATTTCCATTTTAAAAATTTACTACTGATTTGTCGACAATTAATACTATCCCGTGATTTTCACGGGTCTAAGCTGGTATAGTACTAATAATAATACTAATATGCGTACAGTTTTCTGTTCTTATATTTTTTTGACAAACCGAGAGGGGATTTTTTTAAACATTAGCCCAAATAATAGGAATAATTAATAATTCCCATCCACCTTTGTCACCTTTGAGGATATTGTGTGGTCGGCCTTTTTAGAAAAGGAAGGGTAATAAGTTCTGGGAAAGAAAAAGGTACGAGAGGTGGGTAGAATTCTGGGGTCAGTGTGTCCAGGAGCAACGAATGTATAAATCCAACCCTCCCACTCGGTTACAAGACGATGTTCCGAAAGAGCCATGTTGGAGAGATAAAAAGACCTCCCTCAACCAGCCTCTCCCGATTCGGCCATGCAGTTGCTAAGACCCGGACAAACTTCACTCCATAAACCCGGGCACACCTGCTAAGTCACGGAAGGTCGAGAATCACTCGGAGTAACCTGTGGCGGAGGTGTTGGATATCCAATAAATGATTCCCGGAGTGGTGATACCCATACTCTCCTCCCAAATTGACAATATTTAAGTATTTTTTATTAAAAGAAACATTTTTATATTCCTCTGATCCTCAAATATTAAAATAAAATTAGAACATTCATATCTGTACATCAATCAAAAACGTATTCGGACAGTTTTTTTTTTAATATTGATTTAAAGATAAATATAAAGATTATATTATGTCAAAACAATGATGGTTAACATATACAGACATATTATATTATTGTTTTCACATATATTTTGGACATATATAATTTCTTTTTCTACCTCAGACGTTATCATCAGATCCCCTAATGTTAGAATATTTTTGTTTACTTTGCAGATTTGTCCTTCACAAACCTTCAAAATATATGGAAGAGATAAAAGGCCCGAAAATAACCTACCCGTGGCTGTCAAACGCAAATGCCCTGAGATTCCGACAGTGAATCTGTACTGCCTACTTGTGCCTTCCATCTCTGGGGAATACGCTGCCTAACAGGGTTGTTTCCGCGAGCTAAGAATTTCAGAAGATACCCTCGTAGAAAGATTCAGTTTAATTTAGTGAAAAATTAAGTCGTGCCATAAATTTGGGATAAATAAGTCAGATGCATTGTAACGTCAGTAAATAACAAAGGTAACTAATTAAATAACCATCACTCTGTTTCTCCGCAGAGAGGACGAACAACCAAATAACTCGGTCTTGGAACACGCTCCTTACCTCATTAATATGCGTACACCGTCGCATACATAGGTACTCTTCTATTATTCTGACTCTTGACATGGCCCAGCTCAAGTATCTGGTTCACTTGAACGTGCCGTGTCTTCAAAATACATTCCTCAGGCGTCCCCAACTTCTTCTACCATTCTCATTTTTGTAATATATTATTCTCCTAACACTCCTTTCTTCGTTCTTTTGCTCTAAATGTCTCTTTTTTAATCTTACTCATTACTTCGCGGATCTTCAGATTTCTCGCACAATCATACATTCATGGTTTTGCTACATATAAACCTCACGGACCTTATTTCTACAGCATTCAGTATATTTTAATCCTTTCTCTGCCAGTTCAATGCTTCATTGCCATACGTCAGGGTAAAGTACCAGCACTCCATTGTGGACTTGTGACGTTGTGTGTATCGCTTCTTTCAACATCTTTTTTGTTAGCACCAATCGCGTTCAGACCTCCATCAATGGAGTTACATGAATTAACACCTTTTTCAATACCTCTAGCCTTACCATCTCTCGTAATCTTACTTCCCAAGTAAACAAACTCATTCACCGGCTCCATGTATTCACCGTTCACTAATTAATATATAATTGATTACATAAAGTCATTAATTTTCACTGTTATGCTGACTGCATACCATCTACAGTTAAATAATCAAAATGGTGTATGTAATCAAGGTTTATAATTCACCTTGTATCTGTGTCTATCCCGTCTTACAATAGATTGATTCTGCCATAGGCAAATGGCATCAGAAACAGACCGGAAGAGAAGCGGTCCCTGGTGGTGTTAGACGCAAGCCCTGACACTTGTAGTTAAAGCAACAACACTAAAAGGAAGGCTAAGGGTTGGTGGAACCCGAAATAACTGAAGGTAATCTTAGAAACCGTTGCCTATCTCAGTGGGAGTTCAATAGGGTATTAAAAAAAAAAAAAATCCTTCCGTCGGATACAAACTACCTAGAAATTCAACTGAGTCTCAATGAAATCAGAAAATATTGCCTCTAATCGTCTAATGAGTGTACCTAATGAATGTTTTTTCAGCTCGAAAATTCTATAGATATATATATATATATATATTTTTTTTTACAGTGAATACCGCACAAGAATCTCAACTGCTCCCGTCTGGAGCCAGTGAGACTATGGCATCCCCAATTGGCGTATGTTGTGAGGCTGAAGGTAGCGGGGAGGGGAAGGAGGTGGGAAAGAGGAAGGTTGGGAAGTACCTGGCTATTCAGATCTGGTCACCAAACACGGCTTAAGCCATTTTCAAGCAACGTTTCAATTCTAAATGGTGGTCTTACACCAGGGCGATACTAATAGTATCTTCCACTCTGGAACGTGCCGCAAATATACTATATATTATTTTAAATGAATTAATTGTGAAATAACACAAATTAATCAAATAAAATTTATTTGCGCACGCCGGGTTCGAACCCGCGACCTCCGGATTGTGAGTCAAGAGTCTTAGCCACTGGACTACGGAGGTCGAATAAATCCTGTGATAGTCTTTCCATGTTGGTTGGTATAGGTATATTTCTACTAAGTCTGAATTTCATCACAAAGAATTCAAGAAATGCCTTATGGACGTGTTTCGTGATCCAAATATTCAATCAATATAAAATTGTGGTTACGAAATTCAAGTGGGATGGATATCTACAATACCATAACAGTGTAAGTGAGACGGGACGTTGGGTTATTGGGCTAAATGGAACATTTGTTTCCATTCATATTTGTTTGGAAGGCACTTGTAGTTTTCTTCTTTATTCTATGGCACCAGCGATTAGCGACCTAGTAACGAGATATAATTCTGTGATTTATTAAAACTTCAGGCACTAACAATGCCCAATAATCCGTTTCTAGAGACATACATACAGACCAAATCCAATTTGAATAGCTCAAATTATGAACGCGACTCATTATTCATAACGGAAAAATTTGCGATAATTTGAGGGGACGAGGAAGTAGAGTAGGATAGCGTCTGACGACCAGTCTTCCCCACGTCTTTATCAGTTATAATTACTTGGTTCGAAAGCATCTCGAATCATTATTTTTACCGATAACGTAATGGGTAAGAAATAATATTTGTTTTCACCAGTTTGAGCAATAATAAATATCTTCCCTCCCTCCTTTCCAAGATACCAAAAAACTATTACTTCCCAAAGCTCTTTTCTTAGTCTACTACATAATATCAATAAATTCCCCTAATTATGCCTACCCAGTAAACACACAGAAGCTCTTGTGAGGTGTCACCTAAAAAGTCTACCGTATTGCTGTCGTTCTTTAGAAATGCCGATCAATATAAAGGGTCAAGTACAGTCATTCTTCAAGGTCTGTGTTCTTTAAAAATCCTTATTGACAAGAAAATAGTGAAATTTATTCAGCGGTGACTAAACTTAAAAAAAGGCTCACACAATTTGGTAACCGGCTCGAAGGACCACATTTACCCCAGGTAAACAATATTGCTGAATAATAAATAGCCTTGCTTGCGAAATTTTTCAGGCCAAGAAAATGGTTTAAATCAAAATTGTGCCTTCTAAGAATTCCCAGAATATTTCACAGCAAGTTAGGGCTTACCCATGATGTACTAGGTACTAATATTTTAACCGATAACCTGTAAGGTAGGTACGAATATTTCAATTTACTTGTGTTTTTTATGAGTTTGCCCCACAAAACCTTCGATATTTCTGAAAAATCTCACAATTCTGATAAATTATGACGGTACATAATGGAAAATTCTTTACACACTCCACATTTCAAGGCCCCGAAAGATTGAAGAACCCGTATTACGTAAATATGACCAGATTTTATATTTTATACTGCTTACTGCTTTAAATCTCTCCCAGAAGACGAGTTGCTCGGTGGAAAGGTCTTATCGGGGATTTGGGGAGAGTGCTTGGCCTGAGGGCTTAAACAATGGACGAAATTTAGATGATCCCTGTCATATTCTCTCTTCTGGCATAGTTTTCATTTGTTGTTTATATTTTCCAACAAAAATAAATGTTTTGAAAGAAACAACAACAGCGAAATTTGGGTTTTCCGCACTAACTTGTTGTTTAGTATCTCTTTTTGGTGGAACGGAGAAGATTTAGACAAGGCGCAAAATTTAAGCAAATTAGTTTCGGTGGGTAGATATGTATACATCAAGGACGGGTTGTTTCATAGAATTGAAATAATTCATCAAATTGGGCATTTGATGAATTGTTCGAATTATGTTGAATAATTCATCACATTTGCGCCCTTGAGGTGATTTTCACAAAAACGGTGCTATATAAATCGTCCAAATATACGGTGCTCCAGATTTTATGTCCGGGTTAAATCTATCCCAAATGAAAGACTAAACCCTTCCACACACTTTTCCATAAATGATTATCTAGTAAATCCACGCAATGTAAGTGCACTATATAAGTACAATAAATACAAAACAATACAAGAACAATACGTCAATCCACCAGAAACATAATGGGAAAATATTTCACCGACTCCAGATATTTTCATATCAGAGGGTTCTTTCGTAATCCTACTGTATTTAAAATGACTGACTTTTGCATTTTTATATATAAATTCTTTGACAAATCTAATACGCCTAAATTTTGAATGAGAGAGCTAGGTATAATGCCAGAAGCCGAAATAACAAATGGTAATATTTTTATTTTCTGAGAATGCCAAATTCTTTTAATCTCATTTCCTAAGTCTGTATATTTTCTAATTTTTTCAGAAACAGTTTTCTGAATATTACAAGAATTTGGAATAGCGACATCAATGATATAAATTATTTTTTAATTTTGTCATGTAAGACTATATCGGGTCTATTGTGATTAATTGTTTTGTCTGTTAGAATAGTATTATCATAATAAATTTTATAAAATTAATTTTCTAAAAATGAATTTGGTTCATATTCATAATATGGCACATTACGGCAGTCAATCAAGTTATGTTTACTAACCAAACTTTGGTGAATTATTTTAAAAACTTGATTGTGCCTAAATGTATACTCGGACGGCGCTAATACAGAACATCCCGATATAATATGTTCTATAGTTTCCGGAAAAGCCAAACATTTTCTACATAAATCATCAATTTGATTTGTTTCTTTGATGATATGCTTCCTATAATTTTTAGTATTAATGACTCTATCTTGAATGGCAAGCATAAATCCTTCTATTTCTACACCCAACTTTCCAATACTCAACCATTTGTTTGACGAAATTTTGTCAGCATATGTTTGGTTGAGATAGTTGAAGTATTTTGCGTGAAGAATTTTATTTGACCAGGAATCTAATAATTCCTGGTTGGTATTTATAAGAATGCTGGCATTCTCGTCGTATAAGTTTAATGGCGAAATATTTCTATTATTATTATTATTAATTCCAAGTTAACTTTAAAGTTATATGAAGGACCTATTCAAGTTCTGTTATTATTTCAGACTATTAGTCATTATTAAATATTGGTCGATTATTTTAAAATTACAAAACATGAACAGAACGAAAGGAGAAAAATTAACTTTGAAATATGATGAATTGTTCAAATTCTGTTGATATAATTTTCTGATGACTATGACATCAAATTTTCGAGCCTATGAAAGCCCCATTCAAGTTCTGTTACTATCTAAATATGTAGATACTGTGAAAAAATGGGCTCATGATCTAATAATAACAGAACTTTAATTG
This sequence comes from Limnephilus lunatus, assembly GCA_917563855.2. Taxonomy (NCBI): domain Eukaryota; kingdom Metazoa; phylum Arthropoda; class Insecta; order Trichoptera; family Limnephilidae; genus Limnephilus; species Limnephilus lunatus. The sequence continues at coordinate 74,569,588 of OU830602.1, read as the reverse complement.
AACTTTTACAGAACTTGAATTTTATCATTGAGGATGAATAGTTCAAATTCTGTGGAAAACCCTTTGAATGATGAATATATTTTTTAATATTTAATTAAATGAAGACAATGTTAGCGAAACTCAATCGAAAAACTGGAGACAGAAAAATCAGAAAAAGACATTGGTTCCACTGGGACTCGAACCCAGGGCTCCTTGCTGACATGGCAAGAGCTCTACCAACTGAGCTATGGAACCCATTTCCAATTCGGTCCTTTTAACTGTATCATATTTCGACTATGAACTACCAACATTATCTTCATTTTCTTAACGCACATATTATTGGCTGCAAAAAAAAAGAAAAAAGGAGGTAGCGCAGCACGGCATAAAAACCCAAAAATAAATCGCGGTAATACTTTTGACCGCCAAATCTCAAACCAAATAACGCCAAATTCAAAGTAGATAGCTTATAATATATGGACAATCTGTCAATTGAAAAAAATCTATTAACTCATTAAAAAACGTAGATCGGCAATGCCAAATTGAAATATTAAAGATCCCATGGAAACATGTTTTTGAGCTGGAATCGAACATGCAACCTTTCGACAAAATAGGCATCAACTGATGGATTACCACACTACGTAATAAGACATTATTACTGTCGCATGTCGTATGGAAAATTAAAAATTATGTATTTTCAAGAAATTTCAAAATTAAGTAATTTTTTTTCGTGGAAAATGTTCCTAGTAAAATAACATTAAAATAAAGGAGCCTGCATATTTTTTCTGCGTTCCCTAAGTGAGAGTGATTTACAGTGATAAGACATTATATGACCAAAAATTTTACATTTAAATAAGAACTTAACAAGATATAAACATTTTTCGATGACATAATTATTTTACGGTGATAAGACACTATATATTTTTTTCTTAGTGTTAATTAAGTTGTTAAGTAAGTAATTGTATTGATTTTAACTATTGTTTGTTTTGAGTTGTATAATTATTAGAGGTAGGTTTGAATATGTGTAACGTTGTTTTTGGGATGTTAAGGTGTTATATGTAGTACCTGGAAGGGAATGGCCGAAACAGATGTCGATGAGGCTCGCTACCCATCACATCGCCAACCCTTTGGTAGCGCAAAGAGGAGGACGGAACGTGAACAATGTCGAATTGGTACATGGAATATCAGAGGAGGAATGGAAAGAAAGATGAACGAATTATGCGATGCAATGGATAGTAAATTTTTGGATATACTTTGTGTGACAGAGAGTATGAAAAAGGAGAGCGGTACAATGCAGCATAATGATAAGTTCGTCATCTGGTCTGGGAGACCGGATACGGAGAGGGCTTGTCAGGGTGTTGCAGCGCTACTGTCTCCCAGAATGGTTGAATGTATGTTGCAGTATGAATGTGTAAGTTCGAGAATAATGTGGATCCGATTTAAAATTGGGTTGACAAGGGTGTTTCTTGTTATCGGCTATGCTCCTGTTAATTCTGAAAGCGACGAAGTGAAAGATGATTTTTGGACTGGTGTGAATGACGTAATGAGATTAAAAAAATTGAATGAAAGGATTATAATGGCGGGCGATTTGAATGGGTGGGTGGGAATTAGACGTGATGGATTTGATTCAGCCTTAGGTAAGTTTGGGGATAAAAGAACGAATGACAATGGGAATAGAATACTTGAAGTATGTTTAGAGTGGAACCTGTTTGTATCGAATACCTTCTTCGATCATAAAGGTATCCATCAATATACGTGGGAAAGAGGAAATGAAAGATCATTAATCGATTTTGTGGTAATTGACTCTAGGTTGAGAGCCGTTACTGAGGACACAAGAGTTTTCAGAGGGGCTGAGGTTGAAACTGACCACTTTCTGGTGGTGTCAAGAGTAAACCTCTTTCGCGGATGGCGCTCTAAAGTGAAAAAGGTATCAACTCCTACCAGAGTCAAAGTAGAAAAACTGCAAAACGCTAATGTCAGAAGTGAGTATGAGAAGCGTGCAGAGACGAGATTGAATGAGAAGGAAATGGATGGTCTAAGCATTGATGAAGCATGGAACCACATAAAGTTTAGTCTTTGTGAATCTGCTAGAGATGTGTGTGGAATAAGTACGCAAGGTAGGAAGAAAGGTGACGCATGGTGGGATGACGAGATTAAAGCACTGGTCTCAGAGAAGAAGAAAGCATGGTTATGTCTGATAGCGGCTGGCAGTGCTTCTAGCGAAGAGAGAGATAGAGCGAAAGAAGTATATAAGGGATGCAAGAAAAGAGTAAGTGTTGGAGTGAAAGTACGAAAGAAACGTCTGGAAGAGGAAGAGGGAATAAAAATGACAAAAAACTTCCAAGAAAACATTAAACTGTTTTGGAAGGAGGTCAAAAAGTCCCGGAGCGGTCCAGAAAATGGGAGCCTAAAAGTGATAAAATCGAAAGATGGAAGAATGTTGACGAATGAGGAAGAAATAAATGAGAGATGGATGAAATATTTTGAGGAAGTCTTCGAAAGCAACCCGAGTGATAGTGAGGCCAGCGGCGAATCGGGTATGAACGATGACGGAGTGAATGTTATCAAAATCAGCATGGATGAAATTAAAAATTCGATAAAATGCATGAAGAATGGTAAGGCTGTAGGTTTCGACAATATTGCGGCCGAATACTTTAAAGGAGATAGCCATATTATTCTCACATGGTTGTGCAAACTTTTTAACCAGTGTTTAGAGGAGGGTTACACGCCATTAGATTGGTGAAGGGCTGTAATCATGCCATTATACAAAGGTAAAGGGTCACGTATGGAATGTGGGAATCATAGAGCTATTAGCCTGCTAAGTTCAGTCGGCAAGTTGTACGGAAGAATATTGATTGAAAGGGTAAGAATGGAAACAAAGGATAAAATATGGGATGTGCAAGGTGCCTTTATGAGTGGAAGGGGATGCATGGACCAGATTTTCTCCTTGCGTATGCTCACTGAGAAGTTTCTGGCAAAAAACCAAAAACTTTTTTGTGCCTTTGTAGATCTACAAAAAGCATACGACCGAGTCGACAGGAAAAAGCTATGGAAGGTGTTGTCCAAGTATGGAGTGAATACAAATCTCATACAGGCAATTGCGTCTCTGTACGAGGGAAGCGTTGCATGTGTTAGGGTGAACGGTGGTTTTACGGGGTGGTTTGACATCACAAAAGGTGTTAAGCAAGGCTGCGTAATGTCACCATGGTTATTCAATTTATACATGGATAATTGTATGCAAGAATTGAAAGAGATGGGATTGGGCGCGAATTTGAGTGATCTGAAAATATGTTGCCTGTTGTATGCTGATGATGCGGTGCTGATTTCTAACACTATGGAAGATCTACAGTCTCTCGTGTCTAGGATGAACGAAGTGTGTATGCAAAATGAGTTAATGATGAATGTAAGTAAGTCTAAAGTCATGGTATTTGAAAGGGAGAGTACGAAAACAGTGTGCAATATAGTTGTGAATGATGAATACTTGGAGCAGGTGGATGAGTTTGTGTACCTGGGTAGTATGTTTACGAGAGATGGGAAGGCTGATAGAGATATTGAAAGAAGAGTAAATGCAGGTAACTCCATTAATGGAGGACTGAATGCCGTTGGCGCTAATAAAACACTGTCAAAAGACGCGAAGCTAGCAGTCCACAATGGAGTCCTGGTACCTACCTTGATGTATGGCAGTGAGGCATGGAGTTGGCAGAGGAAGGATGAAAGTAAACTGAATGCTGTCGAAATGAGATCCCTGAGGCGAATGTGTGGCAAAACCATGTATGATCGTGTGAGAAATGTGGATATCCGCAAAGAATGCAAGGCTGATGTAAGCATAATGAGTAAGATCAAGAAAGGGACCCTCAGATGGTTTGGACATGTAGAGCGAATGAAAGAAGAAAATAATGTGAGAAGAATATATGACGCAAATGTGAATGGAAGAAGAAGTAGGGGACGCCCGAGGAAGACATGGCACGATCAAGTGAATCAGATACTTGAGTCGGGCCATGTCAAAAGTCGGAATAATAGAAGAGTATGTATGAGACGATGTATGAATGTGAGTGAAGCAAAGACTGTGTGCCAAGACCGAGTTGTTTGGCGGTCCGTCCTCTCTGCCTACCCCTGCGGGGAAACGGCGTGATGGTTAGTTAGTTAGTTAGTTAGTTAAATCTATTCATAAAAAAATGAAAAAATTACCCTTACACGAAATACGGGTTTCACCCGGTGGTAAACCAAGTATCCATATTTTTGGTACCAGGAGAGTTCGAGAATGCTTTGAATAATCTTCGACATCAGTCATACGTTGAACACCGAGGAGCGCACATTGAAACAACAAGAAAAGTAAAGTTCGTCAACGCTAGGCAATGTTCGCAGTCTCTGGTGGGACTTTTCTGCAGGATGTGGATGTACGTAAAAACGGTTAAAAACCGAATCGCTTTCAAACCGTAGCGACAAATCGTTACGTCGACGCTATAAATGAGTGAGGTGGGTAAATATTAACACATTTGTAAAAGTATCCAAAATAATTCTAAATAGTGCAACAAAGTAATTCAGTTTTGGAAACAAGTCCGAATTTTTGTTCACACTATTTGGGATTTGTAGTTAAGTTCTTTTACGCAGCCAGCAATTTGCGCACAGTTGTAAAAGGGACTAGTAATTTGTAAGCAGATTTTATTATCGCGGACTAAATTGTTTATAACAATGCCTGTTGCCTGTATGCTGTCAGATTAATTAAATGATAAATAACTGAAAGGGAGAAGCCCGCGAAATCCCTCCCCTGCTCCGCGCAAGTTGATTTGTTCCTCGCCCTTGTGGGCAGCTCTGTCTCTTACTAACCCTATGGTTTATGGCACTATCAAAAATAATCCCAAAGATGATAACATTATTTGATTATTACCGTCTTGTTTCTAAATGAATTCCACTAACGTCTGTTAAAATCAGTGGTACCATTTTCAATAAGGAAGTCATTAATATTAATATTCATCAATTAGTAATTCACTCACGATAGAAAGAATTCAAAAAAAATTCTTAAGATATATTAATTTCAGAATGGGTATTACAAGGGAATGTATCAACTATGATTGTCTACTATGTCAACTTAATTTATTAAAATTATCCGAACGTAGAATAGTATACGACCTAACATGTTTACATAAAATTACAATTTCAATAATTTACAGCCCTGAACTTTTATACTTGATTTCTTTCCATATACCTCGCAATTTAACATCGAGGCACTACCTACCATTCTATTGTGACAACTCCAACACAATCACAATTGTATACCCCTGTTCGCCGTATACAAAATTTGGGTAATGACTATAAAGATGTTGTTGACATATTTAACACATCATTCACTAAATATAAACAAGCCATAGTAGAATTTATATCAGAAAGAAGAACCACAAATTTCATTTATCCAACTGCATAGCTCTGCTTCGAATTATTTCACATGTATTGCACTTTTCCCAGTTTACAGTTTTTCCATCTTGCATGGTGGAGTATTTTGTTTTTATTTCAATTTGTTTTTTACTCTATTTTTGTTTTAGATTTAATTATGACTTTGATTTTGATATTGATATTGATTCTTATTTTGATTTTGTTTTTGTTTTGCTTATGATTTTGTTGTGCACATTTAGATTTAGATGTTCTTTGTTTTAAAAAATTGCATGCAAAAGCCAAGCCGGGCGTGAGATTCCAAATAAATAAATAAATATCTAAATTATTTCGTGTTATTGTTATTGACACTATCACTGTAATATATCGAAATATCAGTTCTATAATTGTTCTGTTGCTTTTGCTATGCTCGGATCACATGGTGTCGGTTACGACGTGTGCCGAACACAGCCGACCAGAGTAGGGCAAGTAATTTTTGTTTGCGAGAGCTCATCAGACAAAACCTAGCTAGCGAGTTATAAGTACGTGGGTCCTCTTAAACCATATTTGTATTGTCGTAATAACAATAAACAGTTAGGTACTGTGATTTCAAAAGAAAGTCTTTAATAAAACAACATAGTATTGGGATACGGCCCAGTATCTACTAAATAAAGACAAATATCTTTGTAAAGGATTACAGAGAAAGAGATATTACAATCACACTGCATGGGAGGCATCCCTCAAGGCTGATCCATGTAGCCAATGTTATTATTTTTAAAGATGATGGTCATTCGACCGCGAAACATAAACGGTAAATAAGGTTGTTTACGTTTTTGGGCACCTAAACGACAGAGAATATTTCCTACCCTTAAGGTATATAATATTATGTATTTTCCTTTATCCAGGGTTTTTAGGCTTATCTATTATTTATAAGAAATAATATTGCTAGGGACTAGGGAGGGACACATTTCTTAAAATTCCGGATTAGGTATCCACATACTTAAATATTTATGAACTAGCTTTGAATTTTCGCTGTAGCTACGAAAATGTACCGGGAAGTTTGTCGATAAACAATGTTGGTAAAATCCTAGCAAAATTGAAGTGAAACTCACATACTCATGAAATTTTAATGTTACGTTTGAAAAGCTTTTAGTTCCGTTCTCAACTCTGTCAGCTCAATTTAGTTTTTGCTTACAATACTCTTCACCTATAAATTGCTAAAAGGGTTGAATTAAAAAAAATTAAAATGCTAAATACGTAAGTCACCGGAAAAGTTGACATGAGCATTATCAAAGAATTTTTAATAACTTTTTTTTATTTTTTTTTATTTAACATTTAAACCCGCTAAACTACTTATGTAGTTTGTCAGCAGGTACATAATGACAACATTGGTACATTTTCAAACATTGTATATATATATATATATATATATATATATATATATTTATCTCCTCTCGTAAAACGTTGATCTTGCGCGACGGTACACCAGTTTTAAGTTGATCCGTTCGGACGTGTTGATCCATCCGGATATGCTGATCCATTACACAAGCTGGCATACACATCCTGATCCATGTGGATCAATTTATACCATCAAGATTTCGCTGTAAGCCACGCCCATTGTTCGGTGTCTTATACATTTTACACGTTTTTTTTTGTTGATCCATATAAATGCCAAGTTTTGACCGCCAACAAAGGTGCCCGTCTGTCGTACTTTTCAGCTTCTTTTAGTAGGTACCTGTACGTTCTTATTTCAATTCGTTCTATTTCATTTCTTTTTTAATGTATTTTGGTTTAAGATTTAATTTTTATTTTGATTTTGTTTTTGATTTTGATTTGGATTTCGATTTTGATTTTGATTTTGGATCGAGATTTTAATTTTGATTTTGGTTTGAGATTTTATTTTGTTTTTGATTTTAATTTTTATTTGCATTCTTATTTTGATTTTTATTTTGATTTTTACTTTCATTTTGATTTTGATATTGATTTTGGTTTGAGATTTTGATTTTGATTTTGGTTTTGATTTGAGATTTTAATTATGATTTTGACATTGATTTTGATTTTGGTTTTGGTTTGAGATTTTGATTTTGATTTTTGATTTTGTTTTTTATTTTGATTTTTGATTTCGATTTCGATTTCGATTTTGATTTCGATTTCGATTTCGATTTCGATTTCGATTTCGATTTCGATTTCAATTTCGATTTTGATTTTGATTTTGATTTTGTTTTCGTTTCCGCTTCTAAGACCCGCACAAACCTCACCCCATGAACCTGGGCACCCCGGTTAAGTCACCAAACATAGCGAACCACTTAAGGTATACCTTAATTTTGGGAGGCGGGTATGATTACCACCGCCCCGGGAACCTTTTTTGGGTAATCAACACCTCTGTCAAATGTCACTTTGCAGTGACATTCGTGACTTAGCAGGAGTGCCCGGTTCAAGGAGTGAGATTTGTCTAGGTCCGTGCGGCGAACGCGTTCGCTCACCTACTGCGTGGCAAGCCGGATTGGGAGAGACTGATTTTTTGTGACTTAGCAGGGCTGCTCGGGTTCAAGGGATGAGATTTGTCTAGGTCTTTGCGGTGAACGGGTTTGCCCACCTACTGCATTACGGACCGGATTGGGAGAGACTGGTTGAGGGAGACCTTATTTTTTTTACATTAGCTCCACACAGGAAGCTCTGAAGAAAATAAATCCCGTCAAGGCCTATGTCTTCTTTGGGGATGCAATGCATTATCGGGGAATACGTATGATTCCTCGATAATGCATTGCATTACGATCTCTACGAATTCGGAAGTCGCAAGAACAAATTGCATTACGATCAATACGAATTCGGAAGTCGCAAGAACAAATTGTTGCGTGCGAAAGTAAATATTATTTTGATTTAAATGTATAATTCAACGATATCTAAGGGGCATTGCGACCTTGACTACGAATTCGGGAGTCGCAAGTTCGAATTGTGGCGTGCAGAGGTAATTTTTATTTGATACGTTTGTATAATACAACAATAATGCAGTGCAGTGCGATCTTGACTACGAATTCGGATGTCGCAAGTTTAAATGGCATGCGCCAGTTAATTTTATTTTGATAAATACATATAATTCCTCGATAATGCATTGCCTCACTATCTTGGCTACGAACTCGGAAGTCGCCAGTTCGAATTGTGGCGTGCGGAGGTAATTTTTATTTGAAACGTTTGTATAATACAACAATAATGCAGTGCAGTGCGATCTTGACTACGAATTCGGATGTCGCAAGTTCGGATATTGATTTTGATTTTGGTTTTGGTTTGAGATTTTAATTTTGATTTGGACTTTGACTTTGATTTTGGTGTTGGTTTGAGATTTTGTTTTTGATTTTGAATTTGATTTTGACTTTTGATTTCGATTTCGATTTCCGCTTCTAAGACCCGCACAAACCTCATCCCATGAACCTGGGCACCCCGGTTAAGTCACCAAACATAGCGAACCACTTAAGGTAAACCTTAATTTTGGGAGGCGGGTATGATTACCACCGCCCCAGGAACCATTTTTGGGTAATCAACACCTCTGTCATAAGTCACTTTGCGGTGAGATTCGTGACTTAGCAGGAGTGCCGGTTCAAGGAGTGAGATTTGGCTAGGTCCGTGCGGTGAACGCGTTCGCTCACCTACTGCGTGGCAAGCCGGATTGGGAGAGACTGATTTTTTGTGACTTAGCAGGGCTGCTCGGGTTCAAGGGATGAGATTTGTCTAGGTCTTTGCGGTGAACGGGTTTGCCCACCTACTGCATTACGGACCGGATTGGGAGAGACTGGTTGAGGGAGACCTTATTTTTTTTACATTAGCTCCACACAGGAAGCTCTGAAGAAAATAAATCCCGTCAAGGCCTATGTCTTCTTTGGGGATGCAATGCATTATCGGGAAATACGTATGATTCCTCGATAATGCATTGCATTACGATCTCTATGAATTCGGAAGTCGCAAGAACAAATTGCATTACGATCAATACGAATTCGGAAGTCGCAAGAACAAATTGTTGCGTGCGCAAGTAAATATTATTTTGATTTAAATGTATAATTCAACGATATCTAAGGGGCATTGCGACCTTAACTACGAATTCGGGAGTCGCAAGTTTGAATTGTGGCGTGCAGAGGTAATTTTTATTTGATACGTTTGTATAATACAACAATAATGCAGTGCAGTGCGATCTTGACTACGAATTCGGATGTCGCAAGTTTAAATGGCATGCGCCAGTTAATTTTATTTTGATAAATACATATAATTCCTCGATAATGCGTTGCCTTACTATCTTAGCTACGAATTCGGAAGTCGCCAGTTCGAATTTTGGCGTGCGGAGGTAATTTTTATTTGATACGTTTGTATAATACAACAATAATGCAGTGCAGTGCGATCTTTATACGAATTCGGATGTCGCAAGTTCGGATATTAATTTTGATTTTGGTTTTGGTTTGAGATTTTAATTTTGATTTGGACTTTGACTTTGATTTTGGTTTTGGTTTGAGATTTTGTTTTTGATTTTGAATTTGATTTTGACTTTTGATTTCGATTTCGATTTCGATTTAGATTTAGATTTCGATTTTGACTTTTGATTTTGATTATGATTTTTATTTTGATTTTGTTTTTATTTTCGTTTTCGTTTCCGCTTTTAAGACCCGCACACCCTATGAACCTTAGCACCCCGGCTAAGTCACCAAATATAGTGAACCACTAAACGTATACCTAAAATTTGGGAGGCGGGTATGGTTACCACCGCCCCGGGAACATATTTTTTGGGTATTCAACACCTATGTCATATGTAACTCCAAGTGGTTCGCTACTTACGATCACATTCACAAAGCCAAGATGCTTTCGAATATTTAATACCTACTTTGTTTTTAAAACTCTATTCACCGTTTTTTTCCTTAACCTTACAAACTTGTATTATATTCAGCAATGGTTTTGGAGGGTTATTATTTTTCAAAAATAATTTATTCTCAAATTAAATTCGGTTACTTTTGAAAAAATCGACGTTAATCGCAATGTTTTCATTACCACTTATTCAATTCGGACATTTTATTCTAAAGTTACCACGAGTTTAAAAATAGCCCCGTTTGGGGAAAGGGTTGAGAAAGTCTGATTGGAGAATTCATAATCCATCCGGTCCGCCACGCAGTTGGTGGGTAAAGGCATTCTCCGTCAAGACTTAGACAAATCTCAACTTCTAAACCCAGGCACCCCTGCTAAGTCACCAAACGTTGTGAACCACTTGGAGTAACCTACGGCAAGGATGTTGGTTATCCGATAAATAGTTCCCGGGGCGGAGTTACACATATCCGCCTCCAAATTGATATTCCTTTGTTGGGAGACGGGTCGAGGGACTAATATAGGAATTTTATGAATGTACCGCACAATAGTCCCAGATGCTCTCTTCTATCTGGAGCTAATGAAACTAAAGACGGGTTGTTTCAAAAAATTTTACGGATTCATCAAATATTTGAAATTATTTTTTTACGACCTGTGTAAGTTCTATTCAAATTCTGTATTATTTCAGATTGATAGAGCAACTGGCCTATAATGATATAATGACGGAACTTGAATAGAACGTGAAAATTATCTTAAAATATTTGATTATATTACAAAATTACAATTTGAGGTTTTACTCATAGTTAAAAATAAATATTCCTCCTAGACTTGCAGAAAAGTCAATAGACGTCGCATATTAAATAAAAATTGATAACTTTATCCAAGACACTATCTAGATTATATTTAGTTCTGGTTGAATTTTGCAATCTTTCATACAGATAGCAGCCAATAAAATTTGCGTTACGAAAATGAAGATAATGTTGGTAGTTTCTAGTCGAAGTATGAAACGGTTAAAAATGACAGAATCGGATGGGGACTAATTAGCGCTTAGCGCAATGGTTAGAGCTGCTGCCCGGAAAGCCGAAGGTCCTGGCTTGGAGTCCCTGATGTGACCGTACCTCTTTCTGATTTTTCTGTTTCAGATTTTGGATTGAGTTTCGCTAATATTGTCTTCATTTATTTAAATTTTACAATTTGAAGTTTAACTCATTGTTCTAAATAAAAATAAGTATTCATCCTAGACTTGCAGAAAATTTAATGGCCGTCCTTAACCAGTCTCTCGATCTCGATCCGGCCCGCCACGCAGCAGGTGGGCAGAGGCATCCATCGCCAAGACCTGGACAAATCTTACCCGAGGAATCGGGCACGCCCACTAAGTCACCGAACAGAGAGAACCACTTGGGGTGACCTATGGCAGAGGTGTTGGTTATCCAATAAATGGTTCTCGGGGCGACGATACACTTATCCACCTCCCATGTTATTCCCAGTTGAGAGGCGAGTCGAGGGAGTTCTAGGTTAGGACTCTTTCAATTAGTCTCTCCCAACCTGGCCCGCCACGCAGTAGGTGGGCAATCGCATTCGTCGCAAAGACCTGGACAAACCTCTCCCCTTAAAACCGGGAATCCCTGTTAAGTCACTAAACGTAGTGAGTTTCTTGCGGTGACCTATGGCGGAGGTGTTGGTTATCCAATAAATGGTTTCCGGGGCGATGGAACAAATCGGACTCTCTCAACCTCCCAAATTGGGTTGAGAGAGTCCAATAGAAGAGTTCTAGGTTAGGTCTCCTTCAATCAGTCTCTCCCGTTCTGGCCTGCCATGAAGTAAGTGGGCAAACACATTCTCCTCAAAGACCTAGACAAACCTCACCCCTTGAACCTGGGCACCCCTGCTAAGTCACTGAAAGTAGTGAACCGCTTGGTATGACCTATGGCAAAGGTTTGGTTAATCAATAAATGGTTTCCGGGGCGGTGGTGTGCGTAATCCTCTTCCCAATATACCTATAATATTAATGATAAGTTTTTAGATTTTCACGGCCAAAAGCATTTTCGTTGTTTGTTTTTTAGGTGTTATGCAGTGTTGCGCTACCTCCTTTTTTATCCGACGTTTTGGACAGCGTTGCAGTGTCCATCATCAGGGCAGATCCGGCAGATTGTCGCAGACATCGTCGGATCTGCTGGATCCGCCCTGACGATGAACACTGCAACGCTGTCCGAAACGTCTGCTAAAGAAGGAGGTAGCCAACACAAAACAAAAAACGAAAATATAATATTAATGTATGTAGGTTTGCTGAATTGCAGCCAAAAATATTTTAAAACATACATCATGTAACATGCATATCTTCAATGGATTACAAATGTCAAATATTTCAAAACGGTTCACAGCAATGTATTTTCTTTACTTTTACGTAAAAATTAAACCAACTCGTTCGGTATCATTTTTTACGGAGTGCCTTGAAAATAGTTTCCATAGTGTGGATTATCATTGTGGGTGGTAGAGCCCGTTCACACTTCTGCCTAGGCATGAGTGCAGGTGTTCAAAACAAACTGGGTGTTTAAAAATGTTTGGAAGAAAATAATTATCGATTTTTTCTTTTTTAATTATTTTATTTATTTAGATGTTTTTATTATTTGGAATGGCTAAAAGCTTATCAACTTTGAACTTCAATGAAGAATGCCCGAAGTAAAAACCATTGAAATCCCGCTTTTTTAAATATTTAAAAACATCTAATCGCATATCCCATTACTAAAAATTGCGTTTTAACTGAGAAAAATGAAATTATGTGTGGTATATTTTTGTTTATCAGTTGTTTAAAAATTAAAGCACGTTTTAATAAGTAAGGACATTTTTTTCGAAAAGTAGTTCTTTAGAGTAGGTATTTATTATGTTATTTTTTTGGGCAAAAAATTGTGTTACCTTTACATAGTATAAAATGAAGTCGCTTCCGCTGTCTGTGCGCTTAGATCTTTTAAACTAAGCAACAAATTTTCATGCGGTTTTCACCAATAGATAGAGTGATTCATGAGGAAGGTTTTAGAGTATATAATTTGTCAAGGTTTTGTGTTAATTGGCTGAAATAGGGCTGGCAAGCAGGCAGCGGGCATCGGGCAGTCGGCAGCAAGCGGGCGGTGTCGATTTGATTTAACAGATGGCGTTGGTTATAAAGGTTGGGTAGTGGCGTGGCGTTGTGATGGCGTTATGTTTCTTTAGTCACAGCAACATGTGGCCTGGTCTGCTAGTTTTTAACTAAAAGTATACTATCTCGGGAATGACTAGCTTAATTAAAAAAAAAAAAAAATTATATCATTGTTTTTACCTTACTTAAGAAAATATTTTAGAAATCATAATTAATACTTTCTTACGACGGCGACGGCCAAGGAGCCGCCTTTTTATATTAAAGTGATATTAAAAAGATTTCACAATCTACTCTTTCATAGATGGCGCAAGTTTAATTATTTTAGGGAACACGCTTTTTACAAGTAGTGCCTTATTAAGATGAATGAATTGTTAGCGCCCATTCATGCGTAATATGAATATGAATAAATAGTTTTTTTGGTTTAAATAAATCTTTCAAAAATGGCAAACAAATACCATATTGTATCGGTAATTCAATCCAATATTGTATTTGTACGCCTTTCTTGAAAGATTTATTCAAACCAAAAAAAACTATTTATTCATATTCATATTGCAACTGTACGGGCGCAAACAATTAATTCATCTTAATATGTTAAAGCACAACTTAAAAAAAAAAGTTTTACGCTAAAATAATTAAACTCGCGCCATCTACATATAATATAGAGGCGTTCTTTTAAGGTGAAGTTATACGTGAAATTGGCTTACAGTATCAACATCAAAAAATATGTTACGGATAAATTGAAGCTTTTACTAGGTTTTTTATGTAATGGAATTAGAATAAAATTATTATTTACATAACAAAAAAAAATAAGCGTAAACCACTAAAAAAATGTTTTTTCATGACTTAACTATGAAGTAATACAAGAAACATTTTTATAAAAATACTCCTTTATGGGTAAGACCATTTTTGAGGTTTTCTATGTTCTAACTTTTTTTCACTCTTATAAAATTATGGACAAAATAAATAAAAACCACTTTTTCGCTTACTTGCCGCGCGCAAATAAGACGCTCGATTGCAAATTTTGCAGGCACGAGAATCGAAATACTTTTAGCGTTTATATTCCTCTTAGGTATCACATTTACTTGGAATTCTGAGTTTGTTTGAGTCTCAAAAGTCTAAAAAATCCACTTTCCGTCACATAATCGAGATGAAACTTGGTACACAGTCGATTCTTTCTGTCTCTGAAATTTTATGTTTATGTAATAAATAAAATTTGCCAATGCAGTTCGGCCCTCATTTTCATTAATTAATACTAATGAGGCTACTGTGAAATAAGTTTTAACATAAAACATAATCGTAAAAATTGATTAATTATTATTGAATTTGTTACCACACTGTAGATTTGCTAAAAATTTAAAATAATATTCAGATATATTTTTAAATAGCGGCAACATGAATATATCAAGTTACCGACATCCGGTCTTTAATACAATGGTTTTTAGAATATTTCAACCACTCGGATACGTAAGCGTGTTAATATATAACAATAGCCGTAAAATAAGCGCGTTTTTTCGTGTGTTCCCACAGAAGTCGTTATAACTCTGTTATTGTTCTAGTGATAACCCTAAAACAAAAAGTAGAAGATCCATATTGAATGCTTCACATTTCTATTCAAAGTTGTCCATAGAAGTACATAAAAAATACTAATTTTGTAGAAACAGTTTTCACCCCCAAATCACCTACGCGCTGTTAGACATTATTAATTTTTTAAATATTCTTGTATGAAATGGTAAAAGGTAGGTGACAAAATTGTTTATTTATTCAATAGAATAAGTGTTATTTTTACATAATCAGTGATTTTAGTACCGTTTCCATATAAAAACATCGCGTGAGTCATTTTTACAATATTTTTATGTTTGCTTTCTAAATTTTAATATTTATAAATGTTAATATTTTTTTTGTAATATAACAATTTGAAACCTTATTTCAAACAAACGTTTCAAGTTTTTAGTTTTTTTCTGTTATTTGTTTATGGGGTGTTATACCGTGTTGCGCTACCTCCTTCTTTGGCCGACGTTTCGGACAGCGTTGCAGTGTCCTTCATCAGGGCAGATCCGGCAGATGTGTGACAGTTTTTAGTATTCGGCTACGTTCAGATATGTTCCATTTATTGACCCTTAATTGTGAAGCGGAAATAACACAAAGTTTTATAAATCTGGCAGTTCGTTTAAGACAAAAAACTTGCATAATCGCAAAATACCTGAGTGGTTAAAATATTGTGATACATATTAATTTTAAAAGTAAACAAACGATTTCCGACCAGAGGTGACCATAATTTCTGTTGAACATTTACAGGAAATACAGTTTTCTACTCCAAAACTTATGGGAAAACTATAATATTAATCAATGTGAATAGTGTTATAATCACCGCCAGACTTGGCAATGTCTGTAATCATGACGTCTGTTTATCGTGTATATTAATTAGTGCATGATGCACATTCGAAATCAAATATGAAGTGTAGGTAATTTTTTTTTCTTCAAACTTCGCAAATAAACTTTGTGGCTTCATTATTGCTTCAATGAGAATAAGTAATTTTGTAAACACCACTATTTTATTAATATTATCGACATGTTTCAAAAACAATGTTATCTTCGTCAGCATAAAAGATTAATAATTTTAACAATTAATCATTATCCGGTTATTATCAATTGAACTACGGTGTCCCCATACAACATATTGCGTGGCTGAAAAACTTTATAAGTAAATGAATAATACTATGAAGTACACTCCCAAACCAGATCGTGTTTTAGATTTTTTGTGAATACTAACTGCTCGTAGCCAGTAGGACTATTGCATCCCTAATTGGGATATGTTGTGAGGCTGAAGGGTGTGAAAGCTCAACTGTTTGACTACCGGTGTGACTCCAAAGTTCATCAAATTATTGTAGATTACCGGTTTCACTTTAAGCCAAAGTTCACCGGATAGTAGTTTACCGGTTTGACTTAAACCAAACCAATTTTTTAATGTAGTTCAAGTACCGTACCGATCAAAGTTCATAAGAATTTCGCATTTTATTTATGACTAGCTGATACCCGGCATGCGTTGCAATGCCATTTAAAGAAATAAATTGATTCTCCCTGCATGTCCTTTCCCGTGCGTCCCCGTTCCTTTCCGCCTTCCCCCTCCCTCGTCTCTTCCCTCTCCGCGAACCCCACTTTCCCCCTGCCTTTCCTCCCTGCCGCTAAAATATATGAAATACACATATATTCATTTATACAAATTTCATAATGCCAGAGCTCACCATTATATACAGCCTATGTTACTCGCTGATAATGTAGATTTCTATTTGTGAAAGAATTTTTCAAATCAGTTCAGTAGTTTCGGAGCCTATTCAATGCAAACAAACAAATAATCAAATCTTTCCTCTTTATTATAGTTTTTTTCTAATGCTTTCATTTTTAAACTAATAAAATGTCCGAATTGAATCATTCAAAAAGTTAAATAAAGGTATTGAAGCAGTCTTGAATATGAAGTAATTTATTTTGATAAGGATTAAAACCAAGATACAAATAAAGAGCCGTCATTTTAATTAAATTTTTAAAATAAATAAACACTTTTTGTGGCATAATTATAATAGTTTTGTGGCATAACTATAAGACTCTTGACTCACAATCCGGAGGTCGCGGGTTCGAACCCGGCGTGCGCAAATAAATTTTATTTGATTAATTTGTGTTATTTCACAATTAATTCATTTAAAAATAATATATAGTATATTTGCGGCACGTTCCAGAGTGGAAGATACTATCAGTATCGCCCTGGTGTAAGACCACCATTCAGAATTGAAACGTTGCTTGAAAATGGCTTTAGCCGTGTTTGGTGACCAGATCTGAATAGCCAGGTACTTCCCAACCCTCCTCTTCCCCACCTCCTTCCCCTCCCCACTACCTTTCAGCCTCACAACATACCCCAATTGGGGATGCCATAGTCTCACTGGCTCCAGACGGGAGCAGTTGAGATTCTTGTGCGGTATTAACTGTAAAAAAAAAAAAAAAAAAGTTAGACATATGCTGTCACGACATTTTTTGTAAACAATTATGTGTTCTGCAAAGTCGTAGTACATCATTTTATTCTATCATCAATAGTTTTCGCAGCGCACGTGATGTAAAGAATATTTTAGGTAATTTTTTTACACCTTTGGTTACATTATTGGAGTTTTAGTAAGGATCACCAATTTTTTTGAAAATATAATATAGCCTATGTCACCCGGGGATAGTGTAGCTTCTCAACAATGAAAGAATTTTTCAAATCGGTTCATTAGTTTCGGAGCCTATTCAATGCAAACAAACAAACAAACAAACAAATCTTACCTCTTTATAGTGTAGTAGATAGTAGAAGTGTGTTAGATTAGAATGATCGCCTTTCGGAACGGTGAACGGTGGAACAACTCATAATGAAACATACTGAGAAGCACTTCAGAAAACATAGGTTGAATAGGTTAAGTTAGGTTAGGGTTACCGGCTTTTTTTAAATTATATTTTCATAGCATTTAATGACCTTTCTAAGGAGGTTCTGAGTTATTATGAGTTGGTTTATTTCTGAGTTGACATGGAACCTTTCGGAACATCGCCTTGCAACGAATTGGGAGGGATGGATTCACACGTCCGTCACTCCTAGACATACTGACCCCCATATTCCTACTCACACCTACTACCCCATTCCTTCCCTGAACATCCTCTTCTTCCTTTCCTAAAAATACGCTCCACACTGCATCCCTAAAGATGACATTGGCCTTGAGGGGATTTATTTTCTTCAGGGCTTCCTGTGTGGAGCTAATGTAAGAAAAAAGGTCTCCCTCAACCAGTCTCTCCCGATCCAGTCCGTAACGCAGTAGGTGGGCAAACCCGTTCGCCGCAAAGACCTAGACAAATCTCATCCCTTGAACCCGAGCATATACATATATTATCAAAATAAAATACAATATGCACTTACGACTGTATTGTAATGCGTTACCGAGGAATTAAACAAATTTATTAAATAAAATTTACTGGTGCACGCCAATTTTGAACTTGCGACATCCGAATTCGTAGTCAAAGATCATAATGCAACGCATTATTGAGGAATCATACATAGATATTTATCAAAATAAAATTTACTTGTGCACGCCAATTTTGTACTTGCGACCTCCGAATTCGTAGTCAAGGATCACAATGCAACGCATTATTGAGGAATCATGCATAGATATTTATCAACATAAAATTTACTTACGCACGCCAATTTTGAACTTGCGACTTCCGAATTTGTAGTCAACAAGATCGTACCGCAACGCATTATCGAGGAATTATATCTAAATATTTACCAACATAAAATTTATTATTTTTGAACTTGTGACTTCCGAAATCATAACCAAGATCGTAATGCAACGCGTTATCGAGGAATTATAAAAATTTAACAAAATAAAATTTACTTGCGCACGCCAATTTTGAACTTGCGACATCCGAATTCATAGTCAAGGATCATAATGCAACGCATTATTGAGGAATAATACATAGATATTTATCAAAATAAAATTTACTTGCGCACGCCAATTTTGAAATTGCGACATCCGAATTCGTAGTCAAGGATCATAATGCAACGCATTATTGAGGAATTATATATAGATATTTATCAAAATAAAATTTACTTGCGCACGCCAATTTTGAACTTGCGACATCCGAATTCGTAGTCAAGGATCATAATGCAATGCATTATCGAGGAATCATATATATTTATCAAAGTAAAATTTATTGCGCACGCCAAAATTTGAACTTGCGACTTCCGAATTCGTAGCCAAGATCGTAATGCAACGCATTATCACCCCTCGAACCCGGGCACCCTTGCTAAGTCATCAAAAGTATCGAACCACTTGGGATGACGTATGACAGATGTGTTTATCCAATAAATGTTTCCCGGGCGGCGGAGCCTAGCAACAAAAACCCGCGGAAGTATATTATTAGAATTTTATAAAATACAGAAAGATATATTTTTCAAGTCGGTGCCGCGGCCGTTATAATATTACGTTTTGCAACTTCCATATCGGCTCAACCAATGAGCAGTAAAACCAGATATAGGTATATGTTTTTTTATGACCAATCAGAAGGCTTCGTTCATAACGCCATCTTGAACGCCATTCTGATTGGTCATTGTCAGATCAACAATTTTATAGTAAAAGCACATATAGGTACATAAGATATACGATTATGTGGATCAACAACGCATGGCAATTTGGGCGGATCATCAACGCATGGTAAATTGGGCGGATCAACAGTTACGAAGCGTATGATTTCCATACAAATATCGAAAATTTTATGTGTAGTATTTCGTTTACTTTTACTGGGAAACTGGCAACCTTGCTATTTAATGTAACGTTGTTGCAAATTCATACAGAAGTAATCCATTAAAGCCAAGTTATTCGGTGTTAAAGGTGGATCAACACTGTCAAATAACTTCTTACTGGATCAGCATATTACGAGAAGAGGTCAATATATATATATATATATATATGATTTTGATGCTAAAATATCAATTAAATAAATTCTTTCAATTCTTATATAATAAAAAAGTACAAATAGATTTAGTATATAACAAATGAATATGATCAACAAGTAAATGAATGGTTTCATATACATGAGGTATTACAGAAATTATAATGAATTTTCCAATCCTTCGAATGTGAGTTTCAATAAAGAATACAAGGACTTCGGGAGGGCATCAATATAAATCATCCCTGTCTAATATCCATTTCCTTAGATTATATTTGACTTTACCATTAAAAACGTTATTATTTTTAATTGACAATGGCAGTTTATTAAATATTTTGGGTACAATGTAGTTTAGGGTTCTTTCACCTTATTTATTGGTACATTTCGGAACCACCAATCCTTCATTTTGAGTGAATCTTGTATTATGTTTATGGTAAACTCTTTCCCTATACAATGAATCGGACAATATAACATGTTGACTTACAATATTATAGAACAACAATCCTCTGACAGGTAAGACATTGAGAGACTTGTATATTAATTTAGTGTCGCTTCTGTGTTCATTAGTGTACTTATGGATTAATAATTTTGTCAAGGAGTTTTGCAATGTTTGGATATAGTTTATATTAGTTTTACAAGAATGTCCCCAAGAAGTAAGTCCATAACGGATGGTGGATTCAGCCAGAGATACATAGATTAGTTTTAAAGTACTTATAGGCATGAAATATTTTATTTTATAAATCCTACCCACAATAGCCCGTAGACGTTTACAAATATTAGTAATGTGTACATCCCATTTCATGTAGCAGTCAATAGTAACACCCACATATACATAATTTTTGACATAATCAATGGTTTCACATGAACAGGGCTGTGCAACATTTTTTATGTAAGCAGTCAAATGTGTGTGTATATAGCGAAGGAATTACACTATATCTGGCGTGTTGAGATCTTATGTGCATTATTTTAGTTTTTTTGGCATTTATTATGAGACCTGCGTCATGAGACCATTTCAAGAGGGCAATAAAATCAAGCTGCATAAGTTTCATTGCAGTAATCAGGTCTTCGTGCGATATTACGAGTGCCGTATCGTCTGCATACACAAAATGTTTAACAAATGAAAACAGTTTACTCATAATTGAGACATAATATAAAGGGTTGGCCCTAAAATTGACCCCTGTGCAACACCTGTTGAAACATTTTTTTTTTTGCTAAATTTTTTACGTATTTTTACTGTTATTTGTCGATCAGTTAGTAATTTTTTTAACAATACTAGTAGCTTTCCTAACTAATAATAATAAATGTTATGTGCATTTTTTCTTTGAAATCAACATGACGGCAAATTACAATTTTGGAGGAAATAAAATTTGGGAGGCTTGTATGAGTATCGCCGCTTCGGGAACCATTTATTGGGTAACAAACACCTCTTCCGTAGGCCAACCCAAGTAGTTCGTTACGTTTGGTAATCTAGCAGGGGTGCCCGGGTTCATGGGGTGGGGTTTGTCTGGGTCTGCTTCGTGGCGGGCCGGATCAGGAGAGACTGGTTGAAGGAGACCTTTCGAACTCTTCAGAAGAACACTCTCGTAACATCACCTTGTGAGATGGATTCATACGTCCTTCACTCCTGTTCATACTGACCCCCAAATTCCTACCCACCTATCATACCTTTCCTTCCCAGAACTTCCTCAGATCTCGGCGGAAATTGTGCCTGTTTACCTACTGGCCACCCCATTATTTTTCGTGTTTTCATTTTTTGGTTCATTACGTTTCGTGAATTAGCAGGGGTGTCCGGGTACATGGGGTGAGGTTTGTCCGGGTCTCGGCGGCAGTCGTGCTTGCCTACCTACTGCGTGGCGGGCCGGATCAGGAGAGACTGGTTGATCGAGACCTTTTGACCTCTCTAGCAGAACACTGTGGGAACATCGCCTTGCGCCGCAGTGGGAGGAATGGAATTCACAAATCCGTCACTCCTTGTCATACTGACCCCCTGATTCCTACTCACCACTTTTAGAAAAGAATTCCAAAAAAAAATCAGAGCGTGCAATTGTGAATCGAAGTGACACCTTCAGAAAACTAAAGTAGACAATAGTAGGGAGGCTAGGAAGCACCGCACAAAGAGGAAACCGATTATGCTACCTCATTCTCTCGCAGACTAAATCCTACAGATGTATGTGTTCGTCTCTTTTTAATGTCGCTAAAAATCTGCTGTCACACCACGGAGCAGTTAACAAAGTTAAAAAAATATTTTTTTACGTTTTATCTAAATTAGAAAATAACCTACATTTTTTCTGCTCTTCCTTAGAAAAATGCCAACCATTTTAATATTCAATTTTAACGTTTTATGGAGCGTTTAAAATAATCATCCCTAATCGTTTCCTTAACAAATTCTTTTCAAGGGAATACCAAAGTTGTCGGATAACATAATTTTTCAGGCGGTATAAATTATTGGGTCGAAAAGGAAAACATTTTTCATTTTCCATTGTGTTCTGTTTCGGTAACTGAAGATCTATAGACCGCTGAAACCATTCCACGTTTCGACAATTGATGGATAGCGAAACCTTCGATTGGCTGATTTATCAGCGGCTCTAGGTACCATTCGATAATGTAACTTAAGAGGAAGCCACCAGCCAAAAATTTATTTATTTATTCAAACGCCATAAAATGAATTTTACATTCAAATGATACATGAGAATATAAGTGTACATTGATACACAGGAGGGTATCAGTAGTAAAATAAGAACGAATGAGTACACAAAAATAATATCACCTCAGCGATACAGTTGTTATTAGAAGTACAATGAGATAACATTGAAAAGAAATGTGTACTGATTTCTCGTATAACAATTAAATAATATGCTAGGTTTATCTGATACCCGACGTAAAACAAAGTATGATGTATGTAGTATGTATGATCAAAGCTAGTATTTCGGTATATGCTGCAATTATTTAATGCTTAACACAAAAAAAAAGAATATGAAGTACTCTTGGTAAAGAATGTTATAATAACAGAGAACATTTTTAAACGACTACCAAAAGGAGGAGGTTATCAATTCGACGGTATTTTTTTATTATTATTTTTTTTATTTATTTTTTTATGATTGTTACCTCAGAACTTTCGATTGAGTGAACCGATATTGGTGATTCTTTTTTTAATAGAAAGCTGGTGCTTCCCGTTTAGTCCCTTTTTAATTTGGTCCAGTTCTGACAATGGGATCCATGAGAAAACCATATATGTCTTAAATTTGCAATAAGTATTTGCGCGACAAATGGACGAATAACTCAATATTACAGATTTCGATGATTCTTTTTTTAAAGTAAAACTTCTTTACGTACGCTCGTCACTAAAAATCAAAAAAATAAACAAAAAATTTAAGAAAACAAAAAACGACTTCAAAAAATGCACTGAAAAGTAAAAAAAATAATTTCGTACGATTGTTATTTTTGGAGTCGGTGTCAGTCAAGATCTCCACATCTCACCTATAACTAGATACCTATGTATGTAGTGACCTTGGATACTAGATAGTCATTTAATTTATTTTCGTTTCGTGTGTAACTGTATAGTTGGTGGAGCTATGTACACAAACGTCACAATTCACTCGATGTTTACTATACGATTCATCGAATCAATCCGATGTTTTGAAAGTCTATTGATTTACTCGATGTTTTTTCCATAAAACATCGAATCAATGGTAACCAGCTAATGATTATACCTATTTTTACTGTTTTAGTTGATCTCAAACAATTTAAAATTTTAAACATTTATCTTTTTTTGATGTGTAAAGCTATTTGACTATTGTTGGCCGCTAAAAATAATTAGAAACTGACATTGGCAGCACTGGGCGAGAGACAATAAAAAAAAAAGGTTGGTTTTGTCTCTGATCTGATCTGGTTACGTCTCGGTGATCAATTTTGAATAAAAACGTTAAATCACATATGTTTTTAGTTATGTGGTGAATGTGCAGAAATGTAGGTACTTACTACAAAACGAAATTGCATACAATATATTGCTACTATTAAAGTGAAATCTCATCCTTTCATTGTGAGTTCGATTGGACAGGTAAATAAGGTACTAAAGTAAGGTTTGGATCAGAGGCGTCGCTAGCATGGGTAGCACCCGGGGCGGAGTGGTGGTCACCCCGCCCCCATTAAGCTGATAACCGCAAGTTTCGATTCATATCCCATCCTGGGGGGGGGGGGGGGAGGGGTGATACTCGGTCTTTTCTCTTAGTCCTGAACATAGATTTCCTAATAACTCTTTATCACACGCTGACTATAACATTGTCGTCCAATGTTAGAAAAAGTACTCGATTTTGAGAAAACATCGATGTTTCTAACCGATGCGTCGGAAAATATCGATGTATAACCTCGATGTATTGCATCGAAACAAAACATCGATGTATTTTCTAAGTGGACACCCCTAAGTACCTAAGTAGCTGAATGAAAATAACCTGCTTTGAAACAGGTTACGCCGTTCGCCGACCAAGGAACTGGTTTCGTTACGTTTCTTGAAAATGTCGTAACGACCCACGTCTAATATTAACCTACTGACACAACAGTACAACACGCCCGATTTTTGAAGAGTCCACATCCGGATTCTGGATCATGGAGGGATTGATAAGTTAAAGATGGGCCGATCCCGGCGGCACTGCAATGCCGGGCCAACCCGCGGCAGGAGTGGAGCAAGCCCCGAACATCCCATCACATTCCAAAAATCAGTTTAATATACTGGTCCCGCATTGCGGGAACTATCAGATATTAAGCTGATAAGAACAGATACTACACTTTGATCTTAGCCAACAGGCCGAGAAGCGATACCTGTCACAGGTAAAATTAGGGTAAATATAGGCAGGTTAGAAACATCCCTATTCGAACTACGAACGGAAGTGGCGCCATCTCTTCTGAGTTAAACGAAGTAATCAGCAAATTTTTGACAAATATACAAATTTGTCATTGCAGTTTATCAAAAGAGGATCTAATGATTACCTAACCTAATCATTCTTGAAAATCGTAAATTTGTTTGCATTATGTACTTATCTGTAATATAATACCTATTGTACATAATATACGTGTGAACACATTGATATATACGCTCTGAACATCAAACATAGATCTAGCTAGCTCTCTAATATATATAAAGTGAATAGATACTTATTTCCATTGAGTTAAATTGTGTATATATATCAATGCTTATTTCAAACATAACAAGTTTTAGTATGAAGTAGAAATTATTGTGTATTCTGCTAAAAACTCTCCAACGGTGAGCTCTGGCGTCATGAAATTTTCCCATTTTTTCATTTGGAATTTACAGGTTTACGGCCATACCTGTTATTTTCGTTCACTCCATGCTTTTCAAAACTGTTGCCTGAAAAGCCAAAAATTATGTAAAAAAAATAAATAATAGATAATACAATAACAGGAAAAAAAGCATTTTTTTTCTCTTCTGTATTTTTTTACGTCCTTAAAAGTAGTGAATGGAATAAGGAACTTCACCATAATTTTTATAATGCTTTTGTAAATTAATGTCTGTCAACTTACAGGAATATGTTCAAGGTATTTTCTAGAGTAGGCATTAAGCAAAGATTTTCAAAATATTTCAATATCTTTGGTATTAATTAACACATTAAAAAACAACAACATGTCTATATGGAACGACACAAACATGGCCACATTTTGATTATTGTATTTGGTATAAACTAAGTTTACCCGAATGACAAAAATGAACTATGTATTTTTATTGGTTTTTTTTTAAATTTTTTGTTACATCCATATAAATAATACAAATATTACAAAAAACATTTCTAAACAATGATTCAATTAAACAAAAAAGATATTACAATAGTATGCATATACCTACGTATGATATAAAAAAACCCACATAGGCATCGCCAGCTCGTGGGTATACTTATGTTTTTTTTTGCAGTTAAGATTTCAAGTAAATTACATAATTATGTTTTAAAATATTTATAGAACAAATAAATTCCGTATTTACAAAACAAAATTTTAGAAAAAAAAATAAAACAAAAAAGATTAAATGTTTTTGCGTCATTTGTAGTTATCCAAGTATTTATAATTTTTTTTTGCGTTCTTCATAAATTTTTGGTGCAATGAAAAATTTGGTTGTTATCTAATCTACATTATTATTTTTAATTGGGTGACCGGACAACTTAGAATGAAACTAACTCAGAAGCACCTCGGAAAGGTCATTAAGAGTGATGATTAAAAAATATTTGAAAATTGGTTTAATAGGTTAAGTTAGGTTAGGGTTACCGGCTATTTTAAAATTATTTTTTTGTAGATTTTAATGATCTTTCTGAGGTGTTTCTGAGTTGGTTTCATTCTGAGATGGCATGGAACCTTTTAATTGATGAACTAATGTTTAAGACAAGATTTTTATGCATAGCACAAATGGTAACAATTATTATAACTATTAATCTGTGGCATGTATCTTTTCTCGGGAGATTTTTTTAAATGTAGATGTGTGGTTCAGGCTAATAAAATTATTACTTATAATAATTCTAATCTATATATTGTAGTATGAATGACCTAAAAATAGAAGAAACAAATTGCGGAATATTTTTGGTTTTGGTTACCCTTTCGTGGATAAAAAAAACCTTTTTTTGTCTACGTAATACGTAGCTTGTTCCAATCTATTGACTGTGCGCTGATTGGCTTATGTCCCTTTTTAATACAATGGTAAGATTAGGGTTATTTCCATTTTCAATGCTTTTGATTAGTTCAATCATTGTATACTGATTCTCGTCGATTATTTCAGCTTTGGTTCCGTCAGAAAGCACAGACAATAGACAACCCTAACAGACAGATGACACACAATACTGGTTAGGCAGAGGCCTGACAGGTGTACGGTTCCTCTCCCAGCTGGGTGCTGGAGATCTATGCCGACACCAAGCGGGGAATTCTGGATTGATTTACGAGATTGGCACGGTGGGGTCGTTAATGAAACACATCTCCCCCCGTAAAGAACACACCTAGTACTGTAGTACCTACCTATCAAATAATAGGATATTCAAAAGACCGACCTCTAGAATTGGAGTATCTAGAGTCTAGTTACTCTAGACCAGGGGTTCCCAAACTTATAAGTATCACGCCTCCCTACTGCTTAAAATGAATATGCCCACTCCTCCCCTCGGCCCAGAGCCCAGCAAGTAACAGCAAGTGGGCTCGCCAAGCAATTGTAAAATAAAATAAGGGTAGGTAATAAAGTCCAAAAATACATTTTTAGATGCTTTATTATAAAAATATATCTTTTACACACTTGTTATAAGAAAAGTTAATGCGACGGATGAGCTTGCATGTTTTTGACAAGATTTGGAATGAAGAGCGGAGTGGTGACCGCCGCCTACGCCGCGCCCGCGCCCCCCTCCACATGTCTTCGCGACCCCCTAGGGGGGGCGCGCCCCCCACTTTGAAAATCAATGCTCTAGACTCTAGCACACAGATCGATAAGGATTGAATCAATAACTTTGGGTAACTTCACGTCGTTCCGTAGCACGAATACAGATCGCCAACGAATAAATAACATATAATGAATAATATATCACTTTGTTTAAACCACTATATTATAAACAATATCAAAAAAATTAATAACAGTTCACAATGACTAAGTGTTCTTTATATTCGATGTCAACTATTATTTTTGTACATTCGCGATCTGCAGTTGTCCTAGGGAATGATGAGAAGTTATAGATACAATCCTTATCGATCGACTGTGCTAGGGGTCCTGAAAAACTTTTATTACGTAACTACACTATTCTACTATGTTCTCTTTATTTGGCTTTATATGACATTGTATGTTGCAAACTTTTGAAGATAATAATAATATTGGATGACTTCTATAGCGCCATTTTCGTGAGAAAATCACCTCAAGGGCGCTTTAAAAGATAACATCTATATTTGCCACGCCGAAGCGGTAATTACTTGAAGTCCCTCGATAGAAAAAAATCGCAAAGTATGCTCTGAAAATCATTATAAACACGTCTTTTTTCTGTTATTTGACAAACTATATGTATGTAAATGAATACCTACCTAGAAACGTCTAGGATTCCTTTGTGTTTAAATTACGAATTGCTTTATTCATATGTTCTGCAATTCTACAAGATATTTTTCTATTACATCGTCCAATATACACCTTTTCACATGCCCCACAAGGTATTTTATAAATACCATGTGACTCAAGTGGAATGTGGTCCTTCGGACTTCTTAATAGAGACGAGATTTTATTTTCTGATTTATAAATCAGAAAATAAAATCTCGTCTCTATTAAGAAGTCCGAAGGACCACATTCCACTTGAGTCACATGGTATTTATAAAATACCTTGTGGGGCATGTGAAAAGGTGTATATTGGACGATGTAATAGAAAAATATCTTGTAGAATTGCAGAACATAAAGTAGATGTCACTAATAAACGCTTAACTTCATCCATAGTTCAACACGTCCTTAATGAAGGTCATAAAATAGATTTTAATAATACAACAACAATAGCTTGCATTTACAATGAACCAAAAAGAATTTACCGCGAAGCGATAGAAATCTATAAACATAAAAATAATATGAATGCTAGAAATGACTCAGTCAGAATTCCCAACACCTGGAAAGTCATAATCGATGAAAATCCCCCAAAAATGGCATTTTCAAAATTACCAGTAGTATCTCCAATTAGCTTAACCAATCAGGTATCTACTGCCGGCCCCGCCCCCAACCCCCTCCACTATCAATCACCTTCAACCCGGGTACTTCGTTCTAGACATAAGAAGTGACTTGCACTCACTTAAGTCTTAGCTTCTGGACCGAACAGATATGCGAAAGCTATCAGTTTGAGACAAAAACTCAAGACATAAGGCCTCTGAAGATGGACAGTGTGATCTGTCCGAAACGTCAGGAGTTAAAAAGTCCTTTTAAGGACTACGTTACGCGGGTAAACCGAGAAAATTGTTCTACATATATATATATATATATATATATATATATATATATATATATATACATCCCGCAACAGATTTGGCAACCTTTCACTTCGCATCCTTTTGGCAACCACTGCTTACGGTAGGTTTTTAAATAAAATTGCTGTGAATGTTCACATGTTTTTAGCTTAAGAAAAGAGTGATAGTAAAAGAATTATCCAGAAATTGTGTTTTAAGGGTATTCAAATTTTTGGTAGTTACGTATACTTTAGAGTCTTTTGGACTTCCTTTCATATTGCCGTCGTATTGGTAACCGCGTATATCCTACGTATATCACACTTCATTCCATATTTAGGGCGTCCGTTCATTACGAACATTTGACGACCTCCGTATATTCCTGTATGCATTACGTTTATATTATGACGCTTTCAGAATCGGTTCGATTCTGATTGGTTATCATACAAAGGCTAACTTGACGACATAATAAAATTTGGCATTTTTTTAAAATTTACTTGTTTGGTTTGGTGGTGTTTGGGAGTGGGGATAATGCTCGCTTCCTGAATAGAATTCTACCTTCAACATTCTTCTACCACTACGCGCTTAGTTTAGCGAGGAAATTAAATTAATGCATTCATGTACATTAATGTACAATCTTAATATATAAAACAAAGTCGGGTTAGTTACACTATTTATAACTCGAGAACGGCCGGGCCGATTTTGATGATCTTTGATTTATTGGATTTGTCTCTTCTCCGGATAGGATAATAACTATAAAAAAATCATAAAAATTAACGAAAAATATAGTTATTAAGAAAATTCTTTTCCCCATACATTTTGTATGGAACGAATTCTCATATTTGAAAGAGCTGTGGGCATTTTGTGATAAGTACCTACCTATAATATTGAACTGTGCGTGAATTTCAAAAATTCAAAAACGTCAAATGTCAATGCGCTGATGGTTTTGTTTTATTCTTAGACATATAATGTTGCTTCTCTTTCTTACACACAAAATGTCAATAGTCGAAAATTAGACAAACGGTGAACGTATCCACCCATCCAAAGGAAAGATACAATAATTACAATAAAAATCCCTCACACGTCTAAAGAAAATAAAAAGCATTTTTTTTACATCAGTTCACAAATGAGGCCCCGAAGAAAATTATTTTTCTTAGGACTCAGGACCTATGTCATCTTAGGGGATGCTGTGTGGAGGGTATTTTTAAGGAAGGGAAGGATAGGAAGTTCTGGGAAGGAAAAAGGTATAAGGGGTGGATAGGAATCTGGGGTCAGTGTGTTCGGGAGTGACGGACGTAAGAATCCATACCTCCAACTGCGGTGCAAGGCGATGGGTCGAGAGAGTCCAGCTGGAAAGGTCAAAAGGCCTCCCTCAACCATTTTCTCTCGATCCGGCCCGCTACGCAGCAGATGGGCAGACGCATCCGCCACCAAGACCCGGACAAACGTTACCCCATGAACCCGGGCACCCCTGCTAAATCACCAAACGTAGCGAACCACTTGGGGTGACCTATGGGTGACTTATGACAGGGGGATTGGTTATCCAATAAATGTTTCCCGGGGCGGCGGCACCCATACCCGCCTCCCAAAGTCTCGTAAGTAAGTGGAAAAATAAGAAAATCACAAAAAATATAAATACGTACACAATGTCATCTCTTGAGTCTGATACTGACAAAAACAAAACACGGACAGTTGCGCATTGATGATTGCTTCATTGTGTAATTTTTAACTTAATAAAAAAACTTAATTTAATTCAACACTTATTGATTCTGAGGCGGTACGAAGTTCGTCGGGTCAGCTAGTCTTTTATGATTTAAAAAAAAAATAGAGTTCAGAGCCGCTAATATTACAAATATTATTTTGAAGGAAACCAAAACAGAATCCCAATAATTCAAGACGGTAAATGATTATTATGATAACGTTTTACATTTGGGAGGCAATATCAAACAAATTATAAATTTGGGAGGCGGGTGTGGGTACCGCCGCCCCAGGAACTATTTATTGGATAACTAACAACCCTCCCATTGGTAACACCAAGTGGTTAGATATGTTTGGTGACTTAGCAGGGGTGCCCGGGTTCACGGGGTGAGGTTTGTCTAGCTCTTGGCGGCCTATGCATTTGCCCACCTACCACATGGCGGGTCGGATCGGGAGAGACTGGTTGAGGGAGATCTTTTCATCTCTCCAGCCAGACCCTCGATCCATCGACTTGTACCACAGTGGGAGGGATGGTCACTCCTGGACACATTGACCCCAGATTCCTAACCACACCTCATACTTTATTCCTTCCCAGAACTTCCTCTCCTTCCTTTCCCTAAAAATACCCTCAACACAACATCTCCAAAGATGACATAGGTCCTGAGGGAAATTGTTTTCCTCAGGCCCTCCTTTGTGGAGCTAATGTAAAAAAATATAAAGTGTCAAAATTAACTATCGCTTTTGGCTTCTTTTTTAAATCTCTGCATTGATCCAATCGTTATTTTAGTTACCGATTAATCAGAATAAAAGTGGCTACCGTTTTGCGATAGGTAGCAAGGTAATATTTTTATAAAGAAAGACAATCATTCTCGGGTTACGAATAACCTGTCACTTATATTAAACTAGCTGTTACGCGGCATGCGTTGCTATGCCATTGAATAAATAATTGTTTCTCCGTGCATGTCCTTTCCCATTCGTCCCGTTTCCCTCCCCGCCTCCCCTTCCTCAACTGCGTCCTCGAAGAAAAAGATGTACCTACCTATGTTTCACTTCATTCCTAACTTTTAGTGGCGATCGGGTATGACGTATTCCACATTTCATTCCTAGCCTTTAGTGGCGACCGGTGGCGAAACAACGTTGCCGGTTTAAGTCAAATCCCGTACGAGTGTTGAGGTGCACGCCGCGGCGGCGTGATTTGCGACGTTGCCGCACATATTTCTTCTTTTCGATCGTTTTTACGGTCAAATTTACTTCTATAAAATTCCGTTTTCCTATTTTTTAATTTTTTTTATTATTATTTATTGAGTTAGTTGTACTACATGAATATAAACTAATAAGCACAATGTAACATTTCATTTGATAAATTTAAATATTTTTACAGTTAGCATAACATTTATTTTTAAATACATTCATTCTTTCTTCATTCTTCATACTTTCAGGCATTTCATCGTACATCTTTAGTCCTCTATACATTAGGCAGTTCTGCGATTTTTATTTCTTCATTTGTGGCAATCGAACTCTGTTTATATTTCTTGTTTCGTAATTATGTACGTCTCTATTAAAAACAATTTCATCCTAAAAGTATTTTGGCATTTGGTTTTTCATAATTTTATGCACAAAAATTATCACATTAAATGGTAGTCTCTTTTTTATCGGAATCCAATTGAGCTAATCTCTCATTTGATTAGGTAATCCTTGCGAATTTGCCATTCCCCAGTATACATTTCATAGCTCTGTTCTGAATAATTTCTAGTTTGTTTAAATTTCCTTCATTGGCCAAATATAACATCGTAGAGACGTAATCCAAATGTGGAGTAACGATAGTTTTATAAATGAGCTCCGTAGTGTTTCTATTTAATTTATGTCGTAGTTTTCTAAAAAAAATTGACCTTTTTTGATACCTTTTTTAGCACATATTCAAAGTTTGCCGTGAAAGTCAGTTTTGAATCGAATATTACACCCAGGTATTTGATTTCATTTACTTTTCCAATTTTTTCACCATTAATTGTCATATTTAACCCTGTGTTACGCGTTTTATCGCCTATTTCCATATATTTTGTTTTGTTTACGTTCAGTTTCAGCTTGTTTAATTTCAGCCATTTGCTAAATTTTGTAGGTCTTCGTTTATTTTGTTAATTGAATCTATGTAATCTTCACACGAAAAATAGATTAAGGTATCGTCTGCAAATAGTCTAATTTTGCAATGATAATTTATAATTTACAGGAGTTCACTTACTCTGACGGTGATGGTGGGATTCGACCCAAATCCCAAATTAACACTGATTTCAGGTTTTAGACAGCGGATGTGTGAAACAAAGATGAGCTCACCAATTAATTTTACTCGAAAAAATATTAAAAAATTCTGATAACGACCTTCGTACATCGTTTCCACAAAACTTCAATGTATTGACAAAATCCAAGAAGAAAATATGAATAAATGATATAGAAATAACAAAATAAATACACTGCGCAGTTCACACGCCATAGAAATGAAACATCAGAAAACTAAAGTAGGCAAAAGTGTGTAGGCTACGAAGCACCGCACAAAGAGGAGACCGATTATTCTCCTCTTTGTGCTTTGTGATTAAAGTTTTTGTCCCTTTTTAGTGTCGCTATTTTTCGTTTCATCGAGCTTAAAATCACAAAGAAAGATAGACTAACATTGCTGGGTTACGAATAACCCAATAATGTTTGAAAATCTCCATCATTATTGGGTTACGAATAATCCAAAAATGTTTGAAAATCTCCTATTACCACCACAGAAAGCCGAAAATGTTGTTTGTGTTGGGGTGGGACTTTTTTTACATTAGCTCCACACAGGGACCCTGAGGAAAATAAATTCCCTCAGGGCCTATGTCGTCTTAGGGGATGCCGTGTGGAGGGTCTTTTAGGGAAGGGAAGGATAGGAGGTTCTGAAAAGGAAAAAGGTATGCGGGGTGAGTAGGAATCTGGGGGTCAGTGAGTCCAGGAGGGGACGTATGAACCCATCCCTCCAACTACGGTGCAAGGCGATGGGTAGAGAGAGAGCACTACTGGAAAGGTCAAAAGGCCTCCCACAACCAGTCTCTCTCGATCCGGCCCACCACGCAGCAGGTGGGCAGACGCATCCACCGTCAAGACCTGCACAAACTTCATCCCATGAACCCGGATATCTCTGTTAAGTCACCAAACGCAATGAACCACTTGGGGTAACGTACGGCAGAGGTGTTGGTTAACCAATAAATGGTTCCTAGGGCGGCGGTACCCATACCCGCATCCCGAACCTAAACGCGATGCCCATTAAACCACTGACCGGTCAATGATTCTATCTTTAAAATAAATATATAAAACTTGTGTGCAGTTCACCTTCACAAACCTACCTTACACCCAACATAATAAAATTGCCAAATATATAATGTAAAAATGTTAATAATTAGGTAAATACTGTAATACTTATATAGAAATAAATAAATAAAGTTCACACGAGGGAGAAGTGAAGCCTTCATAAAACTAAACCTAGAAAGAATGAAACGAATCAGGAGTAGGATAATTGTAGAGTTTATTTATTGTAATATTTTTACCAAGTGTAAAAATTATTTTATTCTACGAAACACCGCACAAAGAGGGCACAGATTAGTGTCATTCTTTCGCAGGCTAATTCCTATATATGTATAATCCTAACATCTGGTCTCTGAAAATGCAAATAAATGCACATCCATTGTCAAAATATGGCTCAATCAAAACCTTATAACTCTGAACTGCGGAAAAACTCTTTATATTCCATTTAACAATACCAAAAAGGCGACAGACACCCTTGACTCCCTTAAATATAAGGTTTCACAAAAATACTTACAATCCTGTCTAATGCTCTAACTATACGGAAATGAATACGGGGATTTTTTTTATATGAATACCTCACAAGAGTCCCAGGTGCTCCGTCTGGAGCCAGTAAAACTATGGCATCTTCCATTGGGGTATGTTGTGAGGATGAAGGTGGCGGGGAGGGGAAGGAGATGAGGGAGAGGAAGGTGGGGAAGTACCTGGCTATTCAGATCTGGTCACCAAACACGGCTAAAGTCTTACACCAGGGCGATACTGAGTGTACTTTCCACTCTGGAACGTGCCGCAAATATACCATATATTTACTTCTTCAAACTTCGCAAAATTACTTTGTGGCATCATTAATTATATAATGAATAACAGATCACTTTGTAGAAACCACTATATTATAAACAATATCTACATGTTTCCATAACAATGTTATCTTTATCAGGATATGTTAATATAAAGAAAAATAAATGACAAACAAGTATAGACAAATTAGAATAAACTAGAACATAGACAAAATATTAAAAAAGTAGAGGTGAT
Source organism: Limnephilus lunatus (assembly GCA_917563855.2). Classification (NCBI taxonomy): domain Eukaryota; kingdom Metazoa; phylum Arthropoda; class Insecta; order Trichoptera; family Limnephilidae; genus Limnephilus; species Limnephilus lunatus. Next base: position 74,534,835 of record OU830602.1, on the reverse strand, counting down.
TAATTGCTTAAAAATCATAAAAATAGTTATACAAAATTAGATATAAAAATTATTTAATGAAAAATAAAATTGCATTTAGATAATAAAAAAACTTTTAAGAACAAATAATTCAAATAATTAGTCTAAATCAAAAAATAAATAATTATAATTATTGTAAGTATTAATAAGAAAATAAATTTAAAAGATGGCTATTTTAAAAAAATGTTTGGTTATTTATAAAATTTAATTTACTATTGATGCTTTTTCTAATTTCTAAAATTTCTAAATTATCCAATTGTATGCCCGTAGTGTTAATTTTAAGACCTGTATCAATATCAAAGGAATGACTTGTTTCCAAAATATGGTTGGCAAATTCAGAATAATAATTATTATTTAAACATCTTATATGTTCCTTAACTCTAATGTTAAAATTTCTAGAAGTTTTTCCAAAATAAAAAAGTTACAATCATTACAAATTAATTTATAAACCCCAGATTTGTTCAAAAAATCACATTTATCCTTATTATTTAATATATAATTTTTTAATTTGTTATTTGTATAAAAAGCTGGTTGTACATTATTTGGCATGTTTTTAATTTTTAAATTTGAAATGCTATTATTTAAAAAAAAAAAAAACTCCAATTATTATCATTTTCAACAACGTATGGATAAACAAAAGATCTAAAAAACTTTTTCTTATATTTTTTGTTTTACATATTGTCTATTAATTTTGAAGTATAACCGTTATAATTGCACTTTGTTTAATAGTATTTAATTCTGTTTTAAAATTACGCAAACATAAGGGAACATTAATTAATCTACTTAGCAAGGTATGAAAAGCTGCTAATTTTTGTGAAAATGGATGATTAGATGTTTCATGTATAATGATATCTGTATATGTATCTTTACGAAAAATATTAAATTAAAAAAACATGTAGATATTGTTTATAATACATATAGTGGTTTATACAAAGCGATCTGTTATTGATTATATACCATATATTATTCTAAAATAATAAATTGTGATATATAACAAAATTAACAAAATAAAGTTTATTTGCTAGACAGGGATTCGATCCCGCAACCTTCGGGTTGCGAGCTAAGAGCCTCACCGCTAAACACCGGCCACACCGGCCATCGAATACAGTTTAATACTTAGGAATTACATTAGACAGCCAACTCAAATGGACAGATCACATAGAAAAGCTTGTAAATAAATTTATGTATTTAACTTATATTTTTAAACGTTTAAATTAAAGAGTCGACATTAAAATAATGAAATTTGTGTAACATGCATTGGTGCAATCATCAGAATCTTATGGAATAATTGGATGGTAGGGGAGGGGGTGTATAATAATAATAATAATGTCGCATAATGATATGAACTACCCCTTCCTGCAATTATTCCAAGAAGCTGAATTGTAAGAGATGAGAAAAATTTACTGTGTACGATGTTTAAAATACACAAAATGTATAAAGTCTTGGATAAATACCATTGAAACCGACATTTACTTGCTGTAACATCTGAGCCGATGTAACTTCACAAATTTTATTAATCTTTATTAACATGTCGTGTGAATTGTAATTCAGTAATCACGATCACAATGATTTTATTTTTTATTTATTTAATTTTATTTTTTAATCTCTACGAAGATAGTGCATGTTTATGAGTAAAATTTTAACTGTTTTAAAAACACACAAGTACACCCACGAACTGGCGATGCCTGTGTGGGATTCTTTTGGTTAATCTGCTAATTGTATTATTCTTTACTTTTCAACTGTTTATATAAAAACAATTATATGTATTTTAAATTTATACCAATTTAGGTACCAAAACAAAGCGGAGCTTTAAAATAAAAGTCAAAATCGATTGATAATTTTGACACCCGAGAAGAAAGATATTTATAGATTTGTGTTATTTTTCTGTTCAATTATACAACATAAAATGATATCATGAAATCGTCTGCCGTTTTAAATTTTCAGAATTCTATTCTGAGTTTTTTTAAATAATAATATAGTGGAGTATTAACGGCTCTGAAAGCAAATTATGTTTAAAAAAAGAGAAATCTTATAAAATTGTACACTAATACACTATTTCAATTCCATTATTTCCACGCATAGCTAAAGGGCTTGTTCACATTGGTCAAGTAGTAAGTCAAGTAGAGAGTACCCTTGCTACCTGACTCGCCGAAAACCGTTCGCCTTAATTTCAAATAGAGTAGATACATTTGTGCCCGCCACCCGTTGTAGGATGACGAGTTGCTACAAAGCAAAGTAAATACGCTAATTAAGCTGATTTTAATGCTTTTTATAGAAGACGTGGAAGAATAAATTAGTGAGATAATAATAAATAAAATGTCCACAAAAAGGGATTAATAGCAGCACAAATAAATAATTTTAGAGTAGCAACTTCGCTCCAATGCCTCGACATTTCCGCGGGTCTACAAATGAACTCTGCTAAAATCACATGTCAGTGCACAGGGACGCGAGGGGGGGGGTCCCTATACGCTCTAAAAATAGAACGAAATTGATTGAATCCACTAAAAAGCTGACTAACCCACTCTACTAAAATGATGGTGTTCGGACGCGTTTAGATACTACTTTACTCCCCACTCGAATAAAATACATAGCGTGTTTGAACGGCTCTTAAGCGCTTGGGTAGTGGAAAATAGGACAAAACCTGCGGAGGTGGGTAGGATTCTAACCAGAGGTCTTCTGTTCAGGAAGCGAGCATTATCCCAAGCACCACCAAGACAGACAAGCACATTAAAAATACCAGTTAGTGGTTGAGTGGGCATCGCGTTTGGGTCCCACCCGCGGGCGTCGCGTGCTCTATTCCTCGGCTGGCTATGGCTATGTCCTCCATCACAACACAAGCAACATTTTCGGCCTTTTGTGGTGGTAATAGGAGATTTTCAAATACTGTTGGTTTATTCGTAACCACAGGGAATGTTTGTCTTTCTTTAAAAAAAAAAACAAACAAAAAAATGTTTGTTTATATGAATGCGTCTTTAAAATGACAATGCATATGCATGACCTGAAGTTCAGCAAAAAGCTGCCCGCAGAGTGCTTGAAAACGCCCTTTATTCAGGGGGACGTTTTACGGTGAAAATTTGAATGTGGGATGGAAGGTTACAAATAAACTTCTTTTTTATGTGTAAACCTTAAAAAACCAAATTCATGTACAGGATTTAGCCTGCGAGAAAATGGGATAGTGTAATCGGTGTCCTCTTTGTGTGGTGCTTCGTAGCCTTCCCACTCTTGTCTACTTTAGTTTTCTGAAGGTTTCACTTCTACGGCGTGTGAATCGCATACTCAGTTATTTTGAAATATGAAACTACAAAAATCTGAGGTGGCAATAACGTTTAAAATACATTTGTCTAACAAAATATGTGTTTATTGATTCTTTTCTCGGTATCTATAAGTAGTTTTAGTTAAAAAAAACGTAAGGTGAGCCGTTATTAAAACTTTTTAATGTTTGCATTGAAAAATTTAATGTTTTCAAAATTATGTGTCTTTCTAATAATAAAAATCTTTCAAAACCAGTTTTTCGTTTTTGGATACATTCGAAAATGTTCCATTTATTTGGATTTCATCGCGAAGCAGAAAATTATGTGACATTCCGACAAAACATGCCCGAGGACTGGAGGGGTAAATTAATGTAAAAGTTCAAAAAGGTGGCAGATTTTAATTGATAATTTTTTTAATTAGTAAATTTAAAAAAAAAAACGAATCAAAATGTACACATCTATGAAAAACAATTTTTCCAAATGTGTTCAGCATTACTTAACTATACTAAAAAATGCAATTTTATCAAATTTAAAGAAAAATATGAGTACCTTGCTGACCAACACACCTACACTACAAGGATGAAATCCTCAAAACTACTAGACATCCCGAAATTAAATAGATCTTTTGGGCAGAGAAACCATAATTTCCATGCTACAAAACTATATAATGCCCTTCCAATTGAAATTAAGAACACCATGCAGAAAAAAAAGTTTAAAAAAGACCTCAAATTATGGCTACGTAAACATGAAGATGAGGAAATAATTAAAATTATAGAGTAATCCTAACGTAACCTACAGACAACAAACTTAAATACTTTTAATTTTATTTATTGTTTATTTTGTGAAAATCAACAAAAGATGCAAAAGTGATTCGTAAATAATAATAGCTACTGGTTTTAAAAATATTCGAATGGAACCTCGTGGGTGCCCGGAGCTACGATTTTTAGAAATAAAGATAGCATTTTTGTATTTGATTGATGTACGCTTTTACTCATGCGTTAATGTAAAAAAATATAACGGATTAAAATCTTTCAAACATTACAAACAGATTGCATCAATACAAAAGGATTGCAATCTTTAGGGCAATCTTTAGGGGTCGGGTGGGAATGCTACCCTTGTTCTACCGGTATTTCAATGGAAGATGCTCCGAGGAACTAGCGTCTTTGATCCCTTCGGCGCCGGTGCATAGTCGGGAAATACGCCAAACGCGCGCCCAGCCTGCAGTTCATTCCTAGTTTTTAGTGACGACAAGAAGGGAAGATGCATTCTGCATTTCAAAACTCGTTGTCAGTTCGTTTGAACTCTCCCGTACGAGGGTTGGGGTCAAGGGTCAGGGGGCGGCGCGCGGCGGGTTTATCACGACGCGTGCCGCGTGTATTTTGGAGGTTGAGCGTGTTCACTGTTCACACACAGCTATAATATGCGTGGGACGGCATATTTCAGCATAACGCTGGCCTTATATTCCAATTTGGAATGTACGGCAAGCGATATGCCGAAAAACGCCATCCCACGCATATTATAGCTGTGTGTTAACAGAGATATCCGGGTTTCAGGGGGGGGGTAAGTTTGTCCAGGTCTTGACGGCGGTCTACCCACCTGCCACGTGGTGGGCCGGATCGAGATAGACTGGTTTTGGGAGGCCTTTTGACCTTTCCAGTAGTGCTCTCTCTCTACCCATCACCTTACACCGTAGTTGAAGGGATGGGTTTATAATATATGTCCCCTCCTGGACTCACTGACCTCCAGATTCCTACCCACCCCGCATGACATTTTTCCTTTTCAGAACCTCCTATCCTTCCCTTCCCTAAAATACCCTCCACACAGCATCCCCTAAGACGACATAGGCCCTGAGGGAATTTATTTTCCTCAGGGTCCCTGTGTGGAGCTAATATAAAAAAGTCCCACCTCAACACAAACAACATTTTCGGCTTTCTGTGGTGGTAGTAAGAGATTTTCAAACATTATTGGGTTATTCGTAACCCATCAATGTTAGTCTATCTTTCTTTGTGATTTTAAACTCGATGAAACGAAAAATAGTGACCCTAAAAAGGGACAAAAACATAAATCTATAGGATTTACACTGCGAGAATAATCGGTCTCCTCTTTGTGCGGTGCTTCGTAGCCTACACACTTTTGTCTACTTTAGTTTTCTGAAGTTTCATTTCTATGGCGTGTGAACTGCGCAGTGTATGTGTTTGTTATTTACATATCATTTATTTATATTTTCTTCTTGGATTTGGTCAATACATTGAAGTTTGGTGGAAACGATGTACGATGGTCGTTATCAGAATTTTTTAATATTTTTTCGAGTAAAATTAACTGGTGAGCTCGTCTTTGTTTCACACATCCGCTGTCTAAAAACTGAAATCGGTGTCAATTTGGGATTTGGGTCGTATCCCACCATCACCTTCAGAGTAAGTGGAACTCCTGTAAATTATAAATTAAAATTGCAAAATTAGACTATTTGCAGACGATACCTTAATCTATATTTCGTGTGAAGATTACATTACAAATGGCTGAAATTAAAAAAGTTGAAACTGAACGTAAACAAAACAAAATATAATATGGAAATAGGCAATAAAACGCCTAACACAGGATTAAATTTGACAATTAATGGTGAAAAGATTGGAAAATTAAATGAAATCAAATACCTGGGTGCAATATTCGATTCAATACTGACTTTCATAGCAAACTTTGAATATGTGATAAAAAAGGTATCAAAAAAGGTCATTTTTTTTAGAAGACTAAGACATAAATTAAATAGAAACACTATGGAGCTCATTTATAAAACTATCGTTACTCCACATTTGGATTACTGCTCTAAGATGTTATATTTGGTCAATGAAGGAAATTTGAACAAACTAGAAGTTATACAGAACAGAGCTATGAGCTGTAAATGTGATGAGCTAAATTGGATTCCAATAAAAAAGAGACTACAATTTAATGTGTTAATTTTTGTGCATAAAATCGTGAAAAACCAAATGCCAAAATACTTTAAGGATGAAATTGTTTTAGTAGAGACGTACATAATTACGAAAAAAGAAATATAAACAGAGTTCGATTGCCACAAATGAAGAAATAAAAATCACAGAACTGCCTAATATAGAGGACTAAAGATGTACGATGAAATGCCTGAAAGTGTTAAGGATGAAGAAAGAATGAATGTTGTAGTATAACTAACTCAATAAATAATAAAAATGGAATTTTATAGAAGTAAATTTGACCGTAAAACGATTGAAAAGATGAAATATTATTTGAAGGCACACATCTCACAATATCTGAATTCTACGTCAGAGGGCTGGTGTGACTCCGAAGAGTAATCTTGGTATGGCTATTCTGTTATTCTTTCAATTATTTTGTTCCATTTCAATGCATCAACAGTAATCAATACTGTATTGTAAATAAGACACTAAAATGATCGGTCGCCAAATACACCCTAAGCCGCATGGACGTCAATGCTCGGTATACGATAATACGGTTGATCGCGACAAAATTTGAAATGGCAAAACATTCGCAGCAACCGGCCAAATATGTGCGGCAACGTCGCAAAATCACGCCGCTGGGGTGTGCACCTCAACACTCGTACGGGATTTGACTTGAACCGGCAACGTCGCCAATTTGGGCTAGTACGAAATGCCGAATACACCACCAAAATTTGCCAACGTCACCGGTCGCCACTAAAGGCTAGGAATGAAATGCGGGATACGTCATACCCGGTCGCCACTAAATGCTCGGAATGAAATGTGGTATACGTCATACCCGATCGCCACTCAAAGCTAGGAATGACGTGAAACATAGGTAGGTACATCTTGTTCTTCGCGGTCGCCATTTCGGACTTTATGAAATGCAGGATACGTCGTTTCTGGTCGCCACTAAATGCTAAGAATGAAATGTGGAATACGTCATAGTCGGTCGCCACTAAAGGGTTGTAATGAAATGAAGAATACATGGCCATGTATATCACCTAGCGCCTAGCTGCGTAGCGACAGACTCCGGAACTTTAATATTCGAAATCATCCACTTCAAGCCCAATTTGGCGACCAGGACAAATTTCGCCAAGATGCTTGTGACGACATATATTAATGAACTGTGTAAAAATTTCGAAAAATAAAGTGGCGACCGTATATCGGTCGCCAAATGTCGGTGGTCGCCACTTTAAATGCATATTTGCCCATGATGGTCGCCAAATAGACGGTGTGATATATATATATATATATATTTTAAATTCAGTATTCCCATAAATTAAAATTACAATTTTGTTATAAATAATTACACATAATACGTATATTACTCGTGTATGGAATTTTTATATAAATAGCAGTATGGCAGCTCTGATTTACTTAACCTCAATGAATTTCATTTGCCTAGTTGTTCCAAAATCCTGTTTAAATGTAATAATACCTGGACTGCGTATGTCAAACACCGGCTCGCAGGTGCTTCGAATTACATGAAGTTAGTAACAGACATCCAGATTTGGTGGATCTATCTATTTAACTTCACGAAAGGTAGGTGCAAGATGGCTATAACATACCTACAGCATACACACTATAACTATGGTAAACAATCCATTGGTTACATCGGGGGCAACATTAAAAGACGATGGGTAAATTAAAAATATTAAAATATTAATATTAATATTTATTCTAGATAAACAAAATAATGAAATAGAATAGCGCTGTGTCGAAATATTTAGTTTATCCTAATGTGTATATTTATTTCTAGTTAAAAGAGTGAAAACGTAATTTTCTTTTAACTGAAAAAAATCACATGTTTTCAATCAATATTAATATGACCCAAGTCTACTTGTATAAAATAATTGGATAATTTGTAGAGCGCCGTTTTCATGAAAAATCACCTCAAGGATGATGTACAATAATTATAAAACCATAATAAATTATTTATTATGGTTTCTTAGGCTCTGTCTAATTTTATAATTTACAAACAGATACAGAAAACATATTTACCTGGCAGGTCACTTCCGATAAACACACTTTTACTAGAAAGTTTACGCTTGGAGAAGAAACAATTTTAAACGCAGAGGACACTATATTAAAACACTAAACATTCATGGCTTGATTTTACATTTGCTACCTCTATTACTGTTGATATTACATTCATGAGAAGATTAGTGCCAAAAGTAGAGATGATATTTATTCTGAAAGACTGGAGAAATTAGGACTCTGAAATATTTTGTACTAGCTTTTACCCACGGCTTCGCTCGCATAGTATTAGTGGGAAATTACTGGCATAATTATTGGTATAATTGTTATTATTCTTGCTATTTTGTCTAATAGAAAATAATTATTGTTTAATAGAAAATTTCAAAATTTGAGAATGACATTTCGCAAATAAAAATTCTATTTTAGAAAATATTTAAATTATAGAAATAGAAGTTTATTTTAAGTACCTACTCCCTTTATTAGTATTTTATTCATATTTGAATCCAGAGAAACCTAAAAAAATAAGAAAATGACAGTCCACTTCAAACGATATGCTTTTTGTTCGGAGAATAAACATTTTTAGAGATATGTAGATATTAACTACGACGCCAAAAAGTACTCTTTTTAATCACAACAAAGCACTCTTTTTAAGCCTAAAATTAAAAAAAAAACATTGTTTCCAAGGTAACAATTTGTTTGACGTTTGCAATAACTCGATTTTGTTAGGGACAGAAAACGTATGATACATAATTTCATAACGCCACAGCTCATTCATAACGCCACAGCTCATTCATAACGCCAGAACTTACCAATATATACAGCCGCTGTTACTCGCAAATAATGTAGCTTTCGATTAGTGAAAGAATTTTTAAATTCTATTCGATATTTATTGCGTGAAAGAGTAACCACCATCCATATACAAACTTTCGCATTTATAATATTAGTAAGAAGATGTACGCGTATCTCTAACACTTATATTGTTCATTATAAATAATTATAATTAAGCGCACTTGAAGTGAAATATCACAAAACTGCGCTATATGTTATTATTATTATTATTCAAGAGTTTGTATTCATTTTATACGTTCTGATAGAAGTACGATCAGTTTTTTAAAAATTTGTTACCCTCGACGCAAGGAGAGGCATTATACGTTTGACCTGTCTGTGTGTCTGTCTGTGGCATCGTAGCTCCTAAACGAATGGACCGATTATGATGCTTGTTTATTTTAAAGCTGACGTGATTGAGATGGTTCTTAGCTACAATTCATGAAAATCTGTTCAGGCGTTTCAAAGTCATCAACTCTTTTTTGTGTCGGGGTTATTTAACATTTTGTAACAATAATTGTTTTTGGTATATTTGTACCGATGGTATTAAATAACTAAATTTCACGGCTGAATGGGGAAAATTTAAATTTTGTATATTAAAAGGTCTAAGCTGCTGAAATGAAATAGTGAAAAAACAGTAATTGGACAGCCGTGTTGAAGAATACCAAAACTTGCATCGTTTTCGTGCAAATTACGTAGCAAATTACTCCAAAGTCGGTTTAAAATAAAAATAAAATACTGTAAGATGGTGGGAGGATAGTAAGAATTCATCGGAGTTTCTACTGTTTTTTCTACAGTGTTACTTTTTTTACGATTCAGCAATTTTCCGAAAGAAAATAGTTTATTAAGAAATTTTAGCACGAACAGAACTGACAGAAACCCGTTTCAGTTTATAATATAGAAGGGACGGTAGAAAATATAGGTACGTTAATGAAGTAAAATAAGAATTTTTAAAAGAAATGAAAATCTAAAACTCATTCACTGTTTTGATAAAATTTTATTTTTTTAACTTTAAGCAGCTGAATTTTTGGAACGGTAAATCCACACATAGGTAGATACTAATAAGTCTTACAAGAACGCCCGGAGGTCGTTAGTATAAAATTTCACAATGTAGGAGAAATTGGCGAAGGGATAAGATAAATTTCCATTTTTATGGATTTAAAAAAAACAACATTTTTTTTCCAAAGAGTATTAATGGGTGATTTATTCCGTTTTTTTAGAATACGTTGCAACCTGCAGATAATAATAATTAATCCAATATTTAATTTTAAAAAATAATTTAGAAGTGGTTTTAAAGTGAAAATTTCTATGGCACCATTGTGATTTGAAACTCGATGAAACGAAAAATCGACACTAAAAAGAGACAAACACATATATTTATAGGATTTATGCGAGAGAATGAGATAGAAAAATCGTGGAGCTTCGTAGCCTATCGGTCTCCTTTCTTGCGGTGATTTGTAGCCTCCTCACTATTGTCTACTTTAGTTTTCTGAAAGTTTCACTTTTATTGCGTGTCAATTGCACACTCTGTTTTTTTTTTATCTCAGTAATGAACGTAGGTCGGACACTATCGAATAATAGGGAATGTTTGTTTCTGATCAACGATTTATAAGTACCTATGTATTTCCAATAGTATGACCCTCATAATCTATTTTAAATGTGACATTGTATTGTTATTATTATTTTTGTTGTAAACTGCTTATTATTGTTTATGTGAATACCGCACAAGAGTCTCAACTTCTCCAGTCTGATGCCAGTAAGACTGCATCCCCAATTGGAGTATGTTGTGCGGCTGAAGGTAGTGGGAGAGGAGGGAGATGGAGAAGAGGATGCTGGGAAAGTACCGGACCATTCAGTCACCAAACAAGGCTAAAGCCATTTCAAACAACTTTTCAATTCTCAATGGTGGTCTTACACCAGGACGACACCCTCCACTCAGGAACTAATGGATCTATAACTATTTTATATTAATTGTGAAATAACACAAATTAATCATTGGAGGTTAGGTATCCACCACTTACCCGCCCTAGTATAAGTAACAGATGGTTACTCCTTCAAGGCTGTCGCAAGGACTCTAATTTTTTTGAATGAACGAATCCATATTTAAGTTGAACGAATTTAGACGTTCAGTGTTCCTGCATACGATTAATCAAATAAAACTTATTTGGTCACGCCCGGATGTGAACACGCGACCTTCTGTTTGCTAGTCTTGGGCCTTATCCCTCGACCACAGAAGCCGCCAAAAATGTTATGTTGTAAATGCGCCTGCTTTCAACACAGGCACAACATAATAAGAAAGGCACATTACATCACCAATATAATGTATATAAATGTATATATAAAACATGAATCCCTGTTTCCCTTGGTCACGCCATAACTTCAGAACGACTTTACCTATTTCATTCAACTTGTTTTTTAAAGTTTTCTAATACTTTGTTGAAGGTTCTTACGGAAAGAAAAAATAAGAAAATTGAATAATTTCAGAAAACTTAACGAATATTTTAACTTTGCACGTTTGACAGTTCACCCGTTTGATGAAATTGAATTTATCAGGCAGCTGTTTTTTTGTATTAACAGAATTGTCTATGGATTTTTTTTTATTATATAGCCACCTATGTTAGATACCTAATTTGATTGATTTTTCTTATAATATATAAAAATGAAAATTTGTTATATACGAAAAATGATAATTTTAATAAAAAAATTGTAACGTGATGTGTTGGAAAACTGAATGTACTGGGACTGAATATATGGAACGCGGGAGGGGTGTTTGCGGGACGGGGGAGCGGGAGAGGGGAGAGGGTGTGCGGGGAAGGTGCAAGGGGAACGTGGGAGGGTAAGGGATGCGGGAGGGGAACGGGGACGTACGGGAAATGATATGCAGGGAAAAACAATTCATTTCTTCGAATATGTGTATTGCAACGCATGCCGTGAACGAGCTAGTGTAATTAATAAAGATGAACGAACAAAAAAAATGTATGGCGCCAACGTATAGGGCATAAAAGGCCTGTTTGCGTGAAAGAGAGTCTCTTCTAATTTTAATCATCATACCAGTTGTACCTTGAATATTTTATGATTTAGTCTATATTTTATTGTACCTTATCAACAATACACAAATAGGTATTAGGGTATTAAAAACCACGTCCGCCAGAAAACGAACACGACGTAAGAAACTCTTAATTTAAGTTTCAACAAAAGTGAATTGTTTTCCAGAGATAAACACGCCACCATCATTGTAACTGGTCCTGTCTGTGGATAACGAATAAAGCAAAAGCACCCATTACTAAAAATTATCGTAAAATATGAACAGAATGAACGCAATCTCAATATTTTTATTTCCATTTTACAGCAGCGGATACTAACAATAAATATTTCAGGACGTTGTAATTAAATTTACAACCGCACAATATTATTTAACAACGCTGTAATTTTGACTATAATTAACTCAATAATAATAATATGCAGGTGGCACTGCCTTGGATTACGTCAAAATACGAAGCTCAATACTAAATTCACAAAATAGAATGACATCCTTAAATCCCGAATTACAAATTTTCACCGATTTATATCAATATTCCTTAAAACACGAATTCTCATAAAATAAAGATCCTAAAATGTAAATTAGATTTATTATTATAAAATAATTTTTTGGCAGTTCAACCTTCAAAGTCCGATTATTGTGCTAATAATTTGACTAAAACTAACGAAAAACCACGAAAAAACATGGTAAATTTTTAATTATACAAATAGAAGAGTGAATTGGTCACTATGATAGAAATCATTATAATATTATATAATCACTATAATATTGGGTCCTTACATATGAAATTGGCGTTTTGCCGTACTGGCAACTTTGATCTCAAATATCTTCTCTTTGGTTAGGAATTCCAAATTCAAATTTATACAGCTATTTACTCATGTATTTGTGTTTCGAAAATTATAATTCATTTGTTTTTTCCGTAGATTTTTTTTTCTTTCCTTCACTTAGTTTACAAAATGGAAAACTTGAAATATCGCGTTATTTACGAGTACGAGTTCCACCGTGGCACCAGTGCTGCAGAAACGGCTCGAAGGATTAATGATGTGTATGGCGACGGTTCCGCAAAAGAAAACACAGTGCGTTTTCACAGTTAGCTGCAGGCTGCGGTGTTTGTGATAAAACTGTTTTAATCCACTTGAAGCAAATTGGGAAGGTGAAAAAAGCTCCCATACAAAACTCCCATAAGCTCCCGTACAAAGTTCCTTCCATACAAAACGACTATTTCATATGTAAGGACCTAATAGAAATATAATAGAAATCATTACGTAAAATCACAATATTTACTAACATCACGCGGAATTTTTTTTTCGCGGCTTTAATGTTTTCCCCAAACAAGCGCGGCATAGAGGACAAATGCGCAGGCGCGCCAATAATGACATTGGCGGAAAATAATAAAAAAAAAAAACCCAATTTTACGACGTACATTTTGACCACTTACAACGTTGCCAGATGTAAAATACATTCAATGCATTTTAAAAGCGTGACCGCGGAAGAAAGTTTATTAGTAATGGATTGTGTTTTAGTGTATGCATTATTAAAGCTTGACTGCGGAAGAAAGTTTATTAGTAATGGATCGTGTTTTAGGGTATGCATTTTTTAAAGCTTGACTGCGGAAGAAAGTTTATTAGTAATGGATCGTGTTTTAGTGTATGCATTTTTAAAGCTTGACTGCGGAAGAAAGTTTATTAGTAATGGATCGTGTTTTAGTCTATGCAGTTTTAAAGCGTGACCTCAAAAGAAAGTTTATTAGTAATGGATCGTGTTTTAGTGTATACGGTTTTTTTTGGTAAGGCTGTTTATGTTTTAAAAATTTTAAAAAACGTATGTTAATTATGAAGAATCTACCTACTATCTGTACATTTATTGAGCCGAAACGTTAAATATACAAAATTCTCTCGATAGATAAAAATCGGAAAGTACCTATGCTCCGAAAACTATTAAAAATACATTTTGTTCTGTTATTTAACGTGTATGGAAAAAATCAGTGTATCTTTTAATGCTACCTTAGACACTTGTCAAGAGATTTTTGCTCTATTGCGAGCCGTGTTTTATTAAATATTTTCATTAATTTTCTCGTGCGCTCTCTCTAACATTAGTATTTACATATTTTCCTTTAAAACCATTTTCTGCTTCTTTTTGACTTTCTACCCTTGTTGGTTTGCATTGCCTTCCAGCAAGTTAGTCACAACACTCACCAGAGAGTTGCTTTGTGAAGATCATTTTTCTAACACGAAATTGAGTCAGTTAGAAACATTTTGGTAGAAGTTCTCGTGGACTATCATTAAGAAATTATTCAGCTATATGAATATTAAACATATATTCCTTATAGGTAGCTTCGAAGCGACGCGGCGCGTATCGATTAGCCACTAATAAAAATCTTAAATTTCTTTCTAACAAAACAACACGTCACGCCACAAATTACGACAACACTTTTGCCACAAAATGAACGATCTTCACTGGCTTTTCGTACAATTTTAGAAGCGCGTATGCATTCGATGTCGTGTTTTGCAAATAATACTATGTATAAGAAAACAAACAACGCTTAAAGTTACACCCAAAACAAAGGTCAGACATAAAAACATATGGGGACTATTTATACTTTCTGCAACGGGCACCAACCGTTGTACGTTCTGCCCTGTCGTTGCCAACATAATATCACGTTTGCCTTATTGATTTGATATTCAATCTCTGGCCATAAAGTGCAGGCATAAACTCGCAGATGACGTTAATAAAACCAAAATTGACTGGAAACAATGCACAATCTTAAGCCATCAAATTTTGCATTAAGCAATTGATTAAGCTGGTTACTTATCTTGAGTGAAATCACAGAATTTTATGTTCGGTCAAAAATATCCTACGGTGGTTTTTAATTAAATTTTGGGGTTATCGTGCGCTGTCTATGTCTATTTTATTTCAGGAAAACTGAGTAGTTTTTTTTCTTTAAGGGTCAATGTCGTCATTAGGGATGCCGTGTGGGGAATAATTGTAGAGAAAGGAAGGAGAGGAAGATCTGTGAAGGAAAAAGTGAGGGTGAGTGGAATCTGGACATCAATGTGTCTAACGTATTAATCCATCCTTCCCACTGCAGAGCAAGGCGATAGGTCGAGGGAGTCCTGCTGGAGAGGTCTAGGTTAGGTCTCCCTAAACCAATGCCCGCCACGCAGAATGTGCATTTGCCGACAAGACCTAGATAAATCGCAACCCATAAATCCGGTCACCACTGCTAAATTACCAAAGTAGCAAACCACTTATGGCAACCTATGGCAGGGATGTTGGTTATTCACTAAATGGTTCCCGGAGCCATACCCGCCTCCCAATTTGTTATGTGCAGTAGTTTTGATGTTGGTGGATAGACCCATGTTACTTGCTGGTTAGGTTTGGAATTCGGAATACCTACCTATTCAATTGAGATGGATTTTAAAAGTAATTCCAGTCGTATCCAAAGCAATAACGGACTACAAATCTCATTATATTAATAGGATTATAATGTTTTCCATCAACCCTAAAATTTCTCTCCATTTTTGGTTTACAAGTTTACAGCGTGTTTTGAGGTCGGGGGATCCATTAGAAAACGTAATCCAATATTTTCTTTTTAATTTTACTCCTTTTTGTTTTCTTAACCACCAAGGCCACGAGCCTATTTTTCGACTTTGAATCTGAAAACTAAAAACTGTTTTTTGAAAGGTGATAAAATTTGCTTTCAAATTTTATAATTCGAAATAAACACATAATTTTATTAATTGAAAGTTTTTTAATGCAAACAGAATGTTTAAAAAATGGCTCACTTTTTGTTTTTCTAACTAAAATTACTGATAACGAAAAAAGATAAAAACGCACACATGTTTTATTAGGAAAATGTATTATAAACGTTATCGTCACGACACTTTTTGTCGTTTCATGTCAAAATAATAAAAAAAAAATACTAAACTTTCATAATTTTGTATCAAATCGCGTCGGGAAACTTTGGAATCATAAAGGTGTACATTTTAATTACTTTGTGGTTAATTTTTAGATTTCAATTTTTTTTAAAGATTTTACGAATAACCCAAGAATGTTTGAAAATCTTCTACTACCACCACAGTAAGTGGAAAATGTTGCTTGTCTCATGATGGAGGACTTAGCTATCTGAGAAATCGAATACGCGACGCTCGGGTGGAACCCAGACGCGACGCCCACTCAGCCACTGACCTGTCGAAATAATATAAATATAAAGTGTGGTGTTTTCCCTTTCTAACACCGTACAGATAAAAGTTTTAACCATCATAGTAAGGGATAGTAATATATGAGTTGTTTCCGTAACTGAACATATTAGCTTGAGGGGTTTAAATGCAAGTCTAACTTATAGCATGCTACGAGATAATTTTACAACAAAAACGAAAACATCCGAATCTCCGTAAGTTGCTGTAGATACAAATATAACATTGAATATATATGGTCAAATGTGTCGAAATCAACGCTCCAAAGAACACCTCAGAGGTCATCGTCTTAATGATTTCAAAATTTTACTCCCTTGCAGTAAGTAAACCTAAGGTATCTAGAATTTTCATTGAAATGTCTTTCATTGCAATTGATTCAGAATAGATAGTCGTCCTTTCGATAGTTCAAAACGGTCAAGTGGTTTTTTGGATGTCTGCGATTATATTTTATGTAGGTATTATTTAGAATTGTGCAGAAATTTGTGCGGAATTCTCTGACTTGATTGAATTTCAATGAGACTGTGAGGAATGCGAAAGACCATAATTAAATGCGACCTCTCGTAGAATTAATTGCACTGGAAAAGAGGTGAGAATTTCCAGCGCAATGATCGAACGAAGTCAAACGCGGATTGAGAAGACTAAACGGAATATTGTAGGTAGGGAGGTTCTGGTACTATCTAAGTATTATTATTAGCAGGAGAATAATTTGCCTCTAGAAACAAACACTCAATAGTCGTAAAGTTGAATTTTTATGATTTGCGAAGGGTTCAAACCGTTCGTTGTAATTTGGTAAAATTCAGTACCTATCTACCTAAAATGATTAGTGTAGTGATTTACTAGGGGTAGTCAAAAAATAATGCCTCCTCTTTTTTGAGATATAAAAAATGCAATTCCATGGGTTGAAAACTACACTATTGAAGAATAATTTGTCATTTTTCAATAAAATCTCCGTCCATTTTCACAGCTTTGATCTATCTTTTAACAAGGGCATGTATCACAGTGTTTTTAAAAACCCGATAACATCCAGAACATCATCTCCATAGCTTTCCCCTCCGATAACACAGTTTTGAATTTTTTTGTCCTTGTGTGATGCCGTTCCATTGACTGCCTATTTGATTCAGGTTAAAAAATTGAACCCATATTTCGTCTCAATATGTTTCCAGAAACCAAGCAAGTGTTGTTTTTCTTGTTTCTTTATTCTGGCCGGTTAACTTTCTTGGCACCCACCTTGAACACACTTTTGTTGAATAATAAGTTGTCGAGTCATCACACTGCCTTTACTGAGGGAGAGAATACGACATCTGTAGTTATCTGGGGTCACCACGAATGGTGTCATCAACTCGCTCAATGTTGCGTGCAGTCTCTGCAATCAACGGTCTACCGCTCCGCTTTTCGCCAGACAGCGGTGTTTGTCCTTCAGCTTTGTTACAGTGACGAACCCATCGTCTAGCAGTGCTGACGTCCACTGTTGCATCATGGTACACATTTTTCAGCCTTTCATGAATGCGAATGGGCGTTTCACGTTCTACAGTGAAGAATCAATCACAAAACGCTGTCTAATACGAACATAGATGTCGGCCATTTTGCAACGACTGCAGTGCTGCCACCTGTTGACGCAAAAAGTTACTACTGCAGTAGATTGTAGAAGAAGGTTTGAGGAATTGCACCAAAAAAATAGGAGGCATTACTTTTTGACTGCCACTAGTAATAGAGCAAGATTCAAACCCGAACTAAATGCTAAATAGATAGTGTCTGGATAATTTTTCTCAATTTTATTTTAAATATGCGACATCTATTGACTTTTCTGCAAGTCTTCTATAGTCTGGATAACAATGTATCCACTATGACACTATCTAGGTAGCATTTCGTTCGGGTTTGAATCTTTCAATTATACATAAAGATAGCAGCCAATAAAATATGCCTTAAGAAAATGAAGATAATGTTGGTAGTTCTTAGTGGAAAGTAAGATGCAGTTAAAAATGACGGAATCGGATAGAGACATCTTAGCTCAGTGGTTAGAGCTGTTGCCTGGAAAGCCGAAGGTCCTGGGTTTGAGCCCCAGAGGTGCCAATATTTTTTCTGATTTTTCTGTCTCCAGATTTTCGATTGAGTTTCGCTAATAATGTCTTAATTTAATTAAATATTATAAGTGAATTTCATGATTTCTTGACCCCCCCGTCCCTGTCGCACATCATCGTCACATTTGTGAGACCCCTCCTCCCTAGTGTGACGTCACATATTTTGCAATTTTACATCTCAAAATAATCAAAACAGTAGTTCATTTTTTTTTACATGTGTCGTCACAGAGCTGATGACCCCCCTTGTCATACTATGTCACACTTCTCTACCCCCCCCCCCCCCTTGAGGTGTGACGTAATTTATGGATGACCCCTTACCATTTTTAAAATTAATTTATTACCTGTCAATATCGGTTGCGGATGTCAACAGTTCAGCCGCAGTAGGAAAATCGGTAAAAGATCGTCAGAAGTTACACCTATCGATACAATATCTTAACGTTATCGATTTCACCGTGCTAGACCCCCTGGAGGCCAGGTAGTCCGCCCCCGCTCTTGGTAATACCTATCGTTATTAAGACCCCAGACCGCATACTATACAGCAAATAAAATGTAAAACATGTAAAATATTTTCGTGGTTTCGTCAATATCATATTTACATGGAAAGATGTTAGATTTACACTGGGAGGTACTCTCAATAATGCTATGGTAAAACATATTTCAGAATCGATATTATAATAATAATAATAACGTAATATTTGTATAGCGCAGTTTTGTGTCATTTCACTTCAAGTGCGCTTAACTATAATAAATTTAAAAATAATCCTACAGTGTTCCTTACGAGATCATTACAAAATATTTATAAAATAATACCTTTGAAATAAAGAATATACAGTATTTACAAAACAATGACAAAAGAACAAAGATTAACAAAACAGTGCTGTTATAGCACAGAGGAAAATAATAATATACAAAAACAGTGTTATTGTAGCACAGGACAAAACATGAACTTTTAAACTAAAATATAATACACTAACTTCTTGCAAAAAATTCAGATATTAAACATAAAAGTACAATTAGGAGGAAACCGAAACCAAACGATTACCGGATACTTGAGAACATGACTTATTACTTGTATTGAAAAGATGTTAGGATTCATGAATGGTACGATTTTTTAAATAATTTTGTTTTTAAAGCCCGTTTAAATTCTGCCAAATTCTGGATATTAGTAAGAGCTGAGGGAAGTTTATTCCAAATGAGAGGGCCAGTTACACGAAAAGAGCGATCATAGTAAACGGCTCGATTTGACCGAGAAAGTTCGATTAAACGATTAGTAACATCCAGATCTGCTGACCTTAGAGTAAGCTGTCTCTCCTTAGAGTAAGATATTGTGTAATTTTTCCTCTTCTGTAATATCAGGTAAACTTATAGCGTAAACCAATAAATTGACTAGTCATACAGACTGTACACAATATCTAGAACCATAGAACCATATCTCAACATACAGGAGAATCACAAATACCGCGGTGATATCTCATCTGCGGATTTTCTTGTCTATTCCCAGACAAACGGCTAAAAATAACACGATCTCAGATCCGAAGCGAATATTTTCTTCTTGTTTTTTCGACAATTGGAACGAATGGCCTTATAAATCAAAAATAAAAACGGAGTATATTACGAGGGGGGAATACATCAATGTTAAAACTAGATTTACCTTGTTTCGTAGGGAATAACAATACGGTCCTTGGCAACCACTTGAGCGTGCTAACTGCCAAAGTTTTTTTATTGCTTCTAGAAGTAGTGTTTCAGTGGAATCGAAACTAAATGTTTGGGTATGTCGAACCACATAATTTCGCAAACATACTTAACACCTAAATGGGATGGAGGAATGTTTGTGAGATTTTCACCCCTATGTTTGGAATTTTCATATTAACACGAAATGCCTTTAATTTATGTTTTAGTGCTGTTATTGTGGTGAACGTATGTCTTGCGGTATGAAAGAGACATGCGTGTATGATGATTACGATGTCTCCAGCTTTGTGCCGGATGACAATCTAATGGGTGATTCTCCTTCTACTTCCAGCTCCAGTGATCCGGTGGCTTCCACGTCGGGAAATTGGAAGGACCGATTAGACCACGGACACACAGACGAGTCAATGAAGACAGGACTCTCTTGACTCAACATGAAAATGAATTACTTACTGTAAATAATGAATATTTGTATGTATTGTAATTATTATTATCATCATCATGTTGTGTAACTGTCTTCAGATTTAGGTGTGGAGGGATGTGGTGAACGTATGTCTTGCGGTATGAAAGAGACATGCGTGTATGAGTGAGACAACATGAGGAACGTGTAAAAGGGTGTGATTGTTGTCCATTCGTCCTCTTACCATCAGACTTCCTTAGAATAACATTGTACCTTATCCCGGAATAAACATCACGAGACTACCTACGTCTTATTATTGACAAGTCACCTTGTACTGAGATCATAATCAGAGAAATCTGGATCCATCATAAAAGGGAATCCAGAATACATGGGATAACCGGCCACGGTCATCACAGTTATGATACAAATAAGTGGGTACTTAAAAAAAAGTTATAGAATATGTTTAACACTCACTACAATGTATTAACTATTGGGAACAACTCATATAAGTCTTATAGAAAACGTTGTGTTTTCCTTATTATCACGGTGAAAAATATGTTGAAAACGGGGTTAGAAAGAGAAAACACAGATTCAAATCTAAAAATTAATCACAACACAATTAAAATGTACACCTTTAATAAACCAAAGTTTCTGACCGCAATTAAAAAAAAAATTTAACTTTGGGAATTTTTAATTAATTATTTTTACATGAAACAATAAAAAACTGAGATGACGATAAGGTTCATAATACCTGTGTCTAATAAAATATGTGAGCCATTTTTAGGATTTTTCTATATGTGAATTAAAAAAACTATATGTTTAAAAAATGATATGTTTCTTTCGAATTTGAAATTCGAAAGCATATTTTATCACCATTCTAAAAAAATGTTTAGTTTTCGGATACGTTTAGAAATATTCCAATTACATGAATTTTATTGCAAAGCGGAAATATTTTGATCTTTCGACAAAATAGGCTCGAAACCTGAGGGGGTTAAGTGCTAGGTATAAATGTATAACAATACAAATAGCAAATACCTACTTAACAGTGAAATTTAGTAAGAGGTAGGCATTATAAAGAATATAGATCGCCCAAAATATCTTTTAATAAGTCCATCAAAAGAAATCTTCGGTGTTTTCATATTCCAAATAAACAACAAATTTAGGCTTAAAAATATCATAAAACCACTGAAAAACCCCACGCACATGATGGCAGATCTAACGAAAAATAGATTTAAAAATCAATTAAAAATAAACCTTCGCTTTTGGTTGCAGAAAATATAAAAATTAAAAAAAAAACTCATTCATTCAAGAATCTTTTCTCACGATACGAGAAACACTGAAAAATAGAAGAAAACGCCAGCAAAATAGTTCAAAGCCTCGTTTAGCAGTCGTCAAGTAAATTTAGCAATCTTGTCTAAAGGATTTATGAGATAAATTGATGGTTTTCTAGTATTGTGGCTGAGGCGATTTCAGGATTTTATTTATATTTTATTTAACATATCTAACCAAATGCAATTTCTCTACGGCTTTCCTGCATTTTAATACAATCTGTATATTTACTCTTGGGAACTCATTTACATAATTCCTTGGCGATGTTCAAATACAGCTGCCCGCCAAACTTGGCGGTATTTCTTATTTCAAATAACGATTCCAAAAGCTTGAATGCTAGCTGTAAGGAAAAAAAAACTATTGTCGCCCAAGTCTATTCATGGCGGTGCGACATCTCTAAAATGGAAAATTTATTTGTATTTCTTGTTTGGTTTGTAGAATTCCATTTAATCAGAGTTTGAATAAAGTTGCAACCTTTCATTAACTGTGAGATGAAAATTGGACAGCTTTTTCTGTTTGTATTTTTTTTTATCCTTTTTTAATATTTTTCTATCGAAAAAAATAATGAAACTCGTCTAAGCCGCACGGAGAAAAATGAATTGATAATTGATTAAGAATTCTCTTCAAATTATTTGTAATTCCGGTTAAAATGGGATTGTCGGCCTTACAAATTAATTAACAGGACGAGATGGCCTAAAACAGTGTCAGGAAGCGAATTATCAGGATTTCCTAATAAACTATTATGAAATTACGAATATTTTATCGTGACGACGAAAAGCGTTTTCATGAAAATCGTAGTATTTTTGCATTACAATACGAATCTTCCTGATGATTCCACGGTAAGGTACGTTAGGAAGTAAATTGTCAGGTTTTTTTACTAATAAACTATTATAAAATTACGAATATTTTATCGTGATTAAAAATGGGAATCAAAACTTTTCAAATAATTATTAAGGTAATTGGGAGAAAATTAGTAAAATATTAATTTTATTATAGAAATAACATTAAAAATAGTTAATTACTAAACGGGTAAGGCTCTTGATTCGCAATCTGAAAGTCGCAAAATCGAACCCCGGCATGCGCAAATAAATTTTATTTGATTGATTTATGTTACTTCACTATTAATTTATAAGAATATACATAGTATATTTGTGGAACTTTCCAGAGTGGAAGATACTCTCATTATCGCTTGGTGATAGACCGCCATTCAGAATTGAATCGTTGCCTTAAATGGCTTTCGCCGTGTTTGGTGACCAGATATGAAAAACTAGGTACTTTCCCATCTTCTTCTCACCATCACCTTCCTCTCTCCACTACCCTTAGCCCTACAACATACCCCAATTAGGGATGCCATAGTCTCCAGACGGGACTCTTGAGAGGTATTCACACAAAAAAGACCAGTGCGTAATCACGGGATATTATGTGAGTAAATCTAGTTATTTAGGAAATAACGCTTTATTGAAAAAGCACAGATATTTGAAAAATCACGAATTCTGACATTATCTACTTATCGAGATTAAACCTTAGAAATGAGAAAAAAACACCTTTCAAATTTAAAATTTAAATAACTGTCTGGAAAAATGTATATATTATCGTCAGGTACTTTATAATTTGTCTGAATTCTTGACACATCAGTTCCAATTTTGAAAAAGACAATTAAAATAATTTTATATTAAAATATTATAGAAACGTTCTTTACTTTATTCTTGACAGCTAGTTCCAATTTCGAAAGTGACACTCAATTCAAAACAAATCCGAGTTCACTAAAGCAGAGTTAAAATCACTCACAGACAGATCAACGACCGAAATCATTGGAATGTTTGATGTTAACATTCAATATGTCAGCGTTGACAGAACGTCCTCAGATAACTCAAATTTAGATTACTATTTTTTTAAACTTTGTTTTTCATGTTGTAAGGTGTCAAACCCAGTACCAAGTTCCTGGCCGTTTGATCTTGGCTCGAACCTTCAAACGAACGACCCTTCTGAGTAACCTGTCTCCACCCAATCTTTCCAAGAAACTAAATAGATAAGACAATATTATTTGAAAATATATACGCAATAAAGCAAAGATAAAAACAAGCAATCATGTGGAAATTCTTGTTCATGAAGTCGGTATTTTAATAAAATACCATACAAGCAAAAGCCAACAAACCTATGCGTAATGACTGACGACGCAATAAAAGTAAAAAGTAGAAATGGGCCGTTCCCAATCAACCACATCAAAGCCATTGAAGCTGGTTGAATGAAGAGTGAAATACTGATTTTTCGTTATTGCCAAAAAGCAATTTCTGATACAAAAGTATCAAACGAATTTATTTTATGTCAAAAATGTGATGAAAGAAATGGTATTTCCAAAAAAAAAGGATATATTTTGACTCAGAGTAAAAAGAGTATCAGAATTTAAGAACTCGAATAAACTTAGGTGTATACTTATATACGCAATATTTGTAGGATAACTGTAAATAAATGTATACCAAATGTAGTTTAGTTTTGAAGTTTTTTTTATCGCGGTGAAATTTTGCTTTACTTGTCAACGACCTACGACCATTTGCCGAAACTTTTGTATAAACTTTTTGTTTTCAGCAGCATTAAGGATTGCAAAAAGTGGCACAAGTACACAAGTTATTGTTATCGCAGCCATTACAGCCGTTGGAAAAGGAAAAATATATAATCGCAAAGCCACAAAAAATTAAAAGCAAATGGAAGTTTGGTAAGGAAGATAACGGTTGTGAGCACATTAGAAGCTTTTGTTGTATGAACATTATTTTATTTTGAAACGTCTTAGAAGAGTCCCACTCTTACATATTCTGAATTTCAGATCGTCGAAATGTTCAATTTAATGTGGCATCTAAAATAATTTTTTTGTATCCGAATTTTTAATATTTTTATTATATCTATAATAAATTAATTTCTATTAAAAAAATAATGATAATGTTAAGGTTTTATTCATATAAATTTAAGATTTATCAATATCAATAACAACGTTTAAATCTGTGCAGAAACATGTTCATTTGATAGATTCCCTAATCTTAACAAACGAATGGCAATCTTTAAAACACAGTTGTCAGTGGAACTGATGTCATTGTTCTACCAGCGTTTTAATGGAAGACGCTTCGAGGAACTAGCATCATTGATCCCTTCGGCAGCGGTGCATAGTTGAGAAACATGTCAAAATTTGTACACGGTTGACATTTGTCACGTGAGTACGGGTCGTTTCTACGAAGGTTTTGAGGTTTGTCAAGGTCTTGGCGGCCGATGTGTCTGCCCACCTGCTTCGTGGTGGGACGGATCGAGAGAGACTGGTTGAGGAGGTCTTTTGGCCTCTCCAGCCAGAATCAGCAGTTGAAGGGATTGTCCAGGAGTGACGCCGTCTGGCGAGTGACTGACCTCTTCACACTGACCCCCAGATTCCTACCCACAGTTCATACCTATTTCCTTCCCAGAACTTCCTCTTCTTCTATTCTTTAAAAGACCCTCCACACAGCATCCCCAACGATGATACAGGTCCTGGGGGAAATTATTTTCCTCAGGGTCTCCTGCGTGGAGCTAATGTAAAAAAAATGCTGCCAATACCATGAAAAACAGAAAAAAAGAATTGTATATTGATGCCATATGTCCGGATGATTATGAATCTACGCACACAAATCTGTCCATTATAATTCAAGATATCTCTTATCATCCATAATCGACAATGAATGAAGTGACCAAGCTAGTTCTTGAAGCATCGGAGCATCATTTGAAGATAGTGGTAAATTCGTTTTGTTTTAAAGAGTTTTGATTTTTAATGTACATTTGTTAGTTAAATTTAAGTAACAAATGTACATTAAAAATTAAAACTCTTTAAAACAAAATGTCTAGAAATTGTTACATAGTTAATGCCCAAGAAATACAAAAAATGTAAATTCGTTTATCTGCATAAATAAAGTGAAGCAAATAAAAGGATCAACTTACTTGGGATATAGTCTCGGGTGTCCGATCATGACGTATCTGTTGATGGTGATGGCCAGCACGGTGAAGAGTGACACGGCAACCAGCCCGTATCGCAGCAACGGGAAGAGGCGACAGAGCAGGCGGCCATGGGGCCAAGCACGCCACCAGAAGGTGGAGGCGCCCAGCGGTAAGTTGAAGCAGCAGAAAAGAAGGTCTGAGCATGAGAGATTCATGATGAACACTGCGGTGGCGTTCCTGACCTGCAACAAAGAAGGAATACGTTTTAGAAGTATATTCATTTTAATTTGCAGCATTCTTATTTATCGAATGTAGTTAGGTAGTGCGATATATGCTGGAATTTTGATTATATTAATGCAGTGATGGCGTTTTTTTCTACTCCAGCCCTTCATCCAGAAGGAAAGAGACCCTTTCAGTGACAGCATTAAAATTAATAAATTGACCGCCCATTCCTAAAATACTGTAATTTGTTCATACCTAGCAACTACTGCCAGGGTCGTCACCACGACCTACTACGTATTCTATATGGCAGAACGGTCGTTTTGGTTCAGCAAAGCAGGACTAGAGGTATGGTGCTGCTAAATGACATCTCTAGGTCTCTTGATGATATTTTCAACATTGGCTTTAAGGTTTCAAGAGTCATTTTCGTCAAGAATTATAAAATACATTATCATTAAATATCGAGTACATTGTTATAGAATAACTAAATCTGTAAAAAACATAAAATATAATCTAAAATTCTAATAAAATAGAATCGGTGTTGCTCCCACAACTAATGTGCATATAAGATACGCAGGTGAGAAAAGCGGAATTTGTGAGGTCGCCCGATTATATTATACCAGATAGAAAAAATGATGATATTTTCATTGGATGCATTTACTTTGCATTCTACCCCATGATCGGAAAGATACTGGAGGACTTTGACTGGTGAAGGATTTCAGATAGTTAGATCCAATATTGGAGAAACGATACAAATGAAGAATCATAATGAAGGCCCTTTAATCCTGACGAGAAGAATAGTTTTTGATGAATGATGAAAACGAAAACGAGACGAAAGTGTGCAGAAATCAAGAGAATTTATTCACAGTAATAAACGAAGTGCAAAGCCTCCCCACAGCGTAGCACTGCGCAATTAGTCGTCAAAGTGTTTGATTCGGGCAATATACCCCACTAAAAGAAAAATCTCGCTGTTTCACACTGTGTAATGATTTATTATTTTTTATTTCATATTTTATTATTATCTAGTCTTCTTTGACAACATTTTATTTTGTTGCTTGTTTACGGTACATGGTTCCTTTGATTAATATTGCTACAAATAATATTTCATAGTATCGTCTACAAGTTGTTGAGTGTCTTTCTCTACTCTTCGTTATTTATTTCAATTTTATTTCATTTATTGTTTTTATTTCTTGCTAGGGCAATCTCGACGACAAAACTCATTTTAGGATGGGAGGAACTTACAATTTATAAGAGGGAGCTAATAGATACAAGTTTACATATGTATTTTGATATCAATAACGTATACTGTTTAAAAAATACAGGTTAAGTAGAATAAACAAGAGAAATAAATAAAGAAACAAACAAGGATGTACATATGGATGATCAGTATGATTACAAATGAAGGGGAAAGAAGCGGAGAGAAAAAAAGGAATAAAATATAACAAATTATTACAGGAAAATTACGAATTTGCATTTTTAAATGCAACTTCTCAAAAATAAAACTTTTATCCTCAATTTGCACTCATTTCAACAACACATTACTCTAACTTCTAACAAAATTTGAACCCCTTTTTAACCCCAGTATTTCCTTGCTCTATTTTCAAAATCACCTGCATGGCTGCACAATTTTTATTTTTCTGCTACTGGTTTCGACACATCCGTGTTATTCACTAGCAATCTTATAACTAACGTAGGGGTAGTGGGAGTGGTGATATTACTGCTACCGGTAGCATATAAATAAAAATTAAGTAGCAAATGTACATGTGAAATATAACTCTTCAAAACAGGAAGAATTAAAAACAATTTATTTAGCTACACTGATATTAGAACGGTGAAACTATTTCATATCAAACATAATAATAAAGGGTTTTAACGGCTTCACAGCAAAATTATTAATATACCTCACATACCGTTAGTTAAAAAAGGCATTCTATTTTATGTCCTTGTCCAATGTAATGTTTTCAGTAAACCTGCTATCGTAAAAGTTTTCAGTGCTCTATTAAATTGGATGCATTCAATTTTCATTTCACCGTTTGGGAGAGGATCGTAATTTTTAATTGGACTGGTAAAAGCAATTATTCAGACACAAAATAAAATGCTACGGAAAGGCCAGTAACAATTGAACAAAAATTCTTCTTTAAAAGCCAGTTCTCTTCATTTTTCTACCTCTTGAAATGTGGAACTATTTGAATGTTTTAATTAGCAAATTCTTGAACCCCTTTCCAAGTAACGGGTTCTGATGTAATCCAGAGGGTTTCTGGAAATCTTCGTTAACGGAATCCTGCATACAAAAGTTAAAAACGAACTTTTGCTTTTCAGCAAACTATTAGTATTTTTTATTTAGTAACTATATATTTCAAATATTATAATCAATAATTATCAGCCTGAAACACTCATCTACATTGAAAAAATCTTCCGAGAAAATATACTGGCCGCCAACGGGAATTGAACCCGTTGGGTATTAGATAAGCCGCCATAGCTCAGTGGTCAGAGCTGCTGACCGGGCAATCAGATGGTCACGGGTTCAATTCCCGTTGGCGGCCAGTATCTTTTCTCGGAAGATTTTTTCAATGTAGATGAGTGTTTCAGGCTGATAATTATTGATTATAATATTTGTTATCTACCCTTTGTGCTATGCATAAAAATCTTGTTTAAACGTTAGTTTATCAATTAAAAATAATAATTAACTATATATTTATTATTTTTTACATTATTATACGAAACATGTTAGGTATATATATAAAAAAGAAATTATATTCGTAGTCCTCCTCATTAGGAGATCCTTGTGCTGAGGGGGACTATGCTTTGGATAAGTTTTCAGCGCCATGGTTTGGGTTAGGTTTTCCAGAAACTTCTACGACGATGTTTTAAGTATACTAGTAAGTTCATTTTCTGATAGTTTCTTTAGCCAACATTTAATGTCCCTAATATAACTATTTTTGTTTTACTTTGTTTGATACTAAGTGGGAGCTGGTTATATAAATTTATTGCTAAAAATTCAGAACTTCTTTGCCCAAACGTAGAGTTACACTTTGGTACATTAAGTATGTCTGTTTGTTTGGCTATGGTTTTATGAGTATGTGAAGTATTTGCCTCTGAACCATTTTTGAGGTGATGTACTAGAATGTTTTTTTGTTTTTGAAATTTTTATTTAGATGTACTTAAATTTTTCATTCATCTAGTAGAAAAATATAAAAAAAATACAATTTATGAAGTACAGTAACATTTACAAACACATTTAAAAAAAGAATACTAAAAAAAAGATAACTAGACAAAAATACATTATATAAGATAACTATGTGGTTAAAATAATATAGGTACGTATGTTAAAAATCAGAAAATATTTTTTTATTTTGGCATAGATTTTCTGTATGCTTGGAACATCAAACTGTTTAAAAATTTCTGTTGTTGACGTCCTTATGGACATTTAGTATGGTCTTTATGATACAATTCTGAGTTACCTTCAGTTGTTTTATGTGTTTAGATGCTGCTGAGCCTCATCCTATTACTCCATATTCCAATTGAGAGTGGCATAAAGTATAATATACTTTCTTTAAATCCCTCGTTGACAAGATGTTTCGTAAATTTTTGAAGAAGTAAATGAGTTTTGTTAGCTTTTTTGAGGTTCGATCAATGTGTGAATTCCACTGTATGCATTGGTATGTATTAGTATGAATTGGTAATTCAAAAAAATATAAAATAATGTTTTTTGAATCTTTATCGGCATCTTGAATGTATACTTGTTCAACATGTTAGTATGTTCTGTAGGTTTCATGACAGTCGATCCCCCGACAGTTAGCCCCCTAGCATACTTATATACAAAATTCAGTCAGTTTAGGGATAAAACGGTATACCTACTTAGACAAAATATAACTTAGTGTTCCCCGAAAGGATGTGCAGAGAGGGTGTACCGCCGAATAACAAAGTTTAAAACATATTATATTTACTTAATTGCATTAAATAAAAATACCATGTATCTATATACTGTACATACCAGCGTATAAGTACAAAAAATCGACACTTTACATAAATTCGTTTGACATTCATACCAACGTATTAGTAAAGGTATTTTTGGATCCAATTTTATGCTTATAGCCGGTAAATAATGCTAAAAATATATATTTCAGTATAACCCTAAATATCAAAAATATTTTCCCATAGAGTATTTAGTAAAGCATTAAGAGGGAATAACCAGACAAAACCGGAAATATGTCATTTTTAAATCAAATTTTAGACGTATTGACTCTTTTCACTTCACTCATTCTTTCATTTTTATTGGCACTGCTGAAAACCAGCTACTTTCCAGGAGAAATCCTGATTTTTTGCTGAGCAGTGACCTTTTTATCAATAGAATCAATGATAAAAGAAAAAATGAATATTGTAAAAAAAATCTATTGAGGAACAAACGTTTTAATTATTATTATTTTCAAGAAAAAATTATAAATTGATTTCGAAAGACTTTTCTTTAATTTAGTAAAGTTATGTTTTAAATATTGAGAAAATATGTTTATTTTTAGTATAATAAGGTTTTACCGCAGGTCGTTGGTAGATTTGTTAAATTTTCAAACAAAAATTTGTATTATACAATACACATTTCAAATCATATAATAAAAAAAATCAATAAATTATCTGGAAAAGCTATGTTTCAGTATTTTAATTTTATTTTAAATAAAATCTTTAAAAAAAAGATCCGCACACGTGTTTTGTGATGAAAATACTTCAGCTTGTCTATTTATTGACGGTCTTACAAAGTAAGGTACCTATTTAAGATTTTTTTACATTCTTATTTTGTTCATTATTGAAAAATTACAAATACTTATTATCAAAAAATAATTTCAAAAAGTAAATAATTTTAATGGTTTTATCATCACGCCTTTCAGCATTTTTGATTGTAGGTGTAAATTAAAGCAAATTGTGATTGAAATAAAATCGATAATGAGATATTATTTAAAAAAACGCTGGTACGGAGAATAATTAATCTTTCTCATTGGAACCTCCCTGTACGATCGTAAGAACATCTTTCGACGAAATATGAATTCTCGGCCACTGGCTGGTTAATGGCCCTTACCAGTAAAAATAATACGTGGCCAAAAATGATATATATTTTATCATAACTTTTTAATTAATTTTTTGTATTGTATAAATTGAAAAGTTTTTGTAACTAAATCATACATAGAAAGAATTTTTAGTGGAAACCCATTGTTATAAAAACTGAAAGACACCACACGTTACAAGCGAATTCAAAGTTTTACGTAACGGGCAATGAATGTGTGGTAAGTGGCAAAGGAATTGATTTCAATTTATGTGGCCTTTTACTTTTAATTCCGAGAACATTATAGTATCTAGTAAATGCATCAGTCTTTGGAATTGAATTTAGAGAACAATGCGGGGCAAATGGGTTAGTATTGTTAAAGTGGATTTTGTAACGAATGCGATGAATTTAATGTTAGGTAGTGCGTACCCGGGAATATTTATGTAAAGCAGTTTATAAGGGTCTTCAGGGGAAATAATGGTTTTCCAATAAGGAAAGTTATTGATTTTTCTCTTAGCATTCGGTGTATCCAGTAATACTGCTATATTTTGTAGCATTAGTCGGTTAATTTATTCAGCATGATGGTAAGTTGAAGACATTATTGGCAAAATATTAGCCAAACTAAAGTCCACTATGCCTTAATCCGAAAAGATATTTCACCTAAACCAGTTCCACCAATTTCCACATTTATTAAGAGCTATAAATTATATAAAATAAATAAATAAATAAATATACGCTCTTATTCGCATGAAAATTGGACGTTGCTCAGAAACATATAACCATTTTTAAAATTAATATTTTGAACTCGTTAGAAAATTTAATTTAATATCAAAATCTGTCGTTTTCATCGTCCCATTACATTTTTATTTTTTATCAAAGTTTTTCTAAAAATACCATTTCTAAATGTCATCTCTCACAAATACTAAACCGTGTGACAGTAATGTATATAAAAATGATGCATAAAATCATTCCTGGCAAATCGCCTTTGCTTGTTACACATTCATCCATCTTCTCACACAAAATATTGCAATTTTTGGACAATTGTAAAAGTATTTTTTTGTTTTCAAATCACTTGGCTTTGCCTGAATAAATGGATTTTTGGAAAAATCAAATGGGCCCGGGATTACACAAAAGATCGTTCCAAGAATCTGGACCATATACGTTAAAAAAGGCGTTTTTTCGTAAAAATATAATGTTATTATATGAAATGTTATCTTGTGCAGATAACTGCAATAACTAACTCAAAAAATGGCAATAAAAAAGTAATTTGATTAGTAATTAAAGTGTATTGCCTCGGGACATCTCCGACTTCTTTTTCCATGACTTTTTTGAGTTGATTTGTGTATTTTACGATATTTTTTAATGGTAGTCGAACGGAAAACCAATTTGGCGAAAGTTTCTTTTTAGAATATTCAACTTTGTAACAACAGTAAAAGTATCTAGCGTAATTGACGGACTCTTAATACAGAGCGTAAAACGTGGCAGAACTATTACGTTGATGGTTGGTATAACCAAAACCTCCTAGACTTATACCGTGGGTGACGGTATAACCCGCTACCTGCTAGTCCCGCTGTAACTACACAATGACCGCAGAGTTACGGCGGTCGTAACTCCTTAACGCGTCATGCAACTACCTGCGGGTAATGGCAGGTGATTATGTGCACTCGGTACTGTGCTGTCTGTACAGAGTACACTCCAACAACAGTCAATGGTTGAACATCAACTTCAATGCAAAATAATTAAACATACTAATTTTGATTGTCGGTGCATGACGGGTAATGTGAAATATTTCTCCGTATTCCTGCAGAATACGTAATGCTTATTGAAGTTCAATGAAATCAAATTGAAACGGATATGTTTTATAAATCATATCAGACAAGCGATAAAGTAGGTAAGTACCACTCGAATTGTGTATTTGTTTTGTTCAAAGCTTGACAGATGCATAGATGAATTAAAGAATGAAGATACGTTACTGAGACAACTCGCGTGGTTTCATTGTATTAGGTCCAGAGGACATACTTAA
The DNA here is from genome assembly GCA_917563855.2 of Limnephilus lunatus. Classification (NCBI taxonomy): domain Eukaryota; kingdom Metazoa; phylum Arthropoda; class Insecta; order Trichoptera; family Limnephilidae; genus Limnephilus; species Limnephilus lunatus. The sequence continues at coordinate 74,501,847 of OU830602.1, read as the reverse complement.
CTCTCGACAGACCGAGATGCCAAACACAACGTCCATAACCAAGTGGGTCGGTCGACGACCCCATGAAATTTTTTTTTGCATTTTAACCATTGAAATCCCCTTTTCTTTGTTTTTTTTATTTGTCCATTTATTGGGCAGGGAATATTACCCATATTTGACACAATATTTTTTCTGCAATCGACGATTTTTTCACATTTTTTTAAACGAATGTATTAATCCTTTGAGCAAGAATAACTAAAATACTAAAAATATATTTCATGTATTTAAGTAGATATAGGAGTGATTTTGGGGTCTACCTTGGGCCCCAGCTGTCTGCGGGAGAGTTGACGGGCTGTTCATATAAATATTCATTCGAAGACATATTTAGAATCTTGAACAAACAATTTCAGTATTTTCCAGATAAATTTTAAAGTTCTTTTCGAGACCTCTATTTCTACATAATACAAGTGCATTTATTTTACAGCGGAGTTCATTTGGCAATTTCGAGGGCATTGGGTTTCTTAGAACCAGGCACTACGCCTTGCTAGGTATTTTTAGGGTGAATTGTCAAAATAAAAAATAAAAACTAATATCGACCTGAAGAGATATAATACACCTGTACACACTTAATAAAAATAAAATATAACGCATTGCGTACGATTTTGAAGAATTGTTGCTTTGGATTCAAAAGTTAGAAAGATTAATAACCCACCACCTCTGTACATAGCCTCACATTCATCAAGGCTGGAGACTACACTGAATCTAGAAAATTTATGATATTGCAAGAATCATACATTTCATCAAAACTATTTTCAGAAATCATATTACTGATGTACGTTTTTAGGCAATATGTCATTTCTGGTTTTATAAAGTTTCAGCTAATTTGTAAATATATCCATTTCTACTCTTTTTCGGTTCGTGTTATGTGTTTTGTACGATATTATTATTTGATTAGTAGTCCGTAAACAAATGAAATAATAAATACATAAAAAAAAAAAAAAAACCCAAATTTGGTGGATCGGAAAGCAAAAATATTTACAGACCTTCACCAAGAGCGCTGTGATAAAAATATCAATTCACGGAAAGCCTTGCTAGGTATCTCATTGCAAGATATAAAGACTAATGAGTGGATTAGAAACAAGACAAAGGTAGCCGGCATCCGACATTACCAACACGATCTCCGCACTCAAATGGAGCTATGCTGGGCACGTAGGACGACTAACGGACGACCAAATTACATTACCATCGGACGTTCGTGGCTCAGAAAGAGAAACAGAGGTGGCTCACAGCCCGGATGGACTAACCACCTAAATACAACTGCCGATTTCGAATGGTATGAGGCCTACATAATATAAAGTTGGACACCAGTGAAATCGATAACTTAACAATACGTGCACGGTTGGACTGTTGACAGCTGAAGCGATATTGATAGAGAAAAAATAAGAAATCTATGAACGCTAACAACACAGGCGGATTTGTAAATGGATTTACATTCATAAACGTCAAACTGATAGAAAAAAATTGAAAATACTAATAAATAGACAATTTCGAATTGACACACTAAACTTAATATATATTGGCACTTCGCAAGTAATTGTAATAGTAAACAGTAATTAATTAGTTGATGAGGTATTTATATTAAACCTCATAATATTTATATTATTATGAGGTATAAGTCATATTTGAACCACTTTTACTTTCATTTCTGCAAGATCGAACGGAATAAATTGATCCGGTCTTAGATGAATTATTAAATCTATGTATCGCTTATATGATTTCTTTCAATTCTAAGAGCTTCGTTAGTTCAGATCCTTTCATTAATGAGCCAGTTAATTTGCATAACGAACGATATAATTCAAAAGTTGTGTGTACATTGATGCTTATCTGATGATACTCAGGAGGCCGTGCTAAAATTGTCGGTTTTTGTCAAACGACTCTCGGAATTATATGTTGACCGTGCTGGCAAGTGCCATTTGGACAAAGAAATTCTGATTTTTTTGCTGAAAAGTTACTCCCACCCAGTGTCACACAAATTAAAACAAACAAACTATAACTACATTATATACATCAAATCTTGGCTTAAGGAATTACCGGAGAACAGATTGGTGTTTTAAACACTTCGTTATAAAAGTTACTGAAAATACTTTCTTCAGGCAGATGGGTATCAGAATATTGAAATATGAATAAGAAAGTCGAAAATAAACACGACTATTTAACATTTTTTGAAAACACAATATTTTGAACTTAGTCAAAGTTAGCCAACTACTCAAAGTAATGTAGCAGATTTTTGGAAATGAAAACGGAACACACAAACAAATTAACAGACGGATGAAATGCCAAACGGTCGAGGTAAAACAGGAATTCGCTACACGCAGTCAATTAGGTACAATAACTTAAAAATTTCGAGAGCTTTGCATGACAAAGGCCGTAAAAAATAAAATAAAACCTTCTAAAATGTATATCAGAACTTCCCGAGAAAATTGTTGGTTTAAAAAGGCGTTTGAAAAAGTTTAGGGCTTTATAGTGAACTATTTTATTCCCATATGTGTAGTTTTTCGAATATTTCAACTTGTGCCTTAAAATCTCACTCGAGAAGCCATCAAATTCCGTGAAAGCCTCTCGTAGTACGCTGCAGGTATCGGCCGGATATCCTGTGAGAACCTTTGACTGGGTTGCAAGGGAAGTTAAAACGTTTAGCGGATGTCATGCGCAGGATTTTAAACGGAGTTTTCCCTTTTGAAAACGGGAGGAGAAAATTATCTTCCGAAGCAGAAGTACCAACCCTTTAAGTATAAGTCAAGTATATCACTAATGGAGCTTTTAGTTTTTGAAAAAGATGTTGGTAGGCTGTAAAAAGCGTATTTCAAGAAAATTATCGGAAACGTTATTTTAAATAATTTATCTTGGTAGTAATAGATTTATTTGTATTAGTTTTTACATTGGGATAATAGTGTTGTTGAAACCATCTAATAATGTATTTAGAGTAGTTTAATTTAATTTAATGATAGTCGAAGGGCATTTGAAAGAGAGAGCACGAAAACAGTGTGCAGTATAGTTTTGAATGATGAATACTTGGAGCAGGTGCATGAGTTAATGAATCTAATTAGTATGTTTACGAGAAATGGGATACGTTGAAAGAAAGGTCAATGCATGTAACTCCGTTAATGGAGGACTGAATGCAGTTGGCGCTAATAAAAAAACTGTCAAAAGAAGCGAAGCTAGCAGCCCAAAATGGAGTGCTGGTACCTACCCTGATGTATAGCAGTGAGGCATAGAACTGGCAGAGGAAGGATTAAAATGGACTGAATGCTGTTGAAATGAGATCCCTGCGGCGTATGTGTGGTAAAACCATGTATGATCGTGTGTGAAATGTGGAGATCCGTGAATAATGCAAGGCTGATGTAGGCGTAACGAGTAGGATTAAGAAAGGAACCCTCAGATGGTTTGGGCATGTAGAGAGAATTAATGAAGAAAGCAGAATAAGATGAATATATGACGCAAATGTGAATGATAGAAGAAGTCAGGGACGCCCGAGGAAGATTTGGTACGATCAAGTGAATCAGATACTTGAGTCGGGCCATGTCAAGAGTCAGAATAATAGAAAAGTATGTATGAGACGATGTATAAATGTAAATGAGGCAAAGAGTGTGTGCCAAGCCCGAGTTGTTTGGCGGTCCGTCGTCTCTGATTACCGCTGAGGAGATACGACGTAATGGTTAGTTAGTTATTTGAGTTGTTTAGTGTGCTACTGAAAACCAAGAACCAAAGTCCGTCTTTTTCACATATTTTTCAACTCAATTTGATAAATTTATTGATATTTAGACTTCTACTAACATGAGGGAATTAATCTTTTTTTGTTACCAGTAGAAGCACTTCAGAACAACTTGTAAATATTATTTATACCTAAAATTGAATTCACCTCCATATTTTTTAATCGGATGTACTCCATCGTACAATTGACGTTTCCGGCTTCCAACTTCGGAAACTGATTTTATTTCCGTCGACACCACCATTTCGTTGGAAACGTTCGTAGGCCGGATATTTGTTTGCGATTTGTCTATCATCAAACTTACTTATTACGTTTGTGGGTCTATCTGCAAGTGATTATAACTCTTTTTTAATGAACTCGGATTTGTTTTGAATTGAAGTGACATTTTCAAATTTTTAGCTATTTTTTTACATTAGCTCCCCACCGACGGGGGGGGGGGGGGGGGGGGATGCTGCGTGGAGGGTTTTTTTAGGAGAGGAATTTCTGGGAAAGAAAAGGGTATTAGTGATGGCTAGGAATCTGCAGGTCAGTGTGTCAAGGAGTGACGGATACATGAATCCACCCCTCCCACTGCGGTGCAATTCGATGTTCCGAGATAATACGGCAGGAGAAGTCAAAGGGACTCCTTGAACCATTCCCGATTCGGCCTACCATGCAGCGGGTGGGCATACCCAGAAAAACCTCACCCCATCAACCCGGGCACCCCTATTAAGTCACCAAACGTAGCGAACCACTTGGGGTGATTTATGGCTGTGATTGATTGTGATAAGAATAATTAATAATAATTTGAGAAGTGGGTATGGGCACGGCCGCCCCGGAAACTATTTATTGGATAACCAACACCTCTGGCGTAGGTCACCTCAAGTGGTTCGATGCGTTTGGTGACTTAGCAGGGATGCCCGGGGTCATGGCTTGAGGTTTGCCTAGGTCTTGGCGGTGAATGAGTTTGTCCACCTACTGCGTGGCCGACCGGATCGAGAGAGACTGGTTGAAGGAGGCCTTTTACCTCTGCAGTCGGACTCTCTCGAACCACTGCCTTACACCGCAGAGGGAGGAATGGATTCATACGTCCTCATGTGTACATCACTCAATGGTCACACTGACCCCTTATATTCCTACTCATTCCCCTTACCTCTTCCTTCCCAGAACATCCTTTCCTTAAAAAGACCCTCTAAAATAAGCATCCCCCAAGATGACATAAGCCCTGAGGGAAAATATTTTTCTGTGGACCTCCTGTGAGAAGCTAATGTAAAAAAAAGATATTGAAACGGAAATACAACGAAGTTAGTGCTAATATTCAATATTAGTTGGAGACGTTTTTCTACGTAAAATACACTACGAACATATTTTACATCATATTCTTTCAAAATATTTTGGATGGTGCAGGTTGTTTTTATATTTCGTCATTTTTAGCTACGTCGCGCGTTGTGCAAAATTACTGGTACACTCAAAATACAAATGGAATTTTTAGAGCACTATGACGAAGATCAAAGGGTTTTTGTATTTTATGTTTTGAAGAGGGACGCTTTGTTAAAAAAAATAACAGGCGATTCCTGCCATAGAGGAGGGTTGATTAAAGGTACAGGCACGGAAAGCTTTCACAATGAGAAATAAGCGAACGTCCCACATTGTTCTATCGTAAAATATATATTTTTTTACGAAAATTATCATTACAATAAAAATAAATTGTTTCTTTATTTTTTGTAGATTTTTTTCTACAATTATATATACTTTTATTCTCAGATATTCATGGTGATGTAAAGCAGGCGCGGTCCGTCCGTACATACTGTGGATGCTGCGCTTCCCTCCTTTTCTAGGTTTAATATAAGTAATACGAGTATAATAATTATTGTGCATTTATTTCGAATTAAAAAGCCATGGATTTATTTTTTTCTAGCTGTAAACCGCACCAGATGGTGCAATAACGACACCGCCACCGTCCCAATCTCAGAGATCAACACTAATACGACACAAGGAGCAGGTCGAAATACATATTATGTATTCATTTTCAATGCTCTAACGTCGCGTAAACTCACCAACACCGGCAAAACAGTGTATTCTCCGTTCATTCCACATCCAAGACGCAGGAACGAGTGTAATATTTTTGATATTTGCGCATGCGCGTTTAGTTAAGCCTGCCATGGTTGAAGTAAGGCCGAATTCGGATTCCACAGGAGCATCCAACGCACAAAAACGACTTAATGCTTATAGGCATAGTGCACAGAATAGCTTATCCGAAGCGAGCGGACTTAGTACCATTTGCCTGACCACCTTTCGACAGTAGTTATTTATTGTTGTTTTGGATAGCCGAATCCGATTGATATATTGAATATCTTTCGGAATACCGATTTAATTCATTTGAGTAGGGAACTGCAATATTTTATGTGGAGCATAAAGGTTGTATAGAGCTAATTTTGGACGGACTATTTTTGTCGATAAATGCATCTTGTTCGTGGGCTAGTCCATAGACTTTTATATTTACTTTAGATATACTCCAGCATCCCTTATTAGATATACTCCAGCATATACTAAAAGTTACCAACCGCCACTGATATAAAGGTGCTTTTAAATCTGAAAACATTTTCTGCCAAACAATTAAATTTAAAAGATTTACAATGCTAATATAATTAATAACGACCCCTAAAAAAGCTTCTAGGAAGCCGAAACTATATTTATGGACATATCAATTAATCCCCTTAAAAGTTTTAAAATTGACGAATTCATTCATAAAATTGCTTCTCTCCTAAAATATTTATTTGCTGAAGGCTTTTACGAATACATTTTGAAAAGTGAACACGTAGGATGAAACTTTTGTCAAGTAAATAAAGAACGGATAGAAATGGATAACATCCCAAACTCAAGCAAAACAATTTTTAATATATATTACCTGGAAATGTATTCCAAGCCCTTTCATGTCACCCACTGACCAGCTGCTATTTAATATCGCGTATTATGAAGGTTGTACGTAATTTCTAGGCATCCACAACTACTCAAAAAGGGTAGTGTGGGAAGTGATTAGATATTGATATTGACGATGATCGATAGGAAATCGACGAAACAACAAATTCTGTGAATTTAGGGCTATTCGATTCTCCTCTTTAATTATTAATTACAAGTGCGATGTTCTCACCCCTAGACGAGGAATAATATAATGTTTCACCCTCAATAATTACTTGCATGGTTGTGGTAGTACTAACTGGGCTACCATGGATGAATAGACACTACTTCCTGTCTGAACGTTTATTCAATATTGATAGAGTTGAGAGATATTGCGTTACTCTCTCATGGGTAATATAAAATTCATATTATTATGTATTATGAGTATGGATTTTAGTCTCTCATATTACTTGGCTAGTTTATATAGCACCATTTTTGTGATGTGCGATGTATTGTTGAATGTAAATCACCCCAAGTGTCCAAATATAAAGTTTAGTTTATCAAATATATAACTAGTTGAACACAGCACTCACAAGACAGCGTTACAGTGTCCATATTTATCGGTACAGATATGTAGATTATGTTTATGTACGTAGAAGTATGATACCTTATTGAAAGAGTTAATCCTCTTAATGAGGTTTTCTGTGTTTAGTTTTGGTGTAGCCGTCTAATAACGGATACCAAGATTCTCGATTTTTCGAATATTAAAATCGTCGTCTACATTTGTTTCCATAATAACAATAAGATGGCGCAACATATGCATCCATTTAAACAATCTCAAGGATGATTATCATTTTTTGTTTTTGGGGTATTATGCCGTGGTGTGCTATGTATTTTCTTTAGCCTACGTTTCGGACAGCGTTACAGTGTCCATCATCAGAGCAGTTGTGTAATTGATTGTGGTGAACTGTGTGCAGCATCTAAGAGCTGGTATTACAGTATAATTTAAAATTGTTATCTGCGTTTAGTTTTGGTGTAGCCATCAATTACCGGATACCAAGAATTAGCTTAGCTCCATCGTCTATATTATTAACGGGATTTTTGTTAATTTTCAATTGCCTCCGTTATTACGAGCTTTGTGTGTTTTAGGTCTTCCCGGGACTTCCCGAAGATACACTTCACGATAATCGATTACAGTGTCCGAAACATTGGCTAAATAAGGAGGTAGCACAACACGGAAAAATACCCCCAAAACAAATCATGATAATACTTTTATAATTATATAATCCTTAGATAATTTAAGCCCTTAACTATCTCGCTATTTCCCCGCAGGAACAAGCAGAGAGAATGTGACGCCGAACAATCCTGTCTTTTCATACATTCCTTGCTTCAACCACTCAGTAGATTTTGTAAATAAGTTATGCCCCAAAAAGAAAAAGATGGAGAGATATGAAATTACGAATGTTAGAAGAGCGCGCTAACATTTACAGCGATAAAATTGATGCAAAAATCATGAAAATCTTTAATAAAACACGACTCGTTAAAAATAGAGCAAAAATCTCACAATAATTGTCTTTAATTTTATTTAAAGAAACGCTGTGAATTTTTTCATACATATAACTTGTAAAATAACCGAAACAAACGTGTTTATAATAATTTTTGGAGCATATTTTGCGATTTTTTTCTATAGAGGGAATTTTATATAATTTGCGTTTCGGCGCGATAAATGTCTAGATATTATCTTCAAAAATAACATATATTTTTTTAAGAGCTTAAAAACTTCAAATGTTTAAGGGAAGTTTGCAAGAAATCGGTTGAAATTCGGAGAACCGCCTCTTAAGCTTCGTCAGTCCACAATCCCTTTTGATCTTAGATGACAAGTTGGTTTTTAAATTGAAGTATTTACATATCAATAGATATAAATTACTCTGTAGCCGCTATGTAATATAGGTATTTTGAATATTACTTTACAAAATGTCGACCGTCTAATCATCTAATGCCTTTGGGAGCTCTGCGCCAAATTTTTGATTAGTTTTATCCTGTTTGGCTTAATTTTTCAAACGTTTTAATTGGACAAACACAGGACATATTAATTATTTGAAACACAATTAAAATTAATTTTGATAATTAGCGGAGTGTAGTGAAAAATTTACGCTTAATTTTTGGTTGAAATGAAACGGTCCCGTAAATATTATTTCCACCTTCTGAAATATATATATATTTTTTTTATTTTAATTTTTTAGTTAATGGTTTTAGAAAAATATTATACAAAAAAATATATCACAAGTAAAAACACTCTTTCGTCGACCTTGCACTGGTTAGGGTGTTCCAAAACAACTGATTTTCCTCAAGACCTATGTTATCTTTGGGGATGTTGTGTGGAAGGTCTTTCGCCAAGGCCTGGTCAACCCCCCCATCTAGGAAGCCGGGCAGGAATCCACGAGGGGTGAGCTATAGCAGAGGTATTGGTTATTCAATTAATGGTTCACGGGGCAGTGGTACCCAAACCCGCCTCCTAAGATGTGATTAACTGTCAAGCAGGCTGTTAAAAAGCTAAATTTAAGACCTAAAATAAGTTTTACAACTCACCCGGAATTTTTTTTTAACATAATTTCCCTAGGGTCCTATATCATATTTGGGGATGCAGTGACGAGGGTCTTTTTGTGGAAAAGAAGGAGTGAACCTGGATCTTGAAGAGACCCGTGTTGTAGGAGGGATGAAACACAGAGGCTGGTAGTTTCACAGTCGTGCTCTTGAACTCAAGAACAAGTTGTAGAAATGACACGTTCTCTTGTGCGCGCGTTTGGCGTGTTTCCCGACTGTCCACCGGTGCCGAAGGATCAATGACGCTAGTTCCTCGGAGCATATTCCATTAAAATACCGGTAGAATAAATACAGCATTCTTACCCGACGCCTGTGAGATAGGAGAATCTATCGAACGTTTCCGTCGAGGTTTTTTCAGGTATTTTGGAGCTCCAGACCAGAGGTGGCTGCCAAACTGGCTGTTAGCAGTTGTGTACTATTAAAATATCTGCGGGCCCTGTGCGGTACGCCCAACTCTTGAGTGGCTAACTTAACTCTGACTTCAATGGAGCCCCGGTACCTGATTGCTAAGAATATGAAAATATTAAATATTATTATTATCGATTTTATTTACTTCGGTTCTAATTATGCCTTAGCTAACCTTTTATATGATTGAAAATGTCATTAAAGAAATTCATACTAAATATTTTTTTAAATGTTTCAGATTCAAATTGAAAACCTTTTTAATTGGCTTTTTGAACTGTAAATTTTCGGAAATCTACGAAAATATAAATTATAACATAATTTAACTTAAAATTTCAAAGGACCTTTGCTAGAATGTTTTTTGAAAACTAAATAAATAGCAGAGCCATTTAAATGGGTTCAAATTTTTATTGGTTCCTCAAATTTTAAATGGGCTTGACATATTTTCATTAACAGAGGTAAATTTTTGAAATATGCCAACATTAAAATTATTGCCTTTGAGACGTGGTGTTGAAGTTGATTGCCAATATTCCCTGGACGGTCCCAAGTATAAATAATATTTTATCCATCACAGAGAAACTCAGTGTCTATAAAGGTCTATCCACTAATTGCTTAGAGCGTTTTGGGCACATTCAAAATAATATTAATTTTATGTGATATCGCACAAGAGACCCAACTTTACTGTCAGAAGCCATTGGATCCAAATAGTAATGCTCATTTTGTAAATTGTTGTGAGGTTGGAAGTATAGGAGGGAAGAAATTTAATTTTACCATTGAAGAAGATAGAAAATAAATAAATTGTGAATGAGACAAAGATTCTGAAAAGAAAAAGGTAACCATCTCTTGTCTTACCAGGTCTGATCTCTCTACCACTTGAACTATTGCCACCTAATAAAATTAATAACATCTCAATTTAAGAGGCGGGCATGGATACCGCCGCCCCTGTGAGCCATTTATCGGATAACCAATTCCCTTTTCATAATTATTATAAGCAATAATTATTAGCCTGAAACACTCATCTACATTGAAAAAATCTCCCGAGAAAAGATACATGCCACACGTCATTGTTGAATGATAGACTGGTATATATTGAATTATTCGGCAGGTAGGAGATAAGCCAACGTAGCTCAGTGGTCAGAGCATTTGACCGGAAATCAGAAAGACGCGGGCAATGGGAAAAAGGATGAGCACACTGATCCCAGATTCCTACCCACCCCTCGTACCTTTTTCCTTTCCAAAAATTCCTTTCGCTAAAAAAACCCTCAACACAGCATCCCTAAAGATGACAGAAAGCTCGGAGTTAATTTTTTTCCTCAGGGCTCCCTGTAAGGGGACAATGTAAAAAATATATTGTTTTCTAAAAAAAGTCTTTTTCTTAAAGAACATCATTTAAAATTAATATAGCATTGTGTATTGGCTCCTGTAAAACCTGTAAATTTTTCTGACTGCAATCTTCCACCATTTGAGCAAACAACTCTCACCGGTTTTACTTTTCTGATATCTTGGACTATATTTAAGAGTCGTACCTACTGCTTTGTCATAAGTCATAAGAAGCAGTTTTCTTATTTTAATATTTTAACGTAGGCATTTACTTATTACAACGTGACCTTAGAACGGGATATCCCAGTAAGGACACATTTTTCTACAAAATAGTAAAATAAAGAAAAAAAAATATATAACAGAAGGTGTCTCCAAGATTGTCAAAGCAATTTTTATTGCGCCTTTATCGCCGCTTTATATAGAAATGTACCCGGGCAACATAAAGCTAACAGGGTACATAATAATAATCTGCAGGGTGACCCATTTAGAACAAACCCCTTGCTCCCCGGGTGATAATGCCCAAGTCTTGTATCAATTGAATTCTAAACATCCCTTTACCATAAGTGTGCACTTTATACTTAGCATAATAACTCGGGTTTAATGTGCAAAGTTTGTCATACTTAAGAAAATTGCCGTCGACTAGAGGGGTGGCCTTAAACCTTTTCGCATCTAACGGAGTATAAATCACCTTTTTATAATATTTAAACTGTAATAATAATTACTTGAAACGTGTCAAAACTCCGTGGAAAGAAGTATGGAAGAGAAAAGACTGTCCGATAGAATAAAAAATGAAATTATTAAGAAACAAACAAGAAGAAAAGATGTCATAAAAACAATAAAAAAGCTAAAGTGGAAGGCCACACAATTAGAGGAAGTGAAAAATTCTCAAAATTAGTCATGAATTGATTCACTTTAAAGACAAGAAGAGTAAACGAGGTAGATCATTTAGACGGTGGTTTGACGACATCAAAGCCATATCAGGTGGTACATGGACAAGAGTAGCTAATGATAGAGAAAAATGGCGATAGTTGGAGGAGGCCTTTGTCAACTAGCGACATAGATACAGGGAGTCGATGCATGATTAGTGTTATAAATGTGAAATGTTTATTATAAATTATGTAATGTAATTTACTGTCTGAATAAAGGCTATTATTATAATAATAATTACAGGGTACGTGATCATTAAATTTATCTTACAAATATTACCATTAAATATTTATGTAGTCGCATATATTCTCTGCGAATCAATTTGGGTTTCAATGATCAATAATTATAAATTTTTCAAGTTAATACAACTATGTGAGAGTTAGTTAACATTAGTTATTTGTAAGCCCTGACTTATCTCTTAAGATATTGTATAATGGTGAATCGATATTATTATGATCTTGAGGGACGCCGCTGGTGATAATCACTGCGTAAGCACGTAAAAGATTGGATATTAAATTCACTGAGAGATCGCAACACTATGGTGGTTGTTGCACATACTTCTTTAACAGACTCGTACGATAATGTACAATGAGTCTATTAAAGAAGTATGTTATAATTGTAAATGTCACACACGTAGGTATATTGGCTATACACTGTCAGATAGAAACATATACTTGGATAACAGGATGGGTGGAGGAAAGCATGAACATATGTTAGAGAGAGAGATGCATATAATTGCGTCAACAATTTCTATTTCGCTTCTGATTATTTCCACGTTTGTACCACGAAAATTTTATCCAAAAAACTTTGTCAAAAATGTAAAATTTTAAAAAAAATTGTTAACAAGATGGTGGACTTGTTGGATACTACCATTTTATCCCGCCAGTACTCGAATGATGGTGGTTCGTGATACGAGTTGTAAAATCGGAATAATAATTATTATGGTACCTACCCGGAAGAAGAAAAATTGGAAAAAGAATTGTCATTGATATGGTGACGTATCTTTGAACAAATTGTATAATTCCTTATTGGATACAAAAATATATATCTACATATTACGTAAAAAAGTTATGGTTAATAATTTACATTTGAGTACCTACTTACAAATCGTATATTTTTAAAGAAAATTTTGGTTTTTATTAATAAAATGAGAAAATTGCCAACATACTTTTTTGGACGCGAGGTCTACTCTTCACAGAACTATTAATTTTATCAGCAAAAGATTGTCAACATCTGAACAAGAGAGAAATAAACTTGAATGCGCTTTTCTCATCCTATCTGACGGCTAAATGAGTCCCATAAAATTTATGACTTTAAATTGCCCAAGTAAACAACGAAATATATCTCATTAGTAAACTTGTAATGAACTCATCAGAACTAATGACTTGTTTGCGCCTGTTTCAATGTTTGTAGATATTTCATGATTAGTCTAATCAGTGTTTGTTAATTTAAAATAGGTACCTTTAGGGCTTAAGGGAGTATATAAAACTTAGTGATCATCACCAGACATCACTGCAAACAATTAAAATTTCTAGATTACTTTCATTATTAGTATATTTAATGGTAAAGAAGTTTTTCAAAATTACATCGGGTTGGAATTTAGAAACAAACTTCGCATTTGGGAGTTAAATAAAGGTATAAACTATAAACACGACTTTTTTTAGTTTTCATTAAATCTGGTTGAAAGCCCGTCAATGTCAAAAACTTTTTTCCATTAGCAATGCTGGTCGTTTAGAATTTATAGTAAACGTGTAGTATAAGGGATTAGACATTTAGTTTCAACATCTTTCGACGGATGTCGTTAGTACAGATAGTTTTGTGTAGTTTTAAGGTGTCTTAACAGATATCAGTTAAGTAGTAGAGTACTTAGAAGAGTATCATCTTTAGTCGTTCGTATCTATTACAATTAATTAATCTAATGCGTTTCGGGAGTATTTGCGCGCCCAACTTCAGAATAAGTATGAGCCTCCCATAGTACGGACGTGTGGCTCAGTTAAATATTCATTGTAAACCTTACGATAACGTAAATAAAGCAAGTTATATTTTGGAAGAACCTCCCGAACGAACGTCTTTCTGTGAATTTGTTTGTTATGTTCCAGTTCCGGTTAAAGATGGTGGCCTTTTTAATGCTTCAGTAAATATATATATTTTTTTAAATATGATCGATCGTCGAATAGGCGTGTTAATTAATTAAGTTGGTAGTTATTTAAGTACCTACTTACAAATATTAAGATTTCAGAGAAAATTTTGGTTTTGATCTATTGAATAAAAGAAAATTGGAAATACACTTTAAGGTTAAAAAGTTAATACATAATATGAATTAAATACTTTTATCTTTTGGTAGATTGCGATCAATGTGGTTTGACCAGCAATGTAGTAATTCTATATAAATCTATAGAAATTTTAACAACATAAAGTGTATTAAACTGTTATATTTTGCATATGTTAGAAGTCAACTTGAGTACAATTCTCCCGTCTGGAACCCACATTATAATATACATGTTCAAGCTGTTGAAAGAAATCAACAAATTCTTACGTTTTATAAATTTTAAAGTGGGTACTACTTAAATTTTAAATGATATGAATATGCTCAAATTGTCAGACAAAAGAATTTTCACTGACTTGGTATTTCTGAATAAAATTCTAAATGATTTGGTTATAAGGCCGATATTGCTTGAATTGATAAGCTTCCGGATTCCACTACGTAATACTAGAAGTCAGGATTTATTTCAGTGCAGAAATTCTGGAACTAACTACCATAAATATTCCTCTTTGATCAGAATACTATGGAGGGAAATAATTATACCAAGTCAGTGGACATCTTCAATTTGTCTTTAAACAAATACAAAATTCTGTTACTGAGGCAGTTCATTTATGTAAAATAAATACTGTGTATTTCTTTGTAAAAGAATTATAGTATAATAATTTTATTTAATCACAGTGTAATTTGTAAATTTCATACGTAAACGCCTCGAAAAAGGGCGTAAATAAATAAATAAACTGCGAAAAAAGTCGTTAAATCGGTAAACAGAGATCACAGTTAAAAGTTTTGGTAAGCTTAACAGTCAAGTTGAACTTAAATGAGGGAATTTAAAGTTGGCTCTCCTCAGGGACTGCAGCAAAGTGAGCAGCAGGTGTTTTTGTTGAGTGAAAATATTGTGGCCCGCACTCAACTTCAGGGAACTTATGAAAGTTTCCAAATGGAGAATGTGAAGGAGCTAAAACGCGGGGCGTAGTCTGTATACCCGCTGCGGTGAATGGATGCGCTCGCTTGTTATCGGAGATTGCGGTTTGGAAAAGATGCAATGGGAGAATTATACCATTCTGATGCATTTAAATACACCATTTATTGTCTTTTACTTAATGCATCGATCTTTAGTGAGGGTTTGCGTTTTAGAAAATAGTCAATGAATTCAAACGACGGCCTTCGTGGTACTTAATCGAATAACGATCTTGAGGTCGCGGGTTCAAATTCCGGGTTGCGCAAGTTAATTTTATTTTATTGATTTTTTTTATACGAGCTCCACACAGGAGGCCTAGAGGAAAATAGTTTCCTTCAGTGCCTATGTCATCCTCGGGGATGTTGTGTGGAGGGGTTTTTTTTAAGGAAAGGAAGGAAAGGAGAGTGTTAGGAAGGAAAAAGGTTTAAGGGGTTGGTAAGAATCTGGGGTTAAGTGTGTCCTGGTCATCCGCCTCCAAGATCTAGACAAACCTCACTCCATGAACCCGGGAACCCCTGCTAAATCACCAAATGTTGCGAACAACTTGGGGTGACCTATGGCAGAGGTGTTGGTTATCCAATAAAGATTCTCGGGGCGGCGGTACCCCTTCCCGCCTCCCAAATTTATTTTGAATGTTGATTTGTGTTATTTCACAATTAAATAATTAAAAAATAATATATGGTAAATTTGCGACACGTTCCAGAGTGGAAGATAGTTCGGAGGATCGCCTTATCGAAACTTTGCTTGATATGGATTTAGCCTTGTTTTGTGACTAGATCTGAAAAGCCAGGTACTTCCCCACCTTCTCCTCATTTCCTTCATCTCCCTACTGCCTCCAGCATTACAGCATACCCCCGATTGGGGATGCCATAGTTGCAATGGCTCCAGGCGGTTGGGAATAGTTGGGACACTTGTGCGGTATTCAAATAAAGAAGGATATGTGTTTTTTTTTGTCACAGAGGAAAATCGCACCATCAGCTCAAGAGACACAATTGCCCGCGACATAAGGCCCGCCGCACCTTCCTGTCACGCAGGCAGCAACTTCTCAGCCACTGAGGTTTCTTCCAGAGGAAGGAGTAAAACACGAAGATTTAAGGAAAACGTTGAACTGATTTATTATTATTTTTTTTTTTTTTTTGATTCTACGGATTCTTTCGTAATCCTCTAACTAACTAGGGCTTTGCAATACCCTTTCATGTCTAGCTAACTAGTATTACGGCTCATTTGGCCTTTTTACTATTACCTTCTGAAGGTAGTATTTAATTGACTGAGTTTAAATTATACATTAATGTCATCGTGAGGAAAAAGTCTTTACTGGATAAAAAACCTCACTCAAGTTTCAAAGGAAAAATGGAACAAAAGTTCTGAACTTTATTCAAGGAGTTTTACATTTATTTTTACTGAATGTAAGTATTTTATTTCTTCAGGTCTGCGTCTCGTCCTTGGAGCTGGTACTGGTGCCTATGTCTAGTGGAGGAAAGAGGGAAGAAAAACATCATTAATTTCGGCTCGATCTGCGTTGGTTTTTACGCCAACGCCCATCGAGCACAAAAAATCCGAGTGAACTCGCCCACTCTACGCCACTGGATGCGCAGATGGTGTGCGCGTGTTTTGGTCGGCCGGCAGTACCGTGCAAGGCTTGTTCGAGCGGGAATGTGGAATGTTGTGGCAGGTCGGGTATTGTTGGTATAGGTCAGTATGTCGGTAGGTATTTGCGTATAAATGGCGTCTTGTCAGTTGTCATCTGTCTCGTCATCGCTGTCTTCGCTCTCAGGAATTTTTAGTATGAGGTGTTTTGGCATCCTATGTTTGTAGCGGAAAGGAAGATCATCTGGTGACTTGTAATTGCCCAGCCCTTTGATGAGTGGATTATTCTTGTTCAGAGTTCTATAGAATTGCGTAGTTAGTTGGAATGCATATTCTTGAAGAGTCGGGATTTCTTTTCTATCGTGCAATTTTTGTAGATTGGTGTACCTCGGGGTATTATAAATGATTTTAATACATTTATTCTGGAGGACTTGAAGTCTCCTGTAGGTTGAATTTGCTATATTGCTCCACACGGGGAGTGCGTAAGTCAGGGCTGGGCGAATTTGTGTCAGATACAGAAGTAGTTTTTTCTTCTCAGCGAGAGGGCTTTTTCTGTTGAAGATCGGCCCTACCGAGCCTGCTGCTTGTAGCATTTTGGTTTTTGCGTTCTGCAGGTGTGATTTCCAGTTTAGTCGGGTGTCCAGGGTTAGGCCAAGGTACTTTACTTCTGGTTTCCACTCGAGCGCAACTCCACTCATGATTATTTTCTTTGGCGGTATTCTGTTTTTAATCCGTCGCGTGAACATGATGGCTTCTGTTTTGGCCTCATTCAGCTTCAGGCGCCATTTTTTATAATAGGCTGATGTTTCGTCGAGGCCTTTTTGTAGGTTTTTAATGGCAATTGCGGCCTTGGCAGATGTGGCATACAGGCTCATGTCATCGGCGTAGGTTGCCTTTTCGCATTTCACGAGTGGAGGGATGTCGTAGGTGTATAAGTTGAAAAGGTGCGGACCGAGTAAACTTCCTTGTGGCACGCCCTTTGGCACACCCCTGGATGATGATTTCGCATCTCCCACCTTAACGGTGAACGTTCGGTTTTTCAGGTATTGACGTATTATTCTTATAATGTATAAGGGCGTGTTGGTGATATACATTTTGTATATGAGCCCGTCCATCCATACTGTGTCGAAAGCTTTTTCGAGATCGAGTAGTGCCATGGCAACGTATCTCTTGGTGTTGAAAGCTCTCGAAATGTCTTCTGTGACACGTGTCAGTTGGTGGACCGTCGAGTGGTTACATCTGAAACCGAATTGCTCGTTCGGCAGGGTCTTGTTTTCGTTATGATGTGGGAGGTATCGATTGAGGATGATTTGTTCCAAGACTTTGCTCATTGTGGGCAGCAGGCTGATAGGGCGGTAACATGACGGATTCGAGCGGTCTTTTTTTGCTTTGTGAAACGGTAGAACGCACGCATTTTTCCAGGATGACGGGAAGTGGCCCAGCAATAGGCAGGCGTTGAATATTTTCGTTATGAAAATAATCGCAAAATTTGTCGTATTTATACCAATCGGTAGGTGGCTCACGGAAAGTGGAGGGGGAAACGGAACCCAGGCACTTTTCCTTTATAAAGGGCAAGAAACTGCGTAGTTTCTATTTTGCCGGTTTAATCCGTAAAAGTGCTCGTCTAAATTTGGCAACTTTTACGGATTTTGTAGCCTTTATTAACAATCAAAATACATATTTAATAGAAAAAACATATAAATAAAGCCAAGATTTATGACAAGAATTTTAGTTTGGTGAATTTACCGTGATTTTAAGAATTTTTGATTTTTAAGGAAATGTTTTATGATTTATCAAGTTATAATTATTTTTCCTAGGTTCCCTGTGAGATAAGTTAACGAAATCTGTTTATTTCACCATCTCACAGGGACCCTAGAATTTTGTAGAGGTAAAAATGTAAAAATGTCATGACCGAAATTTTCTAAGTCTTTTTGACATGGCAAATTGAGCTCTAATTTTGGCTCTAAGTATTTTGAGAGCAAAGTCTCAGTTTGACTGGAGGCCTTGTAGGATCAAGAATGAAAACTGATTATTTCATTGTCCTACAAGGCCCGCAGGTTTTGTTATTTGGAAAAACATAAAATTTACACCTTCAAAAGTGTTTTTTGGTAGGCAAAAATGACTTTATTTTTGCCTCCCAATATGTTGTGTGACAAATCTTGGCTTTACTCGAGACCTTGTAGGATTTCAAATGAAAACTGATTATTTCATTTGTCCTACAAGGCCCGTGTGTATAAAAATTAAGACATAAACATTTAAAAATAAGTACCAAAATAAAACATATTTAAAATGAGTTTACAACCTCCCCAGTAGCGATTTTTCAAAGTATTATTTATTGATCGCACCGGGGAGATGTACATAAGAAATAAAAAACTTAAATATTTGAAATCCAATAAGAAAATAATAAGTAATTGATAAAAATGACATTTTCTAACTAGAACAAATATTTTCCATCAAAGCGTCGCCGGCGGCACGGTACTCCAGTATTGTGAGGGCAGGCCATTTTTTCCTGATTCCCAAAAATGATCACAAAACTGTAGAGGACCGAGCCAAGCGATGAGCTTTGATGAAAAATATTTCGAGGGTGTGAACACGTCGGCTACAATAAGATTTGTACAATTTTATTTTTAGCATGACAATAACGCCAAGAAGGACAGCCTTGACAGTTAATTTCACAGAAATAATTACAGGATGACAGAATAATACATTTTACAAAATAAAAACAACGATAAGATTTGCGGTTAACTCCTTCAAAATAAACATAAAACGACAAATACCTAATTAAAGTACAACGAACCGTAACCGCTGTAAAATACAGATGACAACCGAACATAATCTTCTTAGGCGAATGAAATAAAGATAAAGCGATGGTTTTTCTTTGTCAAACTTTGAATCCATTGAGCGGATGTTGGGGTAAAAAAACTTCCGATCTTGTATGCTCAATTTGATTAATGTAGTAGCCGGAATTGCGAGAGTCTTTTTGTACGACAGATCAACTGAAACTTTTAAGATTGGCCCTCGCGTTTAAAGAATGGACCATAATAAGTCTGGCAAGTGTAGTATTAGCAGTACCATTTGACGGCCGGCGTAGCGCAGCGGTAAGACGCTCGACTCGCGCACCGAAGGTCGCGGGATCGAATCCCGGCGTGGCAAATAAATTTTATTTGATTAATTTGTGTTATTTCACAATTTTTTCATTTAAAATAATAAATAGTATATTTGCGGCACGTTCCAGAGTGGAAGATATTCTCTGTATCGCCCTGCTGTAAGACCACCATTAAGAATTGAAACGTTGCTTGAAACGGCATTAGCCGTGTTTGGTGACCAGATCTGAATAGCCAGGTACTTCCCCACATTCCTCTTCCCTATCTCCTTCCCCTCCCCATTACTCTCAGCCTCACAACATACCCCAATTGGGGATGCCATAGTCTCACTGGCTTCAGACGGGAGCAGTTGGGTCTCTTGTGAGGTATTCATGTAAAAAAAAATACATATATATATATATTAGAAGAAAAGTGTCGTTTTTTTTTAAAGTTGTTGGGTTGTTTTTAATTTTTTTACATTAGTTCCACACAGGAAACCCTAGGAAAAAAAATCCCTCACGGCCTATGTCATCTTTGGGGATGCTGTGTGAAGGGTCTTTTTATGGAAAAAAAGGAGATAAGTTCTGAGAAGCAAAAAGGTATGAGGGGTGGTTAGGAATCTGGGGTCAATGTGTCTAGGAGTGACAGACATAAAAATCCATCCCTCCCATTGCAGTGCAAGGTGATGGGTAGGGAGAGACCAACTGGAGAGGCCAAATACTCTCTCAATCAGTCTCTCCCGAACCGGCCCGCCATGCAGTAAGTGGACAGACGCATCCGCCTCCAAGGCCTAGACAAACCTCATCGCATGAACCCTGGCACCCCTGTTAAGTCACCAAACGCAGCGAAACATTTAGGGTGACCTATGGCAGAGGTGTTGGTTATCCAATAAATGGTTCCCAGGGCAGCGGTACCCACACCCGCATCCCAAATTGAAAATACATTTTGTTTTTTTTTAGAGAAATGAAATACATAAGCTCGGCCGAAAAAAGTCCAATAAATTTTGAGTTTTGTTCTAGATAATTTATGAGATAGGTAAATATAAAGTTGAGAAAAAAAGAAAAATATTTTACGAATATTAACTTGTATTTTTACGAATACTGTACATATGTTGTATTGATGTTGGAAACGCATTTTAAAAGCTTTTCTTCTTTTAAAATCAGGTATTGCAGTAAATGTAAAAATAAATCGTAGGAAGGCGAACAGCTGTCTGTCTGTAATAATAAATGAAGACCAAGGGGAAAAACAAGAAATGTCAAATTCAAGGCAAATTTAATGTCTCTATTTTGTCACTGGCATTCATTGTTAATGCCTTTTCCCACCGTCATCAGTATCGATTATTGACTATTTGCGCGCGGACATGATTCTTGCATTGCATAAATAACAAAATAAAACGTAATAGTTTTTGATATCGATTTTTGTTGCCAAAACAATTTAGCATTTCGAAAGATACCCAGTAATTCCACTAGCTTATTACTGTTACCTCACTAATTTGGGTTGACTGACAATTATTTTTCCCCTGTGGTCTTAAAATATCACCTGCGAAATCGACAAAAACGCTCCATCCTAACTTCTTTACAACCGTCCTGACGATAAACGTTTATAAGTTTTTATAAAGAAATATAACATAATAATAGATTTGTATTTTGGAAATGGTGGACACTTCTAGCTTATTCTTTATCTTTTAGTTGTATCTAAAAAGGTACCTGCTTTCTTCCCTGATTTATTTTCCAAACAATAAACAAACCAACGCTGAAAACAAAGCAATTAAGAATAAATTGCTCAAACTTTAACAAATATAGCTTTGCCATTACATTTGTTATGGTATCTTCCTTTTAAACTTATAATTGGGGTTTGTGATGATAATAAAGTTAGTGTACACAACTGGTAAAGCATAAGTACAGTATTTTCTATTGCATGTTGTGAAAATATATAAAGATATCTTATTAGACCTAGAAAAATAGATAAATAGACCTGGAAAAAATTAACTGT
The DNA here is from genome assembly GCA_917563855.2 of Limnephilus lunatus. Classification (NCBI taxonomy): domain Eukaryota; kingdom Metazoa; phylum Arthropoda; class Insecta; order Trichoptera; family Limnephilidae; genus Limnephilus; species Limnephilus lunatus. Next base: position 74,480,086 of record OU830602.1, on the reverse strand, counting down.
TGGTTTTAATCAAATATCCTAAAAATTATTGTAAAAAAATATATACATATATGTGATTTTAATCTCAACCCGTATAATAATTTCTCCTCCCTTAAAAATTGAAAAGAACGTCTTGCAAATCCCGAAACATCGGAGGGGACCCCACCACTTTCCCAACGGCGTAATAAGGAAACGTATGGTTTCCTCCTTCACCGCACATTTCAAGACTCTACTTATTTATTGAACGAAGCTACATTTATTTCAACGACTACAGACAATGTCCATGCATACGGGGTTAGTAAGCAGTATGCAAGTACTTACGTAAACATTATACAAAAGATATATAGAAGCCCTTGGAATAATTCTTCTGAAATAGGTAACATAAAAATAGAAATAATAGTGTTAGCAAAAGATAAAGAAAAATAGCGGCTATGACCAGTCGAAAAAACCTTCTGAAAATAAAAGAAGTAATGAGGAAAAAACAGTTGTATTCTTATGTTATAATGTAAATAATTACAAAAGCAGAAAGCAAATAAAATATTAAAAATATAAATAAAAGAATAGCCAGAGAAGGTATTCCATAGATCATCGGGCAGTCCCAATGAGAATGCGTATAGCTATCGGCCCAACCACAGACGATGCTCGAAGTCCGAGCCATTTAGCCGGTTCCCCGATTTTGCCTCGAAGAAATGTACTTGGGAGAGAGCGGAAGTTTTTTAGGAAGGAAGAAGAAATCCCGATACATTAAAAATATCTTCGGCTGTGCATTGATGAGCATTTAACATTTAAGCATACACAAGGTATTAAAGATAAAATCACTCCCTTAATTAACGCAAAAAAATAAATTAAAAAGGTTTTATATTATAGCCTCACACGTATACATTTAAATAACTTGATCGAAGTCTGGGAAACACATCTGAAACATACGTAAATGAATTACAGGTAATACAAAACAAGACAATCAAATCTGATTTGATTCGGCTTCATTTGTTAATCCGTGAGAAAGGGTGCAGGCGTGTTCTCTGGTTATTATTTCCCATTGTCTTGTTGACTCCTGACTGTATCTGTGTTTTCTCCTAAAAAAATCGAGTGTAGTTCACACGCGGTAGAAGCAAAACTTCACCAAATAGCAATTGAAAAGTGACGCTTCATAGGTACTGTAAGTAAGTAGGGTTTCATCATATGTTTGTTTCTTTTTAGGGTGACTTTTGTTTTATCCGAGTTTCAAATCACAACGGTGCTAAAGAGTTTTCACTTCAAAACAATACCGTTATTAAAACTGTAGATAATTAACGCTAAGGCAGTCATTTAAATAATAAACGAGGATTTACTACACAACGGAAAGCTGGCATTTTCAGACAATGCTGACTGTCTGAGATGAAATTGTGAAAGGTCCAGATTTGTCGAGAATTAATTAAATTAAAAAGATAAAGATGTTTTAATAAATTTAAATAAAATAATAATTAAAATAAATGATGATAAATCATTTTCTTCTCCGTTATGATTGGTTTTATGATTTTCTTTTATAACTTCATAAAATTTATAACTGGCGGTGGTTTAGAAGAAACAAATAGTATGAGTAGGTAATTCTTGTATTTTCTTGTTCTAGTTTCTTTGTTTTACACGGAAGAAAATTTAAAAGTCATTGTTTTTATCTTTAAATAATGAAGAACGACTACAAAGTAACTTGTTGACAAACGTGCAGTGTTTCATTCCTTACGCTTATAACTTTATAAAATTAATGTTGGGTTGTTTCTCAGATATTCAAATGTAACAATGTCATCAAATGGCTATTCAACGTAATTTGTTTTAATTTAAAATAAAACAATAACTTTGTAAACACCACTTTTATTTTATATACTTTATGCCGACCGGGTTTCGCTACAACCGTAGCTTCTTCAGGGCAGTACGATTTCTACTAAAATTAATTTACACGTGTGTTATAGCTAATACACGATTTAACCAAATGGGCTGGACTCCTCAAGTAACGGAGGAAGTAGGTATAGGTGAAGATGGAGAATTGGGAAGGGAACGGGCGTGTTCTTTGTCAATAGGGAACAATCTTAGTATGGGACTTTTATTTCAATTTAGTTGGTTATTAACTACCTTAATGTTAGTGTTTATGGCTTTCCTCAGTTCAAGTGCTTCTAAATTGTCTAGCCTAATACCGATGTTGTTTTTATGAATTAGTGTGGCGCCTGTCTTTTTATCAAATTTATGGTCTTTTTCGATCAAGTGGTTTGCAAATTCCGAAAATCCAGAGCTATGTAAACATCTAAGATGTTCTTTGACACGGGTGTTTATATTGCGTGCTGTTTTGCCGATATAAAAAAGGGACAATCGCTGCATTGGAGTGAATAAATTCCCGAGTGAGATAGCCTATTATCTTTGTCCTTACTGTTCATTAAAAGCTTACCTATACTATTATTAGTGTAAAATGCTGGTTTGATATCTGATAGAAGGTTTTTAACGCTGTTTTGAGAGAAATTATTTATGTACAAGATTCTACTCCATTGATAAGGTTGATTATTATTACTTGGTATATTATTATTATGAGGTGGACTGTTGTATAAGAATTTACTTGTGGATAATTTTTTTATTTTTTTTAATTTAGAATGTTGTTGACTATATTTGGATTGTACCCGTTATTTATTGCGATTTGTTTGATCGTCAATAGTTCTAATGCAAAGTTGGTATTTGATAAAGGGACTGTAACCAATCTATGTACCATGAAATGGAAAGCTGAATGTTTATGGGAATTGGAGTGGTTAGAGGAATTGTGAATCGTTATATCAGTGAACGTCGGTTTGCGGTAGATTTTAAATTCAATTTTATTATTTATGATTGATAATGAAAGATCTAAAAAGTTTAAGGTAGTATTAGTTCCGATTTCTATTGTGAAGTTAATTTGTTTATGGAAGGAGTTTATTAATAACAGGAAGGAATTGAGTTGTCGTTCAGTTCCTAACCAAACACAGAACACATCGTCAACATAGCGCTTCCATACAAGTAAGTTTTTTTTAACAATGGTGACTTACAGTTAAAGATATTATTTTCTAAATTGTCTATGAATATATCAGCGATTAGCGGCGATGTAGGTGCCCCCATGGCCAGGCCTTCTTTTTGTTGGTAAAAACGTTCATTGTATTGGAAATAGTTTTGTTTGATAGTTGAAATGTTCCCGTTATATGCCGTTTCCAAGTTCGTTTCAGCTTTTCAATAAATTTTAATCAGCACAGGAGGTCAACTTTCACGTTGTCAAGCTTATTACAGTTTGATAGAAAGCTGCAACGTACTTAAAATTGGCGTTCAACGGGGACCAACTGTCAAAAAACAAAATGTCGCAGAGCAACCATTTGATGACATTGTTACATTTGAATTTCGGCTAATAAGCTGGGCCTTAATGTTTGCCGATGTTCGTTTATTATTATGTGTTTATTCTAGTAGGTGGGTGATTTAAAAAAAAACTGACAACCGCACAAGAGTCCCACTGTTCCCGATCACGTATTTCCAAAACCTATAACAGTTCAGTTAGTTAATTTCTAATATACACTTTGGAAAGATTATTTTATCTTGATTTTAGAACAATTTTATTTTTGCAAAGTTATACAAATGTCTAATATAGAGGTGTATTGGACTGAACCGGTATAGGTTTTGGAAATACGCCTCCCGACCGACCGAGACTATGGCATTCCCAATTGGAGTACGTTGTGAGGAGGCTGAATATAGTGAGGATCACTAGTCAAGAGCCTTACTAAGGTTCCCTCAACGCATAAATTCGCCCACGTGTGAATCCGTTAGCGTGTAAAATATTGTTTCGTACGAGAAAATTATCGCCGTAGTGAGTTCGTCATAAAATTATAACCACTTACATCATATTCTTCTCTCACTCAATTTTGCTCTAACCGGATTTCCCTGATCTAATCCTCTCGCCCTAAACACAAACCATTAGACGCTCGTCCTCTAGGTTTAGGCGTGTTGGTTTAGAAGCTGGCTACAGCAGACCCGAGGGAGCTGTGCTTATCCGCATACATTTTAATCTCCCTCTGACCTACTTTAAAAACCCACACACTTTCAAAATTGAAGACTCATTTTATGAAACTTAAGCCATAAAATGGCAATAAGTACTACTTAATGTGTTTCGTATTATCTTCTGCTGGTTATTAACCTTTTTTTCTAGTTTAGTGACAATGAATTAAGTTAACATTAAGAGAAAAATCAACAAACAAAATAAATTAATATCTCTGAACCCATTTGTCACCCTTTCTTTCGATAGAGTATTTAACTTTTTTTTATTCTCGAAAAAAATTATGAAAATCAATGTATTTTTATATTGACGAATACATTTTCTATAGCTATTTAAAATGTGCCATTTTAGATTTGCCACCAAAATGATATGTTCGTTTTTATTCGTGACTAGCTGGTTCCCGGCATGCGTTGGTATGCTATTTAATAAAGAAATTGTTTCTCTCTGCGTGTCCTTTCCCATTCGTCCCGTTCCCCTTCCGCCTTCCCTTTCCCTCTCGCGTTCCCACTCCGCCTCCTCCACCTTCTCTCTCCCCATACTAATCCCCCCCTTCCCTTGTCCCGCGAACCCACCTCCCGAGTTCTCCACCCCCCTCCCAGGTTCCTCTCCCCCCTCCCGCATCCCATACATTCAGTCCCGGTACATTCAGTTTTCAAACAGCTCGCGTGCCACCTGTAGCAATTTTATTTATACAATTTTCATTATGCCAGAGCTCACCAGTAGTTTTACATAAACCTTGTCCTGACAATAACAACGTTTAAAATAAGCCTTCTGAGAGTTTTAACAGTGTTGATAAAGTTAAAAAAATAGGTCCTCAGATTTTTCTTTTCATTCGTATTCTAGTAAAGCATGTTTTTGCATATTATGTAACATACAAAAGAAGTATTACAACAAGATTATAAATCTCCATCCCCCAACTGAGATGTATTTTGCATCTAAAGGAGAAATTATTACAACACTGCCCGAGCGAGATTAATTTCGTGTGCAAACTTTTGTTCCTTTTTAACCGCTCTATGGTTGGCGGTGGATTATGGGTATCAGAGAGCTGTTTGCTTTAAAAATAATTTTAATCAATTCCAAAATAAACTTAACAAAGCTTTTCCCCGGTTTGACGATTAAATGAACCATAACATATTCTATTAAATTTTGTATACGCAGGGCTGGACCTCCAAAATTTGTCGCTCGACATAGAAAGTAAAAGTGGTACTCATCGATGAAAAATTATTTCAAACATGAAATATCAATTTATAATATAAATGCATACAGGTAATCAAATAGTCAATTTAAAAGTACCTACTCGACTCACTAGACATAAGGAGCACAATTACACAGTTTAGCAAACAAATATACAAATGACGTCGACATTTTTAATGTAACAATTTCCATGTTTAAAACACACTTATGTAGATTGTATACGATCTCTTTTTTCAGCCCAATTCCCATATAGAGACCAAACACAATTTTTTTAGCTTTACGCGATCCCTATTTTCATATCTACGATTTCAGTTGGCATTACAGCAAACATCACGGCTCATGTGTTGTTTGCAGTGATGCCAATTGAAACCGTTGATATGAAAATAGCGATAGCGTAAAGCGAATTTTTTTTGGTCTCTGTACGGGAATCGGGCTGAAAAAAGAGATCGTGTAAAACTGACAATAAACATTTTTTTTAAGTCAACCTATTATTTCTGATGCTTTGAGTAAAAAAATATTTTTATTTACCTATCGTTTATTACTAACCCTTGTGTTAAAAAATGTAAACATTATGTACCTAATGTAAAAGCCACATGAGCGTAAAAAAACAGCAAATAAATAAATAAATTTTATATATCTTTGAAACCGTCAAATTTCTTATATTATTAAATTGAATTGAATTATCAAATTGTTTTCAAAACTACACCCACCGTAGGTTCACGGATACATTTCCAATTATCCACATAAAAAATCATTTATAGGACCTCTACATTACACCTATTGCATGCGAATTTAAAAATACAAATTAACGTTCTGTATTAATTTATTAAAAAGCATCTATTTGAATTTAGATTTTATCTTGAATATCTTAAAAAAAATATCCCTGCACTTGCGTTATCTTTATCACCCTATCCAACTGGCATCGCCATGACTCCAGAGTGCCTTCTCCTGACAATATTAACTTTATGACCGGAAATCGTAGCAGGCATCCGACCCTGGCGTACCATAAACTTTTACCGGAAAAGAAAATACGTGTTAGCACGTTAATGTTGTTCTATAACCCAGACAGAAAACTCCTATAGGTTATCTTCATGTGGTTAAGAGGCACGGCTGCACACTCTTTTCCATACTGTTTAATTTATGAGGTCTCGTTCAACAGAGAATATCACTAACATTCTGAGAACATCACTAACATCCTGGACGAAGACGATTCCTGCCTAACCATATTATTAGACTTAGCCATAATCGACAAGGTTTCCCATCCCATACTTCTAGAAAGGCTATCTCGTATAGGCATCCGGGATTCAACTTTTAACTCCAGTCTCCTCATACCTTACTGGTAGATCACACACCGTGTAAATTAACAACATAGCTGGAAGTAACACTTCACCAATCCAATTCGTAAGGAATAATTCCCACAATGAAGTGTTCTAGGCCCTATCTTGCTCCTCATATACATCAATAAACTCTGTAACCTGCCCATAACCGGAAAATTAATATCCTTTGCCGATGACACTGTGCTAATAGCTCGACATAAAAATTGGAAAGGAGCATTCGACGTAGCTTAATACGTCAAAAGCTTTGTAAAGAATTGGTTGGATGATAATTTCCTCACCCTCAATGCTGGTAAAACGTCACTCTTAACCTTCAGTCTGTCCGCTACTAATGATTAGAAAATAACAATTCACTATTGTCGAAGACCTTACTCTTCCTGTACTAATGAAAACAAACAGACGTCATCTCAAAAAATTAAATTCTAGGCTAGAAATCTGTTTTACCATATGATCAGTTCAAAAAAACGACACTAGGAGGTTTAGCTAACTGCCGATTAGCTTATCATATATTTTATTTCACAGAGGGTAATGATGGCTGTGTAGTTTTTGATTTTAACACATAAAAACATATTTTTGGATTTAAGTACTAAGTTTTTTTAAAATCAAAAGTTATAGTAAATATCTTAGACGAACGGACGTGAGCTATTTTATATATCTAATTTTAAAAGTATACCAGGCCAGTAGGCCACTAGCATTTTACCCGCGGCTTCGCTCGCCTGGTATTAGGGAGAAATTTCTGTACAAAGAATTTTCCCAAGAGAATGAAATATTTTTCCGGGATAAAAGTAGCCTTTGTCACTTCGTAGTCCTCCATTTATCCCTAAGCAAATATCACATCGATCAGTGGCTCCGTTGCCTTCCATGAAAAAGAAGGAAAGACAAACAAACACACATTGGCATTTATAATATTAGTTGGGATTATGATTAGGAATACAGAATTCGATTTTTCATGATTTTAGAAGCAACTTTGGCAATTATTTGTGAGTTAATGATAATTATTTGAAATTTTTATTTTGCTCTATCTACTGTATGAATATGATGACATATAAAATAATAGAATATATATGATGACATATAAAATAATAGAAATAATTGAACTTTTAAAAATAATATTTACAAAATGATTCATCTCGCATATCAAAGAAAATATATGCTACTCTTTGCGAAGTCGTACTAGACATTCTATTCATAGAAAAACATAAATATCATGTAATTTCCTAGTAAAAATAATTACTCTCTTGCTAAGGGATAATATTCAAAAAACTTGGAACGTGAAAAAGATATGAAAACAAAGCGAATTATAATAATTAATTACACAGAACAAAATTCATGGAAAAACAATGTGTTTTTATTTATTAATTTCATTTTGATATTTTGTACATAAAGTCGACGGTCCCGAAGAACAATGTCGGTCGTGGGATTTAGTAGTTTTGCGGTAGAGCTATTTAAGAGCGTTTCTGCATTTTTACCGCTTTAACAAAGCATATAGGTCGGAAAAAATCCTATAATTTCATTCAAAATTCCAAAAAGAGAAACTTTTAAAACATGAAAAGGAAATTAAAATAAGCCAACAAAACGATTTTCCATTTTTAGCAGATCCGACATTTTTCTTCGGGACCGTCGAAGTATACAAACAATAAATTAATTATAACCCCTATACTATTACATTCAGTGTGGTTCCCACCATCCTTCTTCCACCAGCCATCGATATTGGACGCTTTTTGTAATATTTCATTTTTTGTTGAGTAAACTGTTTTGAGTATTGGCTTCGTCCTTTTTTTGCAGTTTAATTTCATAGCATGTCCTTGTTGTATATAATTTTGTTTGAAAAGTGTTTTGGTAACCTGTTGATTATTTTGTCATGTAGCCTTTTGTTGATCGAAGGTCATGTATAAATATTATCGCGTTCAAGGTCAGCATCTGTTTCACTGTTAGTCACTTTAGATCCTTTAACATTTAAGTTAATTTTGAATATCTATTTCACATCAGTAGTTCTCATTGCCCTATTTTTGGAGAATTTTGTAACTAATCTTGTTATTATCATTATAATTAACTATCTGGGGTACCCGGCTTCGCTCAAGGAGTTGACCCGACGGATCTTGCTTTGTATACCACTACCAATGGTAGCCCTACACATACAAAAAAGGCTTCAAATGTCCACAATGTTCCACAATGATCTGGGATGTTCCGGGATGTTTCCTAACGTTTCAGACTATTGCCTAACATTCCAAAAACTTTCTACAATGTTCCAGAATGTTCTGAATTGTTGTGGAATGTTCTGGAATGTTGTGGAATGTTCTAGAAGTTTATAGATTGTGAAACTTTCAGCTCTTATGTCTTCAAAAGAACATTCTTCGGGTAAAAACGGGACCTTCTTCATGGATTTTGATACACACCACATAACTCCCCTGACACACCATATAACTACCAAATCATATAACTACCTTGATCGTATCGGGACTAGTTTCTAAGTTTTAGCGGCATTCACATTAAATACAGTTTCTATTATCTTACTAATATTATAAATGCGAATGTTTGTATGGATGGATGTATGGATGTTTGTTACTCTTTCACGCAATAAATACTGAATGGAATTTAAAAATTCTTTCACTAATCGAAAGCTACATAATTTGCGAGTAATATAGGCTAGCTATATTGGTAAGTTCTAGCGTTATGAATAAGCTGTGGCGTTATGAAATTATTGATTATACGTTTATTGTCCGAACGAAAAACAAATCGTATTGCTAAGTAATTGTTTGACGTGGGCTGTCATTTTTTTATTTGTTTAGGTTACACTGGAGATTCCTTTGATAGCAAAAATTCAAATATGAATAAAATAGGCAGGTACCTACTAATCTACATTTTGACCTTAGCCAACTGCTAGCGCGTATTTGATTGTTACGTTTAAATAGGTGACATCGTGAAAAATGAATGTAACGGGTATGGAGGAGGAGGGGGTGTGGAGGGGGGGCGAATATGCGAGCGAAGCCGGGGGCAAAAGCTAGTAATATATATTGATCATTTATTTAAGTTTCAATTTTGTAAGTCTTGCCCATCAGGTACTTGGAATATATTTGTTTCAATTTTTTTTGGGGTAATATAATTTTCTTTAGAAATTTCTTCGTTTCATCCTCCTTTCTAGTCGAAGAGATCTTATTGCTTCGAGAAATCGTCTCCAGGCGTGTTGTGTCCACTTACCCTACTTCGGAGACCTCGGTTTATTGCATACAATCCAATCTATCCTCGTACATCCCCTCTCTTCAGGCGCCTTCCCTGGCGGTATTGCCAATTGAACTTTGTATAGTATTTGTTCTGCATACACCCTGAGCACATGCCCAATTATATATTCATATGATTATGTTAGCTTTGTTTATGAACTTAAACATTGAGAAGAGGACTTACTTTACAAAATGTGCGTCTGTGTATTCTTTACATTATTTTTTTTTATTTTGGGAGGCGTTTATGGGGTATGGGTACCGCCATTTATTGTTTAACCAACACCCCTGCCATAGGTCACCCCAAGTGGTTGGCTACAATTGTTGAGTAGCAGGCGATTTTGCCCACCTAATGCGAATCGGGCTGGATCGGGAGAGGCTGGTTGAGGGAGACCTTTTGATCTCTTCAGCCGGATTTCTCCCGACATATAGCCTTGCACCGTGGTGGGAGGAATTGTTTCATACGTTCGTCATTCCTGAACACATTGACCCCTAATTCCAACCCATCCTTCATACATATTTCCTTCTCAGAACTTCCTGTCATTCTTTATCTAAAAATATCCTCCACACAGCGTCATTAAAGATGTTATAGGCCCTGAGATATTTGTTTTTGCTCAGGGCCTCCTTTTTGGATACATGTTTTGTAAAAAAAAAACGCTTACCCACAAAGCATATACGCGTACATGATACACCGTTAAGGAATACATTTAATAGGTACCTATGCATTAAGTACGACTACTTTTTACCGGTATATACATAGCCCGTACATACACAGGGGATATGCAGGTCAACCACAGGTCGGTAATCATTTCCATAATATTTGGTTTTTCATACAGCTTACATACATTATATACGTACATACTTACATACTTACATACTTACATACTTACATACTTACATACTTACATACTTACATACTTACATACTTACATACTTACATACTTACATACTTACATACTTACATACTTACATACTTACATACTTACATACTTACATACTTACATACTTACATACTTACATACTTACATACTTACATACTTACATTCTTACATACTTACATACTTATATATCTAATGAGCTAAATTATACAAAAAGTTTATAAAGCTAAGAGTAAGAGAAAAGCATAAAGTGAATCTGATAGACCAAATATGTTATTTAAAAAAAAAATGTAAACAGTACATTAAAATAAAATAAATCAAAATAATTATTTTTTGCTATCTGTGTAATTTTGGTTTAATGATCTCGGCTTTACTATGAATTTTATTTACGTGTCATTTTCAAAATTGGATCCGATTGTGTGAAGAATTCGGACAAGGGATAAATAACCCACCTGTAATGTAATATTTTAACAGAAAATTATTTTATTGTCTTTTAATAAATTGTAATTATAATATCCCGTGTTTTTACAGGTCTGCGTTAGTGTTATATATAAATTTACTATCTGAAATAATTCTCATGTCAGAAGATGCAATTGATTCATCAATTTTACATAATTATCTACACAACATTTTCAATTGGAATTTTGAGCACAAAATTTTTGAAGCTAAGAAATTTGTTCTGGACCCTCTTCTATATTGTTAGAGTGCTCTTTATATCTAGTTATTCATGTAAATCGCACGAATAAACAAAATTCAAACATTATTTCTAAGAACCAGGGACACAATAAATTGAGCAAAATTGAATAGGTACTTGAAAAAGGCTGTAACAAGTTGATAAGTTATAATTTACTAACTTGGGACAAGATTCAAAAGTTCGTTATTATTTTGTTGATTGAATATGTAACTTCTAACTAATAATGTGGAAAGAGAAAATTCTAAAAGACGTGTCTGATTATTAATATCAAAATTTTTCCACATAAAATAATTTCATTTTTTGGATACAAAGCATATTTTTTCAAAATAAACTGGGTAGCCCTCCAGCGTAGAAGAAGTCACAAATGGCACGTACGCTAAGAAATATTAAATTCTAAAAAAGTTTTATTTTTATTTTAGCTTCCTCACACAACTTTCAAACCTTTTCCTCCATAAGAAGATTTTTTATCTCTCAAATATCGTATTCCATCAATAATTCTGAACTTTTTTCTTTAGATTAGGTACTATTTCGTTTCCGGCAACAAGGAATATGGCAACCTTTTTTATATAATATACGAGCTGGGGTACCTGACTTTGCTCTGGACAACATTCGAGAGTGTTCTGGAATATTCCACAATGAAGTACCTGATTCCCTATTCTCGAACCTTCCAGAATGTTCCGGGATATTCTGGAATGTTGTGGAATGCTCTCGGCTACTTTTTTAATAATATAAATTGATTTAACTTAAGATTATCGAACCTTCTAGAAGTTTCTTCTAGACTCAACAACGCACTCCGCCACTCCATTCTGAAAGCTTCTAGAATTTTCTAGTTACAACAACTTTTTAAAGTATTACCGAACCATCCAGAACAAGAATTTTCTAGAATTTTATCGAACCTTCTATAACTTTCCGGAAGACTGTTCTCGAAATTAAAAATCTAGAGGGCGAAACTTCCAGCCTTTATAACTTCAAAAGCACGCCTTTTAGGTTAAAACTATCTTCATCCATATTACTCCTTTGATCGTATCAGGACTCGTTTCTGAGTTTTTTGGACCTTCTTTTATAATATGTATTGATTATTTGTATATTTAAAATGCTATGGCTAATGATAATGCTATGGAAATGATGTTGCGCGCTAAAGAAGTGGCGTTGACGTAGAAATATGAACGGTAATAATGACCAATGGTGTTCCCAGAAGCCCATTGTTTCCGAGTACAGCATAAAGGGGCGAATGTTATAATAAACCTTTTCCTAAAACTCTCAAAGACTTCCCTAAAGACCCTCCATACAACATCCCCAAGGACGACACAGGCCCTGAGGGAACATAACTTTCCTTGAGGCCTCCTGCGTGGGAGCAAACGTAAAGAATCATGAAATAAGGCAATCTTGTGATGAAAATAGGTGTAATAATCGGAGGCACAAAAATTACACCAACAAAAAATTTAAGCAAATAAAAAAACCTTGATTCCTTACGTTAAAACTTTATTATTCAAGATGTTTAGTTGATTTTTAAAGAATTTTGCTTTTTAAGGAAGGAAAAACGAAAATAAAAATTACTTTATCACTGAAGACAATATTACGGACTCTCAATCGAAAACAGACATGTAGTAAAGTCAGTAGATGTAAAAATGGATACATTTTTCCAAGATCTACCTACATTAATAGAATTTAGTTCGAGAAGAATCTAGCAAGCCCACACAGCACCGAATAAAAATATGCGTTAAGAAAATTAAGAAATGTTGGTAGTTCTTAGTCGAATTATGATGAAGTTAAATATGACTGAATGGGATAGGTCCTTCGATCAATGATATCATACGTCAATGGATAGGTCCCATTAGCCCAATGGTAGAACAGAGCCGGGAAATGCTAAGGTCCTGGGTTCTATTCTTAGACGTGACCGTATCTTTTTCTAATTTCTCTATTTTAAATTTTCGAATGATAGTCGCTAATATTGTCTTTAGTGATTAAATATTACAGTTTGAGGTTTTACTTGATATAAAAAAAAAATTAGCCCTCAAAATGTAAGGCGCCCTCTAACTAAAGTCGTCAAATAGGAGATAATAAATCACGCCCCAGTAAATTTTAGAGTAAGTTCATGAAAGAGAATTGAAAAGTAACTGTTTTCCATTCCACGGCGCTAACGCGCAAATAAGTCATTGTTTGGAATCAATTAAGATACCTAATTAAATATTCAGAGTTACTCTTGCCTGAAATGTTAGTTCCTCGGAACAGGAAACAAATAGCACTGAAGTTGGTACAGCAAAACCACCTCAAACCAGGCCAGGACATTTAATTAACTAACTGATCACGCTCTGAAAATATTATTTTAAAAATTTTTCATTTTCGGCTGTAACAACATGTAAAAATTCGTATTTTCAATTTAGTATATTGAAAAGAGACGAGCCGCCACTGCGGTTATTAATTATTTTAAAATGTTTTATTGCAATAAGTAATTATCATCAAAAATACCATTTTCCGTAGTGTGCCTATCTGTGACTTTGGTTTGGTGTAATGGTCAGCATTGTTGCTTTTCAAGCAGTTGATCTGGTTTCGATTCTCGGCCGTAGCAATCGCTCAAGTCGTTTTGCAAACCTGCCATGATATCGCATATACCATAGAAAAGCGTCATAAGCCAAAATTATCTATTTTATCTCTGAAAATTAAAGTAATTGGGTATTTCCACGTTTTTTATTGCTTAAAAAAATTAAGCATAACATTATAATGATTAAAGCATTTTTATTTTATTTTTATGTTGACGAACAAATTTTCTACAGCGAGTTAAGGTTTCCCATTTTTGAATTTCCGCTAAACGATATTTTGGGGTGGGGCTATCGTGTGACGTCATGAGCGAGGATACTCAATGACAGTGTTTATTTATACTGGTTCAGCTGAGCGACATTTGTGACGTCACAAACCCATTTGCCAACTACGGGCCGTTTTTTTCAGTTTTAGATCGTTTTTAAAATCAATAATATTGAATGAAAACATAAAAATCAAACACTTTTAGTAGAATCATTAAAATTAGAAAAATGATCCTTAAATATTCCGTACATTTTCAACAGAATCCCTCGTTTGTGGAAATACCCCATTGTGATTATCAATTATTATTAATTGTGCCCCACGAAAACTGTATTTAAGTTAGATCACTCTTTCTCTGCGAGATGTCGCTAGTATTTATTTTTGACGGGACCGCTTGTTCATCATTCATTCATTTAAAAAATTAACTTTTTTTTGCGTACAACACTTTTCTACGGGATGTGCGATAGTGGAGGTCACCCACCACTTTCCTACGGTGCTCTAAGGCAACATATTATGGTTTCCTCATTCACCGTGGAGATGTGCGATATGCGATATGTCAAAAATCGCTTTAATGGATAACGCAGGCCAACCAAAATTCAGGGTCCTAGCCTGGTTTGAGGTGGTTTCAGCTACAATCGCGCCAGTCTTGAATTCTCTGTAGGAAATCCACTTACTTATGCTATCCTTTGGAAGGCTGAAACTGAAATGCGTACTGGAACAGCGAAGTAAACTTTAATAAGATTTCGCTTAAATCTCTCGAATTAAACGTGTTAGGAAAATATTTGTTATAAATATACTATATTTTAATGGAAAGAGTCAAACATATTGTGTAACGCTTTCTTTAGAGGAAAATTGTTACAAGGATCGACAAACTTAACTTTATAGTTGGTGGCGTCATCGTTGTGGATTTTGGGGATAGTGAAAAATATATTCCTTTAGTTTTATTAGGACCAATAAATTATTTAGGAATCTTGGGTGACTCGAAAATGACAATAAAACTTAAAGGAAAGATATACCAGATTATTGTAAGATCCGTGATAATGTATGACTTCGAATGCAGGACTATGTACAACTCCTGCTCTAGGGAACTCGAAACAGCAGAAATGCGAATGCTTAGATGGTCGGTAGGAGTATCACTAAAAGAAAAGATTAAAAATTCACGCATTCGTGGTAGCCTGGGTGTCACGGACGTCAAAAGTAAGCTGGAGGAACGGCAGCTGGGATGGTATGGGCACATAAGACGGACACAACCAGACCACACAGTGAAGCAGGTGTCTATGGAGCTTCATCGACAGTCATCCAGAGGAAGACCAAAGAACTTCTGGATGACTCAATGCTCCAAAATATTGCCGAGAAATGGCCTGGATGAAGGCGGTACTCAAAACCGAAGAAGCTTTAACCTGAGAACGAAAAGAGCCGACCCCAACAGCCTACCTAGGCAATTTAGTTGGGATAGTGCAAGGAAAAAGAGGACCAATGACCAAAGAGGTTCACAGTGTGAGGTTTGTCCGGGCCTTTGCGGCAGATGCATCTGCCCACCCGCTGCGTGACGGGCCGGTTAGAGAGAGATTGGTTGAGGACGCCTTTTTACTTCTGCAGCCGGACTCTCTCAACACAATGCGATTGGGGGGATGGATTCATATATCTGTCACTCCTGGACACTGACCCCCATATTCCTATCCACCCCTCATGCCATTTAGTTAGCCACTAAAGTTCACATTGTATACATGTATTTTTTCCGGTAAATAATATTTTACATACATACCATTTTCCTGACTAGAACTTCCCCTCCTTTCCTTCCTTAAAAAGAACCTCCACAGAGCATCCCCTAAATTGACACATGCCCTAAGGGAAATTATTTTCCCGTGTGGAGGTACCTAATGCAAAAAAAAAATGTAGGCAGGGCACGTGTCCCTCCAAATTAACACTTGAATAGAACGTTCGCAGAATTTTAATTTATAACTTTGATGAATTATTGAAACAATCTATCAATTGACAAGTAAACTCAGACTTTTCAAATGTCTTCACATTTTCCATTTCCAAGAAAGCGTTATTATTTACCAACTGACAAGATTTATTAACACAATATCCCGTGATTTTTCATGGGTCTGCACTGTTATTAAAAATAATATTAAAACTTATATATTATATAATTATAGCATGGGATAATGATAGAATAGGACGGCAAGTTACGCAAAATATTTCTCACGAGAAGTCTTTATAATTATTGGTTGAATTCTTAAATCGATTGATCGAAGGTTGCTGCATTTAAAATATTATATAAATATATATTTCTATACCTACTGATGGTATGTATGGCACTTATGCCGTTAAATCCAAATAAATTAACAAATAAGTCTGATTTCTTGTACGAGAAAAGCACTGTACACGAAAATGCTAAATGCTCTTCAATTTTATTTGAAAGAGAAAAAAATTAATTGAGTAATTCCAGTGTAACGTGCTTTCAACGAGCGGAAATTCAAGGAATTATAATTAATTTAAAAAAGGAATAGAATTGACACCGCTGAGGCGTGAATTTAATTTAAGGCTTTAACTTGCTCGTAAGGCAGTTGATGCAGTCTATTGGATAATTCAATTTGCTCGCACCGGATAGCGAACCGATACTAGGAAGGGTGCACTGAGCTTGCAACGAGCGTAGAAAATACATATATCGATAGTGCCGGATTACTTAGCCGTAGAATCACGGCGGGGAAGGCTCTACGTGTTACGATATACGTGTTACCCCAGGGGTTGAATCCAGGCTGTATCGGATAACGATGCACGAATGCTTAGTTGTTGTTATGTCAGGCAGAGGAAGTCAATAAGGATGTGTTGCACGATTTGAAATGGGTTTTAATGAAATGTATTTGATTGAAGATTGAATAATTAATAAAGGCGTTTACACCTTTGCGGCACAAATGATAAAATAATACTGTTCAATGCATTCAGCACGTCGCAATTTATGTCAGAAATGTGAGTAGATTACAATGCATCCCAATGGTATAAGTTAAGTTACCTACAATAATGCTTATCGCCAAATGTTCCGCCTACCGAGATACTTCTACACCACGGATATGCTCCTGGAGGAACGAGAGCACTCTTTCAGAGCACTTCTCCAATGGAAGCTTGTGGCGCAGGCTACACCAATTCCAAGAATACTATCATCACTGCCATGGCTGCCAGGATGATGGCCCGACAAGAGATAGGAGACGGTCAAATATCCTTTAAAAAACGATTACTACGATCATGACTACTTGTAAATCATTTCCGATTAATATTACTTCACCTTTTTTCTGTTTTTATTTGATCTCGGTACCATTTGAATCCAATATTCCGTACTTCTACCAGAATCTCAAAATTCTCTCAGTCAGAGCAATTCTGTGCAATAAAATTATTTTTCAGCATATGAATAGCCATAATTAATATACATAAATAGATTGGACCACACTTACAATACTCGTTTTACGTTAAATGAAGGACTAATCGTACCTAAGCACTTAAACAAATATGGACAAAGAACGCTGGACTACATGATACCCACTTGTTTGAATATGTTACCTGCTAAAATTAAAAAATGTACAAATAATGAAAAAACAAATATTATATTGAAAAATTGGCTCGCCGAAAGAAAAAGTTTGTATTAGACTCAAAAAATTTCTAACTACATAATTAGTTTCATTTTTTAAAAACTTGAAAGTAAAAGCACCCATTGACAAACTATTTAATAGTAGTTTATTGGGACTTTTCTTTTTTTCTGTAATATTTATTTTATTTTATTTTCCTGTAATAACATTTTCTTTATAATAAAAATAAATAAAAAAGAGACTATGGTATTGGGGTAAGTTGAGAGGCTGGAAAAAGTGGAGAGGGGATAGAGATGTGGTAGAGGAGGGAAAGGAATAACCTGAGTATTCAGACCTGGTTACCAAACACGGCTAAAGACAAGGTTTCAATTCTAAATAGTAGCTGTTTCGTAGGCAATAACAGCGCCGTTGAGGTGATTTAAAAAAAAACGGCGTTATATAAGTCGTTCAAATATTACTATTATTAGCCTTACTCCAAGATGACAATAAAAGTAACTTCCACTCCAGAACACGCCGCAAGTATACTACATATTATTTTAAATGGGTAAATTTTGAAATCACAATAATGAATCCCAACTTTATCATTCTGAATTATGAAATTCTCCTGCATACATTCTATTATTTAACAATTTTAATATTTATCCGAATACTATCGAAATAAAACACGGACACAGTGATTGCTTATATCTAACTTGTCGCGTAGAGAAGGTTAAATCTATGCAAACTGTTCAATCCAACGACTTTGTGGAACTGAATTTAAGCGGAACAGTAAACCCAATGACCGCCGCGACGCTCGATGCCCGACGCCGACGGAGGCTAACAGTTCCATTTTAAAGCAATGCGACGCCCCGGATACGGTAACAACTGCAACTTCCTTATCTCCGGTATTGGTTCTAAGTTTAATACAAACTTCGACACGGGAAATGACAAAGTTTAGATGTTTGCGTCTGGGACCATATTCGTTATCAAATTAATTGAAACGCAAATTTTACTACGGATTTGAATGTGAAATTAATAAGTAAGTAATTAAAATATTTTAAAATAAATTTAATAATTATAAGGCAAAATGAGTGAACACAATATACGTGCCATATCTGTTACACATATAATCAACTAGGTAGGCGGGTATGGGTACCGCCGGGCCGGGAACCATTTATTGGATAATGAACATCTTTGTCATAGGTCATGACGGGTGGTTCGCTTTGGTGACTTAGTAAGGGTGCCCGGGTTGGGGTTTATCCAGATCTTGGCGGTTGGCGTTGTGTGAAGTATTAGGAGAGAGAGGTTGTGGTTGGACTCTCTCGATTCATCGCCTTGCACAGCAGTAGGAGGGATAGATCCATCTCTGTCACTCCTGGACACACTGACCTCGCAGATTCCTATCCACCCCTCACACCATTTTCGTTCGCAAAACTACTCTCCTTCATTTCCTTAAAATTCCGTCCACACAGGATCCCCTTAGAAGGTAAAGACCCTGAGAGAAATTATTTTTCTTAGGAATGCGTGAAGTAAATTTTAAATTTTTTGAAATTTTTATTTGTTTAATTATAAATTAAAGATGTAGTTTTACACAATAATAATTTATGATACATATCAGTTTTAATTTACGCAGTCAGTAGAAAAATAATCTCGTGTCTAACTGGGGAGCTAGTCTATTAACTTATGCTCTATATTTGGAAATAATAAAGTAGGTGAGAGAAAGTATTTGAGAATAATACCGATTATTTATAGTATGTATAGTTACAAAAATAAAAAGAGAATGCTCCCAAAAATATTGGGCAATAAGTAAAAATATACATAATAATAGCAACAGAATATCAGCAGAACATTAGCAAAATAATAAAAAATATATTAGCTATAAAAATAGTACCCGCAACCTTCTTATTTAAAAACAAGAGCGGAGTCTGCAAGACATATATAATGGCCTATTTAAAAAAAGTGGAATTTTTCCACTTTACGGCATTTTATCCCAGAGTTAAACTAATTTTACAAACCGAGGCCAAAAGCTGTGGCATTTTAATTTTTAACGCGATAAAACCTTCTAGGCCAATCATACAGTTTATAATTTATTCAAAATCTCTAGAGACTGTTAATGAGGATAAAATTTTAACTGAAAAACACAATGTTATAACAAAAACCTATTAATGGATGTAACGATGAAACGTGAAACTAATTTACCACAAAGGCGCCCCAAGAGAGCCTGATTTATAAAATGTTTGATAGCGACCATGTATGTTGATGCGTTGTTTTAAATTAACAGCAATCTACATAAAAAAAAAACTATTTCGCCCGGGGAATGCATTAACTTTTCAATTGAAATTAAACTAAGTACTTTGTGACTAAAAGCAAACAGTATAAATTATTAAATTTTATAAGTTAGCACGATGTCGTCATAAATTATTATCGTCATTATCAAAGCCATAGCAGATACATAGTGGTACATGGACAAGAGTAGCTAATGATAGAGAGAAATGGCCCCAGTAGGAGGAGGCCTTTGTCAACTTGTGACATACATACAGGGAGTCGATGCATGATAAGTGTTATAAATGTCTGTTATAAAAGTGTTATAAAGTTTGTTATAAATAATGTTATGTAATTTACTGTCTGAATAAAGGCTATTATTATAATTATTATTTATTATTATAAGTTAGCCTAATAGTATTGTGGCACCTTTTTTTGTACATATAATTTCATCTTAAGGGAGCAATTTTTTAAAATTTGTTTTTCAAGTTTAAAGTTTTGAAACTATAAATCGTGCTTGAAAGTATGAACTGTTTTTAACAGTCTCAATAAATATAGAAGTTTGTTATTTCAGAAACATTATTATCATCGTAAGTTTGTTAGGTTAGAGTTTTATTGGTAATAAAGACGCAGTTTGCGCAAATGCACTTTAAATAATAAATCTGAAGACAAATAAAAGTATTCCTAAATCGTTATTTTTCTTCGAGATACAGTAAAAGGCAATCTGAAAATCAATACTAACACTGTTTAAGAGAGTTCAAATTTATGAAGCTAAAATTGCAATTATTATCCACCATTAATCGGTACTGAAATGACCAATATTATGAACTAGCTAATTAGTGAATAGTATTAGGAATATTGTGATCAATATTGTATACTAGCAAGTTAGTGAACAGTATTATGAACATTGTGATCAATATTATGCACTAGCTAGTAAGTGAGCAGTATTATGAATATTATGACAAATATTATAAAATAGCTATTAGTACTACTAGCTATTAGGCAATAGTGTTATGAATATTATGACCAAAATTATGAACTAGCTAGTTAGCGACCAGTATTAGGAACATTATGACTAAAATTATGAACTAGCTAGTTAGTGAACAGTATTACGAATATTATGAACAATATTATGAACTAGCTAGTTAGTGAATAGTATTATGAATATTGTGATCAATATTACGCACTAGCTGGTTAGTGAACTGTATTATGAATATTGTGAGCAATATTATAAAAACTAGCTAGTTATTGAACAGTATTATGAATATTATGACCAAAATTATGAACTAGCTAGTTAGTGAACAGTATTATGCATATTATGACCATCCTTTTGAACCAGATAGTTAGTGAACAGTGTTATGAACATTATGAGTTAGTTAATTAACAGTATTACGAATACTCTGATCAATATTATGAAGTGACCAATTGCATGAACTAACTAGCTAGCAGATGGTATTTTATTTATTTATTAATTTTAAAAGCTCTGGCGGGCTATAACAATATTAATATTTTACACGATTTAGGTACTACATGATACAAAGGCAGCAAAAGTCTTTAATGTGTAGATAAAAGAAATGAACACAATTCATGGTGGATAATACTGATAAAGATGCATTTAAATATCTAAAACATATTACATATACGTAAAAACAGAGAAAAGAGCAAGAAACAAATAAGAATACGACAAAAATAAATTTACATTGCATGTCAAAAAAGTATGAAAAACAACTATAAGTTCATAATAAATAATAATTATAAGTTCATGTATATAATTGATAATGAAGAATATAAAATATGTGCAATCGTTCATTTGCGATTGAAAGTGTGCAAAATTTCATCAAAGATAGTTAAAACTTTCCTCTAAGGGTTAGAAAACGGCTTGGGGTGGGTTTAGAAAAATCATGTAGACAGTGACCTTCCTCATGTTTTGAAAGTAAAGTGTGCAAAATGTTGTGGGGTGCCCGGGTTCATGGGTAAGATTTGTACCTTGGCGGCATTGCTGCGGATCTGAGATACTGGTTAAGGGAGACTTAACGTAAACCCATCCAGCCGATCTTTTTTGACCCATCGCCTTGCACTGGAGAAAAAACTTCCCTATTATTTTCATTAAATTTATTAAGTAAAAAACAACCAAAATTAATGTAAACCTACTGAATATTTTATTCAAATATCGTAGAGAGGGAGTAATTTTGCGAAATCGTTTTAAAACAAAAAAGGAAATTTTTGGCTCATTAATTATTTATTTATTAAATTATTCTGGTTTAATTCTTCTGAAATTTTTCTGATTTTTATTTTAAATACTTTTAACTCATTCCCCTTTAACGACTTGACTACCCTCTTCTTACATGTAGAAATAAATACGTATTTTTTCATAATGGCTGGTGATGCATTTAATTTAGGAGGCGGATACGGGTACCGCAACCCGGCAACCATTTATTGGACAACAAACACCTCTGCCACAGGTTACCCCAAATGATTCGCTACGTTTGGTGATATACCAGGGGTACGGTAAGGTATGTCTTGGTCTTGGAGGCGGATTGAGAGAGGCTGGTTGAGGGAGGCCTTAGACCTCAACAGCCATATTCTATCCACCCATCGCCTTCTTGCACCGCAGTTGGAGGGATGGATTTATACGTCCGTCACTTCTGGACTTACTGACCCCCAGATTCCTGCATACTCGTACCATGATATGTAGGAATTCTTTATACCTCTCATACCTTTTGCCTTCCCAGAACTTCTTCTCCTCCCTTTCCTTAAAACACCCTAAACAAGCTTCCTCTTAGATGACATAATAATTTAAAGCAAAATAACTTCCCACATTGCCTCCGGCGGTGTTGAGTAATATAAGAAAAAAAAGAAAAATGTATGTATTTATTGAACGCCCGTATGGATTTCGTGTCGAATAATAAGGAGTAGTAATTAGTTAATCATTTCCAAACAAATTGTAAAAAAAAAAAAATTAAAATTACAACTAATTATTTTTGCTTTGATGTCGGACGGAGGGGTTTTGAAAATGTAGAAAGGGGGAAAATGTATTGGCACTTCTGTGAATTCTAAGTGAAAACGCGCTAGTGGTGAGTTATATGAATAGTTAGTGCTATGGTTGTCACAGTGGAAAATATAGTGGAGTCAAGTACCTATATTCAACAGGGACACGGGTATTTATTTGAGGGCAGCAAATGTCAGTAATTTAAAAAGTATAAACTGATTCAAAATGGTTTGAGCTTTTTACTAAAATACCACCTAATTTTTCCCGAAGACATACTTTTCTCGGAAGACAAAAGAGTACGTATGAGACGATATATGTCTACCCATGAGAAACGGCGTGATGTATGTAGTTAATTATTATTTTCCCCCCTCCACTAATATCCGTCTTTGTACATCAATTATAAACTCCATTATAATTTTCCAAATAATTTTCAAATTGACCAATTTAAATAATATTCATAATATTCATCTTCTTCTTCTTCTTCTATTTCTAGGTGTGCCCTATCTAATTAATTAAAGTGTCTAAAATGTCTCTCTGTCTTGCGCTACCCGGAATAGCTCCTCCACACTTCTAATGCAGTTCCACCTTCGTTCATTTCGTAGCCAAGACATTTGTCTCCTACCAGGCCCTCGGCGATCTGTATTAAAATGGACAAATATCCACCTTACCTTCCTTCATTTATCGATACGCATCGAAGAACGCATCGAAGGGCGAAAGCCAGAAATGATGAAGTCTTCAATCTTCGCAAATATACCTTGTGGCGTCATTATTGATATAATGAAAACAAATAACTTAGTATGCACCACGATATTATAATAATTGTCGACATGATTCAAAAACAATATTTTCTTCGTCAGGATAAGAGATTAATAATTATCCTGATATTAATTATCCTTATTATTAAGAGGGAATAACCAGACAAAACCGGAAGTGTCATTTTTAAATAAAATTTTAGCCGTATTGACTCTTTTCCACGAAAAAGTATAAATTGATTTCGAAAGATTGTTCTTTTCTCTGGTTAATTTATGTTTTAAATTATGATAAAATGTGTTTATTTTTAGAATAATAAGGTTATACCATAGGACGTTGGCAGATTTGTTAAATTTTCAAAAATAAAATGTATTATACAACGCACATTTCAAATCATATAATCATGCAGTAAAATAAATCAATAAATTATCTGGAAAAGCCATGTTTCAGAATTTTAATTTTAGTTTAGTTTTATTTTTAATTTAAGTTTAAATAAAATCATTAAAAAATATCTGCGTTTTTGATGTCTTGTGGAGAAAAGACTTGAGTTTGTCTATTTATTTATGGTCTTACAAACTTATGTATTTAAGTTTTTTTTACATTATTATTTTGCTTAGACATTATTGATACTTATGATCAAAAAATAATTAGAAAAAGTACATGATTTTAATAGTTTTATCATCACGCCTTTCAACATTTTTGGATGTAGGTAATAAATTAAAGCAAATTTTTAATAAAATAAAATCGATATTGGGTTATAATTTTAAAAAGCTGGTACGGAGAATAATTAATCTTTCTCATTGGAACCGCCCTGTATGATCGTTAAGAATATCTTTCGACGAAATTTGGATTCTCGGCCGCTGGCTGGTTAAAGGCCTTTAATCTCTTATCCTGACGAAGAAAACATTGTTTTTGAAACTTGTCGATATAGTGGTGCATACTAAGTTATTTGTTTTCATTATATATGATGAAGATCATTTTTTCGCACGTGTATTATTTTCCAGCCAGTTTGAAACGATGTTAATTAGCCATTGGTCGCTAGACGCTAGTTCAAGGTCCCATTTACATTAATATAATAAATAGTGAGTGAGGGTGCGGACTGCAGACACGCAACTGGTGCTCGGCCTGTTTAAGCTCTACAAACTAGTATTAAAAGACATTATTCATACTTATTGCTAACTGAAGCTTCGCGTGATCATTTAGAAATTTAGATCGTATGGACTTTACTGTTGGAATGATTCATTATTTGTTATATTAAAAATTGAAAGAAATTTCCAGTTTGTTATCAATAATGTCGGAAAATTTTGTGATATCTTTATGTTGCAAATAATCGTATGACACCAAGACGTTGGGGTAAATTGCACAAATTTAGTGTCGTGCAACCTTCAGTATCACCGTAACCGAGACCATCAAAATCAAAGCATTTTTTCTGCAATACCTACTCCTTTTCTGGTATCGCAACAAGTATAGCGATCAGCTAACATTACGCTGCTGAATTCAGTTCAAATCAGGCAGACTTAAGGGAAGGGCGTGTACTCACGGTTTCCAAAGTGGACCAAATATAGCGGAGAGATCGGTATCGTAAATCCACCATTTCAAATTATTAAATTCTTAATTACGGTTTACCATTAACTTCATTCAATTCAATTTACTTGTTGGTAATGTTTAAACGGTTTGGCGTCCTTCTAAGATTAATAATATTCATTAAAATTATTATTATTATTTATGACTTTTAAATTTAGTTTAAGAAATACTCTTTGGGTTTCTTGCACGCTCTTGATGGGTCTTGGTCAATCCGCATAATGTAATATTAATGTATAGCCTCGTTTTTCAATAAACCTTTATATTATATAAACATAACATGACTTTTATTTCACTTGTAGGGTTGATATTTAATTCATGCTCCTTTATAATACTCTTGAAACACTTACTATTACTCAGTCACTTAAATAATGCTACAAACTCTCACGCAGTTACAAGGAAAACGTCCGCTCAGGTAACTGCTTTCGCGACACTAGTTGCATCACGTCTTTAAACTATGAAATTAATTACATACAACTTTTTGTGGCACAATTTTAAGTTTGTGGCACACAACTAATGCATGCATGATGAAACTATTACGTTACACGTGAAACTAGCAGTACAACTAATGCCATGAAATAACTTAACCATTATTATATACTTAATACTTAACATATACAATTTTCACTGCGTATTTTTACCAGAAGGATTAATTTTTAATTTCACAGTCACTCCCCGTTTTTTCAGGAGGTTTTTGAGAACCCGTTACAGTCTCTATGGTAGAAAAGGTAAAGTACCAATCTAAGTACTGTCCATTCTGAAACGGTAAGAGACCTTTTTTATCCCATAAGTTATAATATGAAAATAAAAAATCGGTCATAAAATTATAACCAGCTGAAAACTATTTTTTCTCTCACGCAGAAATATGTAAAATCTCTAGAACAGTGATATTTAACGATTTGCAAAGTTTTCTGTATATATATACAATTGTTTTCAATTCACAAAGAAAATAATAGTAATTCGGACATACAGAAAAAGAAGAAAACTAGAAATGCCTTGTGGACGCTATTCGTGATCCAAATATTTAGCCAATCGGGCCTAAAATTTCCTGTACAAAACTGTGTTTCACCGTGATTACGACATTCAAATGGAATGGAGATCTATGACGTCAGGCGAGTTTAAGTGAGATAGAACGCGTGTTAAATGGTATAAATGGAACAATTGTTTTCCTTCAAATTTGTAAAAATAGGAACCCTCTAAATTTCTTTTTTATTCCATGGATTTGGAAATATGAAATATTAATTTCACTATCAAATAATGAGATGCCATTATTATTGTATTTTTAAAAATTATTTGTAAAATTTATTTAGGTAGATATATAAAGGAGTAACTGTGGCAGGCAGCATGAATTTTATTTTTATACAAATTTACAGTTTTATTCCGAGTTTGTCGAAATTTTACACAATTGACTTTAAAAGAAGAGGAAGGTAACTGTCTATGTGAGATTTCGAAAAAAAAACACACCCATGTTCTTTCCCCCACCCCATAAAGCCAAATGTTGATACTAATTGATGAAATTTTGCACACTTGATGTTCAAATTACGAGGAAAATCACTGTCTACATCTGATTTCATAAAGCCCGGTAAACGAAGGAGACTTCTTACGGTTAGTACCACATCTAACACGAAAATTCAACGTGAAAATAACAATTTGATTAAAAATAAAATGAAACCAGAAACTCATAAATAGATAAAATTAAAGGTAAGTAGCTTCATTGAAAATAAATGCTAGTAAAAAAATACTTTCAGCGAAACAAATGATAGTGTCTATCTGCTGCGAAGAAAGTTATCTACTCGAGGACAAAAAAGGATTGTGAGCGAAGCACACCGAAGGAGGTTTTTATCGATATTGAAACGTTTCTTTATTCCACCCCTTCCTAGGGGATGTAGAAGTAGGTTAATAGTTAGGGTTTATCTCCTTCCTCATCTCATGGTCTATAAAAATATACTTGTAAAATTATTACAGTTATTATTCTAGCCCAGAAATCACATTTGGTATTATGGTTCTATGCTGCCTTCTCTTATTGTTTACGGCAAGGAGTAAGGATGATGTCGTAAGATGGTTGAGAGATGTTTCAAAGGGATATTAAATAATAAGCTCTATGACAGAGCTGTAAGAGCTTCAATGAATCGACGAAAATGGACACTCATGGTCGGTTGTTTCATAGAAATTCACGTGTAACATTGTCATCAATAATTTTTCAGCTCCATTGTATTTTTTGATATTTGAAAGGTTCTCGTTAAGGCAAAGTTAAAGGCTACATCACTATTTTAGATCAATCTTTAGTATAAATCGGTTTTTATAAATACAAAAAAATATGCTTTCGTTAAATTGAAGCTTTTCCTACCGTTTACATCGAGTAGAATTAAAGTAAAATTGTTAATTACTTTATAAAAAATACAAGCGTGAACTACAATTTTTTTTCATATGACTGCATTAAAGAAGCAACTTTTTAAAAATATAATTTTATGGCTAAAATTATCTCTGGCAGTTTCCATTGATTAACTTTTTTCTTTCCAACAGAATTATTCACAAAATAAATAAAAACCACTTTTACGCTTGAAATCTTGATCTCTAGACTTGGTTTGCCAAGTGATTTTTATGGCCTATACCTATATTCGTGGCGATATAAGGCATATTAAGAATACATACTTTTTTAGCTTGTGGCTACCTCTTCAACGCTGATTCTAGGTGCACGTCAGTTTTCTATTTCATTGTAAAAAGCTGATAAGCTTAACAACATGATATTTGTCCTCTTCTGCTGATCATAATTTGTCCAAAAACTGATACGGACTAAACCAACGAACTAATCATCACGCCGTTACCCCACAGGGGTAGGCAGAGAGGACGGACCGCCAAACAACTCGGTTTTGGCACACACTATTTGCCTCACTCTTTTACTCACATTCATACCATCTTCTCATACATACTCTTCTATTATTCTGACTTTTGACATGCCCCGACTCAAGTATCTGATTCACTTGATTATGCCATGTCTTCTTCGGGCGTCCCCTACTCCTTCTACCATTCACATTTGCGTCATATATTCTTCTCACACTCCTTTCTCCGTTTATTTGCTCTACATGGCTAAACCATCTGAGCGTTCCTTTCTTAATCTTAATCAATACGCTCACATTTTCGTCCATTCGCTCTACAAAGGACTATAATCAGCATTTAATGGGAACCTATCAACTGTCAAAAGATAATATGACGCTGAATAGCCATTTGATGACAATGTTACCTTTGAATTTCTATGAAACAACCAGTCTTTATATATTTTGTACGACTTATTTCTCCCTTAGAAAGAAATCTGTTTGTATTTTCCCGTAAAGACCCATCCATTCGCAACAATAATATCACTTCAAATAAATATATTTTGTATACATTGATATCTATGTTTGTATATGATAAAATATCCATCGAATGATTTTTTATGAAATTTTATACGTCTTACTGCCAATCTTGTGATTTTAATGAGAAAAAAAAAGAAAACACATAATCTACAATAAGATTTACATCCTGGTGTTCAGAGATCGAACAAGTGCAAAATTTCTAAAAAAATGTCCTATCAGGTTTTCCTTACACAATCTGCACGTATAGCAAGCCTTCTGACTATTATATAAGTAGATATCATGATTTATTTTTTTGAAATGTTCAAACGATGGATACCCTAATTATATTGCGAGATTTGCTATTTGCCGGATCTATTCTTCGTGGTTAACTCACTGCCATTTCCCAGTATCAGGGGAACCATCAGCAATCTCATCAGGGGAGTTGACTGGATTAGTCATTATTATTGATTACGATTAAGCCTCGAGGTAGTCTGAAGTTGAACGGTACAATATTGGTAATATACCTATACAAATATTCTAGAACTACATTTTATTTTTGTTCACTGAAAGGATGCCAGTTAAGTATTATAATTAGTTTAAAAAAGAAAAAAAATAAACTCTTTCGATCGGTTTATTATTTTATTTTTGTTAAGTATTGACGACAATTTTGAAAGTATGGAAAATAGTTGCAAAGATAATATCGAAATGTGAATGAATTCCAAAAAATTAAAATGTTAATGCGATAATGGTTTTTCCTTTTGTTCTTAAACGTATAATACTGCAGTTCTTTCTTACACACTAAATAATAACAGTTCAAAATGAGACCAACGGTGAACGTATGTTTGCACCCCCCATCGTGGGATACAATCATTATCATAATCTCGCTCACTAAGCGCTTAAAAGCTTGCGACCAATTCAGATAAATTAAAACCAACAACGAAATGAATAATTCCAAAACCTCAAGTTGTATTAAATATATCCTTGGTGATATAGTGCACACCAACAATGTACACATTTTGGTTTGTGTATTCCTCAAGAAACTTAGCAGATATAAATTGTGTGTATTTATAAAAAAATTCTTACAATAATAAGACGGTTGGCGAGTTAGAGTAGTTTGTAAACGCTTTTAACAATATTCATTCAAGAGCTCCTTCTCCGTCCATTTTCAAGAACAAACTTGACTTTTCGTTGCTACAAGAAGTGGCAGCCCGGCTAGAACTAACTCAGCACTTCCCATGTTTATGAGTTGGTTTACTCAGCAAATTCTCCGCTGCATTATAGACCAAAACTAGACGGCTTAGGATTAAGAGTACGTGTCCTAGACTTTAGGGTCGACAGAGGTGTAGAGGTTAGAAGTGTCCCACTCTTCGCTACATTAGGTGTCAGAAGTTAGAGTAACTCTAGTGGGCAGAACCCAATGAATGAATAGGCACTTTAGGATTTCAACGAACTCAGCTTTTGTAGCAAAGGCACATTTTCATTACGTTAATCGAAAACTTCTAAAGTAGACCTTTTGAATATTTTTGGAAACTTTGTAACAGTTTGAAATTATAATGCGAAGTAAGCACCCAGTCATTAAGTCGGTTGCTACACATTAATTCGAATTGATTTTTAATTCCTAATTGTAAAGATAATTAGAACAAATGGAATCCTGCGTTCTTCTGTTGCATAAAACATAATATGGGCAAGCTAATTTTTCAAACAGTTCCAAATAGGAAATCAGAGGGTCTGGACGTTTGTTTCGACAAGGGAAGACACATACTTCGGTGAATCCTATTGACTTGTGATCTAATTTTTCGTTAGTTTTGAGTTTAATAAATTATTATTGCTTTACCATTTAATATTCTGTTCAATTTGAACTGGCGCCCCCTCCCCCTTGTACTAATCTGCACATCGTGATGATCTTTTTAAAAACATTTGTTTTTATTTTAAAACGCGACAAGCCATCGATTGATTTTATTAGTTTCTAACTATTTAGTTTCTTTTAGGCTAAACACGACCCTGACTTTAAAATATTAGAATAATATTATTTTGTTTATGAATCAGAGTCTCATGTTCTGGTTTCGTTTTTATTGAATAATATAATTTAATTGTTTTATCACAATTCTTTTTATTTTAACTATTAATGTCTTATTAAAGTGTTGTACCATTTATTTATTGAAGTAAAACTTCTTTACGAACGATTGACTTGGGGAGTAGGCTGGTGGATGCGTTACGAAAAGTGTGATGCGAACGGTGATCGGGCGAGGCGAATGGTCGGGCCTTTACGAACACTTGACTTGGGGAATAAGCTGGTGAATGCGTGACGAGAGTGTTATGAAAAGTGTGATCGGGCGAGGCGAACGGAAGTTGAGAGGGAGATATAAGTTAGTGAAGTTTTACTTCAGTCATGTGGTCTAAAGCACACTCGTTTTTTTTGTTAAAATAGGCTATGATAGATTCAACAAGATAGTGCCTCAACTTCAACAAAAACAAATTCAACAATTTTGATGATCTGCATCGAAAAACGAGGATAATTTATTTATGTATTTCTAGTTAATTAATGAAATCACGTTTTTATGTGTTGGGTATCCTCCCATGAACATTATTCCTATAACTATATTTTCACACAAATCTGTATTTGTACTTGTACAAAACAAAGTGGTTGGAATTGCACATGATTAATTTACTGCAAATAAAATTTTGTGTTCTTGTTTTAATTTTCATACGTTGGTACACTATTTTGTATTTTTTTTTAGTTTATTATTATTATTATGTTCTCTATTTTTTATAGAATTTATCTAACAATATATTTTTTAAAATTCTAGTTACAAATCACTGATAGTTTGACATTACAATATCTAGGTGTCTTCTTTAGAAACTAAATATTAATATGATGGAGGGGTAAAGGTACCATAAGATTAAATAACTCTGAAAATTGGCGCCAGTGCAAAATATTCCTCTAAACATTTTAGACAATTGAATTACCGACATACTAACTTAAATGAGGTTCGAAACTTTGTTAAATTATACAAAGCAGATTTTAACAAGGCCTAAAATGCATTGTTCTATTATCTAGAACCAAGAAGGCCTTATTATCTAGTAGAGTGATTCCCAACGGGGACGGTAACGCTCCTCTGGGGGCCTTGATGAGATCCAGAGGGGCGGTGGTGGTTTCGATGGCAATTAGGGGGCGGTGATGGGTTGAAATAGGGGTCAGAGGAATTTAAAAGTATACATTTCCCTAATGAATTCAAACAAGTTGTAGGTTGATAAATCATTGCAAGAATCTTCAAACGAACGTTGGCTTGTACAATGATGGAGT
Source organism: Limnephilus lunatus (assembly GCA_917563855.2). Taxonomy (NCBI): domain Eukaryota; kingdom Metazoa; phylum Arthropoda; class Insecta; order Trichoptera; family Limnephilidae; genus Limnephilus; species Limnephilus lunatus. The sequence goes on along the minus strand of OU830602.1, from coordinate 74,448,185 downwards.
ACTAAACTAGGATGGGAGATTAACCTTAGCATATTTTTTCCAGGTGAATGGTGTCACGTGATTCGTTGCGTTTGGTGACTTAGGAGGGGTGCCTGGATTAAAAGGGTATAATGTGTGTCTAGGTCATGGCAGCGGATGTTTTTTTCCACCTGCTGCGTGGCGGGCCGGATCGGGATTGTTTGATTAAGGAAGTCTTTTTGACCATTCCAGCTGGCTCTCCTTGACACATCGCCTTGCATCGCAGTAGGAGGGAAGGATTTATATGTCCGTCACTCCTAGACACATTGTCTCCCAGATTCCCAACCACCCCTGAAACCTTTTTAATTCCCAGAGCTTCTTCCCTTTCCTTTACCTAAAAAGACCCTCCATCCAGCATCCCCAAAGATGTTATAGGTCCTGAGGGAATTTAATGTATTTTTCCTTCCCAGAACTTCTTCTCCTTCTTTTCCCTAAAAAGACCTACACAGCATCCCCAAAGATGTCAACACGGCATGAGGAATAATTTTTTTCAATATCTTCTGTGTGGAGATAATGTAAAAATCATACTTCTTATATTGGAGGGGGAGGAGGAGTGGGGGTGAGGGTGGGGGGGGAGGGGGGCGTTGATGAAAACAATACTTTGAAAGTGGGCGGTTAGCCAGATATGGCTGAGAACCTCTGCAGTACTAGAGCAGAGAACAACATAATGTGCATTATTTGCCTTTCAGCTCTAACTTTTGATGAATTCAAGAGGTGGATCACTGCTTTGGGAGGGACTTTGAAGTGGCATACTCCCCACCAGAAGGAGTACTTGTAGATAGCATCACAAAGAGGTTAGAATATTCAAGTAGTGATGGTTGACGCTGCGGGCAGCATAAATGGAAATGAGTTGGTCCCTACCCTGTTACTAAGTTTGTACTTCTTCATATCAGGTTTCCCAAACATAGTCCCACTGCCCGAACTTAGAATCACACGAAAAATCGTAAAAGTAATGTAGAAGATTAAGGGGGAGTTGTAGTTGTAAGGGAATGTAGAGTTGGTATTAAAATTTAGCAATAAAATATGATGCCTAATTTAGCAGAACAAATAATAAAAATTGCTGGCCCCTGCTGGCCGTAAATAGCTCAAGAGAGAGATAAATGGAATTCTTTAGAGGAGGCCTCCACCTTCGCCTGATAGAGGGGTTCTTGCTTATGAATAAATTTAAGATACCTACATATATTACATTTTTCAACAAGATTTAAAATAAAATTCATTATATTTTCTTAATTTTATAATTCATTAACTTCCTATTTGCAGAAATAAAAGGCTTTTCATTTTATTTTATTATTTATAAACCTTATTTATCGAATCGTGAACATAGAAACCGAATTTAATTTTTCATTTTATTTAAAAAAGTGGAAGTAAGTTATAGGTGTGTTTTAATAAAGAACGTCATAATCTAACCCATTTTTTTTAAAATATGTAATGAAAATGATATTTGTAAGTCATAATTCAATCCCGTCTAAAAGCTAACGAATATTAAAAAAAACCCTTTTGTGAGAGCTTTCACAAATACTTCATTTGAAATGCTTATTGGCTTTAATATATATCCCGACAAAAATATCTGTATTAATTTATTATTAAGCTTAATAAAAATATCTGAGGATTTGTGTAAAAAATCTAAGCAAAGAGAAAATATTCTTTCTGGCTTTTAAAATTAATCCGAAAATAAAATGAAATCCGGGAAATACTTTGCTTCACGAATCAAATTACGAAATAACAGTAAAACGTCTTTATATTATTCAATGACGATGACAATTACGGGGTAATGTTATGAAAATAAAATTGAGTGATGGAATCAAAACGTTCGTCACTCCTAAACACATCGACCCCTAAATTCCTATCCGCCTCTAATACCCTTTTCCTTCCCAGAACTTCCTGTTCTTCATTTTCCTAAAAAGACCTTTACACATCCCAAAGATTACATAGGCCCTGAGAGAATTTACTTTCTTCAGAGCCCTCTGTGTGGATAATGTAAAAAAAATTGTGCGGTACTACCACAAAAAATTCTACAAATGAAATATAAATATACTTATACATATTCTTGTAATACTATAATAAATACCAGTAAAGTAGAATAAAAAAATCAATGTTAAGTTTTTAAATAGATAAACCACTGCTGAAAAAAACTTACAAACTATAAACTAAATAAAAATCGCTGTGGTAAAGAAAATTGCTAGAATTATGCGTAATTTCTTCGTGAATTGGATAACTTATTAGTGTACTTGAATTTTAAGTATGGTCTGAATAAGAAATTAATGTCTAAAAGGGCAATAATTCCTGTTGTTTTTCCATTAAGGTATAAATTAAAGTGTAATAAAGTAAATAAGAATAATATTATCTCTCTTCAAAATGATAACTTTTATTTTATTTTGAGTATATCTCTCAGATTATGGAAATACTGAGCGATACAGATTGAATACATTAGAATTGTCGTAGGAATACAGCTATTTGAATTTCTGTATAATGATTGTAAATTTTCGACAAGTAATGATGACATGTTTGTAAAATCCCTAGAATTGTTCAATACATAGATAAATCTGCATGTTTACAATTAATTACGACAATTTACTACATATTACATCCTAGGTAGACACATTTAAAATATAACTGATGTAATACTTTCATGTTTTGGTTTCCTTTAAACTAGAGTAAGGTACTGAACATTCTGTATATCCGTATCTTACCACGGGACGAGTCAAATTTGGGAAGATAAATATTCTAATCAAATCCTTGTACTATTGTATCGCCCATCATGAAATTTTGCCATTGCTTTCCCATAGACGTTCATTAAAGAACACATTATAAATTACTAGCTGGGTTACCCGGCTTCGCTCAGGGCAATTCGAGAGTGTTCTGGAATATTCCACAATTATATTCCCGATTCCTTATTCCCGAACATTCCACGAAATACTCCGCCACTCCTTCCAGAACTTTCTAGAGCTCTATGGAACATTCTAGAACTTTCCGGAAGACTGTTCAAGAAATTTCAAGAGGGCGAAACTTCCAACCCTTATATCTTCAAAAACACGCCCTTTAGGTAAAAACAAATAACCTTATTCCCTAGGGGGATGGAGATCTACCACACCATATAACTCCCTTGATCATACCGGGACTCGTTTCTGAGTTTTTGCGAGCCGCACGTTCTTTTTGGACTTTCTTTTATAATATACTAGCTTTTACCCCCGGCTTCGCTCGCGTATTCGCAGTATAGCTGTTGGCTTAGGTCAAAATGTAGATAAGTACCTATTTTATATTTGTATCTACCTATACTAAATATTCATAGGAGAATACTAATATTTGAATTTTCGCTATCAAAGAAATAATATTAACAGCCCACGTCAAACATTTACTTAGTAACACGCTTTGCCAATAAACGTATAATAGATAATTTCATAACGCCACAGCTTATTCATAACGCCAGAGCTTACCAATATATATATAGTCCATGTTACTCGCAAATAAAGTAGCTTTCGATTAGTGAAAGAATTTATAAATTCCATTCGATATTTATTGCGTGAAAGAGTAAAATCCATCCAACCATCCAACCATCCATACAAACTTTCGCATATATAATATTAGTATATTAGTAAGATATATGTATATTGATTATTGTTTATATATATTATTGTATAAATTATATTGTATTATAAATTATAAATGTATACCAGCATTAAATAAAGGCTTCATGTGATCCCAATTATGTCATCTGCGTGCAAACTGTATGTAAATTTCTCTAAATAAACAGTGTATATCTCAAGTGACCTCCCAGGTAAGTATGGTCCTATATATTTTCTTCCTGTATAGAGTATAAAGAAGAATAAAAATATTAATGTACATTTTACGTGGCATCGCTTTTAATGGTCAAATGCATTGTACATATAGTTTTGTATCAGCGAATCATGAAGTATCATGAAGAATCGTGGATGCAATATTTTAGCCTCTTATAGTATAGTATAGTTATAGTTATAATGGTTTATATAGCCTAAATTTAGAAGTAAGATAGTGGTAAGATATTAAAAACATGTATAGCGCCCCTGGGCGATTTTTCACACAAACGGCACTATATGCATCCAAATATTATTATTATGAATGATGAAATAAATTTCTTTCAAGTTTTTGCATAATTTTTAATAACTTGTACACCCGCCTTTGAGCGCGGCTAACACTGTACCAGCATTTTATATTAAATATATTCCGCCAGATATCGTTAAAGATAGGGTTTCTTACATACCTACTCATGCACTCAAGCACCAAAAATGTTCAATTAATATCATTATTTACGGTCAGCGAATAAAAGGTTTCCTTTGCCTTTACTTGGGTAACTTTAGTTAGTTAGCTGAAAAAATACTTGAAAAATCCTTTCTCACTTTTGATTAAAACTTAACTTCTAATTAAACCAATCGTGCATAAAGTTAACACCATTCGAGTATAAAGTTAAGGATTGTGAAGAAAAAAAGGTATACCATCAAGTTTTTCACGTAAAAGACAATTCCAACGTAACTCCTAACAAAGACAAATGGTCTTCGAGTCCAAAACAAATAATAGAGTAGATGAAAACATTGCGTGATCTTAGAGGGGTTGAAGCTAGTTCCATATTTATAGAATGATACATTATAGTATTCAACCTACTAGTAAACTATGTCACATCGCACGGATACATTGGATAAGTATGTATGTTCAATAAATTTGTACATAAATTCCAGTATTCTTGCAGACTGAATTTAAAAATTATATGACGAGAACTTACAGATGAGGGGTAAAAACCAACTATGGCGGGGCGAAGAGAGGAAAGAGACTTGTGATTCGCCAATAAATCAATCTAACAGTATATAGGCACCTCGCACTATAATATCACTATTTAGTTCTTGATGGTAAAATCTGCTTTTGAATGAATAGACCTTTTTATATGGGAGCGCGAATTGCATGCCACGGTATGAACAGATGTGTAAAATCCAAATTCGCAAAGTAAGGTCCTGAGTATTTTCATAGTGGAATATTTTGTTGCCGTAGACACTTTTACAAATGTTTCATGATTTACCTAACCCAGTAAACAGCGGCTTTGTGTTTCGCGTCGCTATGTATCTCGATGTCGTAGTATGTGTTTCATAGACATACAGCGTCCGTGCGTAAAATGTACGATGAGAGCACGACACTGGTCCGGACACGCCCAGCCGGTTCCGAAAAATGGTTCCAATGGGAGGGGGAAATAACACGTTTTTTAACACGTAAGGGCATGTCCATATATTTTGTACGTCCGTGAGTCGTAGAAAATAATTACCTACCATGAGTGGGTATATTTCAGCCATCCTATTTTTTTTTCTTTTGCATGTTCAAAATTATTATTATTCAATTTATAAAAACAGTTTATGTACTGTGCGTGACAGCTGTTTCGCCTTCTGAAGGCATTACAAACTGTACATATAAAACCGAATACAAGATATTAAGGGACGTACTTGACTTACTTTTACCAGTGATTGTTGACATTATTTGGAGTAAAAAAAAAAAAGATTTTTTTAATGTCTTTATTTTTTAAATTCCTTTTCTTCAAAACCAGACCAAAATAAAATTCTTTCGCAGTAAATCACTGATCGCTCAGCCATGTAACCGCCTAACCTCTTAATCCTACCATAACTGACCAATTACCTACTTTTTAATGCTATAAATTGAAAAAAAAAACTACTAAATATCACTGAAAAATAAAATTTCTTTACTGGTTAAATGAAGTAGGTACGTCTTTTATTAATTGAATAATAAAATTTGTGACTATATAACAACCCAAAAATCCTGGTAATACACATCATAAGATAGGTAACACTTTTCTGAACTGCTATTGTAGTTAGTTGCAGTTTAGGGGTTAAAATAACTCGCAAATAAAATTGCATGTTTAAACAAGTTTCTTACACTAAGGGGTTAATACTGAAATACAAAAAGAAGAAAGATGTATAAAAAATTAGCTTTTCCACAAAAGAATTTATAGTCAGAGTGTTGTAACCTTTGCGAAAAGGCAACATACAAATCGTTTAAGCAACAAATGGAGTACTGTGTTTTGCTCGGTCGTTTTTGCTTCAGCTAATGTTTATCTGTTTGGGACACTGATCAATTATTCTATAGAAGTGATGTATACCTATTTATATGGATTAAAAGAAAACTGATGTCGCCAATTTATATAAGACCTTTCAACTCCTTGCCTTGGGGCCAATGAATTGTATGCTGACCTTTCTACCTCTTCAGCAGGACCCTCTCGACCAATCGCCTTGCACATCAGTGGATGGGATGGATTGATACATCCGTCATACACTGGTTCTAGATTCCTAATCACTTTTTTATTTTCTAGATCTTCCTCTCCTTCCTTTCCTTAAGAGGGTATGGAGATATGTTTTACGTGTGGTTTGTGTAAGGAGTGTGGTAAAGCAAATAAGCAAGATATCGGTACAATACTTACAAGTTTATTTACAAATTACAACAGACACATAAATCAATTCCATGTTTAAATATTTGCAATAATAATGAATGTGAAGGGCGAACAAACACGATATGCAAGTGAATCTTGACCGAGAGTTTAAAGCAGAATGATCGGTAGTTTTTGATGCAGCTCGAGGAGAGTTTTGTGACTTGAATTGAATTCGATTGGTTGCTTGGGAACCAATCGGGTAGCCAGACGAATGTAGATCGGTGTTCTTTGTTCGACCTCCACATCAGCCCCCTTCCGAAGACTCCTTCAAGGGCATAACCAGATACAACCGGAAATATGTCAGTTTTAAAGCAAATTCTAGACTGGTTGACTCTTTTCAACAAAAAATATAAATTGATTTAGAAAGATTGTTTTTTTTATCCAGTAAAATTGTGTTTTAAATTTTAAAAAATGTTTATTTTTATAACAATAAGATTGTACCGTTGGTCGTTGACAGATTTGTTTAATTTTCAAATAAAATGTTGTGTTATACAATGCACGTGTTTTGCTACAAAAATATTTCAGTTTTATTAACGGTCTTACAAACTAAAAATATTTCGGTTTTTTTACACATTTATTTTGCTTAGACAATATTTAAAAAAATGTTAATACTTATGATCACAAAATAATTTTAAAAAGTAAATAATTTTAATAAATTTACCACCACACGTTTGAGCATTTTTAATGCTAACTTTAATACATACGAGCATTAAAGAAAATTTGAATGAAATAAAATCGTTATTGGGTTATAGAATATAAAAGAATAATCCATCTTTCTCATCAGAATCGCCCTTTTATTAAATATGAATAATGCATAAGAGTCCCAACTGCTCCCCTCTGTAGCCAGAGAGACCGAGGCATCCCCAATTGGAGTATTTTGTGAGGCTGAAAGTAGCGGGGAGGGAAAGAGATGATGTATATGAGGGTAGGGTGGCTAATCAGACTGGTCACCAAACACGGCTAAAGCCATTTCTAGCAAAATTTGCTCTGAACAGTTGCATTTTGAATACAGATACGAAATTTGAATTCTCGGCCGCTGGTTAATGGGCCTTAACAATTCCTTCCACACAGCATTTTCCCTCGTGAAAAATCCTTAATTATTTAATTTTTCGAAGAAAACTTCTTCTAAAAGGTTGTCACTTTGTGATGTCATTATTTATTTATTAAAAGAAAATAACTTAATTTACATCACTTTTTTTTTGTACACTATCAACATGTTTCGTGAACCATGTTCACTTCTTCAGGAATAATTAATTATTTTCTTAATTATTTTTTAAAGAAAGTAATTAACTTAATTATTTTCTTTAAAAAAGCTAAAATAAATTTAATAAAAACTCCTTTCTTAAAACAGTTCGAAAAACTTTGCGTGAGAGGAATTTTATCCAAGATTTTTAGACTTTTGAGAATTTGGGACTTTTGTGTAGCATTCATAAAAAATGAAAGAAGAAAATTCGGTATTGAAAATGTCTGAACAATTTCAACAGAATTAAGGAAAAAATCTCACTTCTGTCGGTTCAATTGTTCAGTGTTTTAAGAACACACGACTTGACAAAGGGTCATCTTGGCGTCTTGTGTTGGTTTGTTTTCCTGTTTTGGTCAGAATGACCACTAAAAAACAGGCCATAAAGATCAGATATGAGGCCGGGTTATTAATAATATGAGCGTTTACTCACGTACCGTCCAACTAGGTTATAACGGGCAAGATGGGACACAATAATATTTAGGTCGTTATAAGATTAATGTATGATAATATATCTAACTATAATATATTATACAAATATAACGGACATGCCGTTAGTATCTATTATTATTTTATCATTAGTTTTGTATAAAAAGAATAGAATATAAATTATATTCCATTATATTTGTTTTTTTTTTTTATTAAATTTTAACATCGGAAAGCAAAGTTCGTAGAAAATGCGTTTAGAAAGGTTAACTCATCGCTCATTTCATAAACTTAATGAGTAAGATCAAGAAAGGAACGCTCCGATGGTTTGGCCATGTAGAGCGAATGAACGAGGAAAGGAGTGTAAGGAGAATATATGACGCAAATGTAAATGGTAGAAGAAGTCGGGGACGCCCACGAAAGACATGGCACGACCAAGTGAATCAGATACTTGAGTCGGGCCATGTCAAGAGTCAGAATAATAGAAGAGAATGTATAAGACGATGTATGAATGTGAACGAGGCAAGGAGTGTGTGCCAAGACCGAGTTGTTTGGCGGTCCGTCCTCTCTGCCTACCCCTGCGGGAAACGGCGTGATGGTTAGTTAGTTAGTTTTAGCTCATCGAGGGGGTAGAGCGGTGATTGGCTTAAAACTCGTCACGTAGCTTGAAGCCCATGTTCAACTGGGAGATTTGAATTAACCATTGGAACGCTTTTTGACACTATACGGCACTGTTTAAAATACCTCGGATTGCTTTGCTGCCAATTTTGGCAAATTTATCTTTATTTGTAAGTGATTAAGTAAAATTTTATTATATATATTTTTATAAATCTTACGAATATGTGTTAAGTGACAAAAGATGGGTGAATTCATTGGCTATATAGAACTATAATCAGTTTGTATGTCTCCATATTAAAATTCGGAGGCATGATTTTTTTAATGTGGGCGGAAAATATATTCAAAATGGTAACCACAAAAATCTCGAGCAATCGGAGAAAAAAGTTTAAATTGCGCTGTCGCTTCAATGGTTAACTGCAATACAAGTGGCAGTGTTTTATTTCAAACTACAAATAAATTCAATAGAGAACTTTGTAATCATTCTAAAAGTTGCCAAAAATATGGAGAAAATTGGTTGAGGATAATTTGGTTAATTCTGAATAATTTTGAATTTTATCTAAGGCAGAGTTGCTTAAGGCGCTGTATCCCGATATAACAAGAGATCCTTGGTTCGAGTGCCAGTTGCGAAAGTTTCCTTTTCTTTTCGGTGACTTGTTCTGGTTATAGCCGCTATTTTTCTTTTTCTTTTACTAACATTATTTATTATCTCTATTTTATGTTACCTATTTCAGAAAATTTATTCCACAGGCTGCTACTTCTTTTTATCTTTTATGTAATGTTTATGTAAGTACTTGCATACTGCTTACTAACCCCGTATGCATGGTCATTGGAGGGTCTAGAGTCGTTTAAATAAATGTAGCTTCGTTCAATAAATAAGTAGAGGCTTGACGTGTGCGGTGAAGGAGGAAATCATAATATGTTTCCTTACAACGCCGTTGGGAAAGTGGTGGGGTACCCTCCAATGCCTTGTTCTGTTTCATTTTTCGTTAAGATTTATTAACATTATCTTCTTCTTCAATTTGAATTAACTCTTTACCATATCGGCCACGAAAAATTTATAAATCATCTACTTCCCTTCCAAACTCAGTTCTGTCTCAAAATTCCACAATTAGGGATGTCATAGTCCTACTGGTTCCGAACGTTAATAATATATTTTAAAAATCAGCCTAAATTCTGTTTGGGATGATTCCTTGTTGCATTTCTGTTACATTGGTTCGACGGCTAGCGCCATTTTGATTTTTCGACATTTCAACAGATCGCATTAGCCACCGGTACTCGGACCATCACGGGGCGGTTGATCAAATTTCGATAAAATATTCAAGTTTAATAGCACGACCGTCATTTGCAATCAAGCACTTTGAAGCACATCGGCACCCAGAAAAAAATTATTTTCTCTATTTATAGAAGTTTTGATTAGAAATAGAAATAAATTTTTTGTCAGTATTCCATAACATATTCACGAGATTCAGGAAATATGGTAATTTTCAAACCAAACGCCGAAATATTACGGAAACTCACTGTGCCAACATTACACAGTGGGACATTATACTGAATTTAGTGCGGGACGACTGTTTAATGTTCATGAAGAAAGCGGCAAAAATAACCCCTAAATTGTTTCGAGTTTTCGCCGCCAGATGTCGGGGTAGTAACGCCGCGGGCCATCACTCATTTCGACTTTGTTAATTTGCTGGTCTCTCTCTCTAGATCTCTGTTACGAAAATGAAAATAGTATTAATAACCGCTGTCTGGCAACACCATAAGCATAATTTAACTGGTGAACACCTACCTACTCTAAAATAAATGTTACGCTGTAACAACAAAGTATAATTTGTCGAGAAAGGAAGCTAATAATTTGGTTTCTGCTGCCAATTGGCATTGTTTAGATTATAAGGGAAGTTGAATTTTTTTACTTTTATAAATTTATCTTCAATCAATCATAATATTTATCTTCAATTTAATTAATGAAGACAAAATTAGCGAAACTCAATTGAAAATCTGAACCAGAAAAATCTAACAAAGATACGGTCACATCTGAGCTAATGTGTCCCTATCCGTTTCGGTCATATTTAACTGTATCATTCTTCGACCAAGGGGGCATCCATTAATTACGTGAGCACAAATTATTATAATTAATTAGAAATTTGTAACCTTAAATGTACAAATTACTAAAATAAAATTCAAATAAAAAAATAAAAACAAATGGGGGGAGGGGGGGGGGGGGTCCACCAAAATCTCACGTTACTTGAAAAAATATAAAAATTGGCACAAATTTATCTCACCGAGGGGGAGGGGGGGGGGGGTCTAGATTGGAAGAAAAACTGCTCACGTAATTAATGGATGCCCCCCAAGAACTACCAACATTATCTTCATTTTCTTAACGCATATTTTTGAGGCATTGCTGCTATCTTTATAAATTTATCATTTTTTTAAATTTAATATTCGACATCTATTGACTTTTCTGCAAGGCTAGGATTTTCTGTTTCAGTTTTTTTTTATTGAGTTTCTTAAATGATTGAATTAATTAAATATTAAAATTTGAGGTTGTACTCATTAAGTAAAAAATAAGGTTGTCTGTGTAAAAATTTCTTAGAAAAAAAAATCAATGAAAACATTATGACGAATTTTATTAGGGTTATGAATCTGAGAGGCCAGTTTGGGGACACCCTTTGACCTGGGAGGGATGGATTCATACGCCCGTCACTCCTGGACGACTAAATTGAAACTGACTAAATTCCTACCCAATCGTCATACCTTTTTTCTTTCCAGAACTTCCTCTCTTTCTTTTCCTGAAAATGTCCCTCCACATAGAATCCACATATAAGAAATTATATTCCTCAATGCCTCCTGTGAGGGGGTGAATATAAAAAAAGTAAAATAAGACGCCATATTACTTATTCCAAACATTTAAATAAATTGTTCAATTTAGAAAAAAACTTGTGTGCAGTTCACACGCGTTAGAAGTGAAACCTTCAGAAAACTAAAGTAGATAAGAGTTGGGAGACTACGAAGCACCGCACAAAGAGGAGACCGAATAGTCTATCTCGTTTTCGCGCAGGATAAATCCTGTAGTTGTATGTGTTTGTCTCTTTTTAGTGTCACTTTTTCATTTCATCGAGTTTCAAATCACGGCTCAGTAATTAGTTTTGCAGATGACACAGTCCTTCTCTTCCGTGGAAAGTCGTGGGAGACTGTATTAAAAAAAGCTGAAAATGGGATGAATCGGGTAAAACAATGGCTTGATTCAAATTCACTAAACATTAAATGATTCAAATACTAAATATATTAAATTCAAAATATACAACAAACAGACAGATAACCTCAATACAAACCTAAACATAAAAATTCATAAATACTGTATAAACGTGAACCGAGAAATTCCTTGCTACTGCCCAAAATTGAATGAAATACAAACAATAAAATACCTTGGAAAAATTATAGATCAATACTTAAATTGGAACTCCCAAGTGGAAAATGTGAGTCATAATTAAAAAAATAGCCAAATCTCATATACAATATGGTCTAATCGGATGGGGAAGCTCGTTCGATTCCACAATAAAACCAGTCCTCATTGCACAAAGGGCAATTTTGAAAATTATACTTAGAGTCCCCATCAGAACCGCTACAGACTATGTTTTTAAAGCTCTGAATTTAATGTCACTGAAACAATTATACACAAAAGATATTCTAATGTACGCATTCAAAAACCAGGATAACTTTACACATACAAACTCGAGCCGATTCACAAGATCTACACTACAACATACCTTTTACAAACCTACAACTAAAACGACATTAGGACAAAGAAATATGCAGTACTTCTCTGTAAAATTACTTAATTTACCCCTTCTTACAATAAAAACAACTAAAAAAATAACGGACTTCAAAAGAAACATAAAAATATGGATTATGGACATGGGATGGAAGAAGATAGATACAATTTTGGAACCGAACAAATATTAATGTATTGTACTTTCTTTTAGATTCAACTTATAATTTTCATCTGTAATATTTTAACATAGGTATATACTTATATTCAAACGAAAAAACTCGTACAATGTGTCCTTAGAACGGGGTACCCCAGTAGGTACACATTTTTCTCTAAAAAAAACGGTGCTAACGAAGTTGTTTTCACTTTTAAAAATATATTGAAAAACTTCATCGAAAAGTGGTGTCGAATGTCAATCAAAGCAGGAAATAAATAAATTCTAAAAACCATTTTTTAATATCTTATTAATTTGCCTTTTGCAAAACATCTGTGAAACTCCTTTTTCTCATTATAAATTTGCCAATTCCGAAAATACCAATGGAGTCAATTATTTAAGGGGTCAATTACAAGACAAAGAAAATATTCGACAAAGGATTTTTAACAGTTAAAACTAATATAAATTAATTGTACTCTCTAATGGCAGAAGGCGGAACTACTCACGATAAACTGTTCTCATCTTTCAAAAGAAATACTTCCCAGAAAAGAGTGAAAGAAAATTAAAATCTTCTTCCATTTGAGTTTTTAATTACTTAAAGAATGCGACTGAGAAGCTCCGATATAGAATGAACTAGTCTTACTATTCGTGGAAATATTAGTGTGACGGCCTCTCTACTCTCTGCCCTAGTTGTTAACACACTTGAATAGGTAGTTTGGTTATTTGCCTCTCCTGTTATAGTAGAAAATAGTAGGTATATTAAGGTGATACTTAAAAGAATTGATAATCTACTCTTTCGTAGATGGCGCTAGTTTAATTATTTTACGGAAGAACACTTTTTACAAGTTATGCTTTAAAACATTAAGATCAATTCACTGTGTGCGCCCTTACATTTGCAATATATGAATAAATAGTTTTGTCTATAAACAAACTCAAATCTTTCAAACTCAGGTCTAATAAATACAAACTCTAGTCTAATAAATACAATACTGTATTTCTTAGCTTTTCTTGAAAGAATTAAGTTTGTTTATGGACAAAACTATTAATTAATTTTCATATTGCGTATGCACGGGCGAAAACCTTTAGTTCATCTTAAAAGTTTAATTTTAAAGCATAACACACAATTTTTTTTTAAAAATAATTAAACTGTATAAGATCAGATTTCGTATTTATTAACGCCTTTTTTCGAAAGGGGCTTTCACATATGAATAGTAAAAACCATACAATATTTATTGTACGTAACTGAACTGCTTCAGTGACAACATTTTGTATTTGTTAGCGACAAATTAAAGATGTCAACTGAATTGGTATAATTATTTCCCTCCATTAGAATTCTGGGCAAAGAGGAATACATAGATATTATAGTAGTTAGTCCCAGAATTTCTTTATTGAAATAAATTTAAATTCTTTTAAATATGTCCTTAAATTAAATATTTTTTATAATATACTCGTACATGTATAATTGCAACGTATATTATTTCTATTATAATAAAACAAAACAAAACTATGGCAGTGGTACGGGTAACTTGAAAGATTGAACCTTTGTTCTATGTTAATTCAAATTCAATAGGAAGTAATTTCATTTAAGTTTCAAAAAATTACACAACGTTAGGACGCCGTTAAAATAGAAATGTCTGAACTTTTCCGTAGCTTATCCCGACAATAAAGCCGTCTGGCAGTCGGCAATCACTTTGCCTAATGCTCCTCTCCGCGGCCACCTCTCACCCTCACGTCCTAATCCCCGAAACACTATTTCCTACAGACCGTCACATTATTCCCGGGTTAATTTTAATGGAAGTTATTAATTAAACCTTACTCTAACTCACGGGAAATTTTGAGAAGCTACAACTGTGGGGTAAGCACAAACTCTTAAAAAAACCTTCAATTTTCAAGTAAGCAGGTGTAAAATTGTTTTTAAGGCGAGACATACCTAACCACGTTTATCGGGGGTTTGCCCGAGGCTCACATTTTAATTTATTTCGGCGAGTTCATAATTGAATTATCATTTTTATTTCCATACTTCAAGGGATGCGAGTTATTTATATTTTAGATTAATAAAAACAGTACGTTGCCATCATTTTTTTAACGTACTACGCCTTTAAAAAAATGTAATAAGTTGTAAAACTAAAGGTAGCGGTGAGCACCAGATTTTATTTTTCTAGACGATGAATTAATAACTTCGGGAGTTATTTATTTAGAAACATCTTAAATATTAGTAACACGTTCTTCAGAATTAATTAAAATGAACCCGGCAGAGAGGTTGAATCTCCTGGCCTGCTAGGGCGAATTCGTACGTCCGTCCAAGGGAATGGGACGTTTCTACGCCGCCGGTTCTTCGCCGCCAGTTCATCGCCGCCGTTTCTACGCCGGGACGGTTCTACACCGGCCGTTTCTACACCGGCCGTTTCTACGCCAGCCGATTCTACGCCGCATTCAAATTAAATTAACAATTACAATTAAACTTTATTGTTTAAACACATACATACAGTCATAGAAAATAAAATAGAAAATACAAAAATTATCGAATCATTTAAAAAGTAGCATTAACATTTATTTTAATTTAAAAGATATTTTGTACATGCAAGTTACAATCGCCGCACAGTGGCTGAAATTGGAGCGCTGGCTGGCGCGACATCCCTCTCGGCGTTCGACCATTTGGTTGTTTATTGTTGTTTTTAAGTGTTTATATGAAATATTACAAAATTTTTGAAAGATTCTCTATAATAACTTCATAAATTGAAGGAGAATCCCAAACAATAAACATAACATTGTTAATCGATGTACATAGCAATAATACTTAGGATTTTCCAGACAGTGGGGAATAACGTTAAATAATGATAACAGGGGCCGGTGACGCGCCAGCGTTCCAATTTCAGCCCCAGAGCGCCGGGATTACCAGATTGGGACCCATTGACAAAGCAGGTAAGCAGAAGTTTTAATCCGGGTTATCTTAATGGTGTTATGGTTATCAACACAGGCCCATTAGCACAAAGGAGGTAATGAGAAGTTTTAATCCGCTTAAAATTCTAAAAACTGTTTAACAGTATTTGGTATAAATATGGGGCAGGAGCCCTTAACACATCACTCTAAGTGTATTCGTCACAAAGTAATCATTACGTTAGTTAACAGTGATCTTAATAATGGAACCAGCAGTTCTCAGCAAGAAAGGAAACGAGAAGTTTTCATATAACGGATATTTGTACGTTTTCGACAAAGTTAGTAAAAGGGACGCTAGTTTAAAATTTTGGCGGTGCGAAGAAGTGGGTCGCTGTAAAGGAAGAATTCACACGAGGGCTGGAGAAGTGGTCAACGAAATCAACAATCATTCTCACCCTTCCTCGGCAGCAGCCATACAATCAGCAACTGTTTGCACTAACATGAAACGTCGTGCAGAAGAAACTATGGAGGGCACAAGTGTAGTTATAAATCAGTGTATAGTCGACGTGCCTGAAGCTGTTTTAGCATCGATTCCAAATAATGCAGCCCTGAGAAAAATAATCAGAAGAAAACGGAATCAAATTAATGCTGCACCTGCTGATCCCGCAGACCTAAACGATTTGGTGTTGCCAAATCGATATAAGCTATATGTGCCTCAACCAGGAACAGAAGAAACTTTTTTGCTAAGCGACGATGGAGAGGGAGCAAACAGAATTTTAATTTTTGGAAGAGGGAGCTGGTTGCAGCATTTGCATAATGCCAATACATGGTACACTGATGGTACCTTCGCAATAGCACCGAGGCTATTTTCGCAAGTTTATATTGTTATGGCAACAAAACACGGAGGAGTGCATCCTATAGTGTATGCTCTGTTACCTAACAAGCAGCGTGTTACATACACACGTATGTTCGAACTAATTAAAACACTAGTGCCAAATTTAAGTCCAGGATCTATCATTTGTGATTATGAATATGCAGCTTTTAGTGCCATGAAAGATTGCTTTCCTGAAGTAAATGTAAAAGGTTGCTTCTTCCATTTAGCACAAAATATGAGGAAGCATTTAGCTCAGATTGGTGTTATTAGTCAATACAACAATGATGCTGAATTTGCATTGAGAGCTAAAATGGTCATTGCATTAGCATTTGTGCCAATAGCTGATTTAGATGAATACATTGATGCTTTAGCAAATGATTTGCCAGTAGAACTTCAGCCGCTTCTAAATTGGTTTGAAGACAGCTATGTTGGCCGTTTAAGAGGCGGAATTCCAATTTTCTACCGATTTATAACATATTTCCCTTGAACACTTTAAGTTTCTAAGTTCTTAAAAAAATATATGTTATTTTTCAAGATAATATCTGAAGATTGCTAGGGCCGAAACGTTAATTATATAAAATTCCCTCGATAGAAAAAAATTGCAAAGTATGCTCCAAAAATTATTATTAACACGTTTGTTTCTGTTATATTACAAGTTATATGTATGAAAAAAATCATATTGCTTCTTTAAAAGCTACTTAAAGTGTTACTAGAGAAATTTTTGCTCTATTGTAAATAAGTCGTGTTTTATTAAATATTTTCACAACTGTCGCTTACGCCAATTAATTATAAATCATATTAAATACATCGCGCTCGCTCCCACTAGAAGATTTGTATATCTTTCTTTGAAAACCTTCATTCGCCAACTCGAGGGCTCCGTAAGCAGACGTGTCGTTCAACGTTCTACGATCTACAGACGTGCGATTACGAGCAAATATTTTAATTTATAAAGATAATTTTACTCGTGTAAAGTATATCAGTTTATAAATATAGTTTTTTCAAAGATGGGAAATAATCGAAAGACATCTCGTGTTTCAAAGAAAACATTAAATCTCCAAAAAGTTCAACGCATGATGCAAGCTAATAGGTGAGAAAAAAAATATACAATATTTGATTTATAAGCTTATATTTATTTGAAACGATAATTTATTATTAAAATAAGTAATTAATATTTTTTATGTATTATGTAGTACAAATTAGTTATTCTTTTGTTTTTTTCAGAAAACATATTTTGGGAAATAAAACTAATTCCAATGCATTAGAAATTACGGGGTAAGTTTTAATTTATTTAGTTTTTCTGTTGAGGAATACCTATACGATCGTGATTTATTTTTTAATTAACTTTCTACGTAAAAAAACACACACGTCACTTCACTTCACAAGATAATAATATCGTACGAGCTACCCAAAGGAGGAACGAAGCCAACAGCTTTGAAAGTTCTGAAACTGTGGGGAATTTAATTTAATTTAGTGATGTTATTTTTTATGTCGGAAGGAGGTCCTGAAGAAAATAATTTCCCTCAGAGCCTATGTCATCTTTGAGAATGCTGTGTAGAGGGGTCTTTTTTAGGAGGAGGGAGTGAACCTGTCCTGAACCGGTCCTGAACGAGCCGTAAAACGACCCGTTCTTATGGAACAAATGTCAACTACAAATTCTACCTAGAATTAACTTTATTGTAAATCTTTTGATTAACCGTACCTAGGTGTTCTATTTTCAATAAACTCTTTCATTATATTTCAGATGTGAAATCTATACTCCGCTGCAGAATGTTTTGCCTGAATCTTGTAAAGATGTTAAAGCACCGAGGTAATAATACAATCATTTGAGCCCTTTACTGTTTTTTTAAAATGTCATTTCTTGAAGTGCAGTTACAATCAATGATTTTATTTTTGTCTAGCTTCCACGAACAATCTGAAAAGCCAATACCTAAGGATTTTACTCGTAAACAGAATATAGAAAATGTAGAAAGGTAAAACGGATTTAAGATTTTCATTGAAATTATTGTGTTGTGAATTATTTTTTTTATTATTTATTACTTATTTTTTCTTTACAGTTTATCTGATGTACGTGTCTACATAAATAAGAACAAAAACAAGGCCATAAACAAGAAACTTATCGATCGAAGTGGTCTTTCGCAATGTACTGACAATAGGTATGTTGTAGTGATTTATTTGACTATTCCGGAGAGATGAATTATTAATCTACAAGCTATCTGTTTCATGGGAAAAAATAGCTGCTTCATACGAAAAGAACAATCTTAAGTAATACAAACATACAAAAATTTATAATATTTTTATATAGGCATTCAAATCAATGTATTCTTTCATAAATCGATGTCCATTTTTAACGCTGATTTTGCTTTTCTAGGTTGGATAAAAATGATACAGCCGAAGGAGGACAAGAAAGACGTATCGTCGATATTTTTTATTTTATTGAGCAGCTAAAATCCATATCGGACCATCCTCCTTTTGGATGCGGATTTGGAAACCTTATTGTCATATCTGAGAAAAGATTTGGCCTTATGTCCAAAATACTGTTTGAATGTAACATGTGTCGCACCAAATTTACAGTCAACACATGCGACCCAAAACCTAAACATACCATGGACGTCAATGTAGCAGCAGTATCGGGGATGACTCCTGCATAAAAAACTTACAAGTGTAAAGGCGGCCTAAGTCAGACTGAACAGGCTTGTGCTTGCGCGGGGGCCTAGCGCGGTGGCGGTAGTATGTAAACGCCCGTTGTGGCTACCCTGCGGGAAGGCGTGACAAGGCGATTTTACGTACTACCGCCACCGCGCTAGGCCCCCGCGCTAGCACCAGCCTGTTCAGTCTGGCCGAGGCCTATCAACTCCTAGTATTCATAACTACTCACGGTACTTACGAGCGGTGCATGTGCTATGCGCATGAAACTCGAGACGCTTATAAGTATCCGTACGGTATGGCTTAAATTAAAGCTGACCTGCACCACCTGCCTGAAAATACCAATCTCGATTCTTGTTGATAAAGAATTCTTCTCCTTTGAGTTTAAGAAGTTAAATTTCTTTTGCTGTACTAAATCTCTAATTGATCTCTAATTTTATGCTATAAATGGACACTTAGTTTTAACAATTTTACAGTCGTCAACTAAGCGAAATATGGAATATCAATATTCATTATATTATCAATCAATACATAAGCCACTTGGTTTGGTAATACTAAGTTGCGATAACAACTGATTAAGAGCTTTCATTTCTTTATTAACACCAAGCCTGATGGATTGTACATTTAAAGATGTCTTGTTTGTGTTATAAAGTTTTTTGAAAGTCCAGTTGTTTATTTTTGTTTTTACAATATTTCCAAAGTTTTAGGCCGTTATGAAGTGGTTTCACACTTCCAGCCATGTTGTAAGACTTCACACTTCCTTGTTGTAGAATGGTATATCTAACTGTCATTTTCAGTTTTTTTCAAAGGTTTTAGAGAAACGTTTCTTAAAGACACTGGAGTTATTCTGGGCCCATGTTAGGTTTTTAACATCGATCACCGTAATGCTTGCCTTCCTGAATAAATCAAGTTTTATTTAATCATTTACGTCGAAGACATTTTTGACAATGGGGTGCTTTTGTCTTTCTGTATTCCAATCATTTAGCTTTGCTTCTAGGGTTGTGCCCCAGTATTGCTTTTTTGAGACTGTAAACGGGTCTCTCGGCATTGAATGAAACTATATACGGCAGAACAACGGCTCTCGTAAGTTTGCCGAAGTGCATAATTCGCCGTTTCTATCCTAGTAAATATTGCTATTATACGATTAAAGGTTTTCATACATTTTCAAACATCATCAAACCTCTTGCGTTTGATGCAAAGATCCAAATATTATGCATACCTTCATTCTACGCCATAAGGCAGAAGGAACAAGTCTTTTGGCGAGGTTATCACTTTTATATCACTCCGACAATAATGGTTTTTGCTTCTTGATGTTGACTGAGCACTTGATTGTAACTGTTGCTGACGTCTATATCTACATATATATAGTGTATTAGTTCTGTTTGACATGTACTCCTCAATATCTTGTTTATGCTCTCAAATACGTTACAAATCACCTTTCCGATGGTCAATATCCATTATGTGGTGATCATCTTTCGCTGATGTAAAAGGCTATTTTGTCTTTCACATTAGCGAATAATCTTTTGGAGTGAATAATTTGTTGCACAAACTTTTGAAGTAAATGATTGCGACACTCAAATTTCTAGATGATTTAATTCGGATATGGTCTCGTTTGGATTATCTTACGATAAGTAATGCTGTCGCCGACCAATATAAGTTGCATGTATCAAGTTATGCGATTAAACGGAAGTTTTGGACCCTTCCTGTATAATTTTTGTACAAAGCATGTTCTTTAGGTAATGTACCTTGGTTCTCAGTTCTTGCACAAATTCAACAATATTTATTTTTAACGCCGAGGTATAAAAATTCTCAAAATTGTCTGTTAAAAATTGCTATATAATTTAATCTATATGTATGATCACTTTGCGATCACGTCTATCACTTCCACTCCATCCTGCAGCGACCTTCTTCAATAGCAGTTTGACACTCTCGTTACGCTGTAACTTCCACTGTGAGTAATGCGCATTTCTCCCACTCACTTGAAACTAATACATTTGACTTATTATACATTTTTGGTACATATGGGATATGTTGACAGCCATCAAAAGCTTGGACAGTTGAACAAGCCCAATTCCTTCAGTCATCCCCGATACTGTTGCTATATTGACGTCCATTTAGATTTTCGGTCTCAGTTTCTGTAAATTTGACGCTACACATGTCCACACTCCAACAGTATTTTTGACATTAAGCCAACTCTTTGCTCAGATTGACAATAATGTTTCGCTCGAAACATGTTTAGGGCAATAAGTTTATAGTTTAGGGTTCTTTCACCGTATTTATTGGGACATTTCGGAACCACCTATCTCTTCATTTTGAGTGAATCTTGTAATATGTTAGTGATGAAATTATATTTGACAATTTAAATAAATAATATTTACAGAAGTTAAAAAAAATTAAAGTTCATTGAAAGCTATTAGCTATTATAAACTATTAAAAGGAGTAGTAGCAAAAATTTCTTTAAAAGAAAAATAAATAAAGCCCCTTTCGCACAAACATACAGACACTGCTTTTTAATTATTAAAAAAAAAAGATTTTTGAATATTATTTTATTTTGCCTGCATGTTTTATTACTCTTTTTTAATTATTGAATTGTTTAAATGAATAAATAAATAAATACAAAAAAAGTCTTCTGATTTGTAAGTCCTTAGGAGGCACATAGGGTATTTCTATCTATCTTTATAATATAAAATATTTTATAAGCATAAAAATGTATACGTGTATATAATTTATATAAATGTACAAAATTAGATATTATATGTGTATAAATATTATTTTAAGCATATTATACAAGATATCGGGAGTAAAGTGCATAAACTTCGGGAGGTGATTCACCATATAGTACAAGTAAAAAAGAAATACTTGTTTGGAATTCCAAATTCAAAAATATATTTAATTAATTAAATCTAACCTATCCCCACACTTTGACAATCACCGTCGTTTTAAAGTTCGTGCTCTAACTGCCGGTATTCAGCCTATGTTACTAAAAAGGATTTTGTTTTTCTATAATTGCAACAGATGTCGCTAATGTAATTCAGTCTTTTGAATTAAAACTATTTCAACGCGAATTTAGACAGTGACACCTCTGTCGAATTCTTTTTAAACTAAATATTGTTAATTTTGTGGGTGGTAACCGAATCTCAATTCTTTTGATGGAAGGCTGGCCCTTAAATCGACGCGGGAATGGTAGGCGCCCGCCTATGTTTCATCCAACAATGTGGAATTTATACCAGAGAACAATCGATGGAGAAGATCGCACCAATAATCATGCAGAGGCAGCCAATCGTCGATTGCGTTCTGAATTATGTATGCATCACCCAACTATTTGGAAATTTATAGATGGATTGCGAAAAGTACAAAAAGGACGAGACGCTTATTTTGAGCAACTTATCGCCGGACATTTACCACCGATGAAGCTGAAAAAATACCGTGACGCTGATGAACGTATTCGAAGAATTGTCTTAGATTATGAAAACAGGGAACCTCTAGATTATTTACGTGGCCTAGCACACAATTACCAAATGACGCAATAATCTTATTTTTCCTATTTATTCTTTTAATTTAAAATACATGTTAATGCTACTTTTTAAATGATTCGATAGTTTTTGTATTTTCTATTTTATTTTCTATGACTGTATGTATGTGTTAAAACAATAAAGTTTAATTGTAATTGTTAATTTAATTTGAATGCGGCGTAGAATCGGCTGGCGTAGAAACGGCCGGTGTAGAACCGTCTCGGCGTAGAAACGGCGGCGATGAACTGGCGGCGAAGAACCGGCGGCGTAGAAACGTCCTAGACCCTCCGTCCAATACGCCGTGCCGCGGGCGCATATTTGTTTACAAGCTTTCTTCACTTACGTCGTCAAGATTCCCACATTATTTTTCTTCTTCTTCTTTTCTTTGATAGGGCAGATTCGACAGTAGGTCCGTCCAATACGTCCGTCGTTAAGATTCTGAAAATATTTTAGGGAATAGTGTCGTCTTAAAAGTATTTACAATCTGCTCTTTTAGAAATGGCGCTAATTCAATGATTTTAAGAAACAAGTGTACAGTTCACACGCAGTAGAAGTGGAACGTTCAGACAACTAAAGTATACAAGAGTGAGGAAGCTATGAAGCACCGCACAAAGAGGAGACCGATTATTTTATCTCTTTCTTTCGCAGGCTAAATCCTATCGATGTAGGTGTGTGTTTCTTATTATTTTTAATTGGTAAACTAATGTTTAAGACAAGATTTTTATGCGTGGCATAAAGGGTTACAATTATTATAAGTAATAATTATTAGCCTTAAACACTCATCTAAATTGAAAAAATCTCCCCAGAAAAGATACATGCCGCCGACGGAACTCGAACCCGCGTCCTTCTGATTTCCGGTCAAATGCTCAGTCCACTTAACTACGTCGGCTTATCTCCTGCCCGCCAAATAATTCAATATATACTAGTGTTTCATTCAATAATTACTACTTATTACAAAAATGTGATAACTGCCGTTCACGTGGGTCTATTCTATGATGGATTCCATATAGAAAAGGATTAAATTGAAGTTCATTACATTTCTATCGGGCGGATATAGGCATCTATAAGGCATAGAAAGTCTCTTATCACTGATCTATTTTTTCGAGAAGTAAATCCATTGTGCACAAGATAAAATAGTGAACGTTCCGTTTCAAATATTTAAACGAACAATTTCTTTGCAAACTAATTTGCAAGTATGAAAGGTACATATATCTTCATGGCGTGATTTATAATGCAGATGTTAAGGGAGGCTTTGCTGTTAAGCCCCGAATAACATGCTGAAACTCGCCTACTTGGAAATGGGAACTTGATTTAACAGATGAAACATTTTTTCCACTTTTCGGTTTCTGCTTGCAATTTTTATCTTCCAAATTGATCAGGAGTCGGACATCACCCCAAAATTTGCAATAAAATCGATTTTTATTTGTTTCGTTTACAAAACAAAGACAATTCAGATGGTAAATACTCAAAGTCGTTTATCTTTTAATTAAGGTGGCAATCTAGAACAAAAATTGAGACTGTTAACTGAACATACGTGACTCTTTCTATTGGCAAATAGAATTTCGTGAGGGGTCAAATTGAATTTTACGGCACAACTTTGCTGTTTTTTTATATTCATTGAAAGCTTTGTTTTTTTTTTGTTTTAAGTAAAACGTTTTATAATATGACGTAGATAACGGGAATCCTATTGGAATGATAATAATAAAATTAATTACGTGAACAAAACTGATTTAATAATGAACTAAGATAAAGTTTTTTCAAGTAATTGTACGAGTTTACTTAAGAGTCAGTAAGAAATTTTTGATACAAGTTCAAGAATAAATAATTTTATATTGCTTTCTAGATCAAGCTTCCTAGTTTGACTAAAAAAATATGTTATAGAGTTTTTGTAAAAGAATTTTCATTCTAACATAATAAAACAGTTAGAAGAACTTTGCATAAGAAAAATTTATCTTCATTTTAATGCTTTAATTTGAATATGTTATCATTACATTTACAATTTGGTAGGCGGGTATCGGTACCGTCGCCCCGGGAACTATTTACTGGATAACCAACGCCCTGCCATTGGTCACCATAAGTGGTTTGCTCCGTTTGGTAACTTAGCAGGGATGCCCGGGTTCATAAGATTGTTTAGGTCTTGGCGGCGATTGCATTTGCCCACCTACTGCGTTGTGGACCGCTCGGGAGAGACTGGTTAAGGCAGGTTTTGACTTCTCCAGCAGGACTCTCTCGACCTTGCATCATTGTTGGAGGAATGGCTTCCTATCAACCCTTACAACGTTTTCCTTCCCAGAATACCCTCTTCTTCCTTTCCTTAGAAATACCCTCCACACAGCATCCCAAAAGATGATAGATGTCAGGAGAGAAAATTATTTTTCAAAGGGCCTTCTCCGTGGAGCTCGTGTAAAAAATAATCCAATTTAATATAAAACAGTTAGGAAAACTTTGGCTAAGCGAAATTTTATCTCGATTTTTAACTCATCATTTTGAATAATTATATTTATATTATATTATCAGATATTTTTGCACGACTGCTTCAAAACATTTTAACGGCGTTAATATGAACGATTTATTCCCAACTTAATTTTTTTACGAGTGGATCAAATTAAGATATCCCTACTTGCGGGGCGTAATAAACATTAAATATAATTAACCGACACAAATTATTATCACTCTGGTAACATCAAAAAGGTATGAAAGGTCTAAATAATTATAACAAGGTTAGCGGCGCATTATTTTACGGGACAATTAAATTAAGTTATTCTCTAAAAGAGAGTTAATAATGCATTAAAAAATATTAAACACTATAAAATATAAGTACAATTAAAGAAAAATGAATACGACCCTATACTTTTTGTGTCAATATTTTTTTTTTGAAAATTGACAAACATTTCAGGGTTAAGAATAACCTGAAAATCTCCTACCACCATCACAGTAAGTGGAAAATTTTGCTTGTGTCATGATGGAGGACTTGGCCAGCCGATAAATCGAACACGGGATGTCTGGGTGGGACCCAAACGAGATGTCAACTCAGTCACTGACCGGTCAGATTCAATGAGGGAATCTTACTAATATTATAAATGCGAAAGTTTGTATGGAAGTTTGGTTGGATGGTTGGTTGGATGGTTGGTTGGATGATCCTTACTCTTTCACTCAATAAATATCGAATGGAATTTATAAATTCTTTCACTAATCGAAAGCTACTTTATTTGTGAGTAACATGGGCTATATATATTGGTAAGCTCTGGCGTTATGAATAAGCTGTGGTGTTATGAAATTATCTAATACCTATACGTTTATTGGCAAAGCGTGTTACTAAGTAAATGTTTGACGTGGGCTGTCAATATTATTTCTTTGATAGGGAAAATTCAAATATTAGTATTCTAATATGAATATTTAGTGTAGGTAGATACAAATATAAAATAGGTACTTATCTACATTTTAACCTAAGCCAACAGTTATTCTAATATTATGAATGCGAAACGGAGAGTATTTGATTGTTGATTGATTGGGGGAGGGGGAGTGGTAGTGAGGGAGAGGGGAGGGGGGGGATAAATATGCGAACGAAGCCGGGGGTAAAAGCTAGTATAAAATAAAAGTATAGCCCCGAATGCATTCCATGGATATTTCAAATTCGAAACACATTGAAGGTAGGCAATTATTTTTAATTAAACGAAAAAAAAAACACTTTCATTATATAAGAAGTATTTTATTTTAGTGTTTATTAAGGATATATTAATTTAATTCACTCATAAAAATACTTTCAATATCGCCCTGGTATAAGACCACCATTTAGAATTTAAATGTTGCTTGAAATGGCTTTAGTGGTGTTTGATTATCAGATCTGAATAGCCAGGAACTTCCCCACATTGCTCTTCACCATCTCTTTCATTTCCCTACTACTTTCAGCCTCACAATATTAGGGATGCCGTAGTCTCATTACCCCCAGGCGGTTGGGAGCAGTTGGGACTCTTGTGCGGTATTCACTTAAAAAAAGTTTGGTAAAATACCTGTTATTCAAATTTCTCAGTGACCGTGTTTCCTTTTAACTATGAAATTGGATGAATAGTTTAAATTCTGTGAAACAACCCGTCCTTAATGAAAAATAAAACAACATATGAAATGAGACCACGTAAGACGTGAAAGCATGTTCGATGTTCGTGGCTTCATAATAGTCTCGTATATATCTCAAAAAATCATTTGCAATGTTGAACTCTGCGGGTGAAAAGGAATAGTGAATACATCCACGGGGAACTGAGATTATTGTTCCTTTTATGTTGAGTACATGTCGAGAACATTCTCAGGTTTCTTTTATGGGCTCGCTTTTTACTGTCATCTCTTTGTTTCTATGTGGAAGTCATGTTCATCGCAGAACATTTTATAACATTTATTATGATGTACCTACTAACCTATGCAGGCTAAAGGTTAGGTTATTTTATTTATTTATTTATTCATTTTCGGAATACCGACAGCTTACATTTTATCAGTTTATATATACATGTGTAGTAAAGAGCTAAAATAAAACCAATTATGGATTCCCCCTTGTGACTTTTCCTCTAATAAGAAAAAATATAAAAATAATTAAATTCATTAGAAAAATATGTTAAACAAAAAATCGTTCACGACAAGTAGCAAAATCCACATATATTTTCTGGAGCTGGAGGGGTAATTGAAGATGTCAAATTGAGACAAGATTTTGAATTATAAAAATAAAGCAGTAAAAAATATAATAATTAAATTCGGTACAAAAATTATATCAACAACTGAAAATCGTTCACAACAATAATAATTCAGAAAAACTTTTTTTATATAGGTTGTAGGCATTTTAAAAATTTTTAAATTTTTTTTTTATTTATTTTTTTTTTTTTTAATAAAGACAAACATTCCCGGGTTACGAATAACCCAAAAATGTTTGAAAATCTCCTGCTACCACCAAAGAAAGCCGAAAATGTTGCTTGTGTTGTGATGGAGGACTTAGCCAGCCGAGGAATCGAACATGCGACGCCCGGGTGGGACCCAAGCGCTATGCCCACTCAACCACTGACCGGTCGTAATCGTATAAAAATCGTTTGGCAAACGGAGTGTGGGGATTTCGATTTCAAGTGCAAAAGTGATTTTAATTTATTTTGTGAATTTTTTTATAAGAAAGAAAAAAAGTTAATCATTGGAAACTATCATATTGTTTTTTTTTTAATGCGTTTCTACATTTCTAAAGTAGTTTACGCTTATAATTTAAGTAATTCAATATTATATTCAATTCTACTCAATGGAAACTCTACGAAAAGCTTTAATTTATCCATAGCATATTTTTGAATTTATTATGTGAACCAATTTGTAGTAAAGATTAATTTAAATAGTGATTTAGCATTAAGCCTTCGCCTGAAAACGACATTTATTTCGCACGCCACGAATAAATGCTTTAATTTCTTAGAATTTAAGAATATATATTTCCGCGTTTTTGTGCGTGATTGCTACCAAAAGTTGAGAGAATGCATTGCCATCGACGATGAGTGTATCTACCGAGTTTGAGCTCGATCGGATGTCAAAAGTGAGTTATGATACATTCATTCGTTAACCAAGAAAACAAAAGTGAAATTCAAATAGATGTATTTTTAAATACACTGTTATGGACTTTTTTTTTTTGCCTTAACGTCAATCAAATCCAAAGCCTCAGGCAACGGATAGATTTTTAACGCGAAAGCCTGTCAATATTGAAAGGAAATATGCTTTCATCATTATTTCGAAATTTTAATTAAAGGTTCCGTTATTCTTGGAATAATTTTAGACTCCTTAATTTCTTAAAATCTAACTACAAAAGCAGAGCTTAACGGCACCGTTAACGTGCCAAGAAATACAATTGGTGCTGATCGTCGATTTGATAATCGTCAAATGTGGGTTTGAAACACTTCACCCCATACCTTGAGGTGATTTTTCATCAGAACGGCGCTCTGCAAATTATCCAATTATTATTATTATACTTAAGTGATATATTTATCTAAAATCTTAAATTTGCGCGTCTATGGTAAATGTTTGCAAAACGTTATTTGGGATAAATGCTTAAGAAAATAATCATTATTTATTAATTAAACATTCAAAATATTGTTTACCTAAATAATATCTACAAGCAAAAATATACGCCGCTCATTCTATGTCGAGATGCGCAGCTTTATAATTATAATACAAAACCTAGTATATTAAAACGACTTGAAGAGAAAGGAGGTGTAGGAGGGAGGAAACACAGAGGACGGCAATTCTTTCACATCCGAGCTGTTGAATTCAAGAATGACTTGTGGAAATTGACATTCTCATGTTAAGTAGATAATAATAGATACATACTCACTAGGATAATAATAATAACATTAATTAAGTCAGTATTAAGTAGATAAATTCAGCGAATAATAAGTAGATAAATTTGGTACATAATAAATAGATAAATTAAGTAAATAATAAGTAGATAAATTAAACGGATAATAAGTACATACATTAGGTAGATAATAAATAGATAATTTTAGTAGATAAATTAAGCAAATAATAAATAGATTATTAGGTAGATAATAAATAGATAAATTAAGCAGATAATAATTAGATAAATTAAGCGGATAATAAGTAGGTAAACTAAGCGGATATTAAGTAGATAAAATAGGTAGATAACAAGTAAATAAATAATTAAACAGATAATAAGTAGATAAATTAAACAGATAATAAATAGATGAATTAAGTGATAAAAATGAGATAAATTGAGTAAATAAAAAGTAGATAAATTTAATAAATACCTACGTAATAGTAAGAAAGGGCCTTTTTTTTACAGTGAATACCGCAGAATAATCTCAACTGCTCCCGTCTGGAGCCAGTAAGACTATGTCATCCCCAATTGGGGTATGTTGTGAGGCTGAAAGGTAGTGGGGAGGGGAAGGAGGTGGAGAAGAGGAAGGTTGGGAAGTACCTGGCTATTCAGATCTGGTCACCAAACACGGCTAAAGCCATTTTCAAGCAACGTTTCAATTCTGAATGGTGGTCTTACACCAGGGCGATACTGATAGTATCTTCCACTCTGGAACGTGCCGCAAATATACTATATATTATTTTAAATGAATTAATTGTGAAATAACACAAATTAATCAAATAAAATTTATTTGCGCACGCCGGGTTCGAACCCGCGACCTCTGGATTATGAGTCAAGAGTCTTAGCCACTGGACTACGGAGGTCGGAGGCCTTTTGTAATATTATCTTCCTGCCCGACTTGTTTTCGCTCTTTAATAATATTCTTTCCAAGTTTCACCTGCCTTCCCATAAAGTGGCTTAAAAATATTTCAATATAATGAAAACATTAAAGTTCACAGTGTTGACCGTGACCTGACTCTAACCTTTGTGGTTTCGGTCTGCAACAGGATTTGTAGCCGTAAAAGCTGAGAATTTTTCATAAAGTTGCTTGCCTATTGGGCACACCTGTTCATCAACGAATCTTTATATACCTTTATTCTTGTCGAATTCTAATCCAAGCATCTGAATATTATCAGTGAATATATAAATATATTATAATCGTTGAAGAAAAAGATAACACGTACATATTAACGAACCTCGATGACATATGAAACAGAAAAAGATACAAAAAATAAAAAGGCAACAGTTACAACTGGTAATTGAACCCAGATCCTGGCAGTGATGCTACGTCCAAAAAATAAAATAAAAAATAATGTTAAAAAAACCCATCTTTTACCTTGTTTTGAAGGATAAATAAATGTCTTTAGTTTTTTTTTATTGAGAAAAATCGGTAGGTAACGAAGTAAATTATTAATAATGCTTTATTTTATTTTTATTAATAATGCTTTATTAATAATCATTATATATTTTTCCTTTGAATATTAGGCCAAAATATAATATAAAAATACAAATATATTAATATGATTTTGTTTTCTGTCATCTAGTTAATTTTGTAGTACTCTAACGTAAAATAAATAAGATAAAAATAACTTTAAAAAAAACATTCCGATACATGAGATGAGGGAGAAGAATTTTTTCCCGAGCGCCAATTATTATTTTTTTTTGAAGTGAAACTTCTATGGCCCCGCTGTGATTTGGATTTCGGATGAAACGGAAATGACGATTACTGCTCCTGCGACGCGTCACCTGCGCTCATCGGCCGCTTTGGTTATGATGTCACTTTTAAAGGCTCCTATTGGTTGAGATAAGAAACGTAAATAACGGTTGGTCTGCGCTTATTGGTTGCTTTTATTATGATGTCACTTTTAAAGGCTCCTATTGGTTGAGATATAAAAAGGTAAATAACGCTAGGTCTGCGCTTATTGGTCGCTTTGATTATGACCTCACCTTTCAAGTATTGGTTGAGATTATTTTGGTAAAGTTTCGTTTCTATTGCGTGTAAACGCACTCGATTTTTTTTCTACATTTAACAGTAGTTAGTGTGGGTACTTGATTTAACATTCATTTAATTTTATTGATGCATTCACATTAGGTATTATTGACAAATACAATAATTAGATAAAGAGACATGTGAACAGGTGCTGATGTTTAAAAATTTAAATTTAAATTTAGAGTACATTCATGAATTCGGGATGCTAAAAAATCATATCTTACTGAAAAGTGCGTGTTTTGGTGACCGGTTAAAAACCTTGTCTTGCCGACATGTTTTTTCCACCAACAACCCCGACATACTTTTTTTATAATTCTTTTAT
Source organism: Limnephilus lunatus (assembly GCA_917563855.2). Taxonomy (NCBI): domain Eukaryota; kingdom Metazoa; phylum Arthropoda; class Insecta; order Trichoptera; family Limnephilidae; genus Limnephilus; species Limnephilus lunatus. Next base: position 74,416,906 of record OU830602.1, on the reverse strand, counting down.
ACGCATTTCTCTGTATAACGACAAATTTCATAAATTTTCCCCCCTCTCTGATCTAAAAAGTACTTTTCTTTATACCTACTCACTAAATAATTTAATATAGGTCAATTAAAACCTGTTATTGGTTACATTTTTATACACATGTATTTCACAAAACATTATCTTTATAAACTATTGGTTTTCCAAATAAAATGAAATAAAATAAAAATTAAATAGAAGACAATATTAGCGAAACTCAATCGAAAATCTGAAAACAGAAAAATCAGAAAAAGATATTTGCACCTCTGGGACTCGAACCCAGGACCTTCCGCTTTCCGGGCAAATGCGCTAACACTGCGAAAAACTATCTGAAAAAAGGTTTATGGGTATTATTTTTTTCTTAAATTATTTAAAAAATATCTGCAACTATGTTAATCTCTGAGAAATAGTTAGGATGCGTACAAATCTCCAGTTAATGTTTTATATAATCTTGTTAATTACAGTCTACATCTGTGTTTTCTCCAATAAAAAAATAAATAAAAACAAGTTTTCTGGAATAAGTCCTTAGTCATTTCAAAGTCCTGACAAACACAACCACAAAATTAGCATTATCACAAGCGGTCCAACAATCATCTTGCGTTTGAAGGTTGGCTGCTGACCTTGACGTTTGACAATAGCTGTTAGGGCGCCAGATGCAGGCAGCAGCGGTTACCATGGTTACAGATGCCGTACCGAAAAACCGGCGAGATTTATCCAGTCTGTGGACGTCAGACGAGTTTATATGCAAATCGGGACATCGCGGGATAAGACGGCGGGTTTACGATCCTTAAATTGTACCTAGTTTTTTGTACGGTTTGATCTCGGTTACTGAGATATTATACAGTACATGATGGGTAGTATAAACCACGTTGGTTCCAATAATGTGTTCGTCAATAATGATTTAAACATCTTATCAATTTAATTTATTTGGTTTTACACTAAATGTAATATGTTCTATTGAGTTAATGATGAGTATCCTATTGTGAACAAGGAACACTATATGATTATTTTAAAGTTTATTATAGTTAAGCGGAATTGAAGTGAAATAACACAAAACTGAATTATACAAATATTACATTATTATTATTATTATTGACATTTTACGAGTAGTTAAAAAAAAAGGAAAGTCTCCACTCCCTCACACTTTCATAAATCTAAGCATTATTACCAAGTAATTAAGTATTATTATAATATTTGCATAGAATTGTGGTGATGTGAGATATGTTTTGTGGTTTTTTACTAAATCAATTAAAAAAACCGAGAAAATAATGACATCACTAGAAAGAGTAATGCAAACTAGTGATTCATATTTTGTTTATACGAGCAGGTGCTTAACTATGTATTTCAAACAGGGTTGTGCTATTCGTGTATAAATTTTATATGCATTATCTATTAACCATCACATAGATAGAACAAAATATTATTATACGCGTGGTGCGTCGATATAATTATCACTTACTCTGGTCTTGTTTTAAAATTTTCGCAAAAAAAAAAAAATCATACATTCGAATTTTAACATGGAGTTATAAAAAAAACCTATATTTTACCGTTTACCTCATATTTGTAGGATTTATAAAAAAAGTGAAAAAATCGTAAAGTTTATAATCGAGCGAATCCTGTGTGTTTTTTTTACTTGAAACTGCCGTGAGGGATACCTACTTATTCGAGTCAACATAGAATATTTTCGATTTCTGTATGTTGTTTGTGGTATACTTCATAATGAAAGGTGCATATTTATGGAAAAAGGACTTAATTTTATCCGTAAACAGCTGATCAAAAGTTAATTTTATTTTTTTTTTAACATCGTTCTAAAATAGTCTTCAAAGTTCGGATTTGCGACATCCATAGTTATAATAGATAAGGCATTTCAATAGCTTCGTTTAAAAATAAATGGCTGGCAAAGGAAATGTTTAAAATAATTACAATAAATGTTTTACGAATTGTAGGAACATGTGGTCCATTTTTGGACCGCTATCAATCGCAGAAAAATAAAAGTGGTCCATTTTTGGACCAACATCACTCCAGTGGTTAACAAAAACGTTGTGCTATATTGACAGCTGCTTTTGAAGGCATTCTCAAACTCTTTACAGTAAAATTTAAATATAAAATAATTTCACGTTTTCCATATATATAATACCAATCAATACAAGCCTCATCTAAACTTGCTGAAATTCCAGATTTCAATAGATCATTAACTCTTTTATTATTACTGTGACGATTCATGGTTACGGTACCGTGACGGCACAAAAAGGCGATAAACATACGTCCCTTAACGCTATAATGCTGCAGCTTCAAAATATGAGATACACAATATACGTAGGTCTGTTTCCTCCAAAGTAAAAAAGTAATCATTTTCTTGCATCTCTCCGTGACAAAACGGTAAACCTTTACAATACTACTTACTAGCCGTGACGATAATTTTGAAAGTATGGAATATAGTTAAAAGGATAATATTGAAGTGTGAGTGAATTTAGTTTTATTTACATTAGCCTCCATCCATTAGTTTTTATTTACATTAGCCTCCTCCCCCTAGGACCTATTCATCTTTGGATATACTGAGTGGAGGTTCCTTTTAGGGAATGCAAGGAGAGGAAGTTTTGGGAAGGAAAAAGGTACGGGGGTGGGTAGGAACTGGGGATCATTATGTCCGGGGGCGACCGACGTATGTATCTATACCTCCCACTGCGGTGCAAGGCAATGTCCTGAGAGAGTCCTGAAGGAGAGGTCAAAAGATCTCCCTCAACAAGTTTTTCCCGATCCGGCCTGCCACGCAATTGGTGGGCAAACGCATCCACCGCCAAAAATTCGGACAAACCTAACCCCACGAACCCGGGCACCCCTGCTAAGTCACCAAACGTAGCGAACCACTATGGCAGTGGTATTTGTTGTCCAATAAATGCTTCAGTTTTTTTTTACATGAGATCCACACAGGAGACCCTGAAGAAAATAATTTCCCTCAGGGCCTATGTCATCTTTGGGGATGCTGTTTGGAGGGTTTTTTTAAGGAAAGGAAGGAGAGAGGAGTCCCGGGAAGGAAAAGAGTTTAAGGGGTGGGTAGGAATCTGGGGTTCAGTGTGTCCTGGTCATCCGCCTCCAAAACCTAGACAAACCTCACCCCATGAACCCAGGCACCCTGCTAAATCACCAAACGTGGCGAACCACTTGGGGTGACCTATGGCAGAGGTGTTGGTTATCCAATAAAGGTTCCCGGGGTAGCGGTACCCATTCCCGCCTCCCAAATTGTAAGAAAGAGCTGCAGCATTATAGCGATAAGAAACGTATGTTTATTGCCATTTTTTGTCGTCACGGTACCGTAACCGTGGATCATCACGGTAATTATAAAAGCGCTCAATAGATACGAGGAAATGTTTTCACTATTTTATTTTCGACTCTTTTTTTGGACCTCACCTTTAATCTAATTTTTTGTTTTGTGTTTTTATAACCCAAAGCTCAAAATTGTGTATTCTACAACCCTCCTCATAAAACAGCCCCATAATAGAAACGTATTCCTCAATGTGCTCGCTTCTCAACCCTAATTAGTGTGGAATATTCAGATAGGCGCGTGTGCTAATTGCAAGGGTTCCTGACCAGAAACTTAAGGGTGTTTTCACTTATAAATACCACCAGATAGATTTATCTTTCAATGGCAGGTGGGATTGGGAAGATATCACGACCCTTCAGCCATTTGAATTGAATAAACAAGTGTCTGGTTTTGTTACGTGCGAATTTGAAATGGATGGGCGTGTTTAAGTGGGTTTTGATTATGACTGAGAGGGTTGCTAATTTAATTAGAAAAGCACAATGATGGATAAGGATGTCGTGGGTTGACCCAGATGAACTGCCTTAACTTAACACCTACCTACCTAATATTTTTTCTGGAAAATAATAATTACAGTACAAATCCAAATTCTATACTAAAACTTGTATTTTCTTTGAATTTAAGCGTCGTTTTCAAAATTGGAACCATTCGGATGAAGAATTATTTCTATAATATAATATTTTAATAGAAAATAATAATATTAATTGTTATTTGCAATTTTTTTATAATTATTTCTACACAGGAGGTCCTGAGGAAAATAATTCCCCTCAAGGTCCATGTCGTCTTTAGGAATGCAGAGTGGAGGCACTTTTAAGAAAATGAAAGAGAGGATGATTCCCGCCGTGGCGTCATGAGTTCCATTCCAGTAGGAGATTTTCAAATATTGTCAGGTTTTCCTGTATTTAAAAAAACAAAAATTTTAACAAAACAAAAAACGACTTAAAAAAATGCACTAAAAAGTAAAAAAATAATTTCGTACGATTATTATTTTTGGAGTCGGTGTCAGCCAAGATCTCCACATCTCACCTATAACTGTGTATGTAGTTACCTTGGCTGACACCGACTCCAAAAATAAAAATCGGACGAAATTTTTTTTTTCTTTGTAGAGCATTTTTTGAAGTCGTTTTTTGTTTTGTTAAAATTTTTGTTTATTTTTTTATTTGAAGTGACGAGCGTGCGTAAAGAAGATTTTCTTAATATTGAGTTATTCGTCCATTTGTCGCGCACGTACTTTTTGCAAATTTAAGACATATATGGTTTTCTCATGAATCCCACTGTCAGAACTGGACCAAATTAAAATGGGACCACACGGGAAGCACCAGCTTTCTAATAAAAAAAGAATCATAAATGTCGGTTAACCCAATCAAAAGTTCTGAAGTAACAAACATAAAAAAATAATAAAAAAATACCGTCGAATTGATAGCCTCCTCCTTTTCGAAGTCGTTTAAAAGGGGCTATTATCCAGGACAAGATTTATGCAATGAACTATGTTTACTTGAGTCTAACATAATGAGATTGAGGAATGCTTTAGTAACGTCAGTTTTGATCGAGGGGTAAGACTCTTTACTCGCAATCCGAAGTTCGCGGGTCACATCCCGGCGAAAGCAAATAAATTTGATTGATTAATTTTTGTTATTTCAATATTATTCAATTTAATTCATTATTATTGAATTAAGGGTATCGGTCTGTATCGCCCTGGTGTAAGACCACCATTCATAATTGAAACGTTGCTTGAAATAGCTTTAGCCCTGTTTGGTGACCAGATATGAATAGCCAGGTACTTCTCCACCTTTCTCTTACCCATCTCCTTCCCTTCCCAACTACATTAAGCTTCACAACGTACCCCAATCGGGGATTCCATAGTCTCACTGGCTCCAGACGGGAGCAGCTGGGACTCCTGTGAGGTATCATGTAAAAAAATCAAGATTTATCAAATAATATACTTACATGCTTAAACACTTTAAAATATTTAAAAAAAACTAATATCGAGGGATATACACTTATTCAATTCGGATAATTTGACAGCTACTTGTGAAATATGTCTCTTCTGTGTAAAAGGAATACGCACACGAGGCGTGTGACACCTATAAATTGCTCTGTTCTGGCAGAAATCGTTAAATTACGTTTCAGTTAACGCATTCTACCGGAATAAAAAAGATATGTTCTGGGAGATGGCTACGGGGGATTGCCTTGAGTTCTTTCCTTGTATTCCCTTGGTTATGACAATGGAAACTGAACAAACGCTAATTAATGAAAAAAAAATCCCTCAATAGAATACCTAATTCAAATTCGACTAGGCGTTGGCGCGACTCATACATAATTTAATAACTGCCAACGACTTTTGTATCTACTATAAAATTGTATACATTTTATTAGTCCGCAGCCAACATGAGTACAACTCATCTATTTGGTCACCGAATTATAAGGTTCATTCATATTCCATTGAAAAAAAATTACACAAATGCTTAAGATAATATGAATCATAAACTTAATACTTCTATTCAAAATATAAATAATAACTCTCTAATGAAAAATCTAAAATTATTACAGCTGTCCATCGGAAGATTGGTATTTTATGTCAATTTCTTTTTAAAATAATTAATTCCCTTATTGTGTATTATTAATAGTGTATTATTGAAATTGATTTAATTTCATGTCAGAGTAAAACAAACTGAAAATATCTTTCACTGCAACAATCATGTCAATACCAATCCGTTTATGAACTCCCTTTTACTAGCATACACAGCTTAGGTAACCAATATGCAGAAGCAGCAGATATTTTTAATAGTACCAGAAGGACTTATAAAAAAGCATTTCACATGTATTTTTTGAAAGCAGTTATAAATAAACATTTTGTTACAAAAATTGTTAATTTGAGTAATTTTAAAATTATATGTTTATACGGCATAATTGTTTTGTAATCCATTTGTAACAAAAAAATAAGTACATTGTATATTTAATGGCATTTGTACCGTAAATAAATATATAATTTTCCAAAAAAATGCTTATAATTTTTTTTGAGCTTTTTTTTCAACCGACCAGAACCAATGAGATGATGACATCCCCAATTGGGGTATGTGCGAGGTTGAGAGCAATAGAGAGTTGAAGTAGACGGGAAGAGGAAGGTGGGGAAGTGCTATGTTGAAGCCATTTCAAGCAACGCGTTTCAAATCTGAATGACGGTCTTATACCAGGACGATACTGATAGTATTTTACACGCTGGAACTTGCCGCAAATCATTGTGAAATATCAAAAATTAAATGTTTCAAATAAGATCTCAGGATTGGTGGTTGAGAGCCTTTTCCCTCGACCATGTGGACTCTCAAAATAAATAAAAATCCGCCAAAAACAACTTTAATAGAGTTCAGCAACGTAATAGATATAAGGTCACCCCAAGTGACTCGCTACGTTTGGTGACTTAGCAGGGGTGCCCGGGTTCATGGTGTGAGGTTTGTCCGGGTCTTTTTGACGGATGCGTCTGCCCACCAGCTGCGTGGCAGGCCGGATGAAGAGAGAATGGTTGTGGGAGTCCCTTTGACTTCTTCAGCTGTACTCTCTCGGAATATCGCTTTGCACCGCAATGGGAGGGATGGAATCATACGTCTGTCATTCCTGGACACACTGACCCCCAGATTCCTACCAACCCCCAGATTCCTACCTACCTATTATTTTCCTTCCCAGAACTTACTCTCTTTCCTTTCTTAAAAAGTCCCTCCACACAGCATATCCAAATATGATATAGGCCCTCAGGGGAATTATTTTCCTCGGGGCCTCCTGTGTGGGGCTGATGCAAAAAAAATAAAAATAACAACATAATTTATTTTCTGCGCGTATTTCAACACAATAAATGATTTGTTTAGAGTTAGAGGCTTCTTTCTTTGACAATGATAAAAATTAAGGAATATATTAATATTAGTCGTATAAATTACGTTTAATGAAAATGGCTGGGGCATAAAAGGTGTCATTTTATAAGCATGATTAAACATTTATGAAAATTATTTCTGCCAAATTAAATGAAGAACAACTCTGAGGTTTTTGCTACTAAGACGGGTCCATTAGAGTGGCTGTTAAAAATTTAATTAAATAAAACCCCATCAAACATTTTTAATGTCATGGTTTTGAGGGCCTGGTTTTTGAAACGAGAACCCGTTGTAAATGACGTAATGCATGAAATCTGTTTTTTTATTGTTATGTATTAAAAATAAAATTATTTTAATAAAATACGCGTAAAACAATAAATTTTTTAAAAGTAACACATTTGCAGCATGTTCTAAAAAGTAGATATTATGGTAACCCCAATTGCCGCATGTTGTGATGGTGAAGGTAGTAGAGAGGGGAAGGGTATCGGGAAGAGGAAGGTGGGGAAGTACCTGGCTATTCAGATCTAACCAAACACGGTTAAAGACATTTCAAACAACGTTTCAATTTTTAATGATGGTCTTGCGCATCAGGGCGATTCTGAGAGTATCTTCCACTCCGGAACTGAATAAAATTTATTTGCGCATGTCGGGATTTGAACCCTCTAAGCATAGAGGAAACATGGAACCACATAAAGGTGAGTCTATGTGAATCTGCTAGAGACGTGTGTGGAATAAGTAAGCAAGGTAGGAAGAAAGGTGATGCATGGTGGGATGACGAGATCAAAGCACTGGTCTCAGAGAAGAAGGAAGCTTGGTTACGTCTGATAGGGGCTGGCAGTGCTCCAAGCGAAGAGAGAGATCGAGCGAAAGAAGTGTATAAGGTATGCAAGAAAAGAGTAAGTGTTGGAGTGAAAGAACGAAAGAAACGCCTGGAAGAGGAAGAGGGGATAAAAATGACAAACCACTTCCACGAAAACATTAAACTGTTTTGGAAGGAGGTCAAAAGGTCCCGGAGTGGTCCAGAGAACGGAAGCATGAAAGTGATAAAATCGAAAGATGGGCAAATGTTGACGAATGAGAAAGAAATTAAAGAGAGATGGATGAAATATTTCGAAGAAGTCTTCGAAAGTAACCCGGGTGACTGTGATCCCAGCGGTGAATCGGGTGTGAACGATGATGTAGTGAATGTTACCAAAATCAGCATGGATGAAATAAAAAGATCTATTAAATGTATGAAAAATGGTAAGGCTGTAGGTTTCGACAATATTGCTGCCGAATACTTTAAGGGGGATAGCCGTATTATTCTCACATGGTTGTGCAAACTTTTTAACCAATGTTTAGAGGAGGGTTACACGCCACTAGATTGGAGAAGGGCTGTAATCATGCCATTGTACAAAGGTAAAGGGTAACGTATGGAATGTGGGAATCATAGGGCTATTAGCCTTCTTAGTTCAGTCGGCAAGCTATATGGTAGAATATTGATTGAAAGGGTAAGAATGGAAACGAAAGATAAAATATGGGATGTGCAAGGTGCTTTTATGAGTGGAAGAGGGTGCATGGACCAGATTTTCTCATTGCGTATGCTCACTGAGAAGTTTCTTGCAAAAAACCAGAAACTCTTCTGTGCCTTTGTAGATCTACAAAAAGCATACGACCGAGTTGACAGGAAAAAGCTATGGAAGGTATTGTCCAAGTATGGAGTGAATACGAATCTCATACAGGCAATTGCGTCTCTATATGAGGGAAGCGTTGCATGTATTAGGGTGAACGGCGATTTTACGGGGTGGTTTGACATCACAAAAGGTGTTAAACAAGGCTGCGTAATGTCGCCGTGGTTATTCAATCTATACATGGATAATTGTATGCAAGAATTGAAAGAGATGGGATTGGGCGCGAAATTAAGTAATCTGAAAGTATGTTGCCTTTTGTATGCTGATGATGCGGTGCTGATATCTAACAGTATGGAAGATCTACAGTCTCTCGTGTCAAGGATGAACGAAGTATGTATGAAGAATGAGTTAATGATGAATGTAAGTAAGTCTAAAGTCATGGTGTTTGAAAGAGAGAGTACGAAAACAGTATGCAATATAGTTGTGAACGACGAATACTTGGAGCAGGTGGATGAGTTTGTTTATTTGGGAAGTATGTTTACGAGAGATGGGAAGGCTGAAAGAGATATTGAAAGAAGGGTGAATGCAGGTAACTCTATTAATGGAGGACTGAACGCCGTTGGCACCAACAAAAAACTGTCCAAAGACGCGAAACTAGCCGTCCATAATGGAGTACTGGTACCTACCCTGATGTATGGCAGTGAGGCATGGAACTGGCAGAGGAAGGATGAAAGTATACTGAATGCTGTAGAAATGAGATCCCTGAGGCGTATGTGTGGTAAAACCATGTATGATCGTGTGAGAAACGCGGAGATCCGCAAAGAATGCAAGGCTGATGTAAGCGTAATGAGTAAGATCAAGAAAGGAACGCTCCGATGGTTCGGGCATGTAGAGAGAATGAACGAGGAAAGGAGTGTAAGGAGAATATATGACGCAAATGTGAATGGTAGAAGAAGTCGGGGACGCCCGAGAAAGACATGGCACGACCAAGTGAATCAGATACTTGAGTCGGGCCATGTCAGGAGTCAGAATAATAGAAGAGCATGTATGAGACGGTGTATGAATGTGAACGAGGCAAGGAGTGTGTGCCAAGACCGAGTTGTTTGGCGGTCCGTCCTCTCTGCCTACCCCTGCGGGGAAACGGCGTGATGGTTAGTTAGTTAGTTAGTTAGTTGGGATTTGAACCCACCAGCTCCTGTATCGCTAATATTGCCCCTCGACCACATTTTCCAGGCTTTCACCATCAAGGGTGTTTTTGGCCAACATTTAAAATTACAGAAAAAGGAAAGGTGAATTTATAGATTAATTTTATTAAAATATTCAAATTTCAAAATTATATGGAAGATTTTAGTCGATTAATATAATAGATACTAGCTGAAGTCCCCAGCGATGCCCAAGCTTTACACAGAGTTTTTGAAATCAAATTTAGACAGTGACCTTCCTTTGCGTACAAATCAAATCCACACCGCTCGCTTGCCAGCCCGCTCGTCCACCACATACATACATTCTCCTTTATATATTATATATTTCAACCAATTGACACAAAACCTTGACAAATTATATACTTAAACCTTCCTCATGAATCACTCGATCTATTGCTGAAAACTGCATGAAAATTCGTTTAGCAGTTTTTGAGTTTATCGCGAACAGACAGACAGACGCGGCGGAAGACTTTAATTTATAATACCTATTAGATAATTTACGTTGCTAAATAAATACTTATACTAGTAGATCTATGAACAGAAGACCTGGTATCCACAAAAATAGGTTTCTAATTTTCTTATATTTAATAAATCAAAATCGAAATTTCCTCAGAAATCATGACATTCATCTGTAGCAGTGGGGCATGGAACTGGCAAAGGAAGAATGAAAGTAGACTGAATACTGTAGAAATGAGATCCCTGAAGCGCGTGTGTAGCTCTCCTTGTGTAATGTCCTCTCTATACACAGTAAGGTAAATTACCAATTAACGCTAGATGAATTCTGCAATACAGAATTCAAAAAACCTGTAAACCACAATTACCCTACTAGGCATAGAGAAGCACAAATATTTATTATCAATAAATCTCAAAATGTATACTGAGATAGAACAAAAAGGCATAAATATTTAACGCATTACCTGAAAATATCAAAAATGAGACATCTTATTCAAAAATCAAAACAAAAGTTAAATATTTCTACCTCCGAAGAACATGAAATAAAATTATATAGTTCCTTTCTGTTTTTTTTATCTCACCGTATGTTTGTACATGAACATTTTAATAATTAGTTTGTCGTAATAATTAGTATTTTAATATTAAGTATTATATTTAGTATTAACTATGTAAAAATGACAAGTATACTGTATTAAATAATTAGAAAAAATGAGAGATTTCTTACAATCAAATCGATTGATCAGTTTCGTAAGATTTGTAAAATAAAACAATGTAAAATTAAAACTGAATAAACATATTACAAAAAAAAGTAAAACCATGTATGATCGTGTGAGAAATGTGGAGATCTGCAAACAAAGCAAGGCTGATATTAATGTAATGATTAAGATTAAGAAAGGAACGCTCAGATGGTTTGGGCATGTAGAGCAAATGAACGAAAAAATTAGTGTAAGGAGAATTCATGACTCAAATGTAAATAGTAGAAAAAGTCGTGGACGCCCGGTATAAGACACGGCACGGTCAAGTGAATCAGATAATTGAGTCGGGCCATGTCAAGAGTCAACTTAATAGAAGTGTATGTATGAAACGATGCTTATTTGATTGAGGCAAAAAGCATGTGTCAAGACCGAACTGATTGGCGGTCCGTCCTCTCTGCCTACCCCTGCGGGGAAATGGCGTGATAATTAGTTAGGTAATTTTTCTTTTTATATTTACCAATATGGCTGACGGATGTTGTGGCTGACTATTCTTCGTTACAAAATGTAATTTAAAAACTGGACACTAGAGGCATTTCATGGACATTATTCCAAACAGACACGTCCGTCTACATTTCCATAATTTCCATGGAAAGTGCGAAATAGCTTTACGTCCTATTACAATAAAATGGCGGATATTGACCCTTGGATGAAAACCTCTTTCTAGCACTCCCCTAAAATTATGAAAAAAAGAACCCCTCCTTCTGTCACTCTTAATTACGGAGATCCTGTTCGTATTTAAGACGGTATTATTTCTGATTTTTGACTTACGTGCGTAGTTCCAAATTAAAGAAAAAAAACTGGGTGATCTTTTATCTTTGCTAAAACTTTGGTAAACGATTTTCCAGAAGTTTTTATTAATTCATTACGTCATGGCTAATAGACGTTGTACTTTATTTTTATTTTTGTTGTTTGAATAAATTAAATTAAAAGATTTAAATCACCACGCTTAATAACGCATTAAAAGTTTGTTGAGTGTTTTAAAATCAAAATTCGCAAAATAAAAATTAACGCCAATGACCTAAAAAATCTAGAAAGTACTGACTGGTAATTAACATGATTAACTTTTAGGTTATGATGCCATGTTGCGCATCGTTCTTATTTGGAAACGTTTTGGACAGCTTTACAATGTTCATCATCAAGGTAGATGTGAAGATTGTGGTAAAGTTTGTGTTTATGAATATAATAGCTCCACACAGAAGGCCTTGAGGAAAATAATTCTCCTCGAAGCGTATGTCATCGTTGGGGATGCTGTTTGGAGTGTCTTTTTAGTATACGAAGGAGAGGAAGTTCTGGGAAGAAAAAAAGGTATGAGGGGTAGGTTGGCATCTGGGGTCAGATAGTACGAAAGTGTGCGAGAGACGTATGAATCTATCCCGCCTACTGTAGTGCAAGGCGACGTTCGGAGAGAGTCCTGCTGGAGAGTTCAACCAGTCTCTTCTGATTCAGCCTGCCACGCAATTGGTGGGCAGATGCATCCGTCGCCAAGATGAAACCAAACCAAACCCAAAACCAAACCTCAACCCATGAACCCAGGTACCCCTGCTAAGTAACCATGCAGTGGCCTACGGCAGTTGTGTGAGTAATCCAATAAATGGTTCCCTGAGCGGCGGTACCCATACCTGCGTCACAAATTGAAAATAACAAAAAAAAAAAATAAACATTAAAATTATTAATTGGTGTAATGTATCAAAATATCAGTATATATATATGATCAGTTCCAACATTGTTTGAGTTGTCTATGCTACGAGTATATTCGGGTCACAAGGAGTCGGTTACGACTTATATCGAAGATAGCCGAACACGGATAGGCACAGTAATTATTTTCGGAGTGCTCGCCAGACTAAATCTAGCTTCCGAGTTACAACTACGTGTGTCCTTTTAAATCTTGTTTGTACTGTTCTAAATAATAATAAACGGTTACAATGATCTCAAAGAATTATAAGTCTAATTACTTAGATACTGGCCAGTACTAATAAAATACAATATCTCTGTAGAGAACTACAGAGAAACTTTACAATTGAAAACATGGAAACTAGAACCTGTTTCGTTTTTTGTGAATTCCGAATTATCAATTTTTTACATATTCATCACTATCACACAAATTTTACGTGTGTTTTTTTCACGTTGACGTTGATAAATGGTTGAAATCATCTGAGTGGGTAGCTATCAGCTGTACGTAGCACGACAATGAAGCATTACGTGTAAAATATACACCAGTTCCCGTAACATCATTGAAATATTGACGGATGTTTGATTGATGGAGTAAATTTTACCACTCCGCTGAATCCCCTTTTAAAATAATTCCTTTATTTATTTCAGCATCAATCAAAAAATTCGTTTGTAAGTTTGTATGAATGGGCGCAGAACTTGCTGAGTTAGTTGGTGAATATTAAGTTATCCTCTCGGCTCGTTTATAAACAAGTGTCAAAAGCTCTTGGAGATGCCAAGCCTCCCACGAAACTTTTTTTGTCATTATTATAATATAGTTGCCTAAATGGTTTTCGCACTTTACTCCTAGAAATTGTTTTGTCTCCTTTATTATCGTGGTTAAAAATATGATCTAAACGCTCTTAGAAAGAAAACACACCACTATTTTTAATGAAATCTAAAAGATAACCCCAAAATAATCAAAATTTACACTTTTTTAAATCCAAAATTTCCGACCGCAATTTGAAAATTTATTTTTTATTATTAATTACTAGCTGGGTTACCCGGCTTCGCTCAGGACACCATTCGAGAGTGTTCTGGAATATTCGACAATAATGTTCCCGATTCCCTATTCCCGAACATTTCACGACATACCTACTCCGCCACTCCTTCCATAACTTTCTAGATATCTATGGAACCTTCTATATCTAGATTATTCCAGAACTTTCCGGAAGACTGTTCTAGAAATTTCAAGAAGGCGAAACTTCCAGCCCTTATATCTTCAAAAGCACGCCCTTTAGGTAAAAATGGGAACGGTCATCCTGGAGGGGGATAGAAATCTACCACACTATATAACTCCCTTGATCGTACCGGGACTCGTTTCTGAGTTTTTGCGAGCCGCACCGTTTTTTGGACTTTTTTTATAATATATATGTATGAATACCTTCCTAGAAATGCATAGGATTCCTTTATGTTCGAATTTTAAAAAGGTGTTGTCATGGAGACAGAAAATGATAGATGATAGTTGTTCTGTTGTCTAGCTGGGTAGCACAGATTGAAGTAATAAGAAGATTGAAAAATAAGTTTATTATTACAAAGTGATTATTTTGAAGACGGACAAATAACTTCAATTGTAGTTTCTTTGTCAGCAAAGACACTCATGATATTTGTATGTCACATTATTAATAAAAAAATACAACAAATAGACAAATTATCTTATATATATTGATATAGACATACGCACATTGTGTTTCTCAGCTTTTGTCTCACCGTTATTACGTAAGGAACGTACGTTTATTCATTTTTTGTACCGTCGCCGATCCGTAAACGTAGAAATACTAAAGGCATCTAATAAATTCAATATTTTGATTTAGAACTTCAAAGAAAGCTATACGATTTCTTAGTGAGACTTTTGATCTACAAATTTGGAATATTAAATACCCTTTTTTGTTTATTAACTTTATTCATTTTGAAAATTCCATGTGCTTTTTACAAAATAACTTTTAAAAACAAGTAGGTAATCCTTGAAAATTTTTCCCCCTTCGCTATTTTAACGTTCAATTTTGTGCTTACATATAAATTACCAGCAATTTATATGTAAATACTTGGGTTGAGAAATTTCGCTCGTTTGATTTTTTCGGAAATTCCCAATAATACGAATGGATTTTCAACGAAGAGGATTCTCAAATTTTCATATTTTGTATTTTTAGGTGCTAAAATTATGTTTTTTAAATCAAGAGAATTTATCCAAGGCAGTCCTCGGGACTCTTTTTTTCTTTTGAGCATTCTAAAATGAAGAACCTGGTCCTTGAATTGACTAATACGGCCGGCGTAGTCCAGCGGTAAGGTACTTGACTCGCACATCGAAGGTCGCCAGTTATTTAATTAATTTGTGTTATTTCACAATTTATTTATTTAAAATAACATATGGTATACTTACTCTCAGTATAGCCCTGGTGTAAGACCACCATTCAGAATTGAAACGTGGCTTGAAATGGCATTAGCCGTATTTGGAGAGGTTTTGGTTAGGTATCCCTCAACGGGTCTCTCCCGTTTCGGCAGCCACGCAATAAGTGGGGAAAGCGTCCACCGCCAAGACCTAGACAAGCCTAACCCCTTGAACCAGGGCACTTCTGCTAAGTCACTAAACGTAGCGAACCACTTAGGGTGACCTATGGCAGGGGTGTTGGTTATCCACAAAATGTAACCGTACCCGCCTCCCAAATCCAAGATATTTAATTAAATTAAATCCAAGAAATTTAATTATTAAATCTAAAATTTATTTGAAAATCATAAGAAATGTCTACCGACTACTAAGAAATGCAAAAAATTTCCGTATTCCTTTTCAAAGAACCAATTTAACCTTCTGCTAACCTGTTGTTGTGAATTGTGTTATTTATTGTATGGATTAATGTTAACCCTCTGTCTTACATGTACATTAATAGATAATAAATAAAAATAAAAATGTCGTCGAGAACAAGAAAGAATTCTAAGAACATGAAAATGCTGAATTGTGTACGAATGATGGGAATGTGCACCAATTTCACTTTCTTCGTTCATTGCCTTTTGCTCCCAGAAACCTATTTTGTCAATTAGCACGTTGTCTGTGAAGCACTGTCTATCTGGTTAACAGCGACTCTAAACTGTGACCCTGACCAATTTGATCTTTGACTCAAAATCAGGTTGCTGTGTTAAGAAGGGTTGGTAGGTTGAATAAACGTTCTTATTGGTGTGATAACTTGTTTTATTTTTTCTTTTATATGCCCATGGTGCTTTTACATTGGGCATATAATATTTATATTTTTTATACAAGGGTTAGTAATAAACAATAGGTTGCGAAATTTTTCTAATATTGTAGTGGTTTACAATTTGGATAAAATAAAACAATAACAATAATAAACTGAAATTATCAGAAATAATATCTTGACATAAAAAACATGATTTAAACATCGAATTTCTTACATTAAAATTTTCGATATCATTGATATATTCAATTGCTAAACTATGAAGGTGAATGTGCTCCTCTTGGACGTAATCAATTTGGAAGGCGGACATGGGTACCACTGCTCCGTGAACCATTTATTGGTTAATCAACATCTCTGCCGTAGGTCACCACTAGTGGTTTGGTGATTTAGCAGGGGTGCCCGGTGTTACAACTTTTCTAAACTTATTAGATGTCTTTTATCAACATAAAATATCTACCTTTCACTACGTCTATGACTGTGGTATTATAATAGTTCCGGCCTCTTTTTCTCAATACGGCCATAGCAACATTTCAATTGCGTATCACCTAATCACCTAAAAAGTAATAAACTTACTCTGTAACATTTGTTTTTCTATTATTCTAAAACAAATGAGTCTAGTAAAACACCCGGGTTCATGGGGTGACGTTCGTCTAGGTCTTGGCAAAAAATGTATTTGCCCCCCTACTGCGTGGCGGCAATCTAAAAAAATGCATAAATATAGCAGCTAATAAAAATATGCGTTCAGAAAATGAAAATGATATTGGTAGTTCTTAGTCGAAGTAGGATACAGATAAATATAACCGAAGCGTATAGGGTCGATTTAGTTCAGTGGTAGAGCAAAGCCTTGGCAAGGCCACGGTCTTGGGTTCAATTCTTAGATGCGACCGTATCTTTTTCTGATTTTTCTGTTTCAATTTGTCGATTGAGATTCGCTAATATTGTCTTCAATGATCAAAAAAATAATAATAATATTTAAAGAATTATAATTTTCTTTTATAGCAGGGGTGTTGGTTATCCAAAAAATGTGGCGGTGCCCAAACCCGCCTGCCAAATTGAAGATTGGATGATTCTTCTTAACTGTCTTCGATGAATAAATATTACAATTGGAGGTTTTATTTATTAAGGTATTCAAATTGGGAGGCGGAAATGGGTACCGCCGCCCCGGAAACCATTTATTGGATAACCAACACCATTGCCATAGGTCACCCTAAGTGGTTTGCTACGTTTGGTGACTTAACAGGGGTGACCGGCTTCGTAGTGTGAGGTTTGTCTCGATCTTGGCGGCGGATTCGTCTGCCTACCAACTGCGGGGTAGGCCGGATCGGGAGAGACAGATTAAGAGAGAAATTTTAATCTTTTGAAATCGAAACATTGCCTTATCGCAGTGGGAGGAATGGATTCATATGTCCTGGATATACTGACCCCCGGATTCATACACACCCCTCATACCGTTTTCCTTTCCATTTTTCTTCCCTTCTCCTTCCCTAAAAATACCCGTCACACAGCATCCCCAAAGATGACACTATGCCTTAAGGGGAATTTTTCCCTCAGGGCTTCCTGAGGGGAGCCAATGGAGTAAAAAAAAATAATTTTTTGTTGCATTTTATATCATCCGAAACATCCTCAAATAAAATATCATTTCTCGGAAAAGTTTAAGCCTTTAGATAAGAAACCGACATGTGGTAAAGAGAAAACTCTGAAGATGTTATATAGATATTGTTGGCTGACTTATCCACAGATATTGGTATAATGCCGGCTGAGCAGTGTATTGATGTTCTCAATCGATTCTCATTCACAAGTCACGTCGAGTTCTGGATATCCCCTTTATATTGAAATTTCAAACGATTCATCCTATTTCCACGAAAAGCCTAACATATTACTTTCCGGAAAAGGGATTTGGTTTTGCGAGGATAAAACCCCAGTGTAACAATCGAATTTTTATGTATTGAGTGATGTAATATAAAGTGGAGCATAACTTTTTTGTAAGAGTTGTAAGCAGCAATGGGATACGAACTCGATTTTAAGTAAAAATAGCTATCAGTCTATCGACCAACTCTAAAAAAGTTATTTTCTTATCACACCACTTTCTAGGACTTACTTTTTTTAAACATTAGCTCCACACAGGAAGCCCTGAGGAACATAATTCCCCTCAGCTGCTGAGTGGAGGGACTTTTTAGAAAAGGAAGGAGTAGAAATTCTAGAAAGGAAAAAATTGTGAGGTGTAGGTAGGGTTGCCATCTCTAAAATTTGGCAACCAGGACAAGACGCGTGAAAACCCCAGATTTTAGAGACCAAAACCCGGACATGTCAACAGGTTTTTTTTAAATATAGGCAGTGTAATAAAAAAAAGTTGAATTTTTTTTTTTTAAACCCGGACTACAAATGAAGCCCGGCCCGGACGCTCCCCGGACGCCCTCTAAACTAGGACAAATCCGGGGAAACCCGGATGGATGGCAACCCTAGGTGTAGGTGGTATTCTGGGATCACTGTGTCCAGGAGTGACAAACCAATGAATCTATCCCTCACACTGCGTTACAGGGCGATATTCCGCGAGAGTTTTGCTGGAGAGGTTAAAAGGACTCCCTCAACCAATTTCTCAGCACGCAGCTAGTGGGCTCCCATTAACCCGGGCACCCCTGCTTAGTTTCTAAGCGTGGCGAACCACTTGAGGTGACATATGGCTACTAGCAGAGACCTGTGAAAAATAACAGGATATTATTATTGTAAGATTAATAATTTATTGAATATTATCTAAATCAAGAAATATGACCTTACTTGTCCAGATTAACCCTAAGAAAATTAAACAAAAGAAATACATTTTCAAATGCAGAATTAATATAATCCACCGTAAAATTTTATTTTTATTTCACTGAGGTATTTTATCGCTTGTCTGAATTCTTGCCACACATGAATTCCAATGTTTAAAATGTCAATGAAAATAATTGTATGTTTCTACTATTATATTGTAGGTAGGTACTTTATCGCCTGTTTGAATTCTTCACACATTCAGTTCTAATGTTGAAAATGACACTTTTTTGAAAATGAAAATAATAGCAAATTCACTTTCATTCAACAATAGTTAGACGGACAGACAGACAGACTCACAACCGAAATTAGTATTATTGATGATAGTGATCCTATGTGTTGTTATTGTCTAGTCAATCAAATAAATGGCGTTAAATAATGTTGTCACCCCTCAAATCTGTTCCAACAAAGAGAAAGCGGTCGGAAAAGTTAATAGGCGTAAAATGATAGACACTTATTCGTTCCAGAAACTATTTTAATGGCGGCGTTTCTGTTCTGTAGCGGTGTTGCCAACTACAGGACTCTGCTAAAAGAAAAATGTTCCAACACATAAAAACAACATTTCGCAGGAGATTGTGGAAATCTAAATACGTAGGTACTGTCATGGCGGCCATTTAATAATTCGTCAGAACTCTTTGTTGTTTGTATTCTGACACCGTTTTTACAGATGTTACGGATTTTTGAGGTTTTTAAATTAAACAAGTTGAAAACCTGTCGATAATAACATGTTAGTAATTAATGCTTTTTTAATGTAACAAGGTGGGGCTATTATTATGAAACCATGTTTTTTTATTTTATTTATTTTTCATTTTAAGCACCTGCTAAAAACACCCGCTTAAATTGGTTATTCAAAACATGTAGGTACCTAATATTTGGAGCTTTCTGAGTTCTTCAATATTTTGTTTCCGCTATAGAACCTTAACATATTCAGAATAAATGATTATTTTATGTGGTAAATTAAAAAAAATCGTTAGCATGTGTAAATCAAGAAGGGTCTCCTCCGACCGAAAACATCAAAATATGTTTACAAATTACTATCGACATTGGCAATGGGGGCGTAGCCTTACAACAGACGCATACAAAAACATGCAAAGCCACGCCCCTAATGTCAAAGTTTATAGTAATTTGTAAACGAATGTTAATGTTTTCAGTCGAAGGAGAACTTGCATCAGGAAGTTTTTCGTCGAAAACAAATAATATTATCCAGCCGAGTGATGAAGTATACGTACATTACGTACAGCTGATTGAAAAAATGAAGTGGAGAAATTCTCAGTCATATAACATGTCAAAAATCTTTCCAAAACATACTGTTGTAATATATGGGAAGCCAAAAACGTCATCCCATTACTATTGTTTTCAAACACAAACGTTATAACGGCATGCCGCATTCGCAAGTGGGAGAGTTTCATAATAAACTTGAATATTTTGGAGTGGATTTGAGTGCCAGTAAGAACTGTAAAGTATAATTTCACTGAAGTTTTCTCTGAGGAAAATGCAAAGCAAGCTCGTTCAGTGAATGTGAATTATTGGAGGAAAATATACCTCACAATTCTATAAAGTAAAGTTTCAAGGTGCATGAGATTTTTTTTGCGTCTTATTATGAATGAATCTATTAAGTGTTTATCGTGAATTCTAGCCACGTAGTAAAAATGATAAAGGTAATGCAAGGCGTTTGAATGTCTTCAATCGAACCCACAACGTAGATATAGTAGTCCCGTGCCTAGACCCCCAGAACGTGATATTACATATCCTAGGAATGTTTTAAAGCAGAAAAATAAGAGAGGAAAAGTACAAGAGAAAAAAAATATTGAAAAATAAATATCTACAAGTACTCAAGGAAAAGTTAAGATATTTATAGAAATTTCAACGATGGAAAAATAAGTTAATCCTATTTTTAAGTACATCTGTTTGAATTTCACTTTTGATTTATCGACTGGATGAATTGGAATTTTGGAAGTGAAAATTAACCCACTTTCCGACTTGCGATCGAGCCAAAATTGGCAGATAGACTTGTTGTCGATGACGATGCATTCTATCGACTTTTAGGGCAATCATACATACACACACACACACACACACACAAACATACAAATATACGCATTTCTCTGAAATTCGATGATATTACAACACTTAAAATAAGAAATAAATGTTGGTATAATCAAAAAAAAAGTTACAAAGATTTATCAAATAAAAAAAAATCTAATTACACAAAATATTACGAAAAAAATCTAATCAATTATTACTGGTAAGCCTAACTTATATTTGCTTAATGGTTGCAATACATCATCTACTGCCTTATTAACATTTTTTAAATAACACTCTAATACAGTTGCTAAATGAAATGTAAAAACCACGTAACAACGGAGACATTTTTGATGTCGTCAAGGATAAAATTTAAATATTTTTTTAATCATTGAAAGTACTCAATAAAAATACAATGACAAAAAAATAAAAGGCTGACGGTCGCAAATATGAAAAAATTTGAGGAGTATTCTTGCATTCACTGGTAGTCACAAAATTTCCTTAAACATAGCAATTTCGGATGGCTGTGCTGTGCCTTAGTTATTCTTGCGTGAAGTTCATTTTCAAAATTGCAAATTATTTTTCGAGATTTTTTATATTAGCTCCACAAAGAAGGTCATGAGGAAAATGATTAGGAATCTGGGGGTCAGTGTGTCTCAGTCAATGAATTTATGGGTCTAGGTAAATTGACCCAATTTCAATTTTTCGAAATCAATTTTTCAAATTGAATTGTTCGGAATGCAATTTTACGAACTTCAATTTTTCGAACATCAATTGACCGAAATATTAGTTTTTCGAATTAATATAAGCAGTAAGTACATGAGCATTATGTTATAGGATGGACAATATCTACTACCCTAACCTAACCTAGCAGTATCTCGTTAGTCATAAGCAAGTGAACTATATATTTTAAAAGTTGATTAACAAATTCGGACAATTTTTGTTCGAAAAATTAGTCCTTCGAAAAACTGAAATTCGAAAAATTGAATTCGTAAAGCATGTCTTCTATCTGAATTTATCTCTCCACTGCAATGCAAGGCGATGTTCCGAAAGATTCCTGTTGGAGAGGTAAAAATGTCTCTTACAATCAGTCTCTATCGATCAGGCCTGCCATGCAGTCGGTGGGCATCTTATGCAAGATCCGGACAAACCTCACCCCATGATCCCGGCACCCCTGCCAAGTCACCAAACATAACGAACCACTTGGGGTAACCTATGGCAGAGCTGTTGGTAATCCAATAAAAGACCAAATTGAGACCATCCCGTTATTTTTCACGGATCTCAGCCAGTATTCCTGCAGTATGTAGACTTGTACCTATCGACGTACGCAATGAAAAAAAAAGTCATTAAACTCTTTTATGGCAGGTTCACTCGGCCTACTTCTCAGTTTATTCAATTGGTGTCAACGTGAAATTAAAATACATCGAACCGAGTACCAACCCTAATAAAAGAAGCACCATCAAATATGTATTTTCCCAATTCTATTTGCTGAAGTCAATTTGATGAAAATATTATGTAAATATATTTTCGATAGAAAGAATTTTTTCCAAAAGGCAAATTATTAACATCTTTCTGAATGAACTCTCTTGAAATGCTCTTCGAAATTCAGGTGAAATACAATATTTACTGTGTGGAAATTGTGGGGCAAAAATCCTTTTAAGTTACAAAGATAGACAAGTTTCAAAGAAGTTCAAATAAGGAGTAATATTCTAGTCATGTTTGCTCTACGTAATGTTGAAAGTCAAACATACAACGCCAACATATTCAAGGAAATGTTGAGCAAAGCTATTTAATTTAATATTTCCCTTCACCGACAGTGTATGTCGCCACTTAAAATCCCTTTAATAAAATTATGTTTTATTATAATAATATAAACTTTATTGAAAGAAATTTGTATTTATAACTAAAAAATACACGTTCAGTGTTAATAGTTTACATTTGATTATAAATTAGGTAAGTACATAAAGTTAACAGAAAATTTTAAACGTATAGGTAAACCTGTGTCTCATTACCTGCCTTACTAGGCTAGCCTGCGTTGAGGCTGTAATTTTGAAAGTTAATTTATAATACTTATGAATACACCTAGTATTGAAATATATTCACTTAATAGTTTGGTTGCATTAATTAATTAAATTATAATTTCAAATTTAGGTGAGTGCACCGGTAAAGCCCCTAACTTTTGATCCAAAATTTTAAGTTAACAACTCTGTCTTAGCACGCATTCCTTGCTTCATTCACATTCACACATGGACATGCACGGTCAAGTGAACCAAATATTTGGTTCACTTGATCGTGCCATGTCTTTCAAGGTCGGCCCCGAAATCTTCTGCCGTTCATAATCGCGTCATATATTCTATATTCCCTAGACTCCATCCTTTGTTCATTTGTCTCTTTATATATCTTAATTTTTATTAAGCTTACATCGGCCTTGAATTCTTATCGAATTTCCACATTCTCACATGAATCGTAGATGGTTCAACTACACACATGCCTCAGGGATCTCACTTCTTCAGCATCGAGTCTGCTTTCATCCATTTTAAAATTTGTGTGTGACACATCACAAGAGCGCCACTGTCTGTACAGTGTAAAGGCAGGGGAACTATGTCGCCACCCGGTTGCGGCAGTGTTGTTAGGCGAGTTAAGGAAGGGAATATAGGAAGGGTCTTGAAGAGGACCAGATTTTATGAAGGAGGAAAAACAGATGCCGGTAGCTCGTTCCACATACGAGCCGAATTCATGTGGAGAAAATTTAAGAACTCTACAAAATTATGAGGATTGACGTTAAGAATACAGATAAGAAGATTTCAACATTATTTGCTGATTTTCCAACCATTTAAAAAAAATTACAATTATGCACAAGTGAGAACGTACCTACTAAAATTACGTTTTCTTCGCAGAAAATTTTCAAACAAAATTAAATTTTTTAAGGCTTTTTTTACATTAGCTCCAGACAGGAGGCCGTGAGGAAAATAATTCCCCTCAGAGCCAATGTTATCTTTGGGGATGATGCGTGGAGGGTCTTTCTGGAGGAAGTTCTCCAAAAGGTCTAAGAGTAACGGACCTAATCCAACCCTCCTACTGCGGTTCAAGGTGATGTTCCGAGAGAGTTATGCTGGATAGATCAAACGGACTCCCTCAACAGGTGTCTCCAGATCCGGCCTGCTACGCAGTTGGTGGGCAAGAACTAGATAAACTTCACTCCATGAACCCGGGCACTCCTGCTAAATCACCAAACGTAGCGAACTACTTAGGGTGACCTGTGACAGAGGTGTTGGTTATTCAATACCTAAATGGTTCCGGGGCGGCGGTATTCATACCCGCCTGCCAAATTGAAAGCCTGAGCAAAAGAGAAAATCCGAAAATGACCAAATAATAAAAATAAATGCTAATTTCACTAGAATTTTATATCATCTTCGAGGTAAATAAACCTGTGGGAAATTTGATCATCTATTATAGGTATTTTAGAACATATGGCAACATATGTTGATATGGCAACCCTGCTATGAATATTCTACTGAAGCCGGGATATTTTCATGATATCAAAATAGTCTCAAATATTCCAGCACTGACGTATGAAGAACTCCATAAAATTTTAAATAAACATCAAATAAATAACTCCACAAATTTTCCGACTGTTTATTACTTCGAAATTATCGGCTATTGTCTAGAAAAACATTAAAGGAATTGCAAATATCAACAAATTTTTGTATAAATTATCGACAGTAGTAGGTACGTGGTTCCATCTGAAAATAAAGTATTGGTTCACACTTCCAGACTTCCAAGATATAAAATAATATAGAACTGTCTGAACTAATTATTTCCGACAAATATTTTTTACTCAGAATTTTACCTAAAAAATTAGGGGTGATCCGGCTCGGTAGCTGCTTCAGTGCGATTTTTTCTTCCGTTTGAGTGTTGTTCCTGTTCCCTCCAAAGAAAAAAAACAGACGCACGTATATTGTGTGTCTCATCATTTGTCTCACCATTATTTCATGTGTAAGAAAGAGCTACAACATTATTAGGATAAAGAACGTACGTTTTATGCCGTCACGGCACCCTAATCGTGGATCGTCGCATTAATAATAAAAGCGCTCATTGCCATTTTCAAAATTGAAACTAATTTTCCAAGAACACAATAAGACGATCGGTGATTTTTGTGATCGGTGAGTTTGATGTGGTGGGTATGGCAAGAACTTCATAGTGAGAAATATAAACCGATTATAAATCTCGGAAATGTCATGAAAAATCTCGGGAAAATCATGGTTGTAAATAACATTTGCTCAACTACTTGGCTGCATTGCTGTACTTAAAGCAATAAACGCTGTTCAATTGCTGAGTTTACGGTCTACTCTCAACTGATTGAAAAGATATTGATTTTCTTTTATTACTTGCATACTTCAGAAGCTTTGCGCACATTCAAATTTTAAATCTACATCGTTAAGTTTGTAAATTTATAAGCTATTCTTAAATAAAAAAGCAAAGTGTTTTATCCACTGACGACTAGACAATCTTTTTGGAAGGTGGTTTTTTGAACTAATGCATTTTATTAGTTTATTTTAGCCTTTAGATGTTTAGATTGTCTTTGACAAATTGTCAAAGGAAGCTAGACTAGTAGTCTACAACGGAGTTCTGATTTCAAGAACTGCGTCATACTTTTACATGTGTGGCATAATGGTGGGAGTTTCAGTTTATTTGTCAATATAAAGAAAAACGTTTTATTTTACGTCAATTTTAAGTTTTTTTCTTATGTATTCAATTATATTACTTAATTTATATTCAAACAGTTTATTTATAAACAAGTTCCGTGGTGAATCATAATATGTATTGGGGTGTGTAAATAACACCAATCTCGCTGGGCAGAATAACCGTAACATTGACTAATGACTTTAGTTTATGTGTTGTACAATACAAAAAGTATTGTACATCAAAGACATCAACTTTATAGAGTGACGCCTGCTTCACAGGCGACCCTTTGGATATTTTCCAGTCCAAGTTAGAATATTTATTAATATTTTGTGATAGTCACCATTAAGGTTTTCAAGTTAATCCGTAGAGGGAAAAATCCACAATGATTCAAAATTGCAATGAGTTGGCAGCTTGCGTTTTTTTCATTTTACAATAACATTTTGCATAATTCACATTTTGTATTGAAACGGACACTTCAACGCCATCTGTGGGTACATGGCGGTCTATTCGTAGTCCAAACGGCCACAATATATTTTAGTATCCCTGATAGCACATCAGGCCGCCAAACAATTACTTTATGATATAAATAGTTTTAATTTATAATCGAGATCAAAAAACAACTCAAACATATTATGATGCCTAACCACTTACATATTCAATTATGTTATTCAATTTATTAGAAAAGTTTATTTATATATAACAAGTTCCTCCGTGTAATTATTCTCATTACTTGTGACGGTTATTTCGCCTTCTGAAAGCATTTTCAAGCTCTGTTTAGCTCTGCTTATATTACTTCTATGTAGTTGTTTATAATGAAAATCAAAATATTTTAATTTTATTACCAGTCCTTTTCCAGAACTTCCTGTCCCTCCTTTCCCTAAAAATACCCTTCATTCCCTTCCCCAAAGATGACGTAGGCCCAGTGGGAAATTGTTTTCCTCAGGGCCTACTGTGTGGAGCTAATGTAAAAAAATCTTTCAAGGGTCTTTTGTGCACCCTCTCACAGGTTTTTTTAAAACTGTTATCCCAAAATCCACGAAACAGATATAACCGTTTCAGAACTTAAACGGTTACGAAAAAAAAACGGTTTCACGATATTTATCTCATCTCTAGTTTGGCGAGTATAAGACGTGAGGAATGTAATTGTCTGAGGAGATACGAGAGATTACTGATTGCTGTAGAAAAGATAGCTCTCAGGCGAACAAGTTGTAAAACCACGTGTGAATAGACAAATACACTGGCTTGTCAGGACATATATTATATCGCAGGAGTGGATGGAAGAAGTGGTGACCGGATAACTCAGAATGAATACAACTCAACACCTCTTATGAAAAGTCATTTAAAAGAATAAAAATATATATAAAAAGTGGTTAAATAGGTTAGGTGATGGGCTATTTAAAAAAAAATCATAGTTTTAATGAGTTTTCAAAGAGGTGTTGAGTTGACTTAATTCTGAGTTGGCATGTAACCAGTTCAGTCACAAAAAGACGACAGACGAAGAAAAACTGGTGAATGAATTACTTAATACCTGGCATTTCGAATTTCTTCCGATTAATAACATACGAGTATTTTACTTGAACATTTTATGTTTTTTAAGTTCTCAAAAAATTATATGTTATTATTGAAGACAATATGTAAACATTGTGAGCCGAAAAGGTAACTATATGAAATATAGTTACCTTTTCGGATTTATAGATAGAAAAAAAATCGCAGGGTATGAAAAAAAATCACAGTGTATCTTTAAATACTACTTTAAGTATTTGCACATAGATTTTTGATCTAATTTAACGTGTCATATTTTATTGAATATTTTAACAATTTTTGCATTAATTGTAATCGTTTTTTTAATATTAGAGCGCTCCCTCTAACATTCGTATTTACACATCTCCCTTTCAAACCATCCTCTTCTTCTTTTTTAACGCTTACTACCAAGCCATCTCGAAACATTTAATTTTTTTGGATATGTACAAATGTAATTCGACAATTTTAACAAGCAAGAATATGAAGTATTACCTTTTTACACCTCGCCAGCGCCACTATGGTGATCAGATTCCCAGGAATGCCCACCATCATGAATATTATGCAGCAGGCCGAAGCAAACCGCAGTAGAGGTGTAGGATAGTCCACGAAGAGCTGGAGCGTCGCTAGGTCCTGTACCTCTTCATCATCATGGAGATCCAGGATCATGGACTCGTGGCTCCGGTTGGTGCCCACCTCAGTGGCCAGCGTGGAAGCGGCTATTGAAGGCCAGAGGTCTCCCATTGTTCTCAAAACATATGTCCTTACTGTCACATGGTTTTGATTAACCCACAGAGTTCGCGCAAGATCTTTAAAACACTTGTCATGGAATTCGATAATTTTTTTGATTAATTTCCGATAATTACGACTTATCTGACGATTTTTTTTATTGGATGCTCTAATATTTTTTGCAAAATTCAACAATTTATAATACTTTATCCATTTTAGTCCTTGTTTATTATTATGATTATTTATTCTAACATTGAAAAAGATATCTTGAATTCTGGCTGTGATTTTTTAAAGCTAATCGTCAAATGTTTTTCTAACATCAAATATCTGGAAATTTCCAGAGACAGCCTTTTACAAATAATAATGTTAGCAGAAATGTGCTTTTGACATTCCAATGTCAAAGGAATCACTCTATTTTGATCAGAAAATCACAAATATTTGAAGATTTTATTTTTCGCGACAATAAATAACGTTAAGGATTATCCATTTGTTTTCGATCCCAGAAAATACCACTTTGATTTTAACAATTTAAAATAAGATACCTTTTGACATTCACACTTATTTGAAAGATACTTCACAGATACTTCTCACATCATTTTTTATTCTTTCTGCTTATCTGAAACAAGCAAAAAACAACATAATTAGATTAGGTAGGTGTAAAAATATTTTGTGAGAAAATCAAATAACAATATTTTTTCATTTAGGACAAGAAATAAAATACAAAATGGTTTAAACACTTATTATTTATTGCATTTTACGTTAACTCCAAACTCCACACAATAGGCATTGATGAAAATAATTCATATCAGGGCTTCTGTAATGAATTATTAATAAAATAAGGGAAAAGTGTAAAACCTTGACTTTCTTCAGAAATAAAAATTCAGTTTTATTCGAATATTCTATCAATAACACAGCTTTAGAAAGAGTAACGAAAATGAGGGATCTTGGAATCATTTTGGATGAAAAACTAAGTTTCGCCAATCATATCCACCAAATTATGAACAAAGGTATGAAAACACTAGGCTTCGTTTTAAGAACAACTAAAAACTTTAATTCCATAGAAGCCATTAAACTATTATATGTATCTCTAGTTAGAAGCCAAATTGAATATAACTCGGTAGTTTGGTCTCCATCTTACAAAATTCACGTTAATAATATTGAGCGAATACAAAAAAAATTTCCGCGTTTTATAAATTTTAAATTAAATATCCCACTAGAAGACTTAAAATCTATTACTAAATATTCTAAAAATACACACACTAGAAGACAGACGTAAAATAAACGACTTGACATTTTTATTCAAAATACTTAACTCTAAATTCGACTGTTGCGAACTCCTACAACTCATAAACTTACGAATACCGACAGTAACCAAACGACAAAAACACTATTCTACTGCAGCATTCATAAGCGGAACTACATTGCCCACTCTCCGATACAAAGTTTTCACACTATGGGAAATCAGTACTTAAGTGATGTTGACATATTCAATATCAACTTGGCGAATTTTGTGGATCTTGTAAAAAACTTATTCCAAACTATTCCTAAACATATATGTATTTTTGTAAACTTATCAAATCGCTGTATTTTTGTTACTTGTGTGCATTTTTATCTCATTTTATTCTTATCATTTCTCTATCTGTTTAAAAATCATTATATCAAGTATTTTTGTGACTTGTGTGCATTTTTATCTAATTTTATTCTTATCATTTCTCTATCTGATTAAAAATCATCTGTCATAAAAAAATGTACTACTGTAAAAGCCCCCTGGGCGTTGAATAAATAAATAAATAAAGAAATAAAAATGTTAGGGATGTATGAGAAAGAAAGAAGAGGAAGTTCTGGAAGGAAAAAGTATGAGGGGCTGAGGGGTGGGTAGGATTCCGGGGGTCAGTAGCCCAGGATTGACGGACGTATGAATCCGTATTTCCCTCTTGAAGGCGATACAGAGAGTTTGGCTGGAGAACTCAAAGCCACCCAGACCTGGACAAATCTCACACTATGATCCCGGGAACCCCTACTAAATCAACGAGAGTAGCGAACCAATAAGGGTGACCTAAGACAGAGGTTTTGGTTATCCAATGAATGATTCCCGGGGTGGAGGTGCCCATACTCGCCTCTCAAATTGACAGGTTAAAAAATATATAACCACAAGGAAAATATTGGAAAAAAATTAAAAAATGTTGGAATACTACACTAATGCACCCTCAATACCTAATTATATGACAGAGGCACGACGAAGACCACCAAGATCAGACTAGCTGGTCATAGATTTTCACCATATTTCCTTACGGTATGGAAACATGGACACTGGACACTTAGAGCCAACGAAAGAAAACGAATAGACGCCCTCAAAATCTGGTTCTGGAAAAAAATGCTCAGGATTCCATGGAGAGCCAGACGCACAAATGTGACCATTCTGGAAGAGCTAGGCATCCACAATAGGCTTTCAACTATCTGCCTACAACGTGTCTTAAAATACTTTGGACACAAACATAGTAAACTATGATGAAGTAAGTATTGCTTACGAAACATGTTGGAACTTTACCTACTGTGGTTATTTATTTTATATAAGTAATTATTTTTATTAAATAAAAATACTTGTTTCTCCAATGCAGGTACGCCTTGTTCCTCAAACTCGGACAAAAAGTAAAATTCAAAATCTGGTCCGTAAACAATTGTGTTGAAAGTTGTAGAAAAGTTAGAAATTAACAAGTTGCACGAGGAAAACAGCGCGCTCGCAAAGTGAATGCATTCGTATTTTAATTAAAACGAAAGAGGTTAACTGCTAAACTGTTTTTATCATTGTTCCCACCCAGCTAGCTGCTAGCTGCTACACCAGTCATACTCAACCTGCAGCCCGCGGCCGGCATTCGGCCCGCCAAGTGCAAACGGCAACAATCAACAAACCCCTCAACATCTAAAATCGCAAAATATTGTAATAAATTCTATACTTTTACAGTTTTCGAGGTTTTATTTTTTTACATTATTACATTATTAGGAATTGTGACGTAGGTGTATTTTGAACGAAACCATCCTGTTTTTCAACGTGCTCTTCCGCTATTCTTTTGATTATATATTGAAAATAAAAAATTCTCTTCTTGTTTCTCAGTTTATACGCTGTATAATGTGTTATTATTAAATAGCGTGTTAACAAATGTAATAGACAAATAAAAGAATCTTAAATATGTAACTTTTTAAAGAATTTTTTTATACACTTTTATATATCGTCGCTTATATTATAACACCGCGTATCTCATTTTACACAGTTTTTCAGGAAGAACATAAAACCGTTTACTTTATTAAATAAAAATAGCGCATCTTTAAAAAGAAGGGTCAACTAATATTTAGGGATCAGTTATTTGGAGAAGTAATTAATAACAAAATGATAGGTGTTTTAAATAACGTACGTTGTGTAAATATACAAAAAAGGCTGAGAAATAAGAAAGGCGTCGTTCTTATGCCAGAAATATATAATATTCTATTCAATTTTATTCAAATAATAAACCAAAAAATATAATAAGAGCATTATAAAATTATAATAATCTTATTATTTTTTTTAAATAAAACTTTCTACAAACATTTACTGCTAATCATAGAGAAGTACCAATTATTTTGTTAACAAACTGAGTTCGTATAAAATGAGCGGTCAATGGTAAAAACAATTATTTGTTGATGGGTAAGTTTAAAAAAAAACTATTTTTTAAGATACTTATTTATTTTTTTTACTGGGTTTTACAGAAGTTCGCACTTACGTGAGAACAATCCAGTTATAAAACTCAGTTATTACACAATTACAAAAATCTACAATTACATACAATTAAATACAGAATACTTACAGTTAGAAAAACAAAACCATCGCATATAAAATACACAATTATGTACAAAATTACTCAAGTAATACATTAAAGTGAGTGGCAAGAGACATAAGAAATACGCGAGGTATGTATAGAGAGACAATTGACACAATGTTTTTAGTCAGTGTTTTTTAATTGTATGTAAACAATTTATATCAGTCAATTGAATACGCGGTGTGATAATGTGAGCTACGATACGTAGAAACAACTTGACTCCTTCGAAAAGCAACCTCTCTCGCCGAAGTTCACAATAGGGGAGGCGTTAGGGAAAAAAGTCCAGGTTGCGGTATTCTCATATCAATATAGGTGCTACGATAGTATCAATGCGCCCCAAAAACAAAAACGTTTAGTATTGCTGTGTTAAACGCTCGAGATGACTTTCGACGTTCATTCCATACGAAGTTTTCGAAGATTACAACGATTAGCGGATTTCACGAACAAATAATATTAAAGTAATGCTAGTTTCAATTGAACCAGTTTTTCGATTATCCCCTTTACGCATCACTTAATAGTTCATTTAATAATTCATTCGATTTAACCCCTCCGGCATAGTTTATTTATTGTTTGAAACATTTACAGACTGTTAACAATTATTACAAATAAAAATACCACTGGGATTTGTTGATCAGTTACAGATTCGTTGTTACTATGTGGAGATGCTACAAGTGAAATAATAGAAATAACAATAAGTAAAATAATATCATGTCATCAAATATTAGAGTTTGACATTCAATTTCAAACAGATTTGCTGTTTTTGAACGCATTTCAAAATACAATACGGTTTTTGAAAGTAACTGGAAGACTTTGATTTTATTATTTTATTACAAAGGCCGAGCTAGTTGGCGCTGTATCCCGGTAGGACAAGAGAGAGAAAAGGGTATATTGCGTTGGAACTACATATTTATAGTAGGTATCTTTAAATGTGATGATTTTTGTGGGAAGAAGAAAACTGAAAATCGAAAGACCAGAAATATAGTGAATTTTTACAATTTAACAAATAAAGCATTATTTGTTAAATTTCACGGACACATTATTAGTTTCCAGATTTTCTTGGAATCGAATTGAATTGAATTACCACACATTTTAAAACTACATTTCTTCTGAGGTAGACATTTTTCAGTTTAACTTCAAGGACTTCAACACTGCAGTAAATATATTTTAGCAGAACTGGTGAAATGTTATTGGATTCACAGTTTTCGTCAATAAACAAAGAAAATATAAATAAAATAGATCTTTCGATATAGATTTAAGCAGAGAACATTATAAAATTCAAATAATAATAAATGTTTCATTAAGGGGTTGTACCAAAAATATCTAAGAATGGTAAAAATGATTTCAGACAAATTGTTCATCATTTATGTAATCCAGAATCTCTGAAAAACCCTTATTCGCTTTTCTCGAAATCTGAAAATTCAAATGTTTTTCTTCAATCAACAATAGTCATATGGTAATCCAGTCTGCTTTACTCTTTACCTTTCTGTTCATTCAACATATCGTCGTCGATTTCATTCACCCACTATTTTTTAATAAATCCTTTGTTCTACTAGGATACGAAATCCTTTTTTGATATAACTCATTCATTCCTACAGACTTTCCAGTTTTCGTGAGTGATTTCTTTTCTTAAATCACAGTTTATTTGATTTAACCTTTTGCCTTTTGTATAAACCTTCTTATGGTTTATACCTTCCAATCTGGTATGCACGAATGAATTTTGTCAGTTCGCAAAACATTATGTTGAAATCAAAGCTAACTGTCTTAGACAGCAAACATATTCAACAAAATTCTCTGTGATTTTTTGGAAGATTTATGAAGGTACATTTTCTTTCTTTCACATTATATCATAGCTGCTTTTTGCTATAACCAGTACCTACAGCATAACAAAAAAAAATCGTTCAATTTAGGTGCCGCCGCACTGGGACCCATTTATTGGACAACAAACATTTCTCCCGTGTGTTCATGGGGGAAGATATGACCGCGTTTTGGCTGCAGATGCGTTTGCTCACTTAGTGTGTTGAGGGTCGGATTGAGAGAGACTGGTTGAGGGAGATCTGTTGACCTCTCCAGTCGGACTCTCTCGACGCATTGCCTTGCATCGCAGATGAAGTAATGGATTCATACGTCTGACACTCCTGGACTCACTGACCCACAGATTCATAACCACTCTTCATACATTTTCCTTACCAGAACTTCCTCACTTTTTTTAACATTATCTCTACACATGAAGCCCTGAAGAAAATAATTTCTTTCTGGGCCTGTCAACATCTTTGAAGATGCCGTGTGGATGGTATTTTTGCGGAGAAGGAGTGAACGTGGGTCTCTTCAAGACCCATGTTGTAGAAGAGAGAAAGAGATATTGAGGGAGGAAGAGGAAGCATACACCGACAAATCAGCCAAGCTATTGAACTCAAGAACGAGTCGTAGCAGCGACCCGTTCTTCCTTTGCTTTAATAGACTCTCCCACATGCAGACCCCCTACAAGATGACTAGGCACTGCCTGAATTTTTTTTTATTAAGTCCTCCTGTGTGCAGCTATTGCTAAAAAAGGAGAGGTCGTTGATTAGAATATGCGTACTCATTTAAATACATTAAGTTAGTTTTTTGTTGTTGTTTAAATCCACTCATAGCATCATTGATCCTTAAATACAATTACAATTATATCAGACCTTAAGTTTTAAATTTGTATAATCACTTAAACGAAATATTCAAACTGCTCTCCTGAAAAAAAAGTTTTTTGAGTTGTGCCATTGTTATTCCCCGGGTGAGATTTGTATAATCCTTAAAGCAGCAACACTTTCCCTAATCACCGTAGACTTTGTGACGTAGAAGAGTACCGACATAGAAGTTAAGGAGTTTACGG
Organism: Limnephilus lunatus; assembly: GCA_917563855.2. NCBI lineage: Eukaryota > Metazoa > Arthropoda > Insecta > Trichoptera > Limnephilidae > Limnephilus > Limnephilus lunatus. The sequence goes on along the minus strand of OU830602.1, from coordinate 74,382,326 downwards.
TGAGACTTGCCAGTGCATTTATTGATGTATTCAACTATTTGCTCACGAGTAACGTCACTGAGCTGAGCACTGAACACCGAGCAACCTACCCTACCTATATTATTACTCTACCTACGTACTAAAGACTAGACAAAGTGCCAGACAGACCCATTAGGAACTTGAAAGGAAAGCACACCGTAGTATCAGTGGAAAGTGGATTATGTAAAAGAATCGAGATTTGAGAGCGGTCGAAACGAAATTTCAATCTAATATTGATTTACAAGTTGAAACATAATGGGTATTCTCTTTTTTCACTGTACAGCATTAAAACAAGTTTGAACACTGTGGTAGCAGTAGGTACCGTGGGAAGAGCGTATTTGCGCTTTTGAAGAGTGTAAGAAGCTAAAATTTCGGCTCAACAGTTGATCAGTAGGATTGGGATCAACGGCCGCTAGTAATTTTTATTTATTTGAGAAACAAACAGGACATTTATAAAACATTTTTGTGGGTGAAATAAAACAAATTAAAATACAAATCAAAATATCCCTAGAATAATGTGTCTGCAGTAATCACATTTGCATATTCACATAAGCAAACACATAAAAAAACGACGTAAGTATTATTTATACAGAACTTGAAAACTAAAATACAATATTTGAAATACATAATTAATCTTACTAATATTATAAATGCGAAAGTTTGTATGGATGGTTGGTTGGATGTTTGTTACTCTTTCACGCAATAAATATCGAATGGAATTTAAAAATTCTTTCACTAATCGAAAGCTACAATTTTTGCGAGTAAAAACGGCTTTATATATTGGTAAGCTCTGGCGTTATGAGAGAGCTGTGGCGTTATGAAATTATGTATCATACGTTTTCTGTCCCTAACAAAATCGAGTTATCGCAAACGTCAAACAAATTGTTACCTTGGAAACAATTTAAATTTTAGGCTTAAAAAGAGTGCTTTGTTGTGATTAAAAAGAGTACTTTTTTGGCGTCGTAGTTAATATCTAAATATTTCTAAAAATGTTTATTCTCCGAACAAAAAGCATAACGTTGCTATAAAGCATAGCGTTTGAAGTGGACTATCATTTTCTTATTTTTTTAGGTTACTCTGTATTCCAATATGAATAAAATACTAATAAAGGCAGTAGGTACTTAAAATAAATGTCTATTTCTATCATTTAAATATTTTCTAAAATAGAATATTTATTTGCGAAATGTCATTCTCATATTTTGAAAATTTCTATTAAACAATAATTATTTTCTATTAGACAAAATAGCAAGAATAATAAAAATTATGCAAACAATTATGCCAGTAATTTCCCACTAATACTATGCGAGCGAAGCCGTGGGTAAAAGCTAGAACAAAATATTTATGAAGTAATTATTGAAAAGTAATGAAATAAATCATTTTTTAATTATTTTTTAGATGTACAAATCGTGGAGATATTTTTTGAAGCTACTTATATATTTACAAAAATATCTATGATAGTGTGTATTTTAACAAGATCGTTTTATGATCGAGACATTCTAGATGTGGGATTAAAATATTCAGTATTATTGGTGATCGATCCGGTAATGTTTTATAAGACAATTCACAATTTTAATGATAGCCCACACCAACTAAAAAATATTCATTTCAGATGTCCATTAGGATTTACTCGATCTCAGGATACATTTTATATTCTTATGAACAAAACTTTTGTAAATGTATTTGTAAGAAGTAGTTGTAGCACATTTAATAGATTAGGTATGCACAGACTCGATGTGTGAACATGAACCTCTCTGAATTATTAACATTCTTAAAAGATAATATCCGTTCGAACAGAAAACTTAATATTTCAACGATTGATCATTTTCACTACTTTTGCTTTCAGCAGTTTTAATTCAGTCACATCCATTGACGTATGATATCTAGACGTGCTCTGTGAAATGCAAAATGACGCTAGAAGCCAGCAAAAGCAGGCTCAAGGCCCATTTATGAAAAAGTGCCTGCATTGTTTTGCACCGTTTAGATCGCATAGTGCTTTGTGTTGTACCTTTTATCGGTCTAAAAGGTCTACACTGGCACTAATTTGTGTATCAGCCGTCCGGACCGAGTTAATTTTTTCAAATACGAAAATATACCACTTCCGAATATTGTACAAGGTACACGCCGCGGACTTTATTTTTGAAAATGTAGTCTGCTATCTGACTACAACAAAAAATACACCTTACATATGTCTTTTAGACAGCGTTTTAATAAACGTAATAATGTTAAAGAGTTACTATTGTTACCATCAAAGTTTCTTACGTCATCAAATCACCGCACTGCTTGTGACGTCACGATAGTTCGACTACTAATACATACAAGGAGGGCTAGTATCACAATTTGGAAGAGTTTTCAAACTTTTTTAAAGCGCGACCCGCTTTCAATAATAAAATAAATTATACTAATTCCATAAATTGTAATTATAGTTACATAAATTCACTACCCGCTGTTTTTTATGAATGATCAACCTTTTTAGTCGAAGTATTATTAATGTATCCATTCTTATTATGGTGGGAGGGTATGTACAACATAACCTGGTTAACTTTGTTGTCGGTGGAGTCGAAAACCTACTTTACATATTGTTAAACAATATTTGTTTAATAAAACTATCAAAGTGGGTAAAAATAGAGCGCCGCAGTTGAAAATTTTTGTATCCGCAATGCCAAAAAAATGAATGCTATCGATTTTTTTCATTTGGAAATGTTAAATTTTGGCGGTTGATTCAAAAAGGGCAAAAATTGCCAGACAAAATTTTTACTACGTTCAAGGTCAAACCAATAAATGGTGTTGGTTTATTTTCGTTCGGAATAACAATATGTATTATAATATATGCAATATTTCGTCATGATAATTTTTGTTATTTTGTAAAAAGGAAACCTTTAAAATACATTAAACACAGATCTCAACAAAAAACCGTTGCAATATTCTTCAATTAAGGTCGCAAGTTAAACTATTTTTTTTTAGCCACGGCATTCCGAATTTCTACCGTTTTATAACACTTTTCTCTTGAACACTTTAAGTTTTTAAGTTTATAAAAAATATTTGCAATTTTTGAGGATAATATCATATGTACATTAAACATTGAAACGGTAATTATATGAAATTCCCCCGATAGATGAAAATCGTAAGCTATACTCCAAAAATTATTATAAACACTATATTTTTGATATTTTACAAGTTATATATAGGTATATGAAAATTTTCGTAATTCATTGTATTTTTAAATCCTTTTAAAGACATTTTCCGTCAGATTTTTGTTCTATTTCAAACGAGTCATATTTCATTAAACATTTTCACAATTTTCGCTTAAATATTATCGTTTTTAAGATTAGTGCGCCCCTCTAACATTCGTATTTACGTATCTCCCCTTCCTCTTCTTTTTGAGGGCTTACTTCTGGGCTTTAAATAACCACTAATTTCAGTCATTTTTAAATTTATTATACGCAAAAAACCTAATGTTTTGAGTAGCTGATTCAAGACTTTAAAGAGAGATTGTGGTTTTTGGCTAATACCTTTTGCAAAACAGAATAGAAGCCTTTGAACATTTTTTTTCTTAGCAATTTTTTAAATATTTTTTTGTAGTCAGTCCGGAAAGCAGTAAATTTGCTTGCGGACCGCTGGTTGCTCATCACTGTGTTAATGATGAGCAACCAACTTGGGCAGCCCACGGTGCGTGGCGGTAAAAAGGTGAATTTTTCGTAAATATATTCAAGCAAACGATGAATGGATTTTTTTCATTAAACTCATCAAGCTTACGGACCATCAGAAAAAAAGATTGCAGACGCATCCACCGCCAAGACCTGGACAAACATCACTCCGTTGACCGGGCACCCCTGTTTAGTCACCAAACGTAGCGAACCACTTGGGGTGACCTATGGCAGAGGCGTTGGTTATCCAAATAATGGTTCCCGAGGAGCCGGTACCCATACTGGCCTCCGAAATTAAATCGCTTGTCATAATAAAGTAAAAAAAATATTTTTTTCCAATTAAATTTATGAATGTCTCTTGACCCACACTTTGAAAACCACTTATATGTGACATAACTTGTGGATATTGTTCACGCGGCCAATCCGTGAACAACTATTGATGTATTAGTTCGACAAATTACACAATAGGATAACTTGGTGGTCAGTTGTATATTGCCGGGAACTCTGTATGCAAGACGGCGGAATTGGAAGGAGAGTTTTATTGCGAAATTACTGTTACTGGCGTTATTTTATTCTGATTCTTACTATGAGAGGGCTTGTCTAGGGTATACTTGGTCAAAGGTCACATCACTTCCTCTTATAGATTATGTATATCCATTCCACGTTTATTATGTATATCTATTCCACGGAAATATCACAAAAAAAACACTTTTTGTTGCTTTACTGTATGCATCTGTTTTGCAGTGTGATTATGTACAGTTGTAAAGGTTCCTATTTTTGGGAATAATAATAATAATAATATTTGGATGACTTGTATAGCGCCGTTTTTGTGAAAAATCACCTCAAGAGCAATCTGTACAACTTCCTTCTCTATATTTTTTTAATACAAACTATAGGTACTTTAGGAAAACTTGCATAATCATCTGAATATTTGTCTTCACCCGGTATTCATCCAATTTTTTAATCTGTTGAAAAAAAAAATTTCCATAACAAAAATAAATGTAACTATAAGATATTAGAATAAGTTAACAATAATAATCTAAACGAAAATATGAAAGAGAACAAGACACAGAAAAACAGAAGAAGACAATGGTCGCAACTGGGACTCGAACCCAGACCTCTCCGTCTAACCCGGACGAGCGCGTTAACCAATTTCGCTATTGTAATATGTAATATGGAGAAAAATAATTAGTTGATAATAATGTAATTCTAAAAATTTGAAAATATGAGATTGACAATTATGACGTTTTGACAGAAGGTGGCAATAGCGAAATTGGTTAACGTGCTCGTCCCGGTTAGACGTAGAGGTCTGGGTTCGAGTCCCAGTTGCGACCATTGTCTTTTTCTGTTTTTCTGTGTCTTGTTATCTTTCATATTTTCGTTTAGATTATTATTGTTAACTTATTTTAATATGATATATTATTAAGGGAATAACCTTAAACATAGTATAAAAAGAAAGTTTTTCTTATAAAAAAATGAGTAACTAAAATATATTTTATAAATGTAATATATTTAAAAAAAATTATATGGTCAAGGTCACCCTTAACGGATGAAAATCAAATAAATATATATTTTATAAAGTACCTAAGTAGAATCACTTTATCAGAACTCTTTAAATTAGGTAAATTGTTATGTATTTTCATTTTTTTATTATGTTGATCTTAAATTTGAATGTCGTTATTACATTGGTAAACGGTGTTGATATTCTAAAAATTGTCGAAAATTTATGAAATTATAAAGACAGTTTTCAACGCAAATAAAAATAAAAATAACTAATATAAGGAGTGCGAAATAAAATGGCTCTTAGCATTGCAGCCACAGACCGACTTTAATGACACTCTTATCTTATTTGCGAATAATTCTTATTCATTGAATTAATTTGAAGATTTTTTCATAAGAAATATTACTTTTCGCAAGAAACCACAAAGTGAATAAATTACAATATATTTCAGAAAATTATATTATTTTTAAATAATTATTACGATTCCTGGAAATGATATTTTGTTCATCATTAATAATAATATTCTCTGAATTGTAAATAAATAAAGCAATTTAATTTAAAATCCCATTTTCTTTCACGTAACATATATATAATAATATTGAATGAATGAGCAAGAATTATTACCACGGTTTTACCAAAACACCCACCATGTGAATAATCACTAATTGAAAAATAAAACCGCAATATAAGTGGCCTTGATATGATTTTTTTAAAATTAAAACATCTTAAGCTTTTTCTTTAATTTTATTTATTTATGACCAGACCGGTTTCACCCTATAAGGGGCGACGTCACGCTGGCCCATAAAATTGACGATTCAAAATGTAATTCGAACATGAATGTTAACATGTTGTGCTACCTCATTCTTTAGCCAAAGAAGGCATAACACCCCAAAAACAAATAACGAAAATACTTTTGGCCGTGAAAATCTAAAAACGTAAATGAATATTATATATCGATCGTTCGTTTGATTAGGCAAATATCCCCACAAACTGCCTACCCCATTTTTAGAGATTAATCAATAACTTTAAATAAATTTTTCGCATAATTATTTTTTCTATCTATTTTTGTAACACAATTACAATGAAGTTCCGTAAAAATTATTTTAGTTTAATTTCAAAGTTATTTTAGATATTTATTTTTGGGGTGTTATGCCGTGTTGCGCTACCTCCTTCTTTAGCCAACGTTTCGGAAAGCGTTAGAGTGTCAATTATTTGCCTTGATGATCTGACACATCTGCTCTGATAGTGGACACTGTAGCGCTGTCCGAAACGTTGGCTAAAGAAAATATATATCGAAAAAATATTAGGTAGCAGTTTGTCATCGGCTTCTTAATAAAGATCTACTTATGTAACTTTTTACATTTAAGATCTGCACATAGATTATTATATTATTATTTTTAATTCAAGACGTAAGATATTTGTAGTAATAAAATTAAAAAAAGGTGACCGAAAAACTCAGAAACATGCAATTTCAACACCTCCTTTGAAAACTCATTAAAAGTAATGAATAAAAAAAATGGTTACATAAGTTACGTTAGGTTAGGTAATTGGCTATTTTTTCATAACTTTGCAAAGGGGTGTTTAAGTTGCATGATTCTGAGATATCATGGAACTTCAGATATCATGGTTCTTTTATGTAGTAAAGCTATGTTTAAATTTTGAGAAAATATTTTTATTTTTAGTACAATAAGGTTTTACTGTAAGTCGTTGGCAGATATGTTAAATTTTAAAACAAAATTTTATATTATACAACACACATTTCAAATCATAAAATGATGCAGTAAAATAATTCAATAAATTATCTGGGAAAGCTATGTTTCAGATTTTTAATTTTAGTTTAAATAAAATCATTTAAAAAAAGATCCGCACACGTGTTTTCTGACGAAAATACTTCAGTTTGTCTATTTATTTATGGTCTTACAAACTAATATATTTAAGATTTTTTTTACATCCTTATTTTGCTTAGACATGATTGAAAAATTATTAATACTTATGATCAAAAAATAATTACAAAAAGTACATAATTTTAACAGTTTTATTTTCAGCATTTTTGAATGAAGGCCTAAATTAAAGAAAATTTTGAATGAAATAAAATCGATATTGAGTTATTATTTTAAAAGGCTGGTAGGGAGAATAATTAATCTTTCTCATTGAACTCATGGAACTGCCCTGTGCAATCGTAAGAACATCTTTCGACGAAATATGAATTCTCGGCCGCGGCTGGTTTATGTCTCTTAGTTGGAATAAACTTCAAAAGCTGTAAAAAGAGAGTTGTTCTAATAAAAATTAAAAAAGATCTGTCCAAAAAATATTTCCACATTTTATCAGCATATATTAGTCACATTTAGCCGGTAAGGTTGGTAGCATTGGTCAGTTCTGATTTTACGAGTCTGTTATCATATTCCGTTTCCTGTTACGATACTGCTGCCAAGTAGAGTGACCCTAGTCACTTACTACTTACTAGAGCACATTCCGCGCTGATAAACGCCAAGTTAATTGAATTTTTAATGCAGCTCATTGCCAATGTGTGGTTGCATTTCACAAAGGAGTGAACGATCACATTCAGTGTCATTGCACAATCATTTAAGATAAATACCAGTAAATTATAATTAAATTTATACTGTTAGCGTAATCTTGGTTATAATGATTTTGTTATTTTATTCTTCAAAGACAGTTGACGTATTTAATGAGAATAATTCACCGCTTCAATGTTATATTTTTATCGATGGAAATAGAGGAAGAAACTAGGTGTACTGATTAAGAACGCCAAAACAAAATTAATGGTGATCGACAAGACAAACACCTTTGTAAGAACAAATAATGAACATTCAGATTTAGAAAAGGTGAACGACTTTATATGTATATCTAGGCTTTAAATCATAGGTTCTCAACGTGGGCAATAACGCCCCCTTATGGGCGTTTGAGACTTTCAGAGGACAGTAAAAGGCCCAGAGAAAATGGGTATGTATTGTAATCATTTTTATCACGTGTGTGAAAATTTACATGTTTCGGTAGTTTAAGAAGTGGATGAAAATATAACTGAAAGATTCCATTACTTTCATCTACGTTAAATTGGATGACATGAATTTTTTTATTAATTCGTAGTCACTGCGGAAAAGTGTTTTGCAGAAGAAGCAGAGGAAGGTCACCAATGCGCTGGAGTGACCAAGAATCACTGGCGTCCGGTACGTCGGTGTCCGCAGTCCTTCACGCAGCGCAGAACCGCGAGGAGTAAAGGAGCCTTGTCCACGATGAAAATTTTGGTACTCCAACCAATGACGTTATATAAATAGACTCGCCATAGTCTCACATACTTACAAAATAATGTGGCAAGAAAGCAACACTCTTTTGTTTTTAGCGGTTTTCAGTAATTTCTTAATTCAAAAGTTATTCATGGATTAAAAAGATATGCTACTTCCACACCGAAGCCAAACTTCGAACTCGAACTTCCAACGCACGAACCACCCTTCTACATAATCGTCCGAAAGTTTGAAGTTGGCCTCAGTGTGGCCGTACCATAAGACAATCAAAGAATGTGTGTTTTTATCTAATGACGCATAAAATTGTCGGGTGGGAAACATGAAAATTAATTGCATTGCTTATAAGTATCAAAAAATAATAAGTGATTTGTGTGTACATATAAATGAAATGTTATTTCTTCACCTTTACAACAGTTTTCCGTGTAATGGAAACATTTTCTCAACACACAGGAGGGCATTTTTGCACTTTTTAAATGCAATTTTCCTAATGGTAAGACACGACCTTACTCGACGAGTGACAGTTTAGTACTAAAGTACTAGAAATCGAGACTTGTGCAATTGTCTTGCTTTTGGCTTCCCAATTTGAGATTTCTACCACGCGTCTAAAGTATATAACGTCATTGACTCCAACCGCTTCGCCTTTTTTTTGAAGCTATAAGTAAGGTTTGTAAGTACAAACTAAAATACACACCTCCTTAATTACAAATCGTAAATGTTTTATGTATAAAATTATAAAAATTAATTAAATATATAATTTGTCAAAAGAAATGTCACTTAATGACAATTTATCATTTTTTTTTCAAACTTTCTACAGGCCGGTATGTAGGTAGGTACCATAATAATGAATATTTCGATTTGACAGCTCTTTGGGAACCATGTTAATCCAAACTCCGACGGGATAAAAAGGTAGTATCCAACCAGACTACCATTTTGAACCGGAACCGGCTTGTAACCAACAAATTAGTTAAGAGTAAAATTAGGTCGAATCAAAACAGTAAGTCAAGTAAACACTTCAATGTCACACTAGCTCCCTCAGAGTTTACACGTTGTTTTGCTCCCGACGATAAAATTTTGAGTTAATGAAATTTAACAGCTTGGGCTAAAAATAAAACAAAAAAATCAAAGCTGTAACAAACATTAAAGAAAAAATTAAAAACCATAGAGGTGTTAAACCATTGTTAGAATGTCACGTATCATTCATTCTTTTGTGAGGTTTTGTGCGTGTGTGGGTAGCAATAAATATTTTCCGTGAAAATCTTTGTAAATTGTTTGTAGTTTACTTTGATTACGTTTACAGCCCATTTATTTATGGCGTTTAGTACAATAAAATAAGAGAAATAAGTGTTTAAAAAAGGGAATAAAAGCTGGGAACTCTATTGTTTTGTAGAAACCTTTGAAGATGTAATCATGAAACGCAAGGTGGTTCTAATCCATGTTAAACAACAAAAAATAACCAAATAAAATAATTTTTTAATGTTATTCCATTATTTGAAAACGATAAAGGTATGTTTATGGGCTTTTATTAGCAAATTTGTAAGACGCGTTGAAATCTTTTGTGAAATAAATGGCTTTTGAAATTAGTTTCAGGAATTATTTGTATTGAAAACATAATTTGCTTTCATTGCGATGAAAAATAAACGAAAACCCCTTTTTTGCGTAGCCATTGAATGAATAGCTAGTTGTGGCAAGAAATACACGTAGATATTTTTGATGTGCCTGATAAAAAAAGTCAATAAAATAGTCTGAATAAGAAATAACTATTTCATACAAAAGTAAAGGTTATACGATAAAACTGAATATTATTATAAAACGGAACATTTCGTGATAAACAGAACAAAACAGTGCTATATTTATTATTTGGTTCGATTCCTCGCTATTGCGACGATTCTTGCTCAAAATTAAGCGAGCTAAATCGGCCGCTCAATCCTTGATAAGCCGCAATAAGGCGCTAGCAGTGAAAATTTAGCGAGCAGTGTTGAATTTTACATTTACGTAAATAATTGCATGCTTTCATCTCACTGAAATTGAAGATAATTGTCTAATTTTGTCAGTATGGAATAATTCATTCATCGAGTGATCTGGAATGTCGATGGTAGGTATTAACTGACCAAAACCATTATAGTACCAATCCCAAAAAGTCGCCAACTAAACCTGACATCCTCCGTTAATTACAGGCCCATATCTCTTGCCACCATAATAGCAAGAATATTTGAAAAGGTGATTTTAAATTTAACGGAAGACAAGCTCATTACAGAGGATTCCCAAATGGGCTTCAAAGCTGGGTGCTCTACTGATACAGCCATATATAGCATGAAACTATCAATAGAATATTACAAAGCCAGAAAAACATCGGTATATGCATGCTTCCTAGACCTAAGCAAAGCTTTTGACATGGTTTGTCATGATAAATTATGGAAAAAACTGACGGACCGACAATTACCACCACAAATTGTAAATATATTGAGTATATGGTACAAGCAACAGGAAAACTTCGTCAGATGGAATGACAGCCTGTCAGAAGCAGCAAAATTAAAGTGCGGCGTTAGGCAAGGAGGCTCAATGTCCCCAGTGCTGTTCAATGTATATATGGACGAACTTAGTAAAATACTGAACAAAACAAGAATCGGATGCCACGTTGCCGGAGTATGTATGAATAACATAAGTTATGCAGATGACATGGTCATACTAGCCCCATCAGTAAGGGCAATGAGAAAACTTCTTGCCATATGCCAAGCATACGTCGATAGTCATGGTTTGATGTACAATGCCAAAAAATCATCATTGCTGGTGTTTAAAGCAAATACTGGTCCTACTGTCATTCCACCTATTCTCCTCGGCGGAGACACTGTCAAATTCTGCAGGGAAATAAAATATTTGGGGCATGTCGTCACTGATGACCTAAATGATAAAAATGACATAGAACGCCAAAGAAGAGTACTCAGCGTTCGAGCCAACATGCTCGCCAGGAGATTCAACAGGTGCAGTTCTCCTGTGAAGAAGCAAATATTCCAGAGCTACTGCATGAGCTTTTACACCAGCGAACTTTGGACAAGATACTCACAAGGCGTCATGAACTCACTTCGAGTACAATACAACAACGCATATAGGGCGCTATTCGGCCTACCTTGGCGATGCAGTGCCTCGCAGATGTTCGCAGAAGGAAGGGTACATGGGTTCGCCGCCTTGATGCGCCACAGAATAGCCGGGGTGAGTCAGCGCTACCAAAGATCGGAAAACACTCTCGTCCAGGCCGTGGCCCAGTGGCAGGGCGCGCCTCTTCACCAAACATGGAGAATACATCTGAAGCCCCCGTAGTAGATATACGATTACGTACTAAATATGTAGATGTATATATATTTTTTTTTTTATCTTTTTTATGTTATTTGATTTTTTATCTGGTAAATCCGTTTTATTTAATGTATACTTTTTTATGGCTGACAGAGTATTGCACCCACCGCTCTGTTCGGCTGAAATAAACGTTATTATTATTATTATTATTATTATTATTATTAATAATTGATAATTCATCTGAAATAGTCGGGTAAGATAATAGAGCTTTTAAAAGTTTCGATATAAGAATAATTATAATGGACATGACATAAAAAAACATTCCAAGTTATAAAACCATATTCGGACAAAGAAACTACACTTATTATGCAACTTAACTCCATAAAATTCTTCCCCAAGCAAAACATAAAACTAATGAAAAAATTTGATGAGTACAAATCAATAATAAAATATGGCTGAAAGAGGTCAATGAAAACACTCTAATAAAGACACTTAAAACGACATAGAAGAAAAATAAACTATAATTATACAATTTTAGTTCGCCTCAGCACAGGAACCACTAGTGAGGAGGACTAAGAAATACAATATCTTTACATTACATAACCATTATATTTTGTATACTTATGGAATTATTTTATATAGTCGCTTAAATAAAAACAAATAAATATAAAAGTTGGTCTTCGGCGGTTAGTTCGTCATAATTTCAAAACTAGTGCACTGACTTCAGCAAAACAAATACTATCTACAATTAAATATTCTCACATTATAGCACCATGTTATTTGAATTGGGGAACTTTATCAAAATTCAACTGGTAAATTAAACCGCATAAAAATAATCTGCGGTCGTTGTCACTCTGAACCATTGCGATTGATCCCAATGTCCATGGATTGGTTTTGCAAAGAAAAAAGAAATATGTTCCTCTATTAAAATCATAGACAATACGTGTAATATTGGTGATATCTCTGCTTTCGATATGTACGTGGATTATGATCTTAGCTATGCTGAGTTAGAGATACTAACCAAACCGAGCTTAAAATTAACTGATATACCGGGCCTATGCGCGACGGCCGTTATGCATTCTGGTATCACAAAATAGTTAAAGAAATCTTTTGCAATACATGAATACTAAATTATAATAAAATCACAATAACAATTTGAATACCGCATTACCCCAATGACATTATTAATCGAAACAGTGAATGTTTGTGTCAGTAAAAATCATGGATACTGGATAACTAGTCACTGTAATTTACGCGGAATTGTGGAATAATTTATTCTAGTTTGAATTAATATACTTGTAACATTTGAGGATGTGGTTTAGCGTCAGAGGCGAGATTAGAACTGAGTTTTCTTTGTTACAGTTATGGAATCATCCAGAGATTATATATTTCTCGGAACAGTTATTAAATAAATAAAACAATACCATAGTTTAAAACATCTTGTTTCAAGGAAAGATGAGTCTACCAATTTCAAAAAATAACATATAAAGATTAAAATTAACATTAAACCCCAAGATTACTAGATTTGTTCCCAATTAAAAAGATACCCCTCTCTCCATTCCTTTACCTTTGTTGTAAAATACTTTCTGTTTTAGTGTCTGATATACATACGTTCAACGTGCTAGCTAACAAGTACGAGCATCTACAATTTTCAAAGAGAACTGTTGAATTTTTATTTCTTTTATATATTCAAAAATATTATTATTCAATTAATAAAAACCGATTATTTATAAACAAGTTCTGCTATGTAATTATTATTACGCGTATTAGCTGTTTCGCCTTCTGAAGGCATTATTAAACTGTGGTCATACCATTTTCAGACGATGATTTATATTACTTCTAGATAGGTATTACAAAAAAAGAACTGTTGAACTCCAAATGTACAATTTATTTATTTATTTATTTATTTACATATATACGGCACAACACGTGCCATTAACATAATTGACATACTTATAAATAGTTCAACAACATGAAGAATTTTAGTGAATTTTAAGAAAAAAGCTAAACGAGTAAAACTAGTAAAGTATAAAATGTAAAGCTAAACAAGTAAAGTATAAAATGTAAAATGTATAAAAGTAAATTATAAAGTATAAAATATAAAATATAAACTATTAACTATAAATTATTAGGGAAAAATTAAAAATAAAAATTTAAAGTGAGAAATAAAACAATAAAAAGTAAAATTTAAAAATATAAGATATACAAGGATATAAGATATAAAAGATATATAAGATATAAAAGGTACCTACAAAGATTTAAATATAAAATACAACAAGTAAAAAATCCTGGATTATGTTATCCGATATAATATGATACATTTTACAAGTACCTATGATTTCTTGTACATTAGTTTAGTGTGAAGTACTGGTAGGCATATTATGTTTACATGATGTATTATAATATTTACGTGGTACTAGCAAACAAATTTAGTTTAATGGATCTTTTGTATGAGGCCAGATTATTGGCGGCGTGATCGATATTAGCATATTCATTGCCTAAAATATGCAAGCGATTTATGATTGAGTTTTGTTCTGCGTTCGTCAAAGTATTGTCACAATGGAAAGGTGTTTTGAGTCGAGTCGGTCTACAAGGTACATGATAATTTATTAGCGATACCAATTCAGGGGAGTCAAACCAATTGTTGTTTATTTTAAATAAAAAAATGAGATCATTGAATATTCTTCTATCTTTTAACGATAAGAGTCGCATTTTTTGTGATAGAGTGTCATAGTTTATGTCAACCGCGGGAATTTCTAATTTAAAATTAATTGATCTCAAAAATTTGCGTTGGATTCTTTCAATGGAATTTGCGTGGCTTTTATAGAAAGGGTTCCAAATGGGGGAATTTTATTCTAAATGACTCCTAACCAGAGTTATATACAGTAGTTTAAATGTTTGGATATTTTTAAAATCTTTACAAATTCTTAGAATAACACCAAGCATTTTCATTGCTTTACCAGTTATTATATCAATGTGGTTGGAAAAGAGTAATTTAGAATCGAAGGTTATTCCGAGGTCCCTTATTACAGGTACTGACAATAAACTGTGATTGTTAAAGGAGTAACTATATTTGATAGGGTTTTTTATTCTAAAGAAACTCATAATTTGATATTTTTTTATGTTAAGGGTAAGTTTGTTAATGGTACACCATTCTACGAATTTTATAAAATTGGATTGAAGAGACAAGCAGTCGTATATATTTTTTATGATTTTATAAATTTTGACTCTCCGATGGTTTGGGCATGTAGAGCGAATGAACGAGGAAAGGAGTGTAAGGAGAATATATGATGCAAATGTGAATGGTAGAAGAAGTCGGGGACGCCCGAGGAAGACATGGCACGACCAAGTGAATCAGATACTTGAGTCGGGCCATGTGAAGAGTCGGAATAATAGAAGAGCATGTATGAGACGATGTATGAATGTGAACGAGGCAAAGAGTGTGTGCCAAGATCGAGTTGTGTGGCGGTCCGTCCTCTCTGCCTACCCCTGCGGGGAAACGGCGTGATGGTTAGTTAGTTAGTTAGTTAGTTAAAAATTTTCATGTCATCAGCAAATAATAAAATTTTCACATCAGAGAATATGGAAGTGACATCATTTATGAATAGTATAAACAATATTGGACCAAGGTGCGAACCCTGAGGCACACCACTAGTGGCTTCAAATTCGTAAGACAAGTATCCTTTAATATAAACAGTTAGTAAACGTTTTGATAAATAATTCTCAATCCAGCATAATAATTTACCACTTATTCCTAGTTTAGACAATTTATTTATAAGAATTTTAATGCAAACCTTATCAAAGGCTTTACTAAAAACCGTATAAATTGAGTCAACTTGTTCTCTATTAGCAAGAGCACCTGAGATAAAATGTTCGTAAAGTGTAAGGTTAGTTAAGGTAGATCGTCCAGAGATAAAACCATGTTGAAATGATGAGATATTAAAATTTATGCAAGAACATATTTTTTGAAGAATTAACTTTTCAAGAATTTTTGGTATCGACGATTGTATGCATATGGGTCTGTAATTTTCAACCAGAGACTTGTCTCCGCTTTTAAATATTGGAGTGAGAAAGCTATTTTTCCATATTTGCGGGAACTTGCCTGTTAAAAGTGATTGATTAAATAGTAGGTACAGTGGGTAACAGACACTACCTACACAGTTTTTAAGAAATATGGGGGGAATTTTATCTGGACCTGAGCTAGATTTAGGTTCCAGAAGTTTAATACATGCTGTGATTTCTTTAATCTCAATATGTAACTGACTTAGTTGTAAATCTATATCGGACTCAAAGTTTGGAATGTGTTCATCGGGAATATCATTTTCATACACATCTTTAAAAAAGTCTGCAAAGAGATTGACAGTTTCTTTGATTTTACATGAGGTTTTCAGTTTGTAGTGCATAGTTTCAGGTATGCCAAGGTTATTGTTATTTTGTGTTTTACAATAGTTGAAGAAATGTTTTACATTGTTAACAATAGAAAATTCAACATTCTTGATATAATTATTTTAACAAATGTTTGATAATTTATTACAGTCTTTACGTAGCTTGCTAAAAATTCTAAAATCGGAAAGTTTTTTTGTTTCTTTATAAATTTTATGAGCTTTTTTCTTTTCGATTACTATGTTAATGAGGTCCTTGCTAAACCAGTTAGGGAAATTTGAAGATGATTTATAGCTTATTGGAACAAAGTTTTCTATGGCTTTATATAGATGTTGATAAAAGGCTTTAATATTTTCGTCGAGATTATCTCCTTCTAGAATAGACCAGTCGGTTTTATATAGGTAATCGCGTATTGCGACGTAATTGGCTTTATTAAAGTTAGGAAATTGCATCCGGTTTTTAATTTGGCATTTTATGGGGTTACATAATATAGTAATGTCTAAAGGTAGGTGGTGAGAATCAGAAGCAAGAACTGAATCGAGTGACTTATCAACCGCAGTTGCCATGTCGGTACAAAGAACAAGATCTAGTAATCTATTATTGTCATTTTTTACATTATTTAATTGAGCTAAGTTAAGGAAATCGCATAATTCAACTATTTCTTTGTCTATTTCAGATAAGCTAGAGTTTTGTGGTACTGTGGAATTTTTGCGGGTGCCCCAATTGATTCTTGGTAAATTGTAGTCACCGATGATAGTGATTTTACTGTTAGGAAATCGGTATGACAGTTGTTCAATATCCTCAAAATGACTCTTGTATACACTTATATCCGATGATGGCGGGATGTAAACACTACCTATGATATTTTTTTGATTTTTACCGTTCAATAAGATGTAAACTTGTTCCACATTAGAATTTTTGGTTTTCAGAAGTTTGGAGGGATGTTCTTTGTTGACAGCTACCATTACGCCACCGCCTCTAGATTTAGAGCTGGTGTGTTGACTTCTATCAGACCGGTAAATATGATGGTGGGGTAGACCGAGCTCAGCAGAGTTGATTGATGGTTCCAGCCAGGTTTCCGTTAGAATGATGATGTCATGATGCAGAGTCGGGGCATGTGTTTTGAAGTCCTTAAGTTTAGTTTTTATGCCTCTGACATTTTGATAATATCATTTCAATTTGTTTTGGTTGTGTCGTTTTTTGGTATAGTTGATACAATGGTTGGCTTGGAGTTTATGTACTTTATTGTTAGGTTCGGTTCACCATTTTCTTGACGGTACAATAATTGCTTTCTTAGTTCTATGAGTTGATTCCGTTGAAGGATAGTTAAGTCATTGCTTGCTTTTATGCCGTCTTTAAATTTGATGCTGTTTCGTAAGACAGTTCGTGGTGCTATGTTATCCGTAAATTCTAGTTTTATTGGTCGATTTTTGTTAGCAATTTTCCTGGCTCCCAGTCGAAAAACTTTGATGTTGGTTAGATCTAGTGAGGGGTCGATGTTTTTTACAGCGGAAGAAATTTTTTCTCTATCTTCCGTAATGATGACAGACTTTTCATCGGACAAGCTCTCGGGCACGTTATACAATATAACATTTTTGGATCTTATTGCCCTCTCTTCCATTTCGCTAACAATTTCACACATATTTAAGTCATTCGGATGATTAGTCCTGATTGGAGTCATGATTTGCGGATTATTTTTTATCGAATTCAATTCTCCTTGCATCACGCCAAAATCAACAACAAATTCTCCTATAAGTTCGGTAGTTTTTGGTATTATTTTAACGATGTTTTCTTTCGAGAATTTATTGTTCGGGTCATGTACCAATGAAATCAATCCACTAATTATCTCATTTACTTTGGTAATGTAGTGCGAAGCTTTGTCACTTAGAGCCATTTTTATTTTATATATTTTTTGTAAACAGTTGTATACCCCTGGATTTTAGGTAAGGCGTGTAAGTAGCGGGGCTGACAGCGGTGTATGTGCAGGCGCGGGGCGCGGGGGGCTTATATCAACTGTCACTTGATTGCACTAATCGTAGTTTTAAACACTTTAAATACACAATATACTTTTCTGATGATTCGTCAACGTTAAGCCAGTATTAATTTAATATAATTCAGTGAAACACTTTGATTTTAATACTTTTTGTGACTACTTTAGACGAATTTGTTAGGATAAAAATAATGCGTGTATTCTCCGTATTGTTGTTATTTGTCGATAGTTTGCACTTGCTTTACACTTTTTTATCCAATTGCATAAACAACGGTTGAAATGGACAAATATGACGATATTTTAGAAAATGGTATTTTTTTATTATTTTTTTTTTATTGAAAAAATTTTCCTTTGGTACAATACATACAATAGATGCATAAATATAATGAAAGTATATAAAAGCTTGATACAATTATAATTATTACAATTATATATATATATATATATTTTTAAATTTTTCTCCCATAATAAGCAAATGCTTGTGTGTACGGGAGGAAGTATTATTTGTTTGGTTATTTTGATTTATTTTTATTGCTGTTTTTATTTATATTTAGTACTTTGAAATTTAGTTTATGTAAATAATAAGATAAATGTATGTTTATATAAATATATGTTTATATATAATTTTTATTATTATTATTTATTTATTTTTTAGTAAAGGTTTTCAGTATATTTTTTTAATTGTGTTTTGTAATTTTTGAAACTGTTACAAAGGGATCTTATATTTTCTGGTAATTTATTAAAGAAAAATTGTTCCCAAGTATTTGTAGTTTTGTTGGCCTAAAGTTTTTTTACAAATGGGAATTGGTAACATGTATTTTTGCCTGAGATTTGCTGTGTTTTTGAAAGGTATGGTTTTGTTTAGGATATCCTCTTTGTAGACTTGTAAGGTTGAGTGATACAGAAAAAGAGTATTTAATTTTCTGACTTTAAATTCTTTGAATATGAGTTCAGATGGATATAAAAATGATTTTTTTAATATTATTTTAATTATTAGTTTTAGCGCAATGTAAAGAGATTGTGTGTGAGTTTTATAGGCGCCACCCCATCCTATTATACCATATTGGATTATGCATTGACAGAAAGCGAAGTACGTCATTCTCAGTAGTTCTTTATTTAGAATGTGTCTCAAACAGCTAAAAATATAGGTCAATTTTCGTACTCTGTTTTTAAGAATGGTTATATGCGGTATCCATTTTAGACATTGGTCAATAGTGATTCCTAGATATTTGGTTGAAGTTTTCATTTCAATATTAGTACACAGTAAGTTACAGTGGTGTTGTTGAGTGTTTGGTGTAGAGTGGATCCTTATGTTAATTTCATGCGGCGTGTTTGGTTTTTTTATGAAAAATGGTTTATAATGTGTTTTTTTTTAGTTTAACGTTAGTAGGTTATTGTCAAACCATGTTTTTAATTCGTTTATGTCCGTGTTAGCCTTTTTATTCAGTTCTAACCACGTGTTTGTTTTTAGAAGAAGCACTGTGTCATCTGCATATGAGATTATTTCCCCGTATTGTCTGATTGGATCTATGTGAACAACGTTTAGTTGTCCAAGAGGACGAATTTGACGATATTTTGCACATTGGAATGGTCCGAAAGGACAAATAGTTACTAAAATGTATAAAACTGATCTAAAATTTATAAAATGCTTTTATTGTTTTAATCAAGTTTATTGTTTAAAACCTTAGAAATTAGATAGAGCGTAAATATTAATTAAAATATTATGAATAATCAAAAACTATTTTAAAATGAACCGTTATTAAACATTTCCCTTTGTAAATAATGCCTTCTTACCCCCCTCCCCCTTCCTCCACTCTCGCCTATCCATCAGACCTTTAGACCTGTGCCACACACAGCTATAAAAATATAGATCATTTGGCTTGGCCTATTTCAGCATGTTATTTTATATTGGTTTTTTTTTTTCAGTTCAAATTATCAGTATAACTTTAAAGGTGTATTTTAAATTCTTTTATATTATTTTTCATGTTTCAAATTTTTTTGGTAATGAATTAAAAAATTTAACTCCGAGATATTTATGATTTACTGTCCTATTGTGAATACATATATTGTGAATTATATAAATTAATATCGCAAAATTTCATAACCAGCAGCAGTGGGCTTTTACCTGCTATTTCAGTGAAGTCTTACCACAGAGTGTTGCTTCATATGATTGTATAACAATTTATTAAACAATCGCCCGATGATTATTGGTGGCTTTAAATATAATTTGACGAAGTTGATTGTAAATTTAAACCACAAAGCATAATAATTAAAAATTAAAAATTAAATATTCAATTATTAATGGAAACAACTTGTCACATTAACATTTGAAGGTTATACCCATATATGTAATATATAATTAAAGAAGAAGATAATAGTTCAAATCTAAACGAAGTATGATTAAGAATAATACACAGAAAAATAAAAAAGGCAACGGTTGCAACTAGGAATCGCACCCAGGAACTCTTACGAGTATCTTACCGGGACAAACTTCTTGACCAACTCGGTCATTGGGACCTATTATTTGAAAGTTATTTTTGTAGATCTCATATTTTAAATTCAAAATTTACAATATTGTCTTTGACCAGTTTTCCCCATATGGACAAAAATTACAGAAAAAAATGTAGTTCCCAATAACTAGTCTTTTTGATTAATTTATGTTATTTCACGATTAATTCATTAAAATAATATATAGTATATTTGCGGCACGTTCCAGAGCGGAAGATACTCTTATTATCGCCCTGGTATAAGACCACCATTCAGAATTGAAACGTTGCTTGAAATGGCTTTAGACATGTTTGGTGACCAGATCTTAATAGCCAGGTACTTCCCTACCTTCCTCTTCACAATCTCCTTCCCTTCCCCACTACCTCAATTGGGGATGCAATAGACTCACTGGCTCCTGACAGGAGCAGCTGGGACTCTTGCGAGGTATTCATATAAAAAAAGCTTCTCGGTTCCTGGCAATGTCCAAATCAACTCCATGTGAACAAAGTAACATCTATTTATTGTTCGGATGCTTAAAAACTCCGATGCAATGTTTGCTTTGAATTTAAGTGTAACACTTTTCCAAAATTGGAAGTGGTTTTTTGGAGAATTCAGACGAGCGATAAAGTAGGAACATACCTACAGTATGATTTTTTAAAGAAAAAAAATAATGTAATTGCCATTTTCAAAATTGTGACCGATTTGTAGAGAATTCTAACATTCCCATTTAGATGAGACACGAAACGAATAAATTGGTTTCACCTTTGCAATTTTCAATTATACATATAATCCAATTTTACTCCCACATTCCCAGTCCTCTAACGTCGAATGCCCGGAAACTATCGAATCCGGTCCATGCGCGATGCTACTGTTATAACAGTTGTAAGTTTCGACGAGATATTAGTACCTATCTACACAATAGCGCTTCTATGTAATTTTCACGTGTCTGCAATAGTTTGTTACTATAAAAATCATGATTGAAGTGTATATGTTACTGTAAAAGCCCTAACTACGGTAAATCCTAAGATTTTCCGGTAAATCCTAAGATTTACCAACTCTTAATGGTAAAAGTCCGAACCGTTCTATAATCATCGTTCATTTACCTAACCTAACCTAACATGTACTAAATTCTAATGGTAAAAGCCCTAAAAAATCGTTTCTTATTTAAATATTCGTAACCTAACCTAACCTAACCTAACCTTACCAAACCTAACCTAACATGTACTAAATTCTAATTTTCTTAAGGTTCGGACTTTTACCATTAAGAGATGGTAAATCTTAGGATTTACCGGAAAATTTTAGGATTTACCGTAGTTCGGGCTTTTACAGTAACATATATATATATATATATATATATATATATATCAATGGATGGATGAAGGATGAATTCCAGCAAAATGAACTCAACCTATTGATGGTTTGTCACAGTTCCGACGTAGACGACTCCGTCATATAACCGGACTTTCGGTTTCCAATTTGTCACCTTTCTTTGTCGAGTCACCAAAATTACTGAAAACTACCGATCAAAATAATAAACGACCTAAATATCAGGAAAATAAATACAGAACAAAGGTAGGGTAAGTCCTGTTTACTGAACACAAATTGGAAAATAAATTATGTCATGTTTGTACAAGTCTCATTTATTTTTTATTTTTTATGTGAATACCTCACAAGTGTTCCAGCTGCTACCGCCTGGAGACAGTGAGATTATGACATACTCACACCTCAATATGGCATAATAATACCCCAATTGGGATATGTTGTAAAAATTTGGTTAAATAGGTTAGGTTAGGTTATGGGCTATTTTTCAATTTTTTTTATTCAAAGCTTTTAATAATTTTTCTAAGGGGTTTTGAGTTGAGTTGATTCTGAATTGTCATGGAACCTTAGATTTTATTGCAAAAAGAGAAATATTTTGACCTTCCGACAAAATCGACTTGAGGGTCGAGGTGTTAATTTGAATTAGGTCCAATCCATTATTATGGGACCCCAAGAGGTCCAATCCATCATTGTTATTATAATATATAGATGCTTACAAATGTAAAATATACCTGAATATAGTCACATTATAACTGTTTCTTAGTAAGCTAGCCAAATAATAACATCAAGAACAACATTAAATACCTGGTAATGTCTTCATCTGCTTGCTTAGCTACTAGAAACAACATTACTTCGAAAGAAACTCGATACTTACGATCCAAAACTTCACCTACATCTCCATCATAAAAGGATTAAAGGGAGCAACTTTACTATGTATTGTATTATTCCCCCTTTGTTGTTGAAAGAATTACCGAGAAAACTACTTCCACATAATAAAACTATTAAGTTTCATGTTTTCTTTCTTAGATATGACTAGAATAATAATTATTCTGAACAAATTGATTTATTTAACGCAGCAACCAATTATTGAATTTATTTCCAACTATTGTCTTTAACTAATTTTCCCTATATTGACAAAAATTACAGGAAAAATATAGGTCTTAATAGCCGAGTTGATTAAGCTGCCGCTTCCCGAATTTCTACCGATTTCTTACATATCACCCATAAACATTTGAAGTTTTTAAGCTCTTAAAAATATATATATATATGTTATTTTTGAAGATAATATCTATACATTCCCCATGCCGAAACCCAAATTATATGAAAATCCCTCGATAGAAAAAAATCGCAAAGTATGCTCCGAAAATTATTATTTTCACGTCTGTTTAAGTTATTTTACAACTTATATATATGAAAAATATCACAGTGTTTCTTTAAATGCAGTTTTAGATAGCCCCCAAAAGATTTTTGCTCTATTTTAAACGAGTCGTGTTTTATTAAACATTTTCACAATTTTCGGTTCAATTTTACCGTTTTAACATTCGTAATTATATATCTCCCCATCTTCTTCTTTTTAAGCGGGGATATGGTGCCTTAAGGCGCTGTGTCCCGGTAAGAAAGAGAACCTGGTTTTGAGTCCCAGTTACGAAAAAAATATGAAAAGGCTGACAAGTGACGTCTAAATCGACTGCACGTGGACGAAGTTCATTCATTATACAGTCTCATATTTAAAAAAATCGATGAGGCCCTGAGGAAAATAATGTCCTTCAGAGCCTGTTGTAGGAAGGAGGAAACACAGATACCGCAAATCGTTTCGCAGCTGAGATGTTGAACTCGAAACGAGTCGTAGAAACGACCCGTTCTTACGTGAAAAATGTCAACTGTGTTACTCGTCATACGTCCGTTACTCCTGGAGAATCTGACCCCCAGATTCCTACCAACTCCTCATACCTTTTTCCTTCCCATAACTTCATCTCCTTCCTTTCATTAAAAAATCTTTCACACAGCATCCCCAAAGATGACATAGGCCCTGAGGGGAATTATTTTCCTCAGGGCCTATGTCATTTTTCCAGTAGGTACATGTTTCTTAGAATTATTATTTATTTATATAATTACCCAGTACTACTTACCTACTTGCTAGTCGAACGTCACTAAGAAATAAAATAATACTCATTTAATATTCACTTTGTCAAACCACAAAACATCAAGAGGAATGGTCACGAAACCACAAAGCGATGGCATAATTTATATATGTGTGCAACGGAATTCAAAACCACAATCCCCGGATCCAATTCCTGGTACCGTTAGACCACCAAGCCACCGTGGGCCTGGATACATCCTTATGCAAAGAACGAGGCATTTAAATCCTCTTATTATGACTTTGTTTTGCTATAGAAACATCAAAGTACAATATAAATAATCATTTATGACAATGAGAAACTGGAAGTTTGATAAGGAATGTCCTTGGCCGAGGGTTCGGTGCACGACATAATGTTGGAAAGATTACAGCAGTTTGTAGTAAAAAAAGGAAGTGAGACTGGTAGTCCACAATGAAGCTCTAATACTATTTATCTTATCTTCCATCTAGTGTTAAACAATTTCTGAACCACATGTTTTCTTCTTTTTTTTTCATATTTGGGTTCTGTAGGATCGTATCAATATTTCCCTATACTTGAAATATTTGCGGGTTAAATTAAATGTATTTTTTTAGTTCTAAATGACAAACCGAGTTAATAACGGCAAGAACCCAGTAAGTGTAGAACTGTGGTGTTCACAATTTTTACATTCACTACAATTTAATGTATGCATTTGGTACTGTTTTACATTCAAAATTATATTTAATTACCAGTAACCTCTCCTCCAAGCCACACTTTTAGGTGACCGAAATTAGAAAAAGTTCTCTCCTGGAAAATTTACTGTTTGTCGTTTAGAACAGTTTTTTAGTGAGGACGGAATTGGTAGACAAAGGATGAAATCAGATTGAAAGCAATAGGTATAAATAACATATCTGAGGCGTATATGTGTTGAAATAATGAAAGTACACATGTATTACGAAGTACACATCATCATCATCAACACTCTTGGCTCTACAACCCCTGGTGGGCTTTAGCCTCCTCAAGAGTCTTCCTTCACTCATCTCGGCTTTGTGCCAGCTCTCTCCAGTTTAGAAACTCCAAAGTAGATATATCTTTGAGGACGTTGTCGCTCCATCTTAATCTTGGTCTTCTCAGGCTCCTTCGCCCTATCGGTACACATATTGTTACGATACGCCCTTGAAGCAAGTAGTTTCGAGAACGCGAGCAGCTAGCCCACAGCTGGCCGCCCCCTCTCCCCCCCCATATCCTGTCTGCCTCTCCTTACCGCCCCGCTTGCCCGGCGACTCGGCAGCCCGCTGCGCTCGCACGACAGAAGAAATCTGAGCGCCTTTGCGAACGGACGCTCGCGGCCGGTAGCTGGCGGACCCAATTCAACGGGGCCGCAATGTATGTATTATTGAAGTACCTTTGTGTAGAATCAGCCTTTTTGCCACTATAGTTCGGTCTATTTAGACTATGAAAGTGCCTGATGAAGCTGCCACATGAGACGAGGTTCCTGCCCACCTACATGTAAGCTGTATCATGATTTCCCCTTTAAATGTTGTCCGTAATTCAGTGAAATATAGGGCCCCCGCGGAAACCACGACTCGGAGAGTTTCGTTTTGAGAGAAATTCAGAGAGAGTTAAACACTTTAGCTAGGTTTGTGTAATTTGCATTTCTTGTAATTGAATTGTACTGTAGAAACCTATGTATGTGTTTGAGTTTACAATACATGTCTAAATGATTTAACTTGTTATTATTCTGCTTCGGCGGGAGGATTTGTTGGCCAGTGTGGATCCCGTGGGACGCCGGAGGACGGAGAGGAATTCCATAGCTTTGAGCGGCTCACCCCTGAATAGAGAGTACCCTTGTCCCGCTGAGAGCTAGCCAGGGACGAGTTGGTGTGCTGATGTTGGTTTAAAAGCCGACATCGGGGTACCCTAACAATTGTCGCCCGATCGTGGGGCTGGAATTTTTTTTCTCTCTATCCCGGTCGCTTTGCGGGACCCTTGTTTGTCGAAATCCTCCCCGCATAACAACTGTTTTGTAAACATTAATTATGCCTTGTTATTCTACAGTGAATCCTGTGAAAAACCACAGAAACCAATATGTAAATCAGATCCATAACAGATCTGATTGTAATTATGAAATTAAATCGCATGTGAAACGGCCATTTTGAGCACCCGAGGCGCCACGAATCTGTTTGCGCACGCGTCTCCAAACGGCGGGCGCGTTAGCTACAGCAATACCCGCCAAATCCAACGGCCTTTGTTTCACGCGATATTCAGGATTGCGCGCAAATGCTTTGTTCCCGCCGGAATCCTAACCGACTGTTGCTAGGCTGCGTTTTAAATCCAAACCGTTTTTTATGACTGAACTGGGATACCAACGGAAATCATTATTATAAATTTGATTCTGGAACCCCAGTTATTTTGCGAATTCCTTAATGAAAATTTCGGACTTACGTATTTTTATTATTTCTGCACAATATACCAATTGGCCCACTTGTGTCTGTCAAATTAGTACAACTTAATATTTCTCCAAATGGACAAAATAATGACTTTCTTTCCCCATTGTACATTATAGGTACTGTTTTTTTTTCAGCATAAGTGAAAGTGAATTGTGTTTTTTTCCTTACATAAGTGAAAAGTGGAATGATAATAAAGCCAATGACTGATTCCATGAATAAATAAAATAATTTTAATATGGTTGGATGCAATAAACCCCATATTCAGTCATTTTCATTCGGAAGTTTG
The DNA here is from genome assembly GCA_917563855.2 of Limnephilus lunatus. Classification (NCBI taxonomy): domain Eukaryota; kingdom Metazoa; phylum Arthropoda; class Insecta; order Trichoptera; family Limnephilidae; genus Limnephilus; species Limnephilus lunatus. Next base: position 74,355,603 of record OU830602.1, on the reverse strand, counting down.
TCCTTTATTTGCCAGAAATGTGCCGTTTGTGAACTTTAGTGCCTTTCTCAGTGCAAAGTGTTTTGTAAAAATAAAAAACCTGTTTTCTAAAGGTCAATCCTGGCAAAATTTTTCTAAAATAAATAAATACTTGTGAATTTCACAGTTTTCTCAAAAGTGGTCAGTGAAATACAAAAACCTTTACCACTAAGGTCTTTCCACGCAAAATTTTTTCTCATCTGCCCCTCTTTGACAAGAATTCTGGTGTCATGTATACAAAACACATTTGGAAGTGCCAACAGTGATCACCAAGTGAAAAGTGCCTCACAAAAATTAATTTTTGCGCTTTCTAAAGGAAACCCCTGGCCAATTTTTTTTTCTTCTCCTAACCACCCAGGAAACTCACAATGGAGGACAAGCAAACTATTACACCATCCAACTTGGGTACCATTCCCAATGTGCATAGTTTATCCAAAGCCCACTTACAAGCTGCTTTAAGGGATAGAGGACTCTCGCCATCAAGCAAATCTAAATCTACATTGAAGGCATATGCACTTTTATTCAACAAAAAGTACATTAGGAGAATAAACCTCGCCCCCTCCAACGAAAATAATTCATGTTCGGCTACGCAAGTTTTGGATAATCTTGACAAAGAACCTACGCCGCATGTAATGATAAAACAGGACGTCGCACCCATCTTGACACAAGATAAAACTTACGATTTATCCTCTTGGAAAGTCAAATATAATGGCGTCTCCGATGTGCTGGATTTCATTGACCGTATTGAAGAAACGGCTATAATCAAAAATATCCCATTCGAGATTCTACGGAGAAACTTTATAGAACTCATCTCCCCAGAATTAATTCCGTGGCACCGCATCCAAAAGACTAAATGCAAAGATTGGAATAAACTCAGAGCTGCCCTAATCTCTAGCTTTGGAAAAAAGGAGGCCCAGCACCGGATCAAACTATCTCTACTATCTATTAAACAACTAGTAGATGAACCTGTGGCTACATTCATAGAAAGGGCTGAGTCCATCAACATCAAGCTTTCACATCCTGTTCCGGAAGCTGAACTATTACCAGTCATAACTGATGGCCTTTTAAGCAAATACGAGAACATCATCACCTCACAGAAAATTGCATCCCTGGCCCAGCTAAACGAAGTCTGCCTCCTCCTGGAATCGTACCAGGATAGGAAAAACATAAAGAATGTGTCGAATAATGTGGTTGTGCCAAGCCGTTCGTCTGGTTTAAAGCCAGAATTCGACAACAAAAAAGTGTGCTCCTTTTGCAAAAAAGTAGGCCACCTGGCCGCTACTTGTTTCAAGCAAGCAAGACTTCTGGAATCCAAGGAACCCCGAACCTCCAAGAGACACCACTCTAGGGACCGCTCTCCTCCACGCGACGAACTGCGCAACATTTTTAAGAAATCAAGGCACAATGCAGAAAGGTTACAAAACCCAAGCGATGTCAGACCTCAGGTGGATTTCTCCAAGCCCCCACCAAATTTCTACATGAAGAGGCCAAAAAACTAAATAATAACCTCTCAGGTACCCATTCTGAACCAAGGTCTAAAGAATGGACTGATTGGTTATCACACATTAAGTATTTTAACCAGACCTTAAATGTTTCCTCGGTTTGTTGCAAACAAGCTAAAGATGGGAGACCCTATGCTCTTTTCTCTGTTAACAATGTGCCCTTTTCCGGATTACTTGATAGCGGTGCATCTGTCAGCTGTCTTGGCAACAATGCTCACCTGCCTTTTGTTAACAGTGATTTTAAAATTTCGCCACAAACAACACACCTGACGACTGCGGATAATGTTTCCCAGCCGGTCATCGGTACCCTTGCACTGCCAATTAATTGTAACAATAAAATAATTACAATCAATTTTCTAATAGTGCCCTCTATATCCCAGAATTTCATCCTTGGCGTTGACTTCTGGAAGGCTTTTAACGTTGCTCCCCAAGTATTTAATACTCTTGGCGAAACCTCCACTGCTGCTCAAATTAGTGAGATCCGCACAATAATACCTCACGAAAATTTAAGCACGGACCAAGCTCTCCAACTAAAGGAAATGGTCAATAAATTCGAATCAATATCTTTCGAAAAATGTGGATTGGGTTTGACAAATTTGGTAGAACACCACATTAAAACCAATGGCCCACCCATAAAGCAACGTTATTACAACTTAGCCCCCCAAAAGCTTAAACTTTTGGAAAAAGAACTTGATGAAATGTTAAAAATGGGTGTGGTGGTTCCCAGCAGAAGTGCATGGACCAACCCAACTCTTTTGGTTTCTAAAAAAGATGGCTCCGCACGTTTCTGTCTTGACAGTAGACGTTTAAATTCTTGTACGGAAGCTGACGCATACCCCTTACCTTACGTCCACGCGACCTTAGACCAACTGCGCAACGCCAAGTTCATCTCCTCTGTTGACCTAAGCAAAGCTTTTTGGCAAATACCTTTGGACGCAGAATCGTGTGAAAAAACTGCTTTCGTTGTACCTGGTAGGGGAATGTTCCATTTTAAAAGATTACCCTTTGGTCTAAAGAACAGCCCCGCCGAATTACAAAGACTGATGGACAAACTCTTCGGTCCTGAAGTCGATAACAACCTGTTTTGTTACCTTGACGACCTCATCATCGTCAGCGACACCTTTGAAAAACACCTATTAATGTTGGAAAAGGTTTTTCAACAACTCAAGTTCGCTGGTTTAACCATCAACTTGAAGAAGTCTGAATTCTGTAAGTCCCGTTTACGTTATTTGGGATTCATTGTCGACGAAAAAGGTCTAAGAACAGACCCCGCTAAGGTGGAAGCCATGGCAAATTTTCCCCGACCCAAAAACGCGAAGGAAGTCAAAGGTTTCCTTGGACTTGCAGGTTACTACAGAAGATTCATCAAAGACTTTTCCACAATTGCAGCCCCCTTAAATAAAATCACCGGCACCCGTAAAGGTGTCAGCAACTTCCGATGGTCTGCTGAAACTGAAGAAGCGTTTACAACTTTAAAAAATGCCCTTCAAAAAGCCCCCGTTCTGAATTGCCCGGATTTTACACTCTCTTTTACCCTCCACACGGATGCCTCCAACGTAGGAATCGGTGGAGTCCTAACTCAAGAATTCCCAGATGGCGAACACCCTGTAGCGTATTTTTCCCGTACATTAAATAAACACGAGAAAAACTACGGAATTACCGAAAAGGAGTTATTGGCTGTATTGGATTCTGTTCACCATTTCCGCGGTTACATAGACGGTAGCAAATTTACTGTAGTCACAGACCATAGTAGTTTGAAATGGCTGATCTCTTTAAGTAATCCCTCCGGTAGACTCGCTCGTTGGGCCTCCCGTTTGTCTCAATTCAATTTTGATGTTGTACACCGTAAAGGCGCGGACAATATTGTTCCTGACGCTCTTTCAAGAATTGAATTGGCTTCATTAAATGTTGACACAATTGCCCCCCCTCCACCCACAAAAGATGAATGGTACTTGAAAATCTTCGAAGGTTGTAAAAATAATCAACAAAAGTTTCCTAATTTTATCATAAAAGAAGGACAACTATACCGTAATTGCAAGGCACCACTATCCATCCTCGAAGATTACTCTTGGAAACTTGTCGTTCCCCTCGAAGGAAGAGAACAAATAATAATTGACAATCATAGTGCTCCCGACTCTATACACCCAGGAACTTTCAAGACGTATAAAAAGATTTCCTTGAAGTATTACTGGCCTGGTCTTTTCAAACAAATTCGCAATTACATCTCTAAATGTGAAACTTGTAAAGCTTATAAACATAGCACGGCAGCACCTGCCGGCCTAATGGGTAACCCCAAACGTGCCGACAGACCCCTACAGTCATTGTCAATGGACCTCGTCGGACCTTTTCCTCGAAGTTATGCCGGACACATGCACATACTTAGTGTAGTGGATGTTTTCACCAAATTCTGTTGGATCTTCCCTTTAAAAAGAGCCAACGCGTCCGCCATTATCAAACTTCTGGAAAAACACATTTTTATACCTTACGGAACACCCAGAACCGTAATTGTTGATAACGGAAAACAATTTATTGCCCAGGAATTCAAAGAATTTCTTGCCAAATACGGAATCAAGGACATTTATTATAACACCTTGTACACTCCCCAAAATAACACTGTCGAACGTTACAACCAAACAATCAACACAGCTCTAGCTATTCTAGTTGATAAAGATCAACGCACTTGGTGTAAAAACCTAGATAAAATTCAGGCCGCTATGAACAACACTGTTAATCTGGCCACTGGTTACACACCTTTCTTCTTAAAACACGGTATGGAACATGTCGTCCATGGTTCTCTACATAGGGACACAAACTTTCCTACGTCATCCGCCACCACAAGCAACCCTACCGCAGACTATGCACATCGCTTGGAAGAACTGTCGGCCATTTACAGTGAAGTCACTGATGCTTTGCTCCTGGCTCACCAAAAGAGTGCGGACAGATATAACTTACGTAGAAAACATGTCACCTTCAATACAGGAGACATAGTTTGGAGAAAGAACAACACACTTTCCCAAGGAGCCATGTATTTCTCTGCTAAGCTGGCACCACGTTTCGTGAAGGCCAAAGTCCTAAGGAAAATATCAGACCTAGTGTACTCCTTGTCTGACTCATCTGGAAAGCACATTGGTAATTACCACATTAAGGACATTGTAAAGTCTGGAAGTGAGGAGTCAAGTAAAACTGCCCCCACTATCTCAGCAAACGTAAAATGATCCAGTATGTATCACATTTTTTTTGTAAGCTTACAGAGTCTTACTACGTCAGGCGTGTATTGTGTCAATCACATGCCCATCGTTTCGTAAATGAAACAAGTTGTAAATTATTTTGTAAATTAATGCGTACTCTCCTTGAAGTTACCTTCAAATGTTGTTTTTGCACTGTTTTTTCTTTCCCTCACGGCAATTTTTTTTCTTTTATTTTTTTCACCTGTTCTAAAACTGATCACTTTGGAACGGAGACACTTTTCGAGTTTCAATGTTTGGGAAGTCGCGAGCCCATTTATTGTCTCAACACGTACACTACGCAATGTTCATGCCACGTCATACCCTGCCTTGTCATGTAATTTTGTAATTTTTCTCCTATTTTTTTGTTGCATTTTTGTCGTGTGGAAAGGAACTTTCTCACCTGTTTATTTTGTTCATGTAAAGTAGTTGACAATTGCCCATCGGCGTGTCGTTCTAGAAGTCGGGTTTTGTAAATTCCAAAGTGTTAAATTCCGACTCAGAACCAGTTAACTATCTTTACAATTTGTCCTCTTATTTTGTTCATCATGAGTTGTAAAACCTTCCGAGGTATCTCTAGCATGAAAATCAAACAGTGGTTACTTACATAGTCGCCCCTCGTGTATATAAGTTTTTTTCAATTTTTTCCTCTTAAATTAAAAATTGATGGCGTCCTACCCAAATTCATGCTCTTGTACCAAAATTGGATATCGACACGTCCATTTTGGAACTTGTATTTATAAAACCAATGATTGGTCTTTATAACCCTGTATATAAATCAATTTGGCTCGTTTCAACTAAAGTACGTAAAACCGAATCATCCGGTCTTTGGTTGTTATAACAAAGCCACTGCCTTTTTGTTATTTTGTTTTTTTTGCTTGTACGTTACGTATGTCTTATATGACACGTTTCAACCCTACGAGACAGGTTAATAAAACCTTATGGTCATCCTGATTTTGGAATTCACAACTTTTAGGTGTCCATTTAACCAAGTATTTGCAACCCAAATTGCACATAACCTGGTATGTTTGTAACTGCACAAAGGGTATGTAAAACCGTAATTGGTCCCTTTTCTTTGGTCTTCCTCACTGCAGGTTGCCACAACAGACAGTATGTAAAACCATTATAGGTCTGTCTTTGTTTTAAAATACTTGGTGTAAGTAGAATTATACTCTGCCATCACCCTTGTATTTTGTAACACATGAAGTAGCATCAAATTGTCTATCTTCTCTGTCGTACGCTTTTGGGCTACGGAGTTAGTTAATCTAACGAATCTTTATAAAATGTGTTAAAATCAAGCATCGTTAACGTTTATTGTGTTGTATTTAAACGTAACCCTGTTACATTATAGGAGAGATCCTTAGAACATCCACCGTCATAGGAGAGATCCTTAGAACATCCACCGTTATAGGAGGGATCCTTAAAATACCTGCCACGATACGAGAAGTTCGTCATAATCACTTTTGCTCATAGCTAAATGTTATTGAGTTGGTCGTGTGACATATTTGTCATGAGTACCACCCTTTCTGTACAATCTATTTTGGTCGTGTGTCATTCATTTGTCATGAGTACCGCTTTTGTATTTTGGTCGTGTGTCATTCATTTGTCATGAGTACCGCTTTTGTATTTTGGTCGTGTGTCATTAATTTGTCATGAGTACCGCTTTTGTATTTTGGTCGTGTGTCATTAATTTGTCATGAGTACCGCTTTTGTATTTTGGTCGTGTGTCATTCATTTGTCATGAGTACCGCTTTTGTATTTTGGTCGTGTGTCATTAATTTGTCATGAGTACCACTTGTATGTATAATTGTGTACAACCCTTGTACACGAGACGTGGAGACGTAATAACAATACTTACCGTGATTCGTGCGAACGACATAATATCGGCCTTGCCATCTTCTTTAAGAGGCATTGTATAAACTCTTGACTTCTGTCTATAATTGAGTTTTATCTTGTATGTACTTACATGTTTTTATACACTATACGTGGAGACGTTAAAACACTTACCATGAGTCGTGCGAACGAAATAATATCAAACCTTTTGTGTGCGATCTACGAAATGTAGTCCACAACCCTTTGTTGTCATTCAACGCCAATGCCCGTGGACCTCCTGTTTTTTACTTCTTTGCAAAAAGGAAAGAAGCCCAGGAGTATCTACTATCCCAAAAGGACTAGTTTGTAGCTTCACTACTAACTATGGGGCATAGTGCTGTGGGAGTTAATCGATTGAGCACAAAAGCACCCAACTCGTTGTCTGGGGAACGGATAAGAAAACCCCCCAGGTTTGTGAAATTGGAGCAAGGGTCTGTCTTTTCTCACAATCACGCAGGAGTTTTTAAAATGACCCCTAATCTTTTGCCCAATACACGCAAAAGATTAGTCTCTTTGTTAATGTGTATTCAAATTTCTCCTCATCCTTTTAACAATTGTAAAGAGTCAGGAAATCTGCTGGTTGATCAGGTTTCATTCTCACATGGAGTTTGAAGTGGAAATTAGTCCAGTCTCTAGCAAGTTTCGTCACTCAACTCCTTTCCTTTTCCTTTCCTTTCTCCTCACCATCATGTTCTCAGGTATATGTTATGAAGAGGAAAATCTGTTGTTAACCATAATTCGCCCTCACTGGGAGTGCGAATCGGTAAATTAACCAATTATCAGCAGGCTTTCTCCCTCACTCTCTGCATATGTCTCACCTTTTGTTCTTTTTCTCAATTTCACGAAACACATTCATGAATGTTGGATATGTACGATATGCACTTGGCGTACCATCTGTCTCCTTTTGACAACCTTTATTCATGAATTGGTTTCTCTGCTTTTACCGTGACTCATTCACGACTTCTTTGTCTTGTTCTTTGAAATTCTACAAAAAATGTTACCACCTTTATGTTAACATAGGCCATGGAAGGCCGGTTGTTTTTTAACCAAGACATATTGTCACTCGGCAAACGCCAAGTCATCCTGGTAAAGGAAAATGTTCATGTAATCACAATTTAGTTAGAAAACTCTCTCTTCGTCACTCTCTGGGTCGGTGGTTAAAACTTCGTTTATTTCATAATCTGGACACATTTTGTTTCTCTCCAAACCTTTTCTTCATTGGTCCCTAGGCAGGTAAACTTCAAGAATTTTGCTCTAATAATAATTTCTCCCGGATTAAAAAGAAGCCCAGGCGGATGTCATCACCAACAGCCAAGCTGAGCTCCACTTCCTGACAGCACGCGCTGTGGTTACTAGGTCCCTCCTGCTGCCATTTTTCTACGCATTTGTTCCTGAAAGCACAGACCATACCACCCATATGTATGTTGTTTTGTCGTGCCACAGCAAGTTGAGTTGTCCCACTATACATCATGACACTCTGAACCACCTTTTGGGCACGCTAGCTCCTAGGTTTGTTCTTACTCTTGCTATCAATGCCAACCATGTCGTCTCTTGCGCTGTCATGCAGAGACGCAAATCGTCATGTGTAAACCATCATTACCTTGACCTCCAGTATTCGCTGAATGCGTACCAATACAAGTTATGATTGAGCTACATTATGCCTCAATAACCATTATATACGATCCGTGTTTACCTTAATAACACTTTAGGATTCGTACTGGCATGTCTGCAGACACTGGATTCTCCTCTTCAATGACCTCTGTAACCATAGTCGCGGCACAGCAACCACAGTCTCCACTTCGTGAACTTCGACGTCTTCGACAAAACCAAGTGTTTTCTAAGGCCCAAGTGTACTTTTGAGTGTTATCTCAAAGGGGTCTGATTACAGTGATAATGTAATCCTTAGAATCTGTGAAACCACGTCCTCCTCTTCGAAATTCTCCGAAACCAAACAAATCCACGCTTCGCAAACTTAGCTCCCAGACCAATGAAACCTTAGAATCACACAGGCATTTTTTGTTCTTGTTTTTTTGTTCTTCGATTGTACAAATATGAATTGTTATTTTTCAATTGCATAACCATGTATTGTTATTTTAACCATGTATTGTCATCTTTCAATTGCATAATCTTGTATGTTGTTTCACACCATGTACTTTCACCAAAACTGTTCTTTTCCAAACATTGTATGTACCCCTCACCCATTCCCTACAAACATTGTGACCTAAACTATAACATAAATTGCATGTTCTAGCTAGGCATCTCTCAAGCAACGAATCTCTCAAAAACCCCTATGGAAGTTTAAGAGGATTTTTTTTCCTACAGCTCCATTGCCACGTCGCTTTTTTTCCGAGCGCGGGGGGAAGTGTTACGATACGCCCTTGAAGCAAGTAGTTTCGAGAACGCGAGCAGCTAGCCCACAGCTGGCCGCCCCCTCTCCCCCCCCATATCCTGTCTGCCTCTCCTTACCGCCCCGCTTGCCCGGCGACTCGGCAGCCCGCTGCGCTCGCACGACAGAAGAAATCTGAGCGCCTTTGCGAACGGACGCTCGCGGCCGGTAGCTGGCGGACCCAATTCAACGGGGCCGCAATGTATGTATTATTGAAGTACCTTTGTGTAGAATCAGCCTTTTTGCCACTATAGTTCGGTCTATTTAGACTATGAAAGTGCCTGATGAAGCTGCCACATGAGACGAGGTTCCTGCCCACCTACATGTAAGCTGTATCATGATTTCCCCTTTAAATGTTGTCCGTAATTCAGTGAAATATAGGGCCCCCGCGGAAACCACGACTCGGAGAGTTTCGTTTTGAGAGAAATTCAGAGAGAGTTAAACACTTTAGCTAGGTTTGTGTAATTTGCATTTCTTGTAATTGAATTGTACTGTAGAAACCTATGTATGTGTTTGAGTTTACAATACATGTCTAAATGATTTAACTTGTTATTATTCTGCTTCGGCGGGAGGATTTGTTGGCCAGTGTGGATCCCGTGGGACGCCGGAGGACGGAGAGGAATTCCATAGCTTTGAGCGGCTCACCCCTGAATAGAGAGTACCCTTGTCCCGCTGAGAGCTAGCCAGGGACGAGTTGGTGTGCTGATGTTGGTTTAAAAGCCGACATCGGGGTACCCTAACAATATATTGTACGAAGTGCACATATATTATACGCAGTATACATACATAATATCATAGGTGATACGATTTAATGCAAATGAAATGAAAAATGAAAAATATTGCAAAATGTGTGCTTTGATGGTGTTTCGATTAAGAAAGGATGTCATTTTGCCTTCCACTGCCCATGCGAGAAATGAGCGAGACGAGCGAAGCGATGTCAACGTAAAATGAGAAATAGTTGTGCCCTTCCATTGAAAACTAGTCTTTGATGCTCCGCCTCGAAGTGAACAGAGTGATTTCAAGAACTGATTATAGTGAGGATGATTTTTTTAAAACTTTCTTATTTCTGGCAATTTCATCTCAATGATGGTTTTCCAAGCCGTATCCTTTTTGTCGACATTGCAACATTCCTTGCTAGTCGTATCATATAAACACGAAAATTGGCAAATGGCTTCAATAAACACCTCCATCTGGACAAAAACGCAGCGAGGCAAATGAATTGGCTACAGTTTTGAGCGGAGTCCGCTAGAATCTAGTCGGCGATTGAGTGCGCGAGCGGACTCTTTCTGACGTATTTTATCAAGTTCGGTCCGCTCCGCTAACCTCGTACTTGATGGAAGCACTTGTATGCAGTTAAGGTGTGCGAGTCGAGCGGAGTTCGTACGGAGTCCGCTCCGCTCGCATTAGCGGAGCGGACTCGTTCGATCAGGTAAAAAAGATACCGCCAACAAGGCAAGCAAGAAATGGATATCAAGCAGGCTGAACAGTGTGTTATCAACTCTGCCTACCTATGAGTAAGTTATAAATACGAAGAAGACTACGAGAGGTAAAGTTAAAGGATAACGAAATATGATTTGACGAGGAACATCTAAATGAAGGCCATCCCAGAACAAAACAGCCGTAGAACAATTATTTCCATAGACTTACAACGCCAATCATTCCGAGCGATATTATGATCTAAATTTTCTTAAGAGTGTATAAGCAGAGAAACCAGAAATATGTCATTTTTAAATCAGTGGTTAGACGTATTGACTCTTTTCCACAAAAAACTATAAATGGATTTCAAAAGATTGTTCTTTTATCTAGTAAACTTATGTTTTAGATTTTGAGAAAAAAAAAATATTTTTAGAATAATAAGGTTATACCATAGGTCGTTCGCAGATTTGTTCAATTTTCAAAAAAGTACATTTCTTATACAACACCCATTTCAAATCATATAATCATGCAGTAAAATAAATCAATACATTATCTGGTAAACGCATATTTCAGAATTTTAATTTTAGTTTAAATAAAATTATTAAAAAATATATACGGACATGTGTTTCTTGACGAAAATTGGTCGGTTTGTGCATTTATTTGTGCACTTACAAACAAATATATTTCGGATTTTTTTACATACTTATTTTGCTAAGACGTTATTGACAAATCATAAATAATTTGATCGTAAAAAAATTTCAGGAAGTATTTAATTTTAAATAATTTTGAACATCGCATTTTACCATTTTTATCGCAGCCCGTAAACACAAATTTCAGATTTCATTACGGGCCCAAACGCGGCCAGGAGAGCACGTCTTCGCGACGCTTTGAATAATAATATTTGGAAATGAAATTTGAAAACGAAATTTGAAATAAACACGAATTCCTTGATTCATGTTTGTTAAATCTACAGGGTTGCCCGAACGCAATTTTTCATGTTCATTGAATATTTTTTTGCAAAAATTTTTATAATTTCGAATATTTTTTTTATTTTAAATTTTTCTTGTGTGAATACCGCACAAGAGTCCCAACTGCTCCAAAATATTTTTTTGGGGTAAATCTTTTTTACGCACGCTCGACACTTGGGGGTAAACTGGTGAATGGGTTACGAAAAGTGGTGATAGTTACGAAAAATGACATGCGAACGGTAATCAATGCGAACGGTGATCGATTGCTCGGCGGGTCGGGCCTTTACGCACGCTTGTTTTTCGTGTTATTGTTATATTGTTAATGGACTATTTGTCCGTAAATAAATAAATAAATTATATACAGCGGGAACCCGGCATGCGTTTCATGGGCACTGTAACCTCGCGGTCAACTAAACTGTTATGGTTCCATCACAAGTCCCGGGAATTATAATGCAAGCGCCTGCACTATATAACATTATATACAGCGGGTACCCGGCATGCGTTGCAAGGCCACTCAAAGAAAGAAAGGGTTTGTGCGCTTTAATTCTGTTTGTTGAAGTGCTTATTATTAATTATGCACACGAATAAATATTTCAAAATGCGACATTTTTTACAATCCAACTTAATATTACTCGTTTTTTTTCATGAATACCGCACAAGTCTGGAGCCAGTGGGACTATTGCATCCCCAATTTGGAGTATGTTGTAAGACTGAAGGTAGTGGGGAGGGGAAGGATATAGGGAAGAGGAAGGTGGGGAAGTACCTGGCTATTCAGATCTGACCACTAAACACGGCTAAAGCCATTTCAAGCAACGTTTCAATTCTTAATGGTGGTCTTACACCAGGGCGATACTGAGAGTATCTTCCACTCTAATGGCCGTAAAATACAATTGAAAAACAAAAAACCAAAATATTACCGGTCAGTGGTTGAGTGGGCATAGCGCTTGGGTCCCACCCGGGCGTCGCATGTTCAATTCCTCGGCTGGCTAAGTCCTCCATCACAACACAAGCAACATTTTCGGCTTTCTGTGGTGGTAGTAGGAGATTTTCAAACATTGTTGGGTTATTCGTAATCCGGGAATGTTTGTCTTTCTTTTAAAAAAAAAAAAAAAAAATTAAAAAGAATATAACAAATTGTTTATTCATGTAGCTATCTACTTAATACCTACTGTGTTTACGCATTTCACTTGTATCTATTTATGTTTATGCACTTCAATATACAAATAACTACTACTAATTAAAATTCTGGAAGCGAGAATAGTAATATAAAGTAGCAATAGTAGCGGGTAGCCCTAGCTCGAGTGAACAAAACCCTCAAAACTCGGATTGCCGCGGAACGAAATTTAGTTCTGAAAACGCCCGCTCGCGAGCCCTGATGTGTTAGCGCTAGTGTCGGAATCGAAGTTGTCATGTGCTGGTTATTCACTCTTAAATGATGATGTCGAACATCCTATAAAAGTTACAAGTAGAAACATAAATCATTCGTGATTTATCATTATTTCGAGATTAAATTCTTCCTTCCAGACATTTAAGATACAATCCGTAAATAATTCAACAAAATTTTACAACAAACCATAAAAAAATGCGCAATATGATATTAATTTGTCTTAATCTCTACAAAACCACAAATTGCAGCTTCGTGTTTGAAAAAAGAGATAAAAATTCTTCCTAAACGTCAGACAGATCAGAATTATACGAGACTCACACGTGTACAGCATCCCTCTAATGTCTAATACGTCCAATGATAAGAAGAAAAAATACAAGGGCGTTGACTCTCAACACCACGTTTTTAAAACACAAATAAAATTGTTTTGGTTTCATTGGACAGAAGATTCGTGCATCATGCGACGATGTTTTCGAAAGGTTAATTAATATTTGACTCATTTCAATTAAGATTATTATCAGTGTTTTAACAAAATAAAGTAATTATTTAAAATGAGGAAAACAAAAATAAATTCAAAATAATTAAAAGATGGACTAAAGAACAGAAAAGCAATATTAGAAACATTTATAACATAAAGAATAAAACATATTATATATACATACATGTCATACATAACACACGATCTATTTATATAAAAATCTTAAAATGTTTGTATGTCCGCTATGCGTTGCTAAACCATTCATCCGATTGCGATGAAACTTTGGGGCTTTGATGTGTGCATGCCCGTCATGGTTTCTGTATACAATAGTGAGCTCTGGCATCATGAAATTACGAAAAATTAATTAATTTAATAAAAATGAATTACAGAAATGTATGTACGCGCATAACTTCCGAACGACTGCACCAAATTGGATAATTAATATTTTTGTGTTCATAATTGTCAGGATAAGGTTTGTATAAAACTACTGGTGAGCTCTGGCATTATAAAATTTGTATAAAAAAACTGCAATAGGTGGAACGCGAGCTGTTTGAAGACTGAATGTATCGGGACTGAATGTATGGAATGCGGATAAGGGGTTCGAGGGAGAGGGGAGGGGAACTAGGGATCGGGGAGGGTAACCTGGGAGGGGGGGGGAGATGAGTGTGGAGAGGGAAGGGGGAGGAGGCGGAGTGGGAACGCGAGAGGGGAAGGGAACGCGGGAGAGCAAGGGAAGGCGGAAGGGGAACGGGACGAATGGGAAAGGATACGCACGGAGAAACAATTTCTTTATTAAATAGCATAGCAACGCATGCCGGTTACCAGCTAGTACCATTATGAAACACGCATTACTAATATATGCCGATTTTTTTGTCATTACCGACTTAACATATTTGATCAAAATTTATTACTTCTTTTTATTGAATTTTGTATTGTAAAATGGGGACCTCAGCACGGGAATGCCACTCAGTGAGGCCAACATTATTAAATTATATTGTAAAATGTTAATTATTATACCATATAAATAATATATGGAAAGTTTTTCTACGATCGTCCTTCGTATGAAATCATATTCGATATTTTTTTCAATGGGGACAGTACTTCATTATATTTTATAGAGATTATGACATTTCCAAATCTTGAAAGAGATTGTAAAAGTTCAAAATTTTTTGAAAGAAATCGTCACACAAGCGCACTAGAAAAGCATTTTGACGGCCTCTGTAGCCGAGGGGTAAGGCCCTCGATTATCAATCCGAAGGACTAAAATCCCGGCGTGGGCAAATAAATTTTACTTGTTTAATTTATGTTTTTTAAATTTATCCATTAATGGTGGAAGATACTCTTAGTAACGCCCTGGTGTATGACAACCATGCAGAACTAATAGTTTCGTTATCAGATCTGAATAGACAGATACTACCCCATCTCCCTCTTCCTCATTTCTATTCCCTCCCCACTACCTTCAGCCTCACAATATTCCCCATTTGGGGGTGCCATATTCTCATTGGCATTTTACGGTTGGGAACTGTTGGGATTCTTGTGCGGTATTTACAAAATAAATTCAAGAAGAATTGCCAATAATTATAGGCTATCGAGGAAACTGATAAACATGCCATAAGACACCAATTAAACAAAACAAATATTTTCTTTTTCAAACTTCGCAAAATTACTTTGTGGCATCATTAATTATATAATGAATAATATATCACTTTGTTAATAAAATTTCAAATTTAATAATTAAAAACATGCCAAATAATATACAACCAGCTTTTTATACAAATAACAAATTAAAAAATTATATATTAAATAATAAGTATAAATGTGATGTTTTGAACAAATCTGGGGTTTATAAATTAATTTGTAATGATTGTAACTTTTTTATATTGGAAAAACTTCTAGAAATTTTAACAGTAGAGTTAAGGAACATATAAGATGTTTAAATAATAATAGTTATTCTGAATTTGCCAACCATATTTTGGAAACAAGTCATTCTTTTAATACTTTTACATAGGTACTAACACTACGGGCATACAATTGGATAATTTAGAAATTAGAAAAAGCATGAATGGTAAATTAAATATTATAAATAACCAAACATTTTTTAAAAATAGCCAGCTTTTTAAATTATTTTCTTATTAATAGTTACAATAACTATAATTATTTATTTTTTGATTCAGACTAATAATTATTTTAATTATTTGTTTCTTAAAAGTTTTTTATTATCTAAATGCAATTTTATTTTCCTTAAATAATTTTTATATTTAATTTTGTGTAACAATTTTTATGAGACTTTTAAGCAATTAATCACCTCTACTTTTTAATATTTTGTCTTTGTTCTAATTTATTCTAATTTGTTTATACTTGTTTGTCATTTATTTTTCTTTAAATTAACATATCCTGATGAAGATAACATTTTTATCGAAACATGTAGTATATTGTTTATAATATAGTGGTTTTAACAAAGTGGTAAATTATTCATTATATAAAACAAATATTGCTCCACCATTCGTCTACCAGATGCTTCACCTATATTTGTTATAACCGAACATATTTATGGTATTTATTATCATCAGCTAATCGCAGTATATTATTTAGAATATTTAATCATTGAAGCTAATACTAGCGACTCTCAAACGAAAATTTGATACAGAAAAAGATTCGGTCGGATCTAGGAATTGAACCCAAGACATTATCCTTGCCGGGGCTCTGCCCTAACCACTGATCTAATTGACCGGTCAGTGGTTGAGTGGGCATAGCGCTTGGGTCCCACCCGGGCGTCGCATGTTCGATTCCTCGCCTGGCTAAGTCCTCCGTCACAACACAAGCAACATTTTCGGCTTTCTGTGGTGGTAGTAGGAGATTTTCAAATATTGTTGGGTTATTCGTAACCCGGGAATGTTTGTCTTTGTTTTTTTTTTTAAAAAAATTCGACCCTATCTCCTCCGGTCATATTTCAATGTATCATTCTTCGACTAAGAACTACCAACATTATCTTCATTTTCCATAGAAGTACATAAAAATATTTATTTTGTAGAAATTGTTTTTACCCGCCAAATCGCCCACGCGTTGTTAGACATTGTTAATTTTTTATTAAATATTGTTGTAAGAAATGGTAAAAAAGAGAGGTGACAAAATTGTTTATTATTCATTTATACAGTAGAATAAGTATTTGTTTTTACATAATCCATGATTTTAGTATCTACTGTTTTACACATAAAAACATAACATGAGTCATTTAAAAGCAATCTAGAAAGTGTGTTGGATAAATATTTCCAATTTTATTTAATATGCGATATTTATTTACTTTTCTTCAAGTTTTTTTTATTTTTATTTTTATTTATTAAAAGTATACAATACAGAATATAGTATATTATATAAAGCATTGTACTCCCAAGAGTTAATAAACTCATTGCGGGAATGATACGCATTACATGAAACATATAGCTGTATGTATTAAATGGACATATCATAGGACATACACAACATTATTATTTCAGATAGTCATTCATAAAATGAAGTTTGAGCATTTTAGTTTGGGTCTTTTTACATTGACTTGCACATTTGATCTCGTTGGGTAGTTGATTATATTTTGTGTAAGCTATGTATTCTAGGGATCTTAGTCCATATTTTGTTGATTTGATTTTTGGTATATGAAGTTTGTTGTGATTTCTTGTGTTGTGTTGGTGTACGTCGCAATTGTAATTGAGTGTAGTGTTGGAATGTGCCGAGTGTTGAATTACTTGTAATATAGTTTTTGTTATTTCAAAAGTGGGAATGGTGTTAAAAGGAAGTATTTGGGTGTTTCTGTAAATGTCTTTGACATGTGTATCCCAAGGTAAACTGAATATATTTCGCAGGGCTCTATTTTGGACGACTTGGACTTCTGAAATCATTTTTTTTGTAGCAAATCCCCAGATTCCGGCGAGATATATTAGATGTGAGTGAATCATAGCATGGTAAATCGATCTTAATAGAGAGGGAGGAAGTAACCCGCGAAGTCTATATAAAACACCAGTTATAGGAGTAATTTTGGATAGAACATGTTTGATGTTAATATTTTTTATATAAATTTAAATGTACGTATTTTTTCAAATATTACAATATTGGAGATTTACTCATTAAGTTATTTCAAAATTAAAAGTATGATTCAGAAGTTTTTTTTTTAATACCTAACATTTATTCAGAAACCATTATTATAAGTAATTTATACTGTGTCCATATTTAATGTAATCGGTTTATATGGATATATCACCATTGTCCTGATAACTTATCCATAAGATAAGGAATAGTAACAAATAAACAAGTTAATACTGGCAATAGGTAAAAAACTTGGCTAACTTTAATTACATATGGTCACTATTCATAGGTTCAACTACCGAATAGTAGATTTTTTAAATAAATAAATCGAGTTTAATTAATCGAAAAGATACGTTATCAGGTGAATAATGTATGAGGAGGAAGGTGAAATACCTCTAGTGCATAATAAAGACCTGGTCACAATAACACAAAAAAATAAAACCATAAAACAGCATGTTTTTATAAAACTCGGCACGGTCTACGAACTGGGTTTTAGTTATTTATTGTGGTTAGTGTTTCATAGTGATAGTAATTAGGAAAACGATAGCAGATAATGATTAGGGCGATTATCAATGAACCCGAACGGAATTAAACTGAAATAATGAGGATAAATGGAAAAACTTCCCTGAAGAGATATCGTTAGAAGCTGGTACATGCAGAACATTGATTAGAACTCCTACACGAACAGGATTTTTTTTAAACAGTTTTATTCGCTCCCTCAAATTATGATATTTATCCTCAATGGGTACTAGGTAACTATTATATCAAACAAACGTTCTGTGGAGGTTCAATTCAAGTTCTGTTATTATATCGTTATAGGCCAGTTGCTGCATGAAACTGGAATAATCATAGAACTTGAATAGAACTTACACAGAACTTGAAAATTAATTAAAAATATTTGATGAATTCATCAAATTTTTTGAAACACCCCATCTCTAGACTTCATTTTTCATTAAACTTTTTAACATTCAATTACGATTCATGAGCAGATAATTCTTGATATTAAAATTTCTCCACACTCTTTCTTCTATTATTTATTACTATTACTTACACATTCATTAGTTAAGTTTTAAGAACCGTTCACATCTCAGGCAAAATTGCCTAACGATATATATTCTAAGGACTTTACTTTAGTACTACAACCATGTAATAATTTACTTTAAAATTCTTATTAACTTGTTTTAAAATGTAAATCTAGTTCAGTGAACTCAAAATAAGTTTTTTTTACATTGGCTCCACACAGGAGGTTCTGAGGAAAATAATTTAATTCAGGGCCTATGCCATCTTTGGTGATGCTGTGTGGAGGGTCTTTTTAAGAAAGAAAGGAGAGGAAATTCTGGGAAGGAAAAGGGTATTAGGGGTGGGTAGAAATCTAGTGTGTCCAGGAGAGACGGACGTATGAATCCATCCCTCTCACTGTGGTGCGTGGTGATGTTCCGAAAGAGTACGGCTGGAGAAGTCAAAGGGACTCCCTCAATCATTCTCTACCGATCCGGCATGCCATGCAGCCGGTGGGCAGACGAATCCGCCGCCAAGACTCGGACAGACCTCAACCCGGGCACCCCTGCTAAGTCACCAAGCTTGGCGAACCGCTTAGGGTGACCCATGGTAGAGGTGTTGGTTATCCAATAAATTCCCGGACGGCGATACCCAAACCCGCCTCCCAAATTGATTTGAATTTGAGTGTCATTTTTAAAGTTGGAACTGATTGCTTGAACAATTCAGAGAAGCGGTAAAGTGCCTACTTCTTCCCAAAAATATAATTTTTTTATAGATTATTTAAATTGCCATTTCCAAAATTGGAACTGATTTGTCAAATATTCAGACCATCCTATCCCTTGATTGATCACGGGTGTGCGGAAGCATTATTATAATAAACACGCTGTTTATTTTAGCCATTAGAAAAAAGCAAATTCAAATCGGGTAGTACTCCCAAAGTTACACTTTAGTAAGCATTGCGGGTGTGAAGTTCGTTGCGAAAAAACGAAATTTAATAACACTTATTTTGACTACTTTAAATAACAAAAACGCAATTTAGAATTAATAACAAATAAAGATTTTAATTTAAGTTCTTTTTTTTATTTTTTATTATTAAAAACATACAACGAAGTTGCACTCCCATGAGTTATCAAAACTCATTAAGGGATCGCCAATTGGTACTTTTGAGAAGTTAAACCCAACTCAACCCAATATGTAGACACAATGTATGAATAAAAAAATTTACAAAACATTTCACAGAAGCAACATACAGACACAAACATATGAAGAATCACTCTACAAATATTTCACAGAAACATGTCTTGTAAGATTTTATGAATTTGTATAACTCATTGACTCATTTGATTTATGTACTTTGGGTTTCAAAAAGTTAAAATAAAGTTTCCTCCATGATGGACTAATGAGATGGACTAAGAAATGCATAGATAAAACAAAATCAGGAAAATACAATATAAGGTACGGGCTCAAAAATATACAGACCTAATACAAGTTGTTTACATACAAATACATGACGAGATTTAAGTAAGGTATAAACCGCGCCCATCATACTATAAGTTTAGTATTTGAAGATAATCAGGGCTATCAGAACAGAGTTTGTACCTACTTATGACTCGTTTTCCAAATAACATTTGAAAAAATATGTTTTCAATATATCATTTCGAGATTTGTTGGAGGCATATACCTGTCTCAAATTTTCAGGCAGTTTGTTATAGTTAGTGTAGGCAATGTATTCTAATGATTTCAGTCCGAACTTTGTTGAGTGTATTTTTGATATGTGTAGTTTGTTGTGTTGTCGTGTATTATATTGGTGAACGTCGTTGTTATAGTTATAGTTAATAAGCAGAGATAAAATAAGGTTTTGATGGAGGTCACGATTTCTGTCATGTCAGTGTAAATTATATTAATACTAACAAAAATCATTAAGGAAGAGTTATTCAAAATAAAATTTAATGATTCATACATTTTTGTTATTTTTCACCTTCCGTATAAGTTCTATAATAATCACAGAACTTGAAGAATAAGACTTTCACAGAACGTTGAAAATTAACTTAACATTTTATATGAATTGTTAAAAATTTTTGAAACAACCCATCACTTCTACCAAAAACTCGATACTCTGAATTAAATTATCAAGTCTGGCTACTCTGGACATTGGTGAACGGTATCCATAATTTGTGGGGTGTTGATTAAGGAAAAGCAATTAATTATTTCTGAGTCTACAGAAAGGGATGAGATGCAACAAAGTAGGTGAGCCAAATAAACCGTTAATCATTTTGAAAATGCTGACGATATCAGAGTCTTTCCTACGTTTTTATAAAGAAGAAATATTTAATTTTATTTAAAGTTAATCGTACTAGTAATCGCCTCTTTCTAATTAAAATTAAGTACAAGTAAATATGCCCATAATCTTATTAAAAGTTATTATATATTATTATATTTTGTCAATGCTCTTCATATATATGTACTCTCCTTTCATTGTCATCTCTCTTTTTTTTATTCGTGTTTTAATATTATATTGTTAATGGACTATTTGTCCGTAAATAAATAAATAAACAAAACTTTTTTTTTAAATTACGACGTACCTTTTGAAACCACCTGGACTCATTAATAAGGTTATTGTTTCACTGAAATTTAATAACAACATTGCTAAATAACACAATTTTCTAACATATTACCCCAAATCCACCTCCCTCGTAAAACTAAACTTTTTATTTATTTTTTTTTATTATTTTTTTTATTAATATTAAAAAATGGAACATATTATAATATTACTTATCTTCCATTAAAAGTATTTGCTTGTGGATGGAAGAAGAGTTTACATTTCACATATATACAGTTAATACAGTCACGTGTGTCACATATTTAGGTAGGTACAGTTAATATATAGTTACAATACAGAAATCACATATTAACTTAAAAAATAAAAAATAGAATAATAATGTAGTATAATATCTTTACATAGATGGATGGATCTATTTAGTTTACTATAAAGCGAACCTGTATTAATATGGGGGTGGCCTTGTTACCCTAAATGACTCCCACGATGGTGTTTACATAGTATGATCATTCTAACTAACGGCATTGTTATGATTATTAAAATAAATCAACCTTATGTGAAAGATTTAATATCAAATCCATTGTTAAAGCGAAATATATAAAATAAAATATGTATCGACAATATACCCGGTGTTACCCGGTGAAGCCATGTACCAAAAATATATTTAAGGGTTAAAAAACAACACGTTTTACTATGTTTTGAAAGATAAAAAACCACCTCAAAACATTTTTTTCATAAGTTTTTTATTGAGAAATTAACTACTCGGATGTATAAGCTTGTTTTGCGGTAATATAACATTCCCAGATAGATGTATGACGTATGAGGTGTACCTGACTTATTAAGTAAGCAAATAACGTTACCTAAGTAAAGTATCTACCATGCTTCATAAAACAAAACAATAATTTTAAAATTTTCCTTTGAATAATAGAAAAAAATAAGTTTTTCAACAATATAAAAAAACGCCACACAGATTAAAAAAAATAACTGGTGTTTGAAACGTTAAAAAAGTTTATTTGAATAACTTAATTTAAAATGAAATATTTATATTGAAATATTAATAAATGTATTTTCAAATCTATGAGCAGAGGCAAAAGAAATTCTCCCAAAACTAGTTACAGTAGTTAGTGTAAGTATGTAATTAAAGTTACACGTAATATATTATAATTTCATTTTAATAATGTATTTATAATTATTATTTATTGTCAAAGATAACATCAGTGTAAAGAGAAAGTGTGAACCCGTAATGAAGTTCAAAACTATTTCCCTCACACAAAAGTACATATTTTTCACTAAATATGGGTCACTACCCATTAAAAAATGTCTTTTTCAAAATGCTTTAACAAAAAAAAACATGCAGATGTAAATACCATAACTGATCCAAAAAACAATGCGCTCATTGTAAAAACCATGCATAAGGCATCACTGATGCTACCCGTTATGGAAAAAAATTCATGCTAGAATAATACTAAAAGACGGTTATAAAAGGTAAATGCAAGGATTTTACGACTGAAGTTCAATTAAATTGGGATGATTTAATTAAAGCTTATAAACCTCATTGTTATAATTAATTACTGATGAAAAAAATACAAAATTATGAAAAATAAAAAGGTAACAGTAAGCAAATTGGACTCGAACCCATTTCCTCTAGTTTCAACAGGATTGGCATTCCTACTGAATGAGATCTTTTTAAGTTCTTATCGATTCGAATTTCAACAAACGAATGTTTTTTTATAAAATAAAATACTACTTTGTTTAATACCACGAGATTTATTAATGTATTAACCGACCGGTTTCGCTTTACTCAATAATATATAACAGAATATAGAGGGAGACAACATGATACAAATATAACCAACAGATAGACAGCCATAAAATACATTAACATAAGTACACAGGAAATAGGAAAAATGTGTTTTTTTATCAATTTATTCCCCCATTTTCGGCAAGTTTGAGTAATTACACTAATTAAGTTGGTTGGTATATAAATCATAGTTTTTTGAAAAAGTTCAAGATGAAACAATTAATCGAAAATCAGAAAAAAACTTCAAGACGCAAAAAACAAGAGAATTAGACAAACACGGATATACTCGTAAAATAAACGGACGTGCACAAACAATCTTCAAAAAGATATCTATTTTTATACATGCTTATGTTTAAGACCAAAACAAAAACACTTCATGTACTATAAAATACGATTTACCTTTCTTGCTAACGCGCACATGTAAAATAAACGTTAATATTTATTATTATGATAAAATATGTTTCCTTCTTTAGTAACATAAACTGTGAGATAATGAGCTCTGGCGTCTTAAAAAATACACCATTTTCTATCCGATAATTATAGCCTTAAAACCGCCATAAAATATTTTTAATTTTTTTCAATTTTTTAAAAGATAATAGCATAAATGAAAGTCGAGTGAATGAACCTAATAAAGTTGTAAAATAGCTCATAAAAAGTTTCTGGGAATAAACAAAAGTTACGAGAGTTTAAAACAAAGCTGGAAAATTGCTAATACGATTTAAAGTATTGCAAAGTTAACCTAAAAATAAACTCTCATTATCAACAAGTACAGACGTAAATCAACCTTTACTTTGAAATAAGTAAAATTATGTTCGTTTTTCTTGGAAAACTGTCAAAGGCAAGAAAATGTATTTTAAAGATATAAAAACATAAATATTTTAAATGTGTTATTTTGAATATAAAACCAAGCACTTCGATAAAACAAGTTTAAAAATTAATATATCTTACTCCTGTATCTTCGTTTTAAACATCACAATATCATATTAAAACTTTACGTTTAATATATAAACATTACATTACATTGAAATGGGTAAACTCAAGTTTGCTTTTCTTGGAAAATTATTAATAGCAAGAAAATATTTAATATTTTAAAGATATAGAAAACTTTAATATTTTTAAAATGTTAATGTGAATTTAAAACATATATTTATGTAAAAAAAAATAAAATGACTTACCGCTGTCTCATCGTGTTAAACATCACAATTTCTTATTAAAACTTTTTTAACATAAAAACTCAACTGAACTAAAAAACGAAACTGTTAATGCAAAGCGAAATAAATTATAAACTGAACTGTCAACCCACTTCACAGCTTACACGATGAATTCATCCGGTATTCGTTTTGGTACAAAAGTTCACGAAACAAATTTCAACTCAACGTTTCGCGAAGCTTTCAGGAGCGGAATTCGTATATCTGAAAGCACGACTACCCCCGCCGCGCGAGGAAAGCAGACTGGAGCGAACTGGAGTGTTCATATTTCTACAGGAATTTCTTTTGAATTTCGAACGCTTTCATGCGTTAATAGATCCTGGTGCGCTGGGAAATTGGATACGAGGAGTAAAAAGAGGACGGCTTTAATGCTGCCGTTCTATTAATCCAAAGCGACAGATAATATTTTTTTTTACATGGTTCCCGGAAAACCCTTTGTTTCTGAATAATATATGAGCATAGATAGATTTTTGGTTTCACACGCAAATTTATATTTCATAAAAGCCAAGAAACTGGTATATTTTATGGATGTGTTATTTTGCACTTACAAAGCGCATTTTTGAGTTTTACGGGTTGAATTTTATTGTTGACAGGCGTTGCTTTTAATTTTTTTTATTTGAATATTGTAGAAGAGTGTCGATTGCTCCCAATTGTCCAGATTCAGAGGGATTATGGTATCTGGTATCCTCAAATAATTTGGGAGGCGGGTATGTGTAACGCCGCTCGGGGAACCATTTATTGGATAATCAACACCTCTGTCATAGGTCACCACAAGCGCTTCGCTACGTTTAGAGAGTTAGCACGGGTTCCCGGGTTCGTGGGGTGAGGTTTGTCTGGGTCTTGGCGGATGTGTTTGTCTACCAACTACGTGGCAGGTCGGATCGGGAGAGACTGATTGAGGGAGATTTTTGACCACTCCAGCAGGACTGGGAGGCGGGTATGGGTACCGCCGCCCCAGGAACCTATATTGGATAAACAACACCTCTGCCATAGGTCACCCAAAGTGGATCGCTACGTTTGGTGATTTAGCAGAGGTGCCCGGTTCATGGGGTGAGGTTTATCTAGGTCTTGGAGGCGGATGACCACGACACACTGAACCCCAAATTCCTACCCACCCCTTAAACCATTTTCCTTCCCAGAACTCTCCTCTCATTCTTCCTATAAAAACCCTCCACACAACAACCCCTAAAGATGACATAGGCCCCGAGGGAAATTATTTTCCTCAAGGCCTTCTGTGTGGAGCTTATGTAAAAAAATGACTCGAATGTATTCATACGTCCATCACCCTTGGACACTCTGACCCCCATATTCCTACCTACCCATTAAACCTTTTTCCTTCCCAGAACTTCCTCTCCTTCCTTTTCTAAAAAGACCCCCCTCACAGAATCTCCAAAGATGACCAAGCCATAGCCTCAGGTTCTCCTGCATGTAGCTAATGTAAAAAAGGTTCATATTGTGCAAAAAGAAGGGAGTGGGGAATGGAAGGAGATGGGAACGAAGAAGGTTGGGAACAGTATTCAGAAGCGTTCGATATTAGAAGTGGGATTTAAAAGGAAAGTATTTCTCATAATTAATTCCTTTAGGCGCCACCTTACAACAAACAGTTCGCCATCGTTCGACTTCATGAATCATGAATAAATACCATTGTCAGAAAATGCATTTCGTAGATAACAAACAGTTAGTTCTGATAAATATCAAAATCAATAATTGTTTAACACGATAAGCATTTTTTTAAACTTTAGCTGACATTGAGTGAGTAACATTTCATAGAGTTATGTTGATTTTAAGATAAACACACTTCACCGAAGGACAATAATTTGATGTAAAATAAATCGTTTGCATATGCAGTTTATAAATATCTACACAGTTCTTAAAACTCTCAATACTAAGATTTTAATTTAATGAAAATAAATAACTTTGTAAAACCTACTATACAATCAATATTATCAACATGTTTCGAAAGTCAAGTTTTCTTCGTAAGAACTAACTAACTAACTACCTAACCATCACGCCGTTTCCCCGCAGGGGTAGGCAGAGAGGACGGACCGCCACACAACTCGATCTTGGCACACACTCTTTGCCTCGTTCACATTCATACATCGTTTCATACATGCTCTTCTATTATTCCGACTCTTCACATGGCCCGAATCAAGTATCTGATTCACTTGGTCGTGCCATGTCTTCCTCGGGCGTCCCCGACTTCTTCTACCATTCACATTTGCATCATATATTCTCCTTACACTCCTTTCCTCGTTCATTCGCTCTACATGCCCAAACCATCGGAGAGTCCCTTTCTTAATCTTACACATCACGCTTACATCAGCCTTGCATTCTTTGCGGATATCTACGTCGTACAGGGTTTTACCACACATTCGCCTCAGGGATCTCATTTCTACAGCATTCAGTCTGCTTTCATCCTTCCTCTACCAGTTCCATGCCTCACTGCCATACATCAGGGTAGGTACCAGCACTCCATTATGGACGGCTAGTTTCGCGTCTTTGGACAGTTTTTTATTACCGCCAACGGCATTCAGTCCTCCATTAATGGAGTTACCGGCATTCACCCTTCTTTCAATATCTCTATCAGCCTTCCCATCTTTCGTAAACATACTACCCAGATACACAAACTCATCCACCTGCTCCAAGTATTCATCATTCACAACTATATTGCATACTGTTTTCGTACTCTCTCTTTCAAACACCATGACTTTAGACTTACTTACATTCATCATTAACTCATTCTTCATACATACTTCGTTCATCCTAGACACGAGAGACTGTAGATCTTCCATACTGTTAGCAATTAGCACCGCATCATCAGCATACAATAGGCAACATACTTCCAGATTACTCAATTTCGCGCCCAATCCCATCTCTTTCAATTCTTGCATACAATTATCCATGTATAGATTGAATAACCACGGTGACATTACGCAGCCTTGTTTAACACCTTTTGTGATGTCAAACCACTCCGTAAAATCGCCGTTCACCCTAACACATGCAACGCTTTCTTCATATAGCGACGCAATTGCCTGAATGAGCTTCGTCTTCACTCCGTACTTGGACAACACCTTCCATAGCTTTTTCCTGTCAACTCGGTCGTACGCTTTTTATAGATCTACAAAGGCACAGAAGAGTTTCTGGTTTTTTGCAAGAAACTTCTCAGTGAGCATACGCAATGAGAAAATCTGGTCCATGCACCCCCTTCCACTCATAAAAGCACCTTGCACATCCCATATTTTATCCTTTGTTTCCATTCTTTGTAAGAATAAGCTTAATATTAAATTGATACCACAAAGCATATTTGCAAAGTTTCAAGAACTATAATTTTAAGTTATTTTTTGCTAAACGGGCGCTTATGTCATTTCTTTAAATAGTTTTATTGCCCGGTTTCATCCGGGATCTGGATCAGTAATATATATTTTTTGGAAGGTAAATGGAAATTTCAAAGCCGATAGCTACAATAAAAATAGTATATACCTAAAAATACTGGAAAGTTTCAGACTTGGACAAATCAAATAGCTACTTAATTAATAACAATTTTATAAATATTTTTTTACAATAAAGTACTGATATTATTTGTTTTACCATTGATGGCTCTGCTTTATTCGAAAAAACTACTGCCAAATAGATTAATTATTGAAAATGCTGTATCACTAATTAAATCAAAATATATTTAAGGAATTGTAAAATGATTTAGATTGAAATTGAATATGTAATTTTGGTCACCGGCTAACTGAGAATGAAAACAACTCAGAACCACCAGCGTGATGATAAACACATATAAAAAAATGGTTAAATAGGTTATGTTAGGTTAGGGTTACCGGTTATTCTAAAAAAAAAATTTCATAGCTTTTAATAATCTTTATGAGGTGGTTCTGAGTTGGTTTCATTCTGAGTTGGCATGGAACCGTAATTTCAACCTATTTATTATAATATCACATATCAACATGTTTCAGAACCGAGGATCAAAGTGAAATTTTATTTACCAAAATTAATCAAACGAATATAAAATTTGATAAATATTTTTACTCTAGATTTTTTTCAAAAGTATGGCTTTTTTCAATTGTGCATTTGCTTGATGTTTTTTTATACTTATTTATTAAAGACTTTTAGAGCACGTACTTTGATATTGTTTTCCAAAAAATATTTTCTTGTTAATGAAGCGTTATGTGTTTGCTATTCGATATTACAAAGCAGAAATATAATTATTTTTAACTATGAGGAATGAGTGAGCACTGGACATTTTTGAAAGGAAAATTTTGAGGCATATTTTCGGACCGGATTAGAAAATGGATTTTGACGCAGACGTTACAACAATGTGCTATATACTTTGTTTAAGGATCTAAACGTCACAAAATTTATAAAACTGGGAAGACTTCGGAGAATGGGATATGCATAGAGAATGACCGAGCATCAAACACCAAAGTCCCTACTGAACTCAAGACCGATAGGGCGAAGGAGCCTGGGAAGACCAAGATTAAGATGGAGCGACAACGTCCACAAAGATATATCCACCTTGGAGCTCTAAACTGGAGAGAGCTGGCATAAAACCGATATGTGTAGAGGAAGACTCTTGTGGAGTCCAAGACCCACCAGGGGTTGTAGAGCAAATAATGATGATTAAGATTTATTGGATTGTTTTCACCGAAAAATCGCTTTAAAGCAATACTCGTGCAGTATTTATTTAATCAAATTTATTTGACCTAAATTATTTAAATATGAGTCTAAATAGTTTAAAATACTACCTAAGTCAATATTTCTCATGTCTCCATTTATCGCTCAAAGCAAATCTGTTCTGGGATTTATCTCTATGACGTTTTTCAGACATTTCATAAAAAGGACTTCCTCTTTGTCCATACCTAATAAAACTGCTCTATTTAATTAAGAATTAAGGAAATTGGGACGCCGCTCACCGAAAACCTTTATTCTAACAATGCTTTTATAACTAGAAAGAAAATTTATTGTGAAGTGGCTAAAATAATTAGTTTTTCACAAAACTAGATTAGAAAAAATATTCTTATTGACAATATTTTTATGCTTTTTTTTTATTAATAGAAAAAACTATTCTTTACATAATTAGCAAACAAATTTCGACAACACCCCCGTTATAATAAGGGCGTTAAATAATCTAAATTTTTACATCGAAAATGTTTTGTGGTTGGTTTTAAGAGCTTAAACTTTTACGGGGATTTTTAAAATGATTTTCTATTCAATGTTCATATGTATTCAAAATAATTTATAAACGAAACAATGAGTTATTATTTAGCGCAGACCCGTTAAAATATGGGATTAAGTAATTATTGTTGGAATGATAGTACATTAGTTAAAACGCGCAGACCCTTTAAAAAATTCTATATCTGACTTTACTTGAATAGATCAATTGAAAGAAATTTAAACAAAAGAAATCCATATTCATTTTTTTTACATTAGTTCCACACAGGAGGTCCTGAGGAAAATAATTCCCTCCCAGGGTCTATGTCATCTTTGGAGATGCTCTATAGAGGGTGTTTTAAGAGAAAAGAAAGAGAGGAAGTTCTGGAAAGGAAAGAAATCTGGGGGTTAATGTGTCTAGGAGTGACGAACGTATGAATCCATCCCTTCCTGCAAGGCTGTGGGTTGAGAGAGTCTGGCTGGAGAGGTCAAAAGATCTATCTCAATCAGTCTCTGTTATGCAGTAGATGGGCAAATGCAACCGTTGCCAAGACCTTGATAAATCTCACTCCATCTACCCGGGAACCCTACCTAAGTCACCACGGAGTCTGTAGTTCTTTTGGAGTCTCCTTGGTTTTATGAACTCCGCGGTAAAGTCACAATAAAAATCAGATTGATCGTCTTACGGCCTTTATAAAAGTGTGCCAACACTTCCGCGAAATAGAGGTCCGCTACCGCCGCTAAACACACATTTTAAAATTTTATAAAGAGTATGGAGCTGTGTGGATAGCATTTTTAAGATGTGAGCATGATTTAATATTAAAAAAATGTTGAGTTGAAAAACTAGGAAATCAAACAAAACAACAACAGAATAACGAAAATTTATTTTTAAAATTTGACCGCCTAGAAAAATTATAAATTTTAATTGAATGAAAATAATAATCGTAATTCAATCGAAAATCTGAACACAGAAAAAAATAGGTCACACCCGGGACTTTCGCCTTGCCGGGGCGCAACTCTACAAACTGGGCTAAAGTGTCCCTATCCGATTCGGTCATATTAAACTGTATCGTACTTCGATTAAGAACTACCAACTCTACATTTTCTTAACGCATACTTTTATTGGCTGCTATCTTTATGTGTCTTGCATAAATTTTTATTTTTAATATGCGCCATCAATTGACTTTTTTCTTTGTTATTTAGTTCGGGTTTGAATCTTGTTACATACAGAAAGTAGTAAATAAAATATGCGTTAAGAAAATATAGATAATGTTGGTTGTTCTAAGTCGAAGTATGACATTCGGGTCCCAGATGTGCCCATGTCTTTTTCTGATTTTTCTATTTTCAGATTTTCGATTGAGTTTCGCTTATATTGTCTTCATTTAAATAAATATTACAATTTGAGGTTTTACTCATAAAGTTAAAATAAAAATATATATCCTTATTTGTTTGGTTTTTACATTAGCTCCACATATGAGGCCCTTAGGAATATAATTACCCTTATGACTTATGTTATCTTTGGGATGCTACGTGGATGGTTTTTTTAAGGAAAGGAATGATAAGAAGTTCTGGAATGGAAAAAGGTATGAGTGGTGGAATCTATGGGTCGGTGCGTCTAGGAGTGACGGACGTATGAATCCATCCCTCCCACTGGGGTGCAAGGGGGTGTTCCGAGAGAGTCCTGCTGGAGAACTTCAAAGGTTTCCCTCATTCAGACTATCCCGATCAGGCTCGCCATGTAGTTGGACGGAAAATGCATCCGCCGCCAAGACCCGGATAAACATCACCTCAAAAACCCAGGCACTTCTGCTAAATCACCAAACTTAGAGAAAACTTGGGGTGACCTATGGCGGAGGTGTTGGTTAACCAATAAATGATTCCCGAAGGTACCAATACCCGCCTAATTGAAAATGTAATGGACTTTTTCAAATATTAATCACTTATATCATTATGTGACATGTTCCTGTTCGTCCGCTGTTCTTGCTTCTTTGGCATGTTCTTCATCCGCAAGATTAAAAAGTGATAAATCTGTTTCATAGTGTTTCAAAATGATTCCGATATGAATAATTCTAAATATATATCCATAGACTTAGGTCATCGGCTTTGCACAATATTAACGTCGAGATCTTGATAAATAGCAGGAGTAATAAATATTTCCGTAAATCACAATTCTACGCTATTTATCGACTAATTTTAAAAGGATTACGAGAATGTTTGTTCTACTTTTGATACTAAAATACCTAAATTCTCACTAAATATTGGATCAAAGTTATGTTGGTTCCGGTCAGTGACCGCATGGAACTAAATTTATACATAAATATGATAAACTAGTCCCAGGGAGAGATCGCATGCACGTCATTGACGATATTCCTAAAAGCCCTCCATAAAATTCTTCCTTCTCACTTGCTTTGTAAGAAAACGAAAAAGATAGAAGATACTAGAATGTCAAGTGTCTTTAATCATATTCCTATAGAAATTTCGAGAAAGCATGTTTCTTTCGGTAGTAATATTACGGTATTGCCAGTTATGAAAAAAGAGCAAAAAAATATTATTGATTTATTTCATGAAATGCACACTAAGGCAATAAAATTTGCACACAATAGTTAGACGTTTAACATTACTTACATACTTATAAGTTAATAATTTTACCGGAAAACTAACATGATATCATCAATATAAGGTTTAAGAGTTCATGTTCTGGACGACTTATAACACTTTATTAGATTTGTAACACTTCGAATTCAAATATCACGTAAAAAAAACTAATTTTGAATATTGAAATTTTACGATCACTTGAAAACAAAAAATTATATGTCTAGTAATTGTTTTCTTTTTGAAAAAAGGTTATTTAAGGAATTTTTTGTTGATTATTCGTAAAACTTATATAGAATATATTCAAAATAATTTCTTCAGACATTTTTTTTTTTTTTTTACTTAAGCTCCACACAGGAGCCGCTGAGGAAAATAATTTCCATCAGAGCCCATATCATCTTAGGGGGCGCGCTGTGAAAGGTCTTTTGTAAGGAATGGAAGGAGATGAAGTTCTTGGAAGGAAAAAGTTATGAGGAGTTGGTAGGAATTTAGGGATCAACTGCGGTGCGGCTGGAGAGGTTAAAAGTCCTTCATCAATCAGTGTCCGGATCCGGCCCGCCTCACAGCCGGACAAATCATTCACTTAAAAACCTCACCGCATGAACCTGGGCATCCCTGCTAAGTCACCAAATGTAGGGAATCACATGGGTTGACCAATGTAGAGGTGTTGGTAATACAATAACGGGCAGTGGTACACATACCCGAAAATAAACATAAAATACAACATATATTTTCTACTGAACAATGAAATATTACCCACTTATAAATAAATAAAATTCTTGTGCCTACTAACTCGCGTTTTTATTTCGATTCCTCAAATTACATATCGTATGCTTACTAATAAAATATTACAAATCTAATTATTACACATCACATTTTATATACCTAGTAAAGATCCCGTCAATTGTGGAAAGGTAGTCATTGTCACCTATTAATATCATAAGAAGTGAGTGAGATTGTGTGTGTGTAGAGTGGATTTGATATTTGCGAAGATTGACTGACGAAGGACCTTGAATTTTGTGTTACTGTTTACTGCTTGGAACGAGGAAAAACATATGCTGCATATAAAGGAAAGGACTCACCGAAACAGGATAAAGAACTTGTATGCTGGCAATTTTGTCTTCTTTCTCCCCGTCCAATTGGCACTGAAAACAGCAATAGGCGTGCGTTTCGTGTACACGGCGAACACGGCGGAATTAGGTTAACAGATAGCGGGAGCACGGGGGCTATAGGGTATGTTGCGGCGCGGGCTGTTGATTGCAGACTGACGTGGTGAAGGTAGTTATAGGTGCGGATTTTGGGAACAAGGTAGGACAGGATTTGCAACAATATTAATACCAATCCCAAGCAGTAACAGTATGTATGTGTGCTATGTAGGTGTGTGTATGTGTGGGTATATGTATTGGCGTAACCATGCCCCCCGCCTGGAAGGGGATGAAAGAATCCACTTCCATAAACCAAAAGAGTGCCAATACGTTTCAATGCGCAAACAAAATTATAATGACACGCGGTAGAATGTAATAAATTATGTAAAAGTTACGAAAATATTATGTAAGTTATATAAATGCTTTACCAAATGGTCAAAATGACTGATATAGCAAGGAAATAAAATGAATAAAAAACATTGAAACGAAAAATATGACTTGAAAGGATTCAATAAATAATACTGAACCTGCGGTAGATAAAACTAGTAGGGTTTGGTACCTATTTAACAATAAAACTAATTTAATTGATTTTTAAAAATTAAAGTATTATGAACTAACTTCTAAGATGTCGTTAAATCTATTGTGACGGCAAGGGACAGAGTTTAACGACTGCCCTGCGGTATGTTCCGGAGTTAGTTTTAACTTCCGCAACCCGGATCACCCCATCTGCCCCGGGGTAGACATTGACTATTACCCCAATAGGCCATTGAAGGGGCGCGATGTTGTCACTCTTAATCATTACTACCGTGCCTGTCTTTACCGAATTAGCATTTGTATTCCATTTCTGGCGAGCTTGCAAAGTATTTAAATACTCAATTCGCCATCGGTTCCAGAACGTCTGAACAAGACGATCCACGAGATGTTTGCGTTGTATCAAGTTGACTGGCTCGTCTGACAAATCAGCAGCGGGTAAAGATTTTAAGGGAGTGAGCGTTAAAAAATGCGCGGGGGTTAGCGGCAATGGAGCCGAAACATCGTTAACGCTAAGTACAGATAGCGGGCGTGAATTTAGAATTGCTTCAATCTGAGAAAGCACTGTTTGCATCTCTTCATAAGTCAGTAGAGAGGTGCCTACTATTTTATTTAAATAACCTTTCAGGCATTTAATGTTACTTTCCCAGATCCCACCAAAGTGAGGAGCTTGCGGTGGATTCATCTTCCATTCGATTCGATTCTCCAACAGATTGTCTGAGAATTCCTTTTTGTAATTGGGTGACTCTATAAGTGCAAATAAAGACCTTAAATGGGATTTGGCTCCCACAAAGTTCGTCCCATTGTCGGAGTACATTATACTCACAGGACCTCGACGAGAAAGGAAACGCTTGAAAGCGTTGAGGAAGACTTCGGTGGAAAGATCCGAAGCGAGTTCAATATGAACTGCTCGGGTCACCAAGCAAATAAATAAGCAAATGTATGCCTTTTGACTTCGCACCCCCCGACGTCTATAAGGGATTATTTGAAGCGGGCCAGCGTAGTCAACCCCCGTGTGAAGAAAAGCCTTAGCTTCGCGGACGCGGCATGCGGGTAAATCTCCCATTAATGGGAATTGTGGTTTAGGATTGACTTTGAAGCACGTATTGCACTGATGCACACGTTTCCGAACCAAATTGCGCGAAGAAAGTATCCAAAATCTTTGTCTTAGCAGCGACATCAGTAACGTAGGACCCGTATGTAGGTTCTTAATATGATAGTAGTCTATTATTAAATTGACTACATTATCACGAGCGGGTAATAGAATGGGATGACGACTGTCAAATTCTGTTTCAGCATTACTCAATCTGCCTCCTACCCTTAGAATTCCGTCATGAAGAAACGGATTCAATTTTGCAATCGCTCGCCGAACCTTCTTCCCATCTTTGACTGCCTTTATATCTTCGGAGAAATGTTCTTGCTGTATAGAATTTATAACAGCGATTTCTGCAACTAAGATATGGCTTAATTCGAATGCTCGTGGTAATTTCTTAATGAAACGAAAAACATAAATTACTATTCGAATTAATTTCGGCCATGAACTAACACGAGAAGCTAGTGCACACAATAACGGTGGAGCAATTGTTTTGGGGCGGTTATTGTCTTAAACGGACATCAAAATTTTTGTTTTTAATTCGGGTGGATCAGATATCGATTTCGTATCAAAACGTTGTAAAGGCCAATCACTTTTAGGTAATTGGGCAAATACGGGACCGTTAAACCATAACGGATGGTCTATTAGCTGAGCGGGAGTAAGACCCCGCGATAAGCAGTCGGCGGGATTGTCTTGACCTCTTATATAATGGAAGCATTCAGCCCCAAGATGGTTTTGTATTTGTGAGACACGGTTGGCAACGAAGGTCTGCCATTTTGCAGGCGGTGAATTTATCCAAGCTAGTGCAACCGTGCTGTCGCAAAAAGCTAAAGTCGTATGAGCTTTTGAATTTGATGTGTAGGTATTACTGACCGTATGCATTAATCGTGCAAGTACTAGCGCTCCACATAGTTCTAATCGCGCAAGTGAAATCGTCTTAGCCGGAGCGACCTTGGATTTAGCGCATAATAAATTGATTGTGGTTTTATCGGTATTCGGACAGTAAACATGTAAGTAAATAACACCTCCATATGCGCGTTCGCTTGCGTCTGAAAACCCGATAAGCGTTAATACACATTGGGGTTCGATTCCTAAAAAACGAGGAATTTTAATAGATTGCAGTAATGGCAATTCCTTTTTAAACTGTCGCCAAAGTGTGACAACTGTTTCAGGAGGAGTATCGTCCCAATTCAGGTTATACTCCCATAGAGATTTAATTATCAGCTTAGCCAATAATACAACTGGTGCGGCGAAACCCATCAAATCCCAAAGACGAGCAATCGTCGAGAGAATATTTCGTTTAGTACACGTTCTTTCGTCGGTGTGTACGACAAATACAAAATGATCAGAAGCGGGTATCCAATGAAGCCCTAGTATTTTTAGGTTTTCATCGGGATTAAATTCCACATGTTCCTTAACACGACGAGCTGTAGGAATCGTGGATAAAAACTTTGGAGAATTAGAAGAGAATTTTACAAGGTCGAATCCTCCGGCAGCGAATAACTGAATTAATTCCGTCGACAACTCGGTAGCTTCCTCGACTGATGAGCAACTGGTGACGAAATCATCCATGTAGAATGAGCCATTTTCCACCAAGTTTGCCGCGAGTGGGAAACGAGGTTTTTCATGCGTTGCGAGTTGACGCAGTGAACGCATAGCCAAAAATGGGCTACAAGACATGCCGAAAGTGACGCGATTAAATTCGAACAATTGTAAAGGGTCACTATTGTTAAATCTATACAGCATGCGCTGATAACGACGGCATTCTTCTTGCACTACGATTTGTAGGTACATTTGTTTTATGTCAGCGGTTATAGCTATTGCGAACAATCTGAAATTGAGGATAATGCGAAACAAATCACCTTGTAAATTCTTTCCGGTATGTAGGATGTCATTAAGCGAATAACCCGAATCATACTCGCATCTAGCACCATGCGAATTTTAGTAGTAAGTTTATCTTCACGAACTACAATATGATGCGGTATAACGTAATGAGGTAAGTCAGAATTGTCGACCGGCGAAATGTACCCTTTCTGTAGGTATTCGCGTAATATTTTGTCATATTCTAACTTTATTGCGGGTTGAGATATCAAGCGGCGTTCGAGAGATCGAAACCTGCGTTCGGCGGCGGGTAACGATTCACCGAGAACAGAGGGACTGTTTCGAAACGGCAACGCGACGATATAACGACCTGCCGTGTCACGAGAGGTAGTGAGTTTAAAAATGTCCTCACACTCTTGTTCATCAGGCGTTAAAAACTTCTCATCTGGAATGTCTTCCAATTCGAAGAAGCGCGACAGGCAAAAATCATTATTTTGCGTGAACGTACAAAATGATTGCGTGGCGTTTATACTTGGGTTTTCAATCATCGTTGGGGCAGTACCCAAGATGAGATATCCCAAAGTGGTTTCAATAGCAAATGGCTGGCCGAGAGAACCTGATATTTTGTTTGCCTTTAGAATGCGAGCAAATATGTCACATCCTAAGATAATATCAATCTCACCGGGCGTACAGAATGTTGTGTCTGCTAAGGGCAAATTGTCAAGATACGACAAAGAGGAACGGTTAATGTTAACAGTAGGCAACTCACTGGTTATAGTTTCTACTACATATGGTTTAATCGTATACGACTGAGTGATGTCATAGCGGGAATGTAACTTTAAGCAAGTTACGCCATTTGTCACATTTCTTACGTCACCTATTCCCGTGACGTAAGTACTTGGAGATGACCGCACCGTAAGATTCAAGCGTGAACAGCA
Source organism: Limnephilus lunatus (assembly GCA_917563855.2). NCBI lineage: Eukaryota > Metazoa > Arthropoda > Insecta > Trichoptera > Limnephilidae > Limnephilus > Limnephilus lunatus. The sequence continues at coordinate 74,318,442 of OU830602.1, read as the reverse complement.
TTTGCGCGTAATTATGTCCCTTTGGGAGCCGCTATCTATTAGAGCCCGTAACGTCTGTACCTGGCCCTTAGCGTCTCTGGTAGTGCAAAAAGCCGTTCCTAAGAGTGCAGTAGTATTTGCACTAGGGCATGAATTTGTTACACATAGCGAAACCGGATTCAAAGAATTTAAGTTATCATTATCGGCATCTGCTTGTAACGCGGGAGATGGTATTGGGTCTGTTTGTGACTTTCGCCCATCAGTTTGTTTGAAATGCAATAAACTATGATGGTTGAGCGCGCATGTTTTGCATGTACTCTTTGATTTACAAGCTTTTGTGATGTGCCTAGTACTGAGGCAGTTCACACAAACTCGAATATTCGATGACTTAATAAAGTTAAATCGATCGCGTGGTTCTAGACTTGTGAATTTAGAACATTGGTATAAAGGGTGCGATCCCTTTTGACAACAAAAACAAATTTCGATGGAGTGATTATCGATTTTTTCGACATTAATAAATGCCTTTGCGGAATTAGTTTTTTGCGGTTTAGCGGTATAATTAATGTTTGAGCCAACGCGGCTCGAGGTCGGTTGCGTGAATTGCGCGCGGTTGAGAATTCGTTGCTGTTGTCTTACAAAGTCGATTAGTTCCGCGCTGGAAGGTAAATTTTCATTATTTTTAATAGAAGATTCGAAAGCCTTTACAGTCTCTATGTCAAGCCGTTTAAGACCCAGTTGTAGCAATATGAATTCTGCGAGGTCTTTTATTTTTAATTGCTTCAGCGCGGCGATGTTAGCGGAGTATGCATCTGCGAAATTCTCTAAAGAAGCGGGCGTGGCCGAGTTAACTGGAGGCAATTTCAGCAATCGGTCAAAGTATGATTCAGCAAGAACGCGTTGATCATTATACTTAGTACACAATGCGTCCCAAATCACTTGATAATTTGTACCAGTAGGCGTAATAGTTTTGCAAATATTTAATGCTTTTCCGGTTAATTTAGACATCAGATACTGCATCTTTTCAGCATTATCCAGAGAATCATTCAAATGTATAACCGAATTATATGTTTCATAGAAAAGAGGCCAATTATCTAATTTTCCGTCGAAGCACGCTATTTCCAAAGGCGGTAACTTAATTTGACGGCGAGGTTTCGCAACTGGATTGGACAGCATATTTGCTTCGGTATATTTAATAACCCCGAAGAGTTCTTCAAATGCATTTAATTGAGAGTATTCAGCAATTGCTTCCGGATTCAATTCCAGTTCGCAATCCACCTTTTCATCTAAAATTGTTATAAATTCAGAACGAATTTTTTCAACAGTAGTTGCGCCTGACAAAAAAGATTGGCGATTGCTAATGCTTTCCGAAGCTTTCCTTATCTTGTCATACACCGACTGTAAGCTTGCAAAGCTAGCTGATAGTTTAGCATTTAAACGTTTGAGACGTCTTTCGTCCCGAGACGACCCGGATGACGCGCTTGTAGCCATTTTATTTATTCCGGTTATATTTTACAAAATATGAGACGATAAACAACTAAAACTGCGGTAAAAATAATGTGTCTGTATTATTTATGCGGAATTAATTAATTAATATTTAATAAATATTTAATTAATTCACAGCGATCACCGCGCGGGGTTAAATTGACTGGTGAGCTGTGAGAGGTTAACAGATGCGCCGTGCACTATTTTATTTTGCGTTTATTATCATTAACAAATTATAAATATTACGATCGTATTATTCTATTTGTAATGTAATCCAATAATATAAACAATACGAATATTAGGAAATAATCGTATTATTTATAAGGTAGGTAATGCGATTTGATTAGCAAGATATAATTACATGAGTTATCAGAAATAAATATCAAAGCAGTGTCTTGTATCTATTTATTCTAATAGCGGGTAAATATGTTATTTCCAACCATAATACGATAGGTATAAAGAAACAAAATTACTCATGTAGGTATATCAAACTGCGGGAATGCGGGTAATTATTTATATGCGGTATTGTAAAAACGTATTCACACTCTGCTGGATTATTATCTACTAATAATATGGTTCAAAAATGTCCGGCTCGTTTGGATCAAGATGAGTGAGATTGTGTGTGTGTAGAGTGGATTTGATATTTGCGAAGATTGACTGACGAAGGACCTTGAATTTTGTGTTACTGTTTACTGCTTGGAACGAGGAAAAACATATGCTGCATATAAAGGAAAGGACTCACCGAAACAGGATAAAGAACTTGTATGCTGGCAATTTTGTCTTCTTTCTCCCCGTCCAATTGGCACTGAAAACAGCAATAGGCGTGCGTTTCGTGTACACGGCGAACACGGCGGAATTAGGTTAACAGATAGCGGGAGCACGGGGGCTATAGGGTATGTTGCGGCGCGGGCTGTTGATTGCAGACTGACGTGGTGAAGGTAGTTATAGGTGCGGATTTTGGGAACAAGGTAGGACAGGATTTGCAACAATATTAATACCAATCCCAAGCAGTAACAGTATGTATGTGTGCTATGTAGGTGTGTGTATGTGTGGGTATATGTATTGGCGTAACCAAGAAGTAAGTCACCACGTACGTTCCTTTCGAGTGCTCCATAAGTAAATACGACCTTTACCTGGTTTTACTTCATAGAATTTATGATGATACGTTAACATAATATTATGAACGGAAAAAAACTGTAAATCCCCGCGACAAGTTTTCTTGGAATTTTCAAATTTTAAAGAATAGCTGTTGCTGACTAAAGCTATACTCTAAAGTATGCTTGTATCTTGTATTACACGTTGTCCCGGTTTTTGTCAGTTCAGTAGTGGAGGTTTGATCCAATTATGAAGGGTACCTAATGATCTACATATAATTTTGACATCAATTGGCGTATAGATACTGAGAGGTGTAATACATAAAATAGGAAAATTAAAATTAAATTAATTACGAGAGATGGGAAGGCTGATAGAGATATTGAAAGAAGGTTGAATGCAGGTAACTTTATTAATGGAGGACTGAACGCCGTTGGCACCAACAAAAAACTGTCCAATAAAGCGAAGCGAAGATGTATGGCAGTGAGGCATGGAATTGGCAGAGGAAGGATGAAAGTAGACTGAATGCTATAGAAATGAGATCCCGGAGGCGTATGTGTGGTAAAACCATGTATGATCGTGTGAGAAACGTCGAGATCCGCAAATAATGCAAGGGTGATTTAAGCGTAATGAGTAAGATTAAGAAAGGAACGCTCCGACGATTTGGGCATGTAGAGCGAATGAACGAGGAAATGAGTGTAAGTGTACGTTGATTTCCGCAAATAATGCAAAGCAGATACAAGCGTATTTAGTAAGATTAAGAAAGATGGTGTGGACATGTAAAGCGATTGACCGAGGAAAGGTATGTAAGGAGAATATATGATGCAAACGTAAATGGTAGAAGAAGTCGGGGACGCCCGAGAAAGACATGGCAGGACCAAGTGATTCAGATACTTGAGTTGAACCATATCAAGAGTTAGAATAATAGAAGAGAATGTATGAGACGATGTAAGAATGTGAACGAGGCAAGTAGTGTGTGCCAAGACCGAGTTGTTTGGCGGTCCGTCCTCTCTGCCTACCCCTGCGAGGAAACGGCGTGATGGTTAGTAAGTAAGTTAGTTAGAAAAATTAATTACCAAACCATTATTTCTTAAACATCCGATCCAAAAATATACAGAAATCATTCACTTAAATTTTTAATCACGGAAATTATTTTGGTTCTCTTGCTGGAGACTAGGCCCGATAGTAATCATGCTTTAAATGGTTTAATGGTTTAACTACCAGATAAGTAGCTCTCCTTACTGACGCCATTATATTTAATCTAGATTATCATGAAGATAGCGTGGGATGAATAACAGAGGAAAAGAAAAAGAAAAGTTCCACAAAGAAAGAAACATTTCCAAAGTTCTATAAATAACATCGCTTAAGAGGAATGGCTGCGCGGTCTTTTTTAAACCAAATTTAATTTTTGACTTGAGGCCAACATACTTAACCAAACTGAAATTTTTTTCTTTTAATCAAAAGGTTGACACGTCATATAGTGAGGATGTTAACTTGTTTTATTTGTTTTTATATTGGTCATTAAAGAAATCAATTTTATATGAGTTTAGAGAGAAATTTGATATTTTTAAGAAAATAATCTTGCCCTACCTGCTGAGTTAACATAATAATAAAAACCATAAAAAAGGCATTTCTTTGAGTACAAATTTAAATTTAAATATGACACATCGTAAATTTGCCGCTTGTTATTTGAATTTACGCGAATCGAAATGCTTTTTTTATAATTTTTATTTAAATTCATCTTAATTACATAGTAAATAGAGTGAAATTATTTTTAACGTAATTATCATTAACTACCAAATAATTACCAGTTACTTCTAAAACCGAATATTCGGTTGAATTTGGCAGCCACCTCTGGTCTGGAGCTCCAAAATACCTGAAAAATACCCTTGATTGTGCAGAAACGGGTGGTCCATTTGATAGATTCTCTTATCTTAACAGACTGATTGCAATGTTTAGAGCACAGGCGTCGGGTGGGAATACTATCCTTGTTCTACCGGTATTTCAATGGAAGAGGTTCCGAGGAACTAGCGTCATTGATCCCTTCGGCACCGGTGCATAATCGGGAAACACGCCAAAAGCATGCCCAAAATATGTACAAGATTGACATTTGTTACATTAGAACGGGTCGCTTCTTCGAATCGTTCAAGACCAATGTTCATTCATTCCTCTCCTCAAAAAGACCTCGCATAGCATCTCTGATGACATAGGGCCTGAGAGAAATTATTTTCCTCAGGGCCTCATGTGTGGAGTTAATGTAAAAAAAACATGAAAAATTTAATTCCTTAATTACCTGTATTTTATAATTTAAAAAAAACAAATAAATAAAAAATAGCTCACATTCGTACCAGATACTTGCATTACCTTTTGATTAAGGTAACAAATTTTCAGTTTGTTTAAGTATTTTGACCCCAAATTCAAAATTAAGTATTGTATTAAAAGGGCTGCCCAACCGTTCCCCTTAAATAAATAATTCTTGAAAATGCCAAAATTAACCCAGGAATCATAATTAGTGGAAAAAGAAAAGCGTCTGTTCCACAGGAGACGCTTTCAGGTCTCAATATAAACATATTACACCGCTAAAACATCTGTTGGAAATTTCCACTAAAAGCAAAGGCAATCATCAACCATTATTATGTTTGAAACATTGGAATATTTTTCAATAAGTTTTCAACGAGTTTCATTGACGTGTTAAGCGGTTGATTGTTATTGTTTCATCTGTTACTATTTAATTGGAAAATCCGTAAGTGGTTATTGGATTTGTAAGTTCTTTGAAGTCATGTTTGAGTGAAATAAATATTTAAAGTATAGTAAGAACATTAAAATTAGGTTGCATAATATTATTTTAAGATCCGCTTTAAGAGAAGTCCAAAAAATTGTTAATTATAATCTGTCTAATAAAACTTCGCTTTTGGTTAAATATTATTGTTATGAATTCTATTCACTTTGAAAATTGAAGCATTTTATCGTTTCTACGTCACAAATGAGCAAACTACGATTTAGAAAATATCTTAGTTAGCGACCCTTGCAAAATAAGGTGATAAATATGGTAATGCGCTTTTTCATTCCACGACAAAATATCGCCTACAAAATATTCTACGGACAAAACACCCCCAACAAATTATCTTCTTCAACCTAACCTAACCTAACTTTATAGGATGTCTGTATCATTTTTGTCCCATTTGACTATTTTCGAACAATAATTTTTTGTTTTTTTTATTTTTTTTTATTAATAAATGCGTCACTAAGAAAATGAAGATAATGTTGGTAGTTCTTAGTCAAAAGTGATAGAATTGAATATAGACACCTTAGCTCAGTTGATAGAGCACTTCCCACGTAAGCAAAGGGTCCTGGGTTCGTGTCCTAGAGGTGCCAATATCTTTTTCTGATTTTTCTGTCTCCAGATATTCGATTGATTTGCGCTAATATTGTCTTTATTTAATTTGAGATTTTACTCATAAAGTAAAAAAAAAAGAAAATAATTTATTGTCTTTACAGGGTATATATCGTCTGTATATTTTTTTTGTCCAATTTTACAATTTTTGAAGAGCAATTTATTATCTTTACAAGGCGTCTGCATTATTTTTGTCCCTTTTTTTTGTTAGGAAGTTTAAGTAGATATTTTGTTGGGGGATATTTGTTACATGGGATATTTATATAATAAATGTAAATAAGCTAAACGTTTTATATAAAATTGAGTATTTTCACATCTCATGAACTCCATGAAAAATGTGTAGAAAAGTTGGTTTTTCTGATTCTGACCATTTTACCAAGAATACATAATTTTAATATTTTCATTTAAAAAATCGCACATTGCGAAACGGTTCCAGGTGGCAATATAATCATTTGACGTCCTCCGTGGCCAAGGGGTAAACCTATTGACTCGCAAACTAAATGTGTTATTCATGGTTAGCTCAAAAAATTGCACTGAATTTTTATTTCTCTCATTCTAAAATGAACTTCTTTTTCTTCGTACAGTGTGGGAGAGTTGACGGATATCGAAGAGGGTTGCTGAAGTTTTTCAGTCAGTCGACGAATATCCCGATTAAAATTAAATAAAAAATGCTAATTTCGGTTGTGATTCTGTTTGTAACAATGATGTCAATGTAATAAAAAATGCTAATTTCGGTTGTGATTCTGTTTGTAACAATGATGTCAATGTAATAAAAAATGCTAATTTCGGTTGTGATTCTGTTTGTAACAATGATGTCAATGTAATAAAAAATGCTAATTTCGGTTGTGATTCTGTTTGTAACAATGATGTCAATGTAATAAAAAATGAACTCTAGAACGTCGATTTGATTTGAATTTAAGCGTCATTTTTTTATTGGAACTGACTGTGGGAACATTACAGGCAAACGATAATAAAGTAGATGCAACATTTTTTTTTTTGCATTAATTAATAATTTTGTATTTGAAATGTGTATTTGTTTTGTTTAAAGTTTTGACAGATTTCGCAATTTTTCAAGTTTACTAATGGCGTTCACGTACGCAGCTGAGACTTGGGTACTAACTAAAAGGAATGAGCTAGCACTTGATATTTTTGAACGGAAAATTTTGAGGCGTATCTTCGGTCCGGTTTTAGAAAATGGATTTTGGCGCAGACGTTACATCAATAAGCTATATACTTTGTTTAAGGAGCTAAACGTCACAAAACTTATAAAACTGGGAAGACTTCGGTGGCTGGGTCATGTAGAGAGAATGACCGAGCATCAAGCAACAAAGTCCCTGCTGAACTCAAGACCGATAGGGCGAAGGAGCCTGGGAAGACCAAGATTAAGATGAAGCGACAATATATGTTAGGTATATCTTCCTTGGAGCTTCTAAACTGGAGAGAGCTGGCACAAAACCGATATGAGTGGAGGAAGACTCTTGATGAGGCCAAGACCCACCAGAGGCTGTAGAGCCAAGAGTGATGATGATGATGATGATGACTAACAGCGTTCATTCGAAAGGTATATTTCTGATCGTCTCTAAAATGGTTTTAATGACCCTGAGGCAAACCTATGTTTGAAATAATAATTTCAGCTTAACAAATCCTACAATATAATTCATAAACTTTTGCCAGAGAGTTGCTTATGTAATGTTCGACGACATAACTAGCAGAAGAATTGAATCTATGACATCTCGGTGGGAACCCGATGCCATTATATACTCAGCTACTAAGAGATTTGGGAAATATAATCTTTTCTTCAGACTGCCAGCCGAGCGTCTTATCCACCAGCCGGGGCCTACCGATAACAAATAATATTATTTAATTTAATAAAACTTTAGCTCATTCAAGACATCCTTTGTTACCTTTGAACACCTACGTTATAAATTAAATTAGGAGCAACAGCCCACCTGTCGATTACCTGGAATTTATACCACGAACATTAAAGTACTGCGTAAAAACAAGACCTTTGGTAAAAAGGCTCTATTGTCAAAAAACACATTAAGTTAAATAATGCGAATCCGCCCCAGTATCAGTAACAAAGGTTCCGATAGCAAAGCAAGTGAGGCTTACATAAGCAAATTTGCGGTATTTTCCATAAGCCAGTCAGTTTGTTTATTAAGCAGGTTTCCTGAACAGTTTGCAGATTACGAACAAGTGTTGATTCTCGAAGGGCAAAATAGTTCCACATAAACACACGATTTATAGTATCGAACCGTAAGAAGGGGTGTCATTTATAAAACGGAAATTTGTTATTAACTGTTAAGTACGTCAGTGAAATATGTTGATTAATTTATGCGATGAAAAGCAAGGCATTTTATGAAACTTTAAGAGAGGAAAATGAAACTGAAAAATACGGCTAGTAATTAAATGTTGTTAATAATTCAAATTAAAAATATCCCACAAATACCTACGTTGATACGTTTAGAATTAATTAATGTAACATAAGATATGGATTATATAATAAATAGATAACATAATGTGTAAAATATAATATATAATTATGTGTTTGATCAAAAAAAATCAAAGTTAATTTTTTTATTTACGTCGGTCTTATAAAACTTTGTAAAATGATGGACAAACAATTGAGATTACACCTGAAAAATATGGTAAGCCGACAGTTGATCCCCTTAAATTTGGCCACAGAAATTATAATTATTATGAAATTATAGTTATTTGTGCAATATTTACCATCCAAACCTAAAATCGACTTCAAATATACCTTTAATAATTAGTTGACAAGGATATCAAACGAATTTATTTGTAATAAATAAAAAGAAAATACTTTTTATAAATGTCAAGTCACAATGTGTTCGCTTCTTTTGAAGAATTTATTTGTATTTACAGTGTAGATTTTTTGTACTTAGACGCTGATATACACAGTATATAGGCAAGTAGTTTTTTCCTTGATGCATGTGAATGAAAATATGTTTTATACTTTTGTTATTCGGTGGAACATCCTCTACAATTCACATCCCTTCGGGGACACTAGTCTAGTGTAAGTAGGTAAAACTGACTGCATATTGCATACAAGTACGCCTGGGGCCCAACTGCCGGGGTTCAACTGTCATAGAACCAACAAATATGTGGTTACGTTAAAGATTACCGATCAACGTACCAAAAAATAAGCACATAAAATTTTTAAAAAATATTCACTTAACATTTTATGTAAACTCAATATTTTAAATATTGTAAGAAATTTTGAAAATAAAGCCATGGAAATAATATAGTGGAAATTAATTTAACATTATATTGAAATCAAAATAGATATCCACATTCAGTTTCACTTCTCTTACATAGCGTAAAATAAATCAAACTAAAAATTGTCCCAAAAATAAATTCCTCCCGTCCTAAAACGAGTTTTATAACTCATCGGGAATGCTATGTAGCAAGATGTGTGCACAACCCTTGTTGAAATCTGTACACCTCCTCACACCTCACAATACAACCTCCTCGGTATCCATGACGCTAAAACAAAGGGGTTGATTATTTGGGGGTTGAAGGATGATAATTTGGCAGGGAACAGCGGGTTGTCGATTTTCTTAAGGTTCAAGGTTCTAATTCAGGGGTGCTTAACCTTCTGATTGAACAGTAATTAGACCACATTTCCACCACATAGTAGACGATTTGAAATGTTTTGTTTCCTTTACCACAAATATCTTTAACACAGCCAAAATATATATTAGTATCGAATTTTATTAACTTTTCGATTTCGAAATTCATTGCGAAAATCAATTGGTTGTAATAAAAATACACGGGTTTTAAGAATGACATTGGAGCTTATCCACCACTTACCCGCCCTGGTATGAGTAACAGATGGTTATTCCTTCAAGGCTCTCGTAAGGACACTTAAACTAATTTTTTTAAAAGAACGAAGCTACATTTAGTTAAGAACAAATTTAGACCTCTAATGTCCCTGCATACGTTTTTAGTAAGCAGTATGCAAGTGGTAGCGGGAAATACAAGATGCAATGTGTTTTTAAAAATGACAGGACTGTGGATTGCTTTGTGAACAGTGGACACTGGAAAGGAATCTGAGTTACCTTAATTTCACATAGCACCTTATACTCTGTAGGGCACCTCTGATCAAGAGGTTGAGCTATGCACAAGTTTCCGTAAGAACCGATATTAAAGTGACCGAGATACCATAGAAGGTGACAATTGCACGGGTTACTCCAATTAAACACACTAAGAGATCACTAGATTGGTGATCAGTGCACAGAGGCTTCTTTAACATAGTCGTTATCCACTGGAGCGCTTTTGGTCGAAAACTGGACCATTTTATTTTTGGATAGCGATCCAAAAATGGACCACATTTTTCTACCATTGACAAAATATTTATTTTAATTATTTAAAACATTTCCTTGGCCAGCCATTTATTTTAAAACAAAACTATTGAAATGCTTTATCTATTATGACCATAGGTGTTGTAAATCCGAAATTTGTAGACTATGTTAGAACGATGTTAAAACATTTTTTCCCGCCGAATTTTTAATCAGCTGTTTAAGGATAAAATTAAGTCCTTTTTCCATAGATATGTACCTTTTATTATCAAGTATACCACAGGCAATACACAGAAATCGAAAATATTCTATGTTGACTCTAATAAGCATCCCTCACGGCAGTTTCAAGTAAAAATCACGCCGGATTCGCGTGACTATAAACGTTACGATTTTTTTATGAATCCTACAAATATGAGATAAACGGTAAAAATATAGGTTAATTCTTTGGCACTGAAATAAGTTTTTATGTTTCCGTATTAAAATTCGAAGATATGATTTTTTTATGTTGGCGAAAAATTAAAAAAAACCTGGGAAATCTCGAGCAATCGAGGCAAATTTATTTATGCGTAAAGCACTGAGAGATCAATAAAGGAGGTGGTCATTGCACAGTAGCTTTTTAGCATAGTCGATATTAAAGAACTGAGAGATCAGTTGATCATTGCACTGGTTATTTCAACAGACTGACTGTTCCTTAGATTATTGTTCAAAAATTTCATATATGGGTAATATTAGCACATATTGTCAGGTAATAGGTACATAGTAGCGTCAACATGTATTCTGAATAAATTATCCCAGTTATATTTTAACTTCAGAGTAAAAAAGACTGGCTATAATGTTAAAGTCTTCAAAAATAAAATTATTAACCGTATCATGCTGGCTGTTTTCTTTTATAATATTTTACAAAAGAAATGCCTTAAAAAACGTAAATGTGTTTCTTTTATGGATGGAATGAGAGCGGAAGTTATGCTCTTTTAAAGCTTTACTTAGAAAAAACATTATAAAACTTATTTTATTATTTTTTTCACAAAGTGCCCGGCTACAAAGGTAAATTACACCTCACGAAAGCACATTGTTAATTAAAAAACTGGAATTGTTTTTTTTTTCGAGAATTCACTGCTTTATTATAGTGCTTTCATAGTGCTTTCACATAAACGAAGTATTGAATTCCGTAAGTCTAAACTTATAATGAGGAACGGATAGTAAAATGTTTTTGATGGTAATGTTTTACTTTGTGACACCTTCGATCGTATACATATCACATTTCATTACTTACTTTGATGTTTTTTGTTTGCTTTAAAAAAACTAATGTTTCTTGATGAATGTAGCAAATGTGTAGTTACTAAATTTATTAAACAAGTTAATCTACACTTTGACTTAACTTTTCCCTTTAAATTTCATCGATCACCGAAAACTAAAACATTTGTAGTTCGATAGAATCACTGGGTCAACCATTTAACAACGGGTTTACTCGAACAATACTGAAATTACTGTATTATAATTTTAACATGTTAAAGGGTTGAAAATTTGATCGCTTAGAAATATTTTAGATGCTATAATTAAATACTACGAGTAGAACACAGCTTGGCCTTTGAAATATTCTAGTGGGTATGTTTTTGTCGTAATGGGCAAGTCTTTTTATCAGCCCTGAAAAAATAATGCGTCAAGCCCACAGAAACTTTTTTAAAGCTCAAAATCTCCTACTTCTCTTTTGGGTTAAGGTTTAATTGTTTAATATGGCAAATGAAGTTCTTTAGAAAATGGTCAAACAATATTTTAATATTTGTTTCTGAACTTCACAAAATAAAATTAAAACACGCTTTTTGGCGATGTGTTTTTTTAATAAATCAAAACAGGCGGAGGAGGCCATACAGTTGAGTTATATTCAACCTGACTTCTCACTAGTGATGTGTACAGAAGTTTTAATGTTGGTTAAATATTTAGCCACTCTTAGTAGCGGGAATATCAAGCTTATCGCCATCTACATAAGGAGTGTTATAGTTGGTGTGGGAGTTTGTTATATAACTTTGCAGCTACAAATTCGGAGTATCATTGTTCAAAGGTAGAATTCCACTTATGTGTATTTAGCTTGTATATTTTCTTTGCTCTGGTTTTATGATTATGTGAGGTGTTTGTGTGTGCCTCTTTGTCCTTTTCGAGGTGATTAACCAGAATATTTTTGGCATAGAATTTTACAATTACAAAGAAAGGTCGACGTTCGCTGTACCAGTCTATTAGAACGGATGTTCACATCAGCCAAACTTTGGTACTTAGTCCCACGCACAGAAAGGATTATAATAGTAGCTCATTGTAAAGGCTGTAACTTAATTTAACGTCAATTTACTGATTTATAATTCGGGGTAAACGGTGTTTTTAATCGCTAATGATACGCAATGAATTATACACAATTTTTAAATGGAAATTATTATGGAATTTTTACCTTTTTCAAAATATATTTCAGATACCGTTAATAGAGTATTTTTTTATTCTCGAAAAAATTGCAATAATAAAGAAAAAAAATCTAACAATTTCAAATGTACCAATTTCGATTTGCCGCAACACAACACGTTTGTATATATTCGTGAATTCGGCGGCGTTGACGTCACACCGAGCAACGTTTGTGACAGCCGTCTTTTCAGCCAGTGACGATTGTTATGTCATAATGACGTTGTAGCCCGTTGGAACCATTTCGGAATGTGCAGTTTTTCAAATCAATAATTATGAATGAAAAATGATCAGGACGGAAAATAAACTTTAATTTTCCACATATTTTAAGGGTATTTATAGTTTGTGAAAATACCCCACAAGCTTATAAATTCTTATTTTTTTAAATACTTGGTTTGCTATCTAAACTTATAAAAATATAAGAAAATCGTTTTTCCAAGAATCGGTTTCTATATATTTACAAGGGAGGCTGAAAAGTAAGATCAGGTAAAAAGAACAATAAAGCGCAATTCTATTACGCTCCAAAATCGTATATTTATTTTTCAACTTTATCACCGTTAAGGCTTACATATTTCTCCCGTACAGAGGAGGAATGTCACTTCCACATTCCACCTGGCGCGCATCTGAAGGTCATTTTGTTCGCGCTGTACAAGCCTGTGTGCATTACTTTTCAGCCTACCCTCGTATGTTTATCAATAAATCATTCTGGACTCTAAACATACACAGAAAATATTGCTTAATCTACGAGCATCTACTGTAATTGGTACCCATATTTCATTTGTATCTCTTTAGGTATGTTAGATTACTTACATTTTTATGAATTTCATCACGTTAAAATTAATAATGGAGTTAGTCCAAATATATTCACAAATAATACGAATATCTAAAACCGTAATAGGAACGAGATGGAATTTTATGTTAAATTAAATTTTTTCTGACAATAAGGATATTTTCAAATATAAGTAGCCAAAATAAATAAATTAAAATGTTTAACGAAATCATTAGGTAGCTAGTTAAATTATTTTCTGAAGAAGGTATTTAAATCATATTTGGCAAAAATATTAATGAATTTATTCAAAATAGGGACAACAAAATGTTATAAGCGTTTTTCTGACGAGAATTGTGGTAACGAATATTCTAATTAGGCAGAATTTTCGTTATAAACTCATTAAAAATATTGAGATGAACTCAAATGAAAATATTTGAGACTATTGTAGAATTTTTTAGAATCCTAACCTTTTTCCTTCTCTAGGTTTATTTTCACTAGACGTTTTTTTTTTTTTTTTAATAAATTACGAACACAGCGATAAAGGTTCAAACCAGTTAAGAGTATTAAAATGTTCTGAGAATTTTTACACCAGACAAACGATGGTTGGGAAAAATTAGCTGATAGTGAAATAATTTCTGGCCTTTTATGATTAATCGTTGAGACACGCGCTTCTCAACATTTAGTATAATATATTATAAAATACACAAAAGATTTTCACGACGATTTTTAATGGAAATATAACCATGAACGGAAGACTGAAAGAAGTTAAATACATTGAATTGTTTAGTATAGAAATGAGAAGCCTCAGGCAGCAGAAGTGTTGTAAAACTTTTTTTTTTTTACATAAACTCCTTGCTGGAGGCTTTGAGAAAAAAAATCCTCAGGGCCTATGTATGAGTCTATTTAGGGAAAGGAAGAAAATTCGAGAAAGGAAAAATAGTAAGGAAAAATGAAAGGGTGGATAGGAATCTGGTTGTCAATGTATCCAGGAGTGACGCACGTACGAATAGATCCCCCCCAATGCAGCGCAAGGCGATGGGTCAAGAAAGTTCGGCTGAAGAGGTCTAGATTAGTTCTCCCTCAGCCAGTCTCTTCCAATGCGATCCACCAATAGGTGGGCAAACGCATTCGCCGCAAAGACCTAGGCGAACCTCACCTCATGAACCCAGGTACCCTGCTAAGTCACCAAACGTAACCATTTGAAGCGACCTATGGCAGGGGTATTAGTTATCCAATAATTGGTTCCCGGGGCGGCGGTGCCTATGGCATCAGTGAGACTATGGCACCTCCAATTGAGGTACGTTGTGAGGCTAAAGGTAAATGAAGAGGAGAAGGAGATGGGGAAAAGAAAGGTGGGGAAGTACCTGGATATTCAAATCTAGTCATCAAACACGGCTAAAGACATTTCAAGCAAGTTCACACTAATTCTGAATGGTGGTCTTATACGAGGGCGAGAGTATCTTCCACTCTGGAACGTGTCGCGAACATACCTCATATTATTTTAAATGATTAAATAGTGAAAACATAAATCAATCATATTAAATTATCTGTGCCCGCGTGCCTAGTATGCAACGCTAAACGAGAAACTTGCTCCTCGACCACGGAGGTCATTGTCACATAAAATGAAAAATGTGATAGTTAAATTAATAAAACGTTTTATATGTTTTTTAGTTTTGTACATAGTCGTAAAATATACACATCTGCCCTTGTGATGGACACTGTAACGCAGTACGAAACGTTGGCTAAAGAAGGAGATAATGCAACACAGCATAACACCCCCAAAATAAATAAAAAGTTGAAAAATAAATTGGTAAATTATGTTTTAGTAAATTAATAAATTAATTATGACCGGTCAGTGGTTGAGTGGGCATAGCGCTTGGGTCCCACCCGGGCGTCGCATGTTCGATCCCTCTGCTGGCTAAGTCCTCCATCACAACACAAGCAACATTTTCGGCTTTCTGTGGTGGCAGTAGGAGATTTTCAAACATTGTTGGGTTATTCGTAACCCGGGAATGTTTGTCTTTCTTTTTAAAAAAAAAAAAAAAATGTTTAAAAGAAACAAACCACCGGTAACCGATGTTTAAAATTTATGTTTTTTTGCATTCACCCGAGGGGTTAGGTTAAAATTTATTACATTTTCCAATTCATAAAACATTTAAAAACCCTTGTTTCTTACAAATTTATCAGAAATACTCAAAGAAAACATTTGACGTTGAATTTTACGAAGCGTGAAGTTTCTTTACATTTTTCATCTTGCGCTAAAGATGTTTTTCCTTTAACAAGTTATTCAACTTAGATTTTATAATTAATGATTTTGCCAAATAATTCGCTGCTCAATAGAAGTACAATTTAGCAAGAAATGTTGCCAAATAATATTCACACAAATATTAAGTCGCGTTTTCCATTGGGTTTCATAAAAAAATAATTATTGAATAAATGTCTTTAATTGCATTTCAATATTTTGACTGTTTTGATTTTTGTTATGAAAGTTATTTAATTTTTTTATTTTTTTTATGTAATCGTATTTTTTAATGTGAATATCGCGCAAAAGTTCCAACTGCTGTTAACCGCCTGGAGCCCGTGAGACTGTTGCATTGCCTATTATTGGCATCCATTGCGAAGCTGTAGGTAATAGGGAGGGAAAGGAGATGGGGAAGAGGAACGTGGATAAGTACCTGGCTATTCAGATCTGGTCACAAAATACAATGAATACCGCGCAAAAGTGCCAACTGCTCTTAACCGCCTGGGGCCAGTGAGACTATGGCATCCCCTATTATTGGCATACATTGCGAAGCTGTAGATAATGGGGAAGGAAAGGAGATGGGGAAGAGGAACGTGGATAAGTACCTAGCTATTCAGATCTGCTCACCAAATACAGCTATAGCCGTTTCAAGCAACGTTTTAATTCTGAATGGTGGTCTTACACCAGAGGTATAGTAAGAGTATCATTTACTCTGGAAAGTGCCAAAAATATATCTTATATTTATATAATGTTTAAATTGTGAAAACATCGCCTCACTTCTTATTTATCCAACAGACCATTTTAGTTTTTGTTCAATCTCCACTTTAAAATTAAAATTAAAGTATTAAAAATGATAGTTAATCACTTAACTAAGAAATATTTAAACTAATGAAACCTTCACCTTTACGGAAATAGCGTTATCTTAAACACCTATCATAATGTTTTATTGAAATAATGAAAGAAAACCTTCTCCTCCTGTAAAATTTTCTAATGGTCTGTTGGACAAATACGAACTAAGGCGACGAAAAGACAAAAAAATAATCAAATAATATTTACTTACGCCGGGATTTGAATCCGCGAGCTCAAATTCAGATAATTGCAATTTAAATTCATAGGGTTAAGCTATTCTAACACATAATTTAATTTGACAATGTTCTAAAGTGGTGATCAAGCGGGACTTAGCCTCAAAACATAATATACACACCCCTTTACTTATAGTTACGGTGTAAATGTTATATGGATGTAAAGTTGGAATAGTGAAAATCTTGACTTAGGTATGGTTAGAACGGGCTTGTACTGTGACAACGATGAGTAGTAAATGTTATTTTGCTAGTACTAAAAAATCAACATCAAAATGATTCTGATTACGCTTCTGGTCAGGTTAAGGTGTAATAATAAAACAGGAAAAAAATCCATCCAAATGCAATCGCTCGAATTGAGGTAAAAACGAACCATAGAAACACGTTTAAAAGTCAAACCTTTTCTTGGATTAATATTCAACACGTGTCGGCGGTTCTAATTTTCTAATACATTCATTTCGAATTTAATTTCGTCTGGGGGTCTGAAAGTGGCACTAAAATGGACCCCTGGAATGTGGAAGAAATGCAAATGCACTTTACGTTGGGACGTCGTGAGGGTGGGGGTGCGAGGGGAGGGGGAGTCAGGGCAGACAAAATAAACTTCTGATTTCTTTGATTTGTGAAAGTTGAATGAATGCTTAATTGTACCCAATTATCTAAAATTGGTGGAAATGACCTTCCGTACTATGCTTTAAGAACGAATGTATTTTATTTTTCATTTAAAAAAATGTTGGGTTACGAATAATCAGAAAAAGATATTGGCACCTCTGGGACTAGAATAGGGATAATAACCGATTCGGATAGAGACACCTTAGCTCAGTAGATAGGGTCGCCGCCCGGAAAGCCGGAGTCCCACAGGTGCCAATATCTTTTTCTGATTTTTCTATTTCCAGATTTTCGATTGAGTTTCGCTAATATTGTCGTCATTTTATTAAATATTTAATTTTTCTGTTGTTCACTCCTGGATACTGCTGAATCTTTTTAGATCATATTTCTCACTATAACAGCAAGGCAGATATGTAGATAGAGACCTATATGGGCTGTTCCAAAAAGCGAACAAATTAACCTGCGGGGCTTGTATGTTTTTGGCGTAAATACAATTCACATAAAGTTCCGACCATAACCGATATAAATGAACATCATGAGTTTTTATTCTATCTTAGCCATCCAGCATTAGGTCACCAGTTGTCGCCACTGGCATATCCTATAAACGAGAATGTAGATTGCATAGGCAATGGGGACAGTTATGAATTACGACGTATGACCATCTTTTATAGGTTTTGCAGAATATTTCCTTTATTGCTTAGTTACAACAATAAAAATATTTCAATATATTACATGGCGCCATTTTGGTGAAATTTCACGCCAAGGAGCTTAACGAGTCTTTAAGCAAATAATTTAAACATTGTTAATTATTCCTTAACATTGTTATTGAAATTACAAGGAATAGACAATTACAAGAAATTAATTGTTAATTGCAAATAACCTAGCACATTATTTCACGTAGATCCGTTTTTTAATTTAATTTTTGAATAGGCCCGGTAGTTCTCGCTCAAAAAGAAGAAGAAGGAGTGATGTGTAAATACGAATATTAAAGGGAGACCACTAATATTAAATACGGTAATATTTAAGTGAAAATTGTGAAATTTTTTTATAAAACACGACTTTTTTTAAATCGTGCAAAAATCTAGCGGGAATGTCTAAAATAGCATTTAAACAAACATTACTAATTTTTCATACATACAACTTGTAAAATAACTGAAAAAACATGTTTCTAATAATTTTTGGAGCATAATTTGCGATACAATATTTTAATATGAACGTATATTTTTTAAGAGCTTTAAAACTTAAGTTTTTGGGAAATATGTAATAAATCGGTAGAAATGGGAGTAGCCGGGCCTTAATATCTCAACGCAGAAGGCCCCGAGGAAAATAATGTCCCTCAGGGTCCATGTCGTCTTTGAAGTGACCATCTTGTAGGAAAAAGGAAACACCAGAGGTCGATAAATCGTTCCATAGCCGAGCTGATGACTTCAAGAACGAGATGAATTAATGACCTCTTGTGACAAAAATGTCAACCAAGTATAAATGCACTCGTACTCGCAGCATCATCCACTGAAATACCGGTATAACAAGGACAGCATAAATTTTTGCATTGTCATCGATTTTTTCAAAATATTTTGGGGTTCCAGATCATAGGTGGCCGCAAAATTCGACACTCCGTGGTCAGCATTTGTGTACTATTAAAGTATCTGCGGGTCATGTCCGGTGTTGTACAGTACGTCCAGCTTCAAATAGGCTAACTTGACTCTTCAATAGAGCTCCTGTGCCTGAGCTAGTCACTTAGATTTATACCAAGCATATCAATGGATGGCTTGTTGGGAAGATTGCTTCCTTTGAAGAAGACTAGATTGTCATAACGATCCCTTTTATATTTAATCGTATTCGATTGGGTCTTTGAAATATTTGGTCTTAACTTAGATCCGTTTCATATGATACTCGTAAAACACTATACCATAATAAAAACGAAATGTGGAAAGATAAATATTTTAGGGGTCTAATTAGATTGCCAGGATATATCCACATGTATTTGGTAAATACCAAAAATATTTAAAAATGAATAAAAAACGTATTTTAAATTTTTTTGCTATTTTATTATTAGGTACTACAAATGATAGTGGTGTGGAAACATGGACACTCAGAGCCAGCAAAAGGAAGTGAATAGATGACCTCGAAACGATGTGCTGGAAAAAATGCTCATAATTCCATGGACAGCCAGACGCACAGATGTGTCCATTCTGGAAGAGCTAGGCAAACTTTCAACTATCTGCCTACAAAGTATTTTAGGATACTTTGGAGATGTTGCTCATACTTACTTACTGGCAAAGTGAAAAGCAGAAGAAGCAGAGGAATGTCACCAATGCGTTTGAAAGATCAAGAATCACTGGCGTCCGGTACGCGTATTTCCTTTTCCATGTTCAATAGAAGGCAACCATGCCTCGAAATCAACACGGGTTTGTAACACATTTCACCTTCCAAACCCGTGTTCAATAGAAGGCAAGCGGCATCCAATTGTGCACGGGTTTGTAAAGCCAATTCTCTTTCCGAACCCGTGTTTGGTACGAGACACCCGTCCTCGGCGGTGCGCGGTGCATGAAACATAAAAATATTATTGCCATATAAAATAATAATTTATTCATGATATTAAGTGAATGCATTACTGTCAAGTTTGTACCTGTATGTATAACATCAGAACATGGAAAGAAATGTATTAGAAAAAATACACATACCCGCTAGACAAACCCTGCTTTGCCATTCAAAACCTGGGATGTATATCTAAATTATGGTGACATGCAGCTTTCGTAGTTTGAACCGCAACCCAATAATTCGAAGTAGGTACTTTTATGTTTAATTTTGACGAGAATTTATTTTATAAGATTGGTACTTACTGGGTCAAAAACGAATATTACGTATTATCTGTGCATTGAACTTCGACAACACGAACGTTCCGTACTATCCGTGAGGTGGACTAAATTCACTTTTACCAAAAAATGAATAAAAATTTAAAAAAATATATATAATTTAAAATACATTTTAAATTATAGTTACTTTTATATTTTAAAGCTTTTTTTAAATTTTATAAGTAAGGCTGTTTGAGTTTTAATGCCTATCCATTATATCGTTCGTGTATGCACACACTTCCTTTTTTATGTTATAATCACGTTTGGAGGAAGCGTGCCAACACTGGTTTTAAAGAGAATTGGCTTAATAAACCCGTGCACAATTGGATGCCGCTTGCCTTCTATTGAACACCGGTTCGGAAGGTGAAATGCGTTACAAACCCGTGTTGATTTTGAGGCATGGTTGCCTCCTATTGAACACGGAAAAGGAAATACGCGTCCGGTACATCGGTATCCGCAGGTCTTCATGCAGCGCAGAACCGAGAAGAGCGGAGGAGCCTTGTCCACCATGAATATTGGAGTAAAGGTCACGACCCTCAGCAATGAGGAACCGACTGAAGAAAAACACATGACAACTGTTTCGCCTTCTAAACTGTCCGGGCCTATAATCCTATCGGCGACGTTGAATCATTTTTTGGAAAAGATTTGCATACCGAAGTAGGAAATAACATTCAAATCTCTTGTCAAATTTATATTCGGCCATAAAGTTTCCGTCAGAAAACTCTCAGCGTTATTGAAATTTTATGCTTTTCTAGAATTACGACCTTTTTTCTAAAGGCTTAAGTTTAATGTAGCACTTAGTGTATTGTTTAGCCTTTGACCAAAAGGCTTTATAACTTTTTCAATGTGGAAAGGATCGTGCACTGATCGGTAGTCAAGACCAGTTACTTAGAAAATAGGTCACTTAAACTTATATTAATATGAAGTTGTTGTTATATATATTATATATATGTAGGTGTGAATCGTACTAGAATGTAAGATTCTTTCAGCATCGCCCTAGTGAAAGACCACCATTCAGAATTAATAGAAATTGCTGTGTTTAGTGACCAGATTTGACTAGCTAGGTACTTTCCCAACTTTCTCTCCTTATCTCTTTCCCCTCCCAGCTACCCTCAGCCCCCTAATACATCACAATTGGGTACACCATTTTCCAATTGGCTGCCGTCAGAAGGTTGCTGTTGGGACTCTTGCGTGGAATTCACATGAAAAATGGAGGTGATATTTATTAATTTAATTAATATCGTTAATCAATAATAAATTTCATAATTCATAATTAGAACATTATTTTAGTTTCTTATTTGAAAATATTATTTAAATTTATTAAGGTTACAATTCACAAGTAAAGCCTAATTTTAAGGACCTTCCTCTTTTTGGCAGAAATGCAATTACAATAATCAATTATCATGCACTAAAAATATGTGATTTATCACGGCTCTTTATCAGTAAATACTTTTTTCTCCAGAAAACAATTTTTCTCCGGGGGTATGTCATCTTTGAGGATTCTGTGTGAAAGATCTTTTTAGGGAAAGGAAGGAGAAGAAGTCCTGGGAAGGAAAAGGGGTGGGTAGAAATCTGGGGGTCAGAGTGTTCAGGAGTGACGTCGTATGAATCCATTCTTTCCACTACAGTGCAAGGCGATGCGATGGGTCGAAAGAGTCGGGGTGAAAATGTAAAAACGTCTCCTTCAACCAGTCTCTACCGATTCCGCCCGCCACACAGTAATGGGGTGGGGGGGGTAAACGCATTGACCTAGCGAAACCTCACACCAAACGAAGCAAACGATTTGGGGTGACTTATGGCAGGGGTGGTATTTATCTAATAAATGATTCCCAAATTTAATTCCTTGGATCATGATGTCTATTCACAAGTAAGCTTCAAAGTTACCTACGAGCGTCGTCCTTCATTGAAAAAATAAAACATGAAATTAAAATAAAATTCAACGTGATAAACCTAGTCCACTGTCCAAACAAAGATAATAAATAATTATTTTTAAATCGCATTAAACACGAACATGTTTCAGTAAAAACCCCACCTTTCAGGAATATATGCCTTAGTCATCTTTAAACAATAAATTACACAACCATTTTTCACGAACGTCCTTTGAAAAATAAAAAGTGACAAATTTAATCTGTTTGAAAAAATGCTTGTGCGTTAAACCTGAAAACAAATTGAACGTTATCTCGTTTACAGGGTACTGAACTTTAAAAAATTCTACATGAACCTTTAAAAGCCACGAAACAAACAAAAAAATATACAGATGAGGTGCAACACAAGTCTTTGTTTTTTGTCTCGCCACATGAAAAAATATAAGGACCGTCATAAATCAGCGGACAAAAGGATGTATGTATGTAAAAACAAGAGCTCAATATTTGTATCATATGGAATAATTTTTTTATCACCGAGCAGTGCATTCTGCGAAAAATTAAATCAAACGTATTTATTTACATACATCGTAAGATAAGTATTTTTATCCTTGATGCATTTGAATGAAAATATATTTTTGGCTTTTTCGAAGGTATACCTTCTCTGCACGCCACTTCATATACACTTACAGAAGTACACACAATTCTACAAATACATTTGAGTTAAATGGTTTATCGAATTATCCTTGAAATTAAGATTGGAAAAAAATTACAAAAAATTCTAAAATTCTATAAAAACACTTTATACATATAACTTATCAACATAACAACTCAATTACAATATTAGATATCCCTTTTCTCTCTTTATTTTTTCCTTTCTTTTTTGTCTCCTCCTCTTCAGTCTGTTGTATTTCTTATCTATTATTTGTTTTATATATAAAAATAATATTACTTTTCCTTTGCTAAATTGTGGTTAACACGCGTTTATCCGCCTTTTGAACTCGAGCTTTGCTCTTTAAAATGGGTAAGACGTAGTATTCAATGTATTCTAATATAAAAACTTTATTTAATGTATAAAAACATGTATCTGATACTAGTATATTAAAAAAAATATATATCACCATAATTAAAATCCAATATAATAAAGTATAATAATACACACGTTTTTTGTAAGTGGGTATACCTTAAATCGACTGCATTTTGCATATAAGTTTGCCAGGAGGCCAAAAGTCAACTGTCATAGAATCGTAAGAAACATAGGAGACCTTTTTGATATCGTGAAAAATATCTCATTTTAGCATTTAACGGATCTATTTAACTTAGAAAATGAAAAAAAAATGAGAACAGGTTGCTTTACAGAAATTTGTCCTCAAACGGCCATCCAACGCCATTTTTTTGACCCCGTTAATTGCCGATTCTAAGTCCGTTTTAGTTTTTTAACGGATTGTTATCAGCGGAAGAAGACAACTACATATCATATTGATAAGCTTGTAAGCTTATTACAATTTGATATAAAACTGAAACGTACCTAGGATCGGACGTATCAAATGTCGAAAAATCGGAATGGCGCTAAATCCCCAAATAATGATGACAATGTCACAATTGAATTTCTGTGAAACAACTGGAGTTACGACTTCACGCGCTGCCGAGAATCGAAAAAATGGATTAAAAATGCTACATTTAATGCAAAATATCTTGTAACATTTGGAATTGGGTCGATAACAATAACACTCATTATATAGATGGCGATAAGGTTTAAATTCTCGCTTAAATCCAGCCGCATGTTTTGATTTAAAATGAAAAAAAATATCGCCAAAAGGTGTGTTTTTAGTTTTTATCTATTTTGCGAATAACAAGCAGTAATATTTAAATCGTTTTCTAAACAACTTAAAATGCCATATTATGCGATAAAACCATATCCGAAAAGGAGTTGGTAAGTGGGAGATTTTGAACTTTAAAACAGTTTTTATGGGCCTGATACTTTATTTTTTTACTGGGCTTACAAAAGACTTATCAACAAAATACTCGATTATCTGATTTGTTCTGCTAGCAGTATTTAATTATAGCATCTATAATATTTATAAGCGATCTAATTTTAAAACCAAAAATATATCGTAGAGCTTCGCCTTTAAACAACTTACATGAAAACAATAATTATTAAATAATAATTAAGACTTTATAACATTAAATCTATTCATCTTCGAGTAAATCCATAAGGTTTATGATCGTCGGATAAGTGCGTCCACCTGTGTGAGTATTTTTTTGTGGATTAGTTCCAGCATATTTATATATTTAGTTTGGTGTGGAGTCCATACACCACTAGCAAATATTCCTTATAGTGCCATCGAACATGGCTACCATTGCACCCTGACTTTTAACTGTTTAGAGGTTCTGATGATCCACCCCAGAAGTTTGTAGCATTATAATAGCATGTTAGTTTTAACTACCTAGAGGACTTGTTGATTTCCCAGGAGGCCTACTATCGACTACGACAAGGCCGAAGGGAGTGTAACACATTAACTAAACTTTACGGGGGATGAACAATACTTCGTTTTTAAACTACAGTTAAATTTGCAATATTCACATAATTTAACTGGGGAAAATTTTGAACATTTTTTCGGCAAGTTGCGCCAATGTATAAACACATTATTATTATGTGATGGTTCATCCATAATAATGTCTTACGATGATAGGTAATAGTTCAACATTGAAACAATTTTGGGACTATTCCGTATCCCAAGGTACTGTCCAAAATATTGCCATCTTCATTGTCGCTCTCTTTCCTTAAAATTCTTACATAGGAAGAAAGATGACTTAAATAAACTCAGGGGAGTATAATTCTAATCCAAAATTTTAACCGAGAAAAAGAAATGGAAATATCCAAGGTTGTTTGACGTCAAATAATCGCTTCTAAAAGATAACTCTAAATTTCTGTTGAAAAAATGTTGATAGCTGAGTGGCACATCTATCTACGCTGGTTTGACATCAACACAACACCGTTCCGCCTTTGTAATTTTCATTTGTTATATTCTCCAGAAGTGGTCGTGGCGGATTTGAATATATTTTTTATCTGATACTAGCTGGTTTCCGGCATGCGTTGCTATACCATTCAAAGAAATACTTTGTTTCTCCCTACATGTCTAGCGCTAATAAATAAATGTCCATTCTCATGCATCCCTTTCCCCTCCTGCGTTCCCCTTCCATCTTTCCCGCCTTCCCCCTCCCTCGTCACCCTTCCCGTGAACCCCACCTCTTTCTTTACCCTCCCTTGCTTACCTCTCTGCCGCTAAAATATATGAAATACACACATTTTCAAACCACTCACGCACCACCTGTAGTATTTCTTTTATACGAATTTCATAACTCCAGTGCTTATCATTATATATAGACACACTCTTATACTAAAATGAAATGTTCTGTAAAAGAATTAAGTCAATCCATCGATTACTTTCTGAGTTTGGCAGACCCAAACCCACGAAACCTAAATTATTTTTTTTCTAAAAATTTCATAACGCCAGAGCTTACCATTATATACATATAAATACTCTTCTGCTAAAATGCAATGTTATGTTAAAATTTTGAGTCAATCCATCGATTACTTTCCGAGATTTGCGAATCCAAATACTACGGAACATAAATTATTTTTTTATACAAATTTCATAACGCCAGATCTTATCATTATATAGAAACGCTCTTCTGCTAAAACGCAATGTTCTGTAAAAAAATTGAGTCAATCCATCGCTTACTTTCCGAGATTTGCGAACGTAAACATACGGAACCTAAATTTTTATATATATATATATATATATATATATATATATATATATATATATATATATATATATATCTATAATATAAATAGATAGATAGATAGATAGAAAGATAGATAGATTAGCGAGATATGTGTCAGTTTGTGGGTCTTATTTCTCAATCCAAACCAAAAGGCCGAATGGTTCGTTAAGAAATTACGCGTTCCCAACGTATAATTCTTGACATCGGAAAAATATTCGGATTTCCCTCGAACCTAACAGAAGACTCGTGTTTTCAAACTAAATAAAGGTGCGAAACTCTTTCTGTTTATATCTAATTTGTAACCAACTAACAACTTTAACATAACTTCACCTCAGAATCGAATCTATTTTCTTTTTCAGATGGTTTATAGTGTGGTGCCTGAATCTTTCCGTGCTTATTGTGATGATGTACTAGATCGTGATCTGGTTCATTAATTCGTAATTCTATTTTTATCTACCTTCTCGATTATCTGCCATCAGAATTCTTCAAGATAAACAATCCAGAACCGTAACAAATGTCCTAATGATCCCAGAAACGTCGTAATACGCCCATCATAACGTAACATACTACGGACATTAGGAAATCCTATTTATAGTTCTGAGAGATAATTTCGTCCCATAAAACCTAAGATCAATAAACCCATTACAATAATCGAATCCCTTATAAGAAGGCGTTGGGATCAATCGGATAAAATTGTTATTTCCTAATTAGTTTGTTATTTCAACCCTATTTTTCTTCGGAAGTTTTATGCAAGTCACAAGTCTGAACCATTTCAGACCGAATGTTATATTTGAAAATAAATACCAATATTTTATCATTTTTTCCTCTCTGGAAAGTAAAGGTTTTTATTTTCCAATTGCTGGCAACGCTGCCTTTTTGGGCTATTTTTGCATTGAATTGAAGGTATTTTTTAAATTATTTATTAGGCTTTCATATACCTATTAAGGGTGATCTTGGCCATTTCTTAAAGTTAGTTACATGTTTTAAAAATTATTTACTTTTTTAGTTTTTTTTTAATTACATTATCAGTTTTTATAAATTAGCTACATTTTCAGATTTTTTTAAATCAGTTGCATTTTCAGTTTTTTACGTGGAATAGATAAATTATATTAGCAAATATAGACAATGGGCCAAGACATTTATATTCATATACGATTGTACAAGTTATACTAACATACAGAGTTGATATTAATAGTAATCACAAAATTGTAGAGTAGGAAGATGTTGAATGTATTCTTTCAAGGTTCACGTTTATTTAGACAGATGAGGTTTTTCAGACCCCTAAGCTTGTTTTCACGACAGTACAACAAGAGCAGTTAAGTCCTTGTTTTTAAGCTAAAGCGCGTATTCCCACAGAAATCGTTATAACTCCGTTTTGGTTCTAGTGACAACCCAAAAACAAAAAGCTGAATATCAATGATAATATCAAAAAAATAGATAAAAAATACTTTTTTTGTAAAAACAGTTTTCGCCCGCCAAATCGTATAATGCTCCGTTCAAACGCTATTCCTCCTCGGACGTTTATCAAGTTTTATAAGTAATTTCTCCAAAAATGGCCAGGTAAGTGTTTGTTCATTATAGTAATATATATATATGCTACTCATTTGTGATATTTTAAGTATTTTTCTTGTATGATTTAGTGCGTTGGATCTGCACGTCATATTCACCTAGTTCTTTGCCAATCAAAGATGTCGCAGACATTTTGTTGATGCTTTTTCTCACCATCGTCGTTTTTTCATAAATCATCATAAAAAACTAATTTTTGTAACATGTGGCGAATTACTGAATAGTGACAATCCGCTTTGTGTTTACTTGCTCGCGGACGATCATGATTCTTGTCAGCCAAAAAAACAAATAAACCACAATTGATTTTGACATTTTTTTACAGAAGCGCCCATTCCCAGGTTACGAATAATCTAAAAATATTTGAAAATTTCATTATACCACCACAAAAAATGGCACATGTTGCTTGTGTTGAGATGAAGGACGTAGCCAATCGAGGAACTGAACTCGCGACGCTCGTGACTAAGCCACTGACTGCTATTTGGACATCAATGGTTGTTGCTAAAATAATTTTCCAGTAAAGTATACATGTTACAGTTCAAACAAGTTCTTGGATACAACGCGTTTTCTCTAGTTTAAACTAGTTTTCAGTAAATGCCTTTGTTACAACTAAAATTAACTGCGGAATATCAGTGAAAACTAGTTCTAACTAGACAAAACGCGTTTTCTCGAAATGATTCAGTTAAAACTGTTTCAACCGATGTCAAAGTTCATCGTGCTTATGCAGATTGGTCGAGTGACATCAGGTAAGGTTAGGTTAGGTTATTAATTAAGAGTTATTAAATATTTCAATAAACAGTATCTGTATTTTAAATCCCAATTTCTGTTTTAACAAAGGCACTTAGTAAAAAACTAGTTTTAACTAGAAAAAACGCGTTATAACTAAAAACTAGTTTTAACTGTAACACAT
The DNA here is from genome assembly GCA_917563855.2 of Limnephilus lunatus. Taxonomy (NCBI): domain Eukaryota; kingdom Metazoa; phylum Arthropoda; class Insecta; order Trichoptera; family Limnephilidae; genus Limnephilus; species Limnephilus lunatus. The sequence continues at coordinate 74,290,053 of OU830602.1, read as the reverse complement.
AAACTGCCGCTAAATGACATTTTTACATCAATTTGGGATTTTATCTGAAATTCCTTATTTTTTCTTTGTTGTCATTTGTCACAGTGAATTGCACCATAAGATATATCTAACAAATCTTGCAAATAAACGCAGCAATAACTCAACAAGTATAGAAACAAAGCTACAACAAAAAGTAGTAATAATTCTACGTTGTGTTTTCAAGCATCAAATAATTCTTTCCCCTCCCGGTTTTAATGCAGTACCGAAAGGATTTAGTCGCTAGAACGATTCTCATTCGACTCGTTTTTTGTGACGTCTGAGAAAAATGACAGCTCCTTATCAAAATATTTACTCTTTGTAAATGAACATTAATGTTTTTTTCTTTGATCGTCATGACTGTGACGGATAATAATTCTATCAAGCCGATTTTTCTAAAATGATTAGGACGCCGTTCCGACATGACGTCAAACTTTGTTTATGTTTTGTTGTTTTCTATCGTAACACGGTTTTACTTAGGTCAGTTACAAAGCTTTGAGTTGTAAATTTAAAGCACGAGATTTGAAATGAAAATGATCTTTTTTAAAACAACAGTTTTTAAAATGTGATAAACTCTCTGCTTTACATTAGAAATATAACTTATCCAGTAGATTACTAAATTGACTTGTTTTTATCTTGGCAATACTTCTGTCCTTATTTTACTGATATTTCAATGAAATGTATTCGGAAGAAGTAGCATCACCAGAAGCAACAGGGAGACACACCGAACGCAAACCTGATGTTATCACAGTGCAACTGTTATAATTTTTTTACGAAACGGTACGTTTTTAGAAAATGCACAATCTTAAATTTCAGTAGAACGTTGGATAATTACTTCTCTATTTCCTCTTTTCTACAACTTAGTCCCCTCCACCTATTCCTAATTAATATTCTACACACAGATGACAGGCCTTGACGATAAAAGGTTTCTTTCAGTTCATCCTGTTTGTAGACAATTTTGTAAAAAAAAATTTCGTTAAAAATTTAACAATACAATTTTGAATGTACGCAACTTACGCAAATTCCAAAATTCATAATTCTTATATCTACAGTACCTACTTAGATGTAGGTAATGATTTTATACTCCGTTTCTTACAATAAACGTGGTCATCATAGTTGCATTCCAAGCAATTGATCGTGGTTCGATTCTGAGCGTAACGAAATCCTGTTTTAGCTCGACAATTTGGCATTTCATCTGGCAGTGAGTCAAAAACACTGATGTGATGTCTAGGGAGAAAAATATTTTTTAGGGAAAAGGGAAATCAACACAAAATCTAGGGAAATTTTGAACTCCGGCAAAAAAAAATTACATATGACAATATTACTGGTATTGCTAGTCGTATTTTTTTTTTATTTGATTCCTATGAATCTTACTAATATTATAAATGCGAAAGTTTGTGTGGATGGTTGAATGGTCCTTACTCTTTCACGCAATAAATATAGAATGGAATTTAAAAATTCTTTCACTAATCGAAAGCTACATTATTTGCGAGTAACAAAGGCTATATATATATTGGTAATCTCTGGCGTTGTGAATAAGCTGTGGCGTTATGAAATTATGTATCTTACGTTTTCTGTCCCTAACAAAATCGAGTTATTGCAATCGTCAAACAAATTGTTACCTTGGAAACAATGTTTTTTTTTTAAATTTTAGGCTCAAAAAGAGTGCTTTGTTGTGCTTAAAAAGAGTGCTTTTTTGGCGTCGTAGTTAATATCTACCTATCTCTAAAAATGTTTATTGTCCGAACGAAAAGCATAGCGTTGCTATAAAGCATAGCGTTTGACGTGGACTGCCATTTTGTTATTTTTTTACGTTACTCTGGATTCAAATATGAATAAAATACTAGCTTGGCTAAGAGAAACGGTGGTCTGAATACCGAGCCTTTCGACGCGGTGCGCCGCGATGTCTCCAGTTAGTACTTGAACAAACCAATCCGGTAAATTAGTGTTGGCACATTGATATTTAACCTTGCTCTAAGTTTTTGTTTCGTATATTATAATGTATTCGGGCAACGTCGTCTATTTGTTTTGATATTGGATTACATTACTATACTTCAGTTTTGTGTGTATGAGATATGCAAAATTAGGACAACCACCGCTCTTTTTTATATTATGACGTATTGAAGGAATTTAATATAACTGAAGTAGAATCTTTGTTGTACCTTCAGAATACACCTAAATATAAAGTATGCGGCCCTCTACTTGAAAAGTCTGTAAACCCCTGCTTTGCAATCGGTTTCGTGGCCTTCGGACCACATGTTTTAGTTCGGTAGAAGACGGAAATTGCCGAATTACCCCTCCCGTAAACCTCCGCCAGCCTGATACGAACACGAATTTCGAAAATATTTGTAAGGCGCAGCGCCTCTATGTGTATATTTCTTTGCATTTTTCAGAAAGAAACACTAGTATACTTATATTCAAATATTTGACAGAGCAGTTGACCGGAAATCAAGAGGACGCGGGTTCGAGTCCCGTCGGCGGCATGTATCTTTTTTTCGGGAGATTTTTTCAATGTAGATGAGTGTTTCAGGCTAATAATTATTACTTATAATAATTTTTACCCTTTTTTATGCACAAAAATCTTATCTTAAACATTAATTTATCAATTAAAAATAATAATTAGGTATACAAGTACCTACTTACGAATGTTATGATTTCAAAGGGAATTTTGATTTTGATTTATTAAATAAGAAAAAAAAGCCAGATACATACTTTTTTGGATACAAGGTCTGCTACTGCTCATACTAGGTTAATTAAAAACATAAACATATTTTATATATATGTATATTTTTTTTACTATAATATTATTTTGAATTTTGCTCAGGTCTGCGATGATATATAAAAAGATTATTTTATTAAGGAAGTGCAAATTCAAACGATTTTCTTCCTTTTTCAAAATGATTTTGTGCGGTGGACAGAGTTCTAAGCTTTCATAATATATATATAAACAATATTTCTATAGCCATAACAATTTTCACAAAAAAAACAGCCCCCAAAATATTTGATCGAGTTTCGGGTCACGGGACTGAGAGTTTTTCCAATTTGGATTTACATACAGATGTCTTTCGTTGGAATTATTTAGTGGACACTCCGAGTTTACCTAAGCCCACCCCTAAATAAATTTACCAACCAGAAAGAAGCCTTCGGAGACGTTTGCCTAAAAATAAATTTGAGGAAACCTATATAAAAGAAAATACAAAAATAGACACAATATATAAGTAGGTTTAACGCGGTTTCATAAACTTAAGTGAATTTGTAGGTTTTGACTTAAAATCTTAAAGTATTCTCTTATTTTTACATGTTTAAAAAACCCCACACAGAAGGTTCTGAGGAAAATAATTTACCTCTTGAAACATCGTAAGGAAATAGGTTCTGAAAAGGAAAAAGTTATGAGGGGTGAGTTGGAATCTAGGGGGTCTGTGTTTACGGGAGTGACGGTCGTATGAATCCATCCCTCCCGCTGCGGTGCAACACATTGGGTCGAGACAGATCAGTTGGAGAGGTCAAAGGGTCTCACCAAACCGGTCTTTCCCGATCCGGCTCGGCACGCAGCTGCAGGGCAGGCGCATTTGCCGTTAAGACCTGTTTACACCTAACCTGATGAACCCGGGCAACCCTGTTAAGTCACCAAACGTAGCAAATTACCTGAGGTGGCCTATGAGATAGTCAATAAATGGTTCCCGGGGCGGCGGTACCCATACCAGAATTGGCATATAAAGCTGTTTACCATGAAAAAGAACTAAAGTAACACAATTTTTTTAAAGCTAAATATTAAAATAATATCAAACCATCTAACCACAAGAAGTAAAAAATCTAACCACCAGGTCTTTGCAAAGATAGGCAAAGATGTTGCACCCCTTACTTCATTCACATTCATATTCATACAAACTCTTATTTTGAACCGATTTTTGACATGACCCCATAAAGTATGTATTTACTTTATCGTTTCGTATTATCTTCCTCGGATTTTTGGTTCATTAACCACGGTAAATTTTATATGATCCCAAAAATGTGGGTTATAGAAGTTTTTTTTTATCCCCACCAACCTCAATTACAATTTGTACATAGGAGAAAATTGAATACGTTTACCGATTCTGATGACAGGAAAATCGGATGAAAGTCGTTACTCACCTGAAATAAAAGAAAAAAATAAGATTAATGTTGTGGAAAATCAATAAGTAGGTTCCAAATAGTAGAAAAGATAACCATGCGCACTCTGTAACATATCACAGTTAAAGTACCGTAAAGTTAAATATTAAAGTAAGAAAAATAGAAAACAATGTTTGTAACAGTATAGTATAAAAATGAGCATGTGTACAGTCTAGCGGGTCACCTGATCCGCATTCTATCTCGTTTCAGCAGCACTCTATGGATGAGACAGAACGCGTATTACGTAAGACGTGGTCAGTGGTGACATACGATAGATTTTTATCGTTTTTGATTGAAAAAAATATAATCAGACAGCAAAATGACATTAAAGTTTTTACTCCATATATGCTCAGAAATCGATGGTAAAATCTTTCGGGTGAAAGATTTTATCTGAATATTGGTGTAATTTGGTAAGAGAAAGTTGTTTTAGATGCGTAGTATGTATAGTGTTTTAGCGTCACATGACTTGTTTGTTTGAGGCAATGAAAACTCTCTAAAATGCTGAGCTTCTGGCGTTATGAAATTTTATCAATTTACCGGTATTGAATGTGGTCAACGTAACTATTTTACTTCATAAGCTATGTAGCTTTCTACTTTTCATTTAACTGACAATGACGACATATTAATTTATTTTTATTTGATTTTTATTTATTTTATAAATTCAATAATATTATTATTCAATGTATAAAAACAGTTTATTATAAACGAGTTCTGCTTCGTAATTATTAAAACAGCTGTAACAGATAATAATAATTACGAAGCAGAACTCGTTTATAATAGACTGTTTTTATACATTGAATAATAATATTATTGAAATTGTAAAATAAAAATTTAAAAAAAATTTAAATTGAGTTCTACAAAATAAACTTAATAACAATAAATAAAAAAATAAAAAAGACGACTTATTACATAGAAAAAAGATTACGTAAAAAAGATTTTCAAACCAAGGGTAAATTGTGTGGAAAATTTCTTTGTACAAAAAAGCATTCATGACGAATCACAAAATGAAATTAATTAATTAGCCTAAGTAAGCTAGTCTCTTAGAAGCTGGACTTACCTGTACGAAATACACAGGAAGAACAATAATTACTTGCAACAGTGTTGATACTATGAATAGTGTTGATACTATTGTTGACTTGCACAAGGTCCCTATTGCTGGATTTCAAAACCCCTCTTTCCTTGATTCCTTGTCAGTGGCGTTAGAAGACAATAATTCGTTCGTAAAAAGACAACAATTATAATGGCAAGTTTTCTAGTTCCCACATGTTATGGGAAACTCAGAAAACTTGATTTGATGCACACAAGCACACGATGCACAAATAATATGGCTTTTTGTGTAGGTTCATCTTTTGTTACATCTGTATGGCGCTTTAGCAATTTTCCTTTCAAGCGTCAATATTGTTTGTAAGCAGTAATAACATCAAAATACTTCGTTGCAAAACGTTTTACAAAAATGTCGTTTATTTATGTTTTCTCCGAATAAACCTACAGGGTATTTCATGCCACGTGTTAGAGACGCGTATTTGTTCAACTGTACTGAAAGCTAGGGTGGGAGAAATAAAATATAACAGTTTAAGTTCCGAAACGGTTACAACAGTTTCCGGTAAAACCGTTTAACTAGTAAAAAGCTTAAAAGACTTGTAACTACGCCAAAGCGAAATGATTCCAATAGAGCACTAAATTGTACCACGAAAATCGTGAGCGAACGGTTCAAAATCGGATAGAATTATAGAAATACAAATTGATAGGCTTGCCATAATATGAAATCTGAGTATCAATTCGACAATCTGGAGGCAAACCCGTGAATATAAATTTAGGCACCAAGAGGGTTCGAGAATGCTTTAAATAAACTATCTGTCGTACATTGACCACCGAAGGGCGCCCCTTGAAATAACCAGACCCTGCGCAGAAAATTAAAGTTCGTTAAAGTAAGGTAAAGATTTGTAGCGCAGTCCATTGTGGGAATTTTCTGCTTAGGGTCTGAATGTTCGTTTTTAAACGAATTGCTTGGTGTAGCGATGATAAAATTGAATAACCTGATTGAATTATAAAACATTTGTACAAAGTGTTTAAATTTTTTTTTTTTAAATCAACTCGTCAAAGGAGGCCATCAGAAAAAAAATCCTCAGGGCCAAAATCATCTTTGGGGATGGTATGTGGAGGGTTTTTTTAGGGAAAGTAAGAAGAGAAAGTTTGAGGAAGGACTCCATCGGAACATCATCGCCTTGGATTCGTAAGTCCGTCGATTCTGGACACACTGACCCCCAAATTCCTGTCCACCTCTCATACCTGTTTCCTTCTAAGACCTTCCTTTCCTGTGTGGAGCTATTGTTAAAAAAAATCAGAGTGTGTAATTCACACGCGGTAGAAGTGAAACTACAAGAAAGTCGCTAGATGTCGCATTATTATCTTTTGCTTGTTTTTTAAAGTGGTTTGAAGATTGGATATTGATTTCAAAAATTTTTTTTTTTTTTTGTAGGATTCGAACCCCCGTTCACTTGATGTCGGTCTCTCTGGCCGCTGAAACTTGTCAGGCACCTTGCCAACTACGATATGGAAGGCACGCGCCTAGGTGTGAATTTTGCGGCATTATATTAGAACCGAGTGACGCATTTCTGTTTCACCCGAATTTCAAGTCTCTAACGGCGCTAATGACTTCAAAAACACTACAAATTGACAGGTTTCCAACAATTTATTTAAAAAATTTTAACTTATTTTAAAAACAATTTCGAGTAACCGTTTATTTTGAGAAACCGAAACGGTTTACGTTATTTTGAAATATAACCCTAACTACAAAATAACAATGCAAAACGCTTTTGGAGTGACTTCATTGTTGCTTTCTAGATTTTCAGTTCCCTGGACTGGATACAGAATAATTAACTGCACATTTTACGAGAGCGCTTTGAATGCTTTGTTGCGTACTGCCGTCATACGGTATCCGAAATAGATTATTGTGCCATCAATTTCAAAGTAAAGAAACGATTATTTGGCTATTTTGAAATTGCATGTTTTCACTGGTTTTCTTGTTGTTACCCGTGATAGATCACGGGATGCAATTTGACTTGCCAGAAATAAAAACTGAAACATTTTATTAGCAAATTTAAAATATAAAGTAAAAATAACAGTCGTGTAAAACAATTAAACATGAGGAACTTTATCGCTTGTCTGGTTTTCAAGATTATTTTTAACCCCTGACGCGACGCAAGGAACGGTGTTATAAGTTTGACTTTTTGTGTGTCTGTCTGTGGCATCGAAGTTCCTAAACGAATGGACCGATTATCATTAACGCACACAATATTATTATGAACACCTGTTCAGGCGTTTTTGAGTCGGGGGTTCCTTAAAAATTTGAAAATTTTACTTATTAATGTTTTCAATTTTGGAAATATCGAAATCGTGACAAGGAAAGTCACTATATTTGTTAATCCCAGAAATAATACCTAAGAGTATTTTTATAAACAGTAATTAATTGACCTTCAAAAAATTACAAAACGTGTCCAAAAAATATGTTTCTAATTTTTTTAAACGTGAATACCGCACAAGGGTGCTAATTGTTCTAAACCGCCTGGAACTAGTAAGTTTATGGCATTCCCAATTGGGATACGTTGTGAGCTGAAGCTGAGCTTGTGGGGAGGGGGAGGAGATAGGAAACAGAAAGAAAGGGAAGCACCTGGCTATTCAGATCTAGTTGCCAAACATGGCTAAAGCCATTTCAAGCAATTTTTCAATTCTGAATAGCCTTACACCAGGGCGATACTGAGAGCATCATCCACTCTGGAATATGCCGCAAATATCCCTTATATTATTATAAATTGTGGAATCACACAATTCCCACAACCCACACACCAACTATATAGGTACCTACCCCCTTTTAATTAACACCTTTACCCTACATTTTCATTAGATAACATTATACTGTAGTCTTCGTAGGCGACGCCAAGTACCTACTCATAATACTATTATAGAGTACCTTATTCTAGAAAATTATTAGTAAGGAATTTACGTGGAATAAATTCACATTTGAAATGTTTATCCAAGTCCCAAACAAATATTTTCGAATTTTGACGTATTTTTTTAGAAATTTCCTGACATTTAATCGTTACTTGTCAGAAAGTGTAGAAATTCGTAGATTTACCGAAGTGAAAGACGTTCTGAAAACAAAAAACATGTTTTCAGGAGTATGCGTCATGGTGCTGAAAACGATAAAACTATTTTTTCCTAGATGGGGGATAGAAAATTTTTCCAAAAAAAGGGGTGTTTATGTATTTTGCGACCTGCTTTCAGATCCAACAACCCCTATTGGGGATCTGCATGTAAAAACACCATCGCAACCCCTTGGAGGGGTGATTTATGATGTTTGGGTATTTTACTTCCATCTTTTCACCCTATCTTTCTCGTAGCAGAAAGGCTTGGACCACCTAGGTTTTTCTATTCAAAACACGTTAAATCTTTTATTTATACGCTTTTTTGGGTTGTTTATTTATTTATGTAAGATACCTATATAAATATTTAACTTCACATTACATTCGAACAGCTTTTTAAATACTTTAAATTGGGCTAAATTTGCGGCAGAAAATATTTTGATATCGATTAAATAGTCAAATGTTTTTAATTTTAGTAATTTCATTTTATTCCTTCCGGTTTGTTTGTTTCCGGATCCAATTCACGAATGAATTAATTCTGAATATTTGTTTCACCTCTGAAGTGATTCTGTTTATAGGTTCGTTTACATTATATTATTAATTCTGTTGCCTTTTCATAATTAGGCGGCATTTCTTGTATGCCATGAAGTCGGCTACACGCAAACTTATGTAGCTCTTCGTAGTATCAGGTATACAAACATAACAGTGACAGAATGGCCGCAGATTGACGCTTATATTAGTAACCGTTCGTATTAGACCCAAAAGTTCTACAGTTGTCACTTGACAGACAACTTATAACTACAGTAATGTGTTGTAGTTGTTAATCGTTAATAAATAAATTGAATAACCCCTTTCTTAACTATGTTAACTACAAATCCTGTCTTCTGTAAAAAGTTGTGTTTTTGACGTGGAAGAGTAATTCGCTTTGCGAAGCCTTTGACCCCTGCAAGTCTGGAAGATTAATATATGACGCCAATAAATTGGGGTCATAAATCCCGACACTTCCGATATGGGGGTAAGCAAACTGATTTAGTGAAATCATTATGATTTATATTGTCTCTTGTACTGGAATTAATTCAAACGGCTTGAGGGAATTACGGATAAATACGTATGCCCGCCCGATGTATGTATTTGGTAGCACCGCTTTCAACCTCTTGTATCTGTAATATACACGTGGAAAGGTTTATTTTGTAAGCTTTACCTTACATATTATTACAGTATAAAGTTCAAAAATTAAACAGAATTAAGGGTAAAATGCTTTGAGATGAGTTGATAATTCAATTGAACGAGAAGTAAGGAATAATGTTGCTTTAAAATTTCTACAGTTGTACAAATTACTTCTTCTCAAAAATAAACACACGTTTCTACGATGAGCACATTTCTTCAAGACGATTAAATAAATCAGAGGGTTACTAGATTATAAAAACAGAGCAATGAGAATGATAATTAAGCGAAATAGATTTTCTAAAGTAACTAAATGTTAAAGGAACTAAGTTGGCTAACAGTGGAACACACACCTTTGACGCGATGTCATTTATACTTGAAATAATGGACAAACTTTTTGCCAAAATACTTTTCTAACAAAATTATACACAAGAAGGACATTCACAGGCAAAATTTATGTATTATTAGTATGCCTTATATCGCCACGAATATAGGTAATATGCATAAAAATCATCTGGCAAACGGAGTCTGGTCACGATTTTAAGCGCAAAAGTAAAAATAAAGGAAAAATGTTGATCAATGGAAATAATCACAGATAATTTAAGCCAAAATTGTATATTTAAAAAAAGTTGTTTCTCATATACATTCAAGCGTTTCTAATAAAAACACATTTTTATAGCAGTTCACGCTTATATTTATTACCAAGAAACATTTAAAAAAAAATTCAATGGAAACGGTAGGAAAAGCTTCAATTTATCCAAAGCAAATTTTTTTTGTGTTTAGATATAATTATTACAGATATGGGGGCTCCATCGAAATCAGAGTAAAGTTAGCGGCAGATACTTTAATAGTACTCAACTGCTAACCCTGTACAAATCACAAGTGTGTCCCAAGTTTGAATTTGGCAGCCACCTCTGGTATGGAGCTCCAAAATACCTGAAAAATACCTTCGACTCTGTGCAGAAATGGGCGGTCCATTTGATAGATTCTCCTATCTTAACATACTGATTGCAATATTTAAAGCACAGACGTCGGGTAGAAATGCTATTATTTTATTCTACTGGTATTACAATGGAAAATGCTCCGAGGAACTAGCGTCATTGATCCCTTCAGGACCGGTGCATACTCGGGAAATACGCCAAACGTGCCCAACATTTGTACACGGTTGACATTTGTCACATGAGAACGGGTCGCTTCTTGGACTCGTTCTTGTGTTCAACAGCTCGGCTGTGGAATGATTTGCCAGCCTCTGTGTTTCCTTCTTCCTACAACATGGGTCTCTTCAAGACCAATGTTCATTCCTTCCTCTCCTCAAAAAGACCCTGCACACAGCATCTCAGATGACATAGGCCCTGAGAGAAATTATTTTTCTCAGGGCGTCCTGCGTGAAGTTAATGTAAAAAAAACCGATTCGTATTAAAGATTAATCGGAAATCACCAAGTAACTAAGTTTTGGCACACACTGGCCTCATTCACATTCATACATACTCTTATATTATTCTGACTCTTGACATGGCCCGACTCAAGTATCTGATTCACTTGATCGTTCCTCGGGCACCCCAGACTTCTTCTACCATTCACGTTTTCGTCATATATTCTCTTTATACTCCTTTCCTCGTTCATTCCTCTCTACATGCCCAAACCATCTGAGGGTACCTTTCTCAATCTTACCAATTACGCTTGCATCAGCCTTGCATTCTTTGTGGATCTCAACATTTCTCATACGATCACAGATTAGATTTTACTAGACGTACGCCTCAAGGATCTCCTTCCTACAGCATTCAGGCTACTTTCATCCTTCCTCTGCTAGTTCTATGCCTCACTGCCATACATCAGGGCAGGTACCAGCACTCCATCGTGGTCTGCATTTGCAGAGGCGAGATCAGTTTTACTATTTTATTTAAATACCGAGTTCTTCGACAGTCCGAGAGATTTTATCGGGGTTGATTACAAAAAATATATATATTCGGTAGACCATTCACTGAAAAGTTATTATTTACAATATTTCACCATTCATTTTTTTTGAATTTTCGTTGTATTTCCCCAGCTAACCAAGAAATGGTTTATTTGCAAAATGTATTCATAATAAATATTTATGTATTTATGAAATGACTTGTAAGTTTTTGGAGAAGATTGTAATACATGCCCAATTTTAATGAAATTGGATTTATACCGAATCTTAATTGGAATTTCGTTGATGAAAAGCAATTTATATTCAAGTTAAACAAATAGCCATTTGTTTCTTATTGAATTTCTGGAATAAATCCTGAAAAACATTAATTTTCATGAGCGCTCTTAAATAATACAACGTAGATTCGGTTCCTTGACAGTTGATCCCTCGACAGTTGCCCCGCCCCCCCCGGCATACTTATAAACATTTTGCAGTCGGTTTATGGAAAATACGGTTTATCTACTTGCACAAATATAACTAGGGGTCTCTGAAGGGGTGTGCAGGGAGGTGTACCACTGAATAACAAGAGTATAAATATATTTTAGGGTTTTAGATAAGCCGCTATAGCTCAGTGGTAGAGCTCCTGACCGGCAATCAGAGGGACACGGGTCAGAGGGACAGAGAGTCCCGTTGGCGGCCAGTATCTTTTCTCGGAAGATTTTTTCAATATCGATGAGTGTTTCAGGCTGATAATTATTGCTTATAATAATTCTTACCCTTTGTGCTATGCATAAAACTCTTGTCTTAAACGTTAGTTTATAAATTAAAAATAATAATTAAATATATTTTCATTCAAATGCATCAAGAATAAAACTACTTGTCTGCATACTGTGTATACCAGCGGATAAGTACAAAGAAATTACACTGTAATAAATTAATTTGATATTCATACCTACTTACTATTGAAGGTATTTTTGAAGTCGATTTCATAATAATAATTATAATTTAGGTGGACAAACTGTCGATCGATCGACGTGATTTTTTGCGGTGACCGGATAACTCAAAATGAAATCAACTCAACACCTCACTTAAAAAATCCTTAAAAGTGATGAAAAAAATATTTTTTAAATTGGTTAAATAGGTTACATTAGGTTAGGTCATGGGATATTTTTTCATAGCTTTTAATGTCTTTTCAAAGAGGTGTTGAGTTGTCTTGATTCAGAGTTGGAATGGAACCGTCTCAGAACGATTACTTTTCATAGAAATATTATTATCAGACTTGTACCACTAGAAAAAAGGGAATTATTATTTTTTTTTTTTTTCATATGAAGCAGTTACTTTGTGATGTGACATTATAATTTAAAATAAAACAATAACTTTGTAAACACCACTTTGATTTTTTATACTTTATGCCGACCGGGTTTCGCTACAACCGTAGCTTCTTCAGGGCAGTACAATCTCTACTAAAATTAATTTACATGTGTGTTATATCTAATACATGATTTAACCAAATGGGCTGGACTCCTCAAGTAACGGAGGAAGTAGGTATAGGTGTAGATGGAGAATTGGGAAGGGAACGGGCGTGTTCTTTGTCAATAGGGAACAATCTTAGTATGGGACTTTTATTTAAATTTAATTTAATAACCAACTAAATTTAAATAATACATTCCACACAATTACACATCGTCGGATCTACCGGATCTGCCCTGATGATGGACACTGCAACGCTGTCCGAAACGTCGGCTATAGGAGGAGGTAGCGCAACACGGCATATCACCCCAAAAACTAACAACGAAAATGCTTTTGGCCGTGAAAATCTAAAAACTTTATTCCGAAATTGATGAAATTTTGCGCACTTGAGGTTCGGGTTCATCGGGTACCTTTTTCCTTCCCAGATCTTTCTGTTCATCCTTACCTTAAAAAGATCCTTCACACCGCATCCCCAAATATGACATAGGCCCTGTGGGAAATTATTTTCTTCATTGGCCTCCTGTGCGAGGTTATTGTAAAACAAAACAATAGGAAGGTTACTTCTACATGAAATTTCGAAAAAAAAAACTCTGCGAAAAACCCGGGCAAAGCCGGTGACTTCACTTGGTAATATTACACTGACGAAGGAATTGAGGTTTCGGTTACCACCCAATCTGTTTCCAGGAATTGTATAACCTTGGTAAGTAGGCTACGTTAAATCAATTTGTGATATGAATATATTATATTTGAAGGCTTCTCGCATAACATATGAATTCATTGATTATATTTATTATTATTATGAACGTGGTACTTTGGGTGTGCTAAAAGTTGTTTGATTGAGGTAAATTCCGGTTATACTTAATACTTTTTTTACATGAGTACCTACTCCACTCTTTTTTATGTGAGGGCCTAAAATATCACTAAACAATTGTGGTATTATTTTTTACAATAGCTCCCCACAGGAGGCCCTGAAGAAAATGATTCCCCTCAAGGCCTATGTTATCTTTGGGGAAGCTGTGTGGAGGTTATTTTTAGTAAAGGAAGGAGAGGATATTCTGGAAAGGAAAAAGTTATGAGACATGGTTTCGGAACACCACCTTGCACCGCAATGGGAGGGATGGAATCATCGTCCGTCACTCCTGGACACACTGACCCCCAGTTTCCTACTCACCCCGCATACCTTATTCCTTTCCAGAACATCCTTTCCTGCCTTCTTTCCGAAAAATACCCCCCACACATAATCCCCAAATATGATGCAGGCTTTGAGGGGTATTATTTTATTTTATTCCGGGCCTTCTGTGTAGAGCTATCGTGAAAAAATGTATCAGGCCAGCATAACGTGAAGAGAAGTTAGGTCTAACCACGCTGCCCTCCGAAGCATGCGTTGTGTAAGTTCGCGGGGGTCTCACATACCCTACCAGGCACACGAAATAGTTACTATGTGTTTTTTAAAGATTTTCACTATAAACAATGCCTTTGAGAATAACTTCACAGGATGTTGAAGCACTGTTAATTGAAGACAACCATTATTGCGTATAAAATAATCATCTTTGATACATTTTCTTTCTTAAACCAATTTTTTTACATGTTAAAATTATTATTTTAACCACCTCCCTGACATAAGGCCCAGGCGTACAATATGTCCTTACACAAACATTGCAAGACAAAGTATGTGCATCACTCTTATATTCTATAATTTTGTTTATGATTTTATTATAATAGGATTCTGGTGGTCTGTTAGAACGAGGATGAGTGATACAGCGCTACCACGTAAATAAGTTGAGGTATAGATGTCCCTCCGAAGAGGTGACTTTTTAGCCTTCCAGTTTCAATTCTGAATGGTCTTTTATCATAGACAATTCAGAATATATATGACTGTGGGTTAATCATACAAAATTATGCGTTTTTGGTTTTGAAAATTCGATCGCTTAGAAATATTATGGATGCTTCCATTAAATACTGCAAGTAGAATACATCTTGACCTTGGAAATAATCGAGTATAAGTCTCGAAAAAAATAAAGTATCAGGCCTCTCATACATTATTCAAAGTGCAAGATCTCCTACTAATGAATGAAATTTCGGATATAATGTAGCAAATTAAGTTCTTGAAAATAATCTAAAAATATATTAATATTTTTGACTGAATTTCACAAAATAAAACGAAACAATGGAATTTTGCGCTGTTTTTCGGGATCAATCAAAATGGGCGGCGGTCAACGAATTTGCAATTGAGAATTAAACCTTACGCCGTCCGCATAAAGACTACATGTACATTTTGTATTAGTTAACGCCCCGCCGCGCCGCGTTGGCTAATGGACGTCCATGGACTGTATGTCGCTCGGTTCGGTGCAATCGATTTTTAATTTTCTTGTCTAAAAAAGGAGTTAATGTTTTTTATAGTCCTTTACGAAATCAACACCTGAACAACTTTCAAATACCTTCTCCAACCTTTCCAAAAAAGTCTTCTTAAGTATGTTTAAACCCCTCCCAAAAAGATTCGGGATTCCGATTTAGAATTTTTCAAGGGCTAGGGGATCACCTTAAGTCTAAATACTAGGTTCTTTGTTCAACAATTACGACACAACACGTTTCAAATAAAATTGTTGATAAGGCAATACTTTAAACAATGTTTTCTCGATTTTTTCCACAAAAAACTTCCTTCTCAAGGAGCCTTGATATTATATTATCTTGTGTGAACACTATGGCAACATAAAATTTTGTGGGATAGATCGAGCCAGAAATGGCTATTTACGGTTTGGTTAGAAACCAAAAACAGACGTACAAGGCGTTTTCACATATTTTTAGGACGTAAATAAGGTCTTTAAGAATGAAATAAACGTTATTTTGTCTATCTTAATGAGAATTTATTTCGGTGTTTTAGTGTTTGTCCTTAGAAATATGCCACACTTGAGAATTATTAAGTTTTTGTAGGCTTAGGGCGAGTATGTGACGAGTTCGCTGTAAGTATGTGATGTGAGAGATTGCTGTAAGGTGTAAGTAAGTATTATATTTATACTACGAACTTCGTACCACCTCAGAATCAATAACTGTTGTGTTAACTTATTAGATGAATTAAATTCAGTTATTTTTTGAAGTTAAAATGAAGCAATTACTGATGCGCAACTGTCTGTGTTTTGTTTTGGTCACTATCAGAGATGACTGGTGAACGAATTTATATTTTTTGTGATTTTCTTACTTTCCGCTTATTTACGGGAATTGCGAAGTCTTTATTCGTAGAGAGAGATTTATTATAATTATTTTATTTTTCCTTTGGAGGGGTGCAGAGATATACGTTCACCGTTTGTCTCATTTTCGACTGTTGACATTTAGTGTGTAAGACAGAGGGGCAGCATTATATGTTTAAGAACAAAAGCAAAACGATCATTGACATTTGACATTGTCATCACATTGACATTTGACGTTTTTAAATTTTTGGAATTCACTCACTTTTCAATATTATATTGTTGCAGCTCTTTCAAAGGATGAGAATTAGTTCCATACAAAATATATGAGGAAAAGACTTTTCTTCGTAATTTTTTTTTCGTGAATTTTTCCGATGTTTTAATAGCTATTCTGCTACTCGGGGCAGAGACAAATCCAACAAATCAAAGATCATAAAAATCGGTCCAGCCGTTATTGAGTTATAAATGGTGAAACTAACCCGACTGTCATATATATTCTCTCTCTCTCTGGTTTCAATCCTGGGATTGGTTTGCAGCAATTATGTTTTGCTGGTTCTTGGGATGCCACTTGGACCTTTAATGTGGTAGTTTCCCGTTTCTTTCCACATCCTATGCCGTTGACCTCGAAGGTTCTTCCGCCTTTGGAGATTATTTACTTCTCCAGGACAAGAGGGTGCCCTAGACAACAGACGCCTGGTAGGTGAAAGTTGGTGGTTAGCTTATTCCGGCCAACGCTCGGTCCCTGTCTATATTTGCCGACACGAGGTCGTTGCTCACTCCCCACCACGAGAAGGAAATAGATCAGGATTTTCCTTTCCTCAAACCTGAGACCAGAAGGCATTTCTCAGAGTTCTCCGGTACTTTCGGGGAGTATATATATTATAGGCTTCATAGGAGTCATATATATTATAGGAGTCATATATATTATAGGAGTCATATATATTATATATAGTCATATATATTATAGGAGTCATATATATTATAGGCTTCTTATTAAACCCACGTTGTTGATCACAGTTAGGTGTTTGGTCCATTCTTCAAATCAAAATAGCCAAATCCAAAACAATCCAAAAAGTATGAAGGAAATTATTTAATCTCTATTAAACTTTCCATGTAATTTGTTTTTTAAATTGGTGATTGATTCCAAGTACAGAATAAGTTGATATTTTTTTAGAATCCGCATGACGCAATTTGACGTACAATGTGCCAGTTTTTTGTAGCAATTTTTTTCATATCAATGTATTTTTTTATGCTGATAAAAATCGGGTTAAATGTGAAGTGTTAAGTAGGGGCTAGGGGACCAGGTTTATATGACGTCATGTAGTTTTAAACATGGACGATTAGAGTGCAGACCTCGGCACAAGACCGCCAAATTACGAAGTACTCTGTTTATTTAATAATAATAATAATAATTGGACAATTTGTAGAGCGCCGTTTTTGTGAAAAATCACCTCAATTTAATACGCATGCAGTAAAAAAACAGGCCTTTACTCTTGTTGGCCTTTATTGTAAATCTCTCGACGATAGCGTCACCTTAGAACTAACGCCAGGGTCAAGCCCGAGCATTTAGATCAGATGGTGGTTTATTAAATTTTGTATTATATTATTTTGATTTTTAAAAATCGATCAATTACAGTTTTACAAATAAGAGTAAAAAACATAGAAGGGCGCCACTGCTGTTAAAATGGCAACACTAAAACTCATGGTGAAAATGGAAAGCTGTGTAACGAAAATTTTTACAAAAAAAATTAAAAAATCATAAAAATGAAAAAAAATTTCATTGCAATAGAGATTTCCTACTTATAGGTATATTATTATTATTATACATTTGCAATTTTGTGTTAACATAAAGAAGAATAACGATATTGTTTTAAAATATAAAGCGCAGTTTTGAAATTGCTTGCATTTATTTAATACTAGTTTTTGTAACTAGCGTTGCTCGGGCTTTAGATCATGTCTCTAATTTTAGATTTGAATATATTTAACTCATTCAAATCTAAAAGTAGTGTAACAAAACTCACCATTATTGATGCTTCCTTTCTACCTACTGTTAAATTCAAATCTATGTTAAAATAAATGAAAACAAATCACTTTGAAAAACACAATTTAATCTAATTTATATCATAAAGTCGGTACCTTAAAAACAGTGCTTCTTCGATTTTTTTTTTTTTCTTTATGACAAGTGTTCTTGTTAATTGTTCTGTATTTTTAATCACATTGCGCTTTAAAAGAATATTTGACAGTTAAATTGGTGTTGCCAGCCTATATATTTTGTAGTTCCATTTTTAATATTTTCTACTCTTAATTGACAGACTATAATACTGTCAATAGATGTCTCTGTGGTTCCATTAATTTATAAATATTTTAATAGGTAGATTCCTGTTATATCACGGTAACCATTTTTTTTATTTATCAATAGATCAATATTATAGATTCCTGTTTTATCATCTCAACAATTTTTCTTTTGTTTTACGATACTGAATTTTCCCTCTTCAAATTATCGAAATCATCGAACAGAAGCTTTTGCTCGAAAAGTTCTTCCGTTTTATTATTATCAAATGAAAGGATTGGCAAATAAATGTGATTAACATAACAAATATTGACCTTTATTTAATACTAGCTATTACCCGCGGCTTCGCTCGCATGGTATTAGTGGGAAATTACTGGCATAATTGTTATTATTCTTGCTTTTTTGTCTAATAAAAAATAATTATTGTTTAATAGAAAATTTCAAAATTTGAGAATGACATTTCGCAAATAAAAATTCTATTTTAGAAAATATTTAAATTATAGAAATTTATTTTAAGTACCTACTCCCCTAATTTATTCTGATGATTTCGCCTCAAGTAGGAATTAGTATTTTATTCATATTTGAATCCAGAGTAACCTAAAAAAATAACAAAATTACAGCCCACGTCAAATAATTACATAGGAACGCTATGCTTTTCGTCCGGACAATAAACATTTTTAGAGATAGGTAGATATTAACTATGACGCCAACAAAGCACTATTTTTAGGGTGAATTTCCTAATTAAAAAAAAAAAAAAAATTTCCAAGGTAACAATTTGTTTGACGTTTGCAATAACTCGATTTTGTTAGGGACAGAAAACTTATGAAAAATAATTGCATAACGCTACAGCTTATTCATAACGCCAGAGCTTAGCAATATATATAGCCTATGTTACTCGCAAAGAATGTAGCTTTCGATTAGTGAAAGAATTTTTAAATTCTATTCGGTGTTTATTGCGTGAAAGAATAACACTCATCCATACAAACTTTCGCCTTTATAATATCTATAAGATATTCAGAATCGACATGACTGTTCTGATATGAATATATCAATATGTTGGACTGGATTACCTCATTACGTCAATCAATCAGAGAAAACCCTTCTCACAGGAAACGTAAAAAAAAGTATCGATACTTAGTCATATTATATAGTTTAGACGTACTTTACAGAATTAATAGGAAAACCCTCATCATAATTTCACATACAAATTTTCTGTTAATTAATGGTTCATTACCCTTTAGATGTGTTATAATTAAGTAGGCTTGGTGTAAGCGACTAAATATTATTTAATTTTCCGAAAAAACATCTTATTATTTTTTCGCATAGATACTCTATAAAAGGTTTTTATTGTAAACTGAGATAAGCAATCTAAAAGGCCCTTCGAACCCATTTGGGAGGTGGACATGAGTACCGCCGCCCCATTTATTGGATAACCAACACCTCTGCCATAGGTCATCCCAAGTAGTTCGCTACGTTTGGTGACCTAGCAGGGGTGCCTGGGTTCATGCGGTGAGGTTTGTCCAGGTCTTGGCGACAGATGCATCTACCCACCTGCTGCCAGACGGACCGGACTGGTTGAGGAAGGCCTTTTGACCCATCGCCTTGCACCACAGTTGGAGGGACGGATTCATTCGGCCGTCACTCCTGGACACACTGACCTCCAGATTTCTACCCACCCCTCATACCTTTTTCATTCCCACAACTTGGTAACCTTCCCTTCCTTAAAAAGACCATCCACACAGCATCCCGTAAGTTGACAGAGACCACGTGGAAAATTGTTTTCCTCAGGGCCTCCTGTGTGGAGCTAATATAAAAAAAAAAAACAAATAAATAAAATAACACATATTTTGTAAAACTAAGAACTAATAATCAACATACGAGTATTATTTGATAATTATTAATTATTTATGATTATGAGAAATATGAATAGAGTTTAATTTTAAGCCTATTCCGAAAATGATTTTTAATATGTTAACTAGCTGGGGTACCCGGCTTCGCTCAGGAAGTTTATATGAGATTGAACTGACGTTCGAACCCAAGCCGAATCTTGCTGTATATACTCGTACCTCTACCAATGGGTAGCCCCACCCAAACAAAATAGGCTTCGAATGGTCCACAATGTTCCAGAACATTCCAAAACATTTGAGAGTGTTCTTGAATTTTCCACAATGATCTGGGATGTTCCCTAACGTTCCAGACTATTCCCGTAGATTCCAAAATTTTCCAGGATGTTCTTTAATGTTGCGGAATGCTCTCAAACACTCTCGAATGTTCTGGACTATTCTAGAAATTTCTAGAGGGCGAAACTTCTATCCCTTATATCATAAAAAAAAGCCTTTCAGGTAAAAACAGTAACCTTCTTCATAGATGGGGGATAGAGATCTACCACACCATATAACTCCCCCGATCTTACTGGGACTCGTTTCTGAGTTTTAGCGGGACGCAATACACTTTCTTTTATAATATGTATTGAATTCTCCCTCTTCCATTTTACTTTTAAATACTCTGTAACTCTGAAATGTATTTAATATGTTTAAAACACCCCTGATGAAGGGATAGGCTGAACCGAAACCGGTTGTTTAAAGATATACAATAAAGTGGTATTCAGTCAAAGTTAGTATTTTGTTTTTTTTATTATTTATACAAAACACATCTCATAAAAACAATTTCATTATGCAAGCACACCTTGAAGTAAGTCCGTAAATTTATTGCCCTCAATATTTTAAGTTAAACAACTTAATTTACAAAGCCGAGCCTTAAAATCGGAACGATCCAAGCTTAAAGTCGTTATAACAGTTTCTAAAGCAAGGCTCAGCTGCGCTAAACTTTGACTCGAAATATATTACATCACACGTATGCCTCCCTTGTTCAGTTGCCTATTCAAAGTTAACATTATTATTTATCAAATTAGTCGGATTGGGAGGCGTATATTACTTGGCACGTGAATTCTAATGGAGGCAAGGACAAGTAATTTATTCGTGGAATTTTAGAGGTACATTGCCTGGGAATCGTGGATTATTTATTGTGATGGAATTGAGGATAATTTGGGAGGCGGATATGTGTATCGCCTCCCCAGTAACCATTTATTGAATAACCAGCATAGGTCAACTCAAGTGGTAAGCTATGTTTGGTGTCTTATCTGGGGTGCCCGGATCTTGGTGGCAAATGCGTTTGCTCACCTACTGTACGCCAGACTGGATCGGGAGAGACTGGTTGAGGGAGACCTAACCTAGATCCCTCCAGTCAGTCTATTTCGACCCATCGCCTTGCACCGCTTCAGGGAGGATGGATACATAAGTCCGTTTCTCTAGGAAACATTGACCCCCAGATTCATAACCACCCCTCATATCATTTTCCTTCCCAGGACTTCCTCTAATTCCTTTTCTAAGTAGACCCTTCACACAGCTTCTTCTCAAGTGACATAGGCTCTGAAAGGGAATTATTTTCCTCAGGGCCTCCTGCCTGGAGCTAATGGAAAAAATGTAAGGTGGTGTTCCTTTGTTTAGCTTGTTTTAGTTTTGCTTTAAACTAGCGAGTTTCCGGCTTGGGTTACAGTAATTGCAACTTAAATAAATAAATTGTTTCTACCTTCCGCCTCCCCATCCCCTCTTTTAACTTCCCACCTTCCCCTCTCCCCACTTCCGCTTTCACCCGTCAACGACCCCCCTTCCCTCCCCTAATTTCATAACACCACTATATGTAAAAACCTTCGTGGGCATGTGCTCGCTATTATATATAGAAACCATTGTGGGCACGTGCACATCCAATCACCAAAACTTCATCACATTCGGATGCATGGTTTAGGAACGCATAAGGGAAAAACAAAGAAACATTCATTTTTGTATGTAAAGATAATCAATATAATCATTATCTACGGGAAAATTGAAGAGACTCAATTATTGGTAATTGGATCAATATATGAACTGTGGGGAATATGTAGATAACACTTGAATATGTCATGTTCTAACTCGGTCGGGAGAGTATTTGAGTGTGGAAGTTGTTAGGATGGATTATTTGTTCTTTCTTTATCAGTGAACATCAAATCTATTTTTGATACTTATAAACCTACCAGTAGATATGAGTGTTTCGGATAGCGGAATTAATGTAAATGTTTACACTTACAACACAAAGATATTTAAAAAAAAACAATATACGCATTTAATTACGTGGTTCTCCAGGATTTCACAATTCAACAAAAAAATTGGCACTTCTATTTCCATTGCAGGTACCGTAGTTCAGTGCGGTGTTAACATTACAATCCTTTGCACCAGTGCAGCCTGAAACTATGGTGGAAAAGCCTCTCGACATGGTAATCCGGAAGCGGGTGTTGACTGCAGCCTTTGCTGCGTTAACTAGTTCCGCTTCCGGACAATAGGTTAGCTTTGAATGGAGTTTTTGCTTTATCACTTCTAAAAAAAATTCTCACAAAGTTTTCAAACCTTAGAAAAATTGAAAACTGAAGAGTCTACGAAAACAATCTTTGCGTGAAACCATCAGGCGTAAAAAATTTTTTTGCAAGCATTCGTTTATAAAATAAAAATAATGTACATTAGGCGTGATTTGTGCAC
This sequence comes from Limnephilus lunatus, assembly GCA_917563855.2. Lineage (NCBI taxonomy): Eukaryota > Metazoa > Arthropoda > Insecta > Trichoptera > Limnephilidae > Limnephilus > Limnephilus lunatus. The sequence goes on along the minus strand of OU830602.1, from coordinate 74,267,182 downwards.
AAAGACAATTTCTCTTAGTTTGGGTGTAACATCTTTTTTAGAATTTCAGAAATCTTTCTTTAACCAATAATAATCAATTTTATTAGTTATCTGAGGCTTATCAGTTGAAAGCTATTATGCAATTTGAGATTGGTTTAATTTAAAATGGACACATACCACACTTCTAGGGATTATCATTTCTGTGCTTGTACTGAAAACTTCTACGTAAATATTTGATCTCAAATTTGAAACTCACAAAAAAAAATCGTAATTAAAATGTACCTAATTTGTTATTAACGCGAAAGTTTCTATATAAACTGGTAAACTCTGGCGTTATGAAATTTGTGTAACATTTTTACAATAGGTGACTCGCGAGCTGTATGTGTGTATTTTTTATTATTTATCTATAACAAAATATATTTACATTGGTTTTTTTATGCCTGTCTCACTAGGATATACCTGTGTCGAGCAGGCGTACAGGTATATAAGTGAAAATTGTAGTTACTAGAATATTTAAGGTAAAATACATATCACTTTGAATAGAATTAAAACAGAAAGGTGATTGGAAAGGAGATAAATCTTTTAAAGAGAGTTATTTTATAAATTTTGGAGATGACGTAAAGAAGTAAATTCTGCCCAATCTATTTATGGAGTTAAATTTGACAGGATTCTATTATTTTAAATTATTTTATATTGATTAGGTTGTATGTGAATAGTTATTTCTGTCTATGTGTGATTTATTTTACAGATGTTTATAATAGTGTGGCGTCCAATACTTATAATCCATTTTTTATATTTTGTTTGAATTTTGTAAAGGAGTCAGTTTGTCTGATCGCAGCTGGTAGTATATTGTAGTTTGCATATATATCTGCATATTACATATAGTTTAGCGGAGGAGTTCTCGGGAGGGGGGGAGGTAGGGAAGGTGAAAGGGTAACGAGGGAGGGGAAGGGAACGCGGGAGAGGAACCGAACAGGAACGGGAAGGGGGTGGGGGCAATGGAGGGGCAGGGGTAGGGATTGCAAAGGAGACATAGTAACAGTATGGGATACTAGTGGGTAAATTTAAAATCCACACTTCTCACACAGATGTATGTGGCCTTCTCACGCATTGGAAAACCTTCTGACTTATTCTTGAACGCACCAGACGGAAAAACAAAAAATATTGTGTATCCAAGAGCACCTCAATAAACAAAATTAAAACAAACACTTTCTTTCTCTGAGTGGCATTGGAACTTATGCTGGATACTTGCTAGTAAATTATAAAATGAAAATAATACGAAAACAGTATTTTAATTTTTAAATTTGTTCCTCACAACTAATCTTTTTAACGTGGGCGCATTCTTTGTATTTATTTAGACATTTCCCCAATATTCTGGTCTCGTCCCATATTCATGAAAAGTGTTAATTTCCTTCTATTTTTATCGAGAATATTACAGGTAATCTTAGTACCTTCCAATCTTCTCAAGCACAACTGAAATGGCTCGTGTCGTCTGTAGAAATCACGATTTAGTCCCCTTACGCCTTGTTAAGCGAAAAAATCTGCCATTATCTTAAATATCAATTTAAAAGGGGAACTGGTGGCTATAAAAACGAACGATAAACTCAACTGAGCACGCGTTTTATCTAAAAGCATTTGTAATTTGGCATACGCATTACATTTCCTTTACCTAATAGGGATGAAATCCATCTCAAATCTGTTACAAGTGAATTACTATTGAACGTGTAGGTATTGCTACAGGGAAGGTTATATTTGAACGGTTTTATAGTCAGATTTTATTTTATTACTTATCCTTCCTTATGAATGGTTCAATATTTTTTTTTTTTTTTTACATTAACTTCACACAGGAGGAAAATAATTTCCCACAGGGCCTATGTCATATTTGAGGATGCTGTGTGGAGGGTCTTTTTGAGGAAAGGAAGGAGTGAACATGGGTCTTGAAGAGACCCATGTGGTAGGAGGGAGGAAACATAGAGGCCGGTAAATACACAGCCGAGCTGTTGAACTCAAGAACGAGTCGTAAAAACGACCCGTTCTCATGTGACTAATGTCAACCATATACAAATGTTGGGCGCGTGTTTGGCGTGTTTCCTGACTATGCACCGGTGCCGAGGGGATCAATGACGCTAGTTCCTCGGAGCATCTTCCATTGTAATACCGGTAGAACAAGGACAGCATTCTGACCGCCCGTTTCTGCACAGAGTCAATTAAGCTTTGATGTACCAAAATCCTCAATTTCATCTGTTATTATCTTTTTTAATTATGTGCTGTATGTAGAGGATCATGCAAGTAGTTTCAACACCCTTCAAAATATCTCTTTAGTATAAATAATTATATATGTAGGTTTTAAGTGTGTCAATAGATATCAGTTAAGTAGTAACTTATAAAAGTATCGACTATCGTCGTTCGTGTCTAATTCACGAACGGTTACGGAAATTTATTTATTTTTAATTATTATTTATTTATTTAACGCCCAAAGGGCCTTTACATATTTGGTAGTACAATTAATTCATGACAGATGATTTTTAAACACATAAGTAAATAATAAAAATAAAATTTGATGAAAAATGTACTCAAGTTAGAAACATACAATGAGATGAGATTGGATGAGGAAATTGCCGATGATACGTGATAGACAGCTGGGCTCGCACAGTGTTTGGTTCCCAAGCTTTTTCCAAAATCAGTAATAACAACGAGTATCAACAACAATCACCGCCATTTGCAAACTGTTAGTGTTCTATTATAACACGGCACTGACTCAATCACTTGTTACCTCAAATTTCGACAGGCGCCCAGACCTATACTCTATTCGGCCTTGAGGAAGTATTCGCTGCAACTTTTGATGAACCCCGCCAGGTCCTATCGTTTATTTCGTTCGAATTTACATATTTTTTTAATCTCTATCTTTGTCCTACATGAACAACGTTGAAATAAATATTTTATAAGAAACATATGATTGTTCCTTACTTGCCACATTTTTTCTTAATTTTGTGAGTCTATTTGTATTGTAACGTCATTGATAAAATGTCGTTTGGACTCTGTATTTTTATTTTTTTTTTCATTTAAAAATATTTGTACAGGTGTCTTTAAATAATAATAATCATAATAATAGCCTTTATTCAGACAGTAAATTACATTACATACACACAAGCATTTGCTTATTATGGGAGAATAATTAAAAAAATATATATATAATTGTAATAATAATGATTGTATTAAGCTTTATATTATACTTTCATTATATTTATGTATCTATTGTTTGTATTGTACTAAAGAAAAAAATTTCAATAAAAAAAAATTATAATATTAATATTTATAACACTTATGCATCGACTCCCTGTCTGTATGTCACTAGTTGACAAAGGCCTCCTCCAACTGTCGCCATTTTTCTCTATCATTAGCTACTCTTGTCCACGTACCATCTGCTATGGCTTTGATGTCGTCAACCAACCGTCTTATTGGTCTACCTCGTTTTCCTTTCTTGTCACTTGTGAACCAATTCATGACTAATTTTGACCATTTTTTACTTCCTCTGATTGTGGGGCCTGTCTTTATACCGAATTAAATCAAGAATATATTACTAAAGTTCAACAAAATATAAATTAAAAAAAAACAATTAATTATACCTAACAATGAAGAATTCTTTTTATGCGTGGCTCCCTTTTGCCTTCTGAAGTCATTGTAAACTGCTTTCGTTTGTTCCGCTTCCTTCAAAACAATCTGAACTTAACAATGCTTTCATTTTAAAAGCTAAAATAAAAGCTCACCGAGCAGTGCATTTTTCACGAAAATGCCTAATTTCCGCAAAAATAATCTGCAATTCCCTTTTGTAGTGAAAATAAAACGGCCAACAATAGGAAGAAAGGAAAGAAAAATGGCTCAAAGCGAAGAACAATCATACTGCCCCCAATGACCAATGTTTCAAGGATTCAAATGATGAAAAATGTTGCCATGTTTGAATGCATTGTTTGCGAGAAAAAAATTAAAAACCCCCAAACAAAATATCAACACGAGTGTATTTTTTTAAAATAACTCTTGATGAATTCTATTCACGGCTAAAAATAACGATTTATATGAATATTCGAATATTCTAACGGCTGCGCCAATTGTAATTTTTAGTTTTTATTTGTTATGGTACGATTTTATAAAGAGTATAACTTTATATGTCCTTACACTGGTTTCATTGCTCATCTCCTCTACATGCCCAAAACATCAGTGTTACTCATAACGCTTACATCAGCCTTATACTATTTGCGAATCTTATAATTTTTCATATTGTCATACCTGGTTTTACCACACTCCTTACTCCTACAGGAACTCCTCAGTACTCCTCAAGTACTCCTCAGGGATCTCATTTCTACAGCATTCAGTCTACTTTCATTCTTACACATAGTCACAAATAATTATTTATCATGATTTTGCTTTATTTTGCAGATTCGATCGCTTATTATTTATTTGCTCGTTGAGAGCGTCTCACGTGAGTTGTGCAGTTAGTCTGTAGGTAATTACTGCCACACATCAGGGTTGCTATCAGCACTATATTGTGGACTTTTAGCTTCGCTTCTTTGAACATTTATTTTATTAGCGTCAACCGCATTCAGTTCTTCAATTGAGTATTCGGAATTAATCCTTCTTTCAATATTCCTACCAGTCTTTCCATCTATGGTAAACATACTTCCAAAATACTTATTTAGTAAAATTCGATTATACAGTACTTGAAACAGTGGTGGTATATATAGTACTTAAAACACGTCGATTATAAGAAAATATTTTTTCAACATTCACGATTTGTCTTGTTTTCCGTTCAGTGCTTCGTTTCCCGAATGGTATTTAATTGCCAATAATTTTAAACGGAATTTATTTTGATAAATCACGGAAGGATATTAATCCCTCAGGCCTCGGGCCTATTTTGTCGAAACGTCAAAATATTTCCGCTTTGCAATAAAATCCAAATAAATGGAACATTTCTGAACGTATCCTTAAACTAAAAACTCTTTTTATAATTCGAAATAAAAACATAATTTTTGAAGTATAAAAATTTTTAACGCCAACATAAAAAAAGTTTTAAAAATGGCTTACCTGTTTTCTAACAAAAATACTGATTAAAAAACACACATTTTTACTTCATTAGGCGAATATATTATAAACGTTATCGTCAAATCAATTTTTTGTCATTTCATGCAAAAATAATTAGTAAAAAAATCTAAAAATTTCCTTCGCAAACTTTGGTTTCATAAAGGTTTACATCTTAATTATTTTGCGGTTAATTTTTAAATTTGAAAGTAAAGAGTAGTTTTTTTCTTTTTAACGCCGTTTAGATCATATTACTAATCATGATATTGAGGGAAGCACAACGATTTCTATGAGACTTATACTTAGTTGTTCCGAAAAGCGAACAAATTAGCCCGAGGAGTTAAAAAGCGATCGGTTAACATTAATATGATCAAACCAGGCCTAGGATTATAATATTAAACAAGGCTGTATTAAACCACTTTGTTTAAAACCGCCTTGTATTTTAGCCACGGATACCAAGCCACAAGTTAGATAACACTTCATTTAAACGGCGTGGTAATATTTGGTGTAGTTTGTTCGCTGTCAAGATTATTAACTTCTATCGGCGGTTAAAGTTTATCTTCGGAGGAAAGTGCTTTTGCGTGAGAGAATTTGCGTAAATCGATAATAATCGAAATACCATTTGACTGTTAACACAATACTACAGCATTGCGATACTTGAAAATAATGTTAATGCTTAATGTGGATTGATACGCTCGTGTAACAAAATTATAGGAAATATAATTTATTTCAGTAGTTACTTTTCAAGTAGGTACGTAAGATCAAAGAAATGAAAGTTTTTACAAGCATTTTGTAAATATCTGCGATGAACCGTTCTAGGAAGTTTGCAATTTGGGAGGTTGGTATTTGTACCGCCGCCCCGGGAACCGTTTATTGGATAACCAACACCTCAGTTCATGGGTTGAGGTTTGTCCGGGTTTTATGCGGCGGATGGGTCTGCCCACCACTTGCATGGCAGGCCGGATCGGGAGAGAATTGGTTGAGGTAGTCCATTTGTATCTCCAACCATATTCCATCATATGTACATCAGTGAGAGGGATGGATACTACCCACCAGTAATTCCCTTTGCCTTCCCAGAACTTTATTTTCTTTCCTTTCCTAAAAAGACCCTCCATGCAGCATCCCCATGGATGACATAAGCCCTGAGGAGAATTATTTTTCTCAGGGCCTCCTGTGTGGAGCTAATGTAAAAAAGGAAGACATTTATTTATGGAATGGTTCGGCGGCCGGCATGGTCGAAGGGTACGGCTCTTGACACCCAATCGGAAGGTCGCAGGATCAAATCCCGGAGGGGGCAAATAAATTTTATTTGACTAATTTTAATATTTGATATATTTGCGGCACGTTCCAGAGTTGTAGATACTCTCAGTATCGCCCTGGTATAAGGCTACCTTTCAGAGTTGAAATCAGGGGTGTTTAAAACATGTTAAATAAATTACAGCGTTAACAGGGTATTTAAAGGTAAAATGGAAGGAGAGAGAACATCAACTTTTTGTTGTTGTTGTTTTTGTTGTGGATGGTGTTATTGTTTTTGGTGTTGCTGTTATGTTTTTTTTGTTAAATTTGTGGTTTTTGTTGTCGTTATTGTTTTTGTTTTTGTCGTTGTTTTTGTTTTGGTTGTTGTTATTGTCGTTTATGAATGTCGTTTATCGTTTATTATATTTAAATAATTGTAGGTACTTTTTAGAGTTTTCTTGTATTTATACATTTTACTGTTTATTGTTTTAATTCTCACTTTAAGTTTTTATTTTTACTTATTACCTAATAATTTATAGTTTCTACTTCATATTTTATACATTATACCTACTTTATAATGTATAAAATGGCATGTAGAGCGAATGAACGAAGAAAGAAGTGTAAGAAGAATATACGACGCAAATGTGAATGGTAGAAGAAGTCGGGGACGTCCGAGGAAGAAATGACACGATCAAGTGAATCAGATACTTGAGTCGGGCCATGTCAAAAGTCAGAATAATAGAAGAGAATGTATGAAACGATGTATGAATGTGAGTGAGGCAAAGAATGTGTGCCAAGACCGAGTTTTTGGCGGTCCGTCCTCTCTGCCTACCCCTGCGGGGAAACGGCGTGATGGTTAGTTAGTTAGTCTTACTTTATAATTTATTTTTATATATTTTAACTTTTATTCACTACTTATTACCTTACTCTTTACATTTTTCTTAAAATTTTCGACTATACTGTTATTCTTCATGTTGTTGTACTATTTAAAGTATATCAATAATTATGTTAATGGCACGTGTTGTGCCGTAAATGTGTAAATAAATAAATAAATAAACATTTTTATTTGAACTTATTTTTGAATAAACAAATTTAGCATTAATAATGAAAGACCTTCCCACATTATTAATTTAATTTAATTTGTCTACAAACACGATAATGTTTTCAATTTATTGAATAAAACCACTCTTCAATTGGCAAAGCTCTTTTATTTATATATTATATTATTTTGATGAAAGCTTTTACCACTAAGCCTGTGATTGCGTACCGCACAATATTTTCCAGATAAATATATTATTATACAACCGCATTTTAAATAAATGAACAAATAAGTCGATTTCCACTTACGAAGCAAAAAGCTTCATTTTTGATGTAAGTAGGTAGGAATTAATGCTCACACGAAATATATTAATTTTTAAAATGAAATTTTATAAACATTTTTTTCCCGAATCTCCTTTCGATTATTTACCTAACTAAACAGAGCAGTAATTTGGTGAACACGGAATATACGTAGTTCCCAAAGTTCTTAATGATTTTGATGTTGAGATGAATTTTGACGGCCTCCGAGGTCGAAGGACAAGGCTCTCGGAGGTCGTGGGTTCAAATCCTTGCGGGCACAAGTAAATACAATTTGATTGATTTATGTTTTCACAATTTATTCATTTAAAATAATAGAATAAAAATAATAATTATTTAATGATTTTAATAGCGCAATTTTCGTGAGATAATCACATTAAGGGCGCTTTACAAATTTATTTATAGGTACATTTAATCTTTACCAATAATAAGTGGCTTATAACTAAGACTGATAAATAATGACTTACAACTAAAGCTTATGTGACTAGTTACAGAACTATACTTAATTTGATAACCGAGTTTGTACTTGCAAGTCAGTATTGTTACTGTTCTATTCGTATCATGACTTGCAACTATCTTAAAATTAATTATTTACGACTAACATACATATTTAGATTTATAAACACATATTGTTATGATTACTGCCTGCGCTGTTAGTGTTAGTCAAGAAGAATATTACAAAAAAAAGTTTACCCATAATAATTTTAAAATAAATGTCAAAAATTGCGTAATAATAACATTTTTATGTTATTACGCTAGTAGTGAAGATGCATACATTACATAGGTACATCAATCTAGGTAAATCCCATGGACTGAGTAATGAAATACTACTGAAAAAATGCATTTGATATGGATATGATAATGCGAAAAGGTGAGTTTTGAACAAAGAAGGTACGAGTATATTTGCGACACGTTCCACAGTGAATGTTACTTTCAGTCGTCATGTTGTAAGACCACCATTCAGAATTGAAACGTTGCTTGAAATGGCTACAGCCATGTTTGGTGACTAGATCTGAATAGCCAGGCACTTTCCACCTTCCTCTTTCTCATTTCCTGCCCCTACCCTCTTACCTTCAGCCTCTCAACACACCCCCATTGGGGATATTATAGACTTACTGGGTCCAGGAGGTTCGGTTCAGTTGGGACTCTTGTGCGGTATTCACATAAAAAAGAAGACAGTTGGGTTGAAAAGGTATCTAATTGCACTGTCAATATTTGATACTCAATTTAAACATCGAATTATATTTTCTTATTGCCTTCAAACAAAGATTTGTTTTTAACACCTAATCACTTCATTACTTATGTTATTTTTTACTTATACTTTTTTCCAAACCATAAGGATATATATTTTTTGATTTTCCCTGTTGTTGAAAATGGTATGAACGAATGACACCATGAACAATAATATTTTGTTTGATACTGTGTTATTAATTCATATATAATATTTTCTACATATTTACTAAATTTATAAATTACCTGATATTTATTAACCCTGTGTAGAACATTATTCTAAGTATTTCTTTATATATAAAAAAAAATCAGCAATCTGTATCTTTAATCGGCTTCCCTCAACTGGAGAAAAACACATTTGAATGCCATCATAATGTTTTTAACAAAGCTCTGTTACCTCGAGTTTCGTTTAAGAGCTGATTTTATATCAAGAGAATACAGACATTGGTAAAACGTTAGTAACATTCTGCGTTAATGTATACCCGGAGTGGTATCATTAAGGCTTTGAACTGAAGGTTTGAGACGTAAAAATATATCTCAACTACGGTATTTCTACCATTAACGTTTACGGGCTTTTCCCAAAAGAAATTTAAGAGGTTTGCTTGAAAAGGAAGTAGGAAAATAGGTATGTATATTTTTCGTTTTAAATTGAAAGTATTTAAACATGAAATGGCTCAAGGAAGAACTTTTAGAATTGAAAATACTGTCAGTATCGCCACGAAGAAAGACGTTAAGCTAAGTTTTTAACGCCCCAGTGGGCTTTTACATGAAAAATATTTAAAATTAATGTAAAATATAGTTGCGTTAACCATTTGTTCATTGCGTTAACCATTTGTTCATCATTAATAACATAAGATATGCAGATGATACTGTATTACTAGCTGACAGTATCAGTGACCTCCAAGACCTATTAGATCTTGTTAATAATGCTGGTGAGCAACTGGGCCTAACAATCAACGTCAATAAAACTAAATGGATGACTTTTGGACGACTAGATCACTCTGGACCAATGATTCAGTTAAATGGTTGTAATGTCGAAAAGGTGGAGACATTTAGATACCTCGGCAGTATCCTCAAGGAGACTCTTGACCCAGATATAGAGATTAGGTGCAGAATTGAAGCAGCAAGAACTGCATTCATAAAAATGAAATCCCTCTTCTGCAATGACAATATAAGCTTAAAACTAAGGCAGATAATGCTAAAATGTTATGTGTGGTCGGTCTTGCTGTATGGTTGTGAAACATGGACCTTGAAAATAAATACCATGAACAGGTTAGAGGCTTTCGAAATGTGGCTTCACCGGAGAATGCTCAAGGTCCCATGGACCGACATGATCACCAACATAGAAATTCTCAGGCGGGCTAGAGCAGATAGGGAACTGCTTACATTAATTAAAATCAAGAAAATTTCATATCTGGGTCATATACTTCGAGGGGAGAAGTATCACTTGCTCCATTTAATATTGAAAGGCAAGATAGAGGGTCGCCGAGGGCCTGGTAGGAGACAAATGTCTTGGCTGCGAAACATACGAGAGTGGACCGGCATTAGAAGTGTGGAGGAGCTATTCCGGGCAGCGCAAGACAGAGAGACCTTTTCAAGAGTGATCGCCAACGTCGGGGGGACCTGATAAGGCACATAAAGAAGAAGAACCATTTGTTGTGTATAGTAACAATGGTACCTACATGGTATTGATTTATATAACAAGTGAAGTTACACACAACGCATGGGTTAAACCATGCTTGAAATGGCTTGGACCGTGTTTGGACTTCCCCACCTTCGTTTTCCCCATCTCCTTCTCCTCTCCACTACATTCAGTCTCATAACATACCTAAATTGGGGATTACATAATCTCACTGACTCCAGACGTTTGGGAGCAGTTATGACAGTTGTGCGGTTTCACACATAAAAAAAGGTTAAAAAAATTAGTAAGTCACATATCACAACAAAATTCCTTCCTTTAATAATTTTCTTCAGTTTCACAGGTTCATGGGGTGGGGTTTGTCTTGATCTTAGCGACTGACGCGTCTACCCACCAACTGCATTGCTGGACGGATCGGGAGAAACTGGTTGAGCCTTTTGACCTCTCTAGCGGGACTCTCGGAACAATCGCCTAGCACCACAGTGGAAGGCGAAGGGATAGATTCATACGTCCGTCACTTCTAGATACACTGATCACCCGATTCCTATCCACCCCTGATGTCTTTTTCCTTCCCAGAACTTTGTCTCCTTCTTTTTCTAAAAAGAACCTCCACGCATTATCCCCAAAGATGACATAGGCCCTGAGGTGAATTATTTTGCTCAAGGCCTCCTGTGTGGAGCTAATGTAAAAAAAATCCTAATAGGAATACCATAGTTCCAACGCCCTCAAATAGTTTGATATCGTATTTATTTAACATACGCTTATAAAAAAAAATGGTTTTGGATGTATTGGCTGACAGAAATCAGGCTGTTTAATTTATTTATTTAATTATTTCACTGTTCGACCTTTGTCCTAACTCCAACCTGTCAATCCTTTGTTTAACTATTTATGTTTTCAAATTATTGATCGTGCTTTGTCTGGAAAAGTTAACTTTTGATTTGTGATTTTATCCTCTCTGTTTTTCTCCATAAATCCACAGTAGAGTTGTTTAATCATTTTGATCGGGCGCAGTCGCCACAGAGAACGGCGAACGAGATTATTTATCCATCTGTGTCGCAGAAGGCGAAGTTCAAATCTGACGCGGGAAACGATAATTCAGTGTTGCCAGATGTTTCAACCGAACATCTTAACAATAATGTTACGGTGAAAAAGTAAAAGGGGTTAAACCACATTTTAAAATGGCATTACCTCAACTTGTTTATATTAATTTTATAGTTAATTTAGTGACTTTCTTATTTTTGTGTTTGTTGTAAGGACGACACGTCTAAGAATTGAAAATCTGGATTTCTTACAATACAAAAAACCGAAGTTAAGATTGTCATTTTTTAATCTAATTTTAGGCGTATAGACTCATTTCCACAAAAAAATATTAATTGATTTCAAAAGACCATTATTTTATCTAGTAAAGCTATGTTTTAAATTTTGAGAAAATATGTTTATTTTTAGTACAATAAGGTTTTAGCGTAGGTTGTTGGCAGATTTGTGAAATTTTCAAACAAAATTTTGTATTATACAACACACATTTCAAATCATATACATATCATGCAGTTAAATAAATCCATAAATTATCTAGGAAAGTTATGGTTTAGAATTTTAATATTAGTTTAAATAAAATCATTTAAAAAAGATCCGCGTACGTGTTTTGTGACGAAAATAATTCAGTGGTTTGTCTATTTATTTCCGGTCTTACAAACTAATATATTTAAGATTTTTTTTTCATTCTTATTTTGCTTAGACATTATTGAAAAATTATAAATTCTTATGATCAAAAAATAATTACACAAAGTACATCATTTTAATAGTTGTATCATCACGCCTTTCGGCATTTTTGAATGTAGGTATAAATTAAAGCAAATTTTGAATGAAATAAAATCGATATTGAGTTATTATTTAAAAAAAGCTGGTACGGAGAATAATTGATCTTTCTCATTGGAACCACCCTGTACGATCGTAAGAACATCTTTCGACGAAATATGAATTCTCGGCCGCTGGCTGTTTAAGGGCCCCTAAGTTATAAAGTGTAAGTGTAAACTTCGATAATATATTTTTTTACTGATTTCCTTTAATGATTTAAGGCAATAATTTTTCAAAGAAAGGTGTTTTGCCACAGATAATGTAATATACCAAAAAAGTTATTAACAATACTTACTTTGGTTATTCCCTTTCATCTTGTATCAATCGACATCATTCTAAACACATAATATAACTAACTATTCCTATTAAATAACCCCCTCGCCAAGTTATTATTGGGGAGATTGGGTATGGCTGGGTACCTACCTACAAAAGGGATGGGAGATGGGACGGAATAGGTTGAATTATATGGGTAGGTACCTTCTATCAGTAGCGGTTCGAGCATTTCTTCAATGGTTGGGACTGACATTTTACATGTAATGAAATCACACTACCAGGCGAATATATATAATTTCTCTGAAATAAAACTGACCAAACAAAAATGTTCAAGGACCAGTTACGCTCTTATGGGCGTTTTACCAGCCAGCGGCCGAAAATCGACATTTCTTCGAAAGATGTTCTTACGAACATACAGGCCGTGGCGGCTCGTAACTTTTGGGTGTGCCTGGGTGCTAATTTTTTTTTCTTTCAAAAATCGGTGATTTGTATGAAGATTTTTCAGGAAATCCGTGCGGCACACGGCCAAACTGGAAACTTCCTGAAATTTTTCATACAAAAAAACTGATTTTCAAAATATCAGCACGCTAGCACACCCAAAATTGAAATGGTAATTATTCTCCGTACCAGCTTTTTAAAATTAAGCACACCCAAAATTGAAATGGTAATTATTCTCCGTACCGGCTTTTTAAAATTATAACTCAATATCGATTTTATTTCATTCCAAATTTGCTTTAATTTATACCTACATCCAAAAATGCTGAAAAGCGTGATGATAAAACTATTAAAATTATGTACTTTTTGTAATTATTTTTGGATCATAAGTATTTATCATTTTTCAATAATGTCTATGCAAAATATGAATGTAAAAAAATCTTAAATATATTAGTTTGTAAGTCCGCAAACAAGAACATAAACGAACCAATTTTCGCCAAGAAACACATGTGCGTATTTTTTTAATGATTTTATTTAAACTAAAATTAAAATTCTGAAACATGCGTTTCTCAGATAATGTATCTATTGAGTTATTTTACTGCATGATTATATGATTTGATGTGGGTGTTGTATAATACAAAATTTTTTTTGAAAATTTAACAAATCTGCCAACGACCTATGGTATAACCTTATAATACTTAAAATTGATATTTTTTCTCAAAATTTAAAACATGCGTTTACTAGATAAAAGAACAATCTTTCGAAATCAATTTATATTTTTTTGTGGAAAATAGTCAATACGTCTAAAATCTGATTTAAAAATGACATATTTCTAATTTATACAGTATACATGTATATATAAAATCATCAAACTGCTTCGACTTGCAGCAATAACTTTCTTATCTGTCTGTACCTATATCGGTAGAGTTTTGTTGATCACTTGGTAATATTAGACACCTCGCAAAACTAGAAAATATTTATTGTTATGTGTAAACACCTCTTTTAAATGTAAATCTCTAATTTTAAGTCACATTTGTAAATATAGATGTATGCCACTAGTTTTCAGTCAGTAGTAATAAGTCTTAGTCGTAAGTCACTAGCTATGTACATAATAATATATAAGTCTTAAATGTAAGAACCTAGTTATAATTTTGAATCTTTGTTGTAAGCCTATCGTATTAATCTTATTTTACTGTATGCTTTTATGAACAGCGCCCTTGAGGTGATTTTTCACGAAAACGGCGCTTTATAAATCAGCCAAATATTATTATTATTATTATACCCTCTTAAGGCTCCATACTAGGCATTCAAATAGAAAAAAATGGTTTGAAAGGGAGAGGAAAAATGAATGTGAGAGGGAGCGCGCTAATATTAAAATTGTGAAAATATAACTTTTGGAGGCAATCACGCAAACACGCGGACATACGCGCGTTTCTCTGAAATTCGATAACATTACAACGTTGGTAATATGCAAAATAATAATATCTGTAATAAAATAAACGCAATATATGTCGGTCTTATTAAGTCAGGATTTGGCTCAGTTCGTAGTGTTGTGACTCTAGTGCCAGGGTGGGAAGGTTCAGTGCTCAGTCAAACAATATATTTTTTAAAATATAAGCTTTAAAAGGAATTTGAAAATAGATGTAAAACAACTAAAAAAAACTTTGTCTTTTATAGGAAAATTTTGATAAAAATGATGTCAATCCAATGCATATGGTTAGGTTCACACGCCACAATAGACATACACTTCAAGACATAGCCACCTGTCGCCTGTCACCTTGGTACGAGTATCTCACAAAATTCGATGTTGAAAAAAATACGATTTTTTAAAAAATATTATACTTCAGCAAAATTAATTGCTTTTATACATAAACAATTTATTCATTTTGGTGAACACGTTTATAATATACGAGTATTAAAAGGATTTTAAACTTTTTTCCACATAATTTATTTGTGAACGTAACCGTAGCCTGTTCAGGCCATCTTCGGACTGGTAAAATTTTTCTTAATCTACGGTTTATGTACATAACATATAGGGGAGGGGAGGGGGGTTAACGAGGGGTGAAATACAAGGATTTTTTGAAAGTGAAACTTCTTTAGCGCCGCTAGTGATTTGAAATTTGGATGAAACGGAAATGCGTCAGAACTCAGTTCTACACAAATAATCGGTTCTAATATAATGCGGTAAATTCGCGCTTTGGCGCGGGCCTTCATAGCGCAATGGGCAAAGCACCTGTCAAGTCTCAGCGGCCAGAGAGACAGACATCAACGAAATTAGGTTCGAATCCGACGAACTCCACAAAAACATTATTATTTTTGTGAAATCAATATCCAATCTTTAAACCACTTTAAAATAAACAGGCAAAAGAAAAGAAAGCGACATCTACAGACTTTCTAGTTTCACTTCTACCGCGTGGGAATTACACATTCTGATTAAAAAAAAAAAAAAATTTGCTCCACACAGAAAGCTCTGAGGAAAACAATTTGCCTCAAAGTCTATGTCATCTGTGGGGATGCTATGTGGAGGGTTTTTTTAGGGAAAGAAAGGAGAGGAAGTTCTGGGAAGGAAAAAGTATGAGGCCAAGACCTAGACAAATCTCTCCCCATGAACTTGGGCACTCCTATTAAGTCAACAAACGTAGCGAACCACTTGTGATTTGAAACTCGATGAAACGAAATAAAGTGACAAACGAAAGAAAAAAACACATACATCTATAGGATTTAGCCTGCGAGAGAATGGGATAAAATATTTATTTAATATTTATTCCAGTGGGCCGCCCCAGACACAGTTGGGCGAGGCAACTACAGAAAATGTGTGAGGAGAGGATAGGTCTACCATGGATGGAAGCCGAACAATCAGCACAAGACAGGGACGTATAAAGGAGCCTTGTCGATGCAATGGGTCCCCGACCCGAAAAGGACAAAGATAAGAAGATGCTGATAATGATGATTTGATTCACGGATACTCGGTTCCAATATAACACGATAAATCCACAGTCCAACGCAAGTCTCTTTTGGTGTAGTGGTATAAAGCACCTAACGAACCTCTGCATATATTCAGCAGACCAAGGATCGAATCTAAAGAAATAAAAATTATTTATGTAAAATCAATATCCAATCTTTAAATCACTCTAAAATGAATAGCAAACACAAAAGAAAGCGACATCTAGCAAATCTGAAAAAGAAAACATAAATACTGATAAGACGACAAATGTATAGGAAAAGGTGCACTGGATTTCGACGACAAAAACTTGAAATGGATCATCGTTCACATTGATTAAAAATGTGCTTCGTAGTATCCCCACTCTTGTCTACCTTAATTTTCTGAAGGTATCACTTCTACTGCGTATGAATTTCACACTCTGATATTTTTTCTTTTTGTTGGTTTAGGGACTACATGGTGGGGATCGTCCCCATTATCCCCCATGAGGAACTGTCACTGCCTAGGTAGGTGCCTATGATGTTCAATACGTAGATGTAGTTAGGTACTGGATATGTACGAGTATTTAACTTAACCATCGCATTCTCCCTACTTTCCGTAAACAGGAAGTCAATCGCAGGAATACATCTTGTTTATTCTCGGTTCGACATTTCATTTACAGAAGATTTCTTCAATGATTCGATTCAATATTGGAATACGTTGCGTAGGTGTATTCTTAACGCTATTTGAATCGTGAAATTGATGGAGCCTATTTTTACTTTTTCTTATGTGAGTTTATTGGGGTTTCTCTGTAATAAAACGAAGGATATTTTGTTTAAAATATATGTAAGCTGCTATAAGTCAAATGGCGCCTGAAAAGCTTGAATTTTGGCCAGTGGCGGCCGGTGGTCAAAATATGTGGGGGTTCGCCAGAGTCATTGAGTTAGACAATAAATTTAGTAAAGGTACATACATACCTACTTATATAGAAGTACTATTCTCCGTTCGGTAATTTTTGGATAGGGCCTGACACGCTTATTATGAATAATTTTTAGAAAAAAACTTTAGATTCGCCTTAATTACTATAAGAGGAAACTTTCTGCATTCCGGGAGGCGGAAAATTATGCATTTTAATTTTCAATTGCGTAAAACCAAAATTCACTTCGCGAAACGACCGGCGACTGTCAGCGGGCATTGGGTACGTTACTGTTATGTTGGTATCCCTGATGCATTAACAAGAGCTAAATACGACCGTAGCCATCTTCGTGGGATATAAAAAGAGGCGCGGAATTATGAAAACACAACAGAATTATAATGTTAACAAACCTCTATTCGTATATTATATTATGTATATTTATTATTACCATAAAATAACGATTAGCTAGAGGTTACGTAAAATAAAAATAAAACATGCGCATTAGGTAAGCACTACTTTGACGAAATTCAGAAAATAAAATGAATAAAGGCCTTTAGGCAAGTTTTTTTAGATTGAAAATTTTATTTTTACATTGAAAAAAATTTTTTCAAGTAAAAAAAAAAAACGCCGCGTTTTATTCCGGCCTCTGTGTTTCCTCCCTCCTACAACATGAGTCTCTTCAAGACCCATGTTAACTCCTTCCTTTCCTCAAAAATACCCTCCACACAGCATCCTCAAAGATGACATAGGCCCTGAGGGAAATTATTTTCCTCAGGGCCTCCTGTGTGGAGTTAATGTAAAAAATAAAATAAAAAATTATCAGTTCAGGTTTAGGCGGACCGGCATTTTTTATTTTCACTTTGTTTTCGAAACTAGATCTATTGATCTTAATAAATTCCACATTAAAACTCATTTTGAATGTAAACAATGAACAAACACTAAATATGGGTTAATATAATCTGCAATTAAAGTTAACAACTTTCACAGGGCAATAAATGTTCCGAATTTGACAGACAATGACCGACAACTAAATCAACAATCAGCTAATCACTCTTTCCATAGTGACATGTTTTGACTTGACTCATCTGACTTGAATCGAAGAAAGAGAAGAACAAATAACGTGCGGATCGTTTAAAATAGTAGCTCCGCTGTTAAATTGAAGACAAAATGTCCAAAAACATTACACGTAAGCGTTCTCGTTTAACGCGCCACTGTACGAGCCGCTCCTTTCGGTGTGGGGGAAAATTTGGAACGACGTTCGAGCTTTTGTAAAATTTGCAAGGAACATATGAATTCACGCTTTGGACTCTTCAAGGAATTTACACACAAAAGTAGTAAAATTCTGGAGCGCATCGAAAACGAACTGCTACGAATATAGGTGCAGTTTCGTCGCTCGTCGCTCTGAAAGAAAGCACGTATAATAGGTACCTACCTACTTACTGTACGAGATCTTGAGTAAATATTATAATTTATAATCGAACCGCGTTTCGTTTCAAATTTTGTGGGTTGTGCGGCGCTCGGGAGCTCTTATGAACTAGCCGCCACTGATTTTGGCTTGACTTGAAACACGTCACGTTCAGTATATTTGCGGCACGTTCCAGAGTGGAAGATACTCTCTGTTTCGCCCTGGTGTAAGACCACCATTCAGAATTGAAACGTTGCTTGAAAATGGCTTTAGCCGTGTTTGGTGACCAGATCTGAATAGCCAGGTACTTCCTAACCTTCCTCTTCCCCACCTCCTTCCCCACCCCACTACCTTTAGCCTCACAACATACCTCAATTGGGGATGCCATAGTCTCACTGGCTCCAGACGGGAGCAGTTGAGATTCCTGTGCGGTATTCACTGTAAAAAAAAAAAAACGTCGAACGGTTGTTGTAACTTTTTGCTGCACAGTATATGTAGTCTTCTTTTTGTTTTTGAAGTAAAAACTTCTTTAGCAACGTTGTGATTTGTAACTCGTTGAAAAGGAAACGAGCGATAATCAAAATAGACAAACACGTAGATCTATAGGATTTAGCCTGCGAGATAATGAGATCAATAAAGTATTAATTTAATCCACAACCCCGCCCAAGTGTCCGTTGGTGTATAAAACGCATGACGAACCTCAGCGGCTAAACATTCAGCGGACCAAGAACCAAGAATCCTACGAAATCCAAAAAAAAAAAAATTTCATTTTTGTAAAATCATTTACCAATCTTCAAACCAATCCAAAATGGACAGGCAAAAGAAAACACAAAAGAAATCGACATCTAGCAACTCCCAAGAAAAAACACAAATACTAATCAGATGACGAAATGTATAGGAAAAGGTGCACTGGAATTCGACGATAAACATATGGAAAAAATCGTTCGAATTTCACTTGTTTTCCTCGCTTCTCATACTGCGCCAGGATATGTTATGGCGTGAATTCGATTCACCTGGCGATCATTGACGCACTGCGTGGTCTCTATATTTCTTTATAACAGTGGCTTGATTTGAACAGCCGGAACTTTCAACCTTCCTCTACCAAATCTCATTTCCCTCATCACTACTTTCAGCCTCAGACATGCCCAAACATCGTTTTTATGTTACATTAACTTCACACAGGAGGCCGCGAGGAAAATAATTCCCCATAATGCCTATATCATATTTGCGGATGAAAAAAGTAAAATGGATGTAAAACGCAATTTTGGCAAAGTGTGGGTTGAACGCTTCTTGCCTAACCACGTCCAATTTAACCCAATAAACATCTTACGACCATAAAACATGTAAAAAGAACTGGAAAAACATTGGTTGGACGCTTTCTGCGTAACTACGTTCATTTCAGCAGATAAACTGTAAAAAAACATGTAAAACTCAAATTTAGAAAATTGTGGTTTGGACACTTGCTACATAACTATAGCCAATTTCAGTACATAAAAATCTCACTAGATTTGGAAAATTGTGGGTTGGTCGTTTTCTGTATTACTACACGCAAGTACTTAAAGGCCATTAACCAGCCAGCGGCCGAGAATTCATATTTCGTCGAAAGATATACTTACGATCGTACAGTGCGGTTCCAATGAGAAAGATTAATTATTCTCCTTACCAGCTTTTTTAAGTATCAATTTTATTTTATTCAATTTGCTTTAATTTATACCTACATTCAAAAATGCTGAAAGGCGTGATGATAAAACTATTAAAATTTTATCGTTTTTGAAATTATTTTTGATCATAAGTATTTATAATTTTTACATAATGACTAAGCAAAATAAGAATATGAAAAAAATATTAAATATATATATATTAGTTTGCAAATAGAAAACTGAAGTATTTTCGTCACAAAACACGTGCGCGGATCGTTTTTAAAATGATTTTATTTAAACTAAAATTAAAATTCTGAAACATAGCTTTACCAGATAATTTACTGATTTATTTTACTGCATTATTACCTATACGATTTGTTTTGTGTGTTGCATAAAACAAAATTTTGTTTAAAAATTTAACAAATCTGCCAACGACCTACGGCAAAACCTTGTTGTACTAAAAATAAAGATATCTTCTCAAAATTTAAAACATAGCTTTACTAGATAAAAGAATAGTCTTTCGAAACCAATTTATAATTTTTTGTGGAAAAGAGTCAATACGTCTAAAATTTTACTTAAAAACGACATATTTCCTGTTTATGGTTCACAAGTCGCAATATAGTGCCTAAACATACACAATCTATTAATGTCTCGTATATTCTGGCAGCCTTCGGTGTGAACAAGAGAGATTCCTATGAGATACGGGCGATAAAACGTGTACGGCACATGTGGCGCCAAAGTGCAACCAACATAACCATAAAAAGTTAACTACCAAATAGATGCATCATCCACTCAATTATTTCTCCCGCCTTTACGACACTTTTATGAAGACGCATCTCGGTGCAGCCGGATGATGAAGTGTTAGGGGGGAGGTTATGTGTGAAGTCATAAAGCTCAGTCAAAACATTTTAATTTAAATATTATTAATTAATTATTATTGTTGGGGACTCATTTTTTGTGCAATGTGAAGAATGCTACGCAAAAAACTGTTGCCTATAAATTCTAGGACTAATGTGTTTCTAAGTAGGGAATGTTGAACCTTTTTTGATGGTTTGGGAATTTTTTTTACCAACAATTTTGCTCATGGCCTATGTCATGAATTGAAAATGCTTGTGGAGGTTATTTTTTAATGGGAAATAAAGATGAGGAAGTTCTGGGAGGGAAACAGGTATGAGGGTGGGTATGAATCTGGCGGTCAGTCTGTCTAGGAGTAACGGAAGTTTGAATCCATTTCTTCCACCGCGGTGCAAGTCGATGGGTCAATGGAGTCCTGCTAGAGAGGTGAAAAGATTTCCCGGTGTATACACATTGATACGACATGCTACGCTGCTAAACGTTCTAATTAAAGTGTGTTTATGCCAGGTAAGTATGTTTCTGTATCCATTTGTAAATAGTAAAATTAAATATAACCTAAGAATTCTAAATAAATTGTACATCGCCCTTGAGGTGATTTTTTACAAAACGGCGCTTTATAAATAATCCAATTATTTTTACGGTGCTCCAGATTTTATGTCCGGGTTGAATCTTTCCCAAATGAAAGACTAAACCCTTCCACACACTTTTCCACAAATGAATATCTAGTAAATTCACGCAATGTAAGTGCATTATATAAGTATAATAAATACAAAACAATACAAGAACAATACGTCGTCCACCAGAAACATAATGGGAAAATATTTCACCGACTCCAGATATTTTCATATCAGAGGGTTCGGCTCTGATGAAATCCTAACTGGTCCGATAAATCCTACTGATCCCTCAATATAAATATTTCAAAAATCTTTCGTAATCCTACATGTATTTAAAATGACCGACTTTTGAATTTTTATGTACAAATTTTTTGACAAATCTAATACGCCTAAATTTTGAATGAGAGAGCTAGGTATAATGCCAGTAGCCGAAATAACAAATGGTAATATTTTTATAGTCTGAGAATGCCAAATTCTTTTAATCTCATTTCCTAAATCTGTATATTTTCTTATTTTTTCAGAAACAGTTTTCTGAATATTACAAGAATTTGGAATAGCGACATCAATGATATAAGTTATTTTCTTAATTTTGTCATGCAAAACTATATCGGGTCTATTATGACTAATTGTTCTATCTGTTAGAATAGTTTTATCATAATAAATTTTATAAAATTCATTTTCTAAAAATGAATTTGGTTCATATTCATAATATGGTACATTACTGCAGTCAATCAAGTTATGTTTAATTACCAAACTTTGGTAATTAAACATAACTTATTATTATTATTATTAGTAGGTGGCCAGACGCATCCACCGTCGAAAATACTCAACCCATGAACTTGGGCACCCCTGTCACCAAGATCAAGTTTTAAAAACAGTTTTTTTTTCTTTCTTTTAGCCGAAAATGTTTGCACTCTTTACAGTTAAAAAAAGAGCTAACTAAATAACAAAACACTTTTTACATTTACAAAAAGTAAGCTCCAAAAATGATTAAAAATACATTTTGTTCTATCATTTAACATGTTATACGTACTAAAAAAACCACAGTCTCTCTATAAATGCTACTTTAGGTACGAGTGTTTTTCGAGAGATTTTAGCTCTGTTTTAAATAAGTCGTATGTCATTTTATCCGTTATACTTATTGCATATTAAATATAAACGTATTTTTTGCGATCCGTCTAACGTCCGCAATTATATATCTCTCTTTCAAACCATTTTCTTCTTATTTTTGAACGCTTAATAAAAAAATTGAATGTGCAAAATTAGACAGAGACTAGACATTTATATTTGCATGGACACAAATGATCAATTTCTCATTAGGGATTATTTTCATTAGTTTACAACTCCTTGCTCCCGTCAAATCCACAAAATAACGCACAAAAAAAAATTAGAAAGACATTTTATATTACGGTCCTTATTTTTCAATTTTTATTCTCACATAGCTAACAACATTAACATTTTTATACTGCCGCAACCACTTGTCAAACTTAATATACCGAAGAGATAATTATTTCTGAAAAATCTGTACTGTCTTGGGAGGATGTACGAAGGAAATAAATTCTATTATAAAGGAAAATCATTCAAATGTGAATGTCAGTTATGAATATTCATATATAATGAAGGTTAAAATCAGTGGCGGTTCGTGGTCTAAATCGTTGGAGGTTGGTTAAACACTACCGTATACAATTTATTTTTGTCAGTTTATAATTACTTAGGTACTTATGAGTTTTGAATAAGTACCTCAAAGATTGTGTTTTGTGCCTCTACGTTTTATAATACGCACTAAGCTGGTCAAAGATATTGAACTATAAATAATATAAGAGATGTGCTATCCGCAGTTTTAACTGGATGGGACTGCGCTTCCCGGTGTCGCCGGTATTGTGTACCAATTAACGAATAAACGAAATGAACAAATAATTAACGAATAAACTAAGCGAACGTTGAACTGAATTTTTTATTTTTTTATTTATTTCTATGTATTACAGTTTTTACCTAATAAATTTAATATTTTAACATAATATATTTTGGAAAACATTTTTACATATTAATTAATATAACATTTTATTATGTTGGGTGTAAGGTAGGTTTGAGAAGGTGAAACTGTTGGTTTATAATGTTGTATGTTTCGCGAACACCTCACTAGGAGAACCTGTGCTGAGGTGTTTACGTGTTTATGATTCAGTGTGACAAGTACAGGTATTTATGTGTTGTAGTAGAAAGTTCGTTTTTTTTTTTTTTTTTTTACATTTTAATGGTAATGGATTATTTAGAAGAAAAAAATATATATATGAAGTATCTATATATAAATATATATGTATATATGAATAGTTGTAAAATTCTTGTAAGATATGTTTATTTATTTTACTTTTTTTATAGTTTTGTTATGTTTGGTTAGGGATTAGGAAATTTTGTATTAAGTGAATATCTTGATTTTTGATCCAGGCTGTGATATGTTTTTTGTGAATGTTTGTGTATGTATGTGTAGTTAGTAGTTGTTTTAGAGTAATGGGCATATAATTAAAAAGTTTGAACGAATGAACGAATTCTTTGCGTATTCAAACTATATTGTTACCCACTGCACACATTAAAAAAAATCAACGAAATGAACAAAAAATTCTTTTCTTATATCTCTTTTGTATATCAATATCTTTGAAGCTGGTAGACAAACGGCAAGTTAGTCTATTTTGGATGAAAAATAATTCAAAATAAGAATTTCTCTCTGCCTGTGTATCGGTGTTCAATTATTACTTTTCATGTTATTATTCGACGGCCGGAGTGGTCTAGTAGTAAGGGTCTTGAATCGTAATCCAAAGATCGCGGATCGAATCTCGGCGTGGCAAATAAATTCTCTTTGATTAATTTGCATTATTTCACAATTAATTCATTTAAAATAATATATATTATATTTGCGGCACGTTTTGGCCGTGTTTGGTGACCAGATCTGAATAGCCACGTATGAATTCCCTATCTCCTTCCCCTCCCCACAACCTTTAGACTCACAACATACCCCATTTAGGAATGCCACAGTCTCACTGGCTCCTGAAGGTTGGGAGCAGTTGGGACTCTTGGGCGGTATTTACATTAAAAGGGGGTAAAATCTGAATAGCCAGGTACTTCCCACCTTCCTCTTACCCATCTCCTTCCCCTCACCACTACCTTCAGCCTCACAATATATCCCAATCGGGGATGCCATAGTCTCACTGGCTCCAGACGGGAGCAGTTGGGACTCTTGTGCGGTATTCATATATTTAACATTAAAAAAATAGTTGAAAAATTTTTAATCTGAGAGGAAAGTAAGTTACAAAATTCTTCTTTCGCAACATAATTAATTCATGAAATGTGCTGCTGCTGGAGGAATTATTCTGCCTGACCATACATGTACATAAGACGAGGCCTAAACTATTTCAGAACTAATCTCTTTCAGATCAGTGCACATTTTCATTATATGTTTAGGCAATTCTTGACCATAATCTTTGCGGTGAGAATACCGCGCACATAATTAATTATTTATTATATTTCTTAGAGTAGCCAGCATATACATAGCCCCCAGTAGGGGCTATGTATATGCTCTACCAGAAGTTAAAACATTAAAACGATTTTTAAAAAAAGAAGAAAAAAAATCCTGTGAGCACATTTACTCTTCATAGAATATTTATGTAGTGATGTGATTTCAAAATTTGATGTGGAGAAGGGGGCATTAAATATAATATTATCTTAAAATATCCACAAGAATTAGGTAATACGAGAAAAGCATAAGTTAGTATTTGTGACGGGATCTATTTTGGGTGATCGGCAAACTCAGAACCACCTCAGAAAGATCATTAAGATTGATGATTAAAAAATACATAAAAAATGTTTAAATAGGTTAAGTTAGGTAAGGGTTACCGGCTGTTTTCAAATTATTTTTTCACAGCTTTTAAATGACCTTTCTGAGGTGGTTCTGAGTTGGCATGGAACCTTATTTTGCTACGACAATAACTAAAACGGCCATTAACATTTTAAAAATTAATATATTTCTTTTAATTTGAAACGAAATTCCACTTTGAATTAAATGTTTCAAAATGAAAAAAAAAAAAAAAAACTTTAAATAACAGAATCATATTTACTACATTCATACAATGAAACAGGAAACATACGGAAATAAGTTAAAAGTATTTGCCTCATAACAGCACATCAAATGGCGAATTTTGGCAATGGAGTACGATAAAGCGTATTTATGTTATATGATATTAAATCTCATAGGTTTTTAGCTTCACAAATTTTTCCCCACTCTATTTAAACTCACAATGTGTTATAGTCCAACTGGCTCCGGGAATTTGGGAGCAGTTGATAGTTTTGATTATCCTACAAATGACTCTTGGATGGACACGTAGATCAAATGAATAGAGAAAGGAAAAGGAAGATTTAGAAACGTTTTACCCCCTTTTTATGTAAATACCGCCCAAGAGTCCCAACTGCTCCCAACCTTCAGGAGCAAGTGAGACTGTGGTATCCCTAATTGGAGTATGTTGTGAGGCTGAAGGTAGTGGGGAGGGGAAGGAAATAGGGGATTCATACGTGGCTATTCAGATCTGATCACCAAACACGGCTAAAGTTCTTTCAAACAACTTTCAATTCTGGCTGGTGGTCGTACACCAGGGCGATACTGAAAGTATTTTTCACTCTAGAACGTGCCGCGAATATATCTACTAATTAAATTTTTAGCACAGCTTATTCAAATTAAATTAACTTGCACACGCCGGGATTTGAACCCGCGACACCCGGAATGCCAGTCGAGAGCCTTACCCCTCGACCTCGGAAGCCGTCGGGTGGTGGAAATCATTATTATATTTTTTTAATTAATTTCTTTAAACTCGTAGAAGCACTGAGGAAACTGATTTCGCTCAAGGCCTCTGTCATCATTGGGGATGCTGTGTGGAGGATATTTTTAAGTAAAGGATGTTCTAGGTTTAAAATGAATAGTTCTTGGAGCGGCGGTGCCCCTACCCGCTTTCATATTTAAAAAAAAATCATCGTATTATAGCATCAGCTGTTAATTGCGTTCTCGCGAAATTTCAACCGAGGACGTTGAAAGGGAGTGATTGATAGACGATATTACCTAATGAAAATTAAATGAATTTGAAAATATAAACTAATCAACTTTTCAAAAGTTTGGATCTTTATGTAGCTCATTTTCAATTTAAAAAATATGTAAATGACGGAATATCTATTTGCTTGTGAATCACGTAAAATTTCAACCAAGTTCTTTAAATGATTGCTTCCTGAAAATAATTTTCTCACGAACCCTTATAAGTTTAAGGGACATCAACCCTTATCATGTAAACATTATTAGGTATTTAGTTAATATAAAATTCTAAGTATTCCTATTCTATTTCCGATATCACCCTTCCAATACCAATATTGATAACTCCCTTATTTAATCAACTTACGAACTTTATTCTAACAGACAACGCGCCCACGCCAGCAAAAATATTATCATAACTTCAAAATCAAATTACCAATAATATTCTCATGTATAATCATTTCTCGCAAAAAACTTGACATTATTACGACTTCTCGCATCAGTTTCCTTGACAATATTCCTTTGTGTCTTCGCTTATTATTATATGCCTTTAACCCCTCAGGCAAATTTGTTAGCTTTTTGGAACAACTCATATATATGCTCACGGAAATCATTGTGTCTCCCTTACTATCATAGTGAGAAATATGATCTTAACTGTATTGGAAAGAGAAAACACCACGCTATGTGAAATGAAATATACTCATATGTATTTTAAATGTACACCTTTATGAAACTTTGTGAATTTTTCATGAATTATTTTTATATCATCATCATCTTCACTCTTGGCTCTGCAACCCCTGGTGGGTCTTAACCTCCTCAAGAGTCTTCCTCCACTCATCTCGGTTTTGTGCCAGCTCTCTCCAGTTTAGAATCTCCAAGGTAGATATATCTTTGAGGACGTTGTCGCTCCATCTTATTCTTGGTCTTCCCAGGCTCCTTCGCCCTGTCGGTCTTGAGTTCAGCAGGGACTTTGGTGCTTGATGCTCGGTCAATCTCTCTACATGACCCAGCCACTGAAGTCTTCCCAGTTTTATAAATTCTTTATTCTAGTAGTCTGGATTTTATTTGGTTTTGTAGGTGGTAATAACAGCGATTTGCGTTCACTATGCGCTTCTGGATCTCCTCTGTGATATTATTGTCGTTGATTATCAGGGAGCCTAGGCATGTGAATCTTGGTACCGTTTCAAAATTTTGGCTTCCACTTGAGATAGTCGGGGAGAGTTTGTTTCTATATAAACCGACATAAAAGTGAGGTGATGATAATGTTTATAATATATGTATTTGTCTAATAAAATATATGCGTGTTTTATTTTTTTTCGTTACCAGTAATTTTAGTTACAAAAAATGCGGAGTGAGCCATTTTTCAGACTTTCTCTTGTTTTCTTTCAAAATTTTTATATTTCTAAAATTATTTCGCACAACCCAAAGAAAAGCGTCGTAAGTCAAAATTTTAATTTTACAGGAGAGCGAAAACAAATTAATAAATTATGAACAAGCGGTTCCGTCGAGAAGAGATATTAGCGACATCTTGCGGAAATGGAGTGATCTAACTTAAATACGACTTTCGTGGGGCATTTCACAATCACTTTATTTTTCAAAGATTAAACGTTAATAGATTTTTTTCACTTATCACACTATTCTGCGGGATGCGCGAAATGCTATTTCATAACCTTTAAAAACAGTTTTTAGTTTCTGGATACGTTTACAACGCTTCTATTTATTTAGATTGTGGCAAGGAACTGTTTAATGTATTTATTCTACTGGCAATGTGAACGCTGGACAGACGAGCTGTAGTTCCAATTACTATCGCAAAATCATTCCCGTCAAAAGTGTCCTGACGTGTACAGCTGTCAGATTTAGCCTCGCAACTTTCTGAGATTTATTATTGTGTCGCGTTAATTGTGTTTAACTATTAAAATAAAAAAGTGGGTCTGTTAAATTAATGCCTTCTAATCATTTATCAAATCCCCGTGGCACTTATGGTAGTATTGATGCCTGGTAAGGTCAATATACCCATAAGATTATATTGCGCAGAATATGGTCGAGGCCCAAGGGGTTAAGCGTAGGTGTATGAAGAACATTATTTCAAGTATTTGCTGAAATGTCTGGTTATTGGTGCGAAATTGTTATGAACGCAAATATGTATTGCCAGGGTATTTCTATTTATAAGGGTTAATCAAACGTGGTAATCAACGACATGGCAACCATACGAAATCGCTTTGGGTACTGATTATACTTTACAGATTATGGATACATGTAGTATGCCTAAGAATCAGAGCTTGTTCAGGTATCACCACCATTTGCCACCTGGGGCGCTAATTCAAAACGCGTGGTGAGGAGTGTAAAATTACTGATGAAATGTTTTCAACTTATTTTGGAACAAATATTTAAGGGGGTAGGTACAGGTAAATCATTTTAAACTCTTGTTTGCGCAGTGATGCACTGAATGGATAATTTTTTTTTATCAAGTTGAAAGATGAAATTTAAAAAAAAACATATAAAAGTTAATTTCCGGTTTTTTATTTTATTAAAAGAAAGACTAAATTTACCGGTCACTTTTGAAAATTTCCTACTAAGCTACCACACTAAGAGAAAAATGTTGATTGTGTCGTATGGAGGACTGAGTATTGAATTATTTGAAAACAAAAATCTAAAAAAAAAAACCGCAAAATCGACTCAAATGTTATTTAGAATCATTCACCGTGTAAAGTTAAAAAAAAACAATAATGCATTAGTTTCACTGCTATTGGAGATCATACTATTGTGTTTTATTCAAAAGAAAAACAAAAATAAAAACCGACAGCTTTATTCCGTTGAGCTATGATGCTGTAGATATTCTCCAGTTTTATGGTCTAATATTTCATGTAAAGCGCATTATTTTTAGGTGTAGTTTGATAATATGAGTTAGTGCTTCACTAGTTTAAATAAAATAGAGTTCATTATTCCTCGGAAGAATGAAGCAAGCGAGAACAAACCTATCGGGATGTGTAACTCTAATAGGTGCATAGTTACAATAAGTTTGAAAGACCGATCATCTCGGATATAAAAGGGATGACAGTTTTGTAACAGATTTTAGCAATTTTTTTTGAAACGGTTAAAACTGTTTTTGCAGTTCTTGTCGTATAGATTTTAATACAATACCGCACAAGAGTCCCAACTTTTCCCAACCGCCAAAATTATTTTAAATACTTCAAAATTAAAACGATAAAGAAAATATAATACAATGAAAAAAATGTAAACAACTAAAGCTTGTAATAATTTATAATACATTGGTAAAAGTGCTAAGAACTCTAGATAAAATGAATAGATATTCAATATAAGAAAAACATGCAGAAATTTACGTCTTTGTGTGGCTAGGTATATAAAAGAATTGGAAAAAACATTGTATGTATATATATATATTTTTTATTGTTTTTAACTTTATGAGTAAAACCTCAAATTGTAATATTTAATTAAATGAAGGCAATATTAGCGAAACTCAATCGAAAATCTGGATGCAGAAAAATCAGAAAAAGATATCGACACATCTGGGACTCGAATCCAGGACCTTCTGCTAACATGGCAACAGCTGTACCAACTGAGCTAAGGTCACTTTTAACTGTATCATACTTTGACTAAGAACTACCAATAGTATCTTCATTTTCTTAACGCCCATATTATTGGCAGCTATCTTTATATATTATTGCAAGATTCAAACCCGGCCTTAATGCTATCTAGATAGTGTCTGGATAATTTTTTTGCATTTTATTTTTAATATGCGACATCTAATGACTTTTCTGCAAGTCTAGGATGAATATATTTTATTTTTTATTTTATCCGTATTATAGTATCCGACTTCTAACTGAGTTCCAGAGGTGCCAATATCTTTTTCTGATTTTCTGTATCCAGATTTTCGATTGAGTTTCGCTAATATTGTCAGGATTTAATTAAATACTTATTTATATTGATTATTTTTAAGGTGAAATATATCTCCCAGATCAGAATATTTATTTCCGAGACGGATAATAATATGATGACATGAGCCAGATTTATAACACCAAACGTATGCATTTACAACAATGATTGTTGTATCACATAATGATATAGAACTATAGGCTACTTATCAAACAGTTATACATCCAGAGAAGAGTGATTACCGATATCAACATGCTTTCGGGTAGGTTATGATAATGGCGCTTTGTAATACTGCAGATTGTGCTATCTACGGGTTAACTCAATCAAATCCTATCTGTTTATCTATGCTCTACAGTTATATAATCTACATCTTAGGAATAGAGCACAGAGCTGTCGGCATCTTTATCGCTAAGGGGAAAGTGTGCAGTAAAAAGCGTCGGAGATGAGAGATGGTAAAGATAGAGGGGAAGTTATATGGTAGATAGGTAGTAGTTGGCAGTTTGGTAGTGAACAAAGTTAGGGATCTGTTATAAACAAAAGGGTAGCATAACTCTCTGATTTATTCTAGTTAGGGAATTGACCACTTAAAATTACATTTGGTGGCTGACTTTACTTTAAATTGTGGAGGAATTTAAAATTTCAGTTTTGATTTATTAGGTAGTTTTTGTTTACATCTACAACCTACAAAAGTTTTATAACAGTGAAGGAGGGTAGCAAGGAGGGTGGGGTGGAGGGTTTTAATGATTTTCAAGTCTCTAATAAATATTATTTTATCATGGGTATAACCATCAAGAGGAACTAAAAAGTTTTTTTTATAATTTTATTTTTAAATAATCAAATCAGTTACATTATTATAAACAAATGCCTATTTTGAATTGAAATATATTTTTGAGAATTTTTATTTCGATACCGTATGAAGATTTTGAAAAAATTATTACAATTTGGAAGGCGGGCATGGGTACCGCTGCCCCGGGAACCATTTATTGGTCAACCAACATCTCTGCCATAGGTCACCCCAAGTGGTTCGCTACTTTTGGTGACTTAGCAGGGGTGCCCGGGTTCAGGGGATGAGGTTTGTCCGGGTTTCGGCGGTGGATCCGTCAGCCCACCAGCTGTATGGCAGGCCGGAACGAAAGAGAATTTTTGAGAGAGTCCCTTTGACTTCTCCAGCCGTAGTCTCTCGGAATATACGCATCCCGCAGCGGTAGGGATAGATGGAACCCCAGATTCCTACCGACCCCTCATACCCTTTTCCTTCCTAGAACTTCCTCTCCTTCCTTTCCTAAAAATACCCTCAAAATGACAAAGTCTCTGAGGGGATTTATTGTCTTCATTGCCTCCTGTGTGGAGTTAATGTAAAAAAGTATTTTTTTATAACTAGCGTGATAGAGTACCATCAGTTCCAAATTAAAAATTGCTAATATTGTGAAAATCTTTGTTAGTACGAGGGTTTTGGTTATGAAACAATAGGCCACTTGAATCACATTTAAAAAAAAAATCAGGTTTAGGCAAATATTCTAAGACATTCTGTATTTTTTTTATCGTATTTTTGAAACCCTGGCGATTTTTTGAAAATTTCAATCTGAAAAATGGAATTTTTTTTTATAAACTGGAAAGACGGGATATAATTTTATGGGTGCGAAAAAACTATAATTACATAGCCGAAAATCATTTATAAATAAGAACGTTTTCCACGCGAATAGCAATAATTTGTACGGGTTTCTCTTCGTAACATCTGTAAAAACACCGCCATCTTTATCAAAAAATCAAACCAAAGGATAAGTTAGCATAGAACAAACAATAAATCTAGTTAACGTTAAACGCAAATTCAAAAATTCGCCGGAAATCAAAGTTTTGCCATATAAAAAAAAAATTTATCAGTGTGAAATTTTACAAAATTAAGGGAACATAATCGAAGACGGGACATTTTCATGTAGTGACGTCACGAGATCAAATAATGGATTTATTTAATTAAAAATAAAAAAAAAACTATACATTTCTAAAAATTTTTACTAACATTTTCGTAATCTTAGTAAAAAAATCTATCCACAGGATTTTTTCCAAGTCGTTATGAAATCCATGCAAGTGGCCTATTATATAAAACATCATAATTTTGAATTAGACCACTTTAGAATTGAACTCAAAAATTCAGCGAACGCAGTGAAAAATAAAGCTATTTTCTATAATATGTTTATCTGTTCTGTGACTCGTACTTACATAATTTTGTAGCTATGTAGAACGCAGGACTAAAGTAATTTAGAACATAAGCATCGCTCTCATTCAACACGCAAGAAAGTTCAGCGAGAAATCTAGATACGGTAACTTTTATAATACCTTTCGAAATACATTCAAATCAGATCTCCAACAAACTGTTGATTACTTTTCCATGGAGGGAGAATTATCTTCGATCGAAACGTTACGAACTTCCCAAAGTATGTTACATTTATAGTGTCCAGAATAGTCATATAAAATATACAATCCTAATAATAATAACAACAACAATCCTTATTTTATTGTCAAGTTTATAATTTTTTCAAAATGGCAAAAAAATGTTTGTAATAATTTGTATAAACATGATTATATTTTTGAAGGAATTGTGTATTTTTCCTTCAAGCTTTTAAGATAATAATTTATAACTCTATTTCACTTAACAAATATTATAATCAATAATTATCAGCCTGAAACACTCATCTACATTGAAAAAATCTTCCGAGAAAAGATACTGGCCGCCAACGGGAATTGAACCCGTGTCCCTCTGATTGCCGGTCACGAGCTCTGACCACAGAGCTATGGCGGCTTATCTAATACCCGCCAAATAATTCAATATTTACCTACTAGTGTTTCATTCGACAATTACTTATTATTACATTTTTCCAACTGAAAACAACCAACTTCATTTTTGTGAGAGAGGTATTGTTAAGTACTAAATCTCCCGCTAGGTGGCTGATAATTATTGATTATAATATTTGTTATCTACCCTTTGTGCTATGCATAAAAATCTTGTTTAAACGTTAGTTTATCAATTAAAAATAATATATTTCACTTGTTTATTAATCAGAACAGACCGGTTTCAACCAATAAGAAACTCGAGTCCTTTTTGTATTACGAATTCTGACTTAAATAATAGTAAATTTATTTTTATTTAGGTGTAATAATTAAAATAATTCTCAAAGTTTTAATTTTTAGATGCGTGCTAAAACGCCTGTGACTCATAAAAAGCTATATGACGTCACCAGTCATCAGTAACTTATAGTTTTATTAACAGGTTAAGCTCGGTACATCTGCAGCGCCCTTGAGGTGATTTTTCACAAAAACGGCGCTCTACAAATTATCCAAATATTATTATTATTCTCTATGGTCAGTGCTAAACTGGATTCTATTTCCTTTGGAATTACGGTGAGAAATGTAATTTAATCAGTGTTAGAAAGATTTAATAGATTTTTATGTATTTGTATTTAAATTTTATCAAACATTTCAAAATAATAATAATTTAAAAATAAATATAGTAAGATTAGAAAAATTTGTCAAAGTTTGTGATTTTTTTATTTATTATTAGTAACTAGCTTTTGCCCCCCCCTCCCCCCCACTCCCATTCCCCTCCCTTTCTACCAATCAATCAACAATCAAATACGCGCCGTTTCGCATTCATAATATTAGTATAGCTGTTGGCTGAGGTCAAAATGTAGATTAGTACCTATTTTATATTTGTACACTAAATGTGATGACCGTGGCCGGTTATCCCATATATTTCTGGACTCCTTTCTATGGATCCAGATTCCTCTGTAAATGATACTCTCAGTACAGGATGTTACTACAATAAGAAGACGTAGGTAGTCTCGTGATGTTTATTCCGGGATAAGGTACAATGTTATTTCTTAGGAAGTCTGATGGTAAGAGGACGAATGGACAACAACCACACCCTTTTATATGTTCCTCATGTTGTCTCACTCATACACGCATGTCTCTTTCATACCTCAAGACATACGTTCACCACACTAAATATTCATAGAAGAATACTCATATTTGAATTTTTGCTATCAAAGAAATCTCCATAGTAACCTAAACAAATAACAAAATGATATCCCAAACATTTACTTAGCAACACGCTTTGCCAATAAACGTATAATAAATAATTTCATAACGCTTATTCATAACGCCAGAGCTTACCAATATATATAGCCTATATTACTCGCAAATAATGTAGCTTTCGATTAGTGAAAGAATTTTTATATTCCATTCGGTATTTATTGCGTGAAAGAGTAACAAACATCCATGCATACAAACATTCGCATTTATAATATTAGTAAGATAAATATTGCAAGTTTGTCCAACTTACTTAGGTTTAACGGAATTTTGTTTGATCTACATACATTATATAACAATTTAAAAACTATTCTAACAATATTCTGTTATTCTCCCATTCTATAATGCCATAAGAAAAGTTTTTAAATAGTTTTATCACATTTCTGTCTCATTAACAATTTTGCTGAAAACCCTAAACGAAACCTGCAAATCTGGAATTCTCAGTTAGAGCAAACACTGCACTATATGTAATCAATGTATGATATTATCATACGGTAAATCAAATAAATCTTAGAATAAGTACACACATTGCAGTAAAAGTCAATTCCATATTTGACCAATAAACTTTACTGCACATTCAGATTTAACGACATTTTCCAGAGATGCAGATATTACGAAAAGCAATTTCGATAAGGTGATTCGTGGTTAGTTGCAAGTTTCTCCTGCAAAATGGATTTCGTGATTTTTACTATAACGTATGCATTTAGGGGCCGTCTCTTTCAACAGAAAGCTAAATCGTGAGCTAAATTTATATTTTAACTGTCAATTAAACTAAAAAGGATGTTAAATAGGACCACGGGCTGTTTCAAGTCTGCACGTAAGTCCATAGAATAATTGTTTGGCGTCGGTAAATATAATTTCTCTTCCAGTAATTGTAATAACTCCTTGAATTTGTTGTCTCCCAAATTTTACGAGATCTTTCAACATACTATACCGCGCCAAAAATTCGGGATCACCGCAAATAACCATATTAAAAACACGGGGTCTAATGTTTTTGGTTTTCGCTGTAAGACAAATTGGATGTAAAATTCATCGTCACTGTCATCACCTTCAATAATATTAATCAATATTGAAGCGCGCAATTTCGTACCTTATCTCCAACAGAACTGTCAAAAATATCAAAATGGCGGAGTAACCATCGGTTTTTGGGAAGTAAAAGCTTAAGTCAAAAGTGACGTAAAACAAGCGGTTAAATAGATTGGAAAATGAATTTTGATGAAATTTAACTCTTACTTTTACTCTAGCAAGCGTTGAAACAGAAGGTCCTGAATCAGAGGCGGTTCCTTGGTATGTGCAATTGTGTATTGGACTGCTTGTGTTCAGTTTTCATATTATAACTTACAAAAACATCCCATCAATATGCGTCATCAATATTCGAAAGTACCTAATCTCCAGTCATAATTTCTACCAGGTCACCTGAGCTATTTTCTATTACAAGACTCGTGCCCATGGTGCATATTTCGACATGCAAATTATTTATTTTCCCATACTATGCGGATAGTTGGCCCACCGAAATGGTGACATGAGCGAGACAGACTGCGCTAATAATGGCAAACTTGAGCAGTGCAAAGCCCCTTGACGGCAAGCAAGTGTATTTTGTACAACTTTGGAAATTAAATAACAACTTCTCTGGCTTGAATATGATTGTATCAACAAGGGAGAGAATGCTTTGATAACGTAAGGGCAATCCGCTAACCGAACCATAATTACCGTCTGATCCCAGGAGATATGACTAATATCGTAAGCCATTAACGATACGACGCCTGAGTTACAAGTAGATAACACTTAGAACAGGGGTGCCCAACTAAAGTGTTATAAATCGGCATGCTCGCTCTCTCTCTCTATGTGTGTCCTTTGCACTTACCCACCACTTATTAAAATCAGGTCAGTTGCATTCGATCTTTTACAATTTGGGAGGCGGATATGGTTACCGCTACCCCGAGAACCATTAATTGGTTTACCAACACCCCAGCCATAGGTCACCCCCACGTGGTTCGCTACGTTTGGTGAGGTTTGTCAAGGTCTTGGCGGCGAATGCGTCTGCTCACCTACTGCGTGGCAGACCGGATCGATGGAGACTGGTTGAAGGAGACCTTTTGACCTCTCCAGTCGGACTCGATTCATCGTCTTGTCTAATAACTAGAAAGTTCTAATTTCACAAAAAAATAACGTGAATGTGATAAATAAACAAGAATAATATATTATTTTTTTGTATGAATACCAAAATCCTAACTTGCAAAAAAGGTGCAAAACAAAGCTGAAAAATTCATTTTGTGCCGCCAAAAAATTTCAATTGTGCCTCAAGTTGGGCACGACTTACTTAGAGCGTAACTTGTGGAAAAAAAATGATGTGTATTGTGTGTGTTTATTTTATCTGGAGTTCGGGCCGGAAATACTCGCTTTCTTCGGCTGAGATAATACTGTAGAAATGTATTATTTTTCCTGAAAATTCTTATCAATGTGGGTCCTTTTCTATGACATAAAACGAGTTAATACTATGTGACTTCATCATAGGCCTAATAAAATAAAACTGAACAACATGAATAAAAAATATGGCATCTATTTTTTAATATTAATGACATTTTCAGTTTGGGAGGTGGGTATGGGTATCGCCTCCCAAACTGCTATAGGTCACCCCTAGTAGTACCCGGGTGATGGGGTGAGGTCTGCCCACCTGCTGCGTGGCGGGCCGGATCGAGAGAGACCAGTTGAGGGAGGCCTTTTGATCTTTCCACCCGGACTCCTTGCACCTTAGTCGGAGGGATGGATTCATACATCCGTCACTCCCATACACACTAACCTCCAGATTCCTACCAACCTCTTATACCTTTTTCCTTCCTAGAATTTCCTATTTTTCCCTTCCTTAAAAAGATCCTCCATACAGCATTCCCTAAGATGACATAGGTCCTGAGTCCTGAGATAAATTATTTTCTTCAGGGCCTCCTGTGTGGAGCTAAAGAAAAAAATATATATGGATCTATCAAAGCTTGAAAATGGCAAGTCTCTTTTATTAATTTATTCGTTTTTGCTAGTACCAAACTAAAACCAAGGATTTCCTCTTTGTGATTGTACCTCTAATAAGATGACATGACATAAAATCAGAAATAATTAAATTTACAAGAAAATAATATTAAACAAAAATTGCTCGTGAAATTAAGAAAAATATTTATTTAATGAAATTTATTCTGGTGTAATTGAATATGTCGTAGACAAGACATCATATTATCATATTATAATAAAAATAAGATAGGATACAATACTAAATAAGTTCAATACAGACTTAGATATATAAAACAATAACAACAAAAGCTCACTCATAAAAAGAGTTTCACTATTTCATACAAAATTTAATTTAAGATTTGAGGTCAAAATACCCAAGAACATTTAATAATTATTTTTTTAACGAATAAGTTTGTGTGCGTGTTATGTGCAATTTTATTTATTTGTGTTTTAATTATAAAATATAGACCATTAAAGAAATCAATTTTTTTATGATTTTAGAGGCAACATTGGCAATTATTTGTGAGTTAATTGATTTGCATTTTTGTCAATTTCATATTTCAGAATTAACAATATCATCATTGATTTTTTTTTGTTAATTCTGAAAGTTGTAATATGAGATTGACAAAGATTATATTTTAATAAGAGGTCTCAGTAGCCGGATTAGTGGCGGCGTTTGTCCCGGAAAGAAGTTCTGGGATCGAGTCCCAATTGAGACCGTTATCTTTTTATTTTCTGTGACTTGTTCTTTTTCATATTTTCGAGATTATTAGTGTTATCTTCTTTTTCAATGATATACGCATTACATTCATGGGAATAAACTTCAAAAGTTATACAAAGAAAAATGAAATAAAACAATAACTTGGTTTTTAATCACGATTTATGTATTTAATTTTTAATACCTATCCTATAATAAAAGGTATTAAATAATTAAATAATTAATCGCGGTTACAAATAAGTTATTATTTTATTTCAGTTAATATGTCAAAAAACAAAGTGTCTGCTTTCTACAAAAAAATATAAAAAGAGAGTTGTTCCAATAAAAAGACAATAATAATAACTCGGCTGGCTGTTGTGTCTACTAACTATGATTATTTTAATTCTATATTATTGAAATGTATATTTCTTTAGTTTAAATTTACTTTGGTCAATCTTGACAAATAAAGTCAGATTTCGTGATATTTTTCAAGGTTCTGCGCTTTTTAGCTAACATGCGATAATTATCAATCCTTCAATTATATTGATTTACGGTGCTCCAGATTTTATGTCCGGAATCTTTCCCAAATGAAAGACTAAACCTTCCACACCCTTTTCCACAAATGAATATCTAGTAAATTCACGCAATGTAAGGGCACTATATAAGCATAATAAATACAAAACAATACAAGAACAATACGTCAATCCACTAGACACTAATGGGAAAATATTTCACCGACTCCAGATATTTTCATATCAGAGGGTTCGGCTCTGATGAAATCCTAACTGGTCCGATAAATCCTACTGATCCCTCAATATAAATATTTGAAAAATCTTTCGTAATCCTACATGTATTTAATAATAATAATAATAATAAAGTTTATTCCAGAATGTATGTATTTTATTTAAAATGACCGACTTTTGCATTTTTATGTACAAATTTTTTGACAAATCTAATACGCCTAAATTTTGAATGAGAGAGCTAGGTATAATGCCAGTAGCAGAAATAACAAATGGTAATATTTTTATAGTCTGAGAATGCCAAATTCTTTTAATCTCATTTCCTAAATCTGTATATTTTCTTATTTTTTCAGAAACAGTTTTCTGAATATTACAAGAATTTGGACTACCGACATCAATGATATAAGTTATTTTCTTAATTTTGTTATGTATAACTATATCGGGTCTATTATGACTAATTGTTCTGTCTATTAGAATAGTCTTATCATAATAAATTTTATAAAATTAATTTTCTAAAAATGAATTTGGTTCATATTCATAATATGGTACATTACGGCAGTCAATCAAGTTATGTTTAATTACCAAACTTTGGTGAATTATTTTTAAAACTTGATTGTGCCTAAATACAGAACATCCCGATATAATATGTTCTATAGTTTCCGGAAAAGCAAAATAATTAATTAATT
Source organism: Limnephilus lunatus (assembly GCA_917563855.2). Lineage (NCBI taxonomy): Eukaryota > Metazoa > Arthropoda > Insecta > Trichoptera > Limnephilidae > Limnephilus > Limnephilus lunatus. The sequence continues at coordinate 74,227,595 of OU830602.1, read as the reverse complement.
AATTGTATTAAAATTATTAATTGTATTAAAATTATTAATCTCAATACGGGCTTATCCTAGTGAGATTTAAAATTGAAATGTTTACAATAATAAAATTAATGCCACATTTGATAAAAACCTAGTGTAGTTATATTTAATTAAAAAAAACAAACAAACACTTTTTTACAGAATAAATTTTTGGCATTGGTTCATTTGGTTCCTTAACACGGGAAATTTGCCTAGCTAGGAACTTATATCGACCTACAAGACATAATAAAATAAGAGTTATTTTGCAATATTATTACTGTGTTATTTTTGCTGTTTAAATGTATCTAATTTAACGTAATAAATAAAATAAATGCCCATCATGTGAAGACATTTTTATTCTTGAATTAGGCAATTCACCCTAAAAAGAGTGCTTTGTGCCGAAAAAGTTAAGAAATATAGATATAATTTTGAGGATAATCAAGAGAATAGGACAAATAAAACAATAATTCTAAAGATTTTTCATTGTTCTGCGTTAGTATTATAACTAAGTGGTTATACACCTTTACTATATTTTTATGAGTTATTGGAGAAAACCAAAAGCCTCAAGCTCTGCGATATATAATACCACGATTTATAAGCTTTGCAGAACGGAAAACAGTTTCGTCAAAATTCTACGAATCGATTGAAAATTCCCGTTGGTTTTGTTGCTCCGAAGCAAGCTCCGTAAAGATTTCGTTATCAGAAAATTTTGCAGTCTCAACTTTACCCTGAAAAAAAAATAGAAAATATGTCACAAATCGAAAAAATACTTCCAAATTTTCTTTCATCTTGTTAGGTAATAGGTACAGTACTTCCACACAACCAAGGGCTAGAAAATCTCACTTATTTGGTCATTTGGCCTTTCTTTGTGTAGAGAACACATACAAAACAATGAAGAAAAAACACAATGTGAAAATGGGAATGAAATGAACGAACATGAGACGAGCATTATGAGAAAAAGAACTCCTAAATAAATATTGGCCGGAAAATACAAAAAAGTAAAAAATATGTTTTAGTGTCCGGTCACACATGCAAGCTCGAATCACAAAACAAACTTGACCCAAAAAGAAACATAATATATATTATTTCATAGTTCAAAAGAACAGTGACAAAACTAGAAAATTGTTTGTTTTTTGGAGAGCAAGGGTGATTTTTAGTAGTAGATTGTCGTACTTAGTACTGTTAAGTTAAATCTTTGGAGAAAAAATAATTTAAGTCGAAACATTACACGGTGGAAATTACACGTGGAGGAAATACACCATAGAAAAAATTACACTTAAAAAATATGTATGGCGAAATTAAGAACATATATAATTTTTTTTTATGGATAAGTTTTATTCTAGGTTTATAATAAGTTGCGAAGTAATAAAACTAAAATATTATCCAAAATTACTCGTAATAAATTTATTTTTTATTTTAAATTTATTTCAGTAGAAGGCCCTATGACGCCCCCCGTGGTCGAGGGTTATGGCTCTCGACTAGCAATCAAATTCTAAACGACCAGCAAATAAATAATTTTATATTGCTGATTTCTTTTTCAAGAATTTAATTAAATTTATGAAATTAATATATTTTCCCTCCATTTCTAGAAAATATAACGTGAAGGAAATATGGCGATTATTCCGATAATATTAGGCATTCATTGACTCTAATATAAATTAATTGGGTTGAAACCTGTGGACTCCCGATTTATACGGGTCATTTACTTTTACCTTGGCATACATTTAAATTGCCTGTTTAATTGGGAATTTAAATTGCCTAAATCCTTGCAAACAGTAGCGGCTGGTGACGGTTTTTGTTATTTCCGTGCTAATGGTCGGAAATTAAAAAAAAAAAACAATCAAAATAATCAACACCGTTTTTAGTTTAAGTACTAATTGTTTGAAAACAACCGACACGTTTCGTAAGCAATGCTCACTTCTTCAAGGTTAACTTGAAACTAAATTACAAATGTAGACTTAAAGATTTGTTTGATATGAATATTTAGTGTAAAATATAAAATAGGTACTAATCTACATTTTGACCTACTATATTATGAATGCGAAACGGCGCGTATATGATTGTTGATTGATTTAGGGGAAGGGGAGGGGGGAGGTGGAGGAAGAGGAAGGGAGTTGTGCGGGGGGGGGGGGGGCGAATATGCGAGCGAAGCCGGGGGCAAAGGCTAGTATGATATAATTTATAATGAGAACAAATTTTTAACATGTAGTCATTAAAAAAAAAGTCGTTAGTTTCACACAGGAAGCCCCGAGGAAAAAAAAGGGGGTGGGAGTAGAAAACTGGGGTTAAGTGCTTCAAGTCATCTGCCACCTAGACCTACGAACCTCAAACCTCACCTCATGCAACCAATCACCCCTACGAAGTCACTAAGCATTGCGAATAACTTAGGTGACCTATGGTAAGATTTTTTTTCATTATTTGTTTTTGGGGTGTTATGCCGAGTTGCGCTACCGCCTTCTTTAGCCAACGCTGTCCGAAACGTTGGCTAAAGAAGGAGGTAGCGCAACACGGCATAACACTGCAAAAACAAATAACGAAAATACTTTTGGCCGTGAAAATCTAAAAACGAATCTATGGTAAAGAGTAAGGATGTTTGTTATCCAATAAATGGTTCCCCGATTAAATCAAAAATGATTCCCTGGGCGGCGTTACCCATACCTGTCTCCCAAACTGATTTATTGATATTAATTAAAACCTTTTTACTCTTTCTATTTATAAAATTTCCAGTAGTGTATATAAATGGTATAAACTTAAATATCACGTGTAAAATATTTATACCATTACAAACAATGCATTTGGTCATCCAATAGACCTGGTGTGGTAGATCTAACCATCACGTCATATCTCAGTAGGTGTCAGCAGAGATAATGGAACCCCTCACCTGTTTACACATTCAATTTTAGCTCGCACTGCTAGCTTTATTTTATTTTTATATTATTTTTAAGTAAAAAAAAATACACGTAATTCTGTTTCGTATACCATAAAATTTTCTTAATAGTATTGTTAATCTAAGTAACATATTATACCTATACATTTCGATTTTGCTCACTAATCGTAGAGTTTTTTCTTTCATCAAATGTTTATTCTATTTTCTGTTTACAAGCTATCTGTGTATATTGGAAAACATTGAGTTGTTTGGATCACCGTACCCGATTCATGATATCTCACATAAAATATTAACTTGAATATGTTTTTTTTACCTTGTTAAAAATATGCAATAAGTAAACCGCAACCATTTATAGAATAAAAAAGAAAGAAATGCGATTTGGGGTTGTTTCGTCATCCAAAATTCAGATCATTCTTTGCTTAAATTTAAAATTCTCAAATTCGGTCTCTCGGTAGAAATTCAAAATTAAGTGGAATGACAGTGTAAAAGAGACAAAGTACGCAATCTTAATTTGGTATTAATCTATTAATCAAAAGGTACAAGTCAGCGATGATATTGGTTTCAAATCTATATAGAAGGAATTTCTATTTGCAGGTTTGAATGTGTAACTGAACTTTTTAAAAGGTACAAAAGCCATTCAAAGCTTCAGGATGTTTAATGCAAAAGGAGAAATAATTTATTAAGTTCAGAAATCAAAGTATAATACATTTTTCGACAGGTTGCAAATACTTTCCGACATAAATCGGGAATCAGGCTTAGAATATTTAGCAATAAATAAAATTACACCATAAATTCGCACTGACCCCAAAAAAGCAATCATTTAAAATATTTTCCAAAATAATTCTTCTTTTACATGCCTACGTAGGGTTTTGGAATCCAATTTCTGATATGTCTTCTTTATGACTAGAATTTAAATATATAGTTCTTCCTGTAGGTTGTATTTCTACCTTAAGGGAAGGTTTTTCAAAATGGGTCCCAATTACGGTAAACCTTTTTCAAACATTTATTCAGTAACATGCTGATTTGACGTCGTAAAATGTACAATTTTCAAAAACCACTTTTAATAATTCTTTCCTTCTGCCGAGCTTTATGGCGTCATTTATCATCTGCCATGAAATACAACGTGGATTTAACTTTATGCTGATTATATCACGTGGAACAATATATCAAGGAACATAACGTACATCCTTTAAAGTAAAAAAAAATGTAATTTATTTTTATTTAATTGCGTAGAGCTAACCATGCAGACAAGATAATTTTTTATATTTTATATTATATTGGCTATAGTAGGAGGTAGCACAACACGGCATAACACCCCAAAAACTAACAACGAAAAAGATAATCTTTTAATTAGGATAATTTCTTCCTGTTGTTTTCATGCAAGAAGGCCTTTTGCATGCCATAATAGAGGGTATGACCGAGGGGACAAACTCCACGGGACGCCCAAGCCGAGAGTACCTGGAGGACCTGCTGGTGGACGTGCGCTGATCATCATATGCAGACTTCAAAAGAGCCGCACAAGACAGGGAAGAATGGAAGAGAAGAATAGAGGAAATTGCTGCAAGCCAATCACAGGATTGAAACCAGAGAGAGAGTGTACAGGTTAGTCTTGTAATTTCAACATCCTTCAACAGATTTCGTTAGTATAGTTAGTTATACGTTATTTTGTGGTATCTCAACAGATGTTAGTTAAGTATTATTTTAGAAGAGAATCATCTATTGTCGTTCGATAATAGCCGAAGGATTGTGTCGATAATTTTAACATAGGCTTGTAGGCTACCTCCCTCCCTCTACCCCATATGTTATGTACAAAAACTATAGATTAAGAAACAATTGTCTCACTCTGAAGATGGTCTTAACAGGCTGAAACAAATAGAAAAGAAATAATTAAGTGGAAAAGAGTTAGATATTTGTTTTATCATAGATAGTAATAGATCGCATCTCTTCAACCGTAACCCAAATTAATTACGCAAATGATAGTAATATGTTCAGTTATTTAAAAAAAAAGTGTCAATAATTTTCAATTCACAGTACATGTATTTTAGTTCCATCAATGGCTAGCTATGTTAGCTGAATAATCGCTTAACATTAAATCATTTTTCAAATATTGAACTTAACATTACATTATTAACTACGTAGGCCCCTTGAATTTTACCCTTGAAAATGATGATTAACTTTTATTAGCTAGCAGTTAGGTTTTCGTCATAGATATTAGATTTTTTTGAATTATTTTATTTTAATTTAATTCACTTCAATTTCTAGAAAATCCCTTAGTTTCTAGAAGATATTTCACAACGAGACTTCTCTCGAGAATAATCAAAATACATTTCTATAATACACTCAGTTCAGGGCAAAGCTTTGATTTAGATTGCAGGGATTTCGCACGAAGAAAAGCAAAAGGGTAGGTATTGGGTATTTTACAGTAGAAAATCTTTGGACTCAAGCAAGAACGTTGCTTCGAGAAGATTCAACCACGAGCCATTTATAACAATTGTTGAAAGAGAAGTCAATAAGAAAATTGATCAAAATACTATGGCTCAAGACATGCAGCAAAGAATAGAAAACCAAACAACCAAAGAGCCTTATTTTTTAGGTATGTATTACCCCTATTTCAAATTTCTTTTGATTTAGAAATGTAAATTTACTTTTGTTGCAGCAAAAAAATTCTACGGATTTTACCTTCTTTTGTCTTTCAGCAATCAACACCTTTTTAACCCCCGACGCAAGGTGCGGTGTTATAAGTTTGACTTTCTGTGTGTTTGTGTGTATGTGTCTGTCGTAACTCCTAAACGAATTGACCGATAACGATGTGGTTTTGTTTGAAAGCTAAAACGTGATTGAGGTGGTTCTTAGGATGACCCGACAATTCGTCCGGCGACAATTCATCCGGCGACAGTTCATCCGGCGACAGTTCTTCCTGCCGACAGTTTTTCCTGCCGACAGTTCATCCTGCCTACAGTTCATCCGGCCGACAATTCATCCGGCGACAATTCATCCGGCCTGATCATTTAGAAGATTTTTTCTTCAAGTAAGTATGCAAAGAGGATATACGGTCGTACAACCAAAATCGATATAGGTACTTATATCTGAAGGCATCTTGAGTGGAAATCCGCTGTAAAAATATTTTTACTAACAATAATTTCGACTCTCCGAAGAAGCATGCGTGAATAACAAAATACGACATACTTATATGTGCAGTCGGCTTAAAAAAAACGTTAAGATTCCTACTTGCATATAATATAACTTTTTTATCTGAAATTAACACCAACTTTTTAGGGTGAATTGACTAATTTGTTAGGTTATGTTACAGTGGATTTCTACTCAAGATGCCTTCAGATATAAGTATATCGATTTTGGTTGTACGGCCGTATGTCCTCTTTGCATACTTACTTGAAGAAAAAATCTTCTAAATGATCAGGCCGGATGAATTGTCGCCGGATAAATTGTCGGCCGGATGAACTGTCGGCAGGATGAATTGTCGGCAGGATGAACTGTCGGCTGGATGAGCTGTCGCCGGATAAACTGTCGCCGGATGAATTGTCGCAGGATGAACTGTCATGGAACCGGTTCTTAGCCACAATTCGTGAATTCTTAGCGAAAATGTGTTCAGGAGTTTCAAGGTCTTCAGCTCTTTTTACTATTGTTTTTAGCTCCAGTAGGGATCTTACTTTATTTTCAAACATATGAGTGACCTCATATTTGGAAAAAAAATGTATGCTGGAATCACTAAACTACTCTGATGATGGAGTTAGAAGGTAGGAGATGAAACCCTGTATTGCCTATTAGTAAACCCATTAAGTTTGGGCTCATTATAGATTCATCTTAACCAGTACTGTTTATTTCTCCTGATGACGAGGACCTGGTGATGGAACTGGAAGGTGGCGGTATAATAGGTGGCTGTATAATGGGTAGTTTATCATTTAATCAGTATTTATTTAAAATGCTTATTGAGATCGCAAAATATTTTTCGTATACATTACTTCATATTACTAATAATATGAATACTATATTTCGGTTTTGCCTCTTTCTGTAACTCAGGTTTAACGAGCTCTAGAACTTTTGCTTTGAATTTAAGCCTCATGTTCAAAAGTGTTTGTTTGAAGATCCAGACAAAATACCTTTTTTATGTGAATACCGCACAAGTCCTTAATGCTCCCGCTTCGAACTAGTGAAACTATGGCCTCCCCAAATGGGTATGTGGTAAGGTTGAAGGTAGTAAGGAGGATAAAGAGATGGGGAAGGATATGGGGAAGGATATGGGGAAGGATATGGGGAAGTACCTGGCTGGTCACCAAACACGACCAAAGCCAATTCAAGCAACGTTTCAATTCTTAATGGTGGCTAACATCAGGGCAATTCGGAGATTTTCTTTCACACCGAAACGTGCCGCAAGTATATTATATAATATGTAAGTAGCATAATTTTGAATGAATTAAATATGAAATATCACAAATTAATCAATAAATTTGAACCCGCGACTATCGAATGGCTGGTCAAAAGCCTTGACCCTCGACCACGGAGGCCGTCTGTACCTAGCTGTAATATATCATTTTTAATAGAAAAATAAATTAATTTGCTGTAATTGGAACTGAGTTTTCAGTAATTTCGGCTATACTTATTGATGTATTATACTTACATGAGACACGAAACGAAAAAAAAATCCACGTTTTTACCGAAAATTAGTTCAATTTGACCTCCAACGCTATAACGCCGAAGGGCCGGAAACTACCGAATAACTACCATGCTCACTGTTATTAGCGTGGAATACGTTTCGACAAGATATTAATACGCAATTAACACCTCTATGACTATCCCATGATTTTTCTCGGGTCTTTGCTAGTTTTAAATAAGATTATCAATGTGTAACTACTAGTAATTTTATGAAGCTCGAGAGAAGTTAAGCCATTTTGCGTTAGACCTGATATTTGCAAAGTGCTTTTTAATGCAGGTTAAGCGTCCTATTAGCAGTTATATTATAAAACAGGGCGTTTGAAAGCCGCTGTTGAAAATATCAGGAATTTAAAGGGGTTATTTCGTTACCTCTGCACTCAAACGAAAGCCTTTAAGTTATTTCTCTGAACTTGGAAAACTATGTACTATTAATCTTTTTAATAGTAATTGCTAGGCTTATATTGCAATATCCATATTTTAAAGGCTGGTTGAAACCATATGTAATACAGGTTTCTGGATTTGTGATCCTTCATAAATATTTTGTATTTATTACGTTAAAAACCTCCTTATTCTTGTGTCCTTGCCTTTTTAGTAGCACGATTAGGCAATTTGAGGAAGATAATAGATGTCTCTTATCTCATTCGTACTTCGTGTGGTACCTATAATTTAAATTTATATTTGTTTTTCACTTTCCAATTCAAATATTCGATTTTATATGTTATTATATGTTACTAGCAGTAAAAATTCCGCTCCGCGGGTTTCTGCTGCTAGGCCCTGACACGATAGTAGTAGCTTTGTAACAAACTCCACGTACGAAAATGGTTTTCAGTAAGGCGCGGCGTAGGAGATGTACTCGAAGGCGAGTTTTTAAATTTCAACAGTACAGTCGCTGGGATAATAATAACGTCAGATGTGCGATGTTAAAATTGTTTCCTCTGTTAAACAATACTTTTCGGTTGTTCAAAATTATCAACGATACTCGATTCGTGAAGTTATGGGTGGTGTTTATTACCGTCTAGTTCGAAATGAATATTTAACTGAACTAAAAGCGTGTTTATCTGAGGCAGGGAAACTGGTCACCGACGGCGCTTATCTGTCGATCGGATATAACTGGCTTTTTCCGTGACCATTCCGGTATTAGAACCGAACGGACTCGATTCTCTCATTTAGCACAATTTTACTAATCTCTTCTGAGACACCTCAAAACTGCCTATACTAATGACATCTGTTGAAAGAAATTGAAACTATTTACATATTCACATACCTACACCGCATTATGTTATGTGAAAAGAAGAAATTCAAAGATTTCTGGAAAAACCAAAGCTTACACGCTACATAATATAGGTATACATAAATAAGTGTGTGTCGTACGCGGATTAATTTGTAAAAAAATATTCAAATTTGTTGGAATTAATTCCGGGTTACATTAAATAAACCAAGTACCTAACGCTATTTTGTTGTACTGATGTGTATTTTGTTATCTATGCATCTATGAATAAATCTCTGTCTGTCATCTTGCCTTGAACAAGTCGGTTGTTTTATTTCTTTATCACATTAAACAAAAAACCTTTCTAATATAAAAAAAAATTCAAATTAAATAAAAAAACCTTTTTAATTTAAAAAAAAATTACCAAACTCTTATTTATATGATCCAGTACTATGAAAACTAAAATTTTAAGGAGGATTGATAAAAAATATTATTATTCACTTTGAACTCGCTAAGAAGGTTCATAACATCTTAATACTTAAATTGGAGCTTCATTTATTTGGAAACGTTGAAATTTAGTGCTTTTAAAGAAAGGGAGGCTTTGTTGACTGGAAAAGGTTTAAAGTGATTTAGAGGCATATTAAAACTCGTTAAAGCTTACGGAAGTCAAGGTAGGATTTGATAAATTACCTCTGCATTTGGTTAACAATAATAATATATTATATTTTATTTGGCCTAATTTACCCATCCAGTCCATATATTTTGAAAGCCGGGTTCAGACTATTAAATACTTTTACTTAATCGAAACCTTAATGGAAAGATTAAGGACGGGTTGTCTCTCAGAAATTCAAATGTACTATGGGGTATTTCCACGTAATTTTTTTATTGCTTAAAAAAATCAAGCAAAAAATTACGATGATTATGGCATTTTTATTTTATTTTTATGTTGACGAATAAATTTTCTAGAGCGAGTTGAAGTTTACCATTTTTGAATCACCGCTAAAACGATATTTTGGGGCGTGGCTATCGTGTGACGTCGTGAGTGCGGACGCTGCCTGACAGTGCTTATTTGTGCTGGTTTAGCCGAGCGTAGCCTGCGACGTCACAAACCCATTTGAAAAAACGGGCCGTTTTGATTTTGTCAGTTTTCGAGCGTTTTTAAAATCAATAATATTGAATGAAAACATAAAAAACAAACATTTATAGTAGGATGATTAAAATCAGAAAAATGGTCTTTAAATATTCCGTACATTTTCAACAGAATCCCTCGTTTGTGGAAATACCCCATTGTCGTAAATTAGCCATTCAGCGAATTTATTATTCAGTTGTAGTTTCCAATTAAATTACACCGATTTTAGGTCCGTTTCAAGATTTGAACAAATTATAAACATGTAAATATATACAATTCAGAAGCACTGCTGAGAACCAGCTGTATTCCAAGAGAAATCATGTATGCATATCCATTTGTCAATATAATCAATGTTATAAAAATTTTACAAATATGTTTTGTGAAAATCGATGGACAAATACTTGTTAAATGTTTTTTTTATTATTAATATTAAGAAGAAGTCAAAATATTGATTCAGCTTTATTATACCTACCCCAAGAAATCGACAAACAATCTTCATTCTTGGAGGTCTAGCATGGTAGATCCATAAAAACCTATATCAACACGATATTGACCGAATCCGTCATCTATGATCCGTTATCAATATTAGCGATCACGGTCAACAATTGGTTAGAAATATTCCGACTGACTGTTAAATTAAGCTCTGACTTCACAGTATCAGATAAGTTTCGGTTAACTGTCAATATAAACATTTTTTTGGAAAAACCCTTTCTTTTTTTTTTTTACATGAATATCGCACAAGAGTCCCAACTGCTCCCGTTTGAAGCCAGTAAGACTATGGCATCCCCAAATTGGGGTATGTTGTGAGGCTGAAGGTAGTGGGGAAGGGAAGGAGAAAGGGAAAAGGAAGGTGTGGAATATAATGGACTAGTTAATGAACGGATTGAATAACGAAGCTCTTAGAATGAAAATAAGTCATATACGCGATTCATAGACTTAAATAAGTCATCTAGGAGCCGACGATCTTTGAGAAAGTAAAGTGGTTGAAGTATGGCTAATGACCTGATAAACTTATTAACTCCCGTTTAGTGTCAAAAAGTAAATCCATATTTAGGTTAGTATTTCAATTCCACATTGCTAATTTCTTAATATTTTTACATTTACTTTGCGTCTGATATTTCGTAGTATCAATTCATGGAAAATATCTTCAGTATTGCCAGCTTATATCGATTTCTTATTTATTCCCTGCTAATATCATTTCGGCTGTAAACTTTGAAACTGTGCTAGGGATATCGATATAAAATCATCGGAAGTTGCGCCCGTCGATCCTATATTGTAAAGTTATCGATTTAACGGTGCTACAATTTCTGAACAATTTACGAAATTGGCATAGGCACTTTTAGGCCTCCCCTCTCTTTTATATAAGTGTATATTTGTATGAATCAACATTGAACATCCGCATAGAAACAGTCCTTAAGTTCAAACAAAGATTTATGAGCCAAATTGAACTCGATAGAATGAATGGCTGATTCAACAGTAAATTTGACATTCACATAAATTGTCTTCAGGATTTCCGAAGCAAGGAGCCATAAAATGTACTTAAACTGATAGAAATTATTTTTAGAATCTGCGGGAATAATTCAAATTTTTTGATTGAGTTTAAAAGAATTGGCTATGGGTAGGATTTTTCCACTTGGCAAAGCGAACAATCCATGCTAAAATATTCAAAGATCCGCTGGTAAAATAAATTTCAGATTAACATTTCAGACTTGAATAAAAGAAAGTCGTGGGTTTAAAAACTTTTAAACTATATATAGATTTCAGAAACGTCACGTGTCGCCCTAAAAATATATTCCTGTATGCAGGATGTTAAGGGACATACCTGACATACATACGCACATTTTTTTTTACACAAATATTTATCTCACATAATGAGGACACAAATTACATTAAATAAAGGACAAAGGTTTCCAGGTGCGAATACTATATTTTTTCTACCAGCATTTTAATAAAAGATGCTCAGAGGAACTTGAGTCATTGAATGTGTCACACGGGCATGTGCCTGGCATGGTGGTCGAAAAATCCCCAATCTATGTAATAAAAAAAAAATCTAAAAAATTTCAATGAATAAAGAACACTTTAAAAAAAAAATTCCTTCGACACCGGTGCACAGTCAGGAAACACGCCAAAGGCGCGTCTAACATTTGGACAGTTTTGACAATTTTCACAAGAAAATGGACTCGTTCTGGAGTTCTTCAGCTCGACTGTGGACCGATTTGTGTTCCTCCGTCCTACAACATGGATATCCACAAGACCCAGGTTCACCATTTCCTTTCCACACAAGCATTGCCCAGAGAGAAATGATTTAAAAAAAAAAGTATTTCTTGGGCATTAACTATGTAACAATTTCTAGACATTTTGTTTTGAAGAGTTTTAATTTTCAATGTACATTTGTTACATAAATTTTAAATTTTCTACGACCGATTTCGACACATCCGGGTCATTCACGAGCAAACTTAAAACTTTTAAGCTTGCTCTTGAATGACAAGGATGTGTCGAAAACGGTCGCAGAAAATTTAAAATTTAAGTAACAAATATACATTGAAAATTAAAACTCTTCAAAACAAAATGATTTTTTTTTTTATATGAATACTTCAAAGCATCCTTGCTGCTCCCGTCTGGAGCCAGTGAAACTTTAAAATCCCCAATTGGGATATGTTGTGAGGCTGAAGGTAGTGAAAGGAGATGGGGAAGAGGAAGGTGGGGCTATTCAGATCTGGTCACCAAAAACGGATAAAGTAATTTTAAGCAACATTTCAATTCTGAATGGTGGCCTTGTACCAGGGCGATACCGAGAGTATCTTCCACTCTAGAACGCGCTGCAAATATACTAGGTATATATTAATTTAAGATAATTATTTGTGAAATAATACAAATTAATAAAAATAAATATTTGCGCATGCCAGGATTCGTTCCCGCGACCTTCGGATTGCGAGTCGAGAGCCATACTCCTCGACCACGGAGTGTGTGGAGTGTAAAACAAGGTACGTCCTAAGTGGACAACCTGTGTACAGATTATTTCGGGGTATGCAAAACTATAGCAAAAATAAAGAAAAAAAAATCAATTATTCTACTTTACAAAAAAATAATTGAAAAACTTTTTTGTCGAGAATATAATATATGTAAGTATTCGGCTCGTAGTTTTAACGGGCCTACAATGTGGTTGGTATAATATTTACTGTAAAGTAGGATCGGCTAAAGCTTAACCGATTCTACGGTTAGGCAAACCCATCACTGAAAATATATCATAACAATGCCCTGTTTTGAATTCAAGCCTTTTGTATGAAAAAAAAAACATATACGTTGATGTTGTATACACTATACCGAGTTATATTGTACTGACCTTATTATGTAGAGTCGAAACTGATGAAAAAATATAATGATTGACGTATTTTATAGGATTACAAATGTATAGCTATATATAGTAATTTTGTGCCGGGCGGTTCGTCTGATTGAAAATCCGTTGTTAGGTAATAGACCGATTGCAATCTCTAATGTACAGACGCAATATGAATATGCTGAGTCCGTTCAACAGGTCTTTTAACGGAGCCTGCTTCCACTCCTACGATTTTTGGCACATTATGGCAAGTTTGAAAAATGTCTTGAGCGATCACTTGCCAAAATTTTCCAAAATTTATAGAACCTAAAAATATGGGATAAATGGTGAAATCTAGGTGGGTTCATTGGCTTTAAACTGATGTAAATAGGTACTTCAGATGTTTCCATATTACATTTTGAGGAATGATATTAGTTAAATCTAATGGCCAAATCGAAAAGCGCACAGTGGATAAGGAACTAGCTGCATTGAACCCCGGTGCACCGGTGCACGTGTACGTGAAGCTAGACGGACACGTGTGGAACACCCGTTCACAGTTGATGTTGGTTTCATGAGAACATGATGTTGGTTTCTTGTTTTATTGGATAGTCAACACTTCTGGTTTATTTACACTGGTTCGTCACGTTTGGTGACTTAGCAGGGGTCCTCTGGTTCATGGGGTCAGGTTTGTGCAGGTCTTGGTGGCAAATGCGTTTGCCCACCCACCTTATGGCAGGCCGGATGGGGAGAGTCTGGTTGAGGGAGACCAAACCTAGAACTATCCAGTCGGACTCTCTTTACCTACCGCCTTGCATCGCAGTTGAAGGGATGGATTCATACGTCCGTCACTGGACAAATTGACCTCTATTATATTCCTACCCACCCTTCAAACCCTTTTCGTTCCCAGAATTTCTTCTCATTTCTTTCTCCAAATGGCCTTACCACAGCATCCCCCCTCCCATTAGTAGGATAATTTTTTTTCTCCTCAGGGCCTCCTACGTGGAGCTAATGTAAAAAAAACGGGTCGTTTCTTAGAATCTTTTTTGTATAATTCTGTTCGTACGTGGAACGAGCTACCAGCAACTGTTTTTTTCTTCTTTATTTAATCCGAACCTCTTCAAGACCCTCGGTAATATCTTCAAGACCCATTAATAAATCCATTCCTATAACCCCTACCTTAACCCGCCCACAGCGCTGCCCAACAGGATGGTGACATAATTGCGCTGTGAGGTGTCACGAATAGCATTTTCAGTGGGTGCAGGTTAAGATGAATTAAGGGCCATTAACCAGCCAGCGGCCGAGAATTCAAATTTCATCTTCACGGCGGTTCCAAAGTTTAAGATTAATTATTCTCCGTACCAGCCTTTTAAAATAATAACTTAATATCGATTTTATTTCATTCAAGAATTTGCTTTAATTTATACCTACATTCAAAAATGCTGAAAGGCGTTATGATAAAACTATTAAAGTTACGTACTTTTTGTAATTATTTTTTTATCATAAGTATGTATTTATAATTTTTTAATAATGTCTAAGCAAAATAAAAATGTTAAAAAATCTTATATATACTATCGTTATTTGTTTTTGGGATATTGCGGTACCTCCCTTTTTAGCCTTAAGGAGGTATCGCAACACGGCATAACACCCCAAAAACAAATAAAAAAATACCTTTGGCTGTGAAAATCTTAAAAAACGTATCTTAAAAATATTAGTTTGTAAGACCGTAAATAAATAGACAAACTGTAAGTATTTTCGTCACAAAACACGTTCGCGGATCATTTTTTTAATGATTTTATTTAAATTAAAATTAAAATTCTGAGACATAGCATGATTATATGATATGAAATTTGTGTAGTATAACACAAAATTTTGTTTGAAAATTTATCAAATCCGCCAATGACCTACGGTAAACCCTTATTATGCTAAAAATAAACATATTTTCAAATCATTTAAGATAATACTTTATCAGACAAAAGAACAATCTTTCGAAATCAATTTATATTTTTTTGTGGCCTCTTGTTTGCCAGGCGTATTTGGAAAAACCGCGCGAAATTAAATTTTTACCACTCCGGTAACAAATCGTAAAACATATATTTATACGAAAATGAACTGATTTTTTTTATTTCTACATAAACCTGAATAGACACCCTACGTTAAAAAAACAATCCAAGGGTGTTTTCGAAAAACTTATGACATTGGTACTTCTTTGAAAATGTAAAATATTTTACGTTTTCAATGTTTACACACCCGAAATGACAGTTGAAGTGGCGCCGAGGTCGCCAAGTCAACCTAAGATGTTTTTTGTAATTTATTCCGAGACGCTAGGCGCTATGCGGCTTTTTGTTACGTCAAGAACGAGAATGGCCCAAGCGATTCTGACATTGTTCTTCACACAATTTCTTTATAAATAGGGGACAAAATCGCTTCAAAAAAATTATCCCCCCAGTGGGGAATGGGACGTTTCTACGCCGCCGGTTCTTCGCCGCCAGTTCATCGCCGCCGTTTCTACGCCGGGACGGTTCTACACCGGCCGTTTCTACACCGGCCGTTTCTACGCCAGCCGATTCTACGCCGCATTCAAATTAAATTAACAATTACAATTAAACTTTATTGTTTAAACACATACATACAGTCATAGAAAATAAAATAGAAAATACGAAAATTATCGAATCATTTAAAAAGTAGCATTAACATTTATTTTAATTTAAAAGATATTTTGTACATGCAAGTTACAATCGCCGCACAGTGGCTGAAATTGGAGCGCTGGCTGGCGCGACATCCCTCTCGGCGTTCGACCATTTGGTTGTTTATTGTTGTTTTTAAGTGTTTATATGAAATATTACAAAATTTTTGAAAGATTCTCTATAATAACTTCATAAATTGAAGGAGAATCCCAAACAATAAACATAACATTGTTAATCGATGTACATAGCAATAATACTTTGGATTTTCCAGACAGTGGGGAATAACGTTAAATAATGATAACAGGGGCCGGTGACGCGCCAGCGTTCCAATTTCAGCCACAGAGCGCCGGGATTACCAGATTGGGACCCATTGACAAAGCAGGTAAGCAGAAGTTTTAATCCGGGTTATCTTAATGGTGTTATGGTTATCAACACAGGCCCATTAGCACAAAGGAGGTAATGAGAAGTTTTAATCCGCTTAAAATTCTAAAAACTGTTTAACAGTATTTGGTATAAATATGGGGCAGGAGCCCTTAACACATCACTCTAAGTGTATTCGTCACAAAGTAATCATTACGTTAGTTAACAGTGATCTTAATAATGGAACCAGCAGTTCTCAGCAAGAAAGGAAACGAAAAGTTTTCATATAACGGATATTTGTACGTTTTCGACAAAGTTAGTAAAAGGGACGCTAGTTTAAAATTTTGGCGGTGCGAAGAAGTGGGTCGCTGTAAAGGAAGAATTCACACGAGGGCTGGAGAAGTGGTCAACGAAATCAACAATCATTCTCACCCTTCCTCGGCAGCAGCCATACAATCAGCAACTGTTTGCACTAACATGAAACGTCGTGCAGAAGAAACTATGGAGGGCACAAGTGTAGTTATAAATCAGTGTATAGTCGACGTGCCTGAAGCTGTTTTAGCATCGATTCCAAATAATGCAGCCCTGAGAAAAATAATCAGAAGAAAACGGAATCAAATTAATGCTGCACCTGCTGATCCCGCAGACCTAAACGATTTGGTGTTGCCAAATCGATATAAGCTATATGTGCCTCAACCAGGAACAGAAGAAACTTTTTTGCTAAGCGACGATGGAGAGGGAGCAAACAGAATTTTAATTTTTGGAAGAGGGAGCTGGTTGCAGCATTTGCATAATGCCAATACATGGTACACTGATGGTACCTTCGCAATAGCACCGAGGCTATTTTCGCAAGTTTATATTGTTATGGCAACAAAACACGGAGGAGTGCATCCTATAGTGTATGCTCTGTTACCTAACAAGCAGCGTGTTACATACACACGTATGTTCGAACTAATTAAAACACTAGTGCCAAATTTAAGTCCAGGATCTATCATTTGTGATTATGAATATGCAGCTTTTAGTGCCATGAAAGATTGCTTTCCTGAAGTAAATGTAAAAGGTTGCTTCTTCCATTTAGCACAAAATATGAGGAAGCATTTAGCTCAGATTGGTGTTATTAGTCAATACAACAATGATGCTGAATTTGCATTGAGAGCTAAAATGGTCATTGCATTAGCATTTGTGCCAATAGCTGATTTAGATGAATACATTGATGCTTTAGCAAATGATTTGCCAGTAGAACTTCAGCCGCTTCTAAATTGGTTTGAAGACAGCTATGTTGGCCGTTTAAATCGACGCGGGAATGGTACGCGCCCGCCTATGTTTCATCCAACAATGTGGAATTTATACCAGAGAACAATCGATGGAGAAGATCGCACCAATAATCATGCAGAGGCAGCCAATCGTCGATTGCGTTCTGAATTATGTATGCATCACCCAACTATTTGGAAATTTATAGATGGATTGCGAAAAGTACAAAAAGGACGAGACGCTTATTTTGAGCAACTTATCGCCGGACATTTACCACCGATGAAGCTGAAAAAATACCGTGACGCTGATGAACGTATTCGAAGAATTGTCTTAGATTATGAAAACAGGGAACCTCTAGATTATTTACGTGGCCTAGCACACAATTACCAAATGACGCAATAATCTTATTTTTCCTATTTATTCTTTTAATTTAAAATAAATGTTAATGCTACTTTTTAAATGATTCGATAGTTTTTGTATTTTCTATTTTATTTTCTATGACTGTATGTATGTGTTAAAACAATAAAGTTTAATTGTAATTGTTAATTTAATTTGAATGCGGCGTAGAATCGGCTGGCGTAGAAACGGCCGGTGTAGAAACGGCCGGTGTAGAAGCGTCTCGGCGTAGAAACGGCGGCGATGAACTGGCGGCGAAGAACCGGCGGCGTAGAAACGTCCTAGACCCCCCCCAGTGGGACTCCGGCCAGCAAGACGGAGTCAACACGGTTAAAATTTTATTAAAAAATGACATATTTCCGGTTTTGTCTGGTTATTCCTTCGTAACCATAAATTTTATCCGCGTATGTTTTACAGATTTAAATATATTGTTTGAGTAAAAAAATATGTTTTTGGAGTTATCTAATTATGATTTGTATAAACAAAATGATAATTGTTTGGTGAAACTTTTCGATTTCCGTTTTGAGCAAACACACCGCATTAATGCCCCTGGCGAAAAAATACTGAGGGAATTTTTCGAAGTTAATTAATGATTAATGTCCGTAAAAGTTATTAACTAATTTATTTTCGTGAGTAGGGTCGGACAGGTTAAATAATTAATTAAATTAAAATATTTGAGGTTATCGATTTTTTCTCTGAATAAATTTTTACCCGGTCTGATTTAGATAATTTGTCGTATTTATTTTGGGAGAAATGAATTCGTTAATAATCGCTCGTTGCCAGTGTTGCCACACAAAATACTTGACAACAAACTGGTGAATAGGACTAGATCTCGTACGTACAGGATGAATTGCACCTAGGTATAAATAAATTCGAAATATCTCCCAAGAGTACTAGTTTGAGTACTTCTGATCAACTAACTAACTAACTAAACATCACGCCGTTTCCCCGCAGGGGTAGGCACAAAGGACGGATCGCCAAACATCATAAATGGAAATTGGTATCACATCGACAACCTTTCAATAAGGGTAAGAAAATTGATTCACATATTCTTTGAATTACGAAATATAATCAAACAACAAGAGCTAAGAAAAATTTATTTCCGATTATGCAACCCCATCTTAACATATGGTTGTATTGATTGGGGAGCATCAGGTAGAACAATTCTAGATCCACTAGTGAAGGTCCAGAAATCCATAATTAGAGTCATTATGCGTAAACCCTAAAGGTTTTCTAGCGATCAGCTCTACAAAAAAATTAAAGTACTTGATGTTCGTCAAAACTACATAAAAAGGGTTATTATCCACGTATACTAAAATCTAGAAAATCTTAATAAAATTGATCATAAATATATCACAAGAAGTCACACCAGAAATAATCTCGTGGTCCCAGAGAGCAATACGGCCAAGTTTCAAGCACAACGGTGTGCTAAAGAAGTGTTCACTTCAAAAATAATTTGATGACAATGATGTTACATTTGAATTATTTCCGTGAAATAACTTATCGTTAGAGTATCATTATAATAATTATCGATTAACTTTAGGGTTGATTATTTAAATGAGTTTGCGGTTTATTTTAAGTTATTCATCATTTTCCAAAGTTTCACATCACATCCAGGGGGGGATATAATGAATATTATTCATTAGCTCTGGGGAAAGAATGAATTATTATTGTGTGAAAATGAGGAATAAAATTCTTTATCACTGGATGAATAAACGACCGATGTGAAAAAAACAGAAGGAAATTACCTCAATTTTGTGGAAATCACGTTATTGTATTTCATTGTCCATTTAACTACGGACAGCATTTAAAAAAAATTATAAAAGGTTTGTTAAAATATTCAAATACTTTCATTCAAGCCCAGTCAATTTGCAGAGAGTTGAAAGGTACTTGTTAAAAGTTTGTTTCAGTTTCCGAAGAAATGATAATTAGCAAAATTGGAAAACTGTTATGTTGCTACGTATTCTAGATATATAGATATACCATAATTTGGCAGAGAGCTAAAACGCGCTTATAAACGGCGAGATGTAGAAAAGGCAAGCATAAAAGGTGACAGGTCCGTAAGGTAAGCATCGAACAGAACATGACAGCATCCCCTAAGATGACATAGGCGCTGGTGGAAATGATTTTCGCAGGGCCTTCTGTGTGGAGCTAATGTAAAAGAGTGGACGCGTCATGCCTAATCAATACGTTTGATGCGTACGATGCGAACCTCTGGACGCTTACCTTAACGGGACCTTTCAAATGTAAAAAAAAGCTAAATGGCGCTCAATGGCCAATGATAATAATATTACATTTGAATTTCTGCGAAATAACTGGGCCTTAAAAGCAATACCGAAGTAAAAGAAAGTTAAACCTCCATTATTAATTACGCAATCCATTATCAACGACAATACATCTCCTTCAAAAATTTAAAAATTAATTACACATTTAAAAACAGAATTTTCCCCACTAAAACAAAATGTTAAAGTAAGTTTTTCTTCCTTTTCACCCTCGTTACTTTCTCATTTTTCTTCTGCTAGTGGAGTTGAGATATTTATTATAATTCGTTTTTAAAAAGCACGGCTAAGATTTGCTAACTGATTTATTAACATTAAAATATTCAAGCCTTTCTAGTACAATTCACAAATCTTTGTACATTACATAAATGGCACACCAACTTATGCAGGATATAATTCATTAATTTATTGTTAAATAATTGATTTTTATTTATTACATTATTTTTAAATAACCATATTTGTTTACATCATTTCTATCGAGGTATATATATAAAAGTGTAAGCGGCAGACGGCGTTGATTTGATTTTTATACAATTTGCAGTTTTATTCCGATGTTGATGAAATTTTGCAAACTAAACCTTAAAAAAAAAGAGGAACGTCACTGATTTCGAAAAACTCCATGAAGTTCGGGCAACGCCGAAGACTTCAACTAGTTTTTGATAAAAATTATCAACATATTTCAAAAACATCATCATTAGGATACCGAAAATTAAGATGTATAAGGTACAAATAAGTACCTACAGACAAATAATTCCAACAGATAAAAAATATTTCCTCCACTAAATAAATAAAATCAAATAAAGTATGTTAATCATGTCCATGATGTTACAGTATTTTAATTGATGGCGTCAATCCCTCATACAATGTGACCCACACCTACAGGCCACACCATGTTTGACTAACACCCTACAAGTATAATTATATTCTCATATTCCCACCATTTTCCCCCTCCCATGATGCCCCGGGGATAGGGGAGGGGGTTTGGTTAATGCGGAAGTGTAAACTAATTAGAAATTTGCATAGCGAGATGATCCAGGGACACTCTAGTGTTAATTGCGCCGACTTTGGGGTTGAGTTATATAAGCACAGCTAATTGCTTTATTATTCTGGGCGATTTGGCGCTTGTGGCAGCCCTGTGACGGGGGGAATTATTAGTTAAGTCCATTTTTGGTGATATCAACCTATTATGGAAACATGGTCCTAATATGGCAAAGTTTATGTGGCGTTAACCCTCTGAGACCCAACACGGTTTTAACACATGTCACTTGTCAGATATTACACATTATATCTTAATCATTATTTTGTAACTTTACTACTAAGTAAGTTTTATTAAGTATTTACTTACGCGCATATAAGTTTTCTTTGGACAGTTTATTATCTTTCTACAACCCAAACGTTCACATACGACAGCTACTGTCACCGTAAGTAATTGCTTCTTGTGAAAATTATTTGAAAAGTAATTTTACAACACTTTTTTTACATTTATGGCATCTCTAACTCCAAAGATATTTTCGTATAAGTAAGAGATTTAAAGTTCACTTAATATTCTTTTTGAAGTTTTTTTCTTAAAAACTAAACAAAAAAAAACTTTTCCAGTGTCATCAATGGTCACTCAGCCAAGTAACCGCCCAACCGTTTTATAATACAAGCTGTTTTTTTATGATATTAAGTTTTAAAAAAAATATATCAAAAAAGTCACCGAAGACCAAAATTTCATACAATTTTTTTTTTAATAATTCCCGGAATCACTTGTTAAAGTAAGTCAAGTACGTCCCTTAACATTCTGTTAAACATTACCTCCACACAGGAGGCTTTGAGGAAAATAATTTCCCTCAGGGCCTATTATGCCATCTTTGGAGGTGATGTTTGGAGGTTATTTTTGAGGAGAGGAAGGAGTTAAAACGGGTCTTGAAGAGATCCTTGTTGTAGGCGAGAGGAAAAACAAAGAGGCTGGCAAATCGATCCACTAAAGAACGACCCGTTCTCATGTGACAAATGTCACTGTGTACAAATGAAGGGCGCAAAATACGATACGAAAATAAATACAACTATCTCCCACCACTGCGGTAAAGTGTTACTGACACGATTTCCGTAGTTAGAATACCAAATTAACAAATTTGGTGACCTAGCAGGGGTGCCCGGGTTCATGGATTGTCTAGGTCTTGGCGGCGGTTCTACTGCGTGGCGGGCCCGATCGGGAGAAACTGGTTGATGAAACTATCTAAACCTCTCCAGCCGGACTCTCTTGACCCATCCCTGCCATTACACCGCAGTGGAAGGGATGGATTCAAAATTTGTTAAAATTCCGTGACTCCTGGATATATTGACCCTTAGATTCCTACCCTCACCTCATATATTTTTCCCTCCCAGAATATCCTCGTTTTTCTCCTAAAAAGACCCGCTACACAGCATGCCCAAAGATGACATAGGCCCTAATGGATTTTTTACTCGAGGCCTCCTGTTTAGAGCTATTGTAAAATAAAATCCACACTAGAGGCCCGGGGATTCTTTGGGGATGCTGTGGAGGTTCTTTTTGAGAAGAGGACGGAGTCTTCTAGAGATCTCTGTTGTAGGAGGGATAAAATAGTCAACATAGCCGAGCTATTGAATTGAAGAACAGATCGTATATACGACCCGTTCTCATGTGACAAAAATCCACTGTGTACAAATGACGGGCGCACAATATGAAAATAAATACAACATTAATCCCATCATACACTGCGGTAGAGTGTTACTGACCTGATTTCCGTAGTTGGAAAATCAAATTATCTATTACTGGTGTTATTCGTACGTGCGGCAATCAGAATATGAAACATTGTAAAAAGTTACTAACCAAAATAATGTGTGTTAAATAAAATCCTTGTGGAAGTTTTAATTAATTCTCGACGTTTTCGACTTAGCTGGGAGCTAACAATTATATCGCGTGAAAAAGTAGGTCAGGCCTACCAGGAGATTTAATCATGTAAAAAAAAATTGTGTATATTGAAAATTTGTAGAAGAAAGGAATATCATAATTAAAAAATGTCGCAGTTAGCCTCATTAGGTTTTCCCGTTTTAGGGCGGACCGGTTTTTTATATTATTAGATTTTCGCATAAAAAAATGTGTGTTTTTTAAACGACTTTGAAAAGGAGGAGGTTATCAATTCGACTTTTTTTTTAATGTTTGATACCTCAGAACTTTCGATTGGGTGAACCGATATTGATGATTCTTTTTTTATTAGAAAGCTGGTGCTTCCCGTGTAGTCCCATTTTAATTTGGCCCAGTTCTGACAATAGGGTACATGAGAAAACCATACATGTCTTAAATTTGCAATAAGTAGGATGTGCGCGACAAATGGACGAATAACTCAATATTACGCCAACAGATTTCGTTGATTCTTTTTTTGAAGTAAAACTTCTTTACGCACGCTCGTCATAAAAAAAAAAAAAAACAAAAATTTGAACAAAACAAAAAACGACTTCAAGAAATGCACTAAAAAGTAAAAAAATAATTTCGTGTGATTGTTATTTTTGGAGTCGGTGTCAGCCAAGATTTCCACATCTCACCTATAACTACCTATGTATGTACATAGTTTCCACATATCACCTATAACTACCTATGTATGTAGTTACCTTGGCTGACACCGACTCTAAAAATAACAATCGTACGAATTTTTTTTTTTTACTTTTTGGTTTTTTTTTTAAGTCGTTTTTTGTTTTGTTCAAATTTTTGTTTTTTTTTTAAATTTTATTGTATTTATTTCTTGCTATCCTGATGAGTTACAAAACTCATTTCGTTGGAACTTACAATTCAAGGGTGGGAGGTAATTACATTATTTGTGATTACACTGTAGTTGGTTCGCTTGATCTTGCCATGCCTTTACTGGACTTCTCTTTCTTGTTTGAATCTAACTTTTCACATTGTTATTACAAAGATGCGGTAAATAATGACTTAAAACAATTCTCCTAGCGAGACTTTGAAATGAGGTTCAAAGTGTTTTTATTATATGAATAATTTCTTCCGAGAAAAATAATGATTTGTTTCTCGTAGTAGGAGAGATGAAATGCGTTAGAAATGAATTTATAATTTCTTTCAAAGTCTTCAAAAATGTACTACTTTGTTGTTTAAAGGAAAATTATGACCAATTTTTGATCAAAGAAAGATTCGTTATTTTAAATATATTCGTGTCTTTAGCATTTTGAATGTAAAAAAAAAAATTACGGAGTGCTATGTGATATAGAAATTTGCCAAGCGATAGCTAAGATTAAGCAATATTCGCACATTGTGTCATTTATATTACGACTGATATACTGATTGTCAAATAAGTTTTAAACAATTATTTTATGTAGTATGTTTCCCGACTATGCGCCGATGCCGAAGAGATCAATGACGGTAGTTGCTCGGAGTATCTTCCATTGAAATGCCGGTAGAACAAGGACAGCATACACACCTGATGTCAATACTCTAAAGAAGTCTGTTAAGATAGGGGAATTCACCAAAAGGACAAACAAAGGTTGTTCATGACTTACGACTTTTATTTATTCCTTGTTAACCAATCATTTTTCTGTAGGTATCAATTATAAAAATCTGCTTCTAAATGTCCAACATATATATTTTTCGTAGGGGTCTAGCATTCTAAACCGTGGCTTGACACTTTCCCAATGAATGTTATAGAAATTTAGTTTGGTCCCTCTCAACAGACTGAATTTAATGCCCATTTAGAGAGCGTCGTAACATTTGCTTGAAGAATTATGTGTTCATTTCCTGGACTATTTCCTTCGTTTTGCCAAACCTTATAAATTCTGAGGTGCAAAAATGTAAAATGCACTGAGAATAATAAATTGAAGATCGCAATAAAATATGCTTATAGCATAGATCTGGACCATTAAGTTGCGGCAGAGAATTCAAATTTCGTCGAAAGAGGTCTTGCGATCATACCCTTGCAACTGTACAGAACGCAATATAGATGTTATTGCATTTAAAATATGCTTTAATATATATGTAGGTACATACATGCAAGTTAGTAGTAAAATTATTCAAACGCTTGATGATAAAATTATTAAAATTATCTATAATTTTTAATTATATTTTGATCATAAGTATTTTTAATTTTTCATTAATGTCTAAGCAAAATAAGTGTGTAAAAAAATCTGTAAGATATTACGTAAAAACGAGTAGACAATTAAAGTATTTTCGTTGCAAAACATGAGCGCAGATTTTTTATAATGATTCTATTTGAACTAGAATTTAAATTCTTAAAATTAGCTTTCCTACAGTATGATTTTATATTGACGGCCGGCATAGTCCAGCGGTAAGGCTCTTGACTCGCAATTTGAAGGTCGCGGGATCGAATCCCGGCGTGGCCAATTAATTTTTTTTGATTAATTTGTGTTTTCACAATTTACTCGTTAAAAATAATATATAGTATATTTGCGGTAAGTTCCAGAATGGAAGATACTCTCAGTATCGCCCTGGGGTAACACTACCATTCAGAATTGAAACGTTGCTTGAAATGGCTTTAGCCATGTTTGGTGACCAGATTTGTGAATATATACTAATAAAATAAAAAGTGAATGCATATATAACACTTTATAGTACTTACAAAATAAATAAGCATGTTGTGACTCTTGTGCGGTATTCATATAAAAAAAATATATTTGAAATGTGTCTTGTATTTATATATACTACAAATTTGTTTTTTGGAAATTTAACAAATCTGTCAACGACCCAACGGTATAACGTTGATATACCGTTAAAATGTAATAAAAATAAACACATTTTTTCCTTTACCAGATAAAATAACAATCTTTCGGAATATTTTTTGTAGAATATAGTAGAACGTCTATAATTTGATTTAAAAATGACACATTTCCAGTTGTGTCTGGTTATACCCTCTATATATTATTTATATAAATACTGTTTCACAGTGACGTTTCGTAAGGATATTACTGTAACTATTACTACAAAGTAGTTATTATTTAGCATGAAAGAACTGTGAAAAAAACCTATAACTACGTAAAGCGTACGGTCAGTCTTGATGCGATTTTTCATAGAAACGGTGCTATGTAAGTATAGTTTTTAGTCACTACTTAGCTGTAAGTCATTAGTTACCATTGTTAGTAATAAGCCACTTGTAATGTAAATGTATAGATTAAATGATTTTCTCACGAAAATGGCGCTATAAAAATCATCCAGCAATTATTATTATTATTATATAAACCACCCAAACGTTGGATGATTGATGAATGATGTGTGACCGGCCAACCCAGAATGAAACCAACTCAGAACCACCTCAGAAAGGTCATTAAGAGTGTTGATAAACAAATAAAAAAATGGTTAAATATGTTAAGTTAGGTTAGGGTTACCGGCTATTTAAAAATTATTTTTTTATAGCTTTTAATGAACTTTCTGAGGTGTTTCTGAGTTGGTTTCATTCAGAGTTGGCATGGAACCGAATGATGATGGTCGAAAATAAAAATTTCTCTCAAAACCTATAACTTCAAAGCATTGCATTA
The DNA here is from genome assembly GCA_917563855.2 of Limnephilus lunatus. NCBI lineage: Eukaryota > Metazoa > Arthropoda > Insecta > Trichoptera > Limnephilidae > Limnephilus > Limnephilus lunatus. Next base: position 74,200,914 of record OU830602.1, on the reverse strand, counting down.
TTGGCTTAAATCACAGAATTTCTTTCAGTATTTCCTATTATCCGGGTATTATCCTGAAGTATTTACTTGAAAAAGTTATAAACCTTCCCTAAATCTCAAAGTAAGAGAAAGCGACTTGATTTCCAATATTTAAATACAAGTCAATAGCTACTTACTACTGGGTTACCTTTACAGATTTATAAGTGCTTTACCGAGAGGCACGTGCCGGGTTTTTCCAAAAGATAAATAATTCAATTATACAGTGAAGGACAGCCTTGAAGTTTTTTTGCACACTCAAAGAACTCCACAATGGTATAACGGCTTAGAGAAGGTTCGCGGAATAGCCTCGTTGAAAAGAAGTCTTCGAAACACTGGTACCATTCAAACAATAAGTTAAATGAAAAAAATATTTAATATATTAAAGGAAAGATACGTCAAACAATCCAAATCAATATTTTCATCCATTTTCCCCAAATCTTTGAAACATATAAATTCCCATCACAAAATGGTTCATCGTAAAAGTACGATGAAATAAGGGCTGAATGTAAATCCTTATAACATTTCTTTTTTTAATGTTAAACTACGTTCCTATCCCGATGATGGACACTATTAGGTTTATGCCTATGACGCAGGCAAATCGTAAAATCAGGCCCATCATGACGTGCCTGAGGCACTTCATAATCTGCTTATTTTACGATCGGCCGCCGACATATATATTGTCTTTCTAAGGAGGGGTTTCAGAAAAATACTCAATAACGACAAAAAGCAGCTAGCAAAGGTAAATACATCATTCAAGAAGAAGATAACACTAATAATCTAAACGAAAATATGGAAGAGAACAAGACATTCAAAAATAAAAAGGTTAACGGTCGCAACTAGGACATGAACTCAGAACCTCTTGTCTTACCGAGACGAACGCCTTATCTAATTAGGCCAATATTACCTCTTATCAAACAGTCATATTTGTCAATCTCATATTTTAAATTACAGAATTAACAATATGATCTTCGACTAATTTTTTCCATATTATTGACAACTACCGTTAACATTGGAAACTGTCATTATAAGAAATGGTTTGTAACTTAGATAGTGTCTCCTTTTCAAACAGTCATATTAAATTTGTCAATCTCATATTTTGAATTTCAGAATCAACTTCGACTATTTTTTTTCCATAATATTGGCAACTACCTTTTTCATTGGAAACAATCGTTCTAAGAACTCGTTTGTAACCTAGATAGTGTCCTGGATAAATAAATTCATTTTTTTATTTTAAAATATTGGCTTTTCTACAAGTCTAGGTGAATATTTTTTATTGAAGTTTATGATTTTTTTTTCTAGCATTTGTTAATTTAAAAAAATATTTTCTTAGCTTTTCAGTCTTTATTAACTCCACTGTGAGAGTTACATATTAGTATAATTTATTAACTTTTTTTTAGGATCAAAATTGTATTTTTCTGTTTTGTGTAGTAAGGTATTTTTACCACGAACTTTCTGATTAACATATCAAAAACGTAATACGTGACGTACAGCAACATTAACTTCTAATTTCCAAATTTGGGGGGGCGGGTACGAGTACCGCCGCCCCTGGGACCATTTATTGGATAACCAACACTCCTACCATAGGTCACTACAAGTGGTTCGCTACGTTTGGTGACTTAGAAGGACTGCCCGGGATGGGCGAAGTTTGTTTTGGTCTTGGCGGCCAATGCATTTGCCCACCTGCTGTAATCGGGAGAGATTGGTTGAGGGAGACCTAACCTAGCCTATCCAGCCGGTCTCTTTCGACCCATCGAAGTGGGAAGGATGGATTCATAGTCAGTCACTACTGGACACATTGACCCCCAGATTCCTGCACACCCTTCATTTTCCTCCCCAGAACTTTCTCTCCTACATTTACACAAAAAAAAATTCCACACAGCATTCCCAAAGATGACATAAACCCAATTTTCAATTTGGGATGCGGGTAAGGGTACCGCCACCCCGGGAATCAATGATTGGATAACCTCTCTATAACACCTCTGCCATAGGTCACCCTAAGTGGTTCGCTACGTTTGGTGACTTAGCAGGGGTGCCCGGCTTCATATGATGAGGTTTGTCCGGGTCTTGGCAGTGGATGCGTCTGCCCACCTACTGCGTGGCGGACCGGATCGAGACAGAATGCTTAAGGGAGTCCTTTTGACCTTTCCAGCCAGACTCTCTCGACCCATCGCCTTGATACACTGGCCCCAGATTTCTACCCACCCCTAATACCCTTCTTAAAAAAACTCTCCACACAGCGTCCCTGAGGGAAATTATTTTCCTAAGGGCCTCCTGTGTGAAGCTAGTGTAACTTTTTTGTTAAAATCAAGATTTATTTGTATAAATCCGTTTTCTCCCTTCTCCAAGGCTTTATATTTCAGTTATTTACTCGAACGCCCGATGCGATAAATGGATCGGAAGACATATTTTTTCATTCAAACTGTTTGACATTTATTACGTCTTTTGTCAATCAGAAAAGAGAGAGATTTCGAGGAAAAGAAGAATATAATAATATACAGTCTCAGCCCCGAGACATGACAAGATGGTGTTTACCTTTAGATTCGAGTTGAGTTAATGTAAAATTGAATATTCGTTTAGATTAGGCACGTTATGTTGTGAGAATTTTCTTAAACCTTCAGACTTCAACAAGTTAAGTCAAGTCTCAACGATGGATTTCATGGATTTCGAAATGCTTCAGAGGTATTTAATGTGCTATACATGTAAGAGCTTTTCCCTACTCCATTCCATTCCTACCCAATGTTAATATTTATTTTACGATCGGGTAGGTATTTATAATGGACTTTTATTATATTCCAAACACTTTTCAAATGGTTGTGTCATTTATTCACAATAACTTTTTTGGCTGCAACTCGGATTTGAATCAACACGTTATAAACTTTACGTACAGCCCGACCCCCTCGTAATCTTCGAACGATAACCTTTTACAAGGACAATATTAATGCGAGAGAGATTGTTTTTAATGGAGTCAGACTTTTTATACAAAATAAAAACATGGATATTATCACACAAGAACAATTAAGTCGATAAGTAGAGAGGTACTTTAAGACCTCTAAAGGCAGTGCCGAAAATTAAGATGTTAATTGGTAATTAAAAACAATTAAATACAATAACCGGAAGATACTTGTAGATGTCTCTAGTAGCATCATTGTTCAAATTCTTAACACCCATAACCTTCCACAAAAAAAAACTTTTGCAGTGACAAACTTCAAACACGTGACAATCGTGTGTGAAATCATTTATATTATTCGAATAATATTTTTTGTTTTCACTACGAGTTATATGATGTGTATTTAACTGAAAACTATAATGAGCGCTTCAGAATCGGACCAAAGTAAAAAGGTTACTTCTCCGGTATCCAGCCGAGATGTATCCTGTGAGAGTAACTTTTTATGCTACCCACGTTCTTCTAATTCCTGAGAATCTCTAACAATACATTGAACAAATGAATTATAAATTATAGTTTTACCTCACTTTTGTTATCTTATGCAAAGCTGCAAGTTTTAATTTTTCTGGGGTTAACTTCTATATTCAAATATTTAGCGTAGTATTTTCTCTTTCTAAACCGTTTAGATCATTTTTCTTACCATGATAGTAAAATAGGTACGATGATTTCCATAAGACCTATGAGAGCTGTTTCCAAAAGTGAACAAATCATCCTGAAGGATAAGACGATGTGTTGTTGTGCTGTTTTATAAAATACCACACGAATACAAAGGTGTACTGAAATTCCCCAAAACACGATCTTAATTTACCAGATTTAGTCGACAAGTGACATAAACTTTATGTCCTTCTCCAATCTTTTAACCCTTGCTAATATACCATCGCCGGTTGACTGACCCCGCCACTTGGTACAGTTCCTACCCCAGTCAGGGGTCGTTCGTGACAACCACCATTCAAGGGCCTTTATCGTACGGGGTAAACAACGAAAATACGAATTGCAAATTTCGGTCAGAAAAATGTGCCCATAAAAACCAAAGTTATTCTTAGTTCTAAGTTAGTTCATAATAAAAAGAACAAGGCTTTGATAATTTATGCATATCACCTCAAAGGTGCCTGCTTTACATAGCAAGAAAAGCGACTTTAAAACGCATTTAAATTCATGTTTACTTTCTCGTAGTTATAAACATGGCGTAATAAAAATAAACGATCGCTGGTAATTTACATTATTTGCAGATATCGCGGACAACCCATGGTGTGAAAATGTTATTACTATTTTTGTTATTTGTTTTTGGGGTGGTACGCCGTGTTGAGCTACCTCCTTCTTTAGCCAACGTTCTGACGGATCTACCGGGTCTGACGGATCTACCGGATCTGCCGGATCTACCCTGATGATGGACACTGCAACGCTGTTCGAAACGTTGGCTGAAGAAGGAGGAAGCGCAACACGGCATACCACCCCAAAAACAAATAACGACAATACTTTTGGCCGTGAAAATCTAAATATCGTAACAGTAGACCCCGCGTCTCAAATATATCAAATATTATAATCAATAATTATCAGCCTGAAACACTCATCTTCATTGAAAAAATCTTCCGAGAAAAGATACTGGCCGCCAACGGGAATTGAACCCGTGACCTTCTGATTGCCGGTCAGGTGCTCTTGACCACTGAGCTATGGCGGCTTATCTAATACCCGCCAAATAATTCAATATATACTAGTGTTTCATTCGACAATTACTTATTATTACATTTTTCCAACTGAAAACAACCAACTTTATTTTTGTGAGAGAGGTATTGTTAATACTAAATCTCCCGCTAGGTGGCGTCGAGACTAATTATGTCTGCATTTATTGCTGAAATACTTTAACTTGTCAAATATTAATTATTATTTTTAATTGATAAACTAACGTTTTTAAACAAGATTTTTATGCATAGCACAAAGGGTAGATAACAAATATTATAATCAATAATTATCAGCCTGAAACACTCATCTTCATTGAAAAAATCTTCCGAGAAAAGATACTGGCCGCCAACGGGAATTGAACCCGTGACCTTCTGATTGCCGGTCAGGTGCTCTTGACCACTGAGCTATGGCGGCTTATCTAATACCCGCCAAATAATTCAATATATACTAGTGTTTCATTCGACAATTACTTATTATTACATTTTTCCAACTGAAAACAACCAACTTTATTTTTGTGAGAGAGGTATTGTTAATACTAAATCTCCCGCTAGGTGGCGTCGAGACTAATTATGTCTGCATTTATTGCTGAAATACTTTAACTTGTCAAATATTAATTATTATTTTTAATTGATAAACTAACGTTTTTAAACAAGATTTTTATGCATAGCACAAAGGGTAGATAACAAATATTATAATCAATAATTATCAGCCTGAAACACTCATCTTCATTGAAAAAATCTTCCGAGAAAAGATACTGGCCGCCAACGGGAATTGAACCCGTGACCTTCTGATTGCCGGTCAGGTGCTCTTGACCACTGAGCTATGGCGGCTTATCTAATACCCGCCAGATAATTCAATATATACTAGTGTTTCATTCGACAATTACTTATTATTACATTTTTCCAACTGAAAACAACCAACTTTATTTTTGTGAGAGAGGTATTGTTAATACTAAATCTCCCGCTAGGTGGCGTCGAGACTAATTATGTCTGCATTTATTGCTGAAATACTTTAACTTGTCAAATATTAATTATTATTTTTAATTGATAAACTAACGTTTTTAAACAAGATTTTTATGCATAGCACAAAGGGTAGATAACAAATATTATAATCAATAATTATCAGCCTGAAACACTCATCTTCATTGAAAAAATCTTCCGAGAAAAGATACTGGCCGCCAACGGGAATTGAATTGAAGCACCTGACCGGCAATCAGAAGGTCACGGGTTCAATTCCCGTTGGCGGCCAGTATCTTTTCTCGGAAGATTTTTTCAATGAAGATGAGTGTTTCAGGCTGATAATTATTGATTATAATATTTGTTATCTACCCTTTGTGCTATGCATAAAAATCTTGTTTAAAAACGTTAGTTTATCAATTAAAAATAATAATTAATATTTGACAAGTTAAAGTATTTCAGCAATAAATGCAGACATAATTAGTCTCGACGCCACCTAGCGGGAGATTTAGTATTAACAATACCTCTCTCACAAAAATAAAGTTGGTTGTTTTCAGTTGGAAAAATGTAATAATAAGTAATTGTCGAATGAAACACTAGTATATATTGAATTATTTGGCGGGTATTAGATAAGCCGCCATAGCTCAGTGGTCAAGAGCACCTGACCGGCAATCAGAAGGTCACGGGTTCAATTCCCGTTGGCGGCCAGTATCTTTTCTCGGAAGATTTTTTCAATGAAGATGAGTGTTTCAGGCTGATAATTATTGATTATAATATTTGTTATCTACCCTTTGTGCTATGCATAAAAATCTTGTTTAAAAACGTTAGTTTATCAATTAAAAATAATAATCTCAAATATATGTTTCTAATTTTATAAATGAAAACCAAAATTTCATAAATTAAAAACAAAATACGTTTTGAATTAACATTTTTGTTTTATTTATTTCTAAAAGGAATTATAATTTTCCAAAGAAACATCACCCATAGTTTTCACACCAATTATAAAAACTTTATTTAAGTTTACCGTCCCCTACCGCTACTATTTATTCTTTCCAATCTCTCTCTTTGCCCCTCCCTCGTTCCCCACGCATCCGTCATCCCCAGCGTATCCTTTCCCGTGCTTTCCGTTCCCGCGTACCCTTCCCCCCCTCGCGTTCCCCTTCTATCTTCCCCGCCTTCCGCCTTCCTCGCAAACCCTGCTCCATCGTTTCCTTCCCCCCTGCCGGTCTCCCCTCCCCCTCCCGCTTTCCATCACTGCCGATAATCTATATGAAGTACATGCATTTTTCAAACAACTTGGGCCATTGCAGTTATTTTGCACAAATTTATAACGTCAGAACTCACCATTATACATAGAAACCTTTGCGGGCGTGCACACAACTAATCATCAAAGTTTCATCGTAATCAGATGAACGGGACAAACAAACAACTATTCATTTTTATATATAAAGAAAATGTATATGTGTAAAAGTATGGATGGGATTAGGAGATCCAAAAAGAGTATTCTGTTACAAATAAAAAAAATTACCTCTCTTAACTTATGCCGCGTACCAACAAATTCATGGTTGTCTGAAACAGCCACATCAATTCCAATTTTGAAAGCATCTGAAATATTGATTGACACTTGACAGTCAGTTTGACGGTTTTGTAACGCCACGCCATTACACTTCGAACTCAAGTTCGAGCATTTATAAAAAATACGATTTGTATGGAAATGAAAAATATCATGGAAAACGTTTTTTTTTCCTTACATCTTCTTTGTATGGAGATTGAAAAAATCTATAAATTACATCTGAGTCAATCGCCAATTTTCGTTGAAATATGAATAAAATTGACTGACTTGAATCCTCTACATAGGTACTTTATTTGAACGATTTCTTTCGTAATACAAAAAAGAAGTAGGTATATAAAGGAACAGATTTCGAAATACACCACATAATAGTGTCAATTATTTTCTCAGCAAAATGGTTTAACGGGTAATAAATGAATTTAGACTTAAGAGTCGTATAAATAAGTCGAAATTTAGAATCTTATAAATAAGTCGTCTCTTATAAATAAGTGGTTTCACCACAGTTTTAAAATGGCCTTGTTAGTCGAAATAACTGTTAGAAAAATAAAAACTAAAATACTTAAATAATAGCACCATTAAATTCAATTTAATTTGACTTAAATTAAATTTTTAAAAATTAGATTTCCACGAATTAAAAACAAAAACAATTAGAACATAAAGGAACACCTTCCATACATGTACAAGCTAATCTAAAGCTTTTTAAACCATTATAATATAATTCGAAAGTGGGGTAGAATGAAGGCCTACATGGTCGAGGGCTAAGGCTCTCGACTAGTAATCCGATGGTTCTAATCCTGGCGTGCGTAAATAAATTTTATTGGTTTAAATAGTGCTTTTAATGTATTTATTTATTAAAAATATTAAATAGTATATTTGCGGCACGTTCCAGAGTGGAAGATACTCTCAGTACCGCCCCGATGTAAGTCCACCATTCAGAATGGAAACGTTGCTTGAAATGATTTCAGCAGTGTGTTGTGATCAAATCTGAATGGCTAGGTACTCCCCAACTTCCTCTTTCTCATATCCTTTCCCTTCCCCACTACCTTCTGCCTCACAACACACTGGCTCCAGACGAGAGCAGTTGGGACCCTTTTGCGATATTAACTTTTTTTTTTTTTTAAATCATGCAATTTTGACTGAGCTCAACAAAGTCCTGTTATGTCCGGACCGTTTTGCATTTCGTCGGTTTGTAAGTTTTTGTAAGAGTACTCCTCAATTTTCTCTTTCTCCTATCCTTCCCATTCCTACAACCTTCATCCTCACAATATATCCTAATTCGAAATGCAATAGTCTCACTGGCTCCAGATGGTTGAGAGCATTTGGAATTCTTGCGCGGAATTCACATAAAAAAATGATTTTTATTACTGCGAACGCATAAAAAGTCGAAATGAATTCAATGTTTACGTCCCCAAGTGTTTGGTAGCACGAGACCAGTGTTTTTCGACCGGTGCGATTTAAGGAACGATACGTTGGCTTCAGACACCGTTCTGGAATTTTATGTGTCACGTAACGTCCGTTTCCTTCCACACTCTCGTAAATCCTACAAGTTAGGAAGTTAGGTTGTATTTTTTTGAAAAAGGGGAACAATGAAGTACTGGGTTTAATTTGAATATGGTTTGAAAAATTAAAACACAACCCCCTCCCAAATACCTATCAAATTCTAAGCATTACGATTTGGTTTAAATTAGAAGTTTAATCGAATATGTAATCTTAGATATAATCGAAGATGTGAGCGGAGTAGAGAATATTGAAGATCTAATCGAAGTAGAAATCAAAGATATAATCGAATTATATTATAGCAAAACAAATATTAAATTTATTTCCACTTCGATTTATTTGAACGTAACCGGTTTCAGCTTGATTCAACCGGCTTCAGACTGGTGCAAATTATTCTTAACTTACGGTTTATTTACATAACATATTGGAGAGGGGGAGAGGGGTGATCTACAAGGATTTTAATCAATCATATTGATTAAATTTGTTACTAAGTCATTTTTGACTGTCGAAATTCTAATTATTTCATTTCGCCCTCCCTCCCCCCACCGTCCCCTAGCTACGCTACTGCGTGGCATTGGTCCCACCACGTAGTTAATTAAGTGTATTGAATAATTACACATAACTTTCCCTTCTCAAACACCGCACACGTGTTATACAATCATCTTCATTTTTCTTTAAATACCCGAAAGAAAACGGGTATCGATGGAGAAGTAATAAATCCACATTTTTTTCCTTGCGCTGAAAAAGACCTTTAAATTCTTTACATGCATGACTTTTCGATTGCAAACTAGTACTAAAAGTTTGTTCATGCCGCCTTTAGTCGAAAACTAGCGCAGACTCTTAAAATATCACGGGATAGTTAGAATTCTTCACATACGAGTTGCATTTTTGAAAATAATATTCCCTCGTAAAACGTATTGTAGGTAGGTACTTCATTGCCTATCTGAATTATTAACACCATCAGTTACAACTTTGAAAATTACTTTGAATGTGACTAAGTTGGCATTGAGTCTGGATCCCACCCAGGCTTCATGAATTGTATTCCTCGGCTGGCGAAGTCCTCCATCACGACACCAGCACTATTTTCCGGTTACTGTGGTGGTACTGGGAGATTTTAAAATGATTGTCAGACTATTCTTAACCGAAAGTATTATTTTTAATTGTTTCCGTTTTATTAAATAACATATTCTATGTTAAATGTTTAGCTTTAACATAATAGTTCAAAAGAATTTGGAATATTATTTTTATATCCAGTCGTAACACTAATATCATTTTACTCAGGTATATGTCAAAAGTTTGAAGTTTAACATAAGAACTTTATTATAAGTGAAATGTATTGCTGTAAACAGAAACAAGAAAAATCGTGAAAGCAAAAGAAAAGTAATTTCATTTATCCTTCCTGTAAAAATGTCAAAAGTTTAGAACAGTGATTCCCGAAGGGGCAATACCGCTCCCCTGGGGGTCTTAGTAAGGTCTAGGGGGGCGGTGGTGGCCTTGAGGGGGCACTGTAGGCGGAGAAGAACGGCTGAAACGGGGATCAGAGGAAAACTACAAAAACAATCCCTAATGAAATTATCAATTATCGCCGCCCGCTCCAGGAACAATTTATTGGATTACCAACACCTTTGCCATAGGTCACCCCAAGTGGTTCGCTGGTGGTTTTTTGGTGAATTAGCAGGGGTGCCCGGGTTCATGGGGTGAGATGTGTTCGGATCTCTGGGGCGGATGTATCTGTCCATTAATTGCGTGACAGGCCGGATCGGGAGAGAATGGTTGAGGGAGACCTTTGGACCTCTCCAGCTGGACTCTCAGAACATCGCCACGTACAGCAATGGTAGGGATAGATTCATGCATCCGTTACTCGTCCCCAGAATCCTATTCACCCCTCACCTCATACTTTTTTTTTCCGCAGAGCTTCCTCTCCTTCCTTTCCTAAAAATACCCTCAACACTGCGTGTCCAAATACGGACACAGGCCGTAAAAGGAATTATTTTTATCAGGCCTCCTATGTGGAGCTAATGTAAAAGTAAAAGTAATAGAGCGAAAAATAATTGAACCCGCAACGCCCGGGATAAAAAATAATTTGGAAAAAACTACCACGCTACTAACCTGTCGGTCGTGATCTTGCAAAACGAATGGTGACCTGCCACTTGCAATTGTGTTAATTTGACTTTCTGAAAAAATGTTTGCCTGTAAAAAATGCGCTCTTTCCGCCTATACTATGATGCTCTTTTTTACTTGGGGTGAGGGCCGTTGAAGAAAAATACACCTGTAAAGTGGGCGGTGAGCCAGATAAGTTTGGGAACCTCTGGTTTAAAAAGTGAACACTTTAAGCCACCGTTTTTGTACAATTTAAGTTCTGCACAAAGTCTGTAGAAAATTGTGTAATATAGAGACATAAAACGAAAATGTATAGTACCGAGTATATTGTTTTTAAAGATGATTTTACATTCATTCTATTTACATTCTGAGATTGATATTTCATGCTTCTATGCTAGCAATAATCTATTACTTGTATTAACAACTATTTATAATTCTGTTTCTTATTTTGATACCCCAGACCATTTTATTGTTTGACATATAGATTATCTGTAAAAGTGCCTAACTATTTAAAAAAAAAAGGAAATGCAGAAGAAGGGACGCCCGAGGAAGACGTGGCATGATTAAGTGAACTAAATTCTTGAATCTGACCATGTTAAGAGTCCGAATAACAGAAGACTATGTATTAAACGATATATATTTTTTACATTAACCCCACATCAGAGGCCCTTGGGAAAAGGTATTAGGGTGGGAAGGAATCTAAGGGTAAGTGTGTTCAGGAGTGACGGACGTATGAATCTATTGCTCCCGCTGCGGTGCAAGACGATAGGTTGAGAGAGACAGTTCAAAGGGTCTCCCCAAACGGCCTCTCCCGATCCGACCCGTCACGCGGCTGGCGGGCAGGCGCGTCCGCCGCCAAGACCTGAATGATCCCTACCTCCGCTGCTTAGTCACCAAAGATAGCGAATCACTTGACCTATTGCAGAGGTATCTATTTGGTACCCAATAAATGGTTCCCTGGGCGGCTGGCTGTACCCATACCCGCCTCCCGCATATAAATGTATGAATGTGAATGAGGAAAGGAGTGTGTGCCAAGATCGAGATATTTGGCGGTCCATCCTGTCTACTTACGCATATGGTGAAATATCTGCAATTTACAAAAAACAATGTTAATGCCCTTTACGTGATTTAATTATGTGTTAGGTACCTACTTAAAACAGAAAAAAATGTCAGTATACTTTTATTTTCTACTAATGTTCACATTGTTCACTGTCCATTTGTAGATTTAAAAAAAATATTAAGTCCATTCGAGAGCTCCCGACAGATCGCACTTTAAAAATCCTCAAACGAACAACTCGGCAATGTGTGAAATTTCGGTTAATAAATCACAAGTCAGAAATATATCATCGCTTCGGTCAAAAACTTTGATTTGTGTGATCCTAAAAAATCCTCACAAACTTGGTTTCTCAGCCATTTACCTCATAAAAAATCTAAACTTGAAATCAATACTTTACCAAGGACGAGGGTTTTCTTTGGAGGATTTTAAAAAGTTTTGCTGGTCCTTTTGAAAACTTCCGAGACGATCTCAATCACGTTGATTTTCAAAAATTCTTAAATGAATAATTCATGGTTGGTGTCAGAAAAATTCAACACCTCGTACAACTTTAGCTGACGAACTAAGATTTTTAACCAGTTTTTTTTGTTTATTATGCAGACGGTGATTTGTGTAATACGGCGTTAAATCAATATATTTATATTTTTAAAATTTACAGGACGGTCTTCGTGGTTGAGGGGTAAACCAGATTGCGGGTTCAAATCCCGGAAAGCCCTATTAAATTTTATTTGATTTGTTTGTGTTATTTCCTTCGATCAATATCAGTGGTTATTTAACAATTTATTCAAGTAAAATAATATATATTATGTTTGCGGCACCTTGCAGAGTGGGATATGCTCTCAGTATCGCCCTAGTGTGAGGCCACCATTCAGGATTGAATCGTTATTTGAAGTGGCTTTAACTGTATTGGTGACTAGATCTGAATTGTAAGGTATTTCTCCACCTTCCTCTCCCCAATCTCTTTCACTCCCCGCTGCTTTTAGCTTCACAATGTTCTTGAATTTGGGATACCATAATATTACTCTCTCCAGGCTATTGGGAGCAGTTGCTCACTCTTGTACGTTAGTGAGGAGGGGAAGGAGAGGAGACCAGATCTGAATAGCCAGGTACTTCTCCACCTACCTCTTCCCTATTTCCCTCCAATCCCCACTACCTTCAGCCTCACAACACACCCCAATTGGGGATGCCATAGTCTCACTGGCTCCAGACGGGAGCAGTTGGGACTCTTGTGCGGTATTCATGTAAAAAAAGCAACGTTTCAATTCTGAATGGTCTTACATCAGGGTGATACTGAGAGTATCTTCCACTCTTGAGAGTATCTTCCACTCTTCCAATTAACAACATACTTTTTTACTTTAATAAATGTGAAATAATACAAATACGTACACAAAATAAAATTTATTTGCGGTCACCGGGTTTTGGACCATCATCTAGGAATTGAACCCAGGTCTTTGGAATTGTTATTTAGTTACACTTGTAGAACCTTTGCTAAGTTTTATTCTGACGTGACAAGTAAAAAAACACTACCCCCCTTGAGACTCCTAAGAGGACACTGTGCATAAATATACGAAACCACCCATCGGTTCCATCCAATACACTAGTATTTATTGCACTATTGTACATATGTACACGTTGCTCTATTTTCTGTAGTGTATTTAAAAGGTTCCAGCTTTTAGACATAGATGGCAGTGCTAAAAGCTGTCCTTAGATTCCGCTAGATGGCAGGTAGTTTAGTACCTGTAGGGACCGATAGAGGGTCAAGCAGCTCTGGGCCCTTTGGGTGAATGTTCATTGGAACCCTCTGTTTAGAATCCATTTAGTCAGCTAGTTAGGTCGACTAACGAAGTCAATATTGTAACACGCGAAGTATATAATAAAACCAGATAAACATCAAGAATATATTATTCACAAGAAGTAATCTCCATCCATACGAGAATGTATTGGTAGTGTGTTTAAAATAACAGTACACTACAATTTTCTGATTAAAAATATTAGAAATTTAAGCTCAAGTAAAAGAATCAATTAAAACTCTTTATTCTCACATATACAGCCTTACTAAAAAAAACCACATCACGATCGATAACCTGTGTTTTCGCAGCAAAATAAATAAAACAAATTTACACTAAAACACGAAATATTACTAAAAACGAATTTCACTCTAAAACACGTTTTAAATTTGGCAACACTGCAATTATTCAAAATTTTCATACAAACTTTTGGTTTCATTCATAGTCGCTAGATGTTGATGGCGTCGTGCCTGCAAATTTGTACTCTCTTGCCCGCGCAAAAAATAGCTGTTGGTTTTCATGCATGACGGGAATGTTTTTAGTAAATATTGAGATTTTACTGAATGATTTATATTATAGTGACCAATTCACTCTTCTATTCATGTAATTAATATATTTGCCGTGTTTTTTGTGTGGTTTTACATCAGTTTTATCAAGTTATTGCACAATAAACAGTACTTTAAAAAATGAACTGTCAAAATATTGTTTTGGGTAACATAAAAGTTCAAATTTACGTTTATCTTTATTTTATGAGAATTTCTTAAAAGTGGTGTTTTTTTTTAAAATATTAATATCTAATACATGTGGTGGTAAACTTATCAAAGAAATTAACATCTTTAGTGGTGCAAGAAATTTGTTAAAATGTCAGGGATATTTTTAGGTTATTCTTTTAGCAATAAATTTTTTTTCATTATTTTTTAATTGTATGCACGAGGAAAAAATGAGGTGAGAGTTTCATTATATAAAAAATCTGTATTTTTTAAATTTTGATGTTTTAAAATTTCTGTACACATTAATCAAAAAGGTTTTGGTATTTTTTTTTTCCATTTCTTCCGTGTTTGAATCTTCAAATATGGCAGTTTTTTTAAACTAAAGTGTATTTCAAATACACAAATCAAAAAGGTAATTTTATCTAGTTTAAAAAAATGGTATTTGTTATTACGACACCTTCGAAAATAAGAAATATATAGAACATTCAAAATACTTTGGAAAATTCCAAATTTCGTTTAAACATCATCACTAAAACAGAGATAAACTACCCTTCCAGGCTGTGCAAACAGTGTGCATTTTTTTCCAATAACAAATTTTTAATAAATAATGTTTTGACATCCGCGGCCGTTTATCAATTGAATAAAATTTTCACGGGGTTTTTTAGTAAGGCCGATAATGTTGACAGGTACTTTTCTAACGATAATCTAATATTTTCCACCATATCATTATGCCTATTCTCCGCAGGGTTAGGCAGTGGGTAGTAGGCATAAAGGGTAAAACTCCATCAATCTCTGCCTTTCCAAAAACCCTTGCCTCGTTCACACAAATAATAAATCTTCTTTTACAGGTTCAATTTTTATTCGGGACCTACTCGAATATTTTCCATTGCTATTCTTGGACTTTTAGAATGAATAACCCATCCACATCACCTGTAATAGCATAATAAGATGTTAATATCTTCTTATACTCTTTATATTAATATTGGTTTATAAGTGAAAGATTTAGGATACATTATATTTCAAAATAAATATTAACTCAACTTTGGCATTAATCTTCTTATAAATGTAAAACCGACAGTGATGAAGGTAGCAATCATGCCATGTCCAGTGTTTTTAAATATAATGTCCTCCACGCGCAAAGTCGTATCTTCCACAAGCATAAACTTTCTAATAAAGTGTGTTTATCGGAAGCGACCTGCCAGGTAAGTATGTTTCTGTATCTATTTGTAAATAATAACATTAGATAATAAATTGCAAAGCGCTCTTGAGGTGATATTTCACAATAACGGCGCTCTACAAATTATCCAAAATTAATAATTATTATTATTATATAAATTACCTCACAAATGGCTACTATCTGACGGCTTCAGAGGTCGAGAGGTTAGAAAAAGCTCTCGGCTAGCATTCTAAAGGTCACGGTTCAATTTTTTTTTATCATCAGCTCCGCTCACGGACTCCGTGGTCGAGGGGCAAGGCTTTCGACTAGCGATCTCGAAGTCGTGGGTTCATATCCCGGCGGGCGCTAGTAAATTTTATTTGATTGATATGTGTTTTCCCAATTTAATTACATAAAATATAATAAGGTTTATATTTGCGTTACGTTTCAAAAAGAAAGATACGCCCCTATAAGATAGTATCGCCTTGTGTAAGAAAACCATTCAGAATTGAAATTTTTTTGAATTTTTTTTTTTAATATTTAATGTATGTTTTTACAATAATTACACATTTTTTACATGTTAAAATGATTTATAATTTGAATATAATAAAAGCATTTCCTCACCATAAAGAGACAAGGCTCTTGTGTTTGGTGAGTGAATTCATGCTCAATTATGTTATCAATGTTATGTATCATTTGAGTAAGTGAATAATAATATTGCAACTGATAACAAAAGATATGTAAGAGAAACTTGTGATAGATCAATAAACAGATTCTAATGAAATGAAATGAAATATTAATAATAGTTATGTACTCTTACAGTTATATCAGGTAATTTTTTAATTTAATTTGAAATTTACGTTTATTTTCGATAAATGTTGCTTGAGATGGCTTTAGCCATTTTTGGTGAGTAGTTTTGAATAGCTCAGTACCTCCCCACCTTCCTCATCCCACCTCCCCCCCCCAAATACAGTTTGTCAAATAAGAGTAGAAAACATAGGAGGGCGCCACTGTTGATCAAATGGCAATAAAAAAACTCTTGGTGAAATTGTAAACCTATGTAACCTACATTTTTATAAAAAAAATAAAAAGGTATAAAAGTGAAAAAAAAATTATTTTGTATCGAAATATACCTACTTAAAAGTAGACTATTATTACACCTTTGCAATTTTGTGTTAACATAAATAAGAATAACGATATTGTTTTAAAATATAAAGCACAGTTTAGAAATTGCTCACATTTTTTTAATAATAGTTTATGTACCTAGCGTAGCCCGGGCTTTAGATCATACAAATAAAATCTAATTTTAGATTTGAATATTTTTACTCATTCAGATCTAAAAACAGTGTAATAAACTCACCATTAGTGATTCTTCCTTTCTACATACCTACTGTTAAGTTCAAATTTATGTTAAATTAAATGAAAGCCAATCACTTTGTAAAACACCACTTAATGACATTTATGTCATTAAGTGGGTACCTTAACAACAGTGCTTCTTCTTGATTTTAAGTTTTTTTTCTTTAAACAAAAAAAATGTTTTATTAAATGTGTATCAGTGTTCTATATTTTCAGTGTCATTGCACTTTAAAGGAATATTTGACAGTTAATTTGGTGTTGCCAGCCTACAAATTATGTAGTTCCATTTTTATATTGTCTACTCTTATTTGACAGACTATACCTACAACTTCACAACATAATCATGCCATAATCTCAATAACTCCATGTGGTTGGGAGCGATTTTGACTCTTGAGCGGTATTCAAATTAAAAATAAACAAAAAGTCCTGAGAAAAATAATTTCCCTCAAGGCCTGTGTCATCATACGGGGTTCAGGAAAGGAGTAGAGGAATTTATGGGAAAGAAAGGGGTATTAGGGGTGGTTATGAATCTGGGGGTCAGTGTTTCCAGGAGTGACGGAAGTATGAATTCATCCTTCGCCATGCCACGCAATTGATGGGTACCCCTACTAAGTCACAAAACGTGGTAAACCACTTGAAACGGTATATGGCAAGGGTGTTGGATATCCAATTAACGGTTCCCGGGGCAGCAGTACCTATACCCAGTATACCCACATCCCAAATTGCCCAAACATTTTTTATTTGACTTATAGGTGCCATTTTAAATTTATTCATTTTAAATAATACAGATTACATTTGCGGCATGTTTCAGAGTGGAAGATTTAAATTAAACTTAACCACTGGAACGCTTTTTGCCGTATTTCGGCACCATTTATAAAACCTAAGTTTGCTCAAAGTTGTCGAATTATAGCAAATTCTCCCTTGACGCACTAAAATTTTTATTTAAATATTTTCGAAAACTCCCGCGATCTGTAATTTGCATAATCATGTAGTTGACAAAATCCGTTAGCGCTTTCTCCAGAGATGTCTCAATTCTTTGTTTCTATGATTTAATTATGGAAATTTCTAGATCGATTATTTTCGCGGCAAATCACAATGTTAAACGTTCTGAAGCTGGCAGTGTAAAATTCGGCTTTTTTATCGTATTTTAGTGGATATTTATAACAAATTTGTGTACCAGTGTTATAATAATTGAAAGAGTAATGCATTCAAGTATTTAAACGTGTTTCAAACTTAAAATTTCACTGATTATTGATAAAACAAAATTTTATGGTTATGTTTTTGACATTTTTTTCCTATCGTCGTGTGTTTTTGAAAATGAAATATTTTCTATAAATAGACTAATAATCGAGTTAATTGGTATTGTGGATTTAAGATAATTGATGTATCTGTTTGATCTATAACAGCTATTTTTGGTGAGTCTTATGAATTTCATTTTATTTTTATTAAAAGTGTCGCCATTTTTCGAATAAATTTGTGTCAAAATTTTTCTGAAAGGGAACATTAAACAGTTCACAACAAATCAAAATTCAGTTTTCTTATATACATATGTAGATTGTGATTATAAATTAGACCATTTAAAAGAAACCCAATAGAAAATATTCAATGTGGAGGGAAATTTGAACTTACTAGGCGAGTTTAAATGGAGGCAGTACTGAGAAGAGTTCCGTTTTGAATGTTTAGATTTTATAATATTATAATAAATCCTAGGAATATGTGATAAACAACCAAATATAGGTGAATTCATTGACTATATAGAACTATGATCAGTTTGTATGCCTCCATATTAAAATTCGTAGGTATGATTTTTTTAAGGTTGGCGGAAAATATTCAAAACGGTCATTAAAATATCACGAGCAATCCGAGGAAAAAAATAAAAAAAACGCGCCGTCGCTCCAGTGGTTAAAAGAGAGGAATAAATAATACAACCCTATCCTTGAACGTTAGTTTTTAAAGGGTACATTCACATGTTATCTAACATTCGTTGACGCTGTAGATAATTCAAAAATATGGTACGCATTGGGACCCTGAGGGTTATTTTTATAGGTAGTTTTATGGCACTAAGGGGGTTGATTATCTTAATAATGCCAGGATTTGTTTTAAGCGCCTTACTTCGTCTGAAAAGAACTAAAACTTCCGTATCGGAAAATTGTTCTCAGGCCTGGAAAAGCTTTCATCATCCCTTGGTGACTGTTTTGCTAGAATGAATTGTTCTTGTTGATTGTTTTAAGAAAAACTAATTTCAGTAATACCTGCTTAGTATTCTTTTCAAAAATGGTTCTTCAGGTTCACAATGAGAAAGTTTAGGCCATTATTTTATATTTTTAATGAAGCAACTCACATAAAAATTATAATAAATAAGATTAAATGGGAAAGAATAAAAAATTGTAACTTATGAATTATTGTCTTTCTACATTATTTATCTTTATTAGGACTAAAGGAGCAATAAAGGAGGAGAAAACCTACTTTAAAACGATAGAGATAGTCGAAATCATGCAATGTTTCTAACTTTATTTGTGGTCTTTTTATGTGAATATTATGGCATCCCAAATTGTGAAACTAGGGGAATGGAGAAGAAAAAGAAATGATAAATTATTAAATTAAAGTAAATGGCTATTCAGTTCTGGTCACCAAATACTGCTAAAGCTATTTCAAGCAACGTTTCGATCCCTAGTAGTCGTCTTTCAGATTTAAAAAAAAAAAACTTTAAATCCACACAGGAGGCCCTGAGGAAGACAATGTGCCCCAGGGCCTATGTCATCTTTTCGGATGCTGCGTGGAGGGTGTTTTAAGGAAAGGAAGTTAAGGGAGGAAAAAGGTATGAAAGGTAGGTAGGAATATGGGTTCAGTGTGTATAGAAGTGGCGTACATGCGAATTGATCCCTCAAACTGTTGTACAAGGTGATGGGTCGAGAGAGTCCGGCTGGAGAGGTCAAAGGACCTCTCTCATCAAACTTATTCCGATCCGGCTCGCCACGTTGCAAGTGGGTAGATGCATCCTCCGCCAAGACCCGGACTAACCTCACCCCATGAACCCGGATCCCTGCTAAGTCACCAAACGTGGCGAACCACTTGGGGTGACCTACGGCAGGGGTGTTGGTTATGCAGTAAATTGCTCCCGGGGGCAGCGATACCCATACCCGTCTTCCAAATTGAAAATGTTGATATTGAGAGCATCTTCCTCCATTATGAAAAATGGTGCGTATTTACAATATTTACGTGAAAAAACCTATATCCAGAACCCTAACAAGGGTATACTTTACAAGGGTATATATTTACAATCCGGTCTTCAATCATAGATGGTGCTAATTTAATTATTTTAGGAAAAAACGCTTTTTGCAAGTTATGCTTTAAAATTTTAAGACGATTTATTTGTTTGCGCTCGTACATACTCAATATGAGTTTGAATAAATATTTTTGTCCGTGTACAAACACAATTCTTTCAACGATACATAAACAATATTATATCGATGATTCAATAGTATACTTGTATGCCTTTCTTGAAAGAATTGAATTTATACACGGACAAAATAATATTATTATATTCATTTTTAAATCTATAAAGCATAACTTTAAAAAAAGTGAGTCTAGTTTTTGCACTGTTAATTCGTGTGTTCCACTTATTTTATAAAATAATTAATTTATAAAATAAGTGGAACAAAGTGAAAAAGTTTTTTTAATTTCAATTCTATTTAAAAAAAGTGTTTTGACGTGTAATAATTTTATTAACACCATCTTTTAAATAGTAGATTATGATTTTTGCTATGGCGAACGTGAAACAAAAATTATTTTAATTATTTTAGTGATCGTTACAAATAATAATCAACTAAGTACTTAAAACATTTACCCGTAATTTATTTCACTTTAATTCCTCAAAAATATTTGATAAATCTTGTGACCATCAAATATAAATTTATAATTTTACCTTGAAAATTTGAATACCCATTGTTTATTTTAAAATAATTGTGATGGAAATTGATATTTACACAGATAATGTAAAATTAAATTATTCCCTTTTCCGCTTCCTACAAGTAATTCCGCGTTACGAAATTAAATTATTTACGAGGCGATGAAAAAAACGCTCCAAATATGCGATTAAATTTGAACGGAAAATTCGCCTTCACGTGTAGCGGAATTGGGAACAAAAAGGGGAAATGAGAAATTCTTTCGTTTTTCAGGTCGCCAGTAAAGACATCTTAGAAAAAGATGAAAACAAATTCATTGGATCATAGTCTTAACTGAGTAGTTGATCAGCCCTTTTTTTGAAAACTTGCGTTTTAGTTTTGTGGCTTATGGTAGTTTTTTTCATATAATCCTAAGGCAACTAAGCGAATGGGAAATTATTCGCCTTTGACAACTATAAATCACGCGGGGCGTGAAGGAACCATATATTTTTATTATACATAACAATGATTCACGTTCAGTGTCTGATCAATAGAAAAATCCGATCCTTTTCCGTATTATAAAACATAAGTACATTAGGTAATGAAGGAATGAAATATGGCTTTATTTCGTTTGACATTCGAAATTCCACTTTTTTAAATCTTTTCAACTTGTTTCGTCAGAAGCACCCTCCCCTGTAAAGACGCCACTGATATGCTTGGAGTAAGTGGTGACCGAACGACTCAACAATGTGCAACTTCATAATTTCTTTGAAAAGTCATTAAAAGCGATAAACTTGGTTAAATAGGTTACGTTAGGTTAGTTTTTGGAATTTAAAAAAAAAATGTCACCTATAATTATTTAATATAATATTTTTATTTATTTTGATTGTATTTGGTTTTTGAATGAAAATATGCTTAGTTTCTATCGAGATGTCATTTATTCAGTTCCTACTATCCCTAATCATCATTTTACTGGAAAAGTATTTGAAATTTGGATCACAATGGCAAGAAAAATAGTGCAAATTCGAGTGAATTTGTTTTTAAAACAGAAAACGATTTGGAACTTCCTTGGAAGCAAGTTGTTGGTGTTTTTCGTGTACACGAAAGTGAAAAGAAGGCTTACAATTATTATAAGCAATAATAATTATAGCACTCATCTACATTGAAAAAATCTCCCGAGAAAAGATACATGCCGACGACGGGACTTGAACCCGCGTCCTTCTGATTTCGTTCCGCGTCGTTTGGCCTATCTCCTACCCGCCAAATTATTCAATATATATTAGTTTCATTCAACAATTACTGCTTATTACATTTTTCCACCTACAATTAACTTTATTTAAATGAGAAAGGCATTGTAAGTGCTAAATTTCTCACTAGGTGGCGTCAAGACACATTACGAGTATGTCTACATTTTTTTATGAAATACTTTAACTCGTCAAATATTAATTATCATTTTTTTAATGCATCATTTCTCGGGAGATTTTTTCAATGTAGATGAGTATTTCAGGCTAATAATTATTACTTATAATCATTTTTACCCTTTGCGCTATGAATAAAAATCTTATCTTAAACATTGGTTTATCAATTAAAAAAAATAATGAAAAGAAGGCATTTAACCATCTCGGAAGTGCAAAGCAAGCACAAAACAACAAATAGATTTTTTAAAACTTTTATTAAAAAAAAAACTTTTAATGAATTTTACCGAGATTTTTGACAGATCTGCGCCAATAAATACCAAGGTAAATATAATGAAACTTGAATTATGTCATGTAAACGAGATTAAAAGATTAAAAAAATATATTTTATAAATAATACTAAGATAAATACGAACCCAATCTATTCCTACCCGTTGGGGATTATACATTCCACCTCTTGTTGGTTTTGGAATTGATTATCTCTAATAATATGTACATCACTAGTTCTAGAAGGAATCGACATAATAATAATAACTGATTTTCAGCAGACAACTCCCAATAGATTTCTGTCTGCTTGTGTGAATGGCTTAATTGGCTTTCACAAGATTCAGCCATATTCCATAGATACAATTTCTAATTATAAACAAACTTTGGGATTATCACCAGTCAGACGAATCAGTAGATACAAGAAATTTGACGCGGGATGGCGTTTGAGCGATATAGTCCTGCCGCTGAGAGGTCCGTTGTAACATATATTTCTTATACATGGTTAGTTAAGGGCGTTTACCACCCAGCGGCTAAAAATCCACATTTCGTCGAAAGATCTTCCTACGATCGTACAGGGCGGTTCCAATGAGAAAGATTAATTGTTCTCCGTACCAGCTTTTTAAAATTATAACTCAATATCGATTTTATTTCATTTCAAATTTGCTTTAATTTATACCTACATCCAAAAATGCGTGATGATAAAACTATTAAAATTATGTACTTTTTGTAATTATCTTTTGATCGAAGTATTTATATATTTTTTCAATAATGTCTAAGCAAATACGAATGAAAAAAAATCTGAAATTTATTAGTTTAAATAAATATACAAATGGACCAATTTTCGTGAAGAAACACATGTACGCATATATTTTTTAATGATTTTATTTAAACTAAAATTGAAATTCTGAAACATATCTACGTTTACCACAATATATACATTTTCATTAATACAATTATCTGGTTTTGATTTATTTTACTGCATGATTATGTGATTTGAAATGGGTGTTGTATAATACAAAATCTTTTTTGAAAATTTAACGAATCCTACCAACGACCTACGGAACCTTATTATACTAAATATAAACCTTTTTTCTCAAAATTTAAAACATACGTTTTACTAGATAAAATAACAATTTTTCGAAATCAATTTGTAATTTTTTGTGGAAAGCTGCAGTTAGCGCCATTACCTATTTGGTGTGAGTGACATAAAAATATTAAAGTAAAATAAAGTATGGTAAAAGTCGGAGACATATGAGGAAGATGTGGCACGACCGAGTGAATCAGAAACTTGAGTCGGGCCGTGTCAAAAGTCAGAATATTAGAAGAGCATATATGAGACAATGCACGAATGTGATCAAGCAAGGAGTGTGTGCCAAGATCGAGTTGTTTGGCGGTCTGTCCTCTCTGCCTACCCCTGCGTGGAAACGGCGTGATAAATAGTTAGTTAGTTATTTAGACATTAAAAAGTTTTTAAAAAATCAGGTACCTACCTCAAATAAAAACTAACGTCACTATATTTTTGGATGTGCTTGACTTATTTTAACCAGTTATTCCGAACATTATTTGGAATAAAAAATGACAATGTAATTTTTGTCTCTTGTGACATTTTTTGAGTTTTTTTCTTCTACATATCTTCACTGGTCACTCAAATTGATGACCAGTGATGATATGCAGAAGAAAAAACTGATTTTTTAAATTTCATGTTGAAAAAAAGATGTCAACGGACACCAAAATTTTATTTAAAATTTTTTACTACAAAACTACAAACAATGTCAGAAATCACTGGTTAACGTAAGTAAAATACGTTCCTTAACTAACTAACTAATTAACCAGAATATAATCTTATATGCAGTCTTACCCTTGAAAATAAAATGGAAGAAAACAAAAATAAATTTGTAATCAAAATCAAAAAATGGATTAAAGAACAAAAAAGACAATATTACCAAAATTTCTTAATAAAATAAAAATAAAACACATAACACTCAAAACCACTATAAAACACACATCACTCACAAACACACAACACATAATACATACATATTTTAATTTTATTTGCAATAAAATAATTCATTTTACATATAATTTTAACTAAATTATAAATTTTAATTTGTTAGTTTTTTTTATTTATAAAATGGAGGCCTCAGCACAGGTGAGCTACGCAGTGAGGCCGACATTGCTTAATTATATTTGAAATGTAAGATATTATGCCAAATAAATAAATAAATAAATAATAAAATACGAAAAATATGTAGGTACTCCATAAATATTTCGGCTGTAGTATTATTATCAAAGATATACTAATTTTGGTTGAGTGCTGTGTGTAAATCTGGTTCAAGGATCTCTAGAGCTCGTAGTAATAAAGCAATAAATCAATGAAGTATCTAAGTAAAACATAATATTTTTATCACATTTCGTCTGTATAAATTCTTTTGTATGTAGAGTATCTATTTTAAATACCTACTGATTTTCGACATCAAATAATATCGAATCTTTATTCACTATTTTTCGTAAAATGTCATTTTTCAGGTTTCTTACCATGCCTACAAAAACCATTGTCAGATTGGGTTGACTGTCACAAAATCCTACCTGCTCGCGACAACTGTCTTACAGTTGAACGTAAAACACAAAAGAGTATAATTTGACATGTAACTGTTAACCACCCTTGCGATTTTATCAGTTGGAAAACCAAAAAAGAATGTAACAGGTCCTTTTTGGGAATTTATCCGTTCACTGCTTCCATAACCATAGGGCACCAAGTTTAGTGATGCGAGAGGCCAAATGGCTCGTGAGACGGACTCACGAAGCAAACATCCCAAGTCGTATGATCATTGTCTCATAGGGGTTTGAAGAGACAGTTCCTCAAAAAATCTGTTAAGTTAGACGCTTATGCAAAAGGGGTAGTTCGTTTTCAAAGGAACAATGTGTGGAATTGGCATTTTTCGATGGCGGGATTCACTGAGCACACATATTAAGAAACATTATCGTAGTCTTAGAGGTTGAGGGGGGATGTTCTCTCCAATAATCTGTTAAGTAAGACACTTGTGCAAAAGGAGAGGATCTTGTTCAAAGAAACAACGGTAATTAAGTTTGAGGTATTGTCATTTTGGTCTAAGAATGTTTTGAATGATTGGAATAAATATGTATGCATGATGTAAAAATAGGTTCCATGCCAACTCAGAATAGAGCTGATTTTCGCCTTTTTGAAAAGCCATACAGTTGCATCCACCGCTAAGACCTGCACAAACCTCACCCCATGAACCCGGACAACCCTGATAAATCACCAAACCTAGCAAAACACTACGGCAGAGGTGTTGGTGATCCAATCAGGTTCCATGCCAACTCAAAATAAAGTCAACTCAACACCTCTTTGAAAAGTTATTAAAAGCTATGCAAAAAATAATTTTAAAATAACCCATGACCCTAACCTAACGTAACCTATTTGACCCATTTTTTAAAAACTTTTCAAAGGAGGTTCTGAGTTGTCCGGTCCCCGTAAAAATAACAGTTTATTTAAAAGTGATTTGGTTGTAAAGTACAGTTAATTTTGTCATTAATATAGAATACAAGTAAAATAAAACCACAATCACTTCGTCTTACTTTATGAAATTAACTAACTAAATATAACGCTGTTTCGGACTGCCAAACAACTTGATATTCGCATATACTGCTTGTCTTATTAACATTCAAACATCGTGTATACTCTTCCATTTTTATGACTTTTGACATGGCCATGACATGACTCAGATATCAGATTCTCTTGATTGTGCCATGTCTTCCTCGGTCGTCCCCGATTGTAACAAATGCACATATTTTTTTAATGCTTTAAGTCGGTAGTTTTTGTGAGTATCGACCTCGAAGCATACGACTACTAATCGAGCATTCGAACGACTAGAAATCGTTTTTCGCAATACATATTTGACTACAAAATTCAGCATAGTTTTTAAACCCGGAATTAATTAACACTTTTAAAAAATTTTTTTTTTTTAAACAATCTAGAATTTTCAGCCCCTGTTTTGTGAATGCCGTTAGTAGGGGTTATTTCCTTGGCAGTGGATAAGAGTTGATATAGACGCCACATTACTATATCAATAAAAAGCCATTTTTCTCAGATTGCTAAAAGCAAATACACTAAAAGTAAATGTGTTTGGTTATTCCTCTACTCGTTATGCAAAAAGAAGTTTTTAGAATAAAAACCAAAATATACATAATATAATTGACTGAGCTTAGCGAAGTCTTGTTTTAACTCGACCTTTTTGTCATCTCATCTGTTTGTAAATTTGTTTCTTACATTCTTCAACTTTGCATGATCCTGGTTCCACTACATCGAATCGGGATATTCAATATTATGGTAGGCACCTACCGGCCTGAAGAAAGTTTTAAAAATAATTGTCATTGAGATGGTACCATTTCCTCAAACAATTTTTATAAATCCTTATTTAAATCCAAAAATATGGTTCATAATTACGTAAGTAGATACTTAAGTAACAATCTTATTAAATTCGACGCGCGATTATTTCCTATTGGATATTCGTATGCCAATAGCGAACAAGGGCCTTTTAAACACCGAATTTAACCAACGACAGGAGTCGAACGAAAAGTAGATTCATTCTGTTCCCGATTGCCGCCGAAGTAACAGATTGCGAATTGCTTCGTGTTCGCTACCCACTTCCCGATAGCTAATATTCTTCAAAACGTAAATTGTGGTGCTTGGATAAATTGTAAAATAAAATGCTTATTTATTATACACAACTATACTATTCTGGTATGATAAACGAAGTTATATGGTGTGGTAGCCATCTATCCCCTGTCCATGAAGAAGGCTCCCGTTTTTACCTGAATGGCGTACTTTTGAAGATATGTGGGCTGGATGTTTCGCGTTATGGAAATTTATAGAACAGTCCAGAACATTCGAGAGTATTCGAGAGCATTCCAAAACATTCCAGAACAACCCGAAACATTCTGGAATGTTGTGGAATGTTCAGGAATAGGGAATCAGGAACATCATTGTGGAACATTCCAGAGCACTCTCGAATGTTGTGGAATGTTTGAATGATGACCATTCGAAGCATTTTTTGTATGGGTGGGTCTACCCATTAGTAGGGGTATATAAAACAAGATCTGTCGTGGGTTCGAACGTCGTCAGTTCAATCTCATATCAACTCCCTGAGTCGGGTACCCCAGCTAATTTATTAAATAAGAGAAAATCATGAACAAACTGTTTTGGACGCGAGTCTACTGTTCGTATATATTAGTGTATTTATAGTTTAAATTCCCAATATTAAATAGGAAACATACTAGGAAAAAACAATGGGGTAACATCTTGTATGAAGACGATAGAAATTTAAATTGTATGAAGACGATAAATTTTTTAAATTATTTTTAATTTATTTTGCTGTTGGGTTTGTTCTGCACAGCGAGGCTGGATATTTATTATTTACTGGCAAAGTTAAGAGGCCTAAATGTAAACCGCTTTCGCTAAATTACCTTTCACACTAGAATGCTGTCAAATATTTTGTTCATTGCCTGACATTTAGATGACGGAGATCAACGTACGCACCATTACTTCGGATCAAAGAATGTGCTATTGATTCAGATAAATATACATATTTATATACATATTTTTTTATTGCAAGCATAATATTTTTTTATTCGAGAAAGATTAAGAGTTTAAATGGTCAAAAGTGTTGACTCTTTTCCTGTACTATTTTCTCAATTTTTTTCGTTCAGACTAAATTTCCTAATAATAATATAGGTAGGTAATAGTGTCAAATTTGGAAATGTCAATCTCCACTTATATTTAGTAGCCATCGTGAACATGTTAAGATTCAGTTGTTTAGAAATAGAAGAAATCTAAATTTGGACATGGTTAAAGTACTCGGCGTTGAGGAAATAACTTAAGGTAATAAGAAACACTTACCAAGCGATCAGGTAGCTATGGCAACATTTTCTGAAGTCGCCGATTGGATAAATGACCGCTGTAACGAAAAAATAACATATAAATAATTACAATAGATCAATTATTTATTATAGATCCAATCTCTTATAATCAAATGTAAGATCGGTAGGATCTGATCAGTGGTAGAGCAAAGCCCCGGCTAGGCTGAGGTACTTTGTTCAATTCCTATTTGCGATCGATTTCTTTTCTGATTTTTCTATTTCATATTTTTTGTTTGAGAGTTATCAATATTATCTTCAGCGATTAAATATTACAATTTGAAGTTTTACTCAATAAGTTATATCTCTATAAAGATATTATATTAATAGTAATAAATATTAATTTTGGGGGGAGGATATGGTTACCGCCGTCTCGGGAAGATGTATTGGATAACCAACACCGCTGTTATGGGTCACCCCAAGTGGTTTGCTATGTTTGGTTACTTAGCAAGGGTGCCCGGGTGCAAGGAGGTGAGGTTTGGTTCGAGAGAGGCTGGTTGAGGTCTTCTGACCTCTCCAGTCAGAATCCCTCCACCCATTGCCTTGCACCGCAGTTGAAGGGGTGGATTCATAAGTCCATCACCCCTGGATACCCAGATTCCTACCCATCCCTCGTACCTATATTTCCTTCCTAGAGCTTTATTTTCTTCCTTTCCTTAAAAAAACCCTCCACACAGCATCCCTTAAGATGACATAGGCCTTGAAGGAAATTACTTTCCTCTGGACCTCCTGTGTGCAGCTAATGTAAAAAAAAAACAAAGAAATAAATACACCTTCGTTTTGGATTTTAATTAGGCTTCTACTTCAATTATTGTGATTATTTGTATGAATGTGAACGAGGCAAGGAGTGTGTGCCAAGACCGAGTTGTTTGGCGGTCCGTCCTCTCTGTCTACCCCTGCGGGGAAATGGCTTGATGGTTAGTTAGTTAGTTAGTGAGTGTTTATTTGAATCGGTTCCAAAATCTTCCCACACAAAGTTATATGCGTAGAAAATTACGCATTGCAGACTGTCAACCTTACTCCATCCTTTCTCCTTTGTTTGTACCAATCCTCTCGCCTCAAAACACGTCCCAATAAGCGGATTCCGTAATTCCACTGGCCCTTCAGAGAAAATATTCTTGTCTGACCGTTACATAAAATAACACCTTAAAAGTGAAAATTTATATAGAGACCTAAAACGATTCAATTTGTATAATTTGAAAACTGTCCATAGATTGAATGATAGGATACAAGCAAGTCTATCGGTTTTGATTTTTTATGGGTTTTTGATTTGGCCATTCGATTTAATTTAAAGGGATAAAATGGACAGAAGTGAATATAGCGGTGAATGCTGACATTAACATATTGAAGGAATGGTTTGATGATAACTTACTTAGTCTTAACGTAAAAAAAACATCATATATATATAAACCTTTTTACCTTAATGATCCTGTCACTGACTCCAATATTAGAGTTATAGTGCACAGTCGTTCGTGAAAAGGAGGAGAATGTAACGATAATTGTAAAATCCTGAAGAAAACCCGAGATGTCAAATATCAAGGGATCACTATAGAAAGTAACATGAAATTTAGGAAATATGTCGAAAACTGTGTCAAAATAATAAGAAAACTTACTTACATTTTTATACGATTAAGAAATATCCTAAACCTTTCAAATATTAAAATGGTTTACTTTGCTCTTGTGCAGTCAGTTTTGTAGTACGGAATAATCACACGGGGAAGCATCTATAAGAATAATCTATATCCGATAGTAACAACACAAAAAATGATCATCAAAGTTATTATTAAAAAACCAAGGATTTTCCCAACCAGGGAAATTTGGTTTTCATACGAATTACGAATTTTGGAGCATAATATATGGTTTGAAACAAAAATTTTAACTCCTCACGAAACACTAGAACGGATTTGTTCGAAATGCGTCAGCAGATTAATCCGCAAATGGCATTTTGATAGATCATTCAGAACATGAAACTGGTTTTAACTTAAGAGTGAATCTGCATGCGAGTCCCCAGCTTTAGTTGATACTACACCCAAAACACGGAAATAGTTTTCCTCTGAGTTTTGCACTTGGAACACATGGATGGTTTCCTTCGAAATGAATCCGCAACGGGAATTTGTATTATGAACACAAGAATGGATAATTTAACATTTGGATCTGCGTGGGGCTCCACCAGCTTGAATTATATTGTACTCAGAACACCTTAATGGTTTTCGTCATTTTGCAGCAAATTTATTGACTGCAATAAATTTTTCATAATTTTATAAATATTAATAATTATTTACAATAAATTGTTTCAGTATTTTTCTACGGCAAAAGTGTGGCAAAACATAAAGAAAGAACTTTTTTTTCTCTTTCCTGATAAGAGTTGTCAAGATTGTTTTCAATTTTAATTTCCCTATCGCATTATAATAAGAAATTAAAATTAAATTAAAAAAGGATATTGGATCACGTATGTATTTGTGTCTAACCTGATTTCTAGAAACATAAGTGCATTCGTAAGCACATACCGTCAACTATGTTTTCTAGGTTTAGTAATAATAACTTTAAAATTTATGTGCTTTCAGCGGGCCGCACCAAAAATGCTCGCGGGCCTACCAAAAAGCTTCGCGGGCCCGAGGTTCCCCACCCCTGTACTAGGGCATTGAGATACATACAGTAGTTAAACATGGTGATAGAGAAACGTGATAATATATCACAAATAATGTAGGTGTTACCTTTGCCAATGGATTCTCGGTATTTGGATGCTCGTGGGAATTGTTGTAATATTATTACAATGAAATATGTCCTTATCTCTTGTTCTGAATATATGTAGGTAGACGAGCAGTTTCAAGAATTTTTTGACAGGCTCTCAGAGTGTTAAATATAATTTAGAAAATTTGTTGAAATATGTCAAAATACGTGAAATTCATTTTTCAGTTGGTTCGTGAATATGTATAAAATAGGAGAGGAGTAGGTGTCTCGACTTGCAATCCAGATGCCGCCAGTTCAAAACCCAGCTTACGAAAGGTAAATTTAATTTGATTGATTTGTATATTTCACAATTTAAATAATATAAGTTATATTTGCGACACCTTCCAGAGTGGAAGATATTATTAGTAACGACTTGGTGTAAGGCTACCATTAAGAATTGAAGCGTTGCGTTGCTTGAAATGGGTTTAGCAGTGTTTTGGTGACCAGCTCTGTATAATCAGGTACTTCCCCTCGTTCGTCCTCTCCAACTCCTTTCCCTCCCCACCACCTTCATCCTCTCAAAACACTCGTTTTGGGAGTGCCGTAGTCTAACTATTCGATTGTTCACTTGGCGGCCATTGTGATTGATGGAAAAGTATAAAGGTAACTTTTTTCTTTTCTCATTTAACCCAAAATATGAATCTGTTATCCTAAAATTGATTCTTGCGTTGGGATTGGGAGATTGGGTTAAATATAAAAAAAATATATATAGAAAAGCTAGCCTAAGAAACCATTTAATTTTACAATTTTTATAAGAAAACTTTATTTTTATTACTTTTTTGAAGGTTATTCCCATCAGTGAAATAAATCATATTAGAATAAGTTAATAATAATCTAAACGAAAATATGAAAGAGAACAAGAAACAGAAAAACAGAAAAAAGACAATGGTCGCAACCCAGACCTCTCCGTCTAACCGGGACGAGTTGGACGGAGAGGTCTGAGAAAATGGTCCAGTTGCGACCATTGTCTTTTTTCTGTGTCTTGTTCTCTATCATATTTTCGTTTAGATTATTATTGTTAACTTATTCTAATATGATATATTTTAATATAAATTCGTCAAAATACGGCGTGAAGAAAGGGTTCCATGAAAACCCCATCGAAAAGTCACTAAGATGATTTTTTTTTTATAAATAATTAATAGCCTAACCTAACCTATTTAACCAAGTTTTTTTTTAAACTTTTAAATTGCCATCAAAACGCATTATTTTCTATTTCCGGAAACCGAAACATTTACTTCTCATTATTATCTAACTGAAACAAAGTGTATGTTTTAGTAAAGCGTGCAAATTAATCATGTCCCTTATTTATGTATATTTTCTAAATTGATATTTTGAGGTATTTGCAATGAGCTCTATCTAGGATTTATAATGTGGCAAATATCTACGATGAATAAATATACAATAAATACGATACACGAACAATAATACGAACAGTACATTCCATTGAACGTGCAATACCGAATATTACAACAACTAGGTTTCGATTACCAACGCCATATTGAGTGTCAAAGCTTTAATTTGATTGAGTAAAGTTCGGAGTGTTCATTCAACTTGACTCTTCGAAATCCCTCCATCCGTCCGCAGACGTCTGCCAAGACTGCCTGGAAGATGAGAGATGCACTACCTGAAGCGTATCCTGTTATCCTGTAACCTATAAGTACTGCTATTAATATCGGTGCTTATAACTCTACATAGTGGATTTCTATTAACCCAATACAAAACAACCCTGCTTTGGATGTGGTGGGTTTAAAACGTAGCAGCATGGCTTTAGTTTAGATCATAGAAAATACAGGACTTGACGTGATTTTAATAACTTTTCTCCGTAGACATATGAATATTAGTAGACCTGCCCTAAGCGATAAAAGCGTATTATTTCCCCCTCCCATTGGAACCATTCCATTGGAACCGGCTGGGATCGTGTATGACTTCGCGTTAATCTAAAAAATGTGACGTCATCATTCTTCTGCAAGCCAGCGTCGTGCACTCATCGGTGCATTTTACGAAATAAAATGGTAAACATAGTGGCTTGTGTTTTGAAAACGTATAAAAATAGAAGGAAAAAGAGAATAAACAAAATTTTCGTATTACATTCCATAAGCAAGCATTATTTTACACTATTTTAAGCCAATTCAGATCACATAATATGATCATTTTTGTAACATATACATACTGTCACTCGAGATACATGGCGTGTGCCCGTCCCTGTTTACTGGGGTAAGTAAATTATGAAACATTTATAAAAGTGTCTTCACTTAAAACAGCAACCAAATATTGAACTCGACCTTATAGGCGACCTTACTTTGCATATTTGGACCTCGCAAATGTGTTCATTACGCGGCGAACAATTCGCGCTCCTATGTAAAAAGGTATATTCATTCAAAAGCAGAGTTTACTTTTAAGAACGAAAGTGTGATATTATAATGCGAGATGCCTATATACTGTCAGATTGAGTTTTGACGAATCACATATCACCAAAGCCGTCTTCCTACCCTTCGTCTCGCTTTAGTTGGTTTCTACCCCTCACCTTTCTGTTCTGGTCTATTAATATTCATATGTCTATACTTTTCTCTCTTTTTTCAGCAGTTGCCTAACAGGAATATTGTCTAATCAAAAGGCAACACGTCATTTTAATTTTGATGCCATTTAATGTCGCTCTATTATTTAAATTTATTTTCAGTAAAGATTCAATGATATTTTTTCCAAAATTTTTAGATTTACACCATGTGCAAATAAAATAACCAAATGCCTCAAAATACCAATACTAAATGTTTTCAACAACTTCTTTAGCAATTTGAATGGAGTTTTGCACATTTTAAAGACACCCAGACTTGTAAATAATAACATTTATTTGCGCAACAGAGCAATAAGGAGCAACGCAATCAATAATCTGATCTAAGCAATCATTTTCCTGAGCGTAACAATTTTTTTTAAATTTTTTGATACTTTGTCCTTAAAAAATACAGTTGAAAAATACAGAAAAACATTGAAGAAGCACCTTGAAGTGTGGGAGTTTCACACCCATTTTACAGTCCATACGGGAGGCGCTGTGTGAAGGAACCCTGTTTGGAATCAAGTAACTAATTTTATAACATGAAACTGTTTTTTCATCAAGCGAAATCGTCGGTTTGGAACATGCCGCTGAAGGATGTGTTGGAGTATGGGAGAGGTGTAATAGTGTAACTTGTAGATCTGGGGGGAGGGTGTTTGTGGGATAGTTTCAGAGCTGCGGCTCATTGGAATGTCTGGAGGGGTTTTCCGAGAATCTCTGAAACTAAATTCCCACATAAACCTACTCCTTTAAGGGTATATGATATTAGCTGCTCGTACAGGGCTGTCAGAATCAAGGTCACCTTTAATTACATATCTGGTTTTATTGATTTTTTTATAAAGCGAAGATAGTTTACGTATGTATAGTTTCCGTGAGCTCTCAGACCCCTAATTTTTCTGCCATCGGTCCTATTATTCAGATCTTTCTTGCTACTAACCATATAATAGAGACAGGCCATAGCTTATACAAAGAAAAAAACAAGTTTAAACATTCCAAAAACACATATATTAATTTGTGCGTTTTAGAAACCTTAGAAAATAATAAAAACATAAAATATAGTTAATAAAATAATGGCACCCTGTAAATCACCCTTATTGGCAATGTTCCCATATAATATTGACTCCTCCCACTGTTATTAACCTCCCCCAATATCACTCCTCCCACTACCTCCGCCTAATTAAATCCAACAATTTTTGTACTTATATAGATTTTTAAAGTAAGTTTTAATGACACGGAACCGGTAGCAAAAAAAAATAAAAATCTAAGGAACAAATAATGTACATTGAAAATAAAATTCTTCAAAACAAAATGTTTAGAAATTTTCAAATAGATAATGCCCAAGAAATATAAAAAAATGGTCGCTTCATGATACGACAAAGATATTGTATGAAATGATATACTAAAACAATGTATCACAGCGTTTTTCATTTATTTAAATTCACATAAATCGGTAGAGTGCACATCCCTAGTGTGACAAAGAGTCGAACGCAGTAACAGTACGTATGACTGATGCAGCGCTTGTTGGTACGACACAAGTAACAAATTTAATAATGCCTCGGCCCAGCCAAACTATGTACCACCCCAACCTGCCGCTGCCGTGTGACGCCACTGGTGCACAAACTATCTGTGCAGGCTTCACACAAAGCACAATACTCTTTTTGTGACACTTTGTGACGCCAGAATTTTGTCACTTTTTAAGTTCGACGGAATAAATTCACAATTCTCGCGAACAAGTTGCAATTTTACGGGATTTACGAATTTATTTGAATTTCAATTTGACGTAACAAAAATCCTTGATGTAGTGAGGGCTTTGATAATTACCGTGACGATTCACGGTTACGGTACAGTGGCGGAAAAAAAAGGAAATAAACATACGTTCCTTATCGCTATGACGCTGCAGCTCTTTCTTACGTATTAAATAATGGTGAGACAAAAGACGAGACACACACAATTCGTATGACTGTTTCCTTCAAAGTACTACATTTTCCTTGCGTTTCATTTTCTTTAGGTATACGTGTGATGGAGATGAATGATAATTTTTTTAATATATTTTTTATAGTAATACCTCACAAGAGTCTCAACTGCTCCCGTCTAGAGACAGTGAGACTGTGGCATCCACAATTGGGGTATGTTGTGAGGCTCAAGGTAGGGGGGAGGGGAAGGAGACGGGGAGAGGAAGGTGGGCAAGTACCTGGCTATTCAGATTTCGAGCTACCTTTCAATTCTGAATGGTGGTCTTACAACAGGGCGATACTGAGAGTATATTACACTCTGGAACGTGCCGTAAATATAATATACATTAATTTAAATGCATTGATTATGAAGTCAAGAGCCTTGCTGCTAGACCACGCTGGCCGATAATGAGTGCGTGTTTACTTTAGGGGGTTCAGACATATGTTCACCGTTTGTCTCATTTTCGATTGTAGTTATTTAGTGTATAAGACAGAGCTGCAGCATTATACGAGTACGTTTAAGAACAAAAGCAAAACCAGTATCATTGACATTTGACATTTTTGAATATTTGGAAGTCACTCACATGTCAATATTATTCTTGTATAACTATATTCCATACTTTCAAAATTATCGTCACGGCATATTGTAGGGGTCTACGGAGACGTCACGGTGCAGTGTGAGAGATGCAAGAAAGTTTTCTCTTTTTTTCCTTTGGAGGAAACAGACCTACGTAGATTGTGTATCTCATTATTTGAAAGAGCCGCAGCATTATAGCGTCAAGGAACGTGTTAATTGCCCTTTTTGCCTTCACGGTACCGCAACCGTCAATCGTCACGGTAATTATAAAAGATTTCAGTGGTTTGGAACGGTGAAATAAGATAAGGAGCCTTTTAGTTTTATAATGAATATTAATGTAACTTATGATTTGAGATTATCACGGCCAAAAGTATTATAGTGATTTTTCTGGGGTATGTCACATCGCCATTGTTATATGTTGCACATCACTATTGATGAACTAATTCTTATAATGATTGTTGTCTATGGACACTCTGGAAGTAATGGCAGTGGTGTAAACACCTAGTCAATAAAAGTCTTTATTTTAAAATAACAAAGTGTTTTCTATTACACATCCATATTAAGTATACAACAAAACAGGATATTATGCCGTGTTGCGCTACCTCCTTCTTTAGCCAACGTATCGGCCAGCAATACAGTGTCCATCATCAGGGAAAATGTGAAATCGTGTTTACAATGTCTGCCCTGATGGTGGACACTGTAATACTGTCCAAAACGTAGGCTAAAACACGGCATAATATCCTAAAAATAAATCACTTTAAAATTAATGTTGGGAGGCGGTTATGGAAACCGCCAGAACCGTCGCGTCGCCCAGAGAACCATTCATATGATGATCAACACCTCTGCCACCTGCCACCCCAGGTGGTTTGCTACGTTTGGTGACTTTAAAGGGGTGCCCCGATTTACGGGATAAGTTTTGTCCAGGTTTTGGTTGAGGATTGAGAGGTTGAGGTTCCGTAGCGAGCCGGAGTAGAAGAGGTCGGTTGAGAAAGATAATTTGGTCACAACAGCCAGATCCTCTCGACCCACTGCTGAAATGGACGCACGACTTCACACAGTCGCAAGAGTATTGTTGCAAATTAGAGTGCAGTTCCTTCGACAAACCTTCTGTGAATTTTAAGTAGATGACGGGCTCTTTTCCACAGTGCAATTAACAAATTACTTTGTTTAATTAGTACTGTACGCAGTGACGGCTCGTGACGTTATTGTGGTAGAGTGCCAACAATAAAATATATGAAGTTATTTACATTATTCTAGCCAAAGCAATGTTTCTGTCAATGCCATTCGTTGTTGGTTTCACAACTATTTAAAAATTATCTAACTGACAAAGAAATACTAATATTCAATTTTTTGAAGGGAAACTTCTTTAGCCCCGTTGTGATTTGAAACTCGATGAAGCGGAAACGAGTGACATTAGCCCGCGAGAGAATGAGATATAATGAAACCTTACCTATGTACAGTACCTAAGAAACTGGGCGCATTGGCCGCTTTGATTATGAGATCACTTTTCAAGGCTCCTTTTGGTTGAGATTGTGTGGGTGAAGGTTTCACTTTTACCGCGTGTAAACTGCACTCGATTTTTTTAAAGAGCTTCGTCACTACCCTCCCTGAAGGAAAACGATGATGAAATTAACAGGAAACCGGGCGGTGTTTTTTTTCCATTCAAACGTTTCCCCCAAATTACTCTCTGGATTTTCAAACTACCTATTACAAATATTTTTTTAATAAATATAAGTCACTTCTTATGGGAGTTAGGAACCTCCGAAAATCATTAAAATTGCCATCAACAGACGTTAAGTGGACCGGTTGCGCGGCTTGTTTCGGCCGATTTCATACAAATCTTAATTTTGGATTTGAGATGAAAATACCAAACTAAACTGAAAAATAATTTTTGCAATCAAAATGTATATAAAATATCTATTACGGATGGGAGCTACTTTATTTATTTTTGCTTTAAATTTTAAGATTTTTGCCACTAAAGATTTTGGTGTTTATGATTTTGAAGGCAACTTGGACAATTATTTGTGAGTAAATGAAAAACGTTTAAAAAATAATTTTACTGTATTTATTTTTAAAACATGTACCCAAACTAAACAATGTTTTTTTAAATCAAAACGTACAGACATGAAATTTTCTTCTTAAACAATGAGTAAAAAAAATTAAAATTCGGTACAGTTTTGTAGGAGAATAATGGAGAATACAAAACCTCGATTTTAATGATTTTATTATTATATTTTTAGGTATTATCAGTCTGAGGTGTAGTTGTACCTTTAGTTTAGTATTCAAGGGAGAAAGAGCGACAGTGACAGCAACGGTTTGGTAAAATCATTATTGTTAAAAATTTTCGGCTACCGGGTTTCCTCACTTTTTATTTACAACGTATAAAACATAATTTGATGCCTGCGTAGCGGATAGTCTTTTACATTTTCTTATAACAAACATATATATGTTTTACGGAGACAAATTTATTTGAAATAAATTGAAACATTTACGTGTTCAATAGTGTGTCTAAGATCGTATGACGAATTAACCCTTCAGCGGTGACGCGCGGTCTGTGAGACCGCAGCAAACTTATTTTACTGATTATATAGACAATTGCGCTTCCATGATATCCTCGGAAGGGTGAGGTACGTCCCCTCAGTACCCCAGTGACATTCTTCGCAAACGCACGTATTCTTTTGTTTATATTTGCAGTATCAGATTTCGCGTGCGACTGGTTGTGTACCTAAAATATCTTGAATAATTTTAAGAGCTGGGTGAGTATTTCATATTTGTATCATATTATTTAGAACTTAGTTTAATTTTTAGACTGAATGCTGTAGAAATGAGATCCCTGAGGCGAATGTGTGGTAAAACCATGTACGATCGTGAGAGAAACGTGGATATCCGCAAAGAATGCAAGGCTGATGTAAGCGTGATGTGTAGGATTAAGAAAGGGACTCTCCGATGGTTTGGGCATGTAGAGCGAATGAACGAGGAAAGGAGTGTAAGGAGAATATATTATGCAAATGTGAATGGTAGAAGAAGTCGGGGACGCCCAAGGAAGACATGGCAGGACCAAGTTTATCAGATATTTGAGTCGGGCCATGTGAAGAGTCGGAATAATAGAAGAGCATGTATGAGACGATGTACGAATGTGAAAGAGGCAAAGAGTGTGTGCCAAGATCGAGTTGTGTGACGGTCCGTCCTCTCGGCCTACCCCTGCGGGGAAACGGCGTGATGGTTAGTTAGTTTAATTTTTCGTAAATAAGTTATACGCAAATAAATAGTTGTAAAATTTTATCTTGTTTCGTTATTTTGTTGATTTATAGCGTTGTTTTGTATCAGATGTCTAAAAAATTGAGATTTCTCAGATTTAAACTATAACGTACAAATTAAAAAGAGATTACCAATTAATGTTTTTTATATTATTTATATAGATAAAAGACATTCTTATTTTATATGCTATAAACAATATTATGAAATATTCAGTCGTCTTCTAAAACCAGACGCCTAAAGTTTGCGGAATCACAGCGCGCGACTGTTTATATTCGGCGCAAGGCAAGGGCGCGAATACTGGAAGGTTAAATATTCACACAATTTAATGTCGTCATGACATGTCACGGAACCGAGGACACGGACGTTTTACTAAATAAATTATGTCATCTGTAGTTAGGAACAGTCTCTCACTATGTTCAAATGCGTATAAAAACCTTCTGACACTTTCTCAAATTAAATTAACTATGCTCCTATCAAGACTTACTGTAAAATCGAAGAAGATAACTAATGAATTGTACGTACGAGTAGCTGATGAATATTTCATCCAGCCAATTTATTTTTTTACAGTCACTCCACACAGGACGCCCTAAGAAAAATTATTCCCCTCAGTGCCTATGTCATCGAAAAAAAATCGACCTACCAGAAAATACAAAATCTAGTCTACGCGTAGTGCGCACCAATTATCGCTAGTGGGACGCGTTTTGATGGGATATTAGTAGGCAATAGCGCCTCTAAATCGTAGCTCCATGATTACACAACGTTTATATTATTTAGACCGTAGGTTCTCAAGATGGGCGGTAACGCCTCCTGGGGGGGAGTTTCAGACCTACAGGGGGGCGGTAGAAGACCAAGAGAAAATTGGGGGGCATTTCAGAATTTCATGGGGGGCGGAGAAAATCACTAAGGGCAATCCCACCACGTCCTGTCTTGCCCCATCCCATCCCATTAATTAGGGGCCATCCACCCACAAAAATATTTTCCCTATCCCATTACGCCCCCTCCGTTGTGGCAAATGCTCACGAGTTAGGGGGCGCTAGAAATAAAAATATGCTCAAAGTGGGCGGTGGTAAAAAAGGTTGAGAATCTACGATTTACAAAAAACTATAGTTTCCTAACCAACCTGTTGTCGCTTTGAAATGGTTAAACTTTAATTACTTATTGTTTTCTTGGAAGTGTGACGCTACGTGACAATAAGAGTCAGCCATCTCTAATACGTTGAAGGTTTCATTCCGCTTTGTAACGGAAGTACAATGGTGCCATTTCCGTGCAGATGTCACTAAGTTCAGTATTAAGGATGTGAAGTCACGAGCATAATACAAACGAAAGCGATTAAGTACTAATACCCCCACCGCAAACTCCAAAGCTTTGTTCAAAATCTTATTAAAATGTGGTTTGTAGCTCATAACGCGGTATTTCCTAAAATGTGGCATTGAGCGCTTTTATAATTACCGTGAATATTCGCGGTTGCGGTACCGTGTCGGCAAAAAAGGCAATGAAAAACATACTTTCCTTATCGCTATAATGCTGCAATTCTATCTTACACATTAAGGCGTCGCGCCACTACCCGAATTTCTACAGATTTCTAACATATCCCCCCTTAAACATTTGAAGTTTTGAAGCTCTTAAAAAAATATGTTATATTTTAAGATAATATCCTATACATTCTCCACGCCGTGCGCCGAAACGCAAATTATATGAAATTCCTTCGATAGAAAAAATCGAAAAATATGTTAAAATTATTATTTTCACGTCTTTTTCGGTTATTTTACAAGTAATATATATATATGAAAAAAACACAGTGGTTCTTTAAATGCTGTTTTAGACATTTTAGAGATTTTTCCTCTATTTTAAACCAGTCGTATTTTATTAAATATTTTCCCAATTTTCTCTTCAATTTTACCGTTTTAAATATTAGCGCACTCTCTCCAACATTCGTAATTACATATCTCTCAATCTTCTTCTTTTTGAGCGCGGATACAGCGGCTTAAATAATGGTGAGACACACACAATACGTGTGACTGTTACCTCCTACTATTTTTTCCTTGCGTGTGAGGGAGATGTGTGCCAATGAATGTATGTTTCCTTTGGGGGACCTTTTGTTTCCTTGCGTTCACCGTTTGTCTCATTTTTACTGTTGTTATTTAGTGTGTAAGAAAGAACTGCAGCATTATATGTTTAAGAACAAAAGCAAAACCATAAGTGCATTGACATTTGACGTTTTTTAATTTTTGGAATTCACTCGAACTTCAATATTATCCTTGTAACTACTGTATTTCATACTTTCAAAATTATCGTCATGGCTTGTAGTATTGTAGTGGTCTACGGAGATTTCACGGTGCGGTGTGTGAGAGAGATACAAGAAAATCACGATCACTATTTTCCTTTGGAGGAAACAGTCTTAAAAAATCCCAAATGTAAATATGTTTTTTTGCAGATGAATAAATAAAAAACCCAAATGTAATTATGCGTTTTACAGATGAATAAATAAAAAAAAACATTGTGTATATCATCTTTTGCAAGAGCTGCAGTATTATAGCGATTAGGAACGTATGTTTATTCCCCTATTTTGCCCTCACGACTTAATTACAAACTTGCTAGTATAAAATATGTATAAAAACTAGTATTAGTTTTATACATTAAAAATAATTACTCAATGAAAAAACTGATTATAGGTACAAAGCTGTCAGAAAGAAGACTTGAGTAGAAGTATTCATATTATACTTAATTTTAGTTGAAATTGTTAAAAGGAAACCGGAAGTGTCGGTTTTTGACACAGTGTAAATATTTTTTAATATAATATAGATATCGATCACTAGTATGTCGGTACGTCTTTTTTTTTGATAAGTTACTTCTTGTAAGAGTTAGGCCCCTCCAAAATCGTTAAAATTGCCTGGTTTGAATGCCATAAATACACTTTCAGTATACAAACTAGACAATGTATTAAAAAATAAAACGTACAGACATAGAATATTTTCTTCTTATACGGTTATCATCGATTCAATTATTGATATCCATAATTTTCATCGAGAGGAGGCAACACAGAATAAACGTCAGTGATGACAACCTACTAGTAATAAGGAACTCCAGTGAAAAATATTATGGCTTTAAAAAAATATGTTCATATAGACCAATAAACGCTGATTCTGAATATATAACTTTTATTGTGAGAAAAAGTGCATTTTTAATATTCTCGTTAAAACACAGCGTTAAGTTGGTATGCTGTGTAATGCTGTCATGGTGACGTCACGATGGAAGATTCACTGATGATTCACTGTAATTCATTTGGGTCATTTATATGGGAATTTAGGTATGAC
Organism: Limnephilus lunatus; assembly: GCA_917563855.2. Lineage (NCBI taxonomy): Eukaryota > Metazoa > Arthropoda > Insecta > Trichoptera > Limnephilidae > Limnephilus > Limnephilus lunatus. The sequence continues at coordinate 74,158,207 of OU830602.1, read as the reverse complement.
ACAAGCGAATGTTCTATATATTTCTTATTTTTAAAGATGTCGTAAAAGCATATACCTTTATAGAAACTTAATAGAATTGCCTTTTAGATTTTTGTATCTGACATATACGATTGTGTTTGAAAAATGCAGTATTTTAAGTTTCAAAATGAAAAAACTGTAAACATATTCTATTAAATGGTCGAAAAATTTAGGAAAATTCAAAATTTAAAAAATACAGTCCTCTTACTTTATGAATTTGGAATAAAACTGTCACTTCACTTTTTATCTCGTTTATACAATTAAAAAGGATAAAAAAATATTATAATAATTCCGAAAAAATAACTGAAAAAATCTGACATCTTGGACTCGGTTTTACGCAATTAATGAGTTGATTTCTCGAATTTGTATTTATTTACACATACATAAGGCTTTTACATTATTAAATAATATTACTCTTATGGAAGTTTTATTAAATTCACGCGGAAAAGTCATAATTTAATTAGTATCAGTAACCTTTGATTATGTAATGTCAGTAACCTAAAAACCTATCGTTAACGAAACTAAATCACCAACAAAACATTATTTAAGGACTAAAACTGAAAAAAAGAAAAGGCAGCATTGGTACTTATGCTGAATTACACTAATATCACAGTGAATTAATCATTTAAACGAAAATTATCATCAAAAACCTAAAACTGCAAGTAAAATTCATCAATGTCATTCATTGTTTTGCAAAGAATTTGATTTCGCCATTTGCAATAAATAAGCCAATCAACGCGTTATAATAAACAAGATGGCCGCGCGCCTGCGCAAATCTATGTGAGATTCAATAAAACCAACATAAAAATCATAAAATACGTGAATCGTTATTTTAGTAGATGACGTCACAAAATTCATCATAGATATAGGTGTTTTCGAGGGATCTCCAAAAATTAAAAATTTTGAAAATTATTTTAACTATTAAAACTAACTCTAAAAAAAAAATATGCAGTAATTTAAGTTAGAAGGTAATTTAAAAAATAAAAATAAAAAAAATGGACTGGACTTCTCTATTCCCCGCGCATTTCTGGTCTTATTGGCTAGCAATATGGAATCATCCATTTCGCGTTTCTAGTTTAAATATTTAAATAGTAGTGATTTGTAATTTATTACAGAAGGTATGCAGGGGTAGTGCAATTCAATACATTTCATAAAAAAATGAATAAATTAGCCAAATAACTGTGCATAGAATAATAACACAAGAGAAGTGATTTTTTTTAAAATATAAATAACGCAAATAGTCGTTTATGGAGGATATTTGACCATCATCATCAAGGAACCCATCCAGACAACCATAGGTATTCTTGGGTAGAATAATAAATAATAAATCTTTCATTTTAATTAATATTTTCAGAATTATTTGGTAAATTTGTCGAAGTCCGCTTCACTTGGCCAAGTAGTGCAAATATGAATCGTGGCGTAGAACACGTCCTTTATCGCGTATGTGAATTAATTTTAACAAAATTAAAATATAAAAAGGTTATTTTACATCTCCCCCGACATAAATACTCAATTATTGTAATAATAAAGCTTAACCTAACTACTTAAGTGAAAACAAATCACTTTGTATACATCACTTATTTATCAATAAATAATATGTTTCGAAACCAATTTTCAACCGAAATTTTGAAACAGAAAAAGATACGGTCATATCTAAAAATCGAAGCATCGTTTAGAACGTTATTAATTCTGGGACATTATTAATTCTTCGTTAATTAAATATTTCAGTTTTAAAGTTTTACTCATTTAGTTAAAATAAAAATTAAATTAACATAAGACAAATAAGTACCTATAGAAAAAAAACATTTCAATTAGTGGTTATTAATTCGTTAAAGGTATCTATAATAAAACAATTACATAAAATAATATATAAAAAATATTTTAGAGTAGTAAAATTTGCATTTAAATATTAAAAGACTTTTTTAAATAAACACATAATAATCAAGTTGTCGAAATAACAAAAATAAATTATTTTAAGCATTTTCATTATTTGTTTTGGGGTGTTATGCCGTGTTGCGCTACCTCCTTTTTTAGCCGACGTTTCAGACAGCGTTGCCTTCACACATCTCTCGGATCTGCCGGATCTGCTCTGATGATGGACACTGCAACGCTGTCCGAAACGTCGGATAAAGAAGGAGGTAGCGCAACACGGCATAAAATCCCAAAAATAAATAACGAAAATGCATTTGGCCGTGAAAATCTAAAAACGTTTTTATTTTAAACATTGTATTAATATGGAAAGAAATTTAATTGGCTATTTAAAAATATATATTTGGTTTTTAATAATATTTAATTGGTTATTAATATTTTTTCTAATTTCTAAGTGAATTGTAAACCCGTTGTGTTTATGTGTAAAAATGTTAACCCTTATTTCTATCGAAAAAATGATTTGTTTTCAAAATATGCTTGGCAAATTCAGCGAATATTGAGGAACTAAACTAAATCTAACCATTTACTTTAAAAAAACGTTTTGTATTAACAATGAGGCGGGCTTTGACAAGTTTATCAAGAATTTTATTATTTACCAGCCAATCTAATCGAATCTAATCTAATCTAGCTATTATTGTAGTTGAAGGGTTAATGTAACGTTGATGACCACATCGTGCAGTGCGAATTGGGTGATGTTTGCCGGAAGCAGAAGTTGAAAGACCCCCTGCGAAGGCGGAAAAAGGCTTTCACGCTAAATCCTCCATTTCCGGCCGGCGTGATTGCTGATCTGGGTTACAATGTGGGGCCGGCGGTAACATTATATTATATTGGTAATGAATTCTCGACACTGGTAAAGAAAACATAATTTCTGAGGCATTCTTGTGAAAGCGTCCGAAAAATCACAAAAGGATTTAGACAAATTCTTTCTTTATTATAATTTTGTTCGAAAAACTTTTCTTTTTAGGCAACATTATATATTTCGACTTGTACATTATGCTCATGCGGCGTAATTATATTTTAAACATAAAGTTAAAAAAAAATAAAACATTGTTGGAAGAAAATACCGAAGGTTAAGATAATAAAAGATAATGATAAAAGCGGAAAAAATTCGGTTTACTGGCCAAATTCCTAAAAATACAAACTAGTTATTTTTATACTAACTATGGGCCGGGGAATACGAATCTGAAAGAATTAGGCGGCGGCAAGCAATATTAACTGAATTATACGACTTTAAAAATTTTTTTGACACACATAGGAAAATTGCCATTTTGGAAGCATTCTGATTCCTAGAAAATCAAACTAGTTATTTTTATACTAACTTTGGGCCGGGGAATCCGAATCTGAAAGAATTAGGCGGCGGCAAGCAATATTAACAGAATTACACGACTTTTAAATTTTCAATAAACACAAACGAAAACAGCCACCTTCAAAGCATTTTAACACATGAAAACCATAGAAAAACAACAATTTGAGTGTGGCCATCCCTAAAACAAAATCAAAAACTAATTATATCAATAACGTAAAACTTTCCGACGCGATAATTCTTCACATGATAATTCATCACATAACACATTAACCTGATGAATTATGACTATCTCAACGGCCGTATTCTTAAACCAAAAGTATGAAAATTCGTAGTCTTAAAAAGTTGTTACCTAGACCGGTCACCAATATCAATGTTATTATATAAAACCTAACCTAACCTAACCTAACCTAACCTAACCTAATCTAACCTAACCTAACCCAACATGGTTTGTGCCCCTTTATACCGCCTGCTCGCGTCAATTTAAAAAAACATCCCAGTTGTCAAGTAGTTTAGCGGCTACGCTAGGTTTGTATAACATGGTTTGTGCCCCTTTATACCGCCTGCTCGCGTCAATTTAAAAAAACATCCCAGTTTTCAAGTAGTTTAGCGGCTACGCTAGGTTTGTATAACATGGTTTGTGCCCCTTTATACCGCCTGCTCGCGTCAATTTAAAAAAACATCCCAGTTTTCAAGTAGTTTAGCTGCTACGCTAGGTTTGTGTAACATGGTTTGTGCCCCTTTATACCGCCTGCTCGCGTCAATTTAAAAAAACATCCCAGTTTTCAAGTAGTTTAGCTGCTACGCTAGGTTTGTGTAACATGGTTTGTGCCCCTTTATACCGCCTGCTCGCGTCAATTTAAAAAAACATCCCAGTTTTCAAGTAGTTTAGCTGCTACGCTAGGTTTGTGTAACATGGTTTGTGCCCCTTTATACCGCCTGCTCGCGTCAATTTAAAAAAACATCCCAGTTTTCAAGTAGTTTAGCGGCTACGCTAGGTTTAGGTAGCATGGTTTGTGATACAAAAGTGAGTAAAATTTATAAAAAGTAAGTACTTAAATTATAAACATGTCATTTTACGTTATTGATATTACTGCTTAATGGCAACACTTAATTTTATGTGATGTAACATCTTTATTCTTTTTCTATGGTTTTCATGTGTTAAAATGCTTTAAAGATGGCTTGTGTTTATTGAAAATTTAAAAGTCGTGTAATTCTGTTAATATTGCTTGCCGCCGCCTAATTCTTTCAGATTCGGATTCCCCGGCCCAAAGTTAGTATAAAAATAACTAGTTTGATTTTCTAGGAATCAGAATGTTTCCAAAATGGCCATTTTCCTAGAGGTGTCAAAAAAATTTTTAAAGTCGTATAATTCAGTTAATATTGCTTGCCGCCGCCTAATTCTTTCAGATTCGTATTCCCCGGCCCATAGTTAGTATAAAAATAACTAGTTTGTATTTTTAGGAATTTGGCCAGTAAACCGAACTTTAGCCGATAAAAGCAAATAAAGATTATGTTCGCGCTAAATGAAAATTCAAAGTAATAAACATAATGAATGTAAAAACCCACAAGTTAATTTTGTTGTACACTATCTAGCTCTAAATAATATAAAGAAGAGTGTCTGTAGTTGGGTTCATTTTTCTCAAATTTACGGTTTATTCCTAGATTGATTTTGCATCTTGACTTACAAAACAAGATGAGGGTCATTTAGTATATTTTGTACAAAACATTCCCTCGTTTGCGCTATTATTTCAAAATTAAATCCGTTTTAAACACAAATGTATAGATGATTCTGAAACAATTCGAAATGATTGAAACGATTTGTTTTTTTTTTCTGAAAAACATCTGGTTCATTAGTCAGATATGTCAGAAAAAAGCTCATAACTTCTAATCCCCGAATCTTAAGTATTTTTTTTATCAGTACTGAATATTTAGACACTTGTTGACACAAAAGGAACGGTGTAAATAATATTTAATTTACGGCTAGCATTAGATTGGCGAGCATGGATTTGCTTTTCACAACTTAGTATTTTAAGATGTCGGACTAATCAACTGGATGATCATAGGGCATTTGCTGAAGCTCCTTCTATAATTCCAGATCTCTATAATATCCGAGACCTGATATAGTTTTTCTAAATCTAACTTAGACAGTAACCTTCGTCTTGTTTTGATGAACAACTTCCGTAGATTTGTATAAAAATAAATCCATGCATAGACACTCCATTATACAGGGTGTTAAGGGACTTACTTTAACCAATGAATCCTGACATTATTTGAAGTAAAAAATGTTAACGAAATTGTGGTCTCCGGTGACATTTTTGATGTTTCTTTTTCTACGAAAACATAACAAAAATAGTTGGTGTTGGACAATTCGGACGGTTGAAGGGTTGGTCGCTCACTTGGCTGAGTGTCCAGTAACTACATGAAGAAGATTTTTTAAAATTTGATTTGAGAATTTTTTTTTTAAAAGACATCAAAAATTCACCGGCGACCATAATTTCATGTACATTTTTAACTCCAAATAATGTCAGGAATCACTGGTTTTTGTAAATCAACTACGTCCCTTAGCACCCTATATAATTAGAAAGATAATTTACAGTCAAGTAACCGAGCCCCACAATGGGCTTCTTTTATACTTACTCTTCTATGTTACTCACCAAAATACAGTTATTTACACCAATAAGTTTGTACATAATTTTACTCGCATATTGGGTTTCTCTTTAAAAATGCATATCTCTCTTATGAAATCATTAAAAACTCAACGGAGCATCCTTGCAGAATTTTAAAATACCTTCTAAGAATTATATTATGGCAATACAACAGTTCTTCTTCCTTGTACCTATATGCTTTATATTCAAAGGACAAAGTCAGAATGCAGGTAGGAATTTGATTAAAATCTTTGTTTTCAGGAAAGTCATTTTCATCTTTTACATTTCTTTATCATAATATGAATCGTTGCAACAACAAAAAATGCTCTTTGTATCCGAACGAGAAGTATTAAATATTATTACATACATATACATTATGCAACCATGAAGTGGTATCTACATACATTCACAGACAGTAAATTGTCTTTGTGTTTTTACGAACTGGTATCACCAGATTGTCTATGGAGATGTGAGTGAGAAGGAAGAGAAAACGTCATTCTTTGTCAAAAACATGGAACTCGGCTCTTGCCGACGAATCAATCTGAAGTCATTGATATAGATACATAGATGAGACATTAAGCGAATAAATTGATTCAACGGAATCGTAGGTTGCTACCTCCATTTATCTCTATGTCTGAAGTACGAAATGTGATTTTTTAAACGAGAGGAGAATCTTCATCCGGAGTAATCGGAATGCCGACGAGGCAATCTTCTTCCAGATTGTGGTGGCAATCTTACAAACACAACACAAAGGTCGTATTTTGAATTCGTTTCAACTCTACCTGAAATCTGGATTGGATGGTAAGCTTTTTTGCTAGTAATGTGACTGATTTTAGTGTGCATTGCCTAGTGTGGAATGCACACTAAAATCAGTCATATTAGTTGCCCGTAACAATATGTTCCAAGGTATTATTCACAATTTCATCACCTCATTTGGTAAAGTTCTAACTTATATTTATATCAAAAATTTCATTTCCTTTGTTCATTTCTTTAAGCGAAATATTTTTCTGGGCAATTGTTTTGTATTTCCATACATAATTGTATAACGTAGTTCTAACAATTAAGTTCTTAAAGCTTCCATTTATTTTATAAGGTTCTAACTGCACTTTGAACCTTTTGCAATTGCCTTTTTGTTTGTATCTGACAGTTGATCATCATCATCGGCGCAATATAGTTCGTCATTTTAGTTGGATAGCGTCCTAACTTCGCTTTACCATGTTCTGAGCTTTAAAAGTTTGCAAAAATGATTTTTGAATTTGTATAACATATTTTGAAGGAAAATATTTAATGAGAACGTGGTCTATCTTGGAATGACATTTGGGAAATGGAGTTAGAATCTTACGAAATGAATTATGACGCCCCAGCTTGATGCGAACAGAACAAAGTAAAAACAAGTTAAAATCCTGTTTAACCAAAGTGACGATTTGCTATTAGAGAAAAGAGCGTTTTTTTGTGTGAGAGACCATATTTCAGAATCCATTGAAGTTGAAACGACAAGAACTGTACTTAGTGCCCAGATCTGAATGGCCAAAGACAGACATCCCCGGGTTACAAATAACCTGACAATATTTTAAAATCTTCTATCACAGTAAACTGAAAATGTTGCTTGTGTCGTGATGCAGGACTTAGCCAGTCGAGGAATCCAAATACCTACGCGAAGCGACGCCTAGGTGGGAGCAAAACGCAATGCCAACTCAGCCACTGACTGTTCTAAATTTATAGAGATGTGTCATTGGTACTGAGTACCGATCCTTGAAATAATTCCTAAAGTCTTATAAACGTATTAGTATCTACCACTTATTTTATCCATTTACTGAATATTTCCAAAATAATAAAATAAATAAATGAATATCCTTCCTCATTTCACTTTCTTCAAAAACCGAAGGTAATTAAGTCAGAAGTATTAATACCATTTAAATTTTTAATGAAATATTTTATTATAACACTGTGTAATGCAGTTATAATTTGGTGAGTTCCTGCAGACGACACTCCGGCCCTTGGCCCCCTTGGTGCCCAAACTCCAAACTAAACTAACTGCCATCTAGCGGACTTTCGAGACAGCTCTTGGAACTGCCCTCTATGTACCACAGTTAGCAGAAAGTCGTAAGTGGGAAAGTATTTAAATTTTTTTATAGTTCTAGAGGCACTGCTGAAAACCAGCTACTTTCCAGGAGAAATCCTGAATTAAAGCCGAGCAGGGACCTTTTTGTCAATACAATCAAAGATGAATGAATAAAATGTATAATATTGTAAAAAATCCATTAATGAGTAAATTATAGTTCGCGAAAGACGGGGAAATTAATAATGACGTCTATGGATGGGTTAATTCGAGATGTTCAATTATTGGACATAATGAAACGTTGTCAAAGGAAGATAGGCTAGTAGTCAATAATAGAGTTTTGTTACTAATAGAAATAAAATAAGAGAATGGTAGGTACCTCCTTACCTACTACCTGTTTTATATTAGCTAGAGAGTCTGCTGGAGAGGTCAAAAGGCCTTCCTCAATCAGTCTCCCCCGATCCGGTTCGTCACGCAGAGTGGCGGTGGGCAAACACATCCGCCACTAAGACCTAGACAAACCTCACCCAATGGGCATGGGCACCCTGCTAAGTCTCCAAACATAGCGAACCACTTGAGGTGACCTACGGCAAAGGTGTTGGTTATTTAATAAATGGTTCCCGCGGCGGCGGTACCCATGCATAGACTGTTCTATCTTCCGGCTTGCAGGATAAACTTTCCAATGGTCATGCTGGTAGGAATCTTGCTGTTGAACAGAATTAATTCGGAAATGGACATATTTAGCATTAGTGAAGCTGCCTTTAAAAGCCAAGCTCTGTTAATGCTTGTAGAGTTTGTAGCCTACCATTTATGTTTAATGTTACAAATGTTTTTTAAAAGCACATTAAAATGTTAAATTTTATAATGTTTTTGAAAGAATAAAATAAATTGAATTGAATTGAATACCTGCTTCCCAAATTTTAAATTTATTACTTAAGTCGGGTCATGTCAAAATTCATACTAATATAATATTTTAACAGTCCATCATCTCTGGCCATCGCCACGGGAAATAAAGTGGGAAATAGTTATTTGATAATAATAAAGTAAGGGATTCATAAAAAAACCACACTCGGAATTGGATGGAAGTTCGCACGAAAAGGGTGAAATCAATAAATTTCTTGGGGTAGTAAAAAGGAACACGCCTAATGCGTACCTACCTACCCCCATAGTGTCCGAGTAATGAACTCCCCCAAAGCCTCTACTGATGGAAGGATATTTGGGTGGAATTGGGATAGCTGGGATTTTTTACCCCCTGAAACTCAGGCTTTAGTATTTTTCTCGCATAGAACTGACCAGGGTATTCATTACACGGGGTCCGCGAGGCCGAATTTTTGACCTAAAAAGGAATTGGAATTTGGTGTAAAAGTGATTTAATTACGGGTTTTGGAGTGAAATGAAAATAATGCTTTTCTGGAATGATTTTCATCTAATTGTTTAATTAGCGAGGCTCATATTAGATTAACGTAGAGGAAAGAATCCAAATGTGGAATAGTATCCCTAATATGGATTACGGGTATTTCTCGTGTAAACAAATACTCCTAGACGCAATAAACAGTGATCGCCTATCACTTTCAATTATGCGCGCGTATTGTTTTCAACTTGTCAGTCCAGCGAGTGATGAGAATGATCCTAATAATTAATAATCTTTTTTTAATAATTGTCATTAGCTCAAAAATGGAAAAGAGCGATAGTAAGTTCTGGGAATAAAAAAGGTAAGGTGGGTGGAAAAGAGTCTGGGGATCAGTCCAGGAGTCCAGGAGTAACGGACATATGCATTCATCCCTCCCACTGCACATAGGTCCCAAGGGAAATTATTTTCCTCAGGGCCATCCTATACGGAGTTAAAAAAAGGGCTGAGTAAAGAAAAATAATTTTAAAACAATAGCACACAAAAAATAATAATTTTTCATTTTAAAAACTTCCTAGCTATGTTAGCTTCACTTTAAATTTGAAATTAAAAAAATATTGTTTCTTTACGACGTGCAAAACAAGTTCAATTTTTAATAAAGTTATTAAGTTCTTTACCTTATTTGATATCCAAAGAAAAATATGCCTTGTTTTCACAATTTCCCAAAAAGTTTTTTTTTAAATTTTGTCAACAATCAACCTTGCAAAAAGATTAGTTGAGAGTTTTGTAAACAACTGCCTTTAATTTGTTTTTAAAATAGGAGGGTCGTTTAGGAATCGAAATGAGCAAAGATAAAAGCTAAGTGTTATTGAATTTTGCCGAAAACGGATGTGATTCGGGTCATTATTCTTTATGGGGCAGTTTGTCTAACAAATGTGTTTATTTGACTCTTATGCTCACGATCATGTCTACTGAGAACAACCTTTTGTAGTCCCCGTATAAACGGATACAAAAAAATAGACAATAGTTTACATAATCCGCGATGTATTATGACAGCCTATGTGGGCAAGGGGTAAGGCTCTTGACTCGCAATCCGAATGTCGCGGATCGAATCCCGGCGTGCGCAAATAAATTTAATTTTACAATTTATTCATTTAAAATAATATATAGTATATTTGCGGCACGTTTCAGAGTGGAAGATACTTTCAGTAACGCCTTTGTGAAAGACCATCATTCAGAATTGAAACGTTCCTTGAAATGGCCACAGCCGTGTTTGGTGACCAGATTTGAATAGCCAGGTATTTCCCTACCTTTCTCTTTTCCATCTCCTTTCCCTCCCCACTACCTGCCAATTGGAGATATCATAGTCTCACTGGCTCTAGACTGGAGCAGTTGGGATTTTTGTGCTATATTTGAAGGTTTTCCGGAAATCTACTGTTAACGTGGTGAACAAAAATATTGTTTACGTTTGGATATTTCGTTTAGGGTAGTTTCTATATACAATTAAAACACATATAAATTTGTTGTAGACCACTTTAATTTTTTAAACACTCTACCGGTTTCAGAAGCACCCTTCCTTCGTCAGGAGAATATTATAACAACTAACCTATTATACAGAATACAAATTTTAGGTGTTTGAGTGAGGGGTAAGCAACGGGGTGGGGGTAATTGCGGGATTTCTGGGAAGAACAGAGCGGTTTATTGGAAAAATATTTAGAATGGGACTAAAAGATAAATTAATTTGGTTATTTACGGTGCTCCAGATTTTATGTCCGGGTTAAATCTTTCCCAAATGAAAGACTATACCCTTCCACACACTTTTCCACAAATGAATATCTAGTAAATTCACGCAATGTAAGTGCACTATATAAGCATAATAAATACAAAACAATACAAGAACAATACGTCAATCCACCAGAAACACAATGGGAAAATATTTCACCGACTCCAGATATTTTCATATCAGAGGGTTCGGCTCTGATGAAATCCTAACTGGTCCGATAAATCCTACTGATCCCTCAATATAAATTTTTGAAAAATCTTTATCTCATTTACTTATTTTCAAATATTTATATTTTTTGGGATCAAAACTAATTCTTTTCTATCTGATATATTGAAAAATCAGAGAGCTAATGAAATGCGAATGTCTTTATAGCGTTGCTAAGCACCGATTTACGGTGCTCCAGATTTTATGTCCGGGTTGAATCTTTCCCAAATGAAAGACTAAACCCTTCCACACACTTTTCCACAAATGAATATCTAGTAAATTAACGCAATGTAAGTGCACTATATAAGAATAAAACAATACAAGAACAATACGTCAATCCACCAGAAACATAATGGGAAAATATTTCACCGACTCCAGATATTTTCATATCAGAGGGTTCGGCTCTGATGAAATCCTAACTGGTCCGATAAATCCTACTGATCCCTCAATATAAATATTTAAAAAAATTTTCGTAATCCTACATGTATTTAAAATGACCGACTTTTGCATTTTTATGTACAAATTTTTTGACAAATCTAATACGCCTAAATTTTGAATGAGAGAGCTAGGTATAATGCCAGTAGCCGAAATAACAAATGGTAATATTTTTATAGTCTGAGAATGCCAAATTCTTTTATTTTCATTTCCTAAATCTGTATATTTTCTTATTTTTTCAGAAACAGTTTTCTGAATATTACAAGAATTTGGAATAGCGACATCAATGATATAAGTTATTTTCTTAATTTTGTCATGTAAAACTATATATACTAGCATTATTATTTAGGGATTTTCTGATTTCAAGTGCTTCTATCTATCTAATTCTAGTTATCTAATTTTTTGCTTTTATTTTTACGGTGAAGAATTTTAACCTCTGTGTCCTTATTAAAAGTGTGATCTGTGGAAATTAGGTGATTAGCAAACTCTGAAAAATTATTATTATTTAAGCATCGTAAATGTTCTGTTACCCTAATATTTATATTAATAGATGTCTTACCTATGTAGAACGAAGGACAATCATTGCAACATAGTTGGTAAATGCCTGAGTGGCTAAATTTATGATCTCTATCTTTAGTGTTTTTTAATAATTTACCTAAATTGTTATCAGTATAGAACGCGGGTTTAATATGGGCAGGCAAGTTTTTTGTACTAAGTGAGGAAAAGTTGGATATATCCAACTTTGTATTCTGTATAATAAGTTAGTTATAATATTCTCCTGACGAAGGAAGGGTGCTTCCGAAACCGGTAGAGTGTTTAAAAAATTAAAGTGGTCTACAACAAATTTATATGTGTTTTAATTGTAAATTATGGCGAGCCACAAAGTTAATGCTTTTTACAAATATGTAGTTTCTATATGTTTATGTGGTCTTTCAATTTTTTTAAGTTGGTACCGCACAAGGTCCATCTACTCGCAACCGTTAGGAGCTAGTAAGACTATGGTATCCCCAATTGGGATATGTTGTGAGACTGAAGCAGATGGAATGGGGAAGTAGGTAGAAAGAGGAAGGTGGAACGACTGATCAGGACTAATCACAAAATTCTGTTAAAAACCAATTTAAACACCGTTTTCATTTAGAATGGTGGTCTTACGATAGGGCGATACTGGGAGTATCTTCCACTAAATAACACAAATTCGTCAAATAAAATTAACGCAGTATTTGAATCCTTGACTTCCGGATTCGTATGAACACTCACGGAGTCATAGAATCTATATATCTATCGATTCCATGACAGATGATCCCCCCACACTATTGGCTTCCTGGCATACTTATGTATAATATGCGGTTGGTTTACTTACACAAAATATAACCAAATGTCCCAAAGGGATGTGCATTAAGGATGCACCGTCGAATAACAAAAGCATAAAACATATTTTCGTTCAAATGCATCAAGAAAAAAACTACTTGATCATTTGCTATAAACACCAGCGTATAAGTACAAACAATCGACACTGTAAATAAATTCGTTTGAAATCCCATACACACTTATTATTAAAGTTATTTTTAAGTGATGGACAAACATTATAATCTTAATATATAAAACGGGTTAGTTACACAATTTATAACTCGATAACGGCTGGACGGATTTTTATGATATTTGATTGGTTGAATTTATCTCCGCCCCAAATAGCAAAATAGCTATTAAAATGTCGGAAAAATTCACGAAAAAAAAAAATGAAGGAACTTCTTTTCCTCATACATTTTGTGCTGCAGCAATATTGTGATAAGTATAATATTGAATAGTGAGTGACTTCCAAAAATTCAAAAACGTCAAATGTCAATGCGCTGATCGTTTTGATTTTGTTCTTAAACATATAATGCTGCCCCTCTTTCTTACACACTAAATTTCACCAGTTGAAAATGAGACAAACGGTTAACGTATGTCTGCGCCCCTCCAAAGGAAATATACAATAATTATAATAAGTCTCCCTCACACGTGTACGTGTACAGACAATGAAAAGCAATTTCCGTAAGTAAGTTGAAAAGTAAGAAAATCACAAAAAATATAAATCCGTAACAACGCCATCTCTGATGCTGACAAAAGCAAAACACGGACAGTTGCGCATCGATAATTGCATCATTGTTTAATTTTCAACTTAATAAAAAACACTAAATTTAACTCAGCTTATAAGTTAACACAACAGTTATTGATTCTGAGGCGGTACAAAGTTCGCTGGGACAGCAAGTTTTATAATAATTTTAATTTCGGGGGACCAACTGTGGGAGATCAACTGTCTATCTACCTCTCTGTAGTGGAATAGTGTTTTGAAAACGGCGACGAAATCTGAATACAAACCCAGATTGCGGTCATTATTCTTCGTTATATTCTTGAAAAAAGCGCAATACGGATATATTTGGATACGAATCCATTTACAGTAGAATCGTGTCCCCGACACACCGAGAGAAGGCTTCTTCATCAATCACACGAAGGAGGTTTCGTCCTGAGGGGTGGGGACCACTTGGTTTCCTCTTTCCTCCGGGAGTGTAGGGCCACAGATTTTCCTGAGGCCTGGTTAAGTGATAAATAATATCTATAACTATATATATGTATAGATGCGTAAGGCTGAAATAAAGGAGTTGGAGAGTGCGTTAATGACTGTATTCGGAATATCCGTTACTAAAACTTATTCATAATCTGATTCGATTATGTAAACGTATCATTCGTATCTTTATAGATGACGAATACGAGCAGCTCGCTTACTGGCTAAATGCTAAGTCACTAATGCCACTGACTGGTATCCCAGAGATGGCAAGATAAGTAGAGTACGTCAACACATAAGATGGGAAGACGACCTAAAACTCACGGCTGGACATCAATGTAGAAGAGTAGCGCGTGACAAGTCCCAATGGAAAATGTTAGAAGAGGCCTATGCCAAGAGGCAAACTGAGCTTCGGGATATATTATAACAAACAAAACATATCTAATATTCATACCTAACGGAAGTCCAGAAAAAAGGCTTACTATTATTATTATTATTATAAGTTAAAAGTTAAAATTTGGAAGGCCTGTGGGAACCGTCGTTTCTGTAATAATTTTTGTTGGATAACCAACACCTAAGTGGTTCGTTGCGATTGGTGTGAGGGTGAGGTTTATCTAGGTCTAGGCGGCGTACGCGATTGCTCACCTGCTGCGTAGTAGGCCGAATCGGGACAGACTGGTTGAGGGAGACCTAATCTAGACTTCTCCAATCGGACTCTTTCAACTCATCGCCTTTCACCGCAGTGGAAGGGATAGATTCTTGGACACATTGACCCTCAGATTTCTACCACCCTCTTCCTTCCCTTATTTAAAAAGATCCTCCACACAGCATCCCCAATTATGACACAGGCACTGAGGGGATTTATTTTCCTCTGGGCCTCCTGTGTGGAGCTAGCAACATGACAGCTGCATCTTCACGAATACCAAGGTCCTATGCTATTTAACGATTTATCTGATTAATTTAATACAACTTGAGAAAAGCCAAGGACTGATTTTCAGATATACTCTGTTGCTATTATATTGCTTTTAGTATTTTGACTTATTTCCCAATATTTTTAATATCTTTAAAACAATATATTTTTTTGTATATCCAGAAGTATGTTGCATCTTTATTACTTGTATATCTAAATATGTTTGTTTAAGTAGATAGACTGGCTCTCCAGTTAGAACTGAGATTAATTCTCTACTCACTGGGTACTGAATTAAAATGGTTTACGAATGATACGTAACATATTATTATTCTGTATATTTACTGTATCATTTGAATTTAAAAAAAAAATAGTTTACGAAGAATTTATCATCTGGTAATTAGTTGCACCTGAAACTATTTCATTATAAACTTTTCATTGCATTTCGAAATACATTCAGTAAATCTGGATCGAGTCACTGATTTTGTAATTTATTCCTTTGAAAAGGTAATCTGCTGGTTTCACAAACTAGATTTATAGAGGTGAAACTTTTACCGCGGAGAAGCTCAATTAAAACTTTAATATTATATATTTTAAGGATTAGTTTGTCGAATTGGCTTTGCCACAACTCTGAGGCAGACATTTTCTTATACAAGTCGTAATTTAGTTTTGACGTAAAATCTTACTGTAAGCTTCCTTTGCTTTATTTAACTTTTCATAATTTTCTTACGTACTCATTTTTTTCCGTTCTAATTTATTTTCGCAAACCAAAAATCTCTCATAATAGGTTTTTGAAGTGAAATTTTTTTTTTGCACCGTTGTGATTTGAAACTCGATGAAATGAAAAATAGCAACACTAAAAAGATTCAAATTTTATTTTATTTTATTTTATTTGTTAGCGTTATAAACAATCATTACAAGTTCATATATAACAGTGTTAGAGATAATCATAGCATTGACCAATAAAATAACGACACAAAAATTTGAGACCATAATAAAAAGAAAAACAAACAAAACAATATACGTATGTAATATAAATAGTTCTGAGAAAGTGCATCTACTCACTTAAATCTACAAAAAATGTATTTTCAAGGGTAATATATACTGTAAAATTTTTGAAGAGGCTATTTAACGCAAACTGCTGAAATCAAAAAAGAAAATGTAACGAAAATTAAAAAAAAATTAAAATGAAAAATGAACAAGAAAGATAAGGAATTAATGAAACATAAAAATAAGTTTTCCGTTGAATATTACTTTTTACGAATTTTATGAAGCTAGCAAGGTTCGTGTTAAATCTATAGGATTTAGCCTGCGAGAGAATGAGATAGACGGTGTCCTCTTTGTGCGGTGCTTCGTAGCCTATCAGCGAACTCTTTGTAAATTATTTTTTTAAACTTGGTAACAATAAACCCTATAATTATCCTACTCCTGATACTGTGCATTCGCATCATTCTCTTAAAGTTTAGTTTTCTGAAGGTTTCACTTCTACCACGTGTGAACTGCACGCATTTTTTAACATTAGCTCCACAAAGGAGGTCCCAATGAAAATAATTTCCCTCAGGGCTCAATGCCGTGTTTAGGGTCTTTTTAGGTAAGGAAGGAGAGGTTGTTCGGGGGTAGGAATCTGGGGGTTGGTGTGTCTAGGAGAAGCGGAAGAATGAATCTATCCCTCCCACTGCGGTGCAAGGCGATATTTCGAGAGAGTCCTGCTGGAGATGCCAAAAGGTCTCCCTCAACAAGTCTCTTCCGAACGGTTAAGTGGCCACGCTGTTGGTGGGCAAACAAATCCGCCGCATAAAACCCTGAAAAACCTCATCTCATGAACCCAGAGACCCCTGTCAAGTCACCAAATGTAGCAAACATCTTGGGGTGACCTATGGCAGGGAGGTTGGTTAGCCAATAAATGGTTCCCCGGGAAAAATTAAAAATTACAAAATTACTTATCTTACGAGATGAGTATTTAATTTTTATTATTATTTTTCGCCATCGGGAAGAATATTGTGTAAAAAAAGCCTTTTCGCTGCATATATCAATTTTTATGCCAACATAAAATAATAAAAAAAACATCATTCTTTAAAAACTATATTTTTGACCAAACACCAACAAACTCAAAATATCACTAACAGACCGGTTAGATAAGCGTACAAAGAAAACATAAAAACTACGACGGTAAACACTACCTTTGGACAAAGACACCATAAATACCATGCTATAAAAGCATTCAACAGTTTTTCACTTGAAAAAAAATTGAGGAAAACAAAAATAAATTCAGACACAAAATAAAAAAAATGGATTGAAGAACAAAATAGACAATATTACCAAAATTTTATAACATAAAAGAATAAAACGTATTATTCACGCAACACACAAAACCAACATAAAACACGCAACACTCACAAATCATAACAAAAATGTCAATTTTCATATAATTTAATTTTTTTTAAATTTTACTCAATTTTTTATTTTTTTTTTATTTCTTTATTTTTAGTTTAAATTAATCTTGTGTTTTTTCGTCACCATCATTATGTACTTTTTTTTCAAAATGTATTATGTATAAATTCTTATATTATAAAATGGGGGCCTCAGCACGGGTAAGCTACTCAGTGAGGCCAACATTACTGAATTGTACTATGAAATGTAAAATATTATACCAAAATAAAAAAATAAAACCATCTGATTTGATGACAAAACACAAAATCCACAAAAATCCTTTGAAAACTTATTCAAAGTCGTATTTGAAATATTTCGAACAAAGCCCCTATTTGAATGCAATAAAATGAAAATATAAATAAATCTTTGAATGAATGAACTGTAAATGTTGTTTGAATTCGCCGTATCGCTGAAAAAAGTCTGTCTGGTAAGTTTCGCGAATTTATTGTGAGTGCTTTGAAAGTGATGCAAATATCTTCACAAACACAATTTGCCCTCAAACCAAACAACGGAATATGTATTGCTGAATTGATCGTACTGAAAACGTTCAACAAGGCTTTGTTGTTAAGCTTATTGTAAGCGAGAAAAGAATGCGTCGTACAGTGAGATTTTCTTCTGTGTACCTACTACGTATTTATTATTTATTTATTTCCAATCTCGTACAGTTTCCAGTTGATCACATTTTACACAGATAAAAAGTTACAGTTATAAGTACAAAAATGTTAATAATCAGTAACTGTATGAAAGTAGGTTAGTAGTAGTGTTTTGAGAACACCCCAATAGGAGAAACGGTGCTGAGTGCATTTTTGCATGTTTTAGATATAGCGATAGTCTGCTATCATAAGTAAAAACACAGTATCTTTCTTAAGACTCTCAAGGAGGATATTGTGTTTGGTTCCGCGACTTTTCATCCCGCGACAAAATATCCCTGACAAAACATCCCCCAACAAAATATCTACTAAAACTTAACCTAAACAAACTAAACTAATAAAATAATGGTACAAAAACAATACAGACTTCCTGTAAAGACAATCATTTACGGTGCTCCAGATTTCATGTCCGGGTTGAATCTTTCCCAAATGAAAGACTAAACCCTTCCACACACTTTTCCACAAATGAATATCTAGTAAATTAACGCAATGTAATTGCACTATATAAGAATAAAACAATACAAGAACAATGCGTCAATCCACCAGAAACATAATGGGAAAATATTTCACCGACTCCAGATATTTTCATATCAGAGGGTTCGGCTCTGATGAAATCCTAACTGGTCCGATAAATCCTACTGATCCCTCAATATAAATATTTAAAAAATCTTTCGTAATCCTACATGTATTTAAAATGACCGACTTTTGCATTTTTATGTAAAAAATTTTTGACAAATCTAATACGCCTAAATTTTGAATGAGAGAGCTTGGTATATTGTTATCAGTATTATTTTGTCCCATTTTACTATTTTTAAACAATAATTTGTTGTTTTTACAGGAAGTCTGTACTACTTTTGTCTCATTTTTTGTTAGGTTAGGTAAGGTTAAGTTTTAGTAGATATTTTGATGTGGATGTTTTGTCCGTAGGATATTTGTCGGAAGATATTTTGTCAAGGACACTTTGTCGCGGGTTATCATTTTGGTTGTTCTCATGCTGATAGTATTCAATTTCAGCGGTTAAGTTAGGTTAGGTTAGATTAGGTTAGGTTAGGATAGATTTCCTGCCTTTACAGAATATAAATAAAACAAGTACATTTTAACGCATTATCACGCTCATTGGTTATATGTACATATAGTTTTGTAACGTGTATATATATTTTGTATTGTGATCTACGAAACGGTGGATGCAATCTGTTAGCCATAAGTTGTTATAATAGTTTTTCTAGTTTGTACTTAGTAGTAACATGAAACATTGTTAAAATATATTATAAATTTTTACAGAGCCCTAGAGATGATTTTCACAAAAACTGGCGCTATAGAAATTATCCAAATATTATTATTATTATAACCGACCCGGAGGTAAAAGCTCGCTTTATTTCCATAAACCCAGATACGGGTAGTTTACCACAGGGTCCAGAATCAGATTAACACGCTGTAATCTTTCCAGGAAGCCGAAAGCGGAACAATTTAAACCTTACAGAAGAGGAAAATGAACCCGAAACATTGTCGGGCATGAAATCTTGTTGTTTATATTCTTTAACGCGATAAAAGGAGAGATAGGAAAATGCACAAAGAGTCGCATTTTGTGTGTTTGCTTTCTAGTGTGGTAAACATAATATTTGCGGTTTTGTGTTGGGGGTTTTAATATTTTAAATTTTTAACAAAAACGTTTGTAAATTATTGTTACAATAAGATTAAAACATAATTGATTGGTGATAGGTCATAAGAACAGATATCACCAATGTTAAATATTTTCTTTATGCTTTTAATAGAGGAACGTATTTCACTACAAAACTTTACTGTCACCACAATGTTTATAATTACGCGAGTTTAATTTAAAAGTCGATTTTTGATAATCAAAACATTGAGATTAATGCAATAAATTAAACGAGTAAAATGATGTAAAGGACCCATTTAAATTTGCAAGCATGTCAATCTCCAAGATAACATGTAAAATGTAAGTTTAATGCTCAATTATTTATAACTTTTTTTTTGTGCGTCGTAGAACCTTATTTTCATAGAGTGAACGTGAGGTGATCTTCATTATAAATCGGTTCCACATTGCTGAGCATCGCGACTTCTACCTCAATATCCACGGTGGATAAGGCTGGTCTACACCAGCGATTTTCCACGTGACGTACGCTTACCACTTGGGGTTCGCGAAGCAAAGATTGGAGGTACGCAATATCAAGGCTCGAATGTAGGTTTGTTCATTATCGCATGTAGAATCACTGGTTAAAGATGCCATGTTTCACTCTGTATAAAATTGCATTAATTGTATTTGTGTGACTGGATTGTTAAATTCGTGTTATAATGAGAGTATTCAAAAATTACACATGAAACATTGGACACAAGATAGATGAGGGGTACGGGTTACAATGAATTTTTAGTAAGATTCAAGGGTTACGCAGGCTCTAAAAGGTTATACACCATTGTACGTCCTGAGCATTTTTCTCCAGCACCACATTCAAGAGCGTCTTCTATTCACTTTCTTTCGCTGGCTCTAAGTGTCAATGTTTCCACACCGTAAGAAATATGAGGAAAATCAAAGTGAGAGGATCAAATACGATGAAAACAATATTTTAACCAACAATTGAATTTGGGAGCCACTCTGCGCTGGAGCCCCAAGATACCTGTTAAACTTTCTTGAATCTGTGCAAAGGAGAGCTGTTCATCTGATTGACAATCCGTTGCAGACCGATTGCCATATCTATTCCAAAAACGCAATGTAGGCTCGGTAGTATCTGTTCAACCAGTATTTCAATGGAGCCTTCTCAAAAGAGCTTACAGCATTGATTTCCTGTGCACATTTTACGGATACCAACTGAAAACCCAATCACGGTCGATGTTTCATGAAAACGGGTCGTTTATTTGTCCCGTTTTTTTTTGTGTAAGTCGTCTAGCACGTGGATCAAGCGACCGGCATCTATTTTTTCTGCTTTATATTATCCGGCCCTCTTCAAGATCTGTTTTAATAAATCCCTTTCTATAACCCCATCTTAAACTGCCTCACAAAACAGACCAACTGGGTGGCTATATAGTTTCCCTGTCTTTAAACTGTGGCGCTCTTGTGAAATGTAACGTACAAATAATGTTTAAAAATGAACACGAACACGAGGACTTTAAATTTCAATTTTTCCCGAAACCGAGTTATTAGGAGAGCTTACCCAAGTATGCCACCAGTTGACCCTACAGTAATTTAATGTTTTCCGCTAGATGTGTTATTTCCGGTCAAAGCTTCCTTCTAACGGCGCGGTATTTCATATTTTATGTTCAAACGCCAATAAGGCCTCCATGAACCTAATACGAACAGTATTATTTGATGAAGAAAACAGTATTTGATATGTCCATTAATAATCCTGTAAATTTTTACCAATAAGTCGTTAAATTACTAGATAACTATTGGAATGGTTTTATTCGAACCTCTTTATGTATTTTTAAATACCTACTATTTGAATTACACTTTTGTTTTATTGATTGAAAGAATAACGTCGCAGAATCTTGAAGGTTAAAATTAACCCACTTCCCGTCATCCGATCGAGCAGAAACTTATCAAAATATTATTGCAAATTTGTCTGTTGTTTTATAACAAACTTATAAAATCAGTTTGACGATTTTAAATAGTGATTCGCGACAGCATTGACATCATTATTTGGCGCCAAGACCTTTTTTTACAATAACTCCACACAAAAGGCAATGAGAAAAAATAATACATCAGGGCCTATGTCATCTTTGGGGATGCTGTGTGGAGCCTCTTTTTAGGGAAATGGCAGAGAGGACGTTCTGGGAAGGAAAAAGGTTTGAGGGGTGGGTAGGAATCTGGGGGTCAAGGCGATGTTCCGAGAAAGACTTGCTGGAGAGGTCAAAAGGTTTCCCTGAACCTTTCTCTCCAGTTCCTGCCTTCCACACAGATGGTGGGCAGACATACATATGTGTACACACTCTATACATATATATGTACACATGTGCATACGCACACGCACATAAATAAACATTTATACACCAGAGGCGGCCCGTGACAAAATTTGCGAGCAGTGCATTTCACAAAAAAATGGTCGCATTAACATGGGAAAATAAAGTGATTTAAAGGGCGCGACATATCTAGTACAAACCTTCACTTGTAGAGAATATCCATTCGTCGCTCTTTCATTTGTGAAACTACTTTATTTAATGACTAGCTGGGTTACCCGGCTTCGCTCAGGACAATAAGATAGTGTTCTGGAATGTTGCACAATGATGTTCCCGATTCCCTATTCCTGATCATTCCACGACATACTCCGCCACTCCTTCCACAACTTTCTACAGCTCTATGGAACCTTCTAGAACTTTCCGGAAGACTGTTCTAGAAATTTCAAGAGGGCGAAACTTTCAGCCCTTATATCTTTAAAAGCACGCCCTTTTGGTAAAAACGGATACCCTTATTCCCTGGGGGGGGATAGAGACCTACCACACCATATAACTCCCTTGATCGAACTGGGACTCGTTTCTGAGTTTTTGCGAGCTGCACGTTTTTTTGGACTTTCTCTTATAATATATGCCATATTCAAATAAATAAAATGTTACTCCTTACATGTCCTTTCCCGTGCGTTCCCCTCCAGCGTTCCACTTTTACCATCCCCACCACCGCTCTCCCGCTCTCCCGTCCCGCCAACCCCCCTGGCACTGCATTTCTTGACTCCTCTCCCGCCCGGTCCGTAGCCGAAACTTTTTTCTAATACTAACAATTTTAAACTCGTGATATCTTTCTAATTAAATATCCAAATTGAAAAATTTAAAAAGTTAAATAAAGGTATTGAAGCTGTCTTGAATATGAAGTAATTTATTTTGATAAGAATTAAAACCAAGATACAAATAAAGAGCCTTTTCAATCGGCAACATTTAAATTAAATTTTTACAATAAATGATTATTATTGTGGCATAACCATAATAGTTAGACATATGCTGTCATGACCTTTTTTGTAAATAATGATGTGTTCTATAAAGTCGTCATACATTATTTTATTCTATCATCAATAGTTTTCGCAGCGCACGTGATTTAAAGAATATTTTAGGTAATTTTTTTACACCCTGGGTTACATTATTGAAGTTTTAGTAAGGATCCCTAATTTTTTTGAAAATATAATATAGCCTATGTCACCCGGGAATAGTGTAGCTTCCCAACAGTGAAAGAATTTTTCAAATCGGTTCAGTAGTTTCGGAGCCTATTCGATGCAAACAAACACACAAACAAAAAAACAAACAAATCTTTCCTCTTTGTATAGTGTGTTAGATATACGATTATTAAACTCTGGTACAGAAGATATCAAACTTTTTTCGATGCTCATCATTGACGAAGCATTAAGTCGATCTTGGGACATAAGTGTTCCTCACAAATGTTTATACACGTTTTAACGTAGAAAAACATCGTTTGCACTCAACAGTTGTCATTGGAATAGTACAAATTATGTTTAAAAGTTTAACCGTTTCACTAAAACACTCCACTAAGTCACATTTGATAAATTCGACGTTAATCGCAATGTTTTCAGTAGCACTCATTTTAAATAAGTTTTTTTACAGAATAAAACTTGCTAAAACCCCGAAAAAATACAGAGGATGATGTGCCAGGCTGGCGACCGATGGCGTTAAAACATAACATTGTTAATTAGTTCTAAATTCGTTAAGCATAACTATTTCATTCCAAAGGTTCGGGACCGCATTACGCAAGTTTAATGTTTTGTCATTAGGCATAACAAAATGTGCACGAATTCTTTTCTCTCATGGAAGGGAGTCTAGTCAATTGGTATGGATTTTGTAACGAATTGGCGGGAATTCTTCGTGAGAGGATATACTAATTTACACTTCTGACGGATATCGAAGTTTGGAAGTGCGGTGTACAAATGCACTGAGGGAGGGGCCGCCTCTGTTATACACATATTATAGAGCCAATGCATAAGTAGATGAATTATTCAATAATTGCAAAGTGGCTCTAAGTGAGGAGATCGTCAGGTATATGCAAGTATAAGTTCCTTCTGATGGTACTGATTAAATTCTAAAATATATCCAACACTTCATATTCGCTGTATTTATTATTAAATACAGTCATTCTTAACGTTGGTTTGAAAGAACTTGTATTAATACGGTAAGTATCGAACCTGAAATATTGATTTTGCCAGTCTACTGAAGAGCTGTTCCGGGCCGCAGTTAACAAAGTCCGCATGGCCAACTTCCGTTAAACGGACAGGGCACGAGAAGACGGAAAAGAAGTATCGATCGAAAATATATTTAAAAATCATATGAAAAAACAGAATGACTATTTTAAACAGAAGCATCGTAATTTTGACTGAATTGTACCGAGTCAGAGAATTCTTCTAGAAATTATGTCAGCATGGTATTTTCTTATCTCTCCGAGTTCAACACACATAACATTCATAATCATAATGGATAGCTCGCATTATATTTGAAGTCCGTAGAATATACCTATCGCATTTAATATATTAGAGACCCAATACGTGTTCAGGTGGGTTGTTCCTACATATTATTAATATTTGTATGAAGGCGCGCATGACGTGCGTAAAATAAAAGCCTCATTTCGTATAATAACTGGAACGGGGATGATTTATGGTTTATTCGCACACACTTTAATGGATGAAACAAAAATTAATATTTCATTGAAGCAACAAATGAATAATACAACACGTTAAACTTAATGAGGCTGATACTGTTTATTGTATTCACCGGTAAATGTAATCACTCACTTGAATTAATACAAGTAGGGTGGTAGAAAAAAAAATGTAATATGGTAAAGAATTCCATTTTTATTTCTGGAGGTAATAATACATTGTCATTATATTTATATTTTAAATAAAATATGTAATTAAATCCAAAAAAAGTGAAGTTTACATATACACAAATTTTTGACAGCGTTTTGAAAAAAAATTGTAAGCTATAAAGTGTCTCGGATAAACATATCCGATTTCATTTATATAAGACGCCTGTTGACTTTTTCTGAAAGTCTAAATCAATATTCCAATTCTGAAGGTTATACGTTATACCCCATCAATGTATGTGACAGTTACATTTAAATATTTATCGGTTTTATTCTGCTCAACGATTCGTTTAGGTTTATTAATATTATATTTTTCTTCAAGGACATTCACGGGTATAATCTTCAAAGAGAATTAAAAAATTCTATTCCCAAAACTAAAGTACTTTTTAGTTGTTTGACTAATGTTTTTTTTTTATTTCTTTTATTTTGCTTGTCTTTCAAAATCTTATTATTTACATTTTAGTTAAGTACTTAAATTTACATCTACATAAAAAAAACTTAATTAAAAAAAAATATATTAATGCGCTCAAATGACCTAAATTTATAAAAAATCGAATGGAATTTTGCGACACGTTCCCGATTCTGGTAGATACTCACAGTTTCATTCCGGCAAAAAACCACCATTCAAAAACTAAATTTATACGTGTTTGGTGACCAGATCTGAACAGCTAGATTCTTTCCAAAATTTCTCTACCCCATCTACATCCTTACCTTATTGTTCTTTTTAGCCCATATAGAAAGTGGAGAGGCCATAGCATCACTGGTTCCAGACAAATGGACCTCTTGTTCCGTATTGACATTTAACGGCCTGCGTGGTCGAGGAGTAAGGCACTCGACTAGGGATCTGAAGTTCAAATCTCGCGATTTGAATCCCGGCGTGATCAATAAAAGTTTATTTGATTAATTTGTGACTGAAAATACTATCAGCATCGCCTTGCTGTAATACCACCATTCAGAATTGAAACGTTGCTTACAATATTTTAGCCGCGTTTGGTGACTAGACCTGAATTCCTGAATAGTCAGGTACTTCCCGACCTTCCTTTTTTACATCTCCTTCCCACCTTCGGCCTCACAACATACCTCAATTGGAGACGCGTTAGTGTCACTGCGAGAGTCTTACTGGCTCAAGGCAGGAACTGTTGTGACTGTTTTGCGGTATTCACAAAGAATAAGAAACTAAAAATATGCCGGTTTGAAATAAAACTGATGTGGACAATTACATATAAGATCTTTGACTGTATTAACGATATCTTCTTACTGAAATAGGACAGGACAAAAAAGGTCACAGAACTCAATGAATAGGTTTCTTTGGTTCGGATACGAATCGTTTCCGGAAATCAGACATAATCAGCAAAAAATCTACCCCAAGGAATGAGGTGGATCTCTCGGGTAATTTTCGATTGGTAAATGATTTATTGCAATTCCTGATAGCACTTTATTACGTGTGTTGGATGTGAATCGGAGAAATTACGACTAAAAGCTGCGTGGATCAGCATAATATCGATTGTGATTTTGGTAATGTCGTCAACTCAGTTCAATAAGGTTCTATCAAAAAAGGACATTTTTTAAATAAAAAAATGACCTTTTTTAAAGTTAAAACTTCTATAGCACCGTTGTGATTTTAAACCAGAGTTGCCAGGTCTTTTCCAAATACCTACCGAACAGTGACCAAAAAAAATATTCCAGGTAAAATTTCCTTAGAATTTCCCTAGATTTACGTACTTACGTAGTCACCTGCTGCGTAACCTAATCCGCGAAATGGCTCGAAAACGGTGACCGCGTGCACGAAGTGGCAACATCGCACAAATTAAGTAGGGATGCTACGCAACATCGATTGCCGATTGCGTCAAATCTGACAGTTGAATCGTTTCTTAATTAAAATTAAATCGTTCGTTAATCGGGAGAATACCGAACACCTAGCAACACTGTTTGAAACTCGATGAAAAGAAAAATAGCGACACTAAAAAAAGACAAACACATACATCTATACGATTTAGCCTGCGAGAGAATGAGATAGTATAATCGGTTTCCTCTTTGCCTATCGGTCTCTTCTTTGTGCGGTGCTTCGCAGCCCATCGGTTTCCTCTTTGTGCGGTGCTTCGTTGCCTTCCAACTCTTGTCTACTTAAGTTTTCTGAAGATTTCACTTTTACCGCGTGCGAATTGCATTTTTTTATTAATAAAAAAAGACAAACATTCCCGGGTTACGAATAACCTGGCAACATTAAAAAAAACCGACTACTACCATCACAGTAAAAACATAGTAAGTAAAACGCCTGGGTGGGATCCAAACGCGATTCCAACTCAGCCACCGTACAGTGAATGCAAACCATTTGTTTTGCTCATTTCTATAACCGAAATAATTTTCAGAGCCATCTGCCTTTTATTTCCACATAAACTTGTATGAAAAAGTTCTAACATAACAAGGTTTTACAATTTCCGTTTTGTTTGTATCTGACAGTTGACCATTTTACTAGGCGCAGTATCGTTGGGTAGGGTTCAACTTCGCCTTACCATGTTTTGCGGTGTAAAAGTTTGCAAATAACGAATTTTCAAAATAATCTATTTAAGAATTTCTGGTTTTGATATTCAATCCTGTGTAAAGTATATTTTAGTAAAACATATTTTGAAGGAAAATATCTTGGAATGGCATTCGGGATGTAAATGTAGTTAAAACCTTATGAAATGAATTATTAAGTCTTGTTAGTTGCAAATGGTTTTATCTGCAAAACTAGGTATATTCTAAAATAGTAATTACACATCCTATTTAAATAATTCCCCTTCAAATATGTTAAAGTTATATACTGTTAACAAGACTCATATATATATTATATATTGAGAAATCTTGTGTTCAAACTTTGACCACCCTTTGATTAGAATAATGTAAATGTCAAGTTAGAACCCTGCCAAACCAAAGTGACGATGTGGCATATTTTATTATTTCAGTATATTTCCATTAAAAGCATGTCAATTCTGCATTAGACGGATTTAATATCGAAGTCGAGATAAAGATGCTACTTTACGATACAATTTGCAATTTGGGAGACGGTTAGGAGGACCGCCGCCCCGGGAACCATTAATTGTATAACCAACAACACTTTTTTTTTTTAAATCATGTATATTATCGAGGCTTCTAACACGAACAATGGTGTCATTTTTGCCTCAACTGTTTTTAAATTATTAAAATATAAATATATATAATTTAAATATTATTTAGTCTTATGTTCTTCAAAAGGTATTTAGTCCTTTTATATTCATTTTATATAAAAATTACTTTAAAATATTTTCCAGTTTACATGATCTAATAAATTTCATTATTCTCGATATCGCATGAATCTGGCGTAGTGTGTTGCTAGGTTTGATGATTTATTAGGGTTGTCGAGTTCCTGGGGTGAGATGTGTGCATGTCTTGGCGGTGGATGCAACCGTATGGATCCCGGATTAGGAGAGTTCTGTTGAGGGAGACTGTTTCACCTTTCCAGCAGGACACCATCGACCCATCGCCTTTCGCCGCAGGGGGGGGGGAGATTCATAAGTCCGTATCTCCTAGGCATACTGAACCTCGGATTCTTATCCACCCCTCATACCCTTTTCTTTCCCAGAACTTCGTCTCCTTTCTTTCCCTAAAAATAACCTCTTCACAGCATCCCAAAATATGATCCTACTGTGCTGTTTCAATGTAAAAAAAACTATAATCGTAAAGCGGTACTTGTTTCGTGATGACAAACTTACCCTTGTTTCGTTTTACCTCCAAACAGGAGGCCCAGAGGAAAAAACTTTCCCTTCGAGGATTATATCAACTATTTATTCATAATATATACAATATACATCTTGCGTATGTAAAGGCGTAACAAGCATTCATTTTAATATTTTAAAGCGTACCTTGAGGTTCCGCACCCGAGCTCAAAAAGAAGAAGATGGAGAGATATGAAATTACGAATGTTAGAGGAGCGCGCTAATATTTGAAGCGATAAAATTGATACGAAAATTGCAAACATGTTTAATAAAACACGACTCGTGGAATCTTAAGTATCATTTAAAGAAATTTTGTGAATTTTTTCACAACTATAACTTGTAAAATAACTAAAACAAACGTGTTTATAATAATAATCGGAGCATACTTTGCGGTTTTTTTCTATCGAGGGAATTTAATATAATTTGCGATTCGGCATGGAACGCGTCAAGATATTATCTTCAAAATATGATATTTTTTTTTAAGAGCTTAAAAACTTCAAATGTTTATGTGGCCGCAACTCGAATTTCTACCGACTTCTTACATATCTCCCTTAAACATTTGAAGTTTTTAAGCTCTTAAAAAAATATGTTATTTTTGAAGATGTCTAGATGCTGCCAAAGCCGAAACGCAAATTATATGAAATTCCCTCGATAGAAAAAAATCGCAAAGTATGCTCCAAAAATTATTAAAAACAAGTCTATTTCTATTATCTTAAAAATTATATTTGTGAAAAAATTCACAATGTTTCTTTAAATGATACTTAAGATGCTCCCTAAGAGATTTTTGCTGTATTTTAAACGAGTCGTATTTTATTAAACATTTTCGCATCGATTTTGGCGCTGTTAATGTTAGCGCTCTCCTCTAACATTCGTAATTTCGTATCTCTTCATCTTCTTCTTTTCGACCCCGGTTGCGGAGCCTTAAGGGAGATGTGTAAGAAATCGATAGAAATTCTGGTAGCGGCGGCTTAAAGCGTTTTTTTTTTAAAGAGTTTTGTCTAAAATAATTAAACTTAAGCTTTATTTGAAAGAGAAGATTATGAATTTTTTACGTACCTATCACCTTAAAATTTGAAACTTTACTTAAAATGGCTTTAGCCGTGTTTATGACTACATCTGAATACCCAGGTATCTTAACCTCAAAACATACCCCAATTGGGGATGTCATAATCGAACTGGCTCCAGATGGGAGCGGAACTTTTGTAAGTTATTTACGGAAAAAAAACAAAAAAAAACTCATAAAAAATATTTTTAAAAAATCGTGTGCAGTTCACACGTGGTAGAAGTAAAACCTTCAGAAAACTAAAGTATACATGAGTAGGAAGGCTATGAAGCACTGCACAAAAATGAGACCGATAGGCTATGAAGCACCGCACAAAGAGGAGACCGATTATACTATCTTATTGTATTGCAGATTAAATCCTATAGATACATGTGTTTGTCTCTTTTTAGTGTGGCTATTTTTCGTTTCATCGAGTTTCTAATAACAATGGTGCTAAAGAAGTTTTCACTTCAAAAAAACAAACAAACAGTAGGATACGTTTTTAGATTTTCACGGCTAAAAGCATTTCCGTTATATGTTTTTGGGGTGTTATGCCATGTTGCGCTACCTCTGACAGATGTGTCGGATCACACATCTGTCGGATCTGCCGAATCTGCCATGATGTTGGACACTGCAACGCTGTCCGAAACGTCGGCAAAAGAAGGAGGTAGCGCAACACGGCATAACACCCCAAAAACAAATAACGAAAAAATAAACAGTAGTTTAGCCGCAAGGCTCTTGACTCGCAATCCGAAGGTCACGGGATCGAATCCCGGCGTATTTTATTTTATTAATTTGTGTTTTTCACAATTTATTCATTTAAAATAATATATAGTATATTTGCGGCATGTTCCAGAGTGGAAGATTGTCTCAATATCGCCCTAGTATAAGACCACCATTTAGAATTGAAACATTGCTTGAAATAGCTTTAGCCGTGTTTGGTGGCAAGATCTGAATAGCCAGGTGCTTCTCTATCTTTTTCTTCCCATATCCTTCCCCTCTTCACTTACCTAAAGCCTCACAACATACCCCAATTTGGGATATCATAGTATCACTTGTTCCGGGCGGGAGCAATTGGAACTCTTGTGAAGTAATCAAATAAAAATACAAAAACAAATATAAAAAATGCTAAACTGAATCTAAGGGTGTATGGGTTAAAAGGATTTCAGTAAAATAAAATAAGCTTTAATAATAAACCTGCCAAATACAAACATCAATTCAAGGCAAACTAATTTTCAAAAGCCTTCATATTTCAAGCGAAAGAAAAGAAATTGCGTCACGTTAGATACACTTGGAAATCCATGAGTTAGGGGTGTTTATTTTTCTTGATATCTTAGTCCGTGGCGGCCGTTTACAAACTCACCCACTTGGCCTACATTTCAGTCACGATTTAAAGCCATGGCAAATATTTACTTTCAGTTTTGAAGAAACCGTAAATGTAACAATAACACACCCGCTCGGCGAATAGAAAATTGAAGAAAAGGCGATTTGGAAATGAAAGCCTTCTTTATCCGTTTGCTTTATAACAGAAAAGCCTCACTTACTGGAAAATAAATAATAACCAATGCGTTATTATTTCTGCCAACACTTAAATGTCTACTAAAATTTATTTTATTTATAAAATTGTTATTGTTAATGGTATTTTGACAGCCCTGAATTATTAAGCTTAATTACCTCCCATATACCAACAATAAAAAAGCTATCTAAAGTCTTTTTATTTGCAACAACAAAATTAGGTTCTTCATATTTTTGCCTGAATATCACAAAATTAAATAACCACAAGTTTTGGTGATTTTTTGGGTAAATTAAAATAGGTGGATGGTTTTAAATGGGTATTTCGACCTCATCAGGTGTAAGGAGTTTGATTTCGCCCGATTATGAATGTTACACGCCGAGGTCATTATTATGGTTCCATGCAAAACTCAGAATCAAGTCAACTCGACATCTCTTTGGAAAGCCATTAAATCGTAACCTATTGAACCAATTTTTTTTATATATTTTTTTTCATCATTTTTAAGGGGCCGTAACCGAGCTCAAAAAGAAAGAGATGGAGAGATATGTAATTAAGAATGTTAGAGGAGCGCGCCAATATTTAAAGCGATACATGAGAAAATTGTGAAAATGTTTAATAAAACACGACTCATTAAAAATAGAGCAAAAATCTTGCGGGGGTTGTCTTAAACAGCATTTTAAGAAACACTGTGAATTCTTTCATACATATAACTTGTAAAATAACTGAAACAAACGTTAATTATTATTTTTAATTGATTGGGGTTTTGCTACTAAAAAAATGATATCAGAGGTGCAAATAATCCAAAATAGAGCCCTACGTAACATTTTTGGCTTGCCTTGGGATACACCTGTTAAAGATATTTACCGTCACGCACTTGTATTGCCATTTAAGATTGTTCCTAGCTTTGAGATAACAAACACCATTTTAAATATTATTCAGTGCAACACCCACACAAATATAAAACTGAACTATAACAACGACGTTCACCAATATAATACACGACAACACAACAAACTACACATATCAAAAATACACTCAACAAAGTTCGGACTGAAATCATTAGAATACATTGCCTACACTAACTATAACAAACTGCCTGAAAATTTGAGACAGGTATATGCCTCTAACAAATCTCGAAATGATATATTGAAAACATATTTTTTCAAATGTTATTTGGAAAACGAGTCATAAGTAGGTACAAACTCTGTTCTGATAGCCCTAATTATCTTCAAATACTAAACTTATAGTATGATGGGCGCGGTTTATACCTTACTTAAATCTCGTCATTGTATTTGTATGTAAACATCTTGTATTAGGTCTGTATATTTTTGAGCCCGTACCTTATATTGTATTTTCCTGATTTTGTTTTATCTATGCATTTCTTAGTACATCTCATTAGTCCATCATGGAGGAAACTTTATTTTAACTTTTTGAAACCCAAAGTAGATAAATCAAATGAGTCAATGAGTAATACAAATTCATAAAATGTTATAAGACATGTTTCTGTGAAATATTTGTAAAGTGATTCTTCATATGTTTGTATCTGTATGTTGCTTCTGTGAAATGTTTTTGTAAATTTTTTATTCATAAATTGTGTCTACATTTGGGTTGAGTTGGGTTTAACTTCTCAAAAGTACCAATTGGCGATCCCTTAATGAGTTTTGATAACTCATGGGAGTGCAACTTCGTTGTATGTTTCTAATAATAAAAAAAAAAAAAAAAAAAAAAAAACTAACGTTTAAACAAGATTTTTATGCATAGCACAAAGGGTAGATAACAAATATTATAATCAATAATTATCAGCCTGAAACACTCATCTAGATTGAAAAAATCTTCCGAGAAAAGATACTGGCCGCCAACGGGAATTGAACCCGTGTCCCTCTGATTGCCGGTCAGCTGCTCTGACCACTGAGCTATGGCGGCTTATCTAATACCCGCCAAATAATTCAATATATACTAGTGTTTCATTCGACAATTACTTATTATTACATTTTTCCAACTGAAAACAACCAACTTTATTTTTGTGAGAGAGGTATTGTTAAGTACTTAATCTCCCGCTAGGTGGCGTAGAGACTAATTATGTCTGCATTTATTGCTGAAATACTTTAACTTGTCAAATATTAATTATTATTTTTAATTGATAAACTAACGATTAAACAAGATTTTTATGCATAGCACAAAGGGTAGATAACAAATATTATAATCAATAATTATCAGCCTGAAACACTCATCTAGATTGAAAAAATCTTCCGAGAAAAGATACTGGCCGCCAACGGGAATTGAACCCGTGTCCCTCTGATTGACCCTCGACGCCACCTAGCGGTAGATTTAGTACTTAACAATACCTCTCTCACAAAAATAAAGTTGGTTGTTTTCAGTTGGAAAAATGTAATAATAAGTAATTGTCGAATGAAACACTAGTATATATTGAATTATTTGGCGGGTATTAGAAAAGCCGCCATAGCTCAGTGGTCATAGCAGCTGACCGGCATTCAGAGGGACACGGGTTCAATTCCCGTTGGCGGCCAGTATCTTTTCTCGGAAGATTTTTTCAATCTAGATGAGTGTTTCAGGCTGATAATTATTGATTATAATATTTGTGAAACAAAAGTGTTTACAATATTTTTTGGAGCATACTTTGCCATTTTTTTCTATCAAGGGAATTTTATATAATTTGCGTTTCGGCATGGGGAATATCGAGATATTATCTTCAAGAATAACATATATTTTTTTAAGATTTTAAAAACTTAAAGCGTGTAAGGAAGATATATAATAAACCGGTAGAATTTCGGGTAGCAGCGGCTTGATGAGTTTTCAAACGAAGTTCTGAGTTGATTTCATTCCGAGTTGTCCGGTCATCGCTATTTACGTTATATTACGTTAACTTCGAGATAAAACAGAGCTTGCTTGAATCAAAATTAATTTAAAAGTTCATTTTGTTCGAGGTCGGTTTCAATCTTGAAGTTTAAAATATATTCGAATTCCTACAACTTCCGTTTCCGAAATGTACATAACCGTTCCAGAAAAGCAACTCTGCACCAACTGCGTTCCGAACTTTCGTGGACAGAATCTATTGTGCAATCTGCAGATAATTTCTAATAATGTTGCCAGGTATCGGATACATCGAATTTTATCTCAGGTGTGATTACTCCTACCGGGAAACTGGTCGTTCAATTCGAGTTTCAGAGAAATTACAGCGTGAATTTCCGCCGGTAGATGGCGCCTGTGCTCCATTTCAGGGTTCGTTGTTTTAATTACCTCTGGAATCGATTTAGATTTTTTAAATTCGATAATTTTGTCATTATTATTTGCTCAAACGTAGATTAATTGAAAGTACAGATTAACAAAATTTGGCTAAAAAACACTTAAAAACATATTTATTCTTAATACTTTTAATAAAGCCATTAAGTATACATATCATTAGACAGCTTTTAGGGTAAATATATTATATTGTTCGCTATGTTTTTTTTATGTCTTTAAATTGCACTTGTAACATTTATTCTTATAAAACTTTCACAAATGAGATAATAACAGCAGACTGTTACTATGTTGTAGTTTTAAATGCATTTATTCAGTTACTCTTTTTTAAATCCCTAATATATATACTTAAAATCATCGCTTTAACCATAGAAATCAAAGTAAAAATCAATATTTTACCCACGCATAGGCATTGTCTTTGCGAAATTTTTTTGTTTATACATTTATTATATTAAGCTTTTTCATAAACTTTTCATTATTTTATGTATCTATTATAATATGTATTGTATCAAAAAATTTCAAAAAAAAACCTTTTTCTAAAAATAATCGTCTAAGCATAAGATACGTTTTTAGATTCTATAAAATGTACATATTCTAAAAGTATCTCGTAGTCTTTTTGGTGTATTATGCCATGATGCACTACTTCCTTCTTAAGACAACTTTGCGGACAGCATTGCAGTTTCCATCATCAGGGCAGATGTAGAATGATTATTATTATTAATGGACGTGTTTAAATTAAATTGAAAACTATTCTTGCACAAACATTTACATTTTAAAACAAAACTAGGATCCATTTGTTTCGCAGAAAATCACTTGTGACAAAATCATCAAATAGCCATTCAGCGCCATTTAAAAAAAAGTTCATTTCAGCTTTTATACAAATCGTGATCAGCTGAAGACGACAACTATCATGTTGTTAAGCTTGTCAGCTTATTAATATTTGAAAGAAAGCTGAAACGCACCTAGAATCGGTGTTAAATGGGGACCTTTAAAATATAATAATAATAATATTTTTATTTGGAAAACAAACAGCTTTACAAAGATACATAAAAAAGAAAGAGTGTTAAAATAAAACAGTAAACAAATGTTTTCGCTGATAATTTTTTTTTTTAGTAACTTGACAAGAAAAACTAAGAAAAAAAAATAGTTAAGAGAAGTAAAATAAAACATAAAGAAAAAACTAAGAAAAAAATAGTCAGGAGAAGCTAAATACTTAAATATGCATGATAAGAATGTAGAAAAACACAATAAAGGGTAAGCTTATGATCTTGTAGGAGTATAAGGATGATATGTATGTAATTAGGGAATATGTAAATATATTGCAAAACAAAACGGCATTTGTGATAATGTTATATTTGAATTTCTTCAACTATTTTTTTCAAGTTTGTACGTGGATAATATTCACATTAAATAAACTCTTCATTTTAATAATCG
The DNA here is from genome assembly GCA_917563855.2 of Limnephilus lunatus. NCBI lineage: Eukaryota > Metazoa > Arthropoda > Insecta > Trichoptera > Limnephilidae > Limnephilus > Limnephilus lunatus. The sequence continues at coordinate 74,122,165 of OU830602.1, read as the reverse complement.
TATGTTAACAAATTTTAGTGGAAGTAATCAGATTGGTATTAAATTATTTGTTAATTAATATTTACTCATAACATCGTGCAATCAGTTTTACGATTTAAATGTTATTAACTGCCCCGTTTATTACAAACTTCTGGTATTATTATTATTATGGAAGGACGAGGATTTATATAGAATAAACACTTCGTATTTATTATCAAGGACAGTTTATTTACATAAAGAAAGGGTTGAGTTGACCCAATGAAAGCCTATTTAATCTTTTCATTATCAAAGGACGTGAATGTTTATTTATTTTTGATATTTGAGTTTTGTTTGTTAATTTTCTTATTACTTTCAAAAAATAATTTTGTCTGCTTTAAACAATGATTTATTAATATTGTGTATTATTAACAAAATTTAAAATAAAAAACTGCTTTGTGCTGATGATACTAATAAGAATTATGATGTAAGTGTTAAAATCATAAAATTAGGAGGGGGGGCAAGGGGGATGGGAGAGGGTCAGTTTGTATTAATATGGGCGGAAAATATTCAAATAGATCTCCAAAAAATCTCGAACAATCGGAGAAAAAAGGTTTAAATTGCGCTATCGCTCTAGTGGTTGCTGTGCTTATAAATAATATGATATGTTAGTGTTGACCATCGATAAAATATAAATTACGCAAGACTTACCAATAGATTTTCAGAAACTTTTCAGGATTCTACTGAATATCTGGAACCTGAAAGGAGTGAAAAAAATATATTTATTTATTATTCAGAAAGACAGCAAAGCTTATATTAACGATGAAAACCAAAAATTCAGGACGGATTGTTTCACAGTATTTGAAATTTATTAATTTATTCATCACATATCTAAGGAAATTTCAAGTCCTTTTAAAATTCTGTTATTATTTCAGTTTTTTGAAGCAACTGGCCCATAATGATATGTTTTGAACATACATATATATATATATATATATACAGAACATGACACATCCCGTCCTCAGCATATTACAAAGATTTTTGCTTTGAATATATCAGAAAGCATTAGCGCAGCTACCATGGAAACATAATCACATCTTACTTTAAATGAACATTGTTTATTTGAAGAAATTTCTTTATTTATTCATGCGTCCAACGCTTTTACGTATAGGGAAGTTGTACAAAAGAGAGTATGTGTTTTTATACATTTATTTACTACAAATATCTTATATCCATGCTTTAAAATAATAAAGTATTGAAAGAGATCCTAAATTAAAAAAAAAATGAGTAGATTGAAAGAACCCGTCAACAAACTGCTGTCTAGCAATTTAACGGTACTTAATCGTATTAATCGGTATTAATAGTTGTATGTAATCATGTAAAATTAAAAATTAAAAAAATAAGTGCGCAGTACAAAGCATAATAACAGGAGAATAAAAAAGTAGGTACCTGTATTGTAAATAGATCCTTTTTTGTAGTTTTTCATTGGAAGTATCAAAAAATAATTTTAATTTTGTAAGGACGTAAAAAAAATATAAGAAGAATATTGTCGAATTGAATCACGAACCTTTGGGCATCTGCAGGGGAAGAGGGAATGCGGTGGTGGTTTCAACTAGTTTGGAAAAATATTTTGAAACTTTCGATACTATCGGTGTGGATAAATAAGCATCCGTTAAATGATTTCCCTGTACCTTGCCATCTTTTTCAAATATCTGCTTGTAAAATTTACGAACACACACTTTGTGTACAGTTGTTTTCTCTGATGATCGGGAGATTAAATAATACTTCTGTTCGTCTAATTTGCAAGTCGTGTTTGCGATTGTTATATTTGCAATCTATATTTAACTTGACTTTTAAAAGACAGTTAAAAGAAAATTACATTTTCACTCATTTAACTAGAAATAATTATACATATTAAGATAAACTAAATATTTCAATACAGCGCTATTCTATTTCATTATTTTGTTTATCAAGAATAAATATTATTGATTTATTTTTTTTAATTTACCAAACTTATTTTCGTTTTTAATGTCATTTGGGAGGCAATTATATAAGTTGCCCCCTCGTAACCAATGGATTGTTTACCATGGTTAGTGTGGATGGTGTTTAAATGTATGTTATCATGTTGTCGTGTAAAGTGTTTATGTACTTGAGACGTTTTAATGAATTCTGTGTTTGTGTGTTCGAGATTATTTTGTATTTTGCATATAAGGAGACATGTATTATATTCATATAGTTTTCTTAATGCTAATAGTTTTGTTTCCATATATAATGTTTTTGTGGATGTTCTGGGCTTGTAGTTAAATAGTTTTTTGATTACCTTGTCTTGTATTACCTGTAATTCATTTATGTATGTTTCACATGCGTTTCCCCAGATTTCAATCAGGTAATTTAGGTGTGAGTGTACGAGACTATATTATAATTTTTTTTCAATTTAATTGGTAATAGATATGATAACCGGCTAAAAACGCTAATTAAGGGTGTAATTTTATCTTTTACATCTTGTATATGTTGTTTGAAAATTAAATACTTATCGATGCACAGCCCGAGATATTTTTCCTGTATCAGCATTTGCAAATCGTTATTTTCAGTTTTTAAAGGTACACGAGGAGGAATTATTTTACGGGTTGAGCTTAAAATCATGTATCCTTTTTTTATATTCATTGTTAGTATATTTGATTGATAGTACTTAAAATGTCCATTCTAAAGGATGCTCTGTGTTCATCTGAAGCAGGGATAATGATCACTGAAGATTATAATTGTCTATCTTCGTAACCGTTTGTGTTTGTGATTTGCTCAAGCGCGATAGAATAACTAAGGGGAGATACCTTGCACCCTTTTATGAACTACCACTATATATGAACCCTTAATATAGGGAGGTGCGTGTAGGACAACCGATCAGATTAGTAAAAAAAAATCGATCCCCAAAAATACTTGAGCCTGTCAGATTAAGGTAAAATGAGTTAATTACACGCAGAAAAGTTTATATTTCAATAATCTGACGATTTGAACATGACATAAAAAATTTTGGGAATTTTATTTTTACTTTTAATGATATCATGTAAGAATCAATCAATTTTTTCTCTTTAGCATCTAATCTTCGCAATCCAATAGGTCTCCACAACGCTCGAGTAATTACCCATTTAGCCTCTCGAGCTCACCTACTATTAAACCTGAAAGGGCGACAGTTGTCTCTCTCGTGTGAACAATATACTGACTAATACTAATACCACACCTGACTAATTACATACACTACAACTTTGTGTACCGGTCTCGATTTACTCGTGTTTAATTACATATTTTTTTATAATTTGTTTAAAACAGTATTGCCATGCAAAACTCAGTTTTTCATTGTGACATCATCAGAAGTAAACAACAGTTGAAGTTCGAAGTCTGAAATCAAGAAAATTACAGAGCATATTGTTCTTGCAATAAATTGTAGACGTTCGCATTATAAAAGTTCCCAAATAATTAACGATCGTGTTAAACTGATAGAACTTTCGCCGAACAAATTGTTTTGATAATTTCGACGCTGTTTATCGTTATAGCGGAATTAAATCGTGTTTTATATTAAAACAGAGCCACTACTAAGGGACTTGTTTACTCATTCTGGTATTATTCGGATGTAAAACTAGCCAAGTTATGACTCTGTTATATTATTACTCGTTTTAATATTTCATGGGCTTGAGGCGAGGCGTCTGCGAGCTTTAGGAATTCTATGAAGTTTGTTCAGAGGAATATTTTGAAAAACAAATAACTAAAAATGAAATAAAACTTTATGAACCTTACTTTTGTTCTGTAGTTTAATTTACGAATCTACCTCTTATTGTAAATGTTGTTTTTTTTGCATATATTTGTGAAAATGTATTGTTATTTTTTTTTTATATTTACCAAGAAGCAGAAGATGGTTTGAAATGGAAATATTTTAATACGAATGTTAGAGGGAGCGCGCTAATGTTAAAAAACGATCATATTTAAGCGAAAATTGTGAAAATATTTTATGAAACACGGCTCTTTTAAAGTACAGCAAAAATCTCTCCACAAAGTCTAAAGTTGCATTTAAAGATACAATTTGAATTTTTTCGTACCTTTAACATGTTAAATAACAGAACAAAATGTGTTTTTAATAATTTCGGAGCGTACTTTGCGATTTTTTTTCGTCGAAAGAATTTCACACAATCGAAGCAAACGTATATTATTTACAAAATGACTTTTTTTAAAGAACTTCACTTAAAGTGTTAGGAAATTATGTTATTAATAGGTAAAAATTCAGAATATAAGGTCTTAATGTTAATATCTTAAGTTAAATTTTTAGGTGGTTTTTAAATTCCTTGAAATTTTATTTTAAATAATTGCTATAGCCAACATTTCCGTATATAATGAACATTGCAAGTGAGGCTTTTCTTAGAAAACAAAAAAAAAAACTTTAAAATCTCAACTAAAATATCCCAATTTGCCTTACGCTGTTTCCAGAAACTACGATGTTATTATTTGAAAAAATAAGTCGTGCTAAATATTTCCCTTGATACCTATAATATACTGAGAATCTGTATGAAATGAGGCCATAAATAAAATAAAAAACAAATTGCCTCACCTGAAAAAGTGCCTTTTAATAGAGCACTTTTGTAAATTCGCCCACTGAGTTCGTTATTTCTGGTGAAATATTGCTTTTAAAATGGCAAATATCAGTGCTTATGAAAAAAAATCTGCTGGCGTAAGATTGGCTTAAAGCTTCTAACAAACACGTGATTATTTTGTTTCTCGCAAATTTTGAATGAAAAAAGTGGGTAGAAATAAGTAATTTTTTTAATATTAAATACTGTACTAGTAGTTCACTTTCCCGGAGCCAGAGGAACTATAACACCACCAATGTGAAATAATGTTGTGAGACTTGATTTTCCTTATAGCAGATTATGGAAAAAAAATTATTTATTTGTTTTATGTTACCTGCCCTTACGAAAACAATTTGCCTCGGGGCTAATGTCATCTTTGGGGATGGTGTGTGCAGGGTCTTTTTCAGGGAAAGGAAGAAGAGGAAGGACTGGAAAAAAAGGTATGAGGGATGGGTAGGAATCTAGGAGTCAGCATGAGTGACGTGTGGATCCATTTCTCCCACTGTAGTGCAAGGCAATGGGTTAAGAGAATCCAAATGGAGAGTTCAAAAGGACTCAGTCACCTTTCACTCAGACCTCAAACAGTCGCGAAAGTGGGCAAGCGCACTCTCCGCCAAGACCTGGAAAAACCGAACAAGGGCACCCCTGCTAAGTCACTAAATATCGCGAACCACTTGGGGTGACCTATGGCAGGGGTATTGGCTATCCAATAAATCATTCCCGGTGCAGCGGTACCCATACCCGCCTCCCAAATTGTAAATTTTTACAATTTACGGTATTTGAAATCAAAATAATATATTCAAAGATTATATTATTTTGGAACTGATGTGTCAAGAATTCAGATAATTCATAAATTACCTACCATGTATTTCTATGTAATAGTGAGCACTGGAATTATGAAAGTCGCATAAAAAAATAAAATAAATAACTTAATATAAATTAAGAGTTGTTTGAAAAATGTATGTACTTCACATTTTTAGTTGTGGGAGGGGGAGGAGAATCCAGGAGGAGGGAGAGGAACAAAGAAAAATCAAGTGGGGAAGGCGGGGAAGGTAGAATGGAAAAGCGAGGGAGAAGAGGAACATGGGAGGTGCTGAGGTGGTGAGGGGGTGAAAGCGGAGAAGGTAGAAGGGAAACGCGAGAGTGAAAAGGGGAACTCGGAGGAGAATAGGAAAAGGAACGGGGACGCATGGGAAACGACATGCAGGGACAAACACATTCTTTGTATGGCATTGCAACGCATGCCGGTGGTCGCCAGTTTTTCATAAAGATATATTTTTTTAAATTTAAACATTGTTTCGCATATATACAATCACCCATCTTCTTGAAAATGTTGATTCTATGTTCTGTCAAGTTTTTGTATAATTAGCGATATGTTAGAGCAGGAAAATATCTATCTTTGATCAGGAGGTTGATAAATAATTATTTTATAAAGGTTGATAATTGATAAATGTTTGATAAATTATATTATGTTAAACAAGAAGTTATAATTTCTGAAATCGCAAAGTTGAGTTGTGCCGTGAATTGAGTTGCCAACCCGTTTTGGGTTTTTCCAAGAGCGGAGGCCCGTACGATCTGAATATATCAATTTATCTGCCTGGCATTCAAATAATTTTCTTGGTATAAAATTGTTCCCAATAAACGTCAAAACAAAATCATAAGATTAATACGTCTTCAAAATATATAACAGAAAAAAAATAATTAATGTGCTGAATTTTTTTTATTTTATCTGCTTAAATAAAAATAAATCCGCTTTTTTCAAAGTCCGTAGCGCGTGTTACCAGCATAAATTATTAAAATTTTCAAAATTGAATTCCAGGTGTTTTACATAATCCGCACAATTTTAGTTGAAATTTGGCAGTTTGTTTAATTCACCATGCTGATGGCATTTTAAAGAGATTTTAATACCGCATTTGTTAAAATATCTAAATAAGGTATTGCCTAATTTTCATTTAATAACAAGGCTGTGGAGGGTTTTTGACACGTTCCTGGAAGGGTGGCTTTTGAATTTAAATTGCCGTGTTATTGTAGGTAATATTATGATTATATTGCGCGGTGGAAAAACATCATTTTTAAATGCTAAAACAAAGTTACAACCGTTTTGTCATTATATTAAATGTCCTCATATTTAAACGTCCTTTAAAAGCCTCCAAAAGTTTTTTTTACTTGTTTCCTATAACCATTAGCATGTAGTTACTTGGGTCCATTGTATACACATTCGAAGCGTTATATTAAGGACCTTTAACTAGCCAGCGGCCGAAAATCCACATTTCGTCAGAAGATGTTCTTACGATCGTACAGGGCGGTTCCAATGAGAAAGATTATATTCTTCGAACCAGCTTTTTAAAATTATAACTCAATATTGATTTCATTTCAGTTTACTAGAAAACGTATTGATACAATAATGTATGAACACATGATATGAAATATGTCTTGTAAAATAAGATTTTTCGTTTGAAAATTTGACAAATCTGTCAACGACCTATGGTGTAACCTTATTATACTAAAAATAACATTTTTTTGCAAAATTTTAAATATTCGTTTACTAGATAAAAGAACAATCTATCGAAATCAAATTATAATTTTTTGTGGAAAAGAGTCAATACGTCTATAATTTAATTTAAAAATGACATATTTCCAGTTTTCTCTAGTTATACCCTCTTAACAGTGTGCATACTTCTTAAACCACTACTGATAATCGTGGTTTCTTTAATTTAAAATATGTAATTCCCAAACACACGAATACACTAATCGCTCAAGATTCATCAAACGTATTAACAGGTAAACCGATAGTTGATCACCGACAGCCTTACTCATACTTTTCTGTAGAGTCGCGGTAGCTACACAGGGGGGTACGCTACACCGCTCAGAGTAAAAATCTTTACTCATCTTCATAATACTGCTCGACAGCTGGATTATGGGTTATGATTTTTTTACGGTAGCAACACTCAGAGCTCCAAAGCTGAAAAACGCGGTCAATTTGGCATTTCGTGGCGTGTTGCCAACTTCACGTTTATTCATACGTCAAAATATTCTCGACGAGATTGGTTTGTGTTTCGCGTTTCAGAAATAACTAATAATGGACAATCATAAACAGTAATTCGGATGAGGAAACAAAAATTAGTAGGCGTAATAAGAATCGGGTTGACGTTAAAATGAGTGTTATAAAAAATAATAATAATAAAGCCTGCTTGGTTATCGATTTCGCTGATTTGTTTCACAAGAATGCAATTACAAACACTCGTTTCTACCCCATTATCGTATGGCACAGAGAACTTGGAGATCGGTAGATACTTTGCCACCCCGTTTATCATCGTACCAAGGCAATTAAACGTCTGACCTAACTTTTGTAAATCTATATTTAGACCTAAAATCTCCTTCCGTAAGTGCCGCAAATGGATCGAACCTTTTTTGTGCATGAATGCCGCGAATACGGTCAATATTTGCCAATGCTTTATTCAAAACGTCAAGATTCTCATAAAAGTTTGCCATTTCAAAAGTTACAACGCCGTGGTACTGATTTAACCCTGGTGACCGGGTGGTTTAAATTCTGACATCTACTGCATCTCCCGTACAGCGACGGGGTAAGAAAACACGGATGCGCGCGATTGACCCATCATGTTGAGTAACAATTTCACCTACCCCGGTCTTGCTCTCGTGGTTGTATCTTATTTTGTGATTATGAGTAAGAATGCGAGAGTTGGCCCCACGAAATTATAATAATTATAGAATTGTAGTTTTTTGTATATTATTTACCAATTTCAAAACTAAAATCTACTTAAAAAAACCTTTTATTAATTATTTATTCACAGTATCGATTTTTTGTGCTTATTATATACGCTTTTATATACAATAGTTTTATCTTTAATGTATTTGAATTAAAATGTGATTTATACTTTTGTTATTGGCGAAACAGCCTATCTTCGCACCCTTACGAAGACACCTTGTTATATTTTGCTTAAGTAGGTATTTGGGTTGGGTAATAATGTTTTGAGTAAAGTGAATACCTTGTTTTTTGATTCAGGCCATGATATATTTTTTGTGAATCATTGTAGATATTACATTTGGAGTTAGTAGTTGTTTTAATGTAGTGAACATGAAGTTATATAGTTTGATTGCGTAGTATTTAAAGTAGTTTTTCTTTGAACAAAGGGTTTCGGAAATCCTTGGAAAACTTCTGGCCGTATTTAAGCAAGTTTTTGCTGTTCATCAACCTCAGAAAACAATATTGTTTAGCTTGCCTACGTTATGATTGATTACTGCTGAGCAAAATCTCGCCTAAGTCAAAGTTCAAACAAACTAATGGCCCGTAGCAAAAGAGCTTAAGATAATCGACGCTTTCACAGAACTCATTTGCATAAGTGATCCATCCCATCATTCAGGGAACACTAAATTAATGATACATAATCCCAGAAAAATAAAGCTGGGTTTTCGTATGCGTAAAATCTATCTGGCTAGCTCTGAAGCCCCACAAAAACATCAATTTTCGATTAAAAGCCTCTTACTCAAGTTTCATATTTAGTTAGTTTCACAAAAAATATATATCACTAACTGAAATTAAATGGTGTTCTAAAGTAGTTAGTGTAATAACTCTAAAAACTGAATATAAATTTCTGTTACAAACAAAAACAGTGTTTATCTCAGGTAACTATGGTCCTGTTCATTTTCTGCCTGCCCAGAATATAAGTAAAACATTATATGTATATTTTAAAGCAGCATCACATTCATTGGTCAAATTCAATTAAATATAGTTTTATATTAGTGATCTACGAACCGATGCGATGGATGCAATATGTTGCCTTAAGTTGTTATAATAGTTTGTATAATTTGTAGTTGGAAGAACGATAGAGCATTGTAGAAATATATTATTAATTTTTACATCACCCTTCAGGTGATTTTTCAAAAAAAACGGCGCTATACAAATTATGCAAGTATTATTATTAAAACTTCTTCTTTACTAATATTTCAGGCATTTAAATATTTTTACCTACAAGTCCCAATGATGATGATATTTCGATGGTACTTTATTTGTAAATTCGTAAAAATGAATACCATTCGAAAAACTACATAATAAGCTCCCAGAGATTTATATTTAAAATAAACGTTGACATTTAAAAAAATAATTACTTTGTATAGGAAATAAGTATGAAACTGGCACTTGACTCTTTATGCCGTTTATACACAAAGGCTCTAATGAACCTTTTTTTTTTGTGAAGAGTAATGTCCTTCCTTGAAGGATTTTAATAACTACTGTGATGACTTTAACCACTATATTATCCACCTTGAGTACTTGGAAATTTTTAAGCTTTCGGTTTAAAAATTTACCTCCCTCTAAAAAAAATTATACTTCCGAATTTTAATATGGTGAAATATAAACTGCTTATAGTGTTAGAGAGCCATCGAATGCACGTGTATTTAACCGTTTATTCCATATTTTTAGGACTCAAAAACATTATAAAAAAAAACAAATTTAAAAAAAAAAATAATAATATGCAGAACTTAATTCAGTTGAATTGCCTTTCCAACCCCTGTTGCTCTAAGATTAGCTGATTTTCAAAGCAACAAGATTCCTTTGAATTCGTTTTTTTGCCTTGATACCACGTTTTTATGCTTAATGGATTCTTAACAGAATGATAATTCTATTACAATCCGTTCTTCGATATCTCAGTTTAATACAAATGGCTTATAGAAACGAGGGCACGATAATGCGAAGCCGAAGAGCTTGATACAAGAGTTACATAGGATAAAAAAAATCCTATACGAAATTCCGAGTCGTAACTTGCTTAGGTTAAAAAACATGTTTTTAAAGGAACAGAAAATTGTTTTTCCTAGTATTTTTAATGTAGAAGTGTTTGAATAGTATCCCTTTGAAGTATTTACCACCTTAGTCGTAAACTGTTTTTCAGATTTAATAAAATGGAAGCAAGTAATGTTTATTTCTAAAACGTGAAATAAAATCACACAGCTTCTGGAAAAAATAATCACATCCCTTAAAATATGGCACAAATTTGTTGACATTTCCGAATTTCAACATTCGAAATCAAATCATTTCGTTTGATTGAAATTACCAATGTTTTCGTTAGGGTTGTGATGAAGCTGAAATTATTATAATTGTATAATTTAATGTTGTTATATTATTACAGAAATATTTTTTTATTATATAACCAAAAATAAGTAAAATTTAAAAAAATTTAAGTAACCCCAGACACAAAAAAGAGCTGATACTTGAAACGCCTGAACAGATTTTCATGAATTGTAGCTTAGAATCAACTCGATCACGTCAGCTTACAAACAAACAAAAAAACTGCATTGTAATCGGTCCATTCGTTTAGGAGCTACGATGCCTCAGACAGACACAGGCACACACATAGTCAAACTTATAATACCCCTCTTTTTGCATCTGGGGCTCATAAAATTAATATATAATATATGTAAGTAAATTTTGCTGGAAAATAAATACGTACAGAAACTCTACAAAGAAAAATTAGGTAAATTTGGCAGAAATAGTAGATGTGTTCAGCTGCACGGAATATAGTTATGAGAAGATTATTATAACATACCTTAATATTAATGTTGGCATAAAACTAATATAATAAAGAATATTTCTATTATAATCTATGTTTAAATTTGGGAGGGGGTATGGGTACCGCCGCCCTGGTAACCATTTCTTGGATAACCAACACCTCTGCCCCAAATGGCTCGCTATGTTTGGTTACTTAGCAGGGGTTAATAGGGTGAGGTTCGTCTAGGACTTGGCGGCAGATGCGTTTGACCACCTGCTGCGTGGTGGGCCATATCGGAAGAGAAGTTGCCTCATAGTGGGAGGGATGGATTCATACTTCACCACTTCTGGACACATTGATCCCCAGATTCAAACCCATTTCTCATACCTTCCTTCCCAGAACTTCCTCTCCTTCTTTTCTCTAAAAAGAGTCTCCACGCAGCCTCCAAAGAAGACATAGGCCTTGAGGGATATTTTTTCCTCGGGGCTTCCTGTATTGTCAAAAAAATACCTTAATGAGTATTTATGTAGCCTATTTGGGTCTCGACTTCTTATAATAATTATTTGAACAATCATACACGTTTTGTATTTAAAAAAATAAAATTTAAGTAATACAACATACTTTGCTATTTTTCGTAAATACTGTGGGAAAAAATAACGGTATAAAAATTTATAAAATTGAATCTAGACCAACGTTTGTGAACCTTGAATAAGTCAGATTAAGGTCCTTTTGATCGCAAAAGCACACAGGCTATTTTCAGGCTGTGCTAATAACAAGTGTTTTGGCTTGGAAAGTAGGTCAAAGTCAACTCTCTTTTTGCTTCGATCAACCGAGATTTTCTGAGCCTTGTATGGATTGTTTGGATAGCAAGTAAATTTAAATAATCAAATTGACCATTGCTTATCAATTGATCATTTGGTAGTAATGACTAATGATCATAAAGGCTTTATATAGGATAAGTCGTTTACCGTTAGATTAGGAAAACGAAATATATTTATGGTCTTGTTTTGTATTGATAATTTTTCCAGTGGTCAAACTTTTTAATAAGGGTTGACGATTCTAATCAAAGATTGTATAAGGTATTTTATCCATTTTATTTTTTTATCGAACACGAAAAGTGTTCTGAGCATAGACATACAAATAGATAGTCCAGAACATACAGATGAGGGGTAAAAACTAACTATGGCGGGGCGAAGAGAGGGACGATGACTGTGATTCGCCAACAAATCAATCTAACAGTATGTAGGCATCTCGAATTATAATATGACCATTTAGTTCTTAAAAGTAAAATCTGCTTTTAAATGAATCGACCTTTTTACATGGGAGCGCAAATTGCTTGCCACGATATGAACAAATATCTGAAGTCCAAATTTGGCAAAGTAAAGTTTCACTTATTTTCGGAGTGAAATATTTTGTTTCCGTATTTAGTTGAGACACTTTTACAAATGCTTCATAATTAACTTACCTCAGTAAACAGCGGCTTTATGTTTCGCGTCGCCATGTATTTTGATGAAACAGCGGCTTTGTGTTTCGCGTCGCCATGTATCTTGATGTGTTATCATATTATTTGATCTGAATAAGCCTAAAATAATGCTTACCTATGGAATGTAATACGAAAATTGGGTTTATTATCTTATTCACTTCTATTTTTACATGTTTTAATAACACAAGTCACCATTTTTGCCGTGTTATTTCGTAAAATATACCGATAAGAGCTCGACACTGGTCCCGACAAGAATGATGACGTCACATTTTTTAGATTCACGCAAGGCTCTCGCAAGCCCAGCCGGTTCCGATAAAATGGTTCCAATGGGAGGGGGATACAATACGCCTTTTATCACTTAGGGCAGGTCCATCTATTTGTATGTCCATGGTTCCGAGATTCTTTTGGAGATGGACTACTATGTCGGGCCCTCAAACAGCTAAATTCATAAATTTCATTTGTCTCAAGAGGAATCTTGGTTTTTGCGGGCCTTGGTTCCGAAGATGATGATTTTGATGCTCTCTTTCGTCAGTATCCTGGCAATTCTCTCATAATATAAGAAAGCACAGCCTTTTAACTCTTGTTCAATTCTGTCTTTTTCGTTTGCGGTAGATTAAGCTTTTGTGATCTGTTTTATAATCTGTCGTGCAGGGTAACCGTTATTTTATTTTATTTAAGTATTTATTTTTTCAAACGCCAAAATATCTTTTTATCTTTAAAAAATCATAACACATAATGCAGTACAAATTACAATGAAAATAAAGAGTTGACAAAATACATGTAACAAAAAATATGAGAAACAGAATATTGGTTACATAAAATAAAAAAGTTGACATAAATTTTTTTTTACATTAGCTCCATACAGGAGGCCTGAGGAAAATAGTTTCCTTCAGGGCTTATGTCATCTTAGGGGATACTGTGTGAAGGGTATTTTTAAGGAAGAAACGGATAGGAAGTTCTGGGAAGGAGAAATATATGAGGGGTGGGTAGGAATCTGGGGGTCAGTGTGTCCAGGAGTGACGGACGTATCAATCCATACCTTCAACTGCGGTGGAAGGCGATGGGTCGAAAGAGTTTGGCAGGAAAGGTAAAAAGGCATCCCTCAACCAGTCTCTTTCGATCCGGCCCGCCACGCAACAGGTTGGCAGGCGCGTCCGCCGCCAAGACCTGGAGAAATCTCACCCCATGAACCCGGGCACCTCTGTTTAGTCACCAAACGTAGCGAACCACTTCGGGTGACTATTGCAGAGGTGTTGGTTATACAATAAACGATTCCCGGGTGCGCGGCGGGTTCTTCTTTATTCATTATTAATATTATGTATTCGACCAAAAATTGAATATTGCGTATATTTGCTACCGAGACTATGTAAACATTGTATTTGGGAATGCAAACTTTAGTTGGAAAGAAATGTATATATATTTTTTATATATAAAATTTTTATGTTTGTTTGTTTTTAATTGCTGAACATTTAGATTTATTAACTGCAGGAGTTCACAACAATCAGAGTTATGAGAATTAGACTTCAATACTTTTAGTAAAAAGGTTAGACCGTTTATTTTTCATCTCTTTTCTAAAGTTGAAATATTTAAAATATTTATGTACGATTTTGTTCTAATGAATCGGTTATATAAGCTTTGATCTAAATTCCAAATCCGAAATTGAAAATGTTTGTTCTTTATCAGACGGCCTAATTTCCACACATTTACTTTCAGATTGTCTGCAATTAGCGCTATTCAGATGAAGCCAACGTTGGATAATTGATTTTCAAAATCTAGGACATAATCACTAATCAGTCTAGTGTTTAGTTGTTGACCTAAATATTCAATCAGAAGTAACTGGCTTATTCTCGCACTCGTATATTTTTCCACGCGTAATAAAAACTGAATTGTTATATGAAATTACATGAACGCTTGAATAATTTCACTATGATAATGAACATTATTATTTCATCCGGAGCTTTGACTTTTTTAGCTTTCCATAAAAAGATATTTTATTTCCAATATGTGGGAAGGGCAGTGAGATCCAAGGAAGTGCAGAGGAGTAGGAGATGACGACGAGGATTTTTTTTTAAATTTTTATGTTTTTTATTTTTTATTTCTTTCCATCTGCATAATCGAAATATTTCTAGGAAAATAGGTGCGTCTTTTACGACGTGCATTTTTATTTTATTTTTTTATTTTTATTTATTTATTTATACACTTTACAAATACAAGACAAAAAGTCCCGATAAACTACTTTTTAGCAGTTTGTCTAACGGGTTCTTTACGTTAAAGATCTTATAATAGTGATTTAATAGTTACATTTTTACAATTATATAAAATAAAATTTAATTTTTTACAGAAATATAGATAAAAATAATTTTTTGAAAACATAAATAACATTTTTAAAGTCTTTAGAATAATATGTCATTGTAAGCTAATACAAATTAATTCTTTCCGTAAGCCAAGTCTTCAGTAAATTCATCAATTGTTTGTTTTGAGCACAGTTTTTAATTTCAGCAGGTAACATATTTAAACAACTGGGAATCATGTAATTTAACGTTCTTTGTCCATATTTATTTGTATGTTTAGGTACAATTAGCCCTTCATTAAAGTTAAAACGAGTATTATGGTTGTGTTCCAGCCTGTTAATATATAAAGGATTATTTATGTGCTGAAATATAATTTTGTACCATAGAATTGCTCTCACTGAAAGAACTTTGAGACTCTGATAAAAGTATGGAAAATTAAAAGGATTGTTTTTCTGAAAAATTCAAAATTATTTAAATACTGCTTTTAAAGAAATTTACAAAAAAAATCGTATTCGGAAAGATCTATTCGATGTTGTTTTATAATAATAATTCATAATAATTATAGGTCTATAAAAACAGGAAATATATATATATATATTTTTTTTTAAACTTTCTTTTTCGCGATCCTGAACATTATTACAACTTCCGTGATCGATATTGTATGTTACCGTGCTAACTCACTAAGGCGCTGCACAACGCACATGTGCTGAAAATATAAAAATCAGTGTGCAATTCACATGCGATAGAAGTGAAACTAGAAAATCGCTGGATGTCGCTCTCTTTTCTTTTACCTGTTTATTTTAAAGTGGTTTGATTAGATATTGATTTCTCAAAAATATATATATATATATATTTTTTTTTTGCTGGATGTCTGTCTCTCTGGCCGCTGAGACTTGTCAAGCGCCTAACCCGCCGCGCTACCAGATTCTCCAAATTTACCGCATTATATTATAACCGAGAACCCGCCAAATAATTATACATTTTGTTGACGCATTTCCATTTTATCTGAATTTTAAATCACTAACGTGGCTAAAGAAGTTTAAAAGACAAAGAACATATAACATTGGGGTGACATATGACATTGGGGTGACATGTGACCTATGATCCTGTGGTGACCTATGACCGTGGGGTGACCTACAAACTTGGGGTGACCTATGACCTTGGGGTAACCTACGACATTGGGGTGACCTACGACCTTGGGGTGACCTACGACCTTGGGGTGACCTACGACGTTGGAGTGACTTACTATGTAGTGAGTGGTTAGTATGTACGCCTTACCTTAGTTGTGCAGTATGTACGCCTCGCCCGATCACCTTTCGCATCGATCACCGTTCGCATTCATTACCGTTCGCATCACACTTTTCGTAACGCATTCACCAGCTTACCCCCAAAAATAAGTAACTCTACTATAGTACGATGAATCATTATTTTTTATAGTTAAATATGTACAAGTTACACGACAATTAGGGCTGCGGTATTCACAATAAAAATTGGGTTCAGAATTGTGAACGTTTCATTAAAAATATATAGTAATCCTTTCTCATATAGAAGCGTTTTGGTGTACAATCAGAAACCTTTGAGGTGTTATTATTATTATAACTCCAACCTTATAAGTTAATATAACAAGGATATAAGATGTACTGTATTTATTTAATAGACAAACATAAATAACAAATAGAATACCATCACAAACAACATCACCTCATTACACATGATTATATATTTTCACTTAATGCTTACAGAAAGTATAAATCGTAAAGAATGAGATGTCTTGACAGAGCGAGTCACTATAGTGTTGTAAACTGAAAACGCACAAATCTTTAATCTATAATCGGTACGGTGTATTTATTCATTGAAGTCTTATGACTTTAAAAAATATGAAATAGAAAAAACAAAAAAATTATTCGGTCGCATTATGGAATTTTACCCAGAATCCTTTCCTTGTCCGGAATGTGCTCTGACAACTGAGCTAATTCGATCTTATTAATTTCTGTCATTTTTAATGAACGGTACTTCGACTGGGTTTTTAAACTTTGAAGACTACATATTATATTAACAACCCTCAAACGAAAAATATGAAATAAAAAAGAAATTCAAAGATTCGCATTTGGGAATTGAACCCAGGACATATGCCTTACCTCTGACTAAATTATATTGATTACACCATAATTAATAAAAATTGAACTGCAACTAAATAAGCTACTTGTTTTCTGTCTAAATAAATCAGAGTCGTATTTTTCGTTGATTGAAAATTTTTCAGTATTGGTATTTCACAAATCGAAAATAACATATTTTTTCAATAATTGGATGTCATGTCCGCGACCTCTGACTACAAACTTATATGTCTGATGGAATGTGAATGCTTCAAAATGATTTCGGATGAAATGTATCTAGACGTTAAATCAATTCAAAATTCACTCCATCCAAATACAAATATTTTTCACTATTAACTCAAAAATACTTCGTTCGTCGTTCATTTCATCTTATATTCACAAAAAATGATTCGCCTCACTCCAGGGGCGTGCCGGTCATTGAAAGCTTACATTTTGAAATCATGAAAAACAAGATTTAACTTTGAATATAGGAAGAAATATTTTGTAATTTTTTGTCTTTTGCCAAATACTTTCCGTTAAGAGTAGCCAAAGGTGACCTAGATACTTATAAATTACTAGCTGAAGTACCCGACGTTGTGCGGGCTTAAAACAGAGTTATTCAAAATCATGCCCAGATTTTGACCTTTCTTTTATTTTGAAGGTTATGTGTGCAAAATTTCATCAATCTCGGAATAAAAATGTAGTCCGCCACTTGGCCGCCCCAAACATTCACCAAAAATACTACCTTACCAAAACAGCTCAACTAAAAAAATTATTTTTATAGATAAGTAAGCACATACATTTTGTTATATCCTTTTTTAATCCTAATAATGTCAGGAATCGATGGTTAAAGTAAGTCGAATAGCGTGTTATGTCTATATATTAACACCCTGTATATAAAACAAGTTACTTGATTTGTTGCTGTCTCACCAAAGAAGAGTCAGGACGAGACGGTTTAAACCATAGACATATGAATATTAATAGACCAGAACAGAAAGGTGAGGGGTAGAAACCAACTACAGCGGGACGAAGGGCAGGAAGACGGCTTTGGTGATATGTGATTCGTCAAAACTCAATCTGACAGTATATAGGCATCTCGCATCATTATATCATACTTTCGTTCTTAAAAGTAAACTCTGCTTTTGAATGAATATACCTTTTTACATAGGAGCGCGAATTGTTCGCCGCGTAATGAACACATTTGCGAAGTCCAAATATGCAAAGTAAGGTCGCCTATAAGGTCGTGTTCAATATTTTGTTGCTGTATTAAGTGAAGACACTTTTATAAATGTTTCATAATTTACTTACCCCAGTAAACAGGGACGGCCACA
Source organism: Limnephilus lunatus (assembly GCA_917563855.2). NCBI lineage: Eukaryota > Metazoa > Arthropoda > Insecta > Trichoptera > Limnephilidae > Limnephilus > Limnephilus lunatus. The sequence continues at coordinate 74,103,896 of OU830602.1, read as the reverse complement.
CGCCATGTATCTCGAGTGACAGTGTATGTTACAAAAATGATCATGTTATGTGATCTGAATTGGCTTAAAATAGTGTAAAATAATGCTTGCCTATGGAATGTAATACGACAATTTCGTTTATTCTCCTTTTCACTTCTATTTTTACACGTTTTCAAAATACAAGCAACTATGTTTACCGTTTTATTTCGTAAAATGCAACGATGAGTGCTCGACGCTGGCTTGCAGAAGAATGATGACGTCACATTTTTTAGATTAACGCGAAGCCATACACGATCCCAGCCGGTTCCAATGGAATGGTTCCAATGGGAGGGGGAAATAATACGCTTTTATCGCTTAGGGCAGGTCTACTAATATTCATATGTCTATGGTTTAAACATATTTCGACCGGTCAGTGCCCGAGTTGGCATCACGTTTGGGTCTCACCCAGGCGTTGTATGTTCAATTCCTCGGCTGGGTCCTCCAGCACGACACAAGAAACATTTTCCGCTTACTGTGGTGGTAGTAGGAGATTTTCAAATATTGTCAGGTTATTCGTAACCCAGGAATGTTTGTATTTCTTTAAAAAACGATAATATATTTATATTTAGAAAAAAAAACCTTTCCAACTTCTTTATTTCATTTTCTCTGCTTTCTGAAAACGTTGATCGATTATAAGATCTTTCCAGAAATAGAGTTCAATTAAAAGAGATGATACTAATCGTATCCTGACCAAGAAATATTGATTACATGGTGTTTTTTACAATTTGTTTTCATTTAATTAAAAAATTACATCACAAAGCATATTTGCAAAGTTTGAAGAAGTGAAAGAGATGAGATTATTAATGCAACGATACGCCCCTGTTGTCTTTCCCTAATCCATTTTGTGTTTTTCATGATAAAACAACAGAGGGCCGGACCAAAGCCTTGGATAAAACCGATTTTCCGGCCATCCAATCTTTTGAGAAGAGTTATATTTTCACCCTTCAGGAAAGTATTCTAGTGGAAAAATAATATTTCAATTCTGTTTTCTTGGATCTCAGTAATAACATTGTGATCGAGAAATGTTTACTCACGACTTTCTCTTTATCTTGTGAAGTTTACAGAGATCGATCATGTTGATAGAAATTATGATCGAATTAGCACAAATTAAATTAATCTCAAGTTTTTGAAGGGTTTAAAATTAGAAGGGTAAATATTATTGAAGGGTTAAAAATTGGAAAAGTTGTAGTTTTACATTTTCTTAAATGGATTTATGGACTTTGTTAATTGTTAAGGAATTCGTTTACATAAATTGAAGAGATTGTGAATATATTCTATAAAGAAGTACATATGGATTAAGAGAAACGGCTGCTAGGCTGCTTTCATAGAAAACTTAATTTTGGATTTCAAGCCAAAATACCCAACTGAACTGAATAATGTATTTTTTGTAGTGCCTTATGTACGAGTATAGTAAATATAAGTACAGATATGAACTATTTTATTAATTTGTGTATTAAATTATAAAATAAAAACCATTAATGAATCCGATTTTTGTTTGATTTTTATAGGCATATTTTTATGAATTAGGTTAGGTCAAGTTAGGTTAGGTTAGCTTATGTTAGGTAAGGTTTGGTTACCCTACTTAGGTTAGGTGGGAATATTACACAACAGCCTCGACCATTTCCTGCTCAATCTCAAGTTGGGGTGAATGTTGAACGGAGTTGGGCTGATTATCACTTCTTATCACCAAGCACGACTAAAGCCATTTCAAGCCCCACTGGTTATCTGATTAAGCAATTTTTGATTGTGAATACCGCACAAGCATCCCAACTGCTCCCTACCGTCTGGAACCGGTGATAATATTGCATCTTCAATTGGAGTTTTGTGAGACTAAAAGTAGTGGGGAAGAGAAGACGACGTGGAAAAGGAAGGTGGGGAAGGAAATGACTATGCAGAACTGTTCTCCAAACACGATTAAAGCCATTTCAAGCAACGTTTCAATTCTGGATGGCGCATGGCGGTTTGAAACCAAGGCGATACTGAGAGCTTCTTCCACTCTGAAACGTGCGGCAAATTATTTTCAATGTATAAATTGTGAAATAATAAAAATAAATTTAATAAAATTTGATGGAGCACGCTGGGATTTGAACCTGTGATCTCAGGATTGCTGGTAGAGAGGCTTACCTTTTTGACCACGGAGGCCTCTACTGAGACACACAATACTAATGATAATACTTATATGCGGATACAATACTTACATATATGCGGATGTTGTACAGGTAACCGAACTGTAAAGTACCTACCTATAACATAATATATAATATATTTTTGGTAGGTATCAATAACACCGGTTATTTAAGCTTATCTGAGTTAAAAAATATTATATACATATTCAAAAAAAGATTTAAGCATCAAAACGTTTGAAAAGGTCCAGCCATGTTCTCTTTTCAAAGCTATATTTTTTATTCACATGAACAAATCCCAATCCCTTCAGACAATACTTAAATTCGTGACGGAGGTAACGAGTTTTAAAATTATTTTCAAAAATAATGTAATGTTCTGAATTGATCCTTTGTGATGGACTTGATAAGGGTTTTATCCTTATAAATATGATCAAGGAAAAAATATAACAAACTAAACTAAAGCTCTAGTCCATCTCCGTTAAAGAGCTGTAAGATCCGTAGCTCGAAATTTGGCGTGGACGATTGAAATTTTACTTTATAGGTTTTCAGTATATTTTGTATTGGGTGCTAATTCCTTGTTGTAATTAGTATTTTCGCTTATGACACTTGCATTAACTCTATTTATATATAGCACTAGCTAGTTCCAGGTATGCGTTGCAACGCCATATTTAAATAAATAAATTGTTTCTCCCTGCATGTCCTTTCCTGTGCGTCCCCGTTCCCCTCCCGCATCTCCTACCCTCCCGCGTTCGCCTTCCCCGCCTACTCTCTCCCCTCTCCCGCTCTCCCGTCCCGCGAACCCCTCTTCCGCGTTCCATATATTCAGTCCCGGTACATTCAGTTTTCAAACAGCTTGCGTGCCACTTATTACAATTTTTTTATTCAAATTTTCATTTTTCGTATATTAAATTTTTTTTTTGGTATATTAGGTACTTATTTTAAATATCTATAATTTAAAAAATCAGAACAACAGCTGCCTGCTAAATTCAATTTCATCAGACGCGCGAATTGTCAAACGCGCGAATGTCAAACGCGCGAAGTTAAAATAGTCGTTAAGTTTTCTAAAATTATTCAATTTTCTTAATTTTTCGTTCCGTAAGAACCTTCTACAAAGTATAAGAAAACTTAAAAAAAATGATGATTTTTTTTTATTCCAGTAAAAAGAAAATTAAATTTTCACTCATGTAACTAGAAATAATAATACACATTAAGATAAACTAAATATTTCAATACAGCGCTATTCTATTTCATTATTTTGTTTATCTAGAATATGTATTAATAATTTATTTTTTTTAATTTTCCCAATATATTTTCCTTTTTAATGTAATTTGGGAGACAATTATATAAGTTGCCCCCCTCGTAACCAATGGATTGTTTACCATAGTTAGTGTGGATGGTGTTTAAATGTATGTTATCATGTTGTCGTGTAAAGTGTTTATGTACTTGAGACGTTTTAATGAATTGTGTGTTTGTGTGTACGAGATTATTTTGTATTTTGTATATAAGGAGACATGTATTATATTCATATAGTTTTCTTAATTTTAATAGTTTTGTTTCCATAAATAATATTTTTGTGGATGTTCTGGGATTGTAGTTAAATAGTTTTTTGATTACCTTGTTTTGTATTACCTGTAATTCATTTATGTATGTTTCACATGCGTTTCCCCAGATTTCAATCAGGTAATTTAGGTGTGAGTGTACGAGACTATAATATAAACTTTTTTTTTTAATGAAATGGGTAAAGTCGTTCTGAAGTTATGGCGTGACCAATGGGCCAATGGGATTCATTTTTATGTATATATATATATATATATATATATAGATGAAGGTAGTGGGACTATGGCATCCCAAAAGGAGTTTGTTGTGAGGCAAAAGAGGGTAAGGATGGGAATAATATGAAAGAGAAAAATTAAAAATTTGTGGTCACCGAACACTACTAAAACTAATTAGTGCCAATTTTTTAACTCATACTTAACTTTGCTTACAGAACCTAAAATAGTTTCTTTGTTTGAATTTAATTATAAAAAAGATATACTTCCGAAATCGCTTAACATGCATAAATCGAATATTTTTTTGAAAAAACTTTTGGATTCACCTGAATTAATATAAAATAAACAAACAGTACATTAGTTACATTGGTGAAAACAATTTACAATTTAAGTATATTTCATTGTGGGTACATAATGTGTTTCATTGTAGTGTCTTATTTATGGTATGCATATTTAGTAATTACCAAGTGATGTGTGTAGTGGGAAGGAGTGTGTGAGGGTGTGAGGGTGTGTGTGTGTGTGTGTGTGAGGGTGTGTGTGTGTGTGAGTATGTATGTATGCATGCGCATTGAACAATTTATATAATTGACATGATGCTCTTTTTAAACTTGGGCAGTTATTCGGAGAAAATCTCGTATTTAGAATTTAGACCAATATTATTGAACATATGAAAAGCACGATTGATTGACTAATTAGTTGCTGCATTTGTCTTGTTATTTAAGCATGTGTATTTAAGCGTTAATGGTATGTTAAAATTAACTAGTAATTAAGGTGAGTCAAAAATATTCGTATTAAGCGAGTCTAGCGATTTCGAAAGTTTGCTAAAAATAAAAATGAATGGCCTAAAAACCTGTTTTCATCACACCTCGAATATTGCATAAACGTGTTAAATTATACGATTATTAATATAACAAAACAACTATTACTATCATTTTGTAGAGACGGTAATGATTATTCCTCATTGTTATTAAACTAACACGAAATGTTTTAAAAACAATTTGTGCATATTAACGATGTCCAGCAATTTTAGATGTTTACCCAGAATTGTACGGCAGTCTCTCCTCTCTGCCTTTCCCTCCAGGAATCGGGGCGATAGTCCATTATCTAACTCCAGTCACGATCAGATACTAATTCCCAAATTCCAGTGAACACCTTTTAATACACATTTCATCCCCTTTCTTCACCCCCTTTCTTTACTGCTTTTAGTCGTACGTTATTTGTTTTAGAGGGTAGTGCCAGATTTTTGCGGGTAGCCAGTAGTTCTGTGTAAATCCTATTCGCTCCACGTTTGTCTCGTATGTTCTACTCTGTACTCCATTCGAAATAATATTATAAAACGTAGTAATACCATTTCTAGAAATTTATCTTGCACGATTAGGTACCTCATCTTATGAGGTCTGCTGATATAGTGTTTCCTTATAAGATTCTTGACTATAGGTTGGTTCAAATAGTTTTGTTTTGGAGAGTTTTATTTCATAGTGTACATTAATTGTTAGCTCATTTTATTTATCTGCTACCGGTTTCGATACATCCATGTAATTCACTAGTAATTTTAAAATTACAGAAGTACAGAAATCATTAGCTTTTAGCTTTTAATTAGTTTTAAGCATCCTGTAAGTTGACCATGCTTCCTTGTTTTATTGACTCCTCCCCCTGTCCTTCCACCCCTTCCCCCCAAACCACCACTCCCACTATCCCCACCTAATAAAATCTTACTCTATCTGTAGGTAATTGTATAATATTTAAGTTAGTTTAAAGATTGCCAGTGAATGACACGGATGTGTCGAAATCGATAACTGATAAATAAAATTAAGTAAAAAATGTACATGTGAAATTAAACTCAAGAAAACAAAATGTCTAGAAATTGTTACATAGTTAATGCCCATGAAATACAGAAAAAAGGGTTTGTAGCTCAATGGTTCAAATGGGATTTCAAAAAAACAAACTGGAAAATAAAATAAAATAACATATACACGAATTATGAACACAGCACAAGTAACAGAATGTACACAATAATGTCTCATTTTTATTTAAGTTTACTAGAAGTTCAAATCAGCACAGAATAATGAGATACTTAAAATAAATAGAAAAATGTGCAGACCTCAGCACAGGCAATAAGAAGACCTAGTGAAGTTTATTTCGCAGAAATAAATAATTTGCAATCTTTTACAAAGCAATAAATAAAATAAAATTTCAATATGTATTTTATTTTATAGTAAACAGTTTTTAGGGGTAAACACATGCATATTTATTATTGGCTTTGTGGTGAGTTAGGCAAAACATGTTTAAGACTTCAAGAAGATATTTCGAAAATGCATGTTTTTACGGTATTTTTAAGGTATTTTTTATGTCTAATTTAATATTTTTATATATAAAAATAAATGTTTCTTTGTTTTTCTCATATGCCAGTTCCTACACCAGTCTTCCGATTGCAATAAACTTTGGTGATTCGCTGTGAGCGCGCCTATATAATGATGAGCTCTGGCGTTATTAAATTATTTCCTATACTATTATTATTTTATATATCAAAATCCATGCTTCTCACGATAGTTGTACGTAGCCTGCTAACGGATCGGTAAACTTGGGATTATTTTTTGTGTACCCACCAAAAGATTTTTTTTTCCAAAATCCAGACGCCAAATGCAAAAACGCTTATAATTTCTTTCTTTGACTGGCATCAATGGGTACTCGATAGTAGGTAATATCTTTTATGATCATACGCGTTGTAAAAAGGTCTTCTTTATTTGACCTTAAGAATTATTTATTTAATAAGGCTGTTTTCTACTCGAACCTTCTTTTCGACCGTACACAGAATGATAATGGTGAGCGTAGAATTAAATATGTAATACCTACGTTCGAAGATATTTAACGAAATTACAGGAGGAAATTCAATTTGAAGAAAATATGAACACAAAACATGTAAAGCTACAAAAATATGTTAATAATTTATTCAAACAAAATGTACATATTTAACTCCTCCGCAGCCAAATGGGGACGAAGGTAGACCCCAAAATCACTATCCTTCTTATGTCCACTTAAAAAATGAAATATATTTTTGGTATTTTAGGTATTCCTGCGCAAAGGATTAATACATAATGTGCCGTTTAAAAAAACTGTGAAAATATTGTTGATCGCAGGAAAAATTATTTTGTCAAATATAGTAATATTCCCTGCCCAATACAAAGACAAATAAATAAAAAATGGGATTTTTATGATTTAAATGCCAAAAAAAATTGCATGGTATTATCGGCCGACCCACATGGATAAGGAAGTTATGTTTGGCATCTTGGCCTGTCGAGAGTTAGGGAATGCATTAGAGCAATAAATTATAAATATATACGAATAATTTTGTAAGTAAGCCAACGAAAGTTTAATAACATTTTAACACATTTCAATAGTGTGTAAACATCCTGTATCTTGCTTCCGATTTGGCCACCCGGCCAGTCAAATGCCAGAAAAGAAAACTTTCACGCTTAGCTTTAAGGACGAGGGTTCCGTGTTATTCAAACAGTAAACAGGAAAGCACTCTACTCCACTGAGCCTTCAAATATTATATTTTATAATGTAATGTACCTACCTATTATTATAATATACCTAATAATATATTTTTTTTTACTTTTAACTAGCGAGTATCTGGCATGCGTTGCAATACCACTCAAATATATAATTTGTCTCTCCCCAATGCCCATCCCCTTCTTGGATTCCCCTCCCCCTCCCGCCTCCCCTCCCCGCCGCTAAACTTTATGATATACACATGAAATTAGCGGAAAGAAATAGTGTTTTTTTTAATATAAATTTCATAACGCCAGAGCTTACCAGTATATATATAAACCTTCACAGGCGTGCGCACAACAACTCGCCAGTTAAAGTTTCATCGCAATCGGATGAGCAAAATTAGTTTTGAAATTAAAGTTTGGGGGGGATTATTCTATGTATTATTTATTAAATGTTGTCATTTTTTTTCATTAGTACCAAATTTAAAAAGTTATGAAAAACGTCTTATTTTTGTTTAGTTTATAAAGCATTCAATCAACAAATCTATGAACACAATTACTATTTCTTTCCCTTAAAATTTTGAAATGTAAGGGTAGCCATTTTGTTATCCAAACACGTCCGTTACTTGCAAAAGTAAAACTAGGTAAAACTGGTCAATTTTTATAACATTTTTTTAATAACTGGAATTGCTTGGTTTAAAAACTTTATTATAATTTTTTTATCATGAATGACAACCCAAAGTTTTGCTGCGTAGACATGAAACACGGTATATGAGAAGATCACGCCTAGTTTTTTTTACATTAACCCCACACAGTAGGCCATGAGTAAAATAATTTTCCTCAGGGACTACGTCGTCTTTGGGGATGCTGTGTTAAAGTTAATTTTAAAGAAAGAAAGGAGAAGAAGTTCTGTGAAGGAAAAAGTATGAGGGGTAGATAGAACTGCAGGAAAATAGGGGTCAGTGTGTCCAGGAGTGACGGATGTATGAATCCAACTGGGACCATCTGGAGAGGTCAAACGGTCTCCCAAAACCAGCCTCTTCCGATCAACACATCACCTCTGAACCTAGGCACCTCTCTAAAGTCACTTAACGTTGCAAACCACTTAGGGTGACCTATGGCAGAGATGTTGGTCATCCAATAAATGGTTCCTGGGGCAGCGATACCCATACCTTCCTTCCAAATTGAAAATCTGAAGGAGATCACGGTAGTACCCCAGGTTTTAAAAGAAAAATTCCATCATATTGCGGCTAAAACTCTGTTTCATGAGTGATTTACTTTGTTAAATCAAACATCAGTTTTCCAGTTACAACAGAAGTTCTCGGACGATCCGTTTCTACTAGAAACAAACAATATTAAATGGTCCAGTAACTTCGATATTATTTTTAACGATCGTCGGCTAAAATAGAACGATTAAGCTCAAACAGACCATAAATAATAATCATTAATTAACAAACTTTTACAAATATTTAATTAACACATCATTTAGACCGGCCTTGTAACATTTCCCCACAACAAACAACTTTGAATGTAGGACAAAGCCTGAAGGTAGCCATTTTTTTCCAAACAATATTACGTTCAATGAGTTTCCAAATTTATACTTTTAATTTCCCAAATGCATATTTGAAACTGGTGGCATATTAAAATACCCCAAGGGGAGTGTCAGTAATATTATTTTTTGGGTCAAATTTAGTCATTTTAAGGGGTGAGCAAATTAATGTCGTCGTTAACTTTTATTTTATCTTGTGGATAAGGCTTTTGTGGCACCATTATAATAAATATTGATGTAATAATCAACGGATCAATTTCAACAATTTTTATATGTACGGTTATTTTCATGATCATTTTTTTAGTTTTTTAATTTGTTGAATTGCCGAAAAGTGTTCAAAAATGGGGATTCGTATTGGTTAATTTATTTTAGATTTCCATTTCGTACTTTGAAAGATAAATTCAAATGGGAGGCGGATATTGGTACGGCCGCCCCAGGAACCATTTATTGAATAACCAACAACCCTGTCTTAGTTTGGTGGCTTAGCAGGGGTGCCCGGGTTCATGGGTGAGGTTTGTATAGGTATTGACGGCGGAAGCGTTTACCCACCTACTACGTGGACTGACTGGTTGAGGTGGACCTTCTGATCTCTCCAGCCGATATTTCTCGACCCATAGCCTTGCATCGTAGTCTGAGGGATGGATTCGTACGTTCGTCACTCCTGGATACACTGACCTCCATATTCCTATCCATACCTCATATTTTTCCCTTCAAAGAAAATTCTCTCCTTCCTGCAAAAGACCCTCGATTTAGCTTTCCCTAACATGACATAGGTCCTGATAGAAATCATTTTTGTCAGAGCCTCCTGCGTACAGCTAATACATATTTAAAAAATATTGCTCATGGTGCTGTCCTGCGTTTTCACTTTGTCTATATATATACTTTTTGTTTTTTTGTGAAGAAAGACAAATATTTCCGGGTTACGAATAACCCAACAACGTTTGAAAATCTCCTACTACCACCACGGAAAGTCGAAAATGTTGCTTGTATTGTAATGGAGCACTTAGCCAGCAGAGGAATCGAACATGCGACGCCCGGGTGGGACCCAAGCGCTATGCCCACTCAACCACTGACCGGTCATTCTATTAATCTATCTATATAAAAAATTAATCCCTGTTTCCCTTGGTCACGCCATAACTTCAGAACGACTTTACCTAATTCATTCATCTTTTTTTAAAGTTTTCTAATACTTTGTAGAAGGTTCTTACGGAAAGAAAAATTAAGAAAATTGCGAAGAAAATTGGACAACTTTAAAAAACTTAATGACTATTTTATCGCGGGAGGGGAGTTGGCGGGACGGGGAAGCGGGAGGTGGAAGGGATACGTGGGGGAGGGAATGGAAGGACGCAGGAGAGGAACGGGGACGCACGGGAAAGGACAAGCAGGAAGAAACAATTTATTTCTTAAAAAATGACATAGCAACGCATGCCGGGAATCAGCTAGTACATTAAATAATTGTTTTCTTTTTAACTATGTGTCTAAAATTCTACTATTTTTTCATTTTTACAAGCTACAAACTTTAATAATTCTTCCCCTTCAGATATCTAATTAAACTTAATCTGACAATAACATTGCAATTAAATATTTTATTCGTATATTCCGTTCATCAACCCCAGAACAGATTATACCTAGTACGGAAAGTAATGTAAAGCGTGACGATTTGAATCTCGCGCCAATTATATTAATTTGCGTGATTGTAGGTTTTTACACGGCTGCGCCACTTTTACAATGTGGTGGTGGTGATTAATATAATATTAATATAAACCAGGAGATTTGAGAGTTACTTTATTACACCTTACAATGATTAAGGATGCGACGGTAACTCGCGTCTAGTCTATCTGAGAGCTAAATGTGATAGACAGATAGATATAAACCTAATACAATTACTTGTGGTACTGGCACAGATGCTCATATTGCTCATTGATGAGCCGGCTTATGAGCATGCTCATAGTATAATTTACTATAAAATCCTCCTATCCCACTATGTATTGATGAAATCAAAATAGTAGCTTTCTTATTACCACAAAAAAAATCAATTACATCAGGGGGCTTTTGTCCCCTGAAATACCAATGAAATCTGGATAATTTTCACAGATCTACCTATAAAGCACCTTCCATACTCCGTGGTTTAACAAGAATTTGATCAATTCAGTGTAAGGAATTCGTTCCTCGTGTTCAGATCTGACTACGTTCTCTCACCTTATATTAAAAATACCTACATCATCTAGATCCTTCGTCTAAAGTCTAAATTAACTTATTTCATTCCGTCTACAACCCACTCACAATTCATAAGTGGGAGAAAATCTTTACAATTTTACATACGTATTTTGATATTAAAAATATTAGTTTCACATACAATATAGACGAAAAATAAAAGACAGGTTAAGTAGAACGAATAGCAATAGAAAACAAATAAAGAAAAATAACCAGGATTTACAAATATGGATGATTACAAATAAATGGAAAAGAAAATGAGAAGAAAGGAAACTAGACAGAACAGAACATGGCAAGAAAATTACATAGTTTCATCCTTAAACGTACATATATATTTTTTTTAAAAGCATTATTCTTTTTTTATTTTGCTTAATAATTCCTTTGTATATAATATCTTGAAGCAAATTACATAGTGTGTAGGCAAGATAGTTCATAGATTTTATCCCATATTTTTAGTGTGTTTATGAGGAATGCGGATTTTATTGCTATTTCGAGTATTAAGAGTATGCATGTCTTGATTTTAAAGTGGCTTGATGTTAGTTTGAGTTGATTGTTGAGTCATTTGTAGGATGGTTCTTGTGATTTCATGTTTAGGAAGGATTGTGATTGGAAAATACCGGAAACTGAATAGATGTCTCTGACATGGGTGTCCCATGGAAGTCCAAAAACATTTCTGAGAGCTCGGTTTTGAACCACTTGCAGATCAGCTATCAATTTCTTTTAGACAAAGCCCCAGATACAGCAGAAATAGGAAAGCATTCAGTCTACATTAATCCTTCCTCTGCCTATTCTATATCTCGCTGCCATAAATCACGGTAGGTACCAGAACTCCATTGTGGACTTCGAGTTTTGTTCCTTTGGACAGTTTTTTGTTAGCGCCACCTGCATTCAGACTTTCATTAATGTCCCCTTGCATGTCCCCTTCTTTCAATGTAATGTCTCTATCAGCCTTCCCATCTCTCGTAAATATACTTCCCAAATACACAAACTCATTTGCCTGCTCACAACTATATGGCAAACTTTCGTCCCTTCTGTGTCTTTCCAATACCATGACTTTAGACTTACTTACATTCATCATTAACTCATTTTTCATACATACCTTATTTGTTCATCCTAGACACGAGAGACTTTCAGAGAAGAATTCTACACCGTTATTTTATAAATATTATTGATTATATCTAGCTATTCCCATTTTTAAATTCAATTTAAACTTTTTATACCGCAGGAAAATTAGAAAACTTTCGCAAGCCAAAAATTAACAAATCAAATACGAGGGTACATATTTTTTGCAATCAAAAAGTTGAAATTTTAAATTATAAATAAAATCGACTGTAAAAATTCCAATTTAAAGTTTTCATAAGAAAAATTACACATGAAATAATTATGTAGTCACGGCACATCTTAGACATAAACTTTAAACTTTAAATTCAAAACTACTAACTGAACAAATACGTAGGAGTTCGTGCGTTAGAATAATTGTAATCTACGCGTGTTTCATTAATTGATTTCTTGCTCGGAATAATGTTGTATCCAACAAAACTATCAATGATGAGTTATTGATGGAATAATGTTGAGCACATTAATGAGCATTTTTCAAGGTAGGGATTAAGGAAAAGAAAAATATTTTAGGCCTATGGCAGCATTTTAAAGTTTGGTTTGTGGAAAAATGTTGTATAATGCCATTTATCGAGATCGCGGAGCATGGTTTAATTCATGGTAATCAATGGAGAAAACGAATGTTTAACGTTTGAAAACTAAAATTAGAATTTGTCAAAAAAAAAATTATCAAGTCTGCTTTTTAGCCGTTGAAACAGTTTTGTGGAATAATGTTGTATATTGATATCAAGACAATATCTCGAACGTAATATAAACTCAATATAAAGTGTATTAAACTGTTATATTTTGTCTGGATCCACATTATGTGTATTTTTAAATTTTAAAATGTGTATTTCAGCAATTATGTTGAACTACAATACTATTTTAAATTATATGAATATATGTACTCAAATTGTCAGATAGAATATTCACTGCCTTGGTATTTCTATATAAAATTCTAAATGATTTATTTGATAGTCCGGTATTGCTAGAATTGATAAGCTTCCGGATTCCACTACGTAATACTAGAAGTCAAAATTTATTTCAGTGCAGAAGTTCTGGGACTAACTAACTAACAGCATGGATTGGAACCAGTGAGGTGAACCAACGAACACGAGTTACACGATACACAAAAAGTTGTATAGTTCATATAATGATTAAAACAAAACTAAAAACCAAAACCATAGTACTTGAAAGCACAATTACAGACCACTACATAAATATGATAGCAATTGACACCAAAAAAAACAGAACTTAACCGACACAAAATATTCACACAAAAAAAATGACTACTCAAACTTAAAAGAAAAACTCCAAAAAATAGACTGGAGTACAATATACCAAATAGAAAATGTTGAAGAAGCCTGGGATAAATTTACAGCTGTGTTAACTTAAGAAATAAATAATAAAACTCATTTAAAAAAAAGTAAATCTTACACACAAAGCAAAAAAAAATTATGGATTACAAAAGGAATATTAAAATGTATTCGTACACGAAACAAAATTCACAAACAAATTAAACATACGCCGTATGACATGGAACAATTTAATTACTATAAAAGATATAGACAAACATCTGCACGAAAATTATTAGAGTAACAAAGGAGTTATACTATATAGAAAAACTTTAAAAAGAAAATAATAACCCAAAGGAAATATTGAAAATATTAAAAAAAGTCACATACACACAAAAATACAAACAAAAATATACTACCGAACGTCTTAACATTAATTCAAAGAAAATAGATGACAATACAAATGCAGAAACAAATCATGAGAATAATTTCTTTGCAAGTACAGGAAAAATTATAGCGAACCATAAAATACATATCACAAACAAACGTACCGAACAATACACAATCGACACAACACAGATTTATAATTATTATAATTTTTACATATGTTAGAAGAGCGTGTTGCTTTCTGTGAGGTATGAAGAGTAAAAACAAAACGTTTCGTGGAATAACGTTATATGTGATATTTTTTATATACAACATTATTCAACAAATTTAACATATTTTTTAATAATAAACTATAATTTAATTGCCTTTCTAGACGTTTTTCATTTAAAACTCTCAAGAATTATGTTTTATGTATTTTAAATATTAAATGTTATGAAAAATAACTGATTTCGTTTTTTCAAATTTTCTCGGAACAAGAATGTTCTTGGATACAACATTTTTCCGGGCAAGGGCTAAATTCGGTGTTTTATAGGCTGATCTTGAATTCTGATAGGTAATCAATCATCGTCCATTCATCGTCACATTATTTAGTGTGAGTATTTTTAGATGAAAGTGTAAACCTACCTACTGTGTTTTCACCAATGAATGAACGTGACATTTCAAAATCCCTACAGCCTAATCCTCTCACATTGTTGAACCCGAAGGTTTGAACTCCATTCAACATTTTACATAAAAAACAAGATACGCCCCTGCAGTGTAAGAGTTGACCCATTTTTGAATCTGGTAAATAAGATGTCTTTTTACTTTACTGTGTTCGGGACCGTTAAATAAAATAATATAACTCGTGATTATAGAATATATTAATGTAATATTTACTGCGTGGTGGTCGTAGGAGAAGAGACCATTTCTCATACAAGACCTGCCTTTTATAACCTTCATTCATGTCCAAACAAAAAATCCGAAACATTATTCTTTTGTTCCTATTTAAACTAAGATCCACATTAATTACAGTAAATAAAATACATATCATTGAAAAGGCAGATAATGCTTATAAATCTAAACGAAACGTGAAACATAACAAGACGTAGAAAAATAAAAAGGTAACGGTCGCAACTGGGAATCGAATCCAGGATCTTTTGTCTTACAGTAACCTTAACCAACTCGGTCATTGGGCCCTATACATTTTACATCATTTTCACTTGGTGTACATCCCGATCTCATATTGAAAATTCAGAATTAACAATATTAATATCATCAACTAATTTTTGCCCATATTTCTTTGCTGCTATCTTTTTTAATGATCACAAAGTTCTGAAGAATTTATTTAGTGTCTCGGATAAACATAAACGATTTTATTTTATATAGGAATATATTGACATTTTCTAAAAATCCAAATGAATATTCAATTTCATTGGAATAACTATCCTACAACTTTTGAAGGTTATACTTATCAATGTAATACACAATTGAAGAAGAAGATGATACTAATAAATCTAAATGAAACATGAATCAGAACAAGACACAGAAGTAAAAAAGGTAACGGTTGCAACTAGGAGTCGAACCCAGACAACACCTCTAACAACTCAGCCATTGAACTATTTTATATAATTTTTGTCGATCTCATCCTAAAAAACTATAACTAACATCAACTAATTACTATATTTTTGGCTGCCATAATAAGTGTATTGTGGGAATGCTTTGTGTGTCCGCATTTAGCTCAATTTTCCATTACTTCATGTTAAAATTGATTACAATTGAGTACTTATGAAATCTAGAAGTCAAAATATCTCACTTAAATTAACCAGCCTCATTTCATTTTTATCTCTCTCGTGTATTTTATGACAATGGGTAGGTATTATTAAATAATCAAATAGAAATAGCTTTTATAGCATCCTGGAACTGTTCAGAGTACGTGTCCCTTACAAATAAACAATGCGAAGAAGAACCGCAAGTGAAAAGTGTTCCTTAAAGCTGGACTGTCAATGATGAGTGAAGTGAAAAGGTTTCTGGTCCATTAGAGAACAATGAAAAACCTGACTGCGAAAAAAAAACACGTCAAAAATATTCGAAGAGAGATAACAGCCAGAAAAATCTGAGTGTTTTAATGGATTGATAAAAATAAGCATTAAAAACAGATGAAGAATAGTTCCCAAGCTTCCTCAGGACCTTATAACAACAACCAAATTGACGAATACTATATTTATGAAAAAATACGTACAATATTTGGGATAGGCAGATTTTTTGTTTTGATTTGAATGGCTTTCTCAATCCAAGTATTTCTAAATAATATTAAACGGTTTTTGTTACATGTACAAGATGGCGCAAAAGTTGTCACCCGATGTTCCTTGGCTGTAATTTTTTTTATGAGTGAAAAATATTAGTTCTACTTTTGGATTGTGTTTATTTGATATCTTAGTTTTTTTCCATTTAGTCGAGAAAATGATATTGGCCAAGTGGCCGCCGCCAGAATTGATGACCATTCGGGCCCGATTTATGGCATTTTCCACACTCTTTCCAGAACTTCCGGCGATAGGTTGTCGCATTCTTGTCGGATATTCTCTCTCAGGGCTTCAAGAGTCTGCGGCTTATTGTCATAGACTTGTGGCTTCAAGAAACCCCACAAAACGAAGTCTGGAATGGTTAAATCGGGTGATCTTGCCGGTCAGTGCAAATCACCAAAACCGTTTTTACGCCTACTTGTAGACGTGTATTTTGTAACTGTTTACTTCACAAATGTCAAAGCAGAACTGACATTGACACCTTCTGATTCTGATAGGGTGATAACTTTTGCAACATCTTTTATATATAATCTGCCAATTCGTGAATGACAATGAAACGTTGCTTGGAGTGGCTATAGCCGTGTTTGATTAGTAGATCCAAATAGCCAAGTGCTCCTCCACCTTCCTCTTCCCCATCTCCTTTCCCCCTCAATTATCATCAGCCTCACAACATACCTCAATTGGGGATGCCATGATTTCACTGGCTCCAGACAAAAAGGTTCATTCACTCATTCACCTCCCAAAGCTTCGCGGTATAAGTGATTCGCGATAGGAGAGTTTCGCAGCATGTAGATTGATTGACACGGAGTATAGAATTGATTGATTTTATGCAAAAATGTTTTTACTATTCGATATATCCTTTCCAATATATTAAAATATTAAAAGCGCATGTTGTTTACACGATCATTTTATTATAATCTGGCTGGCCCCAATTAAGCACGCTCCCTGAAACTTCACACCCCATTACGGAATTACCGCAGATTCACAATTCACAAATTCAAACTGAAACCAAAGCTCGCACTCACCCGCTCCATAATAATATAATTATCGTGTTTGGCTGCACTACAGGCCAACCGACCAACCAACCATTCCTGTGTAGTGAGTGCAACGTGCGGATCCTATAAGTGGAGAGAGTCCAGATTTTTGTAATTTTATTTATTCTTCTTTTTCGTGTGCCCTACTAGACCCCCCGACATTAGCGATCACTCTGGTAAATGTATGTCTATCTCGCGCTGCCTGGAATACCCCCTCTACACTTCTAATACCGGTACTACATTCGGTACATTTCCCAACCAAGACATTTTGTCTCCTACCAGTCCCAAAGCGATCTTTAATCTTCTATAATGTTATTTAGGTAGCATCAAATATTTGATTGATGCAGCAAAAGTTCTTCAATGGTGGGCTTTGGCATCGTGAACACAGCTCTTGTTATATGGAATTTCTAGGTCAATGCCACCTTTTCATCAGGCATTCTTTCGTGAATTCGTTCCTTATAATACGTAATAATTTTCGATTACAAGGAACTATGCAAATTTGAGCACCATTTCTGATTTAGGTCACCCAAAGTGGTACGCTATGTTTGGTGACTTACAGGGTTCATGGGCTCTGGATTTTTCTAAAAATGGCACAATTTTTATTATTTAATCCAAATGCAGCTTTCTAACACTGTTTCATTAAAAATTTCACTTTGAGTTATTTAATAACAATATTGCCTATGTCAATTCAATGTATCGAATGTGTAGATTACTTAATGCATCGTATATTTAATAAAACATGTGCCAATTTTATTAGCTCTTAGCTAATATGACGTTATAGCAAATAGAAGTATTATGTAATGGCTTTATTATCATTTATTTCCGTTTTTCTTTCTTTTCTCTCTCTGTACTGTATCATTACTATTTTGCTTTTATTTTTTCACTAGCCACTGTTTGTTAATGTTTTATACCACAATATGGCACTATTTAAAATACCTTGGATTGCTATGGACCATGTAATAATTGTTAACCCCCTGTAAATGTTTCAAACCAAAAATAAATAAAATTTAAAAAAAAACATTCAAATCTGTCATTTATAAAAATTAAACCACGGAAGGTTTCGGTTAGGTTCTATTAAGGCCAGTCTCGCCATAAAATTGTCAAAATAATGTGAGATTATCATTTCTATAAAAAATATTTCAATTTGCGGAAACCGACAAACTGTCAGAAAATTCATTTTTGCAGACGTTGAATGGACACTCCATCGTGTTTTTAGACAATTTGTGGAATTCCATTTGTGTTCCCGTTAAGAGGGGAAAATAATGGATTCTTGTCTACTCATAGCTCTTCACGCTTTGAGATCATCAGGAAATCAATAATCCGCTGTCAAATTCAACCAAAAAGCAACAGCAATTTGTCAAAAAAATTTCTTTCTTGATAATCACATACAGAAAAAGACTTTGCACTGGTTTTTTAACCGATATTCATTTTTTTTATTTTTTTATTTTACATATTTTTAGAGAAAAATGTGTCACATTTTACAATTTTGTTGTTTGAATATAAGTAAATACCTATTTAAAATATTACAGACAAAAATTATAAAGTTGAATCTAAAAGAAAGTACAATATAAGAAAGTAAAGTACAATTAATCTTTGTTAGGTTGCAAAATTGTATCTATGTTTTTCCTTCCCATGTCCATATTCTTATGTTTCTTTTGTAGTATGACAATATATTTTTAATGGTTTTTATTTCAAGAGGGAGTAAATTAAATAATTTTATAGATAAGTATTGCATATTTCTTTGTCCAAATGTCGTTTTAGTTGTAGGTTGGTGGAATGTATATTGTAATGTAGTCTTGTGAATCGGCAAATGTAGCATTGTCATCAAATGGCTATTCAGCTCTATTTTGTTTTACTTTTGTGACCTTTTAACGGGACCCATTGATCGCTGATTCTAGGTGCGTTTCAGCTTTCTATCAAATTGTAATAAGTTGACAAGTTTAACATGATAGTTGTCCACTTCTGCTGATCACTATTTGTACAAAAGTTGAAACGGAAAAAAAATGATTAATTCATCAAATATTTGAAATTAATTATCACGTTCGGTGTGAGTTCAATTCAAGTTCTCTGATTATTTCAGTTTCATGTAGCAACTGCCTTGTAATGATATAATAACAGAACTTGAATAGAAACTCCACAGAACGTGAAAATGAACTTCAAATGTTTAATAAATTTAACAGTAAGCGTTAAGAATTTTGGCAGTTAATTATACTTTCCTGCACATTAATTCTTTTAAACCCTTGAAAATGTTTCTCCGGTTGTGAAAAATAGATAAAACCAAATAATTTGATTTCATGATTATAAATAACAAGAAAATCATTAATGAATACTAATTTGTTAAATTACTCGAAGCGTCCTTTCATTTCAAAACATTTTTAATAAAATTAATTATTTTCAAATATTCAGTCCACGTTTTAATAATACATTTTCTTCTTCGTGTTACTTTTCGGATATTGAATTGTGAACAGCCTTTCCAGGAATGGTCGCTTTTGACGTATTACTGGAACTTGTTCAGATGAGAACAATTTTCAAATTAGTATTTCTATTTTCGTATTCAGTCACAGGACAGTAAACAAAAGGTGACACTTCAATATGAGCTGCCTGAAAATTCATTCATTTTCCTTTTTTGAATTTGATGTAAAGAATTTATTTTAGCCAGACAAAAATAGAAGAAAATTAGCCCCGGGTCAGTCAGCACCCTTAAGATTTATATTATAGGTAGTTATTTAACACTTTATATTACAAAACAAGAGATAAATGGAATTCTTTAGTGGAGGCTTTCACCTTCGCCTGAGAGAAGGGTACTTGCTTACGAAAAATTTAAGATACCCATGTTACATGTTTCATAAATAACATTAATTATACTTTTTATAACTCTGTAACATACCTATTTGCAAGAAATAAAAAGCTTTTTGAAGTAAAACTTCTTTACGCACGCTCGACACTTGGGGTAAAATGATGAATACTTATGAAACGTTACGAAAAAATATGAAACCTTACGAAAAAACGTGACACGTTACGAAAAAATGTGAAACGCTAATCAATATGAAACGCTTATCAATGTGAAACGCTAATCAATGATATGAGTTGAGTTGAGTTGAATTGAGTTGAGTTGAGTTGAGTTGAGTTGAGTTGAGAGCTGAGAGCTGAGAGCTGAGAGCTGAGAGCTGAGAGCTGAGAGCTGAGAGCTGAGAGCTGAGAGCTGAGAGCTGAGAGCTGAGAGTTGAAAGTTGAGAGTTGAGTTGAGTTGATGTGGGTGTTGAGGGGATGGGGATATTTTTATTACTGTTATTGTTATATTGTTAATGGACGGCATAAGTTAGTAAACTTTTACTTCAGTCGTGTGGTCTACAGCACACTCGTTTTTTTATGGGAAAGGAAGGAGAGGAAGTTCTGAGGAGGAAAAGGTGTGAAGGCTGGGTATGAATCTGGAGGTCAGTGTCTTTAGTAGTAACGACGTTACCACTGCGGTGCAAGGCAATAGATCGGGAGAGTTCGCCTGGAGATGTCAAAAGGCAACCATTCTCTCAAGATCTACGTAGTTGGTGAGCAGTCGCATCCGCTGTCGTGATCCGAATAAACCTCACCCCTAGAAACCCGGGCACCCCTGCTAAGTCACCAAACGTAGCGAACCAAGCACTGGTGAAGATAACTAAACTAGGTACTTCTCAATTTTCCTCTTCCCCATCTCCTTCCTCTCCTACTCTCTTCAGCCTCACAACGTACAAAGCTTGGGGATGCCATAGTACCATTGGCTCCGGGCCTCACAATATTCTTCATGAAAAAGTCGACCATGAGGTAGCGTGGACATGTAGATTGTAGAGCCCTTGAAGTAACAGTAACAAAATTATGCATGATTCGATAGTCTATACTTAATGGATTTGGTCGTACCAAACAACTCCTGTCAGAGGGGTACTACGAACTGCTGTACATACCGAATGGCAGAGCATATGTATTGTGGCTCAGCACACATTTACACGGAGTAAGCTGCTGCTAAACAACACGTCTCTTGATTTTATGTGAACTTACAATTTATGATGTAATATTTTATGTTAAAAATTATAGCATCCCGAAGAATCGCGGGATGTTATAATTGTAGGATTTCTGAGGCTAAATTAATTTGTACAAAAAAAATTTGCCTCAGAATCATTGCTCATCAAAAAAAATAACGATTTGCGTATACAAATTTTTTTTTCTTGACTAAATAATTATATAAACGATCAGAATTATCTTCCATATACATAAACATTGTTAGATAAAGCTATGATTTGAGATTTTCGTATTTCGTTCTTTTAGTCAACCTTTGAATTTGTTCCTGAAGTCTTGGGAAGACCCAAAACGCAGAGAGCACGCCTAATTCGCAAATTCCCAAAAATCCTATTAATATAATTAGGAAAGACGGGTCTTAACTAAATAGTTCTTGTTATCCAATAATCGTCGGCTACATCAAAAGCAAACGCAGAAAACCATTTTAAATTATTCTGTAATGCCAACAATTGCAGGATTACAAAAGCACAAACTTCACCACATTCTTCGATTACACATCTGCCCTGACGATGGGCACTGTAATGGTGTCCGAAACGTTTGCTAAATAAGGAGGTTGAGTAAAACTAAAAATACCGCAAAAATAAATCACTATTAAAACTTTTAAAACCATGTTTGATTAGATCTGTCAAACATCTAAACAAAAGATATTCACATTTAAAATATAGAGCTGCTCACCTATTATAAATCCAAATAACACATTCTCAGTTCTAATTATTTCAGCATCATGCGCACAAGGGTATTTGTGCAGCGGGCGTGCATCTCTCCGAGATAAATGTCTGGCAGTTATTCCAGTTATTAGTGTCGTGATTCTACCATATGATTTGTTTAGCTTTTACTGTTATGTACTGGTGGCTCCACATTTTGATTACCCTGGATAGTGGGTGTTATTATCTGTAGTCTATAGATTAGTCATGCAGTTTCAGCATCCTTCAATAGATGTCGTTAGTGTAGTTAGTTATACGAAGTTTTGCGATTTTCCGACAGATGTCAGTTAAGTATTACATCAGAAGAGTACCATATATCATCGTTCGTTTCTAATGTATGAATGGTTACGAAGATTGCCGAAAGCATCCCATGGTTGGGCGGACGCCATCAGGCCGGCGTTAGAAATACTTAGAGCCTACTGTAGCAAGGACGTCTAGTCCAGTTTAATATTAATTGTAATCTTTATGATAACTTAATGATTCAACCTGTAATCACAAATAATCTCAAACTTATTAGGAATTTTCAAACACATTTACTGTTTTTATGTGAATGCATCATAGAGTACCAGCTGCTCCCGTCTGGAACCAGTTAGATTATGGCAT
This sequence comes from Limnephilus lunatus, assembly GCA_917563855.2. Taxonomy (NCBI): domain Eukaryota; kingdom Metazoa; phylum Arthropoda; class Insecta; order Trichoptera; family Limnephilidae; genus Limnephilus; species Limnephilus lunatus. Next base: position 74,081,285 of record OU830602.1, on the reverse strand, counting down.
GCCCAATTGGGGTATGTTGTGAGGCTGAAGGTAGTGTGGAGGGGAAGGAGATGAGGAAAAGGAAGCGGAGAAGTACCGTGATATTTAGATCTGGTCACTAAACACGACTAAAGCCATTTCAAGCAACGTTTCAATTCTGAATGGTGGTCTTACACCAGGGCGATACTGTGAATATCTTCCGCTCTGGAACGTGCCGCAAATATATTATAACTATTTTAAATGCATTAATTGTGAAATAACACAAATCAATCAATAAAATTTATTTGCTCACGCCAGGAGTCGATCCCGCGACTTTCGGATTGCGAGTCAAAAGCCTTACCCCCTAGACCACGCCAATAAGGCTCTAACCGTCATACATTAGACACGAACGAAGATAGGTAATACTCTTCTGATGTAATACTTAACTGACATCTGTAGGGATATCGCAAAACTTCGTATAACTAACTATACTAACGACGTCTATTAGAGGTGTTGAATCTACATGACTACATAAACTATTCACTACAGATAATAACTATATTATAATATATTTAGTTATTATCTTCCATATTACGATAATGTATACTATATGTATAAAATATTTATTTCGACGTATTTGACTAGTTATTTTCATTATATCTATGAGATATCCCATGGGTTCTTATTGGGTTTGATGGATTACCAAACACTGTGTTTAATATTATTTTGTTGATTTCGATGATTGGGTCGGAACTGGAATAACAGTAATTTAAATAATAATGAACCTTGATTAAATAATTTATATTATAATTGATATTCTAATGATGGATTTACATTGTTTAACATAAATATGCGAATAACAACATGTAAAGTAAACATTCCCGTCCTTTCGTATTGTTTATGGTTATTAAATTTCGTAGTTAAATCTGTAGCCACAAAATAAACGACTCTTGGAACTGTTCTGAAATAATCTTGAGAAAAAGATCATATATTATATGCATTTCAAAAATGTAATATTACAACATGAATAATATTCAAATATCCACCGTAATGATTTTCACTTAAACTCTCAAAAACTTTAACAATCCGTATTAATTTTGGAGTCTACACACAGCATAACTTGAAGAAAACTATAAAATTGTTAAAAGCTTTGTGAATTTAAAAAGAGATTGGTTTTTTATTAAATACATATATATTTGAATTTCACTTTTGGTATAAATGAAGCAGGATCTTGGAAGTGGAAATTAACTAACTTCCCGACATTCGAATGAGCTGAAACTCATGGCAATGCATTCTATCAGCTTTCGATGGCAATTTCGCACAAATATGTGGAAGTTTATGCGCTTTTATGAAATTAAATCACTTAATACCAGAGTAGCCAGAGAGAGTACCAATTACTCCTCCTCTCCCACGGGATGTCTGCCGCAAAAAGGGAACCAACAAGAGTGGATCATAAAATGAATAAATCAATACCCTCGCAAACTTGCATTGACCACATAATGGCCAAAACGAATAAAAAATACTCCACAATCATACATCAATCCACCATCACTGGTCACTACACTTTAATTCTTAACATTCATGCAAAGAAAAATCGACCATCGACTCAAAATTTAACGTGGAATAAACGTGACTATACGACTAACGACTATACAAAACTAAAAAAATCACTACAAACTGAAACCTGGGAGTCAATATATAAAGCTGAAGGAATAGAAGTTGCTTGGAAAATGTTTATTGAACACTTGCAATTAAAAATTCAAAACCACACTTCAATAAAAAAACTTTCACGTATTCACACAATAAAATTATCAAAAAAGCTTGGATCACACCTGACCTACTTTAATGTATAAGAAAAAGAGACAAGATCCATCAGCAAGTAAAAAACAATCCTTATGACTTTTCTTTAAAACTACTTTACAAAAACTATAGAATCATCTGCTCCAATCTTACTAAATCCGCTAAACAAAATTACTACAGAACTAAAATAGATCAATTCAATAATAATCCAAAACTTATCTGGCAAATTATTAAAGAAATCACCTACACAGATCAAAACAAAACAAACCCATTGGAAGAAATCAACACAGATAACGGTACACTCTCGGTCAACAAATACGTACATAAACTAATTAACTTCAGAAACAACTTTTTTGCAAACATACGCTCGAATTTAGCGACCAAAATAACCAAACTTCAACACTTTAACCCGAACATAAACAAACACCCAAATCCACAAAGGATTAAATTTGCCCTAAAACCAATCACTAAACAAGAACTAACACTAATGTTATCTAAATTCAAATTAACATCCTCATCTGGCAGTGATGAAATTACAATAAAAACAATAACATTCTTACAAGACGAAATTACCGAACCGATACTATTTCTAATAAAAAAATCTATCACAGAAAGCTGATTTCCATCTCAACTCAAAATAGGGTCTATTACACTAATCTTTAAATCAGGAAATCGTACAGATATAAATAACTACAGACCAATCACAATTCTAAACACATTATCTATCATATCAAATAAACTATCATCACCAAAACAATTTGGCTTCAGAAAAAAATTAGGAACATCCAACGCTATAGCCTTGGTAATTGAATATATTAAAAATTCTCTAGACTCACATAAAAAATGCATTGGCATATTTCTCGACCTTTCTAAAGCCTTCGACACAATAAATCACTCATATCTTTTTGAAAAACTAGAGACCATAGGAATTACTGATAATGAACTAATATTTTTAAAAAGTTACATGGGAAATAGAAAGCAAACTGTGAAACTTAACAACATAACCAGTGAGTGTATTGATGTCAAATTCGGGGGGCCTCAAGGAAGTATTCTGGGTCCGATTCTGTTCCTTATTTATATTAATGACCTATGCCACATAGAATGTGACGGAGAAATCATCAGTTTTGCGGATGATACCGTTCTCTTAATAAATGGGAAAAATTGGGCAGAAACATTTAAAAAAGCAGAAGACACACTTAAAAGAATTAAAAATTGGCTAGACTACCATTCACTTACACTTAATGCTAATAAAACCAAATTCATCACTTTCAAAATAAAAAATAAGAAAAACTCTGAAGAAAACCTGAACTTGAAAATTCATAGTCAGCATCACTAAAATGAGCATTGTAATTGTCCCTCATTAGAAAATGTTAACCATATAACGTATTTGGGTCTAAAAATTGACCGAAACTTAAAATGGACCGAACACATTACCTATTTAAATAATAAAATAAAAAACTATGTTATTTTTTCAAAACTATCAGGAATGTCCTCATTAAAAAAGACTTAATCAAGATTTACATGACTCTCTGCCAATCACTGTTAGAATACGGTATTATCGGATGGGGCAGTGCAAATAGTTTAGGTCCAAACTAAAAACCTACCTTTTCGGGCTCCCATACCCTTAACTTAATTTAAATATACCTATCTGAGAGTATCATACTTGTATTGCCTATGATATGTCCTAATCACAGTTTTCTTACTAAATTAAAATTACTCGAATCCTTACACATCAATCTGTCTCTAGGAAGATCAAATCCTTGTACTACTGCACCGCCCACCATTAAATGTTGCTTTTACTTTTTCAAAATACACTCATTAAAGAATAAATTACATATTAATATTAAAATATTTTCAGAATAAACAACATGTGTTCACAATTATGTCCTCTGCGTGCGAACTCTATCTAAATTTCTTTAAATAGACAATAAACAGTGTTAATTTCAAGCGACCTCCCAGGTAAGTATGGTCCTGTATTAATTCATTTTTAGGCAGCATCGCGTTCATTGGTCAAAATATTGTACATATATTTTCATATCGGTGATCAATGAACCGGTGTATGCAATTTTTAGCCATAAGTTGTTTTTAATTGTTTGTCTAGCTTGTAGTCTTACTAGATTTTAGTCGTGTATGGTAAGTTTGTTCAGCGCCCTTGAGGTGATTTCTCACAAAAACGGCGCTACATAAATCGTCCAAATATTATTACTATTTTTATTATTATTAAATAAAAAACATAATAAATCCTCTAATTAAAACTCAAAAATCCATAATGAAAATTCCTATACTGAAAGTTCCTATAAGAACTAGCACTGACGAAATCTTCAACAATCTTAACATCATGTCAATTAAACAACTGTATTCTAAAACTATACTGATTTACATTCATAAGTACAAACCCCAAGAAATAACAACTAACACGTACATTAGAAACACTAGATCTCATGGTCAAAAACATATCCAACAAGGTATTAAACTTTACAATAAAATACCACTCTCACTTAAAAACCTCAACAGTATAACATTTAAATCTCAAATAAAAAGCTGGATACAAAATTTTTTTTGTTTTAATTTATTTATCTATAATAAAATATATTTACATTGGTTTTATGTATATGCCTGTCTCACTAGGGTATACCTGTGTCGAGACAGGCGTACAGGTATATAAATGAATATTGTAGTTACAAGGATATTTAAGGTAAAATACATATCACTTTGAATAGAATTAAAACAGAAAGGTGATTGGAAGGGTGATAAATCTTTTAAAGAGAGTTATTTTATAAATATTGGAGATGAAGTAGAGAAGTAAATTGTGCCTAATCATTCAGGACAGGACAGGATTCCATTATTTTCATTTATTTGGTTAGGTTGTATGTGCATAGTTATTTTTGTCTATAATATAGGGAGAAAGAAATAGAAAATATACTGATATCAAATACAGACTAAAACCGAATCTACTGAACTGAATAATAAAAAAAAAACAATTTAATTTAATGTATAATTATTTAAAAAAAAATACTACATGGTACCTATATGTTTATAACTAATTCATATTAATTTCTTATAATTAAATTACAATGTAAATGAAATCCTCAGCACGGGAAATCCCAGTGAGGATATCATTATCTCTAGATGTTTGTAAAGAAAGGAAGAAAATAAATCATTATTATTAAAATAATAGGGACTTTTCCAACTTTGAATTTGGCTCTGTTTGTAACGCGGTTGATTCCGATCACTGAGAAGGAAAGTTCAAATATCAGGAAAACCAAGGAAAAAAGGTTTAAAAAATAAATATTTAATGAACCTTTAAAACGGCCACCATCTTCAAAGGAAAATGAAACGTACTAACAGATTTACAGACTGACGAAATACAAAACCGTCGAGTTGGAACAAGACTTCATTCACTACGCGATTATTGTGCACAAAATTAAAATAATAAAAATTTTCTGCATATCGTCAACTTTATGAATAGAATTTTAATGACGAGATGCTTTCGTGGAATGTTTATCTTCTAAAGAGTAACAACTTGCATGTAAAACTGTATAAAAATATCCTATGAATTATTTTTATACAGTTTTACATATTGTCAACTTATTGCAATGCATTAAAAATTCTTCACCTCTGTGCAAACATAATAATTTTGAAATAAAATATATTAAACCAAACAAATCTTCATCTTTTCTAATACAGATCTAAATTACGAACTTAATTATACTAAAGAGCACGTGTTCGAAATACTCGTATCTTCATACTTAGGTATAGTATTCCAATTCTCCAAAAAATCTCAAATTAGAACTTTTGTTTAGTTTTTCGGGCTTATGTGGTAACAAGGTCTGTTCTCGGATATTTATTTGTCTAGTCATGTATCTTTGAACTAGCGAACAAAAACAAATGTATTCTTGGATTTTTGTTTATTTCATCACATTGTTTAGCTTGGGAGTCGAAGTTGGTCAAGTTCCTTGCTCTGGAAGTTGGCCTAAATTTACACGACGTAGGGGAAATTAGCTATGCCCTAACAACCTTCGCCGGCCAAAGTATTTCTTACAAGAAACCTTGGTCTGAAGTTACCAATAGTAAAATGACTTGGCACATTATGAGTTTTACTCAAATTTACAATTTCCTCGCATAGCAAACTACGTAGCACGTGCATGCAAACATAGTAATTTAAACAATATAAATATTAACCAATGTTAAATAGAAAAAGAGGCAGACGAGAATAAAAAATTAAGTTTCAAGTTCTAATAGTAAAAAAATCATCATTATTACCATTAGAATCCATACAAAGGATACTAAAAAAAATATACACAATTCCCAAATACTTCATACATCTATTTGATTCTGAGCAAAAGAGGGCAGTTCATCTGTTTGACAATAAGACGACTACAACAAATATTACACATACGCAATGTAGGAATGACGAATCCGTTCTACAAGTATTTTAGTGGAGTCTGTTCTAAGTCCAATAACCTGCTTACATTATGAAATAATAATATTGCAAAAATTGTACAATAATATAAAAAAACTGTTATTTCTGATTTGTGATGGAAACATTATCCAATAAATAAAAATAATGAAAAAGTTCGTTTCTTCGTTGAAACCTAATCTTATTTCTTCCCAGTGTGTTTTTCTTTTTCACAATATCTAAGACACTATTATATAAAGAAGTAAGATATTTAATTAGAAAGATATTACGAGTTTAATAATGTTAGTATCAGAAAAAAGTTTCAGCTACGGGCCGAGCGGGAGAGGAGTCAAGAAATGAAGTGCCAGGGGGGTTGGCGGGACGGGGGAGCGGGAGAGCGGTGGCCGGGAAGGTGGAAGTTGAACGCTGGAGGGGAACGCACGGGAAAGGACATGCAAGGAGTAACATTTTATTTATTTGAATATGGCATTGCAACGCATGCCGGGAAACAGCTATATATTATAAAAGAAAATCCAAAAAAACGCGCGGACCGCAAAAAATCAGAAACGAGTCCCGGTACGATCAAGGGAGTAATAAGGTGTGGTAGATCTCTGTACCCTCTCGGGAAAAAAGGTACCCGTTTTTACCTTAAGTGCTTTTGAAGATATAAGGGCTGGAAGTTTCGCCCTCTTGAAATTTCGGAAAGTTCAAGAAGGTTCTATAGACTCTAAAAAGTTCTGGTAGGGGTGGCGGTGTATGTCGTGGAATGTTCGTGAATAGGGAATCGGGATCATCATTTTGAAACATTCCATAACACTCTCAAATGTTTTCCTGGAAGCCGGGTGACCCAGCTAGTATTATATAAAGAGGTAAGATTTGTTTGTTTGTTTGCATTGAATAGGCTCCGAAACTACTCAACCGATTTGAACAATTCTTTCACTCGTGGAAAGCTACACTATCCTTAAGTAACATAGGTTATATTATATTTTCAAAAAAATTAGGGATCCTTATTAAAACTCCCATAATGTAACACAAGATGTAAAAAAATTACCTAAAATAGTCTTTGCATCGCGTGCGCTGCGAAAAATATTGATGCTAGAATAAAATAATGTACAACGACTTTGTAGAAAACATTATTATTTACAAAAAGTTTCGCAACAGCATATGTCTAACTATTATAGTTATGCCACAATAAGTGTTATTTTATTTTAAAAATTTAATTGAAATGCCGCCGCTAGAAAAGGCTCTTTATTTGTATCTTGGTATTAATCCCTATCAAAATAAAATACTTCATTTTTAAGACTGCTTCAAAACCTTTATATAACTTTTTGAATTATTCAATTCGGACATCCCATTCGAAAGATATCACGAGTTTAAAAATGTAAATATTAGAAAAAAATTGCGTGGTCGCCGGTCACCCCGCTCGGCTAGCTAGACAACATCTTATGCGATCTAGGCGTCACTGGGGTACGGGCCGTACGGGAGGGGAGCCAATTTCAAAAAGATGGTAGGGGAACGCAGGAAGGAAAAGGGACGCATGAGAATATCCATTTATTTATTTATATATTAACGCTAAGCATTTAGGGATAAACAATTTAATTCTTTCAATGTCATAGCAACGCATGCCGGGAACCAGCTAGTTACAATATAGAGGTATATATGATTAGTCGGTGGACTTGCGAGATTTTCTGTATCGTAGTATCTGTCGGGAAAATCAGACGTGAGAGGGTAATTTGGTTTAATTTTATGTTTCGAAGATTCATTGTATGATGAGTGTAATGCAATTTGTAACTCCTTTACTAAGCAGAAATACTCAGATTCAAGTAAGGAAGTCAGGACTTACTGCGGAACTCGGTAGCATTCTCCTCTCTAAAACTGGTTTACCTTACACGGCATTTATTTGCGATTGCGGTTACGACATTAATAAACTGTTTTTATTAATTACGTTTAGTAGTATATTGTATACTAGCAGACCCGGCAACACTTTGCTGTAGCTAACGAAATACAATGCCATCTACTGACAACGCCATTACACAACCATTACAACCAATGCCATCTGTTAGTTTTCATACATATCAAATCCACACCGACGTGATTTGACGGCCGGCGTGATCTAGCATTAAGGCTCTTGACTCGCAATCCGAAGGTCGCAGGATCGAAACCCAGCGTGGGCAAATAAATTTTATTTGAATGGTTTGTGTTATTTCACAATTTATTCATTTAAAATAATGTACACGTTCCAGAGTGGAAGATACTCTTAGAATCGCCCTGGTGTAAGACCACCATTCAGAATTGAAACGTTGCTTGAAATGGCGTTAGCCGTTTTTGGTGACCAGTTTTGAATAGCCAGGTACTTCCCTACCTTCCTCACCCCCATCTCCTTCCCCTCCCAATTACCTTCAGCCTCAAAACATACCCCAATTGGGAATACCATAGTCTCACTGGCTCCAGACGGGAGCAGCTGAGACTCTTGTGAGGTATTACTATAAAAAGCCCGCTGCCCGCTGCTGCGCTTACCAGCCCGCTTTCTTTATATATTATATATTTCAACAAATTTACACAAAACCTTGACAAATTATATACTTAAGCCTTCCTCATGAATCACTCTGTCTATTGGTGAAAACCGCATGAAAATCCGTTGTGTAGTTTAAAATATCTAAGCGTACAGACAGTGGTAGCGACTTTGCTTTATACCATGCTAAAAAGATTAGGCGGAGATCGAAAATCGACTAAAGCACAGGAACAGGGAACAGGTAGGAAAATTATTAGGGATATTATGCAACAATATAAATTCCATAAGTACAGCGGTTCATGATATAATGTATAAATGTAGGTGTGTGTAAAATGAGAGGTGTAAGTAGCCCTACCACGGACGTTCTGCATTTTTTAACATAGCTGCATACATACATAGCTGGCGTAGAAATCGTTATAGCTTTAATTCTATGGCTCAAATCGTCATTTACTTTTATGTAAATTTTGCAAGAATAAAAATTATTATGGAAATCAGAATCATTAAGCAGCAGATGCTTATTACGTGTCATGAATGGTGTCATTAATTAAATCATTAATAGGAAATTTTGACGTGGTTCATAAATTAAAGTCCATTGAATGTTATTAATAACTTCACCAGATGTGACATCTTTGAATTGGATTATAAGACGATGTTTTCTATCTTATTTTATCACGTTATTATATAACAAGTATCCTTCTGTGTATTTTTTTCGCTTAAACCCATGTTTTTAAAGCAATATAAAATACGGATGATGGTTTTATCAGAAGAAAATAATGTACAGAAAATACAGTTCGCAAAAAAGTGTTCCTAATGATTTATGGGATATCGATGCTCGTAAAGGAAGCATTAGCAAGATCTAAGAAGATAGTTATTATGATAACCGTTTAACCCAGGACAGTGCAGTTCAAAACACTTTGGGAATAATGTTATGAGGGGCATTTTTAAAAAATAATTTTTAATGACTTTATTTTTATTTTCTTTTACTTAAGTTCCAGACACGAGGCCCTGAGGGAAATTATTTTCCATGCCACCTTAGGAGTTGCTGTGTGGTATTTTTAGGGAAAGGAAATTCTAAAAACTCATCTTTTCAGACAGTCGTATCCATAAGTAAAAAAAAAACCTTTCAACTTCAGCTTCACAGCTCGCGACATAGTAAATAACTAATTTTGTAAAAATAAAGCAAATTCTTACTTTCTTTCTTAAATTCTTACTTTCTCCAGTCTTTCAAATAAATATTATCTCAACTTTGGCATTAATTTTCTTAAAAATATAAATGTAAAACCAACAGTGATAAGGGTAGCAAAGTCATGCAATGTCCAGTGTTTTGAATATATTGTCCTCCACGTGCAAAGTCGTACCTTTCCCAAGCATAAACTTTCTAATAAAGTGTGTTTTTCGGAAGTGACCTGCAGGTAAGTATGTTTTTGTATCTATTTGTAAATAATAAAATTAAATAGAACCTAGGAATTCGTAATGAATTGTAAAGCGCCCTTGAGGTGATTTTTCACAAAAACGGCGCTCTACAAATTGTCCAATTATTATTATTATTATTATTAAAGGGAGGTAAGGAAGTTCTGGAAAAAAGGTATGAAGGTTGGGTAGGAATTTGGGGGTCAGTGTGTCCAGGAGTGATGGACACATGAATAAATACCTCCAACTGTGGTGCAAGGGAGGTTCGAGGGGTCCAAGGCCTCTCTCAACCAGTTTCTCTGGATCCGGCCCGCAACGCAGAAGGTGGTCATTCTCATTCGTCGCTAGCAAGACAATCATAACCCCATGAACCCGGGTACACCTGCTAATTCACCAAACGTTGCCAACCACTTGGGAGACTTACGGCAGGGGTGTTGGATATCCAATAAATGGTTCCGGGGGCTGCCTTGCACATAGTGAGGTTTGTCCGAGTCTTGGCGGCGAAAGCGTCTGCCCACCGACCGCAAGGGGAACCCGATCGCGTATTCACAATCACTAACGCGTTTTTTTTTTTACTAAAAAAACAAATATTTTCAATGTAAAAAAAGATTTTTTAAGTACAAAAAACGCACAAAACACCCTTTTACACAAAATACCATTCTATAATAACGGTCGTCACCCTCACAGTAACAGAGAGCAACAAAGCGCGAAGGCGACCGAAAAGCGGTAGTGTTTGGAAGGTGATTTATGCATTCCAATCCCTAACGCGTTTCAGTCGGTAGAGCGACTGAAACGCGTTAGGGATTGGGAATACGCAGCACGATCAGGAGAAACTGGTGGAGGGAGACATTTTGACCTCTCCAGCACAACTCTCTCGGAACAACGCCTTGCACCGCAGTGGGAGGGATGTATTCGTCCGTCACTCCTTAATACGGCAACCCCAAAAATGACACAGGCCCTGAGGGAAATTATTTTCCTACATTTTATGACTTGTTTGGATTTATGGTATCGAGTAACTAGTCTAACCGCTTTTTACATGAAATTTAAGGGTGACCAGACAACTCAGAATCAAACAACTTCAACACCTGCTTTGAAAAGTCATTAAAAGTGAAGAAAAAATGGTTAAATAGATTACGTAGGGTTAAGTTATGAGCCATTTTTAAATTATTTTTTTCATATTTTTAATGAAATTTCAAAGGGGTGATGTTGTTTTTTAATTTTACAAATAAGAAAATTTCTACATTAAGGATTACTTTAGATACTTATTTTTTTATTTAATGACATTATAAGAATACGACGTAAAGCAGTTTGTTCACAGTCCTCCTCACTAGGTATTTCTGTTCCGAGGCTGGACTGTATGTTGTTGTAAGTGTGCTGATCATGATTGGATCAGGACTGTATGTTGTTGTAAGGGTGCTCATCTTTCGTTGATTTTCACAAAATAAACAATAAATAAAAATTAAAAGTATTTATGTTTGTTTTCTGTAGGTTGCGTTGGGGTTACAGCATAATTTTAAATATTTCCTCATATACATGTTTACTTATAATTAACATAATTTGATGTTTTTTTTTTACTTTTGTGTCTCCATGGTGTTCTTAATTTCAATTGGAAGGGCACTGTATAGTTTTGTAGCATGGAAATTATGGTTTCTCCGGCCAAACGGTAGTTTTGAGGATTTCGTCCTTGTAGTGTAGGTGTGTTGGTCAGCAAGGTACTCATATTTTTCTTTAAAATTGAGAAGTGCATTTTTTAAGTATAGTTTAGTAATGCTGAACACATTAAAGTTTTTTAAAAATTCTTTTGATGGAGTGCTTACGGGTACTTAGAGGATTTTTTCATTACCTTTTGTGTTTTAACTAGTGCCTTTAGTATTATTAATTAATGATTTCCATTCAACAAGTTCATTAATTGCCAATCTTAATTACAATCATCTTCATTTTGAGATTATTATCCTGTAACAGGATAGGCAACCGAGTTATAAATTAAATTCAACTAAAGTTAAGTTAACGGGTTTTACTAGTACAATGAAGAGTTACTAACTGCTTCCGACCGCGGACCTCGGGTTTGATCTAAAAATTTACTAACTAGCAAAGTTTTAGTCAAAGTTATACCATGGAAGATGTTAGAAGGGGATTGGGTGAATTATATATTGTAATTTTGTATTGCAATCTAATTAGTTCCTCTTCGCTTGCGGACCGCTGACATTTGTGCATTACGAAACAAAGTTAAATACGTTAGAAGGGGATTGGGTGCCTTTTATATTTTACTTTTGTATTGCAATCTCATTAGTTCCTTTTCGCTTGTTGACCGCTGACATTTATGCATTACGAAGCAAAGTTAAATATGTTAGAAGGGGATTGGGTGCCTTTTATATTTTACTTTTGTATCGCAATCTCATTAGTTCCTCTTCGCTTGTTGACCGCTGACATTTGTGCTTTACGAAGCAAAGTTAAATATGTAAGAAGGGGATTGGGTGCCTTTTATATTTTACTTTTGTATTGCAATATCATTAGTTCCTCTTCGCTTGTTGACCGCTGACATTTGTGCATTACGAAGCAAAGTTAAATATGTTAGAAGGGGATTGGGTGCCTTTTATATTTTATTTTTGTATCGCAATCTAATTAGTTCCTCTTCGCTTGTTGACCGCTGACATTTGTGCATTACGAAGCAAAGTAAAATATGTTAGAAGGGGATTGGGTGCCTTTTATATTTTACTTTTGTATTGCAATCTCATTTGTTCCTCTTCGCTTGTTGACCGCGGACATTTGTGCATTACGAAGCAAAGATAAAATATGTTAAAAGGAGATAAGGTTCCTTCCTTGTATTGATTAGTGTACAGACCATGATTATTAGTAAAATTTCAGTCGGTTCGGTGTCACAGGGCCGAAGTTATGACCGACCACAAGTGTTGTTACAAAGCGCCCGTAAAACGACGAATTTAAAAAAAAAATCTTTTGGAAGATTTTTTATTGGTTCGTGTACAGACTATGATTCTTAGTAAGAATCCAAAATTTCAGCTGGATCAGCACCATAGGGCCGACGTTTTGACTGACCCCAAGTGCTAAAACGACCGAAACCAAGAGGCGTAATCAAATTATAAATATTAATATTTTTGTTGTCAAATAAATTTACAAAAGCGAAAAGCAAACCAATCGTTGCCGTGTAAACGATGTTGACATTTTTGCGGGGAATTTTATTTCAGGCGTCGTCCTAGTTAATATCTATCTACATAAATAAAAATTAATCTCAGAAATGTTTGTACGCGCATAACTTCCGAACGACTGCACCAAATTGGATAATTTTTTTTTGAAGATTTGTTTAAAACTACTGGTGACCTCTGGCATTATTAAATGTGTATATAAAATGTAATAGTTAGCATGCGAGCTGCTTAAAAACTGAATGTACCGGGAATGAATGTATGGAATGCTGGAGGGTTGAGGTGGGTAGGGGAGGGGGGAGGGCGGGAAACTCGGGTAGGGACTTCACGGGAGAGGGAGGGTAACCCGGGAGGGGTGAGGGGTTTCACGGGACGGGGGAAGCTGGCGAGGGGAGTGGGGAGAGGGAAGGCTGAGTGGGAACGAGAGAGGAGAAGGAGACGCGGTAGAGGAAGAGGAAGCGGAAGGGGAATGGGACGAATGGGAAAGGACACGTTGGGAGATTTTTTTTTTATTAAATGGCATAGCAATGCATGCCGGGTACCAGCTAGTATATTATACAATTTGTCCCCTGTACTGTATTAAAATCTACAAGTACTGTTGTCACAATTAATTATGATTATTTTAAAACTCTTAAATATTATTAAATATGACTGTTATATTAAATATGACTCTTATTAAATATGACTCTTATTAAATATGACTCTTATAATAATATAATATTATTAAATATGACTATTATTAAATATGACGGTTTTTTTATTATTCTTATAATTTAACATTTGTTTCAAATTTTCGGAGTTGTCCAGCTAATTGAGTTGAGGTTTTTTTTATAACAAAAGACAAATATCAAATTCAAACATTTGCTTGAAATGTTTTTCGTAAGTGTGATAAACTGTTAAAAATGCTTCTATAAACAATTTTTTCATCTAGTTAACAGTGAAACCTGATGAAAATCCCTGAAAACGGTTCTGCTTCAAGCGACCTAATGAAAATTGTATGTTCTATTTCGGTAGCGAAGACCATAAATAATAATTACCAGTTCTAATCGATTTAGGGCACATCAAAGGGCCAGTTCGGAAACGTCTTCGTAGATTGATTAAGTTATAGATTTTAATGTAATTAACTCCTCATAATATAACTTTCAGTTCAGACTGAATTAAAGCTCTACTAAAGTGAAATATCCACCCCCCCCCATTCATGGATGACGATCGGCGTGGTCTAGGGGTAAGGCACTTGACTCGCAATCCGAAGGTCGCGGGATCGAATCCCGGCGTGCGCAAATAAATTTTATTTGTATTAGATCACAATTATTTTATTTTAAAATTATATATATTATATTTGCAGCACGTTCCAGAGTGGAAGACACTCTCAGTATCGTCCTGTTGAAGAATCAGAATTGAAACGGTGCTTGAAATGGCTTTAGTCGTGTTTGATGACCAGATCTGAATAGCCATGTACTTCCCCACCTTTTTTATATGAATGCCGTACAAGAGTCCTAACTGCTCCCGTCTGGAGCCAGTGAGACTATGGCACTCCTAATTGGGGTATTTTGTGAGGCTGAAGGTAGTGGAGAAGGAAGGAGGTGTAGAAGAGAAAGGTCAGAAATTAACTGGCTATTCTAATCTGGTCACCAAACGCATCTCAAACCATTTCAAGCAATGTTTCAATTCACCTCCCTCTTCCCCATCTCCTTCCCCTTCCCACTACCTTCAGCCTCACAACTTACCCCAATTGGGGATGCCATAATCTCACCGCCTCCAGAGGTGAGCAGCTGGGACTCTTGTGATGTGATGTATTCACATAAAAAATAAGAAAAATAGCAAACTGGGTTACAAATAATCCGTCAATTAATCCCTCCTTTCTTTATATCAGGGATTTTAATGCTAATTTCCTAATTTCGGGTTCTACTTTCTCTAAACGAGATGGTCTAAGTGTGATGGATTTCCTAAATGAATCCAACTTTTTCCTTTTGAATTAAATAAACAAATTGTAAATATATATTAAACATTGAACATAGCTCAGTTACTTCCTCTATCTATCCGTTCCCCTCCCCACTACCTTCAATATACATATATTTTACTCCAATTGGGGATGCCATAGTCTCACTGGCTTCAGACAGATGGGAGCAGTTGCGAATGAGGGTGATACGTAATGTAACATGTTGGTACCTAGCGTTCGTCCTTGTACCCTTTTCCAAAATTGTAATTTATACCCACAAATCCTTTTTTCCCTTTTTACCTTATGCCGACTAAATACAATCATGTGTTATCATGTTTAATTGAAAATTAATAATCGTTCTTTCAACACATATTGTCGGTATTGATTACAGAGTCGTTGTTCGACCATGTCGAAACAGACAAGAACCATCGTGAGCTCGCGAGTTCAGTTTGTTAATGTTGATGAACCAGCGAAAATTAGGCAAGCGAAGAAGAAAACAGGGTTAGTTGGCAATTATTGATTATCCCCATTCCTTCTGCATTTGGGTCTCATTATTTATGCCATGAACCGCTTACTCGTTAATACGGAATATTTTTTATTCTAACAGTTAGATTTAGCTTTATTATTATGAAAAGTGAGTATTTATGTCGGGGAGACAAAAAAATATGCATTTAACATATTAATTTTGATCAAATTAATTCGTTTACGCGGATACGTCATTCTTATACTTATCGTTTTTATTTAACATATCATAGACAATGAATCAATGCTGCAATCATAGAAAAAATATTATTGCCATATAAAAAAATAATTTATTTACCTTTTTAAGTGAATGCATTATTGACAAATTTGTATCTGTATTTATAACAGCACAACATGGAAAGAAAAAAATCAGAATAATTACACATACCCGCTGGACAAACCCTGCTTTGCCAAACAAACCATTAAAAAACTGGGATGTGTACCTATCTAAATATGACGACATGCAGCTTTCGTTGTTTGAATCTCAATCCGATAATTCGAAGTAGGTACTTTTTTGTTTTTGTTTTGACGAGAATTTATTTTATAAGATTGGTAGTTCCGATAAATGCCATATTTGATTGTCTATCAGTTATAAAAGAAATATTCTGTATTATCCGTGCATCAAACTTCGACAACACGAACGTTCCGTATTAACCGTGAGGTCGACTCTATGCATATGTGCATGAGCATATTTTTTATTCAAGCATAAAAATTGTGTAGGTTAGTTTCAGGTTAGGTTTGTTTTGTTACACCATTTGTGAAAAAATCACGTTGTGTACTGTGATTAAACATCAATATTTTGATAGCGTTTTGCCAACCCTTAAAGCGGCCTTTAACTTGAGATCAATTGGATAAAATGTAATAATTATTTCTTCATCTGGAAAGATATACATCAGGGTTAAGTTAGTCAAAGTAAACTCGAAGGATGTTGACTTTGTTCTTGGAATAATATGGCAAGTTTAAATTATGGTAAGTCACTAGAGAGATCGATCGGCTTTCGCAAAGTTTTCAGTTTTGGTAATCCGGCCGACAATGAGAGATTAAAAATATGTAAATGAAGGTTTAGCATTCATGAAAAATTGATGGCTTTAGAAGAAATGATCTAATGGAATATTTTGCTGGAAATAAAAGAAGAAACTACGACGTAGGACTACTAGTACAGAGGAAGAATATTATTTTATAGTTAGTTACCTAAGTAAAGTTTAGGTAAATAAATTACAAATTTTTATAAGAACAACTCTCTTTTTATAACTTTTGAAGGTTATTCTCATCAATGTAATATATCATAGAAGAAGAAGATAACACTAACAGAAAAAGATAATGGTCACAAATGTAAGTGGGACACAAACTAAGAACCTCTCGTCTAACCCCTAAACGCCTTGTTTGTTCGTGTCTTGTTCTCTTCCATATTTTCGTTTAGATTATTAGTGTTATTTTCTTCTTCAATAAAATAAATAACTGTTTACAGTCACCTATTACTAAAATTCATAGAGTTTAGTAATATGATTAATTTGAGTTTTTCCATTAGTTTAGTTTGTACCCTGATGATGGTGACCCGAAATCCGATAATCCAACAATTGACTCCCGAAACGATATTAATTATAAAATTATAAATCTTTGTGAATTATTTACCAATTTTATACTTAAAATGATTTTAAAAATCCATTTAATAATAAGTTGGTACGGATATCAAACGAACTTATTTTCAGTGTCGATTTTTTGTAATTATACGCTGGTATACACAGTATACGGACAAGTAATTTTTATCTTGGATGCGTTTGAATTAAAATATATTTTATATTTTTGTATTCAGCGGTACATCCACTCTGCACTCTCTTCGGGGACGCTTGGTTATATTTTGTGTAAGTAGGTAAACCGTATATTCCCTAAACCGAATGCATGTTGTATATTTGTATATATGTATGCCAGAGGGCCAACTGAAGGGAATCAACTATCACGGAACCCTTGACGATGCTTGTGTTATGCGAAACCAGTCAATAATTTTTAAATAAAAAAATAAAATTGCAATTAATCATTCTTTAAAAAAATAAATCAGGGATAAATATTCTCAACATTATTAATAAAGGAAATCGCTTAGATAACTTAGAAGCCTTAGAAATGAAGATATCCCTTAATAATAATAAGTCCATTGTACCAAAAAATACTATCTTACAGCCCCATCTTGGATAGGGATGTTCCCATTCACCGTCCGTTCTATCTCCTCCCCCCACTCTTCGCTAATCCCTAGGCACGCCTCCACCTCCACATCTATCTTCTATACAGTATTTACTTTATTGTAAGTTCATTGTTCACCCATAATTTTGTAAATATTATTCAGGTTAAATTAGTATTTATATTTTGCCTTGAGGTAGGAACGGTTGTTCCGAAACTGGTCGGCGTTAATAAAAAAATATATATATTGGCTTAAAAGTTCAAACAGAGTAATATTGTTTCCTTTATATATCTAAAATATTTTTAGCTAAATGTTATTTTTAAGAGAGGTTTAAGAGATTATGCCCTCTTGATCTGGTAAAACGAGCATTTTGAACATTGTCAAACAGAATTTTTTGTTTGAAGATGTATGCTATACATGTAATAAATACATCATACATATTTAATACTTTCCGTTCAAAATATTTCTTAGAAGACCTTTAGGACTTTTTAAGATTTTTCGGATCATCCCCTAAACATAGTTGTTCTCGTTTTAAAATATTTTAATAATTTCTTTACTGTTTTAATTTTGGAGGCTGGTATGGGTATCACCGGCCTAGGAACAATTTATTGGGCAACAAACACCCCTGACAGAGGCCACCCGAAGTGGTTCGCTAAGTTTGATGATTTAGCAGGGATGCCTGGGTTCATGGGGTGAGGTTTGTATAAGTCTTGACAGCGAATGCGTTTGTCCTCCGATTGCATGGTGGGAGAGATTGGTTGCAGAATATCTAACCTAGACCTCTCCAGTTGGACTCTCTCAGACCATTGCCTTCCAACACAGTGGGATGGATGGATTCATACGTCCGTCACTCCTGGACACATTCACCCTAAGATTCCTACCCGCGCCTCATACCTTTTCCTTCCCAGAACTTCCTCTCCTTCCTTTCCATCTAAATACCCTCCACACAGCATCTCCAATGAGAGATATTTTTTTCCTCAGGGCTTCATGAATGTAACTAATGTGACAAGTATATAAATAGAATGAAGATGTTTCGAGAGTATTAACATATAAGAGAGTTACAACGTAGTAAAATATATTTTTATTGGATTAAGTCTTTCGCAAATTTACGCACTATTTTTTTGCAATTTTGTTAAAATTAGCAAAATCTTTTGTGATTCAAACATCTTGTTGTGACCGTAGAAACTTTTTTTCAAATAATTTTCTTTTCTATATATGTAATTCTGGTAAAATGCAATATGCATCAGAAGGAAAGTATAAAATGCTTTTCCTAGCGTTCACTAAAACATATTCTGTGTTCCGTGCGAATCAATCAGTATATGTATTTGGATAATAGAAGAAAATATTTCGAGAATTTTCCCCATGAAACTTTACTTGAACTCGTATTTCTTATATTATTTTACGAAACTTTGTACGCGTGAAGCAGTATTATCACATTGCGAAGTCTTCAGAATTTCCACAAGAAATTTTCTAAACTTTGTTTCAGACTTTATTGGACGGGGTATCGTGAGATGGAACGATGTTTCAGAGGGGATGAACAATATTTTAGAGGGAAGGGAACGGATTGAAATATGGCAGGTTAGTCAGATCTAGTCAATTAACGAAGATAAAATAACGGAATACTCTTCACAGTTGATGTTGGCTTCATAACTTCGATTAAAACGAGAGAAAATTAAAACTCTTCAAAACAAAATGTCTAGAAATTGATACATAGTTAATGAACAAGAAATACAAAAAAAAATGTTTTCATTGTGAATACTCCATACTGAACAATAAAGGATCATTATATTGTGTAAAAATTGAAGAAAATGTAGACTTAGCGTTACAAGTGTGTAATTAAAATCATGATTCACGAGAATGTAAGTTAAAAATACGAAAATTGAGAATGGATTGTTTAAAAAAAAAGATTATATAAAAATTTTTTAGTTAATTTTCACGTTGTGTGATTATTTCAGTTTTATGAAGCAACTGGCCTGTAATAATATAATACATACATACAGATATAATCACACACACACACACACCTTCCCACTACACACATCACCCGGTAATTACTTAATATGCATACCATAAATAAGACACTACAATGAAACACATAAAAGGTACCCACCATGAAATATAGGTACTTATTAATTGTAAAGTGTTTTCACGAATGTAAATAATGTAATGTTAGTTTCCGTTTATAAATAAATAACACAACTTGAATAGAACTTACAAATGAAACACACTTAGACTTGAATAGAACTTACACGTGAAAATTAACTTTAAATATTTAATGAATTGTTACAAAAAAATGTAAACAATCCTTCCTAAATGTTTGGTTTTGGGTTATTCAAATTTAAAAACATTTTTTTTTTTAAATTCTGAACACCAAGCTGGTGTAAAATAATTTGGCCAACGTTCTAAATTAATTTGAAAATTCATAACGAAATTGCATAAATTAATTACTTACCCTCCCGAAGAAAGCTCGCTTGAAAATGTCTCATACAAAATGATTTATTTTATTTTCACATCCACACACACCCTCACGACTAAATTAGACCGTGAGATGAATTAATAAAATTCGTACCTTTCAGCTATCAAAAGGTTAATGACCCCTAGGAGACACATTATTAAAAACATCCAATTCCAAAGAAAATGGCCAAAATATTGTGAAATTAAAAACTAATACAGAAAGTTGAAGGTCATTTATCAAAATTATAAATGATTTATGTCATATTCTGTTGTAGAATCATATTTTCCATGTTGTATTTATTATTAAATCACGTGAATAAGATCGCGGAAAATTTTCGGCGGGCATTATTGTTCGAAGACCGACTGGCCGGGAGGAGACGTCTTCACAGCGTGAAAGCTCACGCCGACTGAGGGCTCCTTTGGATGTTGAAAGTTTATATTATGTTCAGAAAAACGTTTCCATTTCATAAATGTTCGAAATTCGTAAAATGAAATATGACATCTTGGCAGGCTGTAACGCCACGTTAATATGAACATTTTCCGGCTTTTACCAAAGAGGTTGATTTAATGTTTAAATTTTTATTTCATTTTGGAGTTTTAACCGTCTAAAACCAATGAAACTAGCATCATTATTTTGGAGTTTTCGTAATGCGTTATTATTTTATTTTGTAATTTTGCTAAAATAGTATTTAAACCAGTATATTGCAAAAACGGTAAAGAAAATGTAAAAAAAATGATTTAATGGGAATAAATAGGTAGGTACACAGAGTAAAAGTTTAAATAATACCTATATCACGCTTAAATTCGCTGTGGCGGAAAATATCTAAATTTCCTGCGAGGCAGTTAATTAACCCAGTGAGTCTTCCCAGGGGTCATCACCGTTTGTAAGTTATTTTCGCCCCTAAGAAATCAAATGAATCAATGTGTTGGCGGCCTCGCGAGAAATTATTCATTAAAATTATTAAACAGAATATCTGATAATAACAAAAAATAAAGATAAGAATAAACCGTTCAGAAGCTTATAAGCCCTCACCAGTAATGTGACATCCCTTATTAAACTAAGGCTTATAACTTTAAGATTGGTCAATCATTTGAATTGTGAATAACAAAAAACATCTTTTACGGATATTTTCAATATAACCATGAAATAAATTAAAGGTTATATGAGAAAGAGTAGGGAAAGAGGAACATTAAGAAGTTAAACTGGATTTCACAAATTAATATTATTTGTATACACCATAGATTCTCAACCTTTTTGTGCCCATCGCCTACTTTGAGAATATTTTTATTTCTTCCGCCGAAGGGAGCATAATGGGATACCACGATAGGGTTACATTTGCCACAACAGAGGGGGCGTGACGGGATACTACGACGAAGGGGGGCGTAATGGGATACCGCGATGAGGTTACATTTGCTACAACGGAAGGGGTGTAATGGGATAGGGAAAATATTCTTGTGCATGGATGGCTCCTAATGGGATCGAATGAGGCAAGATAGGATAGGTTTCTCTGGGTCTCCTACCGCCCACCTACGAGTCTGAAACGCCCCCCAATTTTCTCTTCGTCTTCTACCGCCCCCTGAAGGTCTGAAACGCCCCCAAGGGGGCGTTATCGTTCACGTTGAGAACCTATGTTATACACGATTAATTTTTGTGGACTTAATTCTATCAACTAACGAAATCTTGTTACGTTCTTATTTTAATTGCATTATTAAAGTGTAGGTAAGAGAATGGCAAAAAACTGGAACTAAAAAATGGTAAGATTTTTTTTTAAAGTCTCTATAAATACTTAACTTAATAATAATTATAATAAGTTGTTTATTTCAGCCGAACAGAGCGGTGGGTGCAATACTCTGTCAGCCATATAAAAGTATACATTACATAAAATGGATTTACTAGATAAAAAAATAAAATAAGATAAAAAAGATTTAAAAAAATATATATATACACATATTTAGTAGGTAATCGTATATCTACTACGGGGGCTTCAGATGAATTCTCCATGTTTGGTGAAGAGGCGCGCCCTGCCGCTGGGCCACGGCCTGGACGAGAGTGTTCTCCGATCTTTGGTAGCGCTGACTCACCCCGGCTATTCTGTGGCGCATCAAAGCAGCGAACCCATGTACCCTTCCTTCTGCGAACATCTGCGAGGCACTGCATCCCCAAGGTAGGCCGAATAGCGCCCTATATGCGTTGTTGTATTGTACTCGAAGTGTGTTCATGACGCCTTGTGAGTATCTTGTCCATAGTTCGCCAGTGTAAAAGCTCATGCAGTAGCTCTGGAATATTTGCTTCTTCATCGGAGAACTGCACATGTTGAATCCCCTGGCGAGCATGTTGGCTCGAACGCTGAGTACTCTTCTTTGGCGTTCTTATCATTTAGGTCATCAGATGTCATTTTTATCATTTAGGTCATCAGTGACGACATGCCCCAAATATTTTATTTCCCTGCAGATTTTGACAGTGTCTCCGCCGAGGAGAATAGGTGGAATGACAGTAGGACTAGTATTTGCTTTAAATACCAGCAATGATGACTTTTTGACATTGTACATCAAACCATGACTATCGACGTATGCTTGGCATATGGCCAGAAGTTTTCTCATTGCCCTTACTGATGGGGCTAGCATGACCATGTCATATGCATAACTTATGTTATTCATACATACTCCGGCAACGTGGCATCCGATTCTTGTTTTGTTCAGTATTTTACTAAGTTCGTCCATATATACATTGAACACCACTGGGGACATTGAGCCTCCTTGCCTCCTTCAAAAACAATGTTTTTTAAAATAACTAAACGTGTAGATGTGTGCTTTAACCATAGTGGAATATGATTAAATGATGTTTCCTTTGTAACAAGTGTATTATTTTGTAGAACTTTTCTAAATAAATCAAACAATGAAAATCTGCATATTTTAAAATGACAACATTTTAAAAGAGAAAATATTTATAACCCGAAAAAGGATAACTAAGGGTTAATTTTTTCTCGCGGAGATAAACAGGTACGTTATAACTATCCACGCTTTGCTTTTGTGAATTCTGGCCACGAAGCGAAACCGATCGTAGCTCGGTTGTTTCCGGAAGTCCTCGCCATATCTCAAATTGACGAACTAAACTGACTTCTCTAATAAAAATGTCCTTTTTGTCACAAAATCTGTTCACGTTCGTACATTAAACAAAGACATGTTATATCTGTCAGTGGCGCACTGAGACTTTTTATTAATGTTTTCAGTTTTTTTACAGCCGATCTGCTAAGTCGTTTTATATACTTATTTTTATTCACCTGATGTGATTAATTGAAGCAAACATGTTCAGGTATAAAATAACATTTGTTCAGTATTTTTTCCCAAAAAAGTTATTTAAAAAAAACATGTATTCGTGAAAACATTAAAAAACCTTAGCTATAAAATTACAGGCCACCAAATATTTTAAGCATTACTGGCTTTTTTATCATTAAAATCAGCGAGGATTTTTTTTTCTTACAATTTTTAGTATTTTAAATTATTTGACGGCCTCCGTGGTCACGGGGTAAGGCTCTCGAGCAACAATCTAAATGTCATGGGTTAAAATCTCAAACGTGCCCAAATAAATTCTATTTGATTAATTTGTGTTGTTTCACAATTAATTAATTTAAAAATAATATATACCTAGTATATTTACGGAATATTCCAGAGTGGAAGATACTCTCAGTATCGCCCTGGTGTAAGATCACCATTCAAAATTGAAATGTTGCTTCTAATGACTTTAGCGTGTTTGGTTATCAGATGTAAATAGCCAGGTATCTCCGCTTCTCCCTCTACTCCTTCCCTTCCTCACTACCTTCAGCCTCACAAAATACCCCAGTTTGGGATACCATAGTCTTACTGGTTCCAGACGGGAGCAGTTAGGACTCTTGTGTGGTATTGATATATTTTTTTAAATACTTAATTCCTTGAAAAACTTGTAAGGTAATCCTTTTTTCGTGACTTATTAGGGTGCCCTTTATCATTCTCTGAATTGGGAGAGGCTGGAACACGTAAGTATTGTCTAAAATAATTTTTGTAAAGTTGTTAAAAACACTTGTGTTCATTTTTGTCATCATCAATCTTGGCTCTACAATTCCTGATGGGTCTTGGCCTCCTTAAGAGTCTTCCTCCACTCATCACAGTTTATGCCAGCTCTCTCCAGTTTACAATCTCCAAGGTGGATATATCTTTGAGGACGTTGTGTTGACATTTTTCTCATATAATTTTTTTTTTCTACAGTATGTTTGAATGTAATTGTTTATAATCGCTTTGACGAGATAAATTTTTTAAGTAATAAAAAAGGTTAAGAGGAGAAAATTAGCGCAGTTGGAAAATGTTTTTAATCAGTTTCTGATATTTGTTTATTAAACGGTGAGCGATGTGCCCAATGCTAGTGCCCAATAATCAGAAGTAAAATCGAAACGCATTTTTAATATCTGAAGTGAACTACACATATATGTACAAATACATTCGACCTTAATGATAATCCAAAATAATTCAAAAGGAACTTTACCTTTTACGTTTAAATCGCGCTCAAAAGTTGTGTGTATTTAAACTTGGGCACTTTTCATAACCGGGATATTTTCCCAATACCTAAATAAGCCTTTAAACGTTAAATATTTGATATCAAATAATGCGATAATCTGCCCATATCAGAACACGTCGCGTCGGCAGGAAATTGGAAAACTTTAAAGTGAGTTTTCATAAAATATGTAAAATATTATGTCTGGTGAGTTGGCGTACGTGGCGTGTTGATTTTGAAATTAAAATAATCACGCGATTGGGATTTTTGGAAATTGTAAGGAATAAATTTGTGGTCTTTCTGAATATTGTTATGTCATTGTAGGTTTTTTTAACGTTTTTTACACATATATAATAAAGGGTGTTAAGGGGCGTGTTTTTTAACAAAAACATAAAAAAAACATTAGGTATTGAATAATTAGGGGCGGGGTTCGAGGTAGGTTGGGAACTTATTAGGCTGAGTGACTAGTTAAGTGACAACATGTGGAAGAATTTTTTTTTATTTGATTTTGAAGAAAAACATTGAAGATAAAAGACATCAAAAAAGTCACCGGACACAAACATTTCATTTCCGTTTTCTAATCTAAATAATGTCAGGAATCACTAGAAGACAAATGTGTATTAAGAAGTGTTGGTGTGGTTTTGGTTTTTATACAAATTTTCAGCTTTATTTTAAGATTTACAACTTCCATAACAGAGGGAATGTCCGTACGAGACGTCTAATAGCCGCCCAACCGCTTTTCCCAGCCCTTATACAATTTTGACAACAAACACTTGTGCGTTCAAACACTTGACGTTCAAATAATGTAAAATTACTGTTTCACCTAATTTCGAAACGTGAAAAGTGAAAAATCAAAACGTAAAAAGCCCAGGTAATGCAAGGGGCTTTAACTAGATATGAATAAATAATAAAGATACGAGTATTAAAGCTACGACCGTTACACCGCGCAAGAGCGCCACGAGTACTTTTGCTACTCCAATAAAACAATTTCTTGGTTTTTATCACTAAATTTTAAAAAAAATCTTTACCGAAACTAACTAACCATCACGCCATTTCGGCAGGGGTAGGCAGAGAGGACGGACCGCCAAACAACTCGGTCTTGGCACACATTCCTTGCCTCGTTTACATTCATACAACGTCTCATACATGCTCTTCCATTATTCTGACTCTTGACATGGCCCAAGTCAAGTATCTGATTCGCTTGGTCGTGCT
The DNA here is from genome assembly GCA_917563855.2 of Limnephilus lunatus. Lineage (NCBI taxonomy): Eukaryota > Metazoa > Arthropoda > Insecta > Trichoptera > Limnephilidae > Limnephilus > Limnephilus lunatus. The sequence continues at coordinate 74,055,223 of OU830602.1, read as the reverse complement.
ATGTCTTTCTTAGGCGTCCTCGACTTCTTCTACCATTCATATTTGCGTCATATATTCTCCTTACACTCATTTCCTCGTTCATTCGCTCTACATGCCCAAACCATCGGAGCGTCCTTTCTTAATCTTACACATTACGCTTACATCAGCTTTGCATTCTTTGCGGATCTCCTCGTTTCTCACACGATCGTACATGGTTTTACCACACATTCGTCTCAGGGATCTCATTTCTACAGCATTCAGTCTACTTTCATCCTTCCTCTTCCAGTGCATGCCTCACTTCCATACATCAGGGTAGGTACCCATACTCCATTATGGACGGCTAGCTTCGCTTCTTTGGACAATTTTTTGGTGGTGCCAACGGCTTTCGGTCCTTCATCAATAAAGTTAACCTAATCTTTACCAGTTTTAAATATTTTACATATTTGGAGACCAGATCAGAAAAGTCAAGAATTTTCCAACCTTCTTCTCTCCATCTCTTTCCTGTTCGAACTCCCTTCAGCCTCACAATACACCACAATCGGGAATGCCGAGGTCCCACTAGCTTCAATCAGATTTAAAGAGTTAAAAGTTAGTTTTTTACTCAGACTCGAACTTTATCTTTAATATTATAAATGTGTTTGACGTTCGGCAGAAATACGCAAAAACAATCCTCAATCATCTGTACACAAATATACATAAATACTATGAAAAAAGATTAAATACACGCTATACACGAAACAATAACAGAGACTCACTTTAAATTCCCATAACGCTTACTACTTTTGGTCAACGAAGCTTCAGATAATAATAATAATAATAATTGGACAATTTTTAGAGCGCCGTTTTTGTGAAAAATCACCTCAAGGGCGCTTTACAATTCATTATAAATTCCTAGGTTCTATTTAATTTTATTATTTACAGATAGATACAATAACATACTTACCTGCTGGTTACTTCCGAAAAACACGAGGGCATTATATTAAAAACACTGGATATTGCATGACTTTACCTTTGCTACCCTCATCACTGTTGGTTTTACATTTATATTTATATTTATAAGAAGAAGATACCTTGCAACAAGACTTTATAACATTCTTCCATATAGAGTAAAAAAATGTGATTCACAAAAAAATTTCAAAAATAACATAAAAATTTGGATAAAAAATAATGATATGGCCTTTACTGGCGCGCTCACCCAAATTCGTAATTTTTTTTTTTTTTTACAGTGAATACCGCACAAGAATCTCAACTGCTCCCGTCCGGAGCCAGTGAGACTATGTCATCCCCAATTGGGGTATGTTGTGAGGCTGAAGATAGTGGGGAGGGGAAGGAGGTGGGAAGAGGAAGGTTGGGAAGTACCTGGCTATTCAGATCTGGTCACCAAACACGGCTAAAGCCATTTTCAAGCAACGTTTCAATTCTGAATGGTGATCTTACACCAGGGCGATACTGATAGTATCTTCCACTCTGGAACGTGCCGCAAATATACTATATATTATTTTAAATGAATTAATTGTTAAATAACAGAAATTAATCAAATAAAATTTATTTGCGCACGCCGGATTGTGAGTCAAGAGTCTTAGCCACTGGACTACGGAGGTCGTCAAATTAAACCAATGTACTGATTGTTATTATTCAAAATTTATTGTTAATGCAACCAATCTATTGTATGATTATATTTTAATATAAGTGTAGGTATGTTAATAAGAAATATAAATTGACTTAAAAATTACTGCCTCAACACAGGCTAGCCTAGTGAGGTGGATTACGAAAAACCTTAATTTATAACTATTTTCTATTCTTCAAGTAGGTACTTACTGTTCATATTTTCTGTTGCTAATCTTTTGTACTTACATAAACCATTGTAAATATTAACACTGAATATGTACGTTTTTTTTTTGTTATAAATCTTGCAAATTTTGTTGAATAAAGATATATTATTATTATTATAAATATTTTACAATTTTATTTAATCTTTAAATATTGTTTCGCTTAGGAAATGAAGCCTTTAATGGTGTATTTTACATTAACGTAAGTAGTAAGTCTCCTGCTGGCAGTGACGGTAAGACGGCGCATTTCAGACCGCCAAGCGTGCAAATGTTGTTGTAAATTACGTGGAAGCTAGTGCATTATGTGGAAGTGAAGTACGACTACCTATATGGTCCTACCGAGACACTCCTTTGCAGGCGATAATTTACTCTTGGTGTTTGCTGAGCTAATTACATTCTCGTAATATGCGACTGGTTAATTGCCTATTGAAAACCTGCCAATGCAAAGTGGTGTTCATATCACAATAGTAATTATTATGCAATGCCAGTTTTTGCAAGATATCCGATAAACATTCATTTAGATAGCGTTAGTTGATGTTTAGACCAGTGATTCCCTAAGAAGATGATATCGTACTCATGGGGGGCCGTTGGTGAGATTCAGGTGGCAGTGGTGGCCGACAGGAAAGGCTACGAGGGGGCGATGAAAGACTTAAATGGGGGTCAAAATAATGAAAAATATAAATCTTTTCAATGAAATCAAATAAGTCATAAGTACACCATTGCAAGAATCTTGCACATGAGCCGTTTAATTGTATTTTTGGTGGAAAAGTGGTATTTACGTGTTATCTTGATGATTTTGTTATATAAAAACCTTTTTTAAAATCAGAAAGCAAACACTTCCGGAATACAAATATTCTCTGAATGTTGAAAATCCACCAACTCTCAAAGCTTGCCAAAAAAGTATACAATTCTCTTCCATTGGCCATTAGATAGAATATAATTTATTTTAAATATAAATTAGACACCAAGTCTTGGATCATTGAAGGCAGATTTAGTATGAAAGATTTTATCAAAACCAATTCATAAATATACTAGCTGGTTCCCGGCATGCGTTGCAACGCCATATTCAAATAAATACATTTTTCTCCCGGAATCACCTTCCCGTGCGTCACCGTTCCCCTCCCGCGTCCCCTTTCTAGCTAACTTTATAGCCCATGTCACCCGGGGATAGTGTAGCTTTCCAATAGTGAAAGTAGTTTCGGAGCCTATTCAATGCAAATAAACAAATTAATAATCAAATCTATCCTCTTTATATAGTGTAGTAGATAGATAGATAGATATTAGATAGTAGATTGTAGATAGTAGATAGTAGATAATAGATAGTAGATAGTAGATAGTAGATAGTAGATAGTAGATAGTAGATAGTAGATAGTAGATAGTAGATAGTAGATAGTAGATAGTAGATAGTAGATAGTAGATAGTAGATAGTAGATAGTAGATAGTAGATAGTAGATAGTAGATAGTAGATAGTAGATAGTAGATAGTAGATAGTAGATAGTAGATAGTAGATAGTAGATAGTAGATAGTAGATAGTAGATAGTAGATAGTAGATAGTAGATAGTAGATAGTAGATAGTAGATAGTAGATAGTAGATAGTAGATAGTAGATAGTAGATAGTAGATAGTAGATAGTAGATAGTAGATAGTAGATAGTAGATAGTAGATAGTAGATAGTAGATAGTAGATAGTAGATAGTAGATAGTAGATAGTAGATAGTAGATAGTAGATAGTAGATAGTAGATAGTAGATAGTAGATAGTAGATAGTAGATAGTAGATAGTAGATAGTAGATAGTAGATAGTAGATAGTAGATAGTAGATAGTAGATAGTAGATAGTAGATAGTAGATAGTAGATAGTAGATAGTAGATAGTAGATAGATTAAAGTAACCAAACATGGAACAGCATCCCTAATATGGAATACCGGCATTTCTCCTAAACAAATACTACTAGATGCAATAAACAGTGATTGTGTATATCTTTCAATCATGATTTCAATTTGTCAGTCGAGCGAGTGTTTTGTTCACGGTGAGACGGTTTTTGTTTTCTAAAGATACTCTAGGAGAAACCTGACTCAAATGCCTCATGTGTGGACTCTGAGCACATGATTGCAGAGTTCGACACCTGGATTTGTGATTATTGCAAGTAGTTTAAGTTTATTTTTATATTTGACTAAAGTTCCTAGAATATCTGTTTAATTTTGTTTTTGTAGAGTTCCATATTTGGGGTACCTTTACCATAATAAGATAGCTTTGTGTTGATTTTGTTTTTGAGAAATTAAATTAGATACCTTCTTATAATTAATAAACATGATATAGGACTCTTACTATGTAAAGCGCAAATATGTGTCTGATTATAATTACGATAATTTTGTTTTTTTTTTTTAATTTTTTGGTAAAATGGTGTTCCATATTTGGGTACTTTCCTCTACGTATTTCCAATGATACGATAATGATTGCCTTTTTATTTTAAATGTAGCATTGTTTTTACTATTATGTGTATTTCTGTCATAAACTGCACCTGCTCTCAACATAGGAGTTCCTAGTGAAACAGACATAGCACATCACCAATTGTAATAGAATTAATTAAGATGAATGGTAATGGAAAAAAAACTTGTCAAAATACTTGTTGACGTAATGTGATGACCGTGGCCGGTTATCCCATGATAATCTGGACTCCCGTTGATGGATCCAGATTCCTCAGATTATAGTGATCTCAGTACAGGGTGAAAGCAATAATAATACGTAGGTAGTCCGCTGATGTTTATTCCGGGATTATGTACAGTGGTTCTATCAAGGAAGTCTGATGGTAAGAGGACGAATGGACAACAATCACACCCTTTTATACGTTCCTCACGTTGTCTCACTCATACACGCATGTCTCTTTCATACCGCAAGACATACGTTCACCACAATAACTTTAAGTAAATCCATAGGATTGGCTAGTTGCCCTATTTAATAATGAGCTGAAAGTTAGATAACCTTACATGTATCTAGGAACTTTCAAACTAACCTAGCTTATTTGCATGAAATCTTTTAAAGTATTTTTGTTCTCTTAAATGACGCGTTGACCTATTTGGAAGATCCCAACTCTAAAGATAATCCTAATACAAGAAGATTGAATTAATTTATAAATTAAAATGTACACAATTCCAGTAAGTTTTAACACAGATGTTAAGTAAATCTTTGGTGGGATTTCCAACACATGGCAGTGCTCCCACGAAACTTAACAATTGGGCTGTTGAGGAAAATCCGGTGATAATCGAGTTTACTATTAGTTTTTTTTAACGAATTTAACTCGAGTAAAAAAGATTAACATACCAAAAATTTTAACTTCAATAAAGCCGATACCTACCCCTTGCACAACGATGCACTATTTTAAGGGCATTTGTTTATTCATTGAATGAATACCCAATAGTACTTTGAACCTCTACAAAAGAGAGCGGTCCGTCTGATCGACAATCAGTTGTTAGCAGACCGATTGCCATTTCTAATGCACAAATAAAATGTGGGCATTCTGAATGTGCTCTACAGGTATTTTAATGTTTTAATGGAGCCTACTCTAAGGAGCTAGAAGCGTTGATCACCGGTACACCGGTACAAGCGCGTGAAACTCGACGGAAACGAGTGGAACACCCGTTCACAGTTGATGGATGGGTCGTTTTTTCAACTCGTTTTTGTGTGCATGTGGAACGAGTTAAGGGCATCAGTTTTCCCCCCTTCATATAGTGCGGGCTTCAAGACCGCTTACTTAAATCCCTTCCTACAGCTTCTACCTTGATCCGCCTCGCAACGCTGCCCAACCGGGTGGGCAGCGTTGGACATAGTTCCTCTGTCTTTACACTATACAGATATAGGCGCGCTTGTGAGGTATCACATAAAAACGAATAAAAAAATAATACATTATGAAGTGAAATAACACAAATTAATCCACGACCCACGGAGGCCGCAATACATTTATAACATAAAGATTTCTACAAAAAGATTAAAAGATTATTATTATTATTCTTTAAAGATTTCTGTTTTTTTTTATCAATCCCAAATTTTGAGATTATTCCGACACTTCCAAAAAAAAATAAAAAAGTATTTTTATCTTTCGACCCCAAAAACCTAATTTAAACGTTTCCTTAGTGCTGATAAAACGACATAGTTTCAGTGCGGGGGAGGTCCAAGTGACCATTAGGTATTCAACGCGTGGACTGGAATTTTTCAACTTGCATTAATTTTTCAAATTGCGGAAAACGCCTCATTTGAATAACAGCCTTCATTCCGACCGAGGCTTTGTTGAAACTGTTTGTGAAAGTGTTGTAATCTTATAATTTTCACAAACAATTTCAACAAAGGCAAATTTTTGTGGGCGGAGCGCTAATTTTTTCGTATATTTTAGCAGTAATGTACTTTTCAGTTAAAATTATAACATTTATTTATTCTTGAACATTAAGCCATGCCTTTGATAAATTAGAAAATTTTAATCAACGCTTTATTTAGAGAAAAATCATTTGTGCCAAAGATATTGAAATACAAAAGAGATATGCTATGATGTCCGGACTATTACCTAATCGGAGTAGTTTGCATACGAAAAGAATTTGTTCGTTTAGTTGATTTTTTAAAGATGTGCAGTATTATTGATTAACAATATAGTTTGAATACGGAAAGAATTCTTTCATTTAGTTTAACGTTCGTTTAGTTTATTCGTTAATTGGTAAACAACACAGGCGACACTAGGAAGCGCAGTCCCACCCAGTAAAAACTGCGGATAGCACATCTCTTACATTCCAATATCTTTGGTTTATACATTTTTAGTTTGTTGATTGTTACCTATAATATCTCTTTCATAATTTAATTATTTTGTATGACACCCAGCGGTGGCTCGTGACTTTTAAGCGTGCTGAAGTGCTGTGATTGAAAAACGACATGATATTGTTATAGCTGAAAGTGATAAATTTATTTTGTAAATTTTTATTTTTTTATTTTGAAGTTTTCAGGATTCTTTCGGTTAGGTAACGATAACTAAAAAAATTTAATATAAAAAATCGAAATATTTATAATTTCAACTACAACATCAATAAATTTGTATTTTTCAAACATAGTACCTATTCCCTCTAGCTTTACCTACAGTGTAAAAGTCTACATAAAATTATGACCATATAAAAATGCCAGACAAGTTTTACTCATTATAATCGAACGAAAGCATAAATTTCTTCCTAGAACTTCCTCTCCTTCCTTTCCCTAAAAAACCCTCAACACAGCATCCCCAAAGATGACATAGGCACTGAGGAAAATTATTTTCATCAGGGTCTCCTGCGTGGAGCTCATATAAAAAAAATTACACCAGGGTGATAGGTACTGAGAGTATCTTTCATACTGGAACATGTCGCAAATAAGAATTTAATTGTGAAATAACACAAATTAATAAAATAAAATTTATTTGCGCACGTCGGGTTTCGTTCTTGCAACCTTCGGATTGCGAGTCAAGGGCCTTACCCCCTGACTACGGAGACCACAAAAAATTATAATATGTAAATCATCCAAATGTTATTATTAATATCTACGTATTCGTTAACGAAGTCGTTCGAGTGCACGCTACATTTAGGAAAACTTGACATTGTGCGGCAAATGAGAAAACTTCATCTTTGAAACACAACGCCGTTTGGGAGAATAATAGTCAGAGTCATTACAACTTTATAATTGGCAATATAGGTACCATTTGGATAATGTAAGTACCTTCGGTAGAGATAAACGAATTACTTTGGATAGGCAAAACAATCCGAATGGATGCTTGCTCAACATTGAGATGATATTTACAAGGTATCAGTTCCAAAAACATGCTGTGTTGAACGATAATAGCAATATTAAATTATTGAAGAAGAAGATAACACTAATAAATCTAAACGAAAATATTTATTTATTTATTATTTATTAACGGACTTACGTCCAATTTATAACAAGGAGCCACGAACTTTGAAAAATGTACATTGTAAGAATAAACGATGGTATATGAAAGCAAAGACAAACTGAGGAAACATAAGAAATAGAAATGAAATAGAAGTGTCAAATGTCAAGCCAAGTCAAGACTTTGCTAAAATTAGAGTAATATAAAATATCTTCAAATGTTTGGTGAGCGACAAAAATCATTTAGGCTTATATACCCAAAAAATCAAGGTCTTGACGTAAGTTGACCATTCTACACATTCCTTACACATCAATCTGTCTCTTGACGAATCACATTTAAGAAGACCAAATCCTTGTACTACTGCACCGCCCACAATTAAATGTTTCTTTTACTTTCCAAAATACACTCATTAAAGAATATATTTCATAATAATATTAAAATATTTTTCAGGGTTAAATAACATGTGTTCACGATTATATCCTATGCGTGAGGACTATATTTAAATTTCTTTAAATAGACAATAAACAGTGTTAATTTCAAGCGACCTCCCAGGTAAGTATGGTCCTGTTATTCATTCATTTTTAGGCAGCATCGCGTTCATTGTTCAAAAGATTGTACATATATTTTCGTATCGGTGATCAATGAATCGGTATGTGCTATTTTTAGCCGTAAGTTGTTTTTAATTGTTTGTCTAGCTTGTAGTTTTTCTAGATTTTAGAAATGTATTATAAGTTTGTACGGCGCCCTTGAGGTGATTTTTCACAAAAACGGCGCTATATAAATCGTCCAAATATTATTAAGGATTTACGTTTGCTGATAGTTTCATCTGCGGACATCTCACTATTAAGGGACTTATCTATATTATTCTATATCTTTTATCTTATTTCAACGATTTTGAAACAACAAATCATTACCACAAGTTTAATGCACCGAGATGAGACATGTTAATTTGGAATCTACGTCATGGATATGTACAATTCACAAACAATTCAAGATATTCTATTTGCATGATACAACTGAAATACTATCTGGTAGATTTGACTGGTATTTATAATACGCTGATCATGACTTGTATAAAAAGCCAATAAACCAATTCGAAAATACGATCGATTTTATGGTAGGTAAACAAAATGTCAAAATTGACACGACTTTAACCTCAAATAGGCCAAATTTACTGTAGATTATCAAAAAAAAATTACAGCTTACTACGACTTTCAAAAACCAATTTATAAGATGATTTATGTACTTAGAAGCTTTTATTCCAGCGCTAACATAGTCCGTTTGAAAAACATTATCCAGGGAATGTCAGAGGGAATGTCAGATTGTCCGCAAATATAGCCCTTTTCCGTCATAATTTTAATTGCGAAGGCCTAAATAATGTTTCAATAAACACAACAACTATTATATGTCTAAATCTCTATTCACAGTATGTAAATAAACCAAATAAAAAACACAAAATGTTGTGTTTGAACGGCTTGCTCCATACACTTTAATACAATTTGAAAATGTCATCACCAGGTGAATCTTCCATCGTGACGTCAACACACAACATTACACGGCATACCAACTTGACGATGTGTTTTAACGAGAATATTAAAAATGCACTTTTTAATATCTTTTTAAAAACTGTACGATTAATATTATTAAAAAAAAACTTATATATTCAGAATCAGCGTTTATTGGTCTATTTGAATATATTTTTTTAAAGCCATAATATTTTTCACTAGAGTTCCTTATTACAATACGATGATTATGGCGAACAAAAACAATAAGTTCGGTCTGATTTGAAATGTCTGTACTTACGTCTACTTGCACAAAAAAATATTAACTATTTTTTATTCTACCTGCAACTGACATCTTGACATCTTGAGATATTTCCTGAATTCGCCGGAAACAGTTCTATCTAACAGCGGTGTGTTTGTTATGTTCTTTGATATTTCGTGGCCGAGCATGCATCGGACAATGTCTTTGGCACACGATATAATTAAATCCTCTGCAGTTGGATGATTTTCACCTGATTTAGCGATGCGATAACTTACTCTATATGATGCTTCCAGAGCTGTTTCCTGTGCTTTAGTAGCTCTTGAGAAAAGCGAACCTATATTGAAAGTTAAATGTTTCTGTTTTCATTTTAAAACATCTCTAAACTGAGCTGACTGACTGATGGATGACGTTGCGGCAGGCTGTCAAACCACCGAGCGCAAACCGCCAAAGTTTGAAAACGTTGAGCTGAGTTTTAAATCCTACATTCGTGCCGCGTACCCCCAATCTTGCTTCGCGTACCCCAAGGGGTACGCGTACCGCAGATAGAAAACCACTGATAATCTCTAAAACTTTTTGTTTTAGTTTTACATGAGCTCCACACTAGAGGCCCTGAGGAAAATAATTTCCCTCAGGGCCTATGTCATCTTTGGGGATGCAGTGTGGAGAGTTTTTTTTTAAGGAAAGAAGGAGAAGAGTGTTCTGGGAAGGAAAAGGTTTCAAGGGGTGGGTAGGAATCTGGGGTTCAGTGTGTCATCCACCTCCAAGACCTAGACAAACCTCACCCTACGAACCCGGGCACCCCTTCTAAATCACCAAACGTAGCGAACCACTTGGGGTGACCTATGGCAGAGGTGTTGGTTATCTAATAAAGGTTTCCGGAGCGGCGGTACCCATTCCCGCCTCACAAACTTAAGCCATAAAAGAAATTATTTTTTTTACCTTTAACAATTATACTTGACAAAATGGTATTTATTTAAATTACTTCAAAATGATCAAATTAAAAAAAATTGAGCATTGTAAAAATATAATACTTACAAATAACACACGATATTACGAGTACAATAAAACGCAGAAAGCAATATGAGATTTTCGACCTAAAACTGTATACTTCTCGTATCTGTAGCAGTCAATGATTCTTTTATCTTTCAGAAATTACTGAAAGAAAAAAAAAACAAATTGGGGGTGAATAGAATATGGACGAAAGGGGTGATGTCAACGGTTGGGGTGAGTTCTGCTTTCTGTTAAGTGAATTGCGAAAGGGACGGTCCAATTTAGAACCCAGACGTTTAGATTTGAGTTTAGAATAAGGGTTGATAACTTTATCTGTTATCAACCCTTTAGTTTGTCTACTTTTTGTCTGGTAGTTGCTTATTTAGTAGATTTGTATTTCTCAAACTTGCGAGTGTTTCTTCCCTATTGATTCGATGTAACTAATTTCGATTACCCCAAATCTGTATTTAAATAATTCAAGCATTATTAAATTAATGAATCGGTTTATATCTATTACACAAGGTATCAAAGGTTGGTTGTACTTGACTCAATATAACAGTTGGTTTCTGGTATTATTAGGAGTAAAAAATGTTTTGATCTCTAGTTAATTTTTGATGTTTTTTTGTCTTAAAATCAAACATTTTTTCCACGTGTCATCACTGGTCACTCAGCCGAATAGCTGCCCAACTCCTTACCCGCTCTCTTCTGTCCAAAACCTACTTATATTTTAGATTTGTAGTTTGAAAAAGGAAAACATAAAAAATGTCATCGGAGACCAAAATTTCATTTACATTTTTTACTGCAAATAATGATTGGGTTCAATGGTTAAAGTATGTCAAGTACGTCACTTAACATCCTGTATACATATTATGGGGAAGTCTGGCCGTTCAGTTTTGTTCTATTTTAGATTTCATAACCCCCCTACATTACTTTCCTACGTTCTCTTTTTTTCTGATATTTCAAAGTGGCAAATACCCTTATGCCCAGATAGTGGGATTGATAAAAATTTTCCTTCTGCTGAAATATTCAATCGTTTTAAAATGTTGAAATTCTTTCTCTATAGAAAATCATTTTGAATCGTTTTTAGATTTACAAAGCTAAAATTATTTTCGTTATTTTTTGGGGGGCATTATGCCGTGTTGCGCTACCTCCTTCTTTAACCAACGTTTTGTACAGTGTTTCAGTGTCCATCATTAGGGCCGATCCGGCAGATGTGTGGCATCTGACGGATTGGCCCTGATGATGGACACTACAACGCTGTCCGAAACGTTGGCTAAAGAAGGAGGTAGCGCAACACGGCATAACACCCCAAAAACAAATAACGAAAAAAGATAATCACTTTATTCTTTTTTGTTTCACTGGCTCCAGATGGTTGGGAGCAGTTGGGACTCTTGTGCGGAATACACGTTAAAAATAGCTGAAGTTATTAATATTTTTAAAAAGGAAATCAGAAATACTTGAAACTGTCCTCCGCGGTAGCTCAGAGGTAGGCACTGTAGGCAGCTTTGCCTCTTTCCCCAATCACGTATTTTACTGCTAGTGATGGTAGAAACGCACATGTATGAACCAGTCCACCTATTCGGCAGGATTCCCAACTCAACCAAATTATTCGATCAATAATAATTTACCAATTACCCTTGTTTAAACCAACTTTATAAAAGATTTTAAAATCCGTGAATGCTCAAATTAAAAGATAAAATATATTCAGCGAGTGTTCCGCGCCTGAAAATTTATGGCATACAACCCATTTAGCACACGTGTTAAAACGAATGCCTGCAATTAAAGGGTCTGACACTGTGGAAATATATATCTTTTGCTAGATTAAATTCAGTCGGAAGGGCCGAAACTACTTTTGTTGTAATTGGAAATTAAATAAACCTTCGAGTGTTGGACCCCTTTCAACATTCAGAACCTATTTTAACCCACTTTAAACGATTTAAACTAATAGAATATGGGACAGACCTCTCTGTATCTTTTCACGGATTGGTATATGTTATGCTACGTAATTTTACTATACCTATGTGGTTGTGTTGTAACGTACGAATGTATTTGCGTATTTTATTGTGATATAAAAACCCTTTTCTTTTTTTACAATAGCTCTAGGAAAATAATTTCCTTAGGGACTGTTATCTTTGAGGTTGCTTTTCGGTGGGTTTTTTAAATGTAAGGAAGGAGAAGATGTTTCGGAAAGGAAAAGGTGTGAGGTTTGGATAGGAATCTGGGGGTCAATGGGTCCAGGAGTGACGGACGTATGAATCCATCTCTCCCAACGCGGTGCAAGACGATGGGTCGAGAGAATCCTGCTGGAGAGTCCAAATAGCCTTCCTCAACCAGTCCCTCCCGATCCGGCCTGCCACGCAGTAAGTGTTGATTATCTAATAAATTGTTTCCGGGCAACGGTACCCATTCCCGACTTCCAAATTGGAAACCTGTCCCAAATGTAGCAAAATCCGACCTAATAAAAGAAAGTATAATCTTAACATCCAGTAATTCCCATAAAAAGGAAAACTTTTTATTTCTATATGTGAATACCACACAAGAGCCCAAACTGCTCCTCTCTGGAGCCAGTGAGTCTATGGCAATCTCAATTGGGGTATCTTGCGACGCTGGAGGTAGTGGGGAGGTAAAGAAGATGGGGAAGAAGGAGAAGGGAGGTGGGGAAGTACCTGGCTATTCAGATCTGGTCACTAACCATGACTAAAGCCAATTGAAGCAACGTTTCAATTCCGAATGGTGGTCTTACAACAGGGCTATATTGAAAGTATCTTCCACTTGAAACGTGCCGCAAGTACACTATATATTATTTTGAATTACTAAATTGTGAAATAACACAAATCAATCAAATAAAATTAATGGCGAACGCCGGGATTCAAACCCGCGACCTTCGGATTGCTAGACGACAGCCTTAGCCCTATGGCATCAATGTTTAGTTATAATTTCCTAGTTCTGTTATATCTATTATAAGTGGAGTTAAAGTAAGCTAAGGTAAAAATGCAAATTACTTCAATTTATAAGTACAAAATATTTTATATGGAATTCACGATTAAAAAAAATATATTTTAATGTATCTATTCAAAACTGACAAGAAAATAAATAGTAATGCAAAAATTCTATTTAATAGTACTCTCGCTAAGCTTGGAATTTGACTTTAAGCTTACTTAAGAGCGTGTAACCAGTCAGCGGCCGAAATCCACATTTCGTCGAAAGAGGTTCTTACGATCGTACAGAGCGGTTCCAATGAGAAAGATTAATAACTCTTCATACCAGCTTTTCAAAATTATAACTCAATATCGATTTTATTTCATTCAAAATTTGCTTTAATTTATACCCACATACAAGAATTCTGAAAGGCGTGATGATAAAACTATTAAAATTGTTTGCTTTGTGTAATTATTTTTTGATCATAAGTATTTATAATTTTTCAATAATGGCTAAGCAAAATAAGAATGTAAAAAAAATCTTAAATATATTTAAGACCGTAAATAAATAGACCAACTGAAGTATTTTCGTCACAAAATACGTGCGCGGATCTTTTATGGAATGATTTTATTTATACGAAAATAAAAATTCTGAAACACGGCTTTGCAAGAAAAATTATTGATTTATCTTACTGCATTATTATATGATTTGAAATAAAAAATTTTGTTTGAAAATTTAACAAATCTGCCAACGACCTACGGGATAACCATATTATGCTAAAAGTAAAGATATTTTCTCATAATTTAAAACATAACATTACCAGATAAAAGAACAATCTTTCGAAATCAATTTATACTTTTTTATGGAAAAGAACCAAAACGGCTAAAATTTTATTTAACAACGACATATTTCTGGTTTTGTCTGATTATTCCCTCTTCCAAAAACTTTATTTTAATGTATTCAAAACTGACAAGAAAATATTTTGTGATGCAACCATTCTATTTGATAGTTCTCTCGCTAAGCTTGGAATTTGACATTAAGCTTACTTAACTGCATACAGTAGCTTAAATTTATTACCCAGTAATCCACTGTGGAATACCACTCCCGTCTTAGTGAGTTGAATGTATTATCTGTGCAAATTGGGAGATGGGGAACTAAGATGTAAGATTACCCAAACATTGTTAGAATGGCGGCTTTGGTTGGAAGAATATATTTTTACCACATCATGATACATTTTTATCCTTACACAATATTGTATTAAAAATTTATTTAAAAAGCTAAAGAAATACTTTGATACATTATGATGTGACATTATCATTACCGAGGTATTGGTACTGTAATGTAACATTAATATTACATTATAATCTTTATAAAATGAAGTCGCTCACGCTGTATGTGCGCTTGGATCTTTTAAACTACGCAACTGATTTTCTTGCGGTTTTCATTAATAGATGGAGTGTTCCATGAGGAACGTTTTTATGTAGGTACCTATATAATTTGTCAAGGTTTTGTGTATATTGATTGAAATATATCTGGCCAAGCACTTCAAACTTCTTTTTATGGGGTTTTTGAAGTCGCGGGTTTACGTTCACAAGCCTCAGACTGTTGAAGCCCTTAAGGTGAATATACGCCACGAATGCGTTAACCTGTCGCCAGAAGTTCTGGCAAGAGTCATGGAAAATGCCATAAAACGGGCCCGTTTTGTCATCAACTCTGGTGGCGGCCATTTTCTCGACTTGATGGAAAAAATTCTAATGGATTAAATAAACAAATTTCACAAGAAGAACCAAAATTTTTCATTAAAAAAAAAATTACAGCAAAAGAACATCGGATGATTGCATTTGCCCCACCCTGTACATGTTATCACCAGGCACTTAAATTTTTTTTAAACCATCAAAGGGCTTTGTTAAGAAAATTATCTTACACGCAATATTTTTTTTAACGTAGTCGAAATTTAATAGGTAGATATCATAATTACTTTCATTCTTCCAAAATATTAATAATGAAAATGTGCGGAAGTTATTTAGGCTTTAATATTTTTACAATGCTAAGTGCTTTCGTGGGAGATCGAAAATTTTAATCTTTAAAAATAATTGTTCTTTCAAGTGTATCGATTTTTTTCCTTTCTTTTTATTATATTTCCAGCATTCGCCGCCAAGACCCGGACACAAACCTCACCCCATCAACCCGGGCATCTCTACTAAGTCACCAAACTTAGCGATTCACTTGGGGTGACCTGCGGCAGAGGTGTTGGTTATCCAATAAGTAATGGTTCCCTGGGCGGCGGTACCTATATTGAGAAATAATAAAGTGAGATGAAACGCAAACCAACGAAATAAAACAGATGTTCAGCCAAATTTTTGTCGCTCTAGACGTTTTTAATACCTTCTTGCTCTTTTGGAAGGTATTCTGCGAAAATAATAACATATTGTATTTTAGATTTATTAATGATTTCTCATTTTGAGCAAAATGCTTTTGGCAAAAGCCCTTGGCTTCGTTCAGTGTTTTAAGTTTCCATTCCCGGCAGAATATATTTGTACATGTGTATTCCAGAAAATACTTCGAGAATTATTTATAAATGGAAACCTCTGTGGGATGTAGTGATTACTATTTCTTAGTATCAGTTTTTGAAATCCGTTTTTCTTTAATTCATTCTGGAATAAATATATAAATAGCTCGGGTAGAACAAATAATGAGGATGTTCAGCGGAACACAGAAATCAGAAATCTCGTCTGCACAGGGAAATGGAATATAAGGATATCCCTTATTTGAGCAGATAAAATGTTTAACGTCGGCAAATAATTTACAGGATATTAAAATGATTTATCGTACGTTCAACTTACAGAATTAAAGTTTTTTAAAATAGGTTTTATATTTATACATTGATGACAATATTAGCGACTCTCAAACGAAAATATGAAACAGAAAAATATTTGGTTGCATCTATAAATTGAACCCAGGATCTTAGCCTTGCCGGGACTTTGCTGTGACCAAAGTTTGAATATCTTTGGCTGTGACACTGAGTTAATTCATTTTTCACTGAATCATGATATTTCGACATAGAGCTGCCAACATTTATTTCATTTTCTTAACGCATATCTTTATTGGGTGCTATATTTATGTATTATTGCAAGATTCATACCGAACTAAATACAATCTAGATAGTGTATTGGATTAATATATCTATTTTTATTTTAATTAGCGATAACTTTTATAAAAGTCAAGATTAATATTTTATTTCATTTTGGAGTGAAAACGAACGTTGAATGAGTGAAAACTAAAATGTAATATTTAATCATACGAACAATATGAGCGATTCTCAAACAAAAATTTGAATAGAAAATTTAGAAAAAGGCACGGCCACATCTATTAATCCAACCCATGCTAAGGTCCGGGTTTAATTCCTAGATGTCCTAAAACTAGCAGATAGAAGACTTGATCCCGACTTGACTTTTATTTTTAAAATTTTTAATGGTATTGTGGATATGCCTGATTTACTATGCCGAATTCCTTACACATAGGTTACCAACAAGAATTACTCGTGCAACAAAATCAGGACTGAATTATTTGTACCTTAATTGCATGCAGTTGGCAACACTTTCGCAGAAATAGTAGTAGTGTTTGACTAAACGGAATGTAGTTACAAGAATGCTATAATAACATATCTCAATAATACTGACTCAAAATTTATAATCAGTGTTAGCATAATACTATTCTTCTGCATGGGTTCTATTTAATTTAGACCTCCAGACAAATTTGTTCCCGTTTCGGAAAAACTCAAAATATCATATTTCTATCATATTTCTATCCATTACTAACGTGGTTAGAAATACGATCTAAACGGTGTTATATTCAAATCTAAAATTTAACTACAAAATAATTAAAATTTACACCTTCATGAAACGTGGAAGACACCTTCGAGGAAGTTTATAAATGGCATAATTAACCATTTTATAATTGTATTAATGTGTAATTTATGATTTGCTGTCAACTTTCCCAAATATAAATAAAATACAATAAAAATAAGTTACAAGTGTACCGGCCTAACGAAAAAAAAAATAAAAAAATTTCGGACCGTAATTTAAAAAATAATTATGTAACTTTGGAATTTTTTATTAATTACTTTTACATGGAATTCAAAACAGTGAATTGACGATAATGTTTATAAAACATTGCTTATGCAAGTGCTTTTATTTTTTCGTTATCAGTCATTTTAGTTCGAAAAAACAGTTTTAAACAATTTTATATTTGCATTCAAAATTATAAAATTTGAAAGCGTATTTCATCACCTTTCTAAAACAATTTTTAGTTTTTAGATGCGTTCAGAAATATTCCATTTATTTGAATTTTATTGCGAAGCGGAAATCTTTTAACCTTCCGACCCAAAGGCTTGAGGCCCAAGGAGTTAAAAAGCATATTTTACATCATGATTACTGTTCCACAAAATTATCATGTATGTCACATGTTTATAAAAACCCGTAAGGGTATAATATAAATAAATCAATAAAAATAAAAATTTCACTTGTTTTGCACAATTTTCAAAAGTGCTTCATTTGACTCCCTGTTCCTCTTGATGTTTTCAATTTAAACATTCAACATTCAACGACAACAAGCCACAACAGCAGTAATGACCGAACGAAGCAGATGGGAGTGCGTTGATAAAATATACGAACAACTTCCTCATTAACCGTCGGTTGTGGTACCTAGTTCCCGTCTACACTGATCTGTGGAACAGGATCTACTTCGAGATGAGCGGAAGTTATAGTGATGGTAAACCAAGGGTTCAGCGTATTTATCGTCAATACAAATTGTTTTGCATACCTGTCGACTGTGTAATGAATTTCCGGGTTCTGCGCCCATCCCTTCCAACAACATGAGTTCTCCTGTGTGGAATTAACATAATTTTTTTTATATAATATATATTAAATGAAACTTATTATATTACATTTATTTATTAAATTTTAAAAGGAGGCAAACACTTTGTAAGTATACATCTAATCTAACACACTATATAAAGAGGAAAGATTTGTTTGTTTGTTTGTTTGTGTGTTTGTTTGCATCGAATAGGCTCCGAAACTACTGAACCGTTTTGAAAAATTCTTTCACTGTTGGGAAGCTACACTATCCCTGAGTGACATAGGCTATATTATATATTTTTTTTAAATTAGGGATCTTTACTAAAACTTCAATAATGTAACCCAGGGTGTAAAAAAATTACCCAAAATATTCTTTAAATCGCGTGCGCTGCGAAAACTATTGATGTAGAATAAAATAATATACTACGACTTTATAGAACACATCATTATTTACAAAAAAGGTCGCAACAGCATATGTCTAACTATTATGGTTATGCCACAATAAGTATTCTTTTATTTTAAAAATTTAATTTAAATGTCGCCGCTTGAAAAGGCTCTTTTATTGAATCTTGGTTTTAATCCTTAACAAAATAAATTACTTCATATTCAAGACAGCTTCAATACCTTTATTTAACTTTTTGAATTTTTCAATTCGGATATTTAATTAGAAAGATATCACGAGTTTAAAATTGTTAGTATTAGAAAAAAGTTTCGGCTACGGGCCGGGCGGGAGAGGAGTCAAGAAATGCAGTGCCAGGGGGGTTGGCGGGACGGGAGAGCGGGAGAGCAGTGGTGGGGAAGGTGGAAGTGGAACGCTGGAGGGGAACGCACGGGAAAGGACATGTGAGGAGTAACATTTTTTTTATTTGAATATATGGCATATATTATAAAAGAAAGTCCAAAAAAACGTGCAGCTCGCAAAAACTCAGAAACGAGTCCCGATTCGATCAAGGGAGTTATATGGTGTGGTAGATCTCTATCCCCCCTAAGGAATAAGGGTATCCGTTTTTACCTAAAGGGCGTGCTTTTAAAGATATAAGGGCTGAAAGTTTCGCCCTCTTGAAATTTCTAGAACAGTCTTCCGGAAAGTTCTAGAAGGTTCCATAGAGCTGTAGAAAGTTGTGGAAGGAGTGGCGGAGTATGTCGTGGAATGATCAGGAATAGGGAATCGGGAACATGATTGTGCAACATTCCAGAACACTATCTTATTGTCCTGAGCGAAGCCGGGTAACCCAGCTAGTAATTATAATAATCACAATCATTCGTTTAATTCCACTTAATTTTTTTTTTAAACGAACGGTTTCGGTTCGACATGAACCTTTCTCAAGGTTATATTTTTAAAAATAAAATATATTAAATAAAATACAGGATTAAAGATATTTAAATGAAAATCAGAAGAGGGAGAGAGAACATCAACTTTGGTGGGGGGTGGGGGGAGGTACCTAAGAGGGAGGGAGTAAAATTAGGGTTGTGGAATATGTTAAAAATTGGGCTGTGTGCTGTGTGACAAATCTTACTGTTTATTTAGTAAATTGGTTTTATTTATTTTTATTGATTTTTATTAGTTCAGGATCTTCAAGATTATTAAGGCGTAGACCTATCCCATTTTTATGTAGTACATCAGCTATCCTCGAAGATTTAATTAACCAGTAATCTTTATCTATTAGTATTATTATTAGAATGATCTTTATCCTTAATTCTACCATCAAATTTACTAAAAACAGTTAGAATTGTCAAACAGACCCTTTTTAACATATTCCCCACGCCTACTTTTACGCCCTCGGTACCTCTCTCTCGCCCCCACCTAAGTTGTTGTTCTCTCTCCCTCTTCTGCTTTTTATTTAAATATCTGTAATCCTGTTACGTTTTTAGATTTTCACGGCCAAAAGCATTTTCATTGTTTATTTTTGGGGCGTTATGCCGTGTTGCACTATATCCTTCTCTCGCTAGATCCGACGATGCAGATCACCTTATCTGCCGGATCTGTCCTGATAATGGACACTGCAACGCTTAAAGTTAAAGAAGGAGATAGCGCAACACGGCATAACACCCCAAAAACAAACAATGAAAATCTGTAATCCTGTATTTTATTTAATATATTTTATTCACCCTGATGAAGGTTCAGGTCTAACCGAAACCGGTTGGTTAAAAATATATATAAAGTGGAATTAAACATTTATGTAGGATGTGTCAATTATTTCAACTTTTGAATTCAGAAAAGCCCGAGGTCACAAAAGTTGCGCCTAACAAAGAAAATGAGAACTGGAATCTTTTTTTTTAAATGGTTATTAGCTCCCTAAAATGCATTGAAAATCAGAAAAAATAAGAACATTTTTTTATAACTATTTTAATTCATTTTTATTTTCAATAATTTAACCTTTTAATGTTTGTTTGTTATTAAAAAATGCGTAAATTTGACATAAATGAAAAAAAAATCAAGTTTATGAATACAAGTTATTCAACAAGAATACTAATTTTATCAAGAAAAAGTGTTATTTTCCCCTTTTATATATTTAGCAAACACATAACATTTTTAAAAAAAGTTTATTTTTTGCGTTCTTTGTACTGCAGTTATGGAAAAAAATTAAGTTTGGTTCAAAATACAAAATACGGACCCTTTGTTTTATTTTTTTTCCAAATCACGAAATCTGTTTTTTTTTTAAACTTCCGGCCATTTTAGCAGGCTTATAGTGAACAACAATTTCATTTATTTTTAGGTTTTCGAATAGCTACAGATCATACGCAACTTATGAGACCCGGGGCGTTTAAAAATACGGCAATTTATTTTCTCTCTATGGAGAGCGACACAAGCTATAAACAAAGTTATTTTATTGTCCTTATTAAACTTATTTATTTTTTATTAATGCTTTAGTGGGCTTTTACATTAAAATTTTACAATATATTACAGAATTTATGTTCGTGTTCGATTCCCAGTTGCGATTATTACCTTTTTTATGTAGGTATATGTGTCTTGTTCGGTTTCATAATTATTTTAGATTAATTAGTTTTATCTTCTTCTTCAATTGTAAACATATGAATTGTCAAGCAAGTATTACTCAATAGACGACACAATCCATTCAGGGTTTCATCCAGCATGTTCACGGAGAAAAAATTTCCAAGTGCTTATTGTACGTTAACAAATGTATTCAAAGAAATATTATTTTACCACTTACGCTAATCGTGTTGCAGCACAAAACTTAATCCAAAATCACTTTACACTATTCGAGCTAAGTCTAGCTACTGGAAACTTCCCACTAAGGTAGTTAATACACTTGAATTCACGTATTTAGGTAAGCCCTTACTTGCTGTTCAAATTATGCACTTTGGGCGCACTTGAAAACTGCATAAACCGGGTGCACTGCAAAGCAGCTCGGTGCTCAAGTGCACTTCTTGCTAGACTATTCCTTCTGACAAAAGTGCACTCTATGGGGAACTGTGTTTATGTGTACATTGCGGGGTTAGAATATTATATTCAGAACTGCAGGGAAAAATAATAAGGGTGATATAAAAATAAAATTGGAAACTTACAATGAAACCATTTCAGTAGTTACCTATTAGAAGGGAAAATGATGTTTGAGACGATGCGACATACATTCTTTTTTTTATTTACTAAATAATTAATATATTTTATTACAATACACACAAATACATTTTTTTGGTAAATACCATCTCACTAGGCTGAGCCTGTTCCGAGGCTGCAGGAATTTAATCTAATTTTTACATCTTAATGTTGGAGGATAAAAGAATATAAAAATTTTAAATTAAATAGATAAATAATAGAATGACAGAAAATAAAAAGAAAATAAAAGAAATGAGAAAAGTAGAAAAAAAATGAAAGAAAGAAATGAAAATAATTGTGAGGAAAAGAGAAAAAATACTAAATAATGTCTAATCATGCATAAAACAATGCATATTTTTCCATCTCCCCCGACGTAAATAGTTGCTTCTTATTGTAATTAAGTAGAAAACAAGTGTTGTTTCGATATATTTTATTTTTACATTGCTGTAACGAAACTAGAGAATGTCCAGATTATTGTATACTTGGGCTGCAATTTAAATGATAGATAGGATGCCGCATTGAGCAAGCTCGTGCAACCTTTATCCGCATGAAAAAGATGTTCTGCAGTCATGATCTCAACCTTGGATTACGAATGCGAATGGTCATATGCTACGTGTTTTCGATATTATTTAATGGAATGAAAGCATGGACGCTTACTGAAGAACTAATTAGGCGACTTGAGGCATTCAAGACGTGGACCTACAGAAGAATACTTAAAATAATTTAGATGGACAAGGCTACGAATGAAGATATTGTGTTTCGGATAAATAAAGAAAAATAAGTTATTAAAACTATAAAAATTCGAAAACTTTAATATCTTGGACATGTGATGAGACATGCAGAGAAGTACGAGATCTTGTATCTCATAATGCAGGGAAAGATTGCCGGAAAACGGGGCCCTGGAAGAAGGAGAACCTCATGGCTGAAAAAACTGATACGTGGCTTGGCCAGTCTACTGTAGAGCTGTTCCGGGCCGCAGTTAATAAATTCCACATAGCCAACATGATAGCCAACGTCTGTTGAACAACCAGGGCAGAAGAAGAAGAAGTTGTTTCAATAATCTGAATACTGCATATTTACCGGATGCTTTTTTTTTAGCATTTGCAAAAAAAATCGCTTATCAATATTCCCCTGCATCCTTAGACAAGTATTGCGAGACAAAATAATATTTAAAGTATATTGCTTAGTATTTCACACAAGACAGCGGCGCATCTCCCGAAGCGACCGATATCTGTATTGTTATTCAGGTCACACAGTGGCACAACTGCTCTGTACAGGGTCTAATCAATCGGTCACGTTCCGGGAGTGACTAAATTGCTGATAACATTATTAATTATTACAGAAATGAGATATTTTATTAATTAATTTCAAAGAAACATGATTTACACATTTAAATATAATTTTACAATAAAAAAAATAATTTTATTTGCTTTATTTTTATTTATTTAACGGTGTACTTAAAATAATTCAGAATGATGTCATTCATAGGTGGCGCAAAAAAGGACAATAGTTTTCGCCAAATAAAAATTAATTATTTCAAGAAAGGCGTACAAATACTATATTGTAAAGATGATTTAATCCAATCTCTTTTGTAATAGTTCGAGCTTCGTAAATGACTTGCTTCATGCATATCAGCTTTTTTTTTTTTTACAGAGAATACCGCACAAGAATCTCAACTGCTCCCGTCTGGAGCCAGTGAGACTATGGCATCCCCAATTGGGGTATGTTGTGAGGCTGAAGGTAGTGGGGAGGGGAAGGAGGTGGAGAGAGGAAGGTTGGGAAGTACCTGGCTATTCAAATCTGGTCACCAAACACGGCTAAAGCCATTTTCAAACAACGTTTCAATTCTGAATAGTGGTCTTACACCAGGGCGATACTGATAGTATCTTTCACTCTGGAACGTGCCGCAAATATACTATATATTATTTTAAATGAATTAATTGTGAAACAACACAAATTAATCAAATAAAATTTATTTGCGCACGCCGGGTTCGAACCCGCGACCTCCGGTTTGTGAGTCAAGAGTCTTAGCCACTGGACTACGGAGGAGGCTTGATAAATGACTTGCATTCATGAAACTTGGGTTATTTTTTTTATGTGAATACTGCACAACTTTTTATGTGAGTTTCACAACTGCTCCCGTATGGAGCCAGTGAGACTTTGGCACCTCCAATTGGGGAATGTGCTGTTGAAATTAGTGGGGAGGGCAAGCAGTAGGGGTGGAGGAAGATTGGGAAGTACCTGGTTATTCAGTTCGGATCACCAAACACGGCTAAAGCCATTTCAAGCAACTTTTTAATTCTGAATGGTTGTCCTACACCAGAACAATGCTGAAAATATATTCCACTCTGAAACGTGCCGCAAATTCACCTATATTAATTTAAATTGTATAATAATATAAATTAATCCGGTTTGCTAGATGAAAGCCTTGCCCCTCGACCATGGAGGCCGTCCAAATATTTATCTTGGCAGTAGAAATGAAGATCTGATATCTATTCAACATTATTATTATGGGTACATATGATATTCACATAAATGAAAATGAACGCCGTTGGATCAAAGAAAAACTGTCAAAAGAAACTAAGCTAGCCGTCCATAATGGAGAACTGGTACCTCCCCTGATGTATGGCAGTGAGGCATGGAATTGGCAGAGGAAGGATGAAAGTAGACTGAATGCTGTAGAAATGAGATTCCTAAGGCGTATGTGTGGTAAAACCATGTATGATCGTGTTAGAAACGTGGAGATCCGCAAAGATTGCGAGGCTGATGTAAACGTAATGAGTAAGATCAAGAAAGGAACGCTCCGATGGTTTGGGCATGTAGAGGCAATGAACGAGGAAAGGAGTGTAAGGAGAATATATAACGCAAATGTGAATGGTAGAAGAAGTCGGGGATGTCCGAGAAAGACACTGCACGATATGACATATGACATTGAATCAGATACTTGAGTCGGGCCATTTCAAGAGTCAGAATAATAGAAGAGCATGTATGAGACGATGCTTGAATGTGAACGAAGCAAGGAGTGTGTGCCAAGACCGAGTTGTTTGGCGGTCCGTCCTCTCTGCCCACCCCAGCGGGGAAACAGCGTAATGGTTAGTTAGGTAGTTGAAAATGAAGATCTGACAAAAGAGTGGTGAAAAAAAGGGGGGGGGGTGGATTTTTTTGAATAACACATGTTTACAAATTACGTAGGTTATTGTGAGTGTCTTGTTCTTTTTCATATTTCGTTTAGATATATTAGTATTATCTTCTTCAATGAGTTATTTTTTTACATTTTATTTTGTATTTATATTGTTATACAGCCATCATTCCAACGCTTAAATATAATAGGTATGTAAGTCGAATTGAACTTGGTTAGGTAATATAAAATACTTTCGGTACAATGCCCCAGACAAAAAAATATTATTTATGTCACATGGATTTTGACACTTTCTTTGTATCACACGATTTGTGGTTGTGTATGGTTCTTATCAAAATTTCACTAGTTTTTTCTATCAGGAATCGCAACCAACACTCACACAGTTATATTTTTTGTATTCAGCATGACTGTATCGACTAAATTAAAACTGCCGGATATTTATAGATATTCGTCAATACAATTATTATATAAACAAAAATTTTAACAAAACAAAAAACGACTTAAAACTTATTTTTAATCTATGTAAAAAAGCCCCCGGGCGTATAACAATAATAATAAATAAATAAAGAATACATTAATGAATTTTTCTACAACTTAATGATCAACTTACTTGTTCTACTCATCAATATGTAGGTAAGATTGTTATTTTTGGAGTCGGTGTCAGCCATGGTAGGTTAATCGCGCGTGCGACACAAGCACATCTCACCTATTACTATTTATGCATTTACAAACCTACCTTTGCTAACACCGACTCCAAAAATAACAATCTTACCTACATATTGATGAGTATAAAAAGTAAGTTGATTATTAAGTTGTAGAAGAATACGAAATTTTATTACTTTTTAGTGCATTTTTTTAAGTCGTTTTTTGTTTTGTTAAAAACGTTGTTTATTTTTCATTTTTAGTGAATCTGAAGTACACTAACAAATTTGTAAAAAAAAGAATCATCGAAATCGGTTGGCGTAATACTGAGTTATTCGTCCATTTGTCGCGCACAAACTTATTGCAAATTTAAGACATATATGATTTTCTCATGGATCCCACTGTCGGATCTGGACCAAATTAAAATTAAACCAAACGGAAAGCACCAGCTTTCAAAAAAAAAAAGAATCATCAATATCAATTCACACAATCAAAAGTTCTGAGGTAACAAACATAAAAATAAAAATAAACCGTCGAATTGAGAACCACCTCCTTTTCGAAGTCGTTTAAAAATATCTGCAACACATGACGTCTGTGTGAACCTTTGAGGGTGGTAAAAGATTGGACGATTTTTATTATTTATCACTGCGATCATATTCAAAGTGCAGACTTGTGCCTAACTAAAAATAATGTTTTTATATATGTATAATTGGTGGTATTTTTTAAAAATTGGTTTTTAAATTTGTTGGGTTCATTTCATAAAGATTCCTGTTCGTGTTATGTCGTGATTAAAATTTAAGTGTTATGGTGCATAGATAATACAAAATATCTTTCCAAGAACAACTTAAAACAACAAAGTTCACAACAAAGTTCATAACATAAGCACGGAACAAGGAACTGATAACAGTAAGCATACATGGAATTGTACAGGGCTTTCTAACCTAAAGTAGGGGGTCCTAAAAGATATTTTTGCGTTTTTGGTCACATTTAGGCCAATTTCCGAAAGCCGTTAGGGCCCGCTGGCCAAAATGTGGCGAATTTGAATAGATTTTTTAAATGATTTTTTATGATTTTAGTAAAGCTTTTGATTCAGTTTCCCATAAAATTCTCATTTGGAATGACAAATTGTTAGAATAAAATCCTCCCTATCGGAAAAAATTTATGCAACAAGTGGAGTTCCACAGGGTTCACACCTTGGCCCAGTCTTATTTATCTTGTTGATCTAACAAAAATATTTCATGATGTATTTTTCTTACTTTTTGCTGATGACCTCAAAATGTTTAGAATTATTAAAAATATTTACCATTGCAACATTCTTCAAGATAATATCAACAAATTCTTAATTTAGTGTAATGAAAACAGATTTTACTTAAATATCTCAAAATGCCAAGTAGTTAGATTTTCTCGAATAAAAAATCCAGTGATCTTTAATTACAACATTGATAAGAATACTCTCGAGACATTAACACAAATTAAACACTCTCTAATAAGGGCTTAAAAATGTTGGGATTTATAACTAGGCTAACTAGAAATTTTAACAATATAAAGGGCATTAAACTGTTATATTTTGCATTTAAAAGTCAACTTGAGTACAATTCTCGCGTCTGAAACCCATATTATAATATACATGTACAAGCTGTTGAAAGAATACAAAACAAATTCTTACATTTTCTTAATTTTATAATGGGTATTCCAGCAATTATGTTGAACTATAACACTATTTTAAATTAAATGAATATGTTTAAATTGTCAGACAGAAGAATTTTCACTGACTTGGTATTTCTGTGTAAAATTCTAAATGATTTAGTTGATAGTCCGGTATTGCTTGAATTGATAAGTTTCCGGATTCCACTACGTAATACTAGAAGTCAGGATTTATTTCAGTGCAGAAATTCTGGAACTAACTACCATATGTATTCCTCTTTACCCAGAATACTAATGAAGGGAAATAATTATACCAAGTCAGAGGACATCTTCAATTTATCTTTAAACAAATACAAAATACTGTTACTGAGGCAGTTCAGTTATGTACAATAAACACTTAATATTTCTTTGTAAAAGAAATATATATCTATACCTATTATATTTCTTTGTAAAAGAAACACAAAGTATTTATATATTTAAATTTGTAAATTTCTTATGTAAAAGCCCCAAAAATTGGCGTAAATAAATACATAAATAAATAAAAGGCTCCTGCGTGTTGCAATCTTCGGGGCAACATAAGAATTATGTATTAGTTTCACAGTATAACAAGAGATATCTCGCATTTCCTCTGAATAATTTGTTATAGACTTTCCGCGAACTGAAATTATTGAAATGTTTTTTTTCTTACAAATCATTGAACATGAGTTTACATATTATGAAATGCATGTTCGAATTTCAATTTACACCTGTAATTAATTATCAATTAGGTCATATATAAAAAACAGAAGTCATAATATTTAATGTTCTCCAAGTAGGTACCACGATTGGCTATTTTAACGAACATAATACGCAGCATTTAAGCGTTTATTCGAGTAATTTAGAAAACGATAATTTCACCGAAATTTTAAATACATCGATGAATTTCGGTATAATGATCGGCATTGTTTTTAATTCGGTAGATTTAACGAAACATTAGGTTTGACATCAGCAGTTGAAGAAATATTTAGTTATAAAAATACTGTCTTTCCACTGAGAGCTCGGTTGCTCCTCTATTTTCACTACTTTTATATTTACACAATATTATAAATTGAAGTCCTCCGCCGCGTCTGTCTGTTCGCGATAAAGTCAAAAACTACTTTCACCAATAGATAAAGTGATTCATGAGGAAGGTTTAGGTATATAACTTGTCAAGGTTTTTTGTAAATTGGTTGAAATTTTTGTATAATATTTAAAGGAGAATGTCTGTTTGTGGTGGACGAGCGGGCTGGCGAGCGGGCGTTTGGATTTGATTTCTATGCAAAGAAGGGTCACTGTCTACATTTGATTTCGAAAACTCTGTAAAGTCAGGGGCATCGCCGGGGACTTCAGCTAGTATTCTACAATATCGACATGCATGGTTTATGAGAAATGGAGAAAAGTTAAGAAGGACCTATCAGCGGAATGCTGTGAGAAGAAACAGAATCATTCACCTACTAAACTTGATTGTCTCTGATCTAAACTGTGTACCCCAGGGTACCGTTCTGGGCCCACTACTCTTTATCCTATGATTCTAGTTAGTAATAGTTTGAGTCATTGATAATATATTTTTATATGAAATTATTTCTATTATAACAAGGAAAACATTTTTTAATCTTGTGTCTCTTTAATTTGTGAATAGGTGACATTACCCCGTATCGGTCATACTTGGTATGCCCTGGAGGCCGCGGTCCTCAAATAAGTACTTAGCTGGCCGTAGTTTGCCCAGCCCTGGGATGGTAGATAGTAGGTACACAAAGAAGTATCTATACAGATTTTAACCACAAACCTCAGTTATCAGAGTTTGAACTCCAAAATGCTTTTTTGTACCATTAGGTCAAATCTTCTGATAGGAGAAAGTGTCAAAATCCATGTGACATAAATAATATTTTTTTTTATTTGGGGGCATTGTACCGTAAGTATTTTACACGATAAACTTCAATACGAGTTCAATATTAAATATGAGTATTGGAATGAAGTCTATTTAATTATTTTTTTTAAAGTAAACCGAAATGAATAAAGCATTGTTTACGAAACATGTTGGTTATTTAAATAATAAACGTAGTTAAAATAAAGTACCCACTCTATTAATTTTGAATTAAAATGGTGCCACAAAATAAGTTTGCTGTGTTTTAAGAAGAATACATTTTATGTGATTAATTTGTATAATTTCGCAAATTAATAATTTTAAATAATATAAGCATTTGTGGCACGTTCCAAAGTGGAAGATACTCTCAGTATCACCAACCACTCAAAGTTGAAACGCTGCTTAAAATTACTTTAGTTTTTGGTGACTAGATTTGAGAGTTAGTTCTTCCCCGCCTTCCTCTTTTCCATCTCCTTACACTCCCTACAACCTTCAACCTCGCAACATACCCCAATTGGAATATGTTGCGAGTATGTTGCATTACATTATATTGGGGTATTGTATTGCCAAAATCTCACTGGCTCCATACGGGACTAGTTGGGACTCTCATGCAGTATTCAGATTAGACAAATATTTTTTTTAAAAAAGAACTAGTTTCACGAATGTACGATTTTGGTCATTTATCAAGGTGGCCCGATAGATAATCCCCCGACACTTGGCCCCTCGAAATGATATTTATTAAAAATTATAATTTTGTCTTGCATTATTTACCAATTTGAAACCTAAAGTTAACTTCAAAAGTAGGTAGGTAATTTTATTACTAAGTTCCTATGGATTTTCAAAGAATTTATTTACTTCTTCAAACTTTCAAAATTACTTAAAAATAAAAAAATAAAAATAAATAATTAATAAAAAAAAAATAATAAAAAAAAATTAAAAAAATAATAATAAAAAAGAATTTATTTTCAGTCGATTTTTTCTACTTATACGCTTGTGTATGAGTATACACAAGTATATACAACGGATAAGTACTAGCAGTTTTATCCTTGAAGCATTTGTATGAAAATATGTTTTATGCTTATTCGGCGGTATATCTTATCTGCACACCCCTTCCGGGACACTTAATTATATTTAGTATATAATAAGTAGGTTAACGATATCTTTTTCCCTAAACCGACTGCATATTGTATAATGGATCAACTGTCATGGAACCTTGTATTAAACCCTGTTTTACCTGGAGTACCATAACAATATCGAGTTGTAAGTAAGCGCACCTGCATAACTTGTGCAATTTGCATAGTTCGTACTGCAATCGAATTAAAAACCGCCGGATATTCAATACCTTTGCATACTGAATATATCGTCTGTAAATACCGGTATGAATTAATAACTTGTTTGATTTCCTCCGAAATTGGTCAACAATCTCTTGGAAATGCGTCATCCATTAGCCTAGTCATCATCCTATGCAGGTTCTCGTTTCTCAGAAATCATCGTCATCCTCTGAGGAATTAGGTAGGTATTAGAGCCGTTCAGTAGGACAAGGTGGTTTTGCTGAGTACGTTGTATCGACCGGTTATCGCTGAGTGGATACCACCACTCTAGTTTAAATCTCTGCTAGCATAACTCTCAATCACTGCACAAGCAACAATGTAGATTTATAATGATGTAAGTAGTAGGAATTAAAATATCATCAAGTTATGAAGTACGTATTTTAAAAAATATTTAATAATCACATACATAGGTATTTGAAGGTCATACCAAGTATTGGAAAACCAGAACGGTTTTTTTTTTTTTAATTTTTATGTATTTTTAAAAAATGTATTTTAAATTAACTGCACACGCCTTGAAGAAAATAATTTCTCTCAAGGTGTTTGACATCTTTGGGGATACTGAGCGGAAGGTCTTTTTCAGGAAAGAGTTCTGTGAAGAATAATATTTTTTTTACATTAGCTCCACACAGAACGCCCTGAGGAAAATAATTCCCATCAGGGTCTGTGTTATCTTTGGGGTTGCTGTGTGGAGATTATTTTGAGGATAGGAAGAAGATAAAGTTCTGGGAAGGAAAAGGGCATAAAGAGTGGGTAGGAATCTGGGGATCAATGTCTTCAAATCAATGATCAAAAGGTTTCTCTCAACCAGTCTATCGGTCAATTGGGCAGGCGCAACTGCCGCCAAGACCGGGATAAATCCCACCCCATGACCCCTGCTAAGTCACCAAACGTAGCTAACCACTTGGCGTTACCCATGGCAGAGGTGTTGGTAATCCAATAAATTGTTCGTGGGGCGACGGTACACGAGGTATGAGGGGTGGAAGGAATTTGGAGATCGGTGTGACCAGGAGTGACGTATATAATATATACATCCATCCATTCCACGGCGGAGTAAAGCGATGGGTTGAGAGAGTTCAAAGACAAAATTCATTTTGTGAATATTAATAAAGCAAATCGTGTGTGCAAGACTGGGGTTTGTGGCGGCACATCGTCTGTACCTGTAGGTAAACGGGGCAATGGTTAAGTTATGTTAGGTTAGGTCTTCAGTTTTTCGTCTGCGCCGTTCAATTTGGCACCTCTGCGTTCGGTTCTTCTCCTTTTTCTGCTGCGCCAACTGTGATGATTGTGGCCAGTAATAATGACGTTGGTCATCAAGACAAGTAATTCTTAAGATTCATGTATAGTGAAATAGTTATTCATATAGGTAAAGTTGACTAATTATAATTTCTAGTACAGAAAGATATTACAAGTTAGGGTGGAATGATATTATGTATAAGCCGTACAAGTTAGGACACGAATAGTTAGGATGTGTTAGGTTAGTTCAGATGAGTTAGTAGAGAGTTAGTTGACATCGATGAGACCATAATAGATAACGAACATTTCAAATAAAACAATAACTTTGTGAACACCACTTTTATTTTCTTTACTTTATGCCGACCAGGTTTCGCTACCACCGTAGCTTCTTCAGGGCAGTATAAAACTCTAACCTAAATTATGTTACATGTGTGTAGATAATATTGTTTAAAAAAATTGGGCTGGACTCCTCAAGTGGAGGAAAAAGTAGGCGTAAGTGTAGATGGAGAACTTGGAAGGGAAAAAATATTAATAGTTAGGTAATTAACAATCAAATAAAAGTCAAATACTAAGGTTGTTCCCTATTGATAAAGAACATTCCCTTTCCGTTTTAAAACATATATTACCTATAACACATGTAACTTAATTTTAATAGAGTTTTATTCTGCCCTGAAGAAGCTATGGTGGTAGCAAAACCCGGTCGGCATAAAGTATAGAAAATAAAAGTGGTGTTTACAAAGTTATTGTTTTATTTTAAATTATAATGTCACACCACAAAATATCTGCATCAAATGAACAAATAAACATTTAGTAGCAAGAAGATACTTTGACGAGTCGAACCATATCTCGACCTGCAAGAACTATAATTGCATCCAGGGTTCATTCGACCGAACAAAGATGGGTCACAGTTCTAAACGATGTTTGCAGTTTCCGTAGCAGGGGCTCAATTCTCCAATAGCGATCAAGAGTTATACGTTACGCGCCATCTGCGAACGAAAAGTTACCCGTCGTCTGGACTAACGTTGTCGATGTAATTGTATATGCATTCTTGAATGTCGAAGGATTGAAAAATATTTTTATTGGCAGTCCTGTGAATTTGTCTGTGTTTCTGATACTTTTGATGTTTCTATGGTGTGAACTTGAAATTACGACCGCACTTTCTTCGAAATGGCTGGCGGGAACATAACTCAAAACATGTAATGCTGCTAACACCTGGAAAACGACATTGCAACAGATTAATTAGGAAGTTATTGTGAAAACTATCTACCCTCTGGCAAAACGTTGTTGTAGGTCTCAAAGTATCTGATTTAGCAGCATTGCAGCCAACGTCGCGTCGGAACCTTAAAACAACTTTGTAAAAATATACAATGTCTGTCCTTCGAAGAGCGCGCAGGAAACGATCTTAGATTAGGATACGAAGTGTCAGATTTCGACACATTTAAATGTCGACTGGTTCGACCCACTCGTTGTTCGAGTTGAATGACTTTTGACGTTTGGCGTCTAAGTATGTACTTTTCTTTTGCATGAGCTCCACACAGGAGCTCCACAAAAATTATTTCCTCAGGGCCTATGTCATCTTTGGGGATGCTGTGTGGAGGATTTTTTAAGGAAAAGAAGGCAAGGAGAGTTCTGGGAAGGAAAAGGGTTTAAGAGATGAAGAGGAATCCGGGGTTCAGTGTGTCCTGGTCGTCCGCCTCCATGATCTAGACAAATCTCACCCCACAAACCCGGGCACCCCTGCTAAATCACCAAACGCAGCGAACCACTTGGGGTGACCTATGGCAGAGGTGTTGGTTATCCAATAAAGATTCCCGGGGTGGCCGTGCCCATTCCCGCCACCCTAAGTCTCAAGTATAACAAAGTCGACCAATGTATGTACTTTCAACGGCAATTGCGAGCGCCCTCGATCGGAGAATTGAGTTCCGTATCGCGGATGCCTCTCGTTAGAAGGTGTTGTTCGACTCCAAGAGTCACTCGACCTTGGGAGGTGCGAATGGGGCGAGGCAGGTAAACAAACGCCAAGAATGCAGATGAATGAATCATTGAAACAGGTAAGAATAATTCATTGAATAACGTTGAAGGAATCGAATATGATTCCTTCAATTAATTAATATAATAGAGAAGATGCGAGTGCATAGTAGAAGATGTAAAGTTTTGTAACTATTTTATCTTTCTGTGAATTTGTTCATAACGTTTCAGGTCCGGTTCAAGATGGTGGCTATTTGGTTGGTTTAGTACAGGTTATTTATCAAATGTGAAATGGTAGTGTTTAAATTAAGTAGGTTGGTACTTAAGTGCTTACATAAAAATCTTATGATTTCAGAGGAAATTTTGGTTTTGATTTAAAATAAGAGAAAATTGGAAACAATTTTTTTTTGACGCTAGATAATTATTTTTAAGGGATGACGAGAGTTCCAATTGCTCCCAACCGCCTGGAGCCAGTGAGACTATCTATGGCATCCCCAATTGGAGTAAGTTGTGTGGCTAAAGATAGTGGAAAGGGGAAGAATATGGGGAAGAGTAGGTAGGGAAGTACCTGGCTATTCAAATCTGGTCACCAAACCCGGCAAAAGCCATTTCAAGCACCGTTTTAATTCTGAATGGTGGTCTTACACGAGGGCGATACTGAGAGTATCTTCCACTCTGGAACGTGCCGCAAATACACCTTATATTATTTTTAAATAGTCAATTGTGAAGTAGCATAAATCATTCACATAAAATGTACTTGCGTACGCCGGGATTTGATCCTGTGATCTCCGAATGGCTAGTGGAGAGCCTTACCCCTCCACCACGGAGGCCATCTACTGATCGCAGTACTATTAATATCTACATATTTGAAATTTATTTCACATGCATAATTATTATTATTACAATAATGCAGTGTGTAGAAATGTTGTTAATCTATTTATAACTTTTTTTATTAGTAGCAGCTCTCTTAAATATAATGATAGCTCTAATTCATATTGTATTTATACAAGTGCAATTTATCGCTATTTTATTTAAATATTATTACTATGGTGTTCCATCTAGATTACAAGAACCTTCTACCAAGGTGAGGTTGAAACTTAGAAAAAATAAAAGAGGGTTGAAGTGCAATTTGTACCCCTAATACTCTCTCTTTTAACAAGGTTTGAACCCAAGACCTCTAGGTCGCAAGCCAAAGAACTATGAACCCTGCCACAGAGAACCTTGTATTGAAAAGGAAAGTTATGTTAGGTTAGGAGTACGAGGAAAAAAGCCAGTACTTCGTTCCCATGCATTTAACAACAAAACAATGCACTATAAACAACTATTAATAAAACATAAAAAACGAACTATTTGAACTTGTGAACTGTCAAAATAATAATCGAGTGGACAGAAATAATGGCTTCTTCATATTTAAATAGAGTGCGAAAGAGAAAGGCCTATAGGCCCTGATTTACAAGAGAGAAAGAGTCAGAGCTATATGTATGTGTCATGAATGACAAGCAGCAAGCATGTTGAATGTGACATTATTCAACCATTGTTCCACGTTTGAATTTAACTGTTGAGAAAAATGACGCAAGTTTAATTTTGCTTAAAATATTATTTATCACTATTAATTAAACTATTTTGGTTTATTTCACATAAAAAATGTTAATATTACATGTCTAGCTTATTGGAAATGTGATTCCAGAGTGGCAGATACTCTCAGTATCACCCTGGTGAAAGACCAACGTCCAGTATTGAAATGTCGCTTTAAATGGCTGTAGCTATGTTTGGGGATAAGATCTGAATAGTCAGATACTTCCTTACCTTTCTTTTCCCCGTTTCCTTCCCCTTCCCACCGCCTTCATTAAATTCAATCAAAGAAAAAGGTAAGCTTTACAAAAAAAAAAACAATAAAATTCCCAAACGACAAAAAAATAGAATTTAATTACAAAAAATATAAAAATAAATTGACACGCTTAATAAAAATTAGTCTTCAGCCTCACAATATATCCCAAATGGCGACGCCGAAGTCTCACTGGCTCTATACAGTTGGAAGTAGTTGGAACTGTTGTGAGGTAGGTGTTCTTCACATTTAAAAAATGACAAGTTTACGTTTGGTATATATACTGTTAGACTGAAAGAAGTGATTAAGGGCCGGAGATGGTTTTGGGAAAGTGGAAGGTTGGGAAGTAGGTACCTAACCATTCAGACCTAGTCATTAATACGGTTAAAATAGCTAGCTTGTAGTCCTTCTAGATTTTAGGCATGTATGGTAAGTTTGTACAGCGCCCTTGAGGTGATTTTTCACAAAAACGGCGCTATATAAATCGTCCAAATATTATTATTATTATTAAAACCATTTCAAGGTACGCACAACTAGGTGCTCTGGCAGAACTGGCAGTACATATTAGTAACTACTCTGGAAGAACTATAACCAAAAAACATAAAAACATCTCAATTTTAGCAAAAAAACCTATGAGCTAAAAACTATTTCGTCAGAAATTGACAGCTATTGGGAGCTTTTATAATAATAATTCCCACGGTTACGGCACAATAAATTAAATAAACGTACGTTCCCTATCACAATAATGCTACAGCTCTTTCTTATACACCAAATAATAGATAGTCAAACGATACATGCATGTCTGCTTCCCTCAAAGGAAAAAAATAATCATTTTCTTGCATCGCCCTCACTCCCATTTGAAATGAGATGCCGCGAGCCGTTACCTTCGCCGTAACGTTGCCGTGAGAATTATAAAAGCAGTCTTTCAGTTTTATACAAAATATTTAATAATAACTCATTGTTAACATGAATCGATAGTCGATTCCCACCAATCAAAAAAACCGAGTCAGCATCACCAAACATTACAAAAATATGACGATTTTTTATGAATAATAAAAATAAATAAAAACCATAAAAAAACTACAATTTTCACTTAGACCACTTTACTACGAACACATTATGATTCACAAAACAAGTACCTACCGCTATAATCACTGATTAACAATATTACCATGACCTCTAATACAAAATACTACCATCTCACTCACACACACATCTCAACAAAGATAAAACTAACAACAAAAAGCGTGCACTACACAAAAAACCCATAGCATTCACACTGCATTGATTTACAACCGCGCTATTAACGGTTTGACTTTTTTGTGCATGAGTAAATTTAGTTATAGTTTTAAGTGAATTTGTTTAAATGTACTCGTCTCGCTTGTTTAATAGTTTTTGTTCCGCGGACCTCGACAACTTGTTGCTTGGTTGCTTCGCTTCAGTTGTCAACCAGATGTTTTGGCGCGCTGTTTGAGTTTCGAGCGCGGGAAACAATTTTTCACATTTTGAATCTGACGTTTAATAAATCTGTGTTTTGAAAGTTGTTTTTGGATTAATAGATTCGTGTTTTATCATTATTAATGTTTTATTTATTCCAAAACAATAAGTGAAAGTTTTAAAATGCAAAACAGTTACGTTGTGAAATTGTTATTGTTAACAGTATTTTTTTATATGGTTTTGAACATTTCGCGTATTTTGTATGAAAATATTACAGCTTTATAGTGATTGTTTTTTTGTTTAATTTAAACAGCCTTCGCTTTGGTTTTATTTTAATTTCCTGCTGATAACAAAGGTAAGTTATTATTTATGTTATTCAATATTAATTGTTTAAATAAAACAATTTTTTGCAAATTTTTGCTTGTTAGTATTACTTCCTTGTGCGTACATGAGTGATATTTTCAAAATTGGAACTAACGGAAGTGTTATACCCTTGTGGTATTTTCAAAATTGGAACTAACGGAAGTGTTATACTATTGTGATATTTTCAAAATTGGAACTAATGTAAATGTTATAGGTACTATTGTGATATTGTCAAAATTGGAACTAACGGAGTGTTATACTATTGTGATATTTTCAAAATTGGAACTAATGTAAATTTTATAGGTACTATTGTGATATTGTCAAAATTGGAACTAACGGAGTGTTATACTATTGTGATATTTTCAAAATTGGAACTAGCGGAAGTGTGATACTATTCCATTTTATTAAAACTAGAGCAGACCTGTGAAAATCACGGGATATTTTAATTGTAGGTTTTGTGAAGCTGAAAATTTACGTAAAGAGCACATTATACTATCGTATAATAACAAGGAAAATCGTTTTAGATATCATGAAAATATATTCTTGAAAATGTACCTACTATTTTATAGGTAGCTTGTCTGAATTCTTTTAATAATCAGTTCCAATGCTGAAAAAAACGCCTGAAGCAAAATTGAGTATATTGAACGTGATTCGGTAAATTTTCGAGATGACCGAACACGTCTTATAAGAATATTTTTTAGAAAAAATCTTTTGGTTCACCTGAATCACTACAAAAGGCAACTACCAAAAGGAAAAAGGAAAATACCACATTCAAAATTTCATTTACGCAAAATGAAAATTTGCTCCCGTCGCGTCGTATGGGATGACAGCTGACAGCCATTTACAGTAATTTATGTCCGTATTCTATGATATTTTGAATTACTTTTTTATAAAAAGGTTAATCAAAGGTTTTTTTTTGTAAAAAATATTCGCATTAACCAGATCCATTCATCCCGAAATTTAACCTCTTTATCGCTTGTCTGAATTTTTCAAATGGTCAGTTCTAATTTTGAAAATGACACTTGAATCCAAAGCAGATTTCACGCAACTAATCCTATAATATATTTACAAACAATATTTTTTTTAAATGTGGTGGCCAAGAATCAAACCCGGTCAACTGCTTGGAAGGCAACGATGCTGACCAGTGACTATTACACCACTAACGAATAAGATTTAATTTAACGTACCTGCGCGCTCCACACGCTCTTCTGTCATATTCAAAGCGGATCAATGCCAAACAAGTTGTAAACAAAATTCTTGCTTGAACAGGTAATAATTACAATAAAAAAATACAAAGTGTGGACATATTTGCAATTGCGAGCTGAATAAATTTAAAAAGTCAATAAAATAGTATTTTTCTAACACGCCATGAATTAATTTTCTTGTTTCTGTTATGAATTTATTTTGTTTTGTGTACATTCTATTTCTTATTATATTATTACAGTTTTCGTTTTTCATAATTTTGTTCTGTTAATTTCTTAATACGAGGAGGGAATCAGTAATTGTAATTGGTGGAGTTCTGGTAAAACATAAAAAAATATATAATTTAACCGTAAATAAATTCATTGTGGGTTATTAATTATTTTCGTATTTATTTCCACTTTTTTCGAATTTAAGACCGGCAAGTACTTTAGTTTTTTAAACGACTTCGAAAAGGAGGAGGTTATCAATTCAACGGTATTTTTTTAAATTTTTTTTTTATGTGTGTTACCTCAGAACTTTCGATTGGGTGAACCGATATTGATGATTCTTTTTTTATTAGAAAGCTGGTGCTTCCCGTGTGGTCCCATTTTAATTTGGTCCAGTTCTGACAATGGGATTTATGAGAAAACTATACATGCCTTAAATTTGCAATAAGTATGTGCGCGACAAATGGACGAATAACTCAATATTACAGATTTCGATGATTCTTTTTTTGAAGTAAAAATTCTTTACGCACGCTCGTCACTAAAAATCAAAAAATAAACAAAAAAATTAACAAAATAAAAAACGACTTCAAAAAATGCACTAAAAAGTCAAAAAATAAGTTCGTCCGATTGTTATTTTTGGAGTCGGTGTCAGCCAAGATCTCCACATCTCACCTAAAACTACCTATGTATGTAGTTTACCTTGCCTGCATCTTTTGAAGTCGTTTTTTGTTTTGTTAAAATTTTTGTTTATTTATTATTGTGTCAGCTGTTTCGGCGTTCAAGGCCATTTTTAACCCTTGGTGAGGCCACGTTAAGACGACTTATTTATACTATTTTACGTACCTCAACCAATTTCGATTTTCATGGTGCCTAAAATGTTAAACCAATTTACTGAGAAAATAATTGTGGCAATAGATTATAGATTCTCTTTTCTCTGGGGTACCTAATTTGAAGTCTGTTTTCCCCAAATAAAATGTTATGTTTTCTTAGTTGTTTAATAATGACATGGCTGCTTTTCTTGACTTCTTCAAATGTTTTATATTGTTTAGATTTTAGATCATGTGAACATTCTGAGAAGTGCGGAATAAATGAATTTTCTTACTTTATTAACAAATGTTACATTAGGATCGTTAATCGATTTGTAAATTTCAACTTACTTTCTTTCTGTATGTAAGGGTTTAGGCTCGTTGTCAAGTGGAAATAATTATTCATTAAGAGATGTTCTGCAAAATTTAAAAATAAGCTTTTGTTATTATTTCTTCGTATATAATAATAAAAGTATAAGTGTATCGCAATATTTTTATATCTATGTAAAGCCTTCGATACAATTGGTCATACGTATCTTCTAGAAAAACTTTAAAATATTGGAATTTTAAGTCGTTAACTGAACCCCAATAAAAGCTTTATGTCAGAAAGGTCACAGTTAGTTTTAATTCAACCAATACAAATCCAATACGGATTTCCGCAAGGTAGTGCCTTGGGTCCAATTTTATTCCTGATATGTAGCCCTTCCTATCTGTCATTGTGGATACCTACTGACAATATAAGAATTACGTATTTATGATTTTTTTGAATTGCGTTTTACAATCTCACCTAAAAACAACCGAAATTATATTGTTTATTTATATAATAACCATTTCTTTAAATGCACAAATCTTTATAGTTGGGGCTAAATATTTAAATATTCTATCTTTAGTCATAATAACCGCATCCTGTTTCCGCAAAACTAGGTATGACGAGCATACAAATGAATATTTAGTAACATTGTGCTTCTAATAGATGTTAT
This sequence comes from Limnephilus lunatus, assembly GCA_917563855.2. Taxonomy (NCBI): domain Eukaryota; kingdom Metazoa; phylum Arthropoda; class Insecta; order Trichoptera; family Limnephilidae; genus Limnephilus; species Limnephilus lunatus. Next base: position 74,014,780 of record OU830602.1, on the reverse strand, counting down.
TAAAAATATGTTGTGATCCAATATAATTTTACACATAGCACTGCCAGTTTTACACAGTAAATTGCCATAGACAAAAAAATATATAATTTTAAAATAATATTAATATAGATAATAATATGAATAAAGACGAAAGGCAAAAACGCCGGCATAAAGCAAGGATTCGCCACGTCCAATCACAAAATATTTTTTTATTCCATAAAAACACCTTAATAAATAAATGTTTGTCCAGTAATATTCATATTTATTTACGCAAGCTAAATGGGAAACTTACCAACTATTTTTATATCTTATTTTGTGTAGGTATACAATATCTACAGTGGCGACGCCCCCGATTGCACAAATAAGTTAGGAGATCTATAGTCAGGTAGTACCTGATTCTGATCGAGTTTCAAAACTATCAGTATCGCAAAATCTATAATATAGAATCAATAATTAGAAATAAGGTTTTCACAAACCCCTCTCCTTCCCTCCCCTCGCGGTATCCGTACCCTCCTGCCATATTTCATACCAAGTGTTTCGCTACATTTCGTGATTTGGCAGGAGTGCCCTGGTTCATGGGGTGAGATTTGCCTTCTTTGCGGCGGACGCGTTTGCTCACCTATTGCGTGGCAGGCAGGACCGGGAGACACTTGTGGAAGACTTTTTGACCTCTCCAGCAATTCACTCTCGATTCATCGCCTTGCACCGCAGTGGTAGGAATTGATTCATTCGTCCGTCACTCCTGGACAAACTGACACCCACCTTTTTTCTTACACATCCTTCATAATTATGTTCTTCAGGGCCTTCTGTGTAGATCTAATGTAAAAAAGATTACTTACGTGCGCATTTCAAAGCACCATAATCCTTATCAAGAAAATTAAATTGCAGCTAATTTTGGAGTATTCCATAATTCTTTTTTTTACATACATAAATAATTGCAGGTGACCCATAAAATCATCTCTATAGATAGATACGTAATTTCCTTTTAACATAAATAAAAAAATTATCACTTTCGTGACATTTGTCATACTTTGGAGAAATTACACCTTTTTTTGGTGTCTTGGTAGGTGTTTGTTAATATTAGTAAATGTACTGATTCGTGGTTAACGTTCTAATAATATTATTATTGTTTGTATATGGCAGTGCAAAACTGTATACATTTAGCTACGGTTATTGAATGTTTATGGTATTGAGGTTTCCGATAAGAATAATTGTTTAGTGTTACATAAACTAAACTTGCGGTTATACCTTGCTTATAGCTCAGGGGCAGGCGGTAATTTTTCTTGTTTTTATTTAAGAATGGTTATTTACGTATTACCATTTTCACGTACCTTCATATTTACCTACGTGCTTTAAAACTAAAATTTTATTCATACTCTTTATAGTGTAAATCTAACAAGTTTTTCATGAATAACGTAATGAGTTTCGAATACCCGTCCTCAATTATTTTCCCTCGCCTTAAGAGGGAATAACCAGACAAAACCGGAAATATGTCATTTTTAAATAAAATTTTAGCCGTATTTACCCTTTTCCACAAAAAAATATGAATTGATTTGGAAAGTTTGTTCTTTATCTGTTTTAAATTATGAGAAAATATGTTTATTTTTAGCAAAATAATGTTACACCTTAGGTCGTTGGCAGATTTGTTAAATATTCAAACAAAAATTTGCATTATACAACACACATTTCAAATCATATTATCATGCAGTAAAATAAATCAATCAATTATCTGGGAAAACTATGTTTCAGAATTTTAATTTCGGTTTAAATAAAATCATCAAAAAAAGATCCGCTCGGTTGTTTTGTGACGAAAATACTTCCGTTTGTCTATTTATTTAAGGCTTTACAAACTTATATATTTAAAAAAAAAATACATTCTCATTTTGCTTAGACATTATTGAAAAATTATAAATATTAATGATCAAAAAATAATTAGAAATATTAACATAAAGTATATAATTTTAATAATTTTATCATCACGCCTTTCAGCGTTTTAGAATGTACGTATTAATTAAATCGAATTTTTAATGAAATAAAATCGATATTGAGTTATAATTTTAAAAAGCTGGTGCGAAGAAAAATTAATCTTTCTCATTGGAACCACCCTTTCTTTCGAAGGAATTTGAATTCTCGGACGCTGGTTAAAATAAATCGCAGTAGCTTTACAAAAGCTTTTAGGCCAGCCGGTTTCAAATTGACCACAGCTTTATTGGGCCGTAGTTCAAATTTTAATAGCAGTGCTGAAGACAATAAAACGATCAAAACCGGAGAAAAATGAAAAAATATAATGAAAATACTTAATTTTAACCCCGTTTATTGTTTAAAAGACCAGCATGTTTCGTAAGCAATGCTTATTTCATCAGGGTTTACTTAAAACTAATTACAACAATAGATATGTCAATGGATAGGCGGGAGTGGGAAGGGGGAGGAGGGTAATTGGGCACAATTTACAAAAGGAACAAGTTTAATAATGGGCCCGTAAGGCGCTCGTAAGGTGCTGTATCCCCGCTCAAAAAGAATAAGATGGAGAGGTATGTAATTACGAGTGTTGGAGAGAGCGCGCCAAAATTTAAAACGATATAATTGAAGCGAAAATTTTGAAAATGTTTAATAAAACACAACTCGTTTAAAATGGAGGAAAAATGTCATGGGGATTGACCAAAACAGCATTCAAAGAAACAATGTGAATTTTTTCATACCTATAACTTGTAAAATAACTGAAACAAACGTGTTTATAATAATTTTCGGAACATACTTTGCGACTTTTTTCTATCGATGAAATTTAATATAATTTGTGTTTCGGCATCGGGAATGTATAGATAGTATTAACTAGTATTATTAGTCTTCAAAAATAACACATATTTTTTTAAGAGCTAAAAAAATTAAATGTTTAAGGGAGATATGTAAGAAATCGGTAAAAATTCGGTCCGAAAAAAGGAAGTAAGCATTGGTCACGAAACATGCAGGTTTTTCAAATAATAAACGTGGTAAAAACCAAGTATTCCATTTATTTTTAATTAAAATGTTGCCACAAAACAAGGTTGCTCTGTTTGAAGAAGAAATATAAAATTGTGCAAGTTTTTTATATTTCTTTTTAATGTTCATACATTTTTCTACATTTTTTCAATGTATTATGACGCATATATTAACACTTAATTATTAATATTTTAGTTCGTGCATTTTATTTTTCTAACCCTGGATAAGCTATCCAATTGGACGGGCTTCAACGTCACTGCTCACGTACAATACAGCAACCAATTAGTTTTCCCATAAATATCCATGTTCAAATTAAAATTCTCCAGCCCAACACCTTTCGAGTATATTAGGTTCATCAGGAAGTTACGAGTATTTTTCTAGAAATCTTAAAATTCCACAGTTTATTCCAGGAATAAGTGGATATCTATCTAGCATCCGTATTTAAGAGATAAGCACATTTTACGTCCCGGAATGCAAATGACTTAGATTTCCGTTAGGGGAATGCATTTCACACAAATAGTAGATTACATTGTTAAAGTACCTACTTCGTAGTTCAAGTTTTATCTTTTTTACTTTTACACCAGGAGGCCCTGAGATAAATTATTCCCCGCAGGCCCTACGTAATCTCTGGGGATGCTGGGTGGAGGGTCTTTTCAGGGAAAGTGAGAGGAAATTCTGGGAGAGAAAAAGTTTGAGGGATCGGTAGGTATCTGGGAGCCAATGTTCACTTTATGTTTCTAAAAACTCTATTTATTTAGTTTTATATCACTTTTCTCACAAACTTTACACCTATTATTACAATGTATATCATTAATTACACTTACACTTATTTAACCGTACACTATTGTATACACTTTTTGTACAAAATGTTTTAAACAATTTTTGTTTTTGCTTTATATACCCCTGTTTGTTTTTTACTAGGAACTAAAAAAAAACTTTTTTTAAATATATTACCCACGCACAGGCTGCGCCTTAGTGGGTTCCCACATTATTGTTATGATTTTCAAATATGTAAATATAAATTGTAAAATATGGGAAAAATAAAGGAATTAAAAAAAAAAAAAAAAAAAAAAAATGTCTCCAGGTCCGAGAGTGACCTGCTGGAGAGGTCAAAAATTCTCACTCAACCAGTCTTTCCCGGTCCGACCTGCCATGCAGACCCGGACAAACCTGACCTCATGAACCCGGTCGCCCCTTCTGAGTCACTTGCATACTGCTTACTAACAACGTATGCAGCGACACTGGAGGTCTAGATTCGTTCAAATTTAAATGTAGATTCGTTCATTAAAAAAAATTTGAGTCCTTGCGAGAGCCTTGAAGGAGTAACCATCTGTTAGTTATACCAGTGGGGTGACTTGTAGTAGAGGTGTTGGTTATCCAATAGATGGTTCCCGGGGCGGCGATTCTGAAATATTACTCCAAAATCTTGTAATAAATCTACGAATGCTTTCACCGGGACTCCATGGTTTCTCAATTAGGTACTGCTAATGGGATTCCCTCCCCTTCCTTGCTACTCCATCAACTCTTTCGTTGCCCTCGATGTATTTTCGTCTTGGAACCCATATCAGTGTCATTATGGAAATACTGACCAACTTAATAAAATAAATATCATTTATTTTGTTGCTTCATTTTTTGTTTTCACATGCCTGTGAAATTAAAATTATAACTAGCAAGCACCCGGCATGCATTGCAACGCCAATCGATGAAATAAATTGTTTCTCCTTGCTTGCCCTTTCCCATGCGTCCCCATTACCGCCCCCATTCCCCTCCCGCGTCGTATACCCCTCTCGGATTCCTCTCCTCGTCACCTATTGCATTTTTTTATATGACGTAACGTCAGATCTCACCAGTATATATGGAAACCTTTGCGGGCGTGCGCTCTACAACTCACCAAAGTTTCATCGCAATTGGATCAATAGTATAGGAAATAATTTCATAACGCCAGAGTTCACTGTTATACACAGAAACCATCGCGGGCATGCTAAAAACAATTCACCAAAGCTTCATCGCAATCGGATGAATAGTATAAGGGACAAACAAAGAAAAAATCATTTTTATATGTTAAGATTATCTGTTTATCTTATACCTTTTGCATATTATTTAAAAGAAACCTTACCACAAAGATATCATAATAAATAATCGTCGACGAATGCAATTACTTTGTTGCTTGACATTATAATTACATGAAATGTTATGTAGTTTTTATAAACTTTTTACATGTCAACCAGTTTCTAAACTAACCTTATTCATGACAATATTATAATCTGACCTATTACATTTATTTGAGGGGTATAAGGTCAAAACCGTCACTATTCACCACCAATGCAAAATATTGAGCATTTTAGATATTTTCCTAAAACCTTTGTTTGAAAGCTTATGCATGTTTTTTTAGATTCGCATTTTTAAATCAATCTTTTTTTGATTTGTTTCTACTCTCAAAATATATGTATTTTTGAAAAATGGAGGTTTTAGCAGTTCAACTCCGCTTAGTTAGGCGTTATTAAACCTGTAAATTTGTTAAAGTGGTGGTTTTGCACTTCAAACAGAACGGCGGCCATATTGTTTTGAGAAAGTTTATAGATAAATTTTCTAGCTCGTGATTGGTGCATTTCGAGAATGGCGCTTTTGAACCTCACCAAAACTGGAAGAGGGGCGTTTTTGCATTTGACAACCGTTTGAAAAATCGTTTTTGAATGGCGTAGAGGCGTTTTTGTGTTGATTTGAAGATGTGTAGTGTAGAGTATGGTGCAGAGAGTGATAGTATGTAGATAAATTATCTATCATTATGTCAAAATGAACAGAGTATGGTCAGTGGCTTTTTTACTTTAATACCCTCATTTACTTTATTAAACTTAGATTAGATATTATTTTAGATTTTCACGGCCAAAAGTATTATCGTTATTTTAATTATTTTTGTGGTGTTATGCCGTGTTTCTCTACCTCCTTTTTTACCCAAATTTTCGGACAGCGTTACATGTTTTACATGGTTACATCGTTCATGGAAGATGTGTATAACAATGCATAAAAAAGGAATTAATGTTTTTTTACAGGCCTTTACGAAATCAACATGTAAAAAAAATTCTCAAATATCTTTTCCAACCTTTCCAAAAGCTTTTTCTCAAGTATTTTTTAACTACTCCCATAAAAGGGCGTGAATTCCGATTTCAATTTTTTCCTGTACTAGTGGATCACCTTAAGTGTGTGCGTAGAAACGATTCCGTGTTGAAAACTCCACTCCTCTTCGAGCTGGTATTACAGTATAATTCAAAATGGTTTTCTGCATTTAGCTTTGGTGTAGCCGTCAATTATTTATCGGGTACCAAGAACTATTGAGCTTAGCTCCGTTGACCTTATTAATATTAATGCGATTATTGTAAATTTCAATTGCCCCCTTAATTGGGCATGCTCTAAAATGTTGGCTAAAGAAGGAGGTAGCGCGACACGGCACAACACCACAAAAATAAACAAAATACAGAGTGAGCAATTCACACGCGGTAGAAATGAAACCTTAAGTAGACAAGAGTGGGAAGTCTGCGAAGCACCGCACAAGGGAAAACTGATGGCTAGGGAGGAAATCGATTATACTATCTCATTCTCTCGCAGGCTTTATTCTATGTGTCTGTCTCTTTTTGGTGTCGCTATTTTTCGTTTTATCGATTTTCAAATCACATCGATGCTAAAGAAGTTTTACTTCGATGACGATATGATGAACTTAGGTTAGTTTACAATATACTATCCTGAAGAAGGTTAGGATGTAACCGGAACTAGTTCACGTACCTAATGTATAAATTAAAATAATGAGGTAGTAATAACAATGATAATGTTTATTAATGATATTCTAAAAATCAGTCATTTTAAATACATGTATGATTATTAAAGATTTTTTAAATATTTATATTGAGGGATCAGAAGGATTTATCGGTCCAGTTAGGAGTTCTACCGAGCCAAACCCTCTGATACGAAAATATTGGGAGTCGTTGAATTATTTTCCCATTTGGTCTCTAGTGGATTGACGTATTATTCTTGTATTGTTTTGTATTTATTATACTTATATAGTGCACTTATATAGCGTGGGTTGACTAGATAATCGTTTGGGGAAAAGTGTGTGGAAGGGTTTAGTCTTTCCTGTGAGGAAGATTTAACCAGGACATAAAATCTGAAGCACCTATAAAAAAATAATGGTAAGATAAGTAATAAGTAATAAGCTAAATAATGACCATTCATTTTCTTTTCCCAACATTTTATTAATATAAATATTACTTTTATAAACAGTGTTCAAAAAAATATTTGCTTGATCATTATTTACCTTATAAAATGGCGCCACTAAATAATTTCGCGGTTATTAAGTAACGCAAAAGTTTATTAGTGTTTGCGTTACTACGAATATATAATAATAACGATTTTAAATGCATTGACTACTGTTTGAAATGTTCATTGTTGTTCCTTAAAAGGAAGTCTGTGAATGTGCAAGACGTGCAATTTCTCTTTTCCGCCTGTGACGCATTGTTGTATTGGAGTTAATAATATTAAAAATAAATACTACGATGACGCACCTGCATATTAGAAATTATAAATGCATTTTCTTCGTGATTGCATGTTGCATAAATTATATACCAATGATTAATTACCTACGTATTTCAAATTGTTATTTCTTCAAGGACCATTTCTGTTTATAAACTATAATTTGAGACTACATTTGCACTGTGGAGGTAGGTACTATAATGGTTCCGCGAATTTTGGTCTCGTGACAAAATATCCCAGACAAAATATCCTCCGATAAAATATCCTACGGACAAAACAGCCCCCAATAAAATATCCAAAATATAAATAAATACTAAAACCCAACCTAACCTAATCTAACCAAACCAAACCTAACCTAACCTAACAAAGAAATGGGAAAAAAATAAAACAGATATCCTGTAAGGACATCTTGTTTTGGGGTCGTTCATTAATCACGTGATGTTTTTTAGCTACTTTTTAACCCTCCCCCCCCCTGGTGATATGGTGTGAGGTTTTAGACTAGTACATGCAAACATATTATATGTCGAACTGCGAAGCTGTTTTGTCATAGATATTTTCAGACAGAGAAAAATGTTGACACATTTTTAATTCCGCAACGAATACGATAGTTTCGTGTCATTTATATTGTAAAGTGTATCTGTGTCTATCGATATGTAGGTACTTATATCTACTTGCATATTTTTTACATTATTACATTATTTTATTACTTTGTCCAATGAGAACCTGATTACTACAGCACCGTGTCACTGTGGGAAAATTCTTTATTATTAACCTCAGTTAGTCATCATCATAGTGGGTTTATAATAAAAATAATTATAATAATATTTGGATGACTTGTATAGCGCCGTTTTTGTGAAAAATCACCCCAAGGGCGCTATATGGGCTTATCTGTAAAAAGTTAGGTTAACACGTCAGATGACTTAGACTTATTGGTATAAAAGGAAGACTAGATAAGCCTGTAGCAAATTGATCTCCAATTAAGTTGTTCCTGTTTTATACACCAAGGAATTAATAATAATAATAATAATAACATAGAATTTATATAGCGCAGTTTTGTGATATTTCACTTCAAGTGCGCTTAGTTATAATAAACTTAAATATAGTGTTCTTACGAGTCCTAACAAAAATTGATTAAATAATGTAAAACAAAGAATTTACAGTATACATAGTTTAATATTACAGTATTACAAAGCAATTCCAAAAGAAAAATATTGACAAAAATTGTGAGTGCTGTTTTGTCACAGGGCATTAGATAATGATAACCATAACGGTGCCATTCAACAAGAATCATTAAAACTAAAATATAATATAGAACAGGAGGTAGTTTAAGTTTAGAAATAATACAAATTCGGAGTGCATATAAAACTATACTGAGGAGGTAATCGAAACCAAACAATTACCGGAAACTTGAGGAACATGGCTTATTATAGTATATTGAAAAGGAGTTAAAATTCATAAAAGGTATGATTTTTTAAATAAGTTTGTTTTTAAGGCCCTTTTGAATTCAGCCAAGTTCTGGATATTAGTAAGAGCTGAGGGAAGTTTGTTCCAAATGAGCGGGCCAGTAACACAATTGCGTCATTTGCAGCACGAAAAAATAACATATTGGAAAAGCGATTAAAAATTACAAAAAATATTATTTACACATGTAGGCACATATCGTTAATAGTTTAGGGGAACGTATGCGCGACCCATTTCGGTGCGTTTCATACAAATCTTAGATTTGGATTTGAGATGAAAATACCCAACCAAACTGAAAAATTATTTTTGTAATCATAAGGTATAATAAATATCTAATACGGATGTGAGCTATTTTATTTATTTTTGCTTCATATTTTAAGATGTAGGCCATTAAAAATGTTTGTGTTACATGATTTTGGAGGCAACTTAGGCTATTATTTGTGAGTAAATGAAAAACATTAAAAAATAATTTTATTGTATTTATTTTAAAAATACTATGAAAATAAAATTAAAATAGGAATTTCATTAAAATGCATTTCTTGGGTAGTAATTTTAATATATAAACGACTATTTTTTATTCCACCGTAAATAGTTCATTTGTATTTTTAATTTACACCCATCAAAACGATTTTTTTTTAAATTTTATTTTTTATTTATCATTTCATCATACATGATAAATATAGTTAAATAATTTTTTTATTGTTTTTCATTTACTCACAAATAATTGCCCAAATCGCATCTAAAATCCAGAAACATTAAAATCTTTAATGCCCTACATCTTATAATTTAAAGCAAAAATAAATAAAGTAGCTCACATCCGTACTAGATATTAGATATACTTTTTGACGACAAAAATAATTTTTCAGTTCGGTTGGGTATTTTGATCTCAAATCCAAATCAAAGATTTGTGTGAAACGCGTCCAAATGGGCCGCGCATACGTTCCCCTTAAAGAAAACTTCGAGATTGAAAATGTGGAAAATATCCACATTTCCTCGAGGCAGTTAAATAACCTAATAAGTCTTCGCTGGAGCATCAGCATTGGTAAATTAGTTCTGTACATGTGAAGAGTCAGAAGCCTGTGTTGGCTGTATTATAAGAAGGAATATAGAACGAAAAGTTTTACCTTTATACATTATTTTTTTTTTATTTTGATGTCAACTTACACACCTAGTCAAATAACAAAAAAAGTCTAGAAGAAGAGCGGTATGAAATAAAAGATCTACCGTATTATTATAATCTTCTGGATTTAAAAAAAGATGTTTCTATAGCATGAAAATTTAACTGAAATATACAATGTTTAAAAAAAACACAAAAAGACAGGTGACTAAATATATCCTAGTCGGTGAGTGGGAATCATTGTGTAAGCTAAAATTATTTCTCCAAGGTGAGTCAGGTGTGAAGTATTCTCAACTCACGTTCACTATTAATTCTTAAGTGGCCACCGTCTGACTAACTCAATATACTGCTAAAGCCAATATGTACACAGATAGTACTGTGTAGATAGCTTTAAAGTTTAACTTGTTCGATTAATACGAATCCAGAAGTTTCATGACAATTTAACTTGCAAATATAAAAATTAATAGATTAAAATAATCTTCGTTTTGAACAGTCAAGATAAATATAACGCGTACACCAATCATAATTATAAATTAGGTTTATCGTATTATGTGATCTGACTCCTAAAGGCGAGACATAACCACGGTTATCGGGGGTTTGCCCGAGGCTCACATTTTAATTTATTTCGGCGAATTCGTAATTGAATTATCATTTTTATTTCCATGCCTCACAACGGATGCGAGTTATTTATATATTAGATTAATAAAAACCGTACGTTGCCATCATTTTTTTAACCTAGAACGCGTTTAAAAAATTGTAATATGTTGTACAACTGAAGTTAGCGGTGAGCACCACATGTTATTTTTCTAGACGATGAATTAATAACTTCGGAAGGTACGCATTTAGAAATATCTTAAATATTGGTAACAGGTTGTTCAGAATTAACTAAAATGAACCCGGCGGAAAGGTCGATTCTCCAGGCCTGCTAGGATGAATTTAATAAAATTGTTAATTACTGTATAAAAAATATAAAAGTAACAAGGTTTTTTTGGAACGCTTACAAGTTTGATAGCTAAAATTATTTGTGACATTTTCCATTGCTTAACTTTTTGTTTTCTTAAAAATTATTCACAAAATAAATAAAAAAAACACTTTTGCGCTTGAAATCGTGGCCTCTAGGCTCCGTTTGCCAAGCGATTTATGTGAAAATTGCCTAAATTCGTGGCGATATAAGGCACACTCAGAATACATTATACATTTTTAGATTTGTGGCTCAAAAAGAAGAAGATGGAGAGATATGTAATTACAATTACGAATGTTGGAGAGAGCGCACTCATATTTAAAACGATAAAATTGAAGCGAAAATTGTGAAAATGTTTGATGAAACAAAACTCGTTTAAAGTTTAGCAAAAATCTCGTGGGGGTTGTCTAACACAGCATTCAAATAAACACTGACAATTTTTTCATACATATATATAACTTGTAAAATAACTGAAACAGACGTGAAAATAATAATTTTCGGAGCATACTTTGCGATTTTTTCTATCGAGGGAATTTCATATACCTAATTTGCGTTTCGGCGTGGGGAATGTATGGATATTATCCTAAAAAATAACATGTAGTCTTTTAAGAGCTTAAAAACTTCAAATGCTTAAGGGAGATATGCTAAATTGGTAGAAATTCGGGTAGCGGTGGCTTAACTCGCCAAATAATGCCACTTTTGCCTAACAAATAATGCATCTTTTTGATTTTTAATCACGATACTTAAGGGCTGACATTTTGCGCCACAGGCGCATATTTTAGATTTAATTTCATCAAGTAAATAATACATTTAGACATGACCTGTATGGACTGGACAATACAATTAATTTTAAATGCTATCAAAGATACAAAAAATTGATGAAAAATTAACACAACTAATGGTAAATGTACTGAAGTATACTAATATTATAACGAATTTGTCATTAGAAATGAAAACTATGAATAAAAACATGATATGAATTACACATCACATATCACAAATTAAAATTGTCATTTTGTCGGAAAATTGACACGTATGGCGGTATGACTAAACAAATCAATCATTGATTTGAAATTATTTTATTTTTAAAGAACTCTATTATAAAAGTATGATCCGTAAATGTACCGTCATAGAAATGCAGAACTCCAGAAGAGAAAAATGTCTTTGTGGAATATTTTTATTATATTAAGTTTTTACATTTTGTGCTGAGGCGTTGATTAATTAGAAAAATAAATGACATTACAAGTTAAGAATGTAGATATGTATAATTATTTTAAGACTAGCAAGACTTAAGTGGCTAATTCCGTCTGTTAAATCAAATCCAAAACCGCCCGTTTGCCAGCCCGCTGCTGCCCGCTGCCCGCTTCCCGCTGCCGCTTTTCCAGATATATTATGTATTTCAACCAATTTACACAAATTAAATAAATAAGAACCTTCCTCATGAGTTACTCTATCTGTTGGTGAAAACCACATGAAAATCCGTTGCGTAGTTTAAAAGATCTAAGCTCATAGACAACGGGAACGACTTCATTTTATATTATTAAAGATTACCTTTTTAAATATTTATAACTAACCTATAAACAGTCTGACTAACCTTATCTGATTCAATAAACAACATTACTATTTGTAAAGCGGTAAGCTGCCATAATAAGTATCGCGGAAATAAGCATTGATACAAACAAGGGGATCTGACGATAGTTTATTGATATTTTTTCCAAAACAGATATCGTTTACAGTTTGTATTAATACTGTTATATTGCAATACCTGTTTCTATAACTAGTTACAAAATGGTTTCAAATTTGTAATATACGTAGAATAACTTGTTTACAAAATCTAATAAACCTACTTAGATTTTTTCCAATTGCACCTTACTTAGGCCCTTACGAAAATATTTTCCCTCAGAGCCTATGTCATCTTTGGGGATACTGTGTGGGAGTTTTTTTGTGGAAAGGAAGGAGTGAACATGGGTCTTGAAGAAACCCTTGTTGTAGGATGGAGGAAATGTAGAGGCCGGCAAATCCTCTCACAGCCGAGGTATTGAACTCGAGAATGAGTCGTAGAAACGACCCATTGTCATGTGACAAATGTCAACTGTTTCTCGACTACACTGTGCCTATCGTGACCAAAGGAGCATAATATTATGACTAAAAGGGCGTTTAACATTATTATTACAATTACCCAAAAAAACTTCAATCTTACATTAATCGTTGAAGAAAATAATACTAATGAATCTAAATGAAACATGAAACAGAACGTGTCACGGAAAAATAAAAAGGTAACGGTCGCAACTGGAATCGAACCCAGGATCTCTGTCTTACAAAGATAACGCCTCAACCAACTCGGCTGTTAGTACGTAATTCTTTATTCTTTTACGACATTTTTGGTGGACCCATATTTCAAATCCAGGATTAACAAAATTATCTTCTTTCTTTTTTGGTTATTTATTTTTGGGGTGTTATACGGTGTTGCGCTACCTCCTTCTTTAGCCAACGTTTCGGACAGCGTTACAGTGTCCATCATCAGGGCAGATATGTGACAGGACTGATGATGGTCACTGCAACGCTATCCGAAACGTTAGCTAAATAATGAGAAGGCGCAACACGGCATTACACCCAAAAAATAAATAACGAAAATACCTTTGGCAGTGAAAATCTAAAATCATATCCAATGTAACGCTATCCGAAACGTTAACTAAAGAATAAGGAAGCGCAACACGGCATAACACCCAAAGAAATAAATTGCAAAAATACTTTTGACAGTGAAATACTAAAATCATATCGTATTATCTTCAAACTAATTTTCCTTATAGGTATTTTAGTTTGATAGCTTTTTGAATGATTACAAAATTCCAACGATTTTAGTTGTAATTAAAAAAAATATGTATATAGTGCCTTGGGTCTAATAAAATTAAACAGCTAATAATAATGGGTTACAAATGATTACAAATCAATATTTGCTGTGCAATGTTTGTTAAAAAATGTTCACCTTATTTTAGGCACATATTATTTGACCAGAATATCGCCCCCTTTTTAATTCTTATCGGAGTAGGTATACTTGACACCTGCTTATCTGGTATTTGACGAAGGATCGGTTTCGTTAAAGTTCATTCTTCCTTTGGCCTGAGGCATCTGTTTTCAAGATTGCAAGTATTTACGAGTACCACCTACATTCTCAGAATGAAATATAAATCGTTGATGGATTTCGTAACTCAAATTCGCAAAGAGTTCTTGGAATGGTGTGGAACAATGAAGACAGCTCTCAAGTTTTATGCTTTTCCAAGAATAATACTTTATGAATCTAAATAATTGTCTACTGCTTTACCAAACCGTGTGAACATAATAGTGGATTATACATATGTAGGTACCCTAAATTATGTCGCAAGGACTGGCATTGGTCCTTTTAGAAACAAACCACCGAATTATTAATCTCTATGTTAACCACAAATATCTATCGCGCCTACTATAGTCTTCAAAACTCCATAACATCCATCCTCTAGATTCATAACAAACATAAAATTTATGTGTTGAGTGTCTACATAAAAAAAAACCTAAAAACGACAATAATTAAATCACTTCAGTAAGTCTCAGCACATTACAATTTGGGAGGCGGGTATGGGTACCGCCACCCAGGGAACCATTTATTGTATAACCAACACCTCTACCATAGGTCACCCCAAGTGGTTCGCTACGTTTGGTGACTTAGCAGGTGTGTCCGGGTTCATGGGGTAGGGTTCGTCCGGGTCATGGCGGCGGATGAAGAGTGTGGTTGAGGGAGTCCCTTTAACTTATCCAGCCGTACTCTCCCGGAACATCGCCTTGCACCACACAAAGAGGGGCGGTTTCATACGGCCGTCACTCCTGGACACACTGACCTCCAGATTCCTACCCACCCCTAATACCCTTTTCCTTTCCAGAACTTCCTCTATCCTTTCTTAAAATGATCCTCCACACAGCATCCTCAGAGATGACATAGGCCTTGAGGGGATTATTTTCTTCAGAGCCTCCTGTGTGGAGCTAATGTAAAAAAAAGCACAGGACCCCCTAGTGAGGACTACGAAATATCATTACTACACTTAAATTCACCTTAATATTTTGTATGCAAAATGACTACAATGTTTATATTGTCGCTAACATACAAAAATAAATATACATATACATTGTTATTTAGGCATGGGTAATAAAATAAAAGCAATACGTTAATCATCGTAAGTAGCTATCCAGAATTAATATAAATATATCGTCTGTGAGTGGTTTAACCACAGTGTAATATTGCCTTCAGAAGGCGGAAGAGCAGCTACGCATAATAATAATATCACAACAGAACTCCTTTATAAATAAACTGTCTATATATACTAAATAAAAATATTATTATATAATCAATAAAATAAGAAAATATGCTGATTCTCAGAATATAAAAATATTACCATTTGTTATTTCGGCTGCTGACATTATACCTAGCTCTCTCATTCAAAATTTAGGCTTATTAGATTTGTCAAAGAATTTATTTATAAAAATGCAAAAATCAGTCATTTTAAATACACGTAGGATTACGAAAGATTTTTAAAATATTTATATTGAGGGATTGTAGGTTTTATCGGTCCAGTTAGGAGTTCTACCGAGTCGAACCCTCTGATATGAAAATATCTGGATTCGGTGAATTATTTTCCCATTTGGTCTCTGGTAGATTGACATGTTGTTCTTGTATTGCTTTGTATATATTATACTTATATAGTGCACTTACATAGCATAGATTGACTAGATAAACATTTGTGGAAAAGTGAGTGAAAGGGTTTAGTTTTTCCTGTAGGGAAGATTTAACCCGGACATAAAATCTGGAGCACAGAACCATTTACAAAAGAAATTAAAATTAAAATGGAGTTCAGCAAATTAAACTTGATAACAATAAATATAATATTATAGTTGGTATTGTTTGACTTTAGGCCCTAAAATTGCTTGCATTTACATTAAAACCTCGAAAGCTGGGAAGTTTTTTTAACAAATTAAAACAGCACTTTTGCCACAAAATATTTTTAGAAGCTTGTATAACAAATATACATCAATTTAGTTTGCTGTTCATCTCTTAAATGTGTATCTCGACTTACCCTTGGGTACAAATCCTTATCGTGGGAGCGATAATTAGTAACCCTAAAGAAATTTTATGTGGAAAAATAGTAGGAAAAAATCATTCTTTGTTGGATCCTGCAAAGTAAAGGAATATAATACTTACAGATACCTACGTTACAAAGGGCGCGTTGATATTTTGTAGGCACGGCATGCGCGCTTTTCATCGGTGACCTTTTTAGTAGCTGCCATTAGCGCGGAAAAGATCCCTGGCCGCGTTTTTTTACCCCATTGTGAAAACGGCTAAGCCTTTGCTTTAGAATTTACTCCTTTGTGATATCAAATTTGGCGAATAAGTTTCTTTAGCTTTAAAGCTTCTTCACATAGGATGACAGTGCCAATATAAAGTTCACGCGATAAAATATTTCAAAGAATTGTGAGACCGTTACAAATTTAATTTGTAAAAAATGCACCAAAAGAACAAGGCTTTAAGCGATGATTTTTTTGTTTTCGTTAACCCCACAAAAGAGGCCCTTAGGTAAATAATTTCCCTCAGGACTTATGTCATCTTCGGGGATGTTGTTTGAAAGGTCTTTTTAAGAGAATGAACGAGAGGAAGTACTGGGAAATAAATGGTGTACGGGATGTAGTGTATCCAGGAGTGACGAGCGTGTGTATTCATCACTCCCGCTGCGATGAAGATGGCGATTGGCCGAGAAAGATTGGTTGGAGAGGTTATAAACCAATCTCTCCCGATCGCATATTTACAAAACCTATACCGGTTCAGTCGCGGTAGCGACAATTTACATCTTAAATACATCTCTATATTGTTTTTTTTTATCACTTTGCAAAACCAAAATTGTTCTAAAATCTAGATAAAAAAAAATTCCAATGTGTATGTATATTAAAAATTTATAATTGTATTCCTAAATATTAAAATTTTGATATTATTCCCATATATTTGTAAATACACCTCTATATTGGTTATTTTTTTATCACTTTGCAAGAACCAAAACTGTTATAAAATAATCCCTCTGATGTGTATATTAGAATTCAATCATTTAATTTTTTAATATTTAAATTTTGATATTGAAAATGCAAATTGTCCTTACGCGACTGAACTGGTTCAGAATTTAATTAATTGCAATTTTTCATTTATAACATTATCGTAATCAGAAAGAGTTTTTAATCTGCTTTAAAAGACAGTATTTCATGTTGGTGTAGGTTCAATTTAATTGAAAATTAATGTTAAACGGTAAATAATTGTTAAATGTTATTATACTTATCCCAAAATGAAATACTATTTTTGAGAGAAAATGAAAGACGCTTTAAGAATATAATATTACAAAGAATATAATATTAACATTTATTTTCAAAGACATTCGCTAATTCTGAAATAAGCGAATCTCTTTGAAAATAATTGTTAAACTGGAATATCTCTATACAAATCATGAATCTGACGATTTTGATGAGATATTGGTAACCTGATGACAAAATTTCCAAAGACCCTACGAGTTAAAATTATATTACACGCTGAACGATTGGTTGGAAACAAACCCGAAAAACTTTAAAGCGTAGTAAAGTAAGTTTTTTTTACTGTTTCCAATACAAACTTTTTTTTGCGATTTTTGGGCGAGTCATAATACTCCGTATTTATTGAGAAAATATAGTGCATCAGTATCGTAAAATTACGCATTCATATATGTACTAACTTGTCAAGGGGCAGGTATTTTATCACCAAGTATTCGGATGGACTACATCGTCTCTGCATAGCCCTAAGGAATGATTGTGTGTAAGATTCAATAAATAATATGTATTTGCAAGGTGAACAGTGGCACATTCGCAACCTTAGACGGTGACGGTAGTGTACCGACATGTTTAGAATATTAACACGATTCGAATAGTACGATTGCGTACATCAGTGACAATAAATAATTGACCTCGCATTCCAAACGGAATAACAGCTGATGTAAATACGTGTTAAGTAAAACGTTACACAGTTATTAATAATAATAGGTACCTAACTACACCTAGACATCCTTTATAAGTTTATTGGAAGATGTTGCCTCTAGAAAGTGTGTATTTGTTTGTTTAAAGAACAAAACAAGATATTATTAATTAAATATTATAATGAAACACTTACATAGTTTCATTTGCTGTTTTTTTATTATTTTATTTTATGATGTGTGTATCAACATATGTGAAAAAATAAAATAAATGAAAAAACATTATATTAATCAAACTAGAATAATCTCCAACTTGAATTTTGCTGTATTATCAACCAACCAGAACAAAAAAAAGTATATTAAAAGAAACTTACGTTAAACAAAACATATTTTTTTAACAAAACAAAATATATTATAAATTAAAACCAAAGTAAGAATCGTGGGTCGTACTTGACTTTCTTTAACCATTATTTCCAGACATTTATAGCTGCAAAGTGCTTTTAGAATTATTATTGAAGAAACAGTATTTTAATTCTTCACACTTCGTCATCAAAAACAATAAAAGTTTGTGAAATGATGGATGCTTTAGCTAGCAGTTGGTTTAATCTACATCTTTGGGCAAAACAAATATAAATTTATTTTAATTAATTTTTACTTTAGGCATAACAAAATTACATTTCCTTGCGTAACATTTTGTTCTGATTAGATTTATTTCTTTTTTTCTTCGTGAACCTTCAGAGTCCAGCTTTGGACATGCGCCTCTCTCAATTTTCAAAACAGCTTTTGGCAGACCTCTTTAGTTAAACCTTTGTAGTTAGGTATCCAATCATCAGCCCATCTCGTCTTTGGGCGAACTCTGCTTCGTTTTCCCAGCCAAAGACTTTAAATGACATCCTAACAATATGTACAACAAATACAACAGTTTGTTGACAGCACTCTGTTGTTGAAGCGAAACGACAGGAGATGAGGTAAATTTGATTAATGATTAACATATTCATTAGACTATTCTAGTTTTCTATATACGGTCATGTTTAACACCGAAGGTTGATCCGGTATAGATTTTCTCTTTCAGTGGTCGCTCCCATCAAAAACTCTACAATGTTCCACCAAGCTGCCTTATTTGCATTGAGTTTTGTCATTAAACGACTTTGATAGAAATTCCTGCGCGTCAATATTTACTGATATTTTATAAATGAAGGTCTCTGCATGTAATGCCTACGATATTCATTTATTATTTTTGTAAATGATTATTTTTAATGAAGAAAAAGATAATATTAATAAATATAAATGAAATATGAAATAGAACAAGACCCAGAAAAATAAAAAGGTAACGGTAGCAACTGGGAATCGAACCCAGGATCTTTTGTCTTAAAAGGGAATAACCAGACAAAACCAGAAATATGTCATTATATCAAATTTTAATGTATTGACTCTTTTCCACAAAAAAATATAAATTGATTTCGAAAGACTGTTCTTTTGTCTAATAAAGCTGACTTTTAAATTTTTAGAAAATATGTTTATTTTTAGTACAATAAGGTTTTACCGTAGGTCGTTGGCAGATTTGTTAAATTTTCAAACAAAATTTTGTATTATACAACACACATTTCAAATCATATAATCACTCAGTAAAATAAATCAATTTTATTCTATTCTATTTTATTCTGAAACATAGTTATCTGGGAAAACAATTTTTCAGAATTTTAATTTTAGTTTAAATAAAATCATTAAAAAAAGATCCGCGCACATGTTTTGTGACGAAAATACTTAAGTTTGTCTATATATTTACAGTCTTACACACTAACATATTAAAGATTTTTTTATACTTTCTTATTTTGCTTAGACAATATTGAAAAATTAAAAATAATTACGAAAAGTACATCATTTTAATAGAGTTTAAGCATTTTTGAATGTGGGTATTTATAAAAGCAAATTGTGAATACAATAAAATCGATATTGAGTTATTGTGTTAAAATGCTGGTGTGGAGAATATTTAATCTTTCTCATCGAAACCGCCCTGTACAGTTGCAAGGATACGATTGCAAGATCATCGTTCGACGAAATTTAAATTCTCGGTCGCTGGTTAACTAACTCTGCAATTGAGGTGTATTTATTCAACGTCGTTTTTGTCGATCTCATATTTCAAATTCAGAATTAACAATATTATCTTCCACTATTTTTCCCACATTTTTGGCTGCTACATTTTTAAATAATTACAAAGTAACCAATTTATTTGTAACCTAGTTATTGTCTCGGATGAGAATAACCGAATTTATTTATATGGAACACCTGTTGACTTTTTCTGTAAGTCTAAATGAATTATTCTTAATTTTGATTTTATTGCCCAAATTATGAAATAATATTGAATAATATCCTCTATATAATTATTCTTGTATCTAAATATTCATATACAAATTTTATTGAGATTTCCAAAGGTTAATTAAAGATAGTACAAACATTACGAAGTATAATGCCCATATAATTTTCTTTACAAAAATGACGACAATGAATATTTTCTAAGCAATTGAAAGCAAGATCTTTTTTCTTAAGATATAATTAAGGTGAAAATTTTAATAACCTGTCTTTCTTAATTCCGGTGAATGCATTTTAAATATCATTTCGTAATATAATTGTTCCGTATAAACTTACTATAATCGTAGTATAACCGTAGTATAATCGTAGTATAATAGTAGAATAATCGTAGGGTAACAGTAGTATAATTGTAGTAACTATAAGTATCGTATAATTGTAGTAACTATAAGTATCGTATAATTGTAGCATAATTGTAGTATAATTGTAGTATAATTGTAGCGTAATTGTAGTATAATTGTAGTATAATTGTTGTTTAATTGTAGTATAATTGTAGTTTGTAGAAAAATTGTAGTGTAATAATAGTAAGTTTATAGTGTAATAGAGTATAAATGTAGTATTTTTGTAGAATAATTGTATCTATGTGTGTAAAAGCCCAATGGGCATGTAAACAAATAAATAAAACAAAATACACAAAATAAAAATACATAAAATTAACAATTATGTTTAAAAAAAATTTTTTTTTGTATTCTGGTACATAATGGAATGCGGAAACATTAAGGCCAATAATAATATTACACAATAATCAACTTCAGTCTTATTGCAGCATTTTTAATTGCAAAAATACGTTAACTAATTGATTCGTAGACTATTTCACACAGTTATTTAGTAAACAATAATTTATTAATCGGAACCACGGGCAACTTGCATCCGTTCTTTAAAGCCTTCGAAATATTATGATTTCCTAGTACTTCCACTAAATAGTGCTGACTTGAACGATGACATATTTTCATTATAGTGTAAAATAATAATGTTGTGTTTTACTTTTTTACACTAGGGCTTCTTACAAAGCTTTCAATAACTACTGGAAAATATTTGATTTTATGATAGGTAGATAGGTATATTTTTCTGGACCACTTGGACGAAAATATTGTTATTGTGTTACTTAAGAATTTGCAATGCGTTTTCCTATTGGAGGACATATAACTGTTAGAGTGGTTAATCTCTGTAAAAATCCTTAAAGTCAAATGAAATTTCTTACGGAAACCAGTTGTACAAGCGGAAAAATGGTGAATCTACATCAGATTTTTTGGAGTCTTGTGGTTCTAATAGCTTTTTTGATTCGAGCTTTCGTTTTACGTCAATTTTTTTTTTTAAAAGATCGCTATGAGTTACTGACGAAGCAGAGGCCAATTTTGTTTGTTTAAATATCAAAATGTTTATTTCGATTATTTTTTTGATTCTATGTATGATGTATTTTCCCCAGTTCTTGCTTGTTTGCTATTTTCTTAACACCGTGTGTAAATATTATGGAATGACTTATCTCTGCAAAATAAGTTTTTTTACGAATTTTACAACTGTTAGAATTACCGTTGAAACTTCTGACACCCGATCAATAAAACAAATCCTCGTAGTACCTATATACATTTAGTGTGTAGATACCCGTAATGGTTTTTTGCAAATAATTTGAGTCAACCTCTCCGGTTGACTCACCGTAAAGAACACGTGCGTAATATCAGTAACTCCTATCCGATGTCGATTTGTTGTTTTGACTGGTCGCAAATGTTGAGCGAACCCGAGAAACCAATTTAAACAAACACTGCCATATTAGTTGGTATAATTCTTGGTGGACGAATACCATAGCGTTCTGCGCATTACAGCATTTGTCACGCGCGCATGCCCACGACAATGAAAACAAACACTACAACTTGCACTCTGGACGTTTATTTTTTCTTCAAGACACAACATTATTTGTATTTGCCGGCAAAACTCACCGGGTTACATCACCCGGTGACGTCACAGAGGATGAACACAACAATGGTAGGATTAGAATTATGTTAACGGTAATTCGAGGTAAAACGCGATCCGCGATGAAAGAATTTTGAGAAAAGCATTATATGGGCCAAATAATTTGTTAACCGTTAGCAAACATCTAACGTTTTTACGTTTTTTTTAACATTGTGATCTCTTTCAGTATTTTCAACACCAATACTTGTGAAAGGTGTTCTACTTCGGCTATCGTGGACCCACTTCTCCGCAGGGATAGCCAGATATCATTTCTCCAGGTCTCATCTTCGTTTCATAAAGAAAATCATTGTATCTTCTAGTCCAGGGGTCAGCAAACTTATTAGCCAAAGAGCCAAATAATGTACATTACAACTATTCAAAAAGAATTTGGGAGCCAAATCTGTTTATTCATTTAGAAAACTTTTATTATACGAGGGATTTTCAAAAAGTAAGTATGCAGTAACCATACGGGCAGTGGTATTTTGTTTTTTTGGGGGTTGGCTGAACTGAGTGGTAGAGGGGGTCTCCCGACCAGAGCGACCATCGCAGGAACATTGCAGTACGTAAACTCACTTGTAGTGTCCAGTTGCGTGAAAGATGTCCTGATCCGCTTTTTACTCACGGAAGTAGGTAATAACTCCTACAAGAAAAAAGGTGAGGATTTATGGGCTGTATTATGAATGGAGATGATAGTGGGTTACTCATTACACGCCTGGGAAAAAAAAAATATTTGTCAAAGTGGCGCCACACCAATTCCCCATCAGCCATAAAATTCAAAACCACAATTTCGGGCAAAAAAAACATGGCTTCAGAGTTTCGAGACTGAAAAGGCATCATTTTGGTCGAATTTCTGCCTTAGGTGGAGACCGTCATTGCCCTAGAATCGATCGCGATAAGAATAGAATCTAGTTGATGGGTGAATGGTTTAGGTACCGCATAAGGGACAAACAAAGAAACATTCATTTTTATATTTTTATTACGATTCAATTTCACATTACATTATTTCATTTAGATGTAAGTTTATATATGGCAATATAGTATCTATTGCACTCGCCGCCCTGTTCAGCTGAAATAAAAAAACATTATTAATATTTTTATTTTTAACTTTATGAGTAAAATCTCAAATTATAATATTTAATTAAATGAAGACAATATTAGCGAAACTCAATCGAAAATCTGGAAACAGAAAAATCAGAAAATGATATTGGCACCTCTAACCCGTCCCAGAGGGATCTGATCCCTGATCTGTCTCCAGATTTTCGATTGAGTTTCGCTAATATTGTCTTCATTTAACTAAACACTTTAACAAAATCAACCAAAATTATTTTAGCCTTGAAAATCGCAAAGAAATTCTGGTGGTTACGTCGATAGGTCATAACCTTAAACGGAGATGTAAGAATATGTTTTAAGGGGAATAATGCTACACAATGACGTACGTTCTTTGTACGTACATAACTTTCACTATCGTTTGCGGAAGAACATGAGGATGCGGTTAAGATTTCTGACAAAACGACCCAAATATTTAATGTTGTTATTGATTGCGAAACTAAACATAGCTAAGGAATGGTTTTAACAATGTTCCTTATAAACCACAAAATAATCTTTAAAAATAACATTCAACTCAGCCTTACGACAATCTAGAATTTCTAAAATTATGGGTTTCAAGTCTTAAAAGTACTCGAACAATTTGAGAAAATTTCAAATTGATTCATTCTTCTTTTTTATGTGAATACCGCACAAGTGCCTCATACATGTGCTGTGTTCACGTAAAAACTGCTCAGAGCCGCCTGGAACTAGTGAGACTACGACATCCCCAATCGTGGTGTGTTGTGAAGCTGAAGGTAGTGGACAAACAAAGGACAAGTGGAAGAGGAAAGTGGGAAAGCATCTGGCTATTCAAATTTGGTCAGCAAACACGGCTAAAGCCATTCCAAGAAACTTTTCAATTCTGAATGGTGGTCTTACACCTGAGTGTTACTGAGTATCTTGCATTCTGGTACGTGCTGCAAATAAACCTTATATTATTTTAAATGATTAAATTGCGAAAAACATGAAATAACTAAATTAAAATTTACAGAAATCGAACCCGCTACCTTCGGATTGCTGGTCGAGGGGTACGGCAATGTATAATATTATTCTGGCTCAGACCCTTGAAAATCAAGATTTTTTTTAAATATATTTTTTTAAATGCTGTGTACAAAACATGTAGAATATTACGTTTAGAAATTATATTTTTTAAATGTGTTAACTAAACTTTATGCTTTGTTCTCGAATCTAATTTTTAATTTAAAACAAAAATTCTTTTAACATTCCGAACTGTTTTAAATGACAGAAAAAACATGTAATTGAAAATGAACCAAAGCTTTGGAAATAAATTTGATGAAATTGATTCCCATCCCTATTCTGAGTGAAATTACTTTTTATAGATGAACACCCCTATCTAATGCCTAACTACTAGGTAAAATTAGCATGAAATTTCTTACTAGTACCTACCTAACTATTCAAGATAAAATCTTTCCTATTGTCCACCCACACGCAGTAATTTCAGTGCGTGCATTTCGGAAACAAATTGGCCAAACGTCAAACGCTGGAAGTTTAAAATGGCGGAATGAATGTGTAATTGGCGGGAATTAGAGTAAATTCGTGAGTTAGGGATAAAGAGACAGTAGTTAGTTTATTAAGTGAAATTTATAACTGGCGGATGTGTTATTATGGTCGTTAGGCGGTGTCGTCTCGTCTGATAAATATTTATATGGTGCATTACGTACTCCCATCTCTCTTGCGGCTATATCATTTTAATGTCCAAATAAGGTATGTGGCCATTGAATAAATTCTATGAACGGGTGAATCTTCAGGAACCGTTGACAATAAATTGTAAACGCAAATGTATTGCTTTTATTTTTGTTATATTTCATTGATGGTTAGCCTTTTTTTACCTCTCAGGTTAATTTGTTCGCTTTTGGGAACAACACAAAAAGAACTCGAAAAAAATAGTAGAAAAAAAAATAAAAATCGTTGTGTCTCTTATGGCTTCTTTGCACTTTGCAAGTAACGAGTAAAGGCGGAATTACATTTGTCTGTCGTGTCGTGTCGTGACGCGTCAGAACGGTATCGGTTATGAAACGGTTATGTATGAACATTTAGTGTGATGACGTTTATATTAATCTGTCGCAGGTCACGACACGACACGACAGACTAATATAAACGTTACCATGCTAAATGTATGAAACCGACACCATTCTGACGCGTCACGACACGACAAACGAATGTAATTTCGCCTTAACTCGCTACTTGACTGGCCGAAAAGCGTTCGCATTACGGTCGAGAAGTGTACATTAGTGAGCGGTGCGTTGACGGGCTGCTGACGGCTGTTGACGGGCTGCAACGCAACAAAGTAAATACGCAAATTAAGCTGATTGTCATGTTTATTTTAGAAGAGGTGGAAGAAGAAATTGGTGAAATGGAAATAAATAAACTATGGACACGAATTTTAGAGTAGCATTTTCGCTCCAACGGGACGAAATATCTGCGTCTACTAATGAACTCTACTAAAACGACGGATTTGCGCGCACATCAGTGCACAGGATTGCGTGGTGGGGGGTGCTACTCGCCCGGAAAAATATAACGAAATGAATTGACTACTAAAGAGCTGACTAAACTACTCTACTAAAATTGTGGTGTTCGGACGCGTTTAGTTACTAATACACTCGATACTCGACTAAATTACTTGCCCGGTGCAGGTGTTAATGGTGAGAAATATGATCTAAGCGGCGCGCATTAGAAAGAAACAATACTAAGCCATATATTAAAATTTTAAATTAACCACAAAATAATTAAAATGTACACCTTTATGAAACCAAAGTGTCCGACCCCAATTTGAAAAAGATTTAAGAAACTTTTTTTTTAAATAATTATTTTTAAATGAAACCATTAAAAGTGAGGTGACGATAACGTTCATAATACATTTGTCTAATAAAATATTAATGTGTTTTTATTTTTTTCGTTTATCAGTAATTATAGTTAGAAAAAACGTAAGTTGAGCCATTCTTAAAACTTTTATTTTTGCCTTCAAAAATGCTATATTTCAAAACTTTGACCTCTCCAACAGGACTTCCTCGGAACATACACTGACCTCAGGATTCCTACCCTCCCCTCGCACCTTTTCATTCCCAGAACTTTCTCGCCTTCCTTTCTTAAAAAAACCCTCTACACAGAATACCCAAGATGATATCGCACACCTAGATAAAGAGTAGTACAACTCAAAATACCTATTTTTTCAGGAACAGAAAAAACTTTTTAAAAAAAAATTCTACGAGGATCTATGTTCCTCAGGGCCTCCAGTGTAGAGCTAAAAAAAAAGTGTTATCAAAAATACTCGTATATTATAATAAAATGTTTTCGAACAAAATATATCCATATTCGTCTGAACCCTTTATGAAAAGCTGTTGTAGGCATAACTTTAACTGTTCCATTGTATTCTAATTCGTCCTATTTACAAACGGAAACCAATTTAACCGGAACACACCCATAACATGTATTCAGCATAGAACTCACTTAAACTTTACTGTCATGTTATTACTATTTAACTTTGATTTATTATTTCAACCTTACCTAACCAAAGCTCGCCGTACTCTGGCTTTGCGTAATCTATTCATTATAACTTAAGGTGATACTTAAAATAATTCATTATTATCTACTCTTTCATAGATGGTGCAAGTTTAATTATATTACAAAAAACACTTTTTGCTATTTATGCTTTAAAATATTATTAAGATGAATAGATTATTTGTGCCCGTACGTATTCAATATGTATAAGAATAAATATTTATAAGTATTTTTAACTTTGTGAGTAAAACCTCATATTGGAATATTTAATTAAATGAATACAATACTAGCGAAACTCAATCGAAAATCTGGAATCGCGGTCCGGAAAGCCGAAGGTCCTGGGTTCGAATCCCAGAGGTGCCAATATTTTTTTCTGCTTTTTCTGTTTTTAGATTTTCGATTGAATTTCGCTAGTGTTGTCTTCATTTAATTAAAGAATAAATAGTTTTGTCCATGTACAAATCTTTCAGGTAAGTCTCATACAAATAAAATATTGAATTGAATCACCGACACGATATTGTATTTGTAAGCCTTTCTTGAAAGATCTACGTTGTTTTATGTACAGGCGCAAACAATTAATAATTCATCTTTATATTTTAAAGAATTAGAGCCTCCACTCATGGATAAACCGAAAACTGGTTCAACACAATTAAATATCGATATTTGTCTGATCTGACATATCGCAAATTACGCGAAAACTTGACAGGTCATGAGGTGCTATACAATGGCAATCTGTCAACATGGCAACTGAAACGCGACGACAACGGCTACAAGTAGTGCTTGTATCGCGTCGCCCTTGACAACTAGTATTTAACAAGTTGTCGGTGTACGGACCACCAATGAAATTCACGAGTTCTTTTCCTGTGGATAGCAATTGAGTCGCTAATTGTTTTTGAAGCGAAACTTCTTTAGCCCCGCTTTGATTCGAATTTTGAATGAAACTACGATTACTGCACCTGCGAGGCATCAACTGCACTCATTGGCCGCTTTGAATATGATGTCACTTTTAAATGCTCCTATTGGTTGAGATATGAAACGGAAATTACGCCAGGTCTGCGCTCATTAGTTGTTTTGATTATGACCTCATTTTTCAAGAATTGTTTGAGATTGTTTTGGTAAAGTTAAGCTTCTACCGCGTGTAAGCTGCACTCGATTTTTTTTAAATGTAAATTACCTTACAAGAGTCCCTGCTACTCCCGTCTGGAGCCAGTGAGACTATGACATCCATAATTGGGGTGTGTTGTGAGGCTTAATGTAGTGGGGAGGGGAAAGAGATGGGGAAGAGGTAGATGGGAAAGTACCTAGCTATTTAGATCTGGTCACCAAACACTGCTAAAGCCATTTCAAGCAAAGTTTCAATTATGATTGTAAATCCTGGAAAAGGTAACTGTGCATGTTTGCAGTGCCATTATAATTGTCAGAAGATAACACTATCAATCTAAGGTAAATGTCCAATTATGGGAAAATTTACCACTTTGGGAGGCTTTTTCAATGTTTACTCGAACATTACTATTCGCTGTGAAGTGTTTGCGTATGCTAATTATTATTTTCACCTTATCAAAACATGATTGTGTTTGTCCTCATGTATTTCAGAATGAATTAAATGCAACGTATAGATAATAGCCAACCTAAGTGATTCGTGTTTTACCTTATAAAATTATTCGTTGAATGTAGTGACTTTAAAAAAAAAAAAAACAATTTATTAAGGTACCCTTGCCTGACCACTTTGAGAACGTTGTCTGTCTGTAAATTTGTGTTTGGGTTACTTGTCCGGTTTATTCGTTCAAGATCTTCCTTTATATTACTATTATTTGTACATGCGCCCTTGAGGTGATTTTTCACAAAAACGGCGCTATACAAGTCATCCAAATATTATTATTATTATGCATTAGTTAAGTTTTAAGAACCGTTCACATCTCAGGCAAAATTACATACTGATATTCTATGGACGCACGTAATAGGAGCTAAAATTGAATAATAATAATTTAATATAATTTGTACCACAATGTACTTTTTAATAATATATGGTTGACTGAAAAGGAAATAACAGATATTCTAAATATCCTACTATTCGTTTTAAAGTCAATCTAACCCTTATCAAATTTGATAATGTTACCACAATTAGTTTGCGAGGAAAGTAGCACAATATCCAAAAAAAATTATTTATTTACTTACGTCAAAACTAGCTTCTTGGAGATGCAGTATATTGCCATTCACAGCCCATGAGCGTTGCAACTGTTGCAAGCCTTCAAGTCAGAGTAACGACGGCCTGTGTAGTCCAGCGGTAAGGCACTTGACTCGCTCGCCGAAGGTCGCTGGATCGAATCCCGTCGTGGCAAATAAATTTTATATAATTAATTTTTGTTATTTCACAATTTATTAATTTAAAAATAATACCTATATAGAATATTTGCGGCACGTTTCAGAGTGGAAGATAATCTCAGTATCGCTCTGGTATAGACCACCATTAAGAATTGATACGTTGCTTGAAATGGCATTAGCCGTGTTTGGTGACCAGATCTGAATTGCCAGGTACTTCCCCACCTTCTTCTTCCCTGTCTTCTTCATCTCCCCGCTACCTTCACAACATACCCCAATTGGGGATGCCATAGACTCACTAGCTTCAGACGGGTGCAGTTGGGACTCTTGTGCGGTATTCATATAAAAAAATAAACAAAATTACGCGAAGTATACTGTACACAGTAAATACATTATAAATGACCGAATTATGAACGACAGCATTCGAAATGAATGAAGAAGAGTCCAAGAATCAACAAGTTATTTCGTAGAAGATTTGCATTGGATCTTGGGTTGAATATACCTATTATAAATATTACGTGCAAATTGATGAATGAAGCATTCGGGAACATTCCAGAGTGACATTGTAAGATCAAGTGGCCAGGTCATGTCAAGAGTCAGAATAATAGACGAGTTAGTATGAATGAAAATGAAGCGAGGATTGTGTGCTTGAAAAGTGGTGGATGTTCCATCATCTTGTTTGTTATCCGATGAATGATGAATGTAATGCTGTTTATTTGATTTGTTTTAGTCAATAGTATTTTTGCACCGAAATACATCAAAAATTTTAATTCACTGATCAACAAAATCACCGTTCCACGAATAGTTCACGAACACAATGTTTATCGTGGTTTAGTTTGTAGCAATGAAACGTACCTATACTTCCTTCTTCAAAATATATTTTGTCTTCCTTGCCTAAAATACAACATTAATTTGTAAACTTTCTGGTCTCACTTTAACCCACATAGCCCAATTAGTACCAATTTTGGTTACGAACAAAAAAATATTATAACTAAGCATAAAGTTTTAAAATAATAGCTTTATAATACATATATTGCTTGGTTTACTGTAGATATATGTACATACTATCCTTTACGATTTTAACATCAATTTTTTTCCATATATCATTGCATTCGTCATCACCTTCTTCCATAAAAGTCATTTTTTGGTGCACTGACAAACAATTAATTTTTTTTAAAGAAAACACGTTAGACGCCCATAACCCTACCTTACCAAAATTGGAACACCTCCCACCTCCCACAATATCAAATGAATATTTTAATGGTACTTGGTGATTTTTTCATGATGAAACCACTAGTAGATATTGTCGCAACCGCGACACCTTCAGAACAAAATAAATAATAAATAAAAACTAAAAAATATTTTACGACTCATGTTTGAAAAAACAAATAATCTTTCTAATAACGTGAAATGTTATGGGGAATAATGGTTTCGTTGGAATGTGAATTGTTGTAAAAAGTATTGTATTCTAATACGAATACTAACAATAAATTGTTACTTACCTCATTTTTCATTCTCTTCTAATACCTAATATTATTTTATTATAATATATTATGTTTTATTCGTATATCTATTTCTACTACATACACTATATAAAGAGGAAAGATTTGTTTGTTTGTTTGTTTGCATTGAATAGGCTCCGAAACTACTGAACCGATTTGAAAAGTTCTTTCACTGTTGGGAAGCATCACTATCCCCGGGTGACATAGGCTATATTATATTTAAAAAAAAAATAGGGATCCTTACTAAAACTCCAATAATGTAACCCAAGGTTTAAAAAAATTAACTAAAATATTAAGTATTAGAAACGTAAGAAAGTATTAGACGCGGGAGGGGAACGGGGACGCACGGGAAGGTGATTCCGGGAGAAAAATGTATTTATTTGAATTTGGCATTGTAAAGCATGCCGGGAATATATATATACAATAATCAATATATATTATAAACGGAAGTCCAAAAAAACGTGAGGCTCGAAAAAACTCAGAAACGAGTCCCGGTATGATCAAGGGAGTTATATGGTGTGGTAGATCTCTATCCCCCCTAGAGAATAAGGGTATTTGTTTTTTTCCTAAAGGGCGTGCTTTTGAAGATATAAGGGTTGGAAGTTTCGCCCTCTTGAAATTTCTAGAACAGTCTTTCGGAAAGTTCTAGAATGTTCCATAGAGCTCTAGAAAGTTCTGGAAGGAGCGGCGGAGTATGTCGTGGAATGTTCGGGAATAGGGAATCGGGAATATCATTGTGGAACATTTCAGAACACTCTCGCATTGTCCTGAGCGAAGCCGGGTAACCAAGCTGGTCTCTTTATATTTTGTAAATTTTAATTAAAAGTTGTTTAGCATCTCTGTAAAGTGAAAGACAAATCGTATACAATACAATCTGTGAATATTTTAAAATGGATTATGTTACTAACCTAATTTTAGGCACTAAACCAAAAAATTCACAGATGTTAATCAGTAAATACATTCTTCTTTCCTTGCAACCCACCGGGTTCAAACAATTATGTATATCCTACACAATTACTGATGTGGAGTGTGTTACAAAACTGAGTGGGTTTACCATTAGGTATGTTCAATTTCGTAATTTTACAAAATGTATTATACCAGTGACTTGTCGCATGTTAAAAGTTAAAGAAATGACCTAAACGTCATCTCGTAATATTTATCTCATCTCCGTCTAATTGCACTCCTCCGCAGCTCATCTGCGGGAGAATGATGCGTTGGTGACGTCATCAATTAAAACAATTAACTGGCGAGTCGTTTATTTGATCACGTGGTCCGGCGACTTGCTCATTGTTCGTGAAATGTTCACCGTAAAGATTAACTTAAATGTTAACTGCTCATTTACTTTACAGGGACGAACTAGTAGTGAGAGAAATCTTGATCTTCCCCCGGCTGAAACAAGGTTCAGATACCTGTTAAGACACATTGTGTAACCAGAAAACTTAGCCATATATCCAATGACTTTTGGTGAACTTTATCACAGGGATAGATTTTCTGTTAAAGAAATTAGGTAAAACAAGAGATAGCACAATGGACCTATGGTTTGAGAACAATCATCATTTACAGTAAAATATTTCTTATTTAATATTCTTTTGAATTGGGAAGGTAGGAATGACAAGACAAATTAAGATTATTTGAACAGTAATTATATGTCTATTGTTTTAGAATATTCATTCAATAGCATCATTTCCCTTGTCATGCTATGATGTACCCACTAGAACGTAATCTTGAACAAGTCGTGGTGACGACTACGACTGAAGTTTTCAGACACGTATAAACCATAGCATTCCAAGAGGAAATGACTATCTAGAGTTAAGAACTACCTGTATTAAAACTAAGTATCGCAAGATTTGCATAACGTCTGGCTTAATCTACTTTGCCTCAAGTAAGTCCAAATTTATGGTGCTTGAACCTATCTGACGGATTTTTTTTATGGATATGTGCCAGCATTCTTTTAACGTATCTTTTTTGTGTGGTACGTAAACCATTCACCAGTAAGTTATTCCCACTTCTCAGAAAAAGGGCGTAAGCAAACATGTACTCCAAATTTTTTTTTCTATTTAACAATGAAATAAAACATGCACAAACAACAAATAATTTCCCTGGAGTTCTTCTTGAGTCCATCTCAATCCCTTTATGTACTCTATCATGACCATTGCTCTCCCCCACCAGCATCCCGAGGGCCCGGGTTCAAGACCCGACTTTTAATTAGTCAGACACCCCCTCCTCCCACAGGACCGAGTCCACTGGTCACTAGAATAATTGTTCTCAATTGAAGCATCAAATCATCTGTCTACTAAGTAGCAAACGGCTAAATGCACACGCCACGAAACTAAACTCGTCTCCATTTATGCTGACGTGATGTTTTGGTGTTAATTTTCTGGACATGTCGCCCCCATATTTTCTAAATATGTGATTATTGAGTTCATTATTCATGAGCTCCGTGGGAAGACTAGTAAGAGTTGTAGTTCTAACACAACTTTTTATATTTAAAAAACATGTTATAACTACTGTATTTCTGTTATTTTTTTCTGACCGGATTAGTGGGTTAAGCAAAGAGAAATCAATTACTTTACGATATCGGATCAATAGGCGTAATTTCCGACGATTTTATATCGATATACCGAGCACGGCTTAACCGTTGACAGCCAAACCGTTATTGGCAGGGATTAAATAAGAAATAGATATACGTTAGCAACACTAGAGGTGTTTCCTATGAATTCATATTCCGGTCGCGGCGTCGCACGATTATCAATATTAAATTAAAATACTAACCTAAATATGCATTGGCAGTCTATATTTACTTTTTGACACTTAACAGGAGTTAAATAGTTAGTGAGGTTTTAAGTCATACTTCAACCACTTTCTTTCTCAAAGATCGAACGGAATAAATTTATGTATTATTTGAATCTGTGCTTTCAATTCTAAAAGCCTCGTTTGTTCAATCTGTTCATTCATAGCCAATAATTTTACATAACGAACGATATTATCAAAAAAATATGTGTATATTGTCAGGTAACCGAAACTTATCTGATTCTATGGAAGCAGCGCTAAAATTCATTAATCTTTGAAATATCTGTTATCAATAATTGATAACTGACCTTGAATGACGAATTTTGTCGATATCGTATTGATATAGGGATTAATCGATCGTTCGTGATATTGATACGTAGTGAAATCGATAACTTTACAATTTCGGATCGATAGACGTCACTACCGATGATTGTTATGCCATTTTTTCGAGTACAGCCGCACTATTGATAACTAAACCGATATTGACGGGGAATAAATAAGAAATCTATATGCGATGGCGGATCTGTCTATGGATTTACATTTGTAAATGTCAAACGACTATGTAAAAACCAATATTATTATCCCTGGTTTCGCGCGGTGAAACTCGTTGCGTTTGTTTAGCGAATAAAAAGTGTTCCTGTTTTTGACACGCGCCTTGTTTGGATTTTGTTTATTTATTTTTAAATAACTGACCTCATGCATCAATTTTTAGCGAATGTATATGAACAAAAACCTGAAGAATTTTTCATAAATCATAATAACACCATGGACGGTTGTAGAAAATGTTTTGCTCCGATGAATTTAAAACAAAGTGCACAAAAATGCTTGAATTAATTTATTTTTGTATAATTTTTAATTGAAGATAATTCTTCGCGTAGATATAATTAAGAACTTACATGTTTGTAAGTACGTTATTAAAAAAACATAATCTTGATCCGTCTTTATTGGATTCAATTGGTAGGTCTTTACTGGATGGTAATGATGATGAACTAACTGACTTCAACATATTATATCAGTGTTAGAGTACGAATATAAATGTTATTACCGAGTTATGTGAAAGTAATATCGCAAATCCCATTGAAAAGTGTTTTAAGACAGAAAAGTTAATTTTACAGAAGAGCGAAAAAAATGATGATTAATGAAACAAGAGGTTCCGTCGAAAAGAGACACTAGCGACATCTCGGAGTGATCGAACTTAAAGTTGTAATCTATGCATCCACATATTTTATTTTTTTTTTTAAAAGAAAGACAAACATTCCCGGGTTACGAATAACCCAACAATGTTTGAAAATCTCCTACTACCAACACAGAAAGCCGAAAATATTGCTTGTGTTGTGATGGAGGACTTAGCCAGCCGAAGAATCGAACACGCAACGCTCGGGTGGAACCCAAGCGCTATGCCCACTCAACCACTGACCGGTCAAATATGGCGCCATTT
Source organism: Limnephilus lunatus (assembly GCA_917563855.2). Classification (NCBI taxonomy): domain Eukaryota; kingdom Metazoa; phylum Arthropoda; class Insecta; order Trichoptera; family Limnephilidae; genus Limnephilus; species Limnephilus lunatus. The sequence continues at coordinate 73,979,790 of OU830602.1, read as the reverse complement.
AATTTGCTTAATTGGTTTTTAACACTTTGCACGTTATGCTTTAAAATATTAAGGTGAATTAATTGTTTGCGCCCGTACATCTAACATCTAATCTAACATCTAACACACTATATAAAGAGGTAACATTTGTTTGTTTGTTTGTTTATTTGTTTGTGTGTTTGTTTGCATCGAATAGGCTCCGAAACTGCTGAACCGATTTGAAAAATTCTTTCGCTGTTGGGAAGCTACACTATCCCTGGGTGACATAGGCTATATTATATTTAAAAAAAAAATAGGAATCCTTACTAAAACTTCAATAATGTAACCCAGGGTGTAAAAAAATTACCTAAAATATTCTTAAAATCGCGTGCGCTGCGAAAACTATTGATGATAGAATAAAATAATGTACTACGACTTTATAGAACACATCATTATTTACAAAAAAGGTCGCGACAGCATATGTCTAACTATTATGGTTATTCCACAATAAGTATTCTTTTATTTTAAAATTTTAATTAATATGTCACCGCTTGAAAAGGCTCTTTATTTGTATCTTGGTTTTAATCCTTATCAAAATAAATGACTTCATATTCAAGACAGCTTCAATACCTTTATTTAACTTTTTGAATTTTTCAATTCGGATATATAATTAGAAAGATATCACGAGTTTAAAAATGTTAGTATTAGAAAAAAGTTTCGGCTACGGGCCGCGCGGGAGAGGAGTCAAGAAATGCAGTGCCAGGGGGGTTGGCGGGACGGGTGAGCGGGAGAGCGGTGGCGGGGAAGGTGGAAGTGGAACGCTGGAGGCTAAGAGTATGGATATTAAGTTCCATGGCTGGAGGGGAACGCACGGGAAAGGACATGTAAGGAGTAACATTTTATTTATTTGAATATGGCATGTATTATAAAAGAAAGTCCAAAAAACGTGCAGCTCGCAAAAACTCAGAAACGAGTCCCGGTTCGATCAAGGGAGTTATATGGTGTGGTAGATCTCTATCCCCCCTAGGGAATAAGGGTATCTGTTTTTACCTAAAGGCCGTGCTTTTAAAGATATAAGGGCTGAAAATTTCGCCCTCTTGAAATTTCTAGAACAGTCTTCCGGAAAGTTCTAGAAGGTTCCATAGAGCTGTATAAAGTTGTGGAAGGAGTGGAATGACCAGGAATAGGAAATCGGGAACATCATTGTGCAACATTCCAGAACACTATCTTTTTGTCCTGAGCGAAGCCGGGTAACCCAGCTAGTATTTAATATGAATATAAATAAATAGTTTCGTCCATGAACATAGGTACTTAACTTTTTCAAGAAAGGCTGACAAATCCAATTTTGAATCAGTGACTCAGTCCAATATTGTATTTGTTAGGCTTTCATGAACGATTTGAGTATTTTAATTGACAAAACTATTTATTCATGTTTATATTGCGTAAGTATGGGCCCAAACAATTAATTATTCTTAATATTTTAAAGCATAACTTGTAAAAAGCGTTTTTCCCTAAAACAACTATACGCGCGCCATCTATGAAAGAGTAGAATATGAATTCTTTTGACAAACACGTTTAATACGTGTTATCGTGGAGCTTTGATAATTACAATCACTTTCGCTCAGTGGAATCCATTCCACCCTCTGCGGTGCACAGCGAAAGCACGTCAGCACAGTTCAAAAGGTCTCCCTCAACCAAAGTCTGCAAATTTGGCCTGGCACATCCGCCGCTAAGACCAGAACAAACCTCACCCAATGAACCCGGGCTGCTGAGCCACCAAACGTAGTGGACCATTTGTGATGACCAATAGCGGATGTATTGGGTACCCATACTCACCTCCTAAATCAAGGTTGATTGATCTTTACGATAATAAGCCATGCAGTGATTTCTCTTTCTTCTTGAGACAACTTTTCAGACAGCCTTGTATTGTAATATTATACAATCCGCTGGAGCGATCACGTAGGGAGAAATAAATTTGCCTCGATTGTTTGAGATTTCACAGAAGGTCGTTTTTAAAATTTTTCGCCAACATTAAAAAAAATCATATCTTCGAATTTTAACATGGAGACATAAATACTTATTATACTTCTATATAGCCAATGAATTAACCTGTATTTTACCGTGGATTTCGTATTTGTAGGATTTATAAAAAAATATATTAAAAAATCGTAAAATTTATTATCGCGCGAATTTTGAGTATTTTTACTTGAAACTGCCGTGAGGGATACTTATTCGGGTCAACATAGAATATTTTCGGTTTCTGTATGTTGTCTGTAGTATAGTTGATAATGAAAGGTGCATATCCATGGAAAAATGACTTAATTTTATCCGTAAACAGCTGTTAAAAATTCGACGGGAAAAAATATAATAAAAATTTATTTTCAACATTGTTCTAAAATAGAACACGAAGTTCAGATTTGCCACATCTATGTTCATAATAGATAAAGCATTTCAATAGCTTCGTGTTAAAATAAACAGCTGGCCAAGGAAATGTTTTAAATAATTACAATAAATGTTTTACGAATGGTAGGAAAATGTGGTCATTTTTGGACCGAAATCAATCGCAGAAAAATAAAAGTGGTCCATTTTTTGACCGAAATCGCTCCAGTGTGGATATTGAAAGACTAATAGCAGCCTCGCGTAAAAAAAACGTACAGAGTACCTACAAGGCATCGCCTGCAAAATATATTTATATATTTTTGTATACATTAATAAAATAATTAATCATATTTATTAAGAATCAGCTGTTTGTTCCAGTGAGAGATTATTATTTGAATATACATATAATATATTATTATAATTAACATTATTATGTCTAGTTACTCGTATCTGAATTTTGGGAGTATCTCGTTTTCACGCTCTGATTCCGATAAAGTAAAAATACAACTGTTTAATTACGTTAATACGTAATCTAAATCTAAATAAATTCAATTACTATTTTAAGCATATATATGAACCAAATGTTAAAATTGAATCTTTTATTTATTAATAACAATTAGTTTTAGTAATTTACATCATACTTTACAATCAACATAGCAACTAAAACGAAATTTTTACATTGGGTAAAATTTGTACATTGGGTTTTTGAGATTGGATTTTTCTTAGTGTGTTATAGTATATTGGAAAGATATAGGTATATTTTTAACATGTGAATTTAAGAATTTATTTTATTTAGTGAGTTAAATTCAACAGTCGAATCTCCATATATTTTTAATTAATTATTTAGATCAAAAGTTACTGTGTTTTTACCATGACAAATTTCTACATTCGATGAAACAAAGGTTTTTTTCGAAATTAATGTTAGGTATATAAGAATAATTTAGTGGTGTCTTAAATAGCTTATATAATATATTTTTGGAAAATATTCCGTTTTTACGTAAATTTAGACCAAAGTTGAAAAGAATCACATAACGTTTAACATTTCAAATATGAAATTTGTCAGTTCCATATATTTTTTAACGCTGGTTTTAGGGATTTTTGGATGGGCATCGTTTATAAAATTATTAACCTTGCGTTGTATAAATTATGCGTTGCAATGTAACTTAATAAATAAATTGTTACTCCCTGCGTGTCCTTTCCCATTCCTCCCGTTCCCATTTCCCTTCCACTTTCCCTTCCTCTCTCGCGTCCCCCTTCCCCTCACGCGTTCCTACTCCGCCTTCCCACTCCCCACTCCCCTTTCTCGATTCCCTGTCCCGCGAACCCTCCTCCCGCGTTTTCCTTCCCCCTCCCGCATTCCATACATTCAATCCCGATACATTCAGTATTCAAACAGCTCGCGTGCCACCTATTGCAATTTTTTTTATTCAAATTTCATAATGCCAGAGCTCACCAGTATAAATAGAAACATTCAAAACATTTCTGCACAACAAAAATATTGATAGGAATCTGGTATTGTTGAAAACTTAAAAAAAGAACATAAAAGTAAAGAAACGAAAAGCATAAAATTATCAAAAATGTGTAAAGAATTCGGAAAAAATTCCCATGTACACGAGTTAAGTAATATTTTCATTTTACAATACTTTACCGTTTTTAGGTTATCAAACCCGTAGCCTACCTGAATACGCTTTGAATATATTTTCCATTTAATAACCATGTCATCTAAATTCACATAAAAAGCTATATTATTTGAATTGATGCTTTAAATGTGTTAAAAAAATGATTTAAATAAAAAAATTATATTTCTCAGTTTATCGGTAAAATAGGGTAATCAAGTAGGTACTTAGCAGTGGCGGACATACCATTCAGCCTTAGCTAATAAAAATTGAACAATAATAATTCTCAGACAAACATGCTGCTTATTTTGTTTCGGGATATCTACGAATTCGTATTTTTATTCTTGTTGAGAGCCTATTGTGGATCCCTATCTCTTCCACAATAGATTTGTGCGACTGACTGACAATGGAATCCCGAGCATTTTTCTCCAGCACCATATTTCGAGGGCGTCTATCTGCTTTCTTCCGTTGGCTCTAAGCGTCCGTGTTTCCACACCGCTTAGAAATATGGGTAAAATCAACGCCTGGACGAGTCTCATCTTGGTGGTTTTCGTTATAACTCTGTCACTCCATATCTTTGTATTTTACACAAGGCATCTTATGTAACCGATATTGTACGAGCTTTAAAAATGCTAAGCGTAGAACACATCTTGGCACGGGTTTTTTTATAAGCCTAACAAATTTAAGAATCAGACCTGTAACAAATTAATGTTTAAAGGGTAAAATATCCTTTATACTTTGTAAATATTGGTATATTTTGATATTTTGACAGGGTTTGAGGTTTTAAGGTTTGACAGTTTACAAAACTTTCTACGTCTGTAAACTGGATGCGTGTGTTGTGGAGGTTTTCGATAATAACTCTTGATTTAACGTGAGTCAAATATATTTACAATGAAACTTTGTGTTACAATAATTAGCACAGATTTATTCATTACCTTGCTTAGAAGAAAAGCAGGCAGAGGGAACACCCAGCATTATCATGCACCTAGCCAGAAAATGGTGGCCAGTGATACCATTGTATAAAATCGGATAAAAATATTATTTTTATGGTTGTTCGTTGCTCGGCTACATTACTAACCTCTTTTTAGATAGGAACGGTTTAACTGCATAATGTGGCAAATTAAATTCTTTAGTTTATGATCGTAAATATTGTGATAGTATTTGTGCCCGAACTCCATGAAATAAAATAAAAACGCATTTTGGCGATGTTCTTTACCGCAATAATCAAAACAGGCAGTCGAGGCGAATAGTATTTTCGACTCCATAGTTGATAGATAACCAGTTAGTAGGCCCCCCGGCATTCTTTTATACAATATGCAGTCGGTTAATCGAGAATATGATAAATTCGTTTGATATCCACACCAACTTATTATTAAAAATATTTTTGATTTCGCTAGATTCCAAATGTTACACGCCAAGGAGGATCGCCAACGGAGTATGATTCTTTGTCCTGGATCGTTAATTAAGTTATTTATAGAAATATGAAACCTTAGCTTTACCATGATCAAAAGGCACCGCACGCCACTGATAATAAAGTCACGATGATAGCGTTAGGGAAAATATTAACCCTCACTTACGAAGGTTCACCATTATATATCTCCATTACATCATATATTATATTAAGAGGTTCTCGCACTTGACTTTATTTCGTTATCGATTTACAAGGGACAGAATATTATAATTAACTTATAATAATATAAGACTTGGTAAGAATTATTTATTATTTAAAACTATCATTATTATCATTTCGTCATGATGATGGAGAAGTGATTAGGAACAGTGTCAAAAAGTGTTAGTATGAATTTTTCTAAATACGTTGTCATCAAATGGCCATTCAGCACAATCTTCTTTATTTGATAGTTGCTGAAAGGTTTCTGTTAAATGCCGATTCTAAGAATAGATTGTTTAAAAAAATTTGAACAATTCATCAAATTTTTGTAGTTAGTTTTCACGTTCTGTGAATATTTCAGTTTTATGAAGCAACTGGCCTATACTGACATACTCGTAATAACAGAACTTGAATAGAACTTTTTTTAAATCTAATTAAAATTAAATTTGATATAGCTTATTATCACGTTCTGCAAGTATATTTCGGTTTTCAAGACCATTTTTAAACAGTTTGAAAATGGTCTTGAAAACCGAAACAGCCGTAACAAAAAATACAATTAATGAATGGAACTTATACATAACGTGAAAATTAATATCAAAATGTTGATGAATGGTTTAAATACTTTAAAACAACTCGTCCTTATTTCGTTTTAGCTTGAAAAAATTGTGATCATCGGAAGGGGTCAACTATCGCGTTGTTAAGTTTTTCAGTTTTTTACAATTTGATAGGAAACGCACCTTTATTCGGTGACCGGACAACTCAGAATCTTCCAACTTCCACACCTCAATTGAAAAGTCATTAAAAGTAATGAAAAAAATTATAAAAAAATTAAATAGGTTACGTTAGATGAGGTTATGGGCTATTTTTCTTTTTTTTCATAACTTTCAATGACTTTTCAGAGAGGTGTTGAAATTTCATGATTCTGAGTTGTCATGGAACCCCTATAATCGACGTTTAACGGATATCGAAAAAATAAATTAGTAGTTTTGATCGAACGCGCAAAAAATTTACAGCAATGTTTTACATCGATTTTTTCAGTCATCGAATATAATCGTATATGGTTTGATGTGGCACAGATGCACCCCGGAAACTATTGCAGTGAACATCCTGAAACAATGTGCTTTGAAGCCTGCTATAATTGTCCGCATTCTAACCATGCAGAATCCTACAGGCCCCATTTGTGCCACATGCACGCACAGGGGCTGTGACTGCGTATGCACCCGATGCAGCTTAATACGGCTTAGTGTGGTTTACGCTTTACCATGTAAATTAAATTAGTTATAGGAATATTTAAAAAATAAACATATGTATTTTTAAGACAACACCATACCCTAAAATATATTCAGAATCTTAACGACGTAAGTATAGAAGCCGTGTATACAAATTGCCACTCCCGACTGCCTGACCCGTGTATTGGACGGACATACTGTCGAATTAGCCCTATCACAGAAAAGAAGAAGAAAAAAAAGAAATGTGGGAATCTTAAAGACGTAAGTGAAGAAATAGTGTAAATAAATATGCGCCTGCGGCAAGGCGTATTGGACGGCCGTACGGTCGACTTCACCCTAGCAGGCCTGGAGATTCGACCTTTCCGCAGGGTTCATTTGAATTAATTCTGAAGAACGTGTTACTAATATATAAGATGTTTCTAAATGCATACCTCCCGAAATTATTAATTTATCGTCTAGAATAATAAAATCTGGTGCTCACCGCTAACTTTAGTTGTACAACGTATTACAACTTTTAAAAGGCGTTGTACGTTAAATAAATGATGGAAACGTCCTAAAAATATTATGTACTTCCAAGATGACCAAATTACTTATTTATTGTTTATTATGTACTTCCGAAATTGTGTGCATGAAAAACACAAGGTAGTCCCGATTCTTTTTCTTCGTGACAAGAAGATAATAGTTTTACTTCCACTTAGAAATAAATAAAATCACAGAATTTATTTCTAGGCCTTATACAATATTGAATTATAAAATGATTTTATAAATTAAATGTATTTTTGTATCGATCTATTTTCTAATGTAATTGAATTATTTCTTGGGCAATATTTGTTTATTCCCAAAAGCTTTGGTTGATTTTGATGAAGACAAAATACGAACTCACAAGTAATTAATCATAAAAGAGACACACTCCTCTTCAGTGAGTTGCCATCCATCAGAAAACTGTCAATGAGTTTGCTTTCGACGAAATTTAATGTTCACACTTTTCGGACCATCTATTTTATGACAACCTCTTTGAAATTACTTTGGGATTTAAAAAAATAAAATTGAATGAAGATAAAAAAAATATTACCAAAAAAAAACCTTTCCTTGCTTTGTGATACTTTGGAGTAAATATAAAACCGGTCGTGATCCTGGAGTCAGAAGAGTACCTATACATATATGACACGATATATCAGTTTATTATATATAAATTGTATAGGATGCACAGACTTGGGATTATCGCAACAGTAGAAATGAAGAGCACAAAATGAGTAAAACATCAAATTGTAATATTAAATCATTGAAGACAACGTTAGCGACTCTCAAACAAAAATTTGAAACATATTTTTTATTATTCCGAAAAATAAAATAATTCATCGATTGGCAGAAAAGTCAATAGATGTCGCACATTAAAATAAAATTGGATGTGTTTATTCAAGGCATTTAGTTCGGAAAGAATCTTGCAATCGCACATAAAGATAGCAGCCAATTTAAATATGCGTTAAGAAAATGAAGATAATGTTGGCAGTTCTTAGTCGAAATATAATAAAGTTAAATATGACCGAAGGGATAGGTGAATTAGATCAGTTGTTTTCAACCCCGGCAAGACTAAGTTTTATTTCCTAGAAACGAACTTATCTTTTTCTGATTTCTCTGTATCTTTTTGTTTGAGGTCGCTAGTCTTCAATGATTAAATATTACAAAAAAATCATTAATTTGTTAGTCAGTTCGTTTTTAAGTAAATCTCATGCAAATGGTCATTGTCATAAATAATACATACAACAGCTTTGAACTATAATGCTAAATCAAAGACAAAAGCTTTCAGTTTTGATTCATCAATTTATTGTTTTAATTCGACTCATTTACAAGGCAGCTTCCGCTCCTAAAGATCGTCACCTGTTCCTGCCCGTTTCCCATCAGTACCTACCATCTTGAGAGGAAGCAGAAAGTGTCTTTTGTTCCGCTGAAGCCTGGTTTCTAAAGATGCCCGAGACACATTATCCGAGTCTATTGTCGCTGTGCCTCGAGTCTTTTTTCTTATTTTGCTCGTGCAAATCATACAAGTGCAGACACTTTAGAATAGTTCGCCCAGCTAAAAAGCTCTGGTGTACCTAATTTGCCCTAAATAATAATAATATTTTGCTGATTTTGTGAAAAATCATCTCAAGAACGTTGCACAAACTTAAGATATTCCTACAATGCTCTAACTAAAGACTAGACAAACTATTACAACTAACAGATTGCATCCACCGGTTTGTCGATCACTAATACAGTCCATTTGACCAATGAAAGTGATGCTGCGTTAAAATGTATAAAATATGCACGTCCATACTTACCTGGGAGGTCACTTGACATTTGCACTGTTTATGGTTTACAGGAGAAATTTAGATACAGTTTGCATGCTGAGGATATAATTGGGATTACGTGTTATTAAAAATGCTAGTTTAAGTCCTGGTATTTCCAAAACCCATTCACATTATTATACATTATTATATATTTTAATAATAATGTATAATATTAAGTTCTGTAGTGAATGGGTTTTGGAAACCTAAAACAAAATTTTATGATTTGCGGTACAATAGTGGGTACATGATTTTGATTGGGATATTTGAAATAGGCAGATTTTTTTTTTTAAATAGGCAATTCACCCTAAAAAAGTGATTTGTTCCAAATTTGTTTTGTCCCTCAGTAAGAGGCAGATTAAGATGTAATATTAATCCATTAAAAAATGTGATAATAATGGTCGAGAAATATGCCTAGGTTATTACTGCCACACGTAATTTTTTATTGATTAATATTTGAAATTTGATTATATTAATTTACATTATATAAAAAACACAACTAAGTGTAGATATCCTCCTCATGATAAGACATGAAAATAATTAGCAGAACAGCATAAATAAAACATCCTACAATTAATTTTTTTTTTAAAACGCATAAACGACCATCGCGTCTGGTTCCCACCGAGGCGTTGTGAGTTCAATTCCTCAACTGGCTAAGTCCTCCATCACGACACATCTTTTTTCTTCAATTTTCATCTTACTTTGGTGATTGTAGGAGATATTTCAAATATTGTCAGGTTATTCGAATCCCGAGAATGTTTTTTTTTCTATTCATAAAAAAAATTGGTAAAATAGTGATTATTTTTTTGGTTTTAAATAGAAAAAATTATCGTTGGAATGCAAAATGACAACTTTTGATTTTAGTTAAAATTCTACGGGTACGTGCTGTACGTGTACCGAGTTTGGTTGGTAGAATTCAAATTTTAATTTAAGTTTGTCTTTTATAGTGCTCCAGATTTTATGTCCGGGTTAAATCTTTCCCAAATGAAAGACTAAACCCTTCCACACACTTTTCCACAAATGAATATCTAGTAAATTCACGCAATGTAAGTGCGCTATATAAGTATAATAAATACAAAACAATGCAAGAACAATACATCAATCCACCAGAAACATAATGGGAAAATATTTCACCGACTCCAGATATTTTCATATCAGAGGGTTCGGCTCTGATGAAATCCTATTTGTATTCTACATATGTATATTTCTAAACACAGTAGTAACAAACGCATATCGAACAGCCAGTTTAAACTTACGCCCTGGATCTCTCCCGGCCTTGTCAAATCGATTCACAAAAGAAACCAACTCCACAAAAGGGCGCAAAAGTTTCCAGATGATATTTTAGTACAAATTCACTACAAGAAATATAGAAACTTATGCAAAAAGATTATTAAATATACGAAGGAAAATTATTATAAATCGTTCATTTACGAAAATTCTTATTCTCCAAAACGTATGTGGGAAGCGTTTCGTAATATTAGTAGAACAAAAATCAACAGGTCTTCCGAAATCAAATCATTAGATATCGGTAACATAAACTCTTCTATTTCTAAAAATATGGCGAATTTCGCTAATAACTACTTCACATCGGTGGGATCCACACTTGCCAAAAAAATTCTCGACAAATGTAATAAAACTGAAAACGATCTTGCCAACTTGGTCACCTCTAACCTCGTCCATAAAATAGACAATATACAAACATCGACGAACGAAGTCCTGAAAATAATTGACGACCTAAAGCCATCTAACGCTTGTGGACCAGACAAAATCTCGACAAATCTGCTTAAAGTAATCAAATCATTCATAGCATCTCCGATAGCGTTCATTTCCAATCTAAGTCTCAAATCAGGAATATTCCCTAACCATCTAAAACATTCAATTGTTGTATTACTGCACAAAAATGGAGATAAATCTGCGATTCAAAATTACAGGCCGATATCTTTGGTCAATTCGGTGTCAAAAATTATCGAGAAAATTGTTAAAAACCGTCTCAGCTTTTACCTTGAAGATAATAACATTCTTTCTGAGAGACAATATGGCTTCCGACCGGGTTTAGGTACAGAAAATGCCATTGGCAATCTGACTAAAGTTGTTTCTAATAACATCGATCGAGGAATCAAAAGCATCGCGCTTTTTCTGGATCTGGCTAAAGCTTTCGATACCATCTCGCACAAAATCCTTTTGAAAAAATTACAGCTAATCGGTATACAGGGGCAGTTACTTAAATGGTTACGAAGCTATTTAGAAAATCGGAGCCAAAGAGTTAATATTAATGATACTCTAAGCGATCCAGCAAATATCGAATTTGGTGTACCACAAGGAAGTACTTTAGGACCGATATTGTTTAATATCTATATCAATGAACTTTGCAACAGTAACCTTGCCGATCATATCATCACTTTTGCTGACGATACGGTCTTAATATTTGAGGGCAAAAACTGGTACGAAGCGCATAGAAAAGCCGAAATTGGAATAAACAACGTCAAACAATGGCTAGACAATAATCTCCTTACTCTTAACACGGATAAGACCAAATTTATACGTTTTAGTGCAACACAAGCGGGACAACCCAAGGTAATTATTAATATTACTATTCACATTTGCAATGAACCGAACACTTGTACTTGCAATAAACTAGAATGCGTTGATAGTTTAAAATATTTAGGAATCATCATAGATAAATATCTGAGATGGGAAGAACACATTAACTCAACTGCCTCAAAAGTCATAAAACTTACTCACCTTTTTATTACCATCAGAAATATTCTCTCTGTAAAAGACATGAAATCAATATACTATGCCATGTGTAATTCTTTACTTGAATATGCATCCCTAGGATGGGGTGGATGTGCCAAAACAATATTGGACTCCCTGGCTAAAGCACAGAAATCTTTACTAAGAGTCATCCTTAAAAAACCATTCAGGTACCCCAGTGATGCATTATTCACGGAATTTAAAGTTCTCGATGTTAGATAATTATATATTAGAAAGATTGTATTACATGCTCAAAAACGACGCCAGCACTACCCTTCCATTGACCACCTTCACGACACCCGACATTCAAGGAACAATCCAATAGTCCCAATAAAAACCACGACGTCCCTTGGACAACGTCAATTTTCGTACTTAGGACCTAAATTATTTAATATCATTCCTAATGCTTGGAAAACGAAAAGTACCAATGTTTTGCGCAAATTAATCAACGACTGGCTACTTGATTTAGGGAGGGTCAAAAGCGAAGATATGTTGACCAAGAGATAGGCTTCTTATTATTACCATCTGGCTTGTATTTGCTTTATTTACTTTACCGGTTTTATTTACTTTACCGATTTTGTTTACTTTACCGGTTTTATCTTTTATCTTTTATCTTTTATCTTTTATCTTTTATCTTTTATCTTTTATCTTTTATCTTTTATCTTTTATCTTTTATCTTTTATCTTTTATCTTTTATCTTTTATCTTTTATCTTTTATCTTTTATCTTTTATCTTTTATCTTTTATCTTTTATCTTTTATCTTTTATCTTTTATCTTTTATCTTTTATCTTTTATCTTTTATCTTTTATCTTTTATCTTTTATCTTTTATCTTTTATCTTTTATCTTTTATTTGTTTTTGTTTTTGTTTTTAAGCGCTCTAGGGGAAAATATCTGAATTTGATTTTAAGATATCATTATTTGTCTTCTTTTTCTTATGAGTACAAAATTATATACTGTTAGGAATACATAATTAACACCTTTTCCTGCTATAAATAACATGTTATGTTAGTAAACAATGTAATATGAATTTAAATTTGTCAATTTGACTGGCCTAAAACAGGATCCATTCCTAGTTGGCTAGTCAAAGTTTCCACATATGTTTTATTGTTCAATTTTATGTGAAATAAAGTTTATTATTATTATTATTATTATTAAATCCTACTGATCCCTCAATATAAATATTTAAAAAATCTTTCGTAGTCCTACATGTATTTAAAATGACCGACTTTTGCATTTTTATGTACAAATTTTTTGACAAATCTAATACGCCTAAATTTTGAATGAGAGAGCTAGGTATAATGCCAGTAGCCGAAATAACAAATGGTAATATTTTTATAGTCTGAGAATGCCAAATTCTTTTTTTCTCATTTCCTAAATCTGTATATTTTCTTATTTTTTCAGAAACAGTTTTCTGAATATTACAAGAATTTGGAATAGCGACATCAATGATATAAGTTTTTTTTTAAATTTTGTCATGTAAAACTATATCGGGTCTATTATGACTAAGAGTTTTATCATATTAAATTTTATAAAATTCATTTTCTAAAAATGAATTTGGTTCATATTCATAATATGGTACATTACGGCAGTCAATCAAGTTATGTTTAGTTACCAACGATTGTGCCTAAATGTATACTCGGACGGCGCTAATACAGAACATCCCGATATAATATGTTCTATAGTTCCGGAAAAGCTAAACTTTTTAGTATTATTAAATTACTTATTATTTTTATTTTTAAATTACTTATTTTTATTATTACTATTATTATAATATTATTATTAAAATTTATAAAAAAACGTTCAATTACAAGAAAGAATTGGATCAGTGGTTAGAGCAGAGGGTTCCATTCCTGGGTGCGACCGATCTTTTTGTGATTTTCTTTTTAAAATTTCCTCCAATGATTAAACATTACAATTTAAGGTTTTACTCATTTAAGTTACTCCAAAAATAAGAAAAATGTTTTTATTTATTTTTAATTTTATTAACATTTTTTTTAAAATCTCCATCAACCTTCTTCGGGAGACCAATGGTACTTTAATAGTTCCTAGACGGTAGAAACTAAAGATTTTTCTTCATTTGACAGCAGCTGCGGTATCGAGAATTGAAAGAAAATGTGTGAGGAAGCGCTAGTTTTTTTTGTTTCGTTAGTTATAGTGGGTGACTGTACGACAATTTCGCTTCGTTCTTATCACTTGTGTGGCTGGAGTGGTACTTTAGAAGGTTTTATAACGTAAATTGTCCTCGTATTTCTGTAGATTTTTATATGTTTCTTTAGGTATAAGATTATATATGGTAGTAAATGTTATCTCATATGAAACAATACGTCAAATTATTAATATTAACATTGTAAAATGTTTCCAGACATTTGGTTTTTTAAAAACTTTATTCTTTCGAACATTAAATGTACCTTTTGTATATAATGGTACTACATACTCCATCTTCTATATTTTAAGTGTTTTATAATATTCAATGCTTAATATTATTTTCATTTATAAAAAACAGTTTATTTATAAACAAGTTCTACTACCATTTTATAATAAAACACAACTTAATTTATTTTTTGTCCGTAACCGGTTTCAGCTTGTTAAAGCCATCTTCAGACTGGTACCATCAGCCTCAGTCAGTATCTAATATAAAAAACTAAAAAGTCCTTCTGTGTAATTATTGTGACTATTACTTTTGGTGACCAGATCTGAATAGCCAGTACTAACACTACTAACCCTCTTACTTCTTCCCAATTTCCTTCCTATCCCCACTACCTTCAGCCTCACAACATATTCCAATTGGGGATGAAGTAGTCTCACTGGTTCCAGAAGTTTGGGAGCCGGTATTCAAATTTAAAAAAAAAGTTACGCATGAAAACAGTGCCAAAGAGTATTCCGAAGGCACTATCGTGTTTAATTTGGATTAGTATTATATATAGATTTGGATCTTGTATATAAATAAACTGTTTTTTATAAGTTACGTATACATCTAAATATATATAAAAATCTCGAGTTGTTCGAGATATACTTCGAAACTACTTAGCCGATTTTGATTAAATTTGGCTTACTGTGTGTAATTTGGTCCAACTTAAAATATATGATAGTTTTTATCTCGATTATTGACCTAAATATATATTATTGTGAATTAAATATTTTTTATAGGACAATGCTTTGTAATTATTTGTAAGTTCCATAAATTTCTAACAGATGGCGGTGTGAGTTAATTTATCGACACTTCTTAATTATCTAGGTTGGATAACCATCCAGTAGATAGTGTTTTGTTTCATTAGCCACAGCAACGCGTGGCTGGATCAGCTATTTGTTTAAAAGTGTCACTTAATTTACTCTTCAATAAGCGTCGTTTTTCTTTATTGCAGATATCAAAATGTCCACCAATTTCTCAGACTGGGATATAAAAGCAGTCGATGAAGCTCAAATCAATGAGATAACTGAACTCTCTAGGTAAGTTTTTCATGTTTATTTTTATTGCTATCATATATGTTTGTTGCCAGACTATGTACGTTAACGTGGTTACATTAAGAAGATTTGAAATAAAACCAATTTTATATGAACAGATTTTTCTTATCCACTGGAGCGTTAGAATGCGCGACCAACATCCTGGATTTCTGAGCGTCCGATTTGGAAATTTCCCGTCCTCATTAAAAAAATCTTACCTCCTACATTTAATATGGAGACACGTAAACTACTTATAGTGATGGAGAGCACCGGTATTTAAACGTTTATCCCATATTTTTAGAATTTTTAATAAATTTATAAAAAATCTAAATATTTGTAAACGCATATTATCTACCACAAATTTTCGTACGGAGTACCTATTTGGAGAACTTAAATATTATAACTTCTATATGTTGTCTATAGCTATAGCCTAGTTGGTAATCACAGATATAAATTTAAATTAGAACACGTTATTTTTAATATGTATCACATGATTTGCAAGAAAAAATATTTCAATAACTTCGGTTCGCGAAATGTCAATATCAAATAATTCATAAGAGATGCGAGACATCTCTTGTTTACAAGTTAAAATAATAAGTTAGTTTTGTGATTAATGGAAGCATATAATGCGCGGGAACTTTTGAAATAATTCCAATTAATGTTTTTAAATTTCTCTTCCAATAGGGCTACATTTTGGTCAGCGATCGCTCGAGGGTATTTGCAAATAGGCCAAAATATTTACAAAAAAGCTCCAGTGGATAAGTATGCATTTGAAAATTTTCATATCGCATTGCTTGCGTGTTTTTATTTTTATAAATTGTAATGACCCTTTCTTAATTTCATCGTCCTTCATAAACAAATCGAAATTTAAAACATATGAATCGTTTATCACGCGTCAGTGAGTCCATTGTCATATACGTACACTGACCGTGCAGTGTAATTGGGTTTATAGCCTGAATGGCCACAAGGTATGTCCTCTAGGCTAGGTAGTCTAAAATTCATTAACATTGTATTCCGATCTGGCATTTGGTCACATACCTCGCATTGGCGATTGATGCCACTTTAGAAAGATGAATAACATCTATGATGCAGTCTTAAGTCAATCAATACATGTAAAGTCAGAGTCCCAAAACTAATGCAAATTGTCACGGTACATTAGGATAGGTTTTTCAGTCGGTTACATCAATCGAAACGAATGCCAATGTGTAGGGCACTGAATATTTATATACTTTCGCTGAATATTTATATATATAATTAAATTAAGGCAATATTAACGAAATTCAATCGAAAATCTGAAAAACAGAAAAATCAGAAAAAGATACGGTCACATCTGGGACTCGAACCCAGGAACTTCTACCAACTGAGCTAATGTATCGCTGTCTGTATGGAACTAACGTAAAAAAATTTGTCTAAATCTGTTTTTGTTTATTGGGTGTTTAATTCGTAGAAATCCGTAATGATTTTTTTAATTGTTTAAATTTTTCGATATCCTTGAATATACCAATGGAACACGTCCTCGATTGTATTTGCTTGGTATTTGATAACACAATTCCATTACCAATGCACACAATTCTGCAACTGACGTTCTATGAGTCACGTAGGGCTCGTACGATTGAAAATTATTCAACATATCTCACTAGGTACTTGTTTTATGTTAAACTTTCAACTATTGATGAAAATCACGTGTACCAAGTTAACAATATTATTATGTTTGAAATAAGAAGATACGACGTCTTCAATTCAATAAGCAACCTTGATTATTATAACAGTCCGATTATGTTTTCAAAAATATGACCATTGTGTTTTCTACTAGAAATTATGCTAAATATTGTCAGTTGAGTTGATAAAACTAGAAAATAAAAAACATCAGAGTTTTATAAATAATAACGAAAACTTACCTATGATGTAGGTTCACAGTCGTAACATCGACCCTATAATAAGCAAAGGTAAATGTGGTGTGGAAGCGTTCCGACGACAGTCGTCGAACTACGACCAAACTGCGAGGACCATCAATGCAGCAGGGCGTTTGGGGTGTAGGTCGAAACAAAGGCTGAAATGTGCGATTTGCCTTTATCATCCTTTACGATATAGGTAAACCATGTCAGTTACACATTTGTGCGGGTTACCATGTCAGTGACACATTTGCGCGGTTTCTTTGCTAATATTGGTTCATGGCCTACTTTTTGATTGAGGAATGTAGCGAAGACTCGCCTGTCTGTAAATTTGTTTGTACATTACATTTCCAGTTCAAGATGGTGGTCATTTTAATAGTTCAGTAAAGGTTTCAAATGAGAAATCGTGGTTTTTATTTTAACTTTCTTATTCGCATTGTTTCAATATTATGATACCAATCTGCCTGAGGAAAGTTTGAAAAAAATTATAATCTTTGAAATAGTGAAGTTTTGACTTCTATATTTGTGATTTGGATTTCGGATGAAACGGAAATGACGATTACTGCACCTGCGACGGATCAACTGCGCTCTTAGCCGCTTTGATTATGATGTCACTTTTACAGGCTCCTATTGGTTTAGATATAAAACGGAAATCACGCTAGGTGTGCGCTCATTGATCGCTTTGATTATGACCTCACTTTTCAAGTATTGGTTGACATCGTTTTGGTAAGTTTCGCTTCTACCGCGTGTAAAATGCACAAAAAAAAATTTTTGGATTATGATTTGTATAATTCCTTATTTGAAAGACAAATCCATAAAACACATGTTTTTCAGTTCCTTATTACAAACATACTTTTTTGGCCGCGAGTTCTTCTAACTGTTCACAGATCTACGTGTCTAATTTTAACCAGTTAACCCTTCAGACCCTTTCACATAAATCCAAAAGGGTGAAGGACCCTATAAATAGATTCATAATGAGGATCTAAAAATGGATGGGAAATTCAATATGTCAGATTGGTTTTAGTGGATAGGTATTAGGGTGGTGGATGTTCCGTAGTTGGATTTTTAGATGAAATTGGAAAAAAATGTTAGCTGTTTAATCAATAGACATTATAAAAAAAGACCAAAAAAACGTGCATCCCTCAAAACTCATAAATGAGTCCCGGTACAATCATTGGAGTTTTTTGGTATGGTAGATCTCTATCCCCCCTCCACGATGACGATTTCCGTTATTACCTAAATGGTGTGTTTTGAAGATATAAGGGCTGGAAGTTTCGCCCCCTCGAAATTTCTAGAACAGTCTTCCGGAAAGTTCTAGAAGGTTCGATAGAACTCTAGAAAGGTCTGGAGGGAGTGGCGGAGTATGTCGTGGAATGTTCGAGAATCGCGTTACGCCGTCGCAAAAGATGCAGAATCACCTTTTTGTAACCAATGCATCCCAGTTACGGAATTTTTTGATACAACAATAAACTCATATTATTTTATAGACAAGAGGGAGTGTATAAATGTAATGATTACTATCAACAATACAACATGATTAATTGCTTGCCAAATAGTAGCATTAAAATTACCCGAAATATCAAAATGTCCATGAATATACTGCAAATAATTCGTCGTATATTATTATAGTACGATATTGGGAGTCTGCGGATAGCAAATAGTCGACACCGCGCGGGACGTGACAGTTGGGTTCAATCAGAAGTAAATTAGATTTACCATTCATCTCGTATCGCATACCATGGATTGCTACTCTATATAATACATTATCTATGCACCTATCTCTGCGCAACTACGTAAATAAGTTTTGATTGTGTATCACAGTGCAGGGTGGCGCAAAAGTCCTCAATCGATTTCCCAAAATAGTAACTTTCTTTTTTGTTTGTGTATCTGGCAGTGTTGAAGTCACGCTGGCTAACGTCGAAGATAGCCGTCTTACAAACTAAATGGGTACTTTTATAATTACCATAATTACGGCAGGGCGACGGCACAAAACAGACAAAAAAAACGTTAATTCCTCTTCAGAATTCTACCTATTGCAGCTCTTTCTTGCTTACATTACACATAGACATTTTCCACAACTCCTTGCAAACATACAATACAAATTTACTAAATTTGTTGGCGTGATATATTTATTTTAAAACTTCTTATTTACACTTATATTTTCATTAAACTTTAATTACTATTCATGAGTATATAATTCTCGCTCTAAAAACATTTATATTTTCATTAAACTAATTACTATTTGTGAGCATGTGTGATATTTCCATTTGAGATGGTTGTCTATAGTAACACCAAGATATTTGATGTTTTCCACACATTCCAAAGCTTCACAGTTGCAGCTTTGGAATGTGTAGAAATGTGCATATTACGTCTCTATTTTTTCCACGCTTACGAAGCTTCTTTCGGATTTAGTTTTATTGTAGTGGCTGATTAGTTCTTTAAAGTACGATTGGACACTTAAAAATTTTTGAAAACCTTTTACGCTTATGATTCTGATATTTTTTGTATGCCTCTACTGAAGTATAAAGCTGTACTAATTTAACAATTTAGCAGTACATATTTTAACAGTCACTGTATAACAGGTATTTTCTGTTTGTTTCTTCTTCACTGCTTTCACTAACTTTGTACTGATATGTATTTTTTTTGGTTTATTTACAAGTAATCTTTTGGTTTATTTAAGTATTATGTATGTACTATTTTTCTTTGGTTTATTTGGAAGTAATCTTAAAATTTAACATTTCTTTCTTCTTTCTATTTTGAAACAAAACATGTTCGTAAAGGACACTGTGCCGTGTTTTAAATATTTTTAAATATTTTAAATATTTTAAATTATTTAAATTATTAAATATTTTTTGCCTGAGCTTCAGTAAGAAAGATAAAGTTATTTGGCGATGATTTTTTGATTTGTGTCCCAATATAAATCGGTCATCTGTAAATTAAATTTACGCCTATCAAAATGTATCTGTCAATTTGATTGTCCTAGAACGGGAGACTCCTAGTTGGACAGTCAAAGCTTCTTTGTACTGATGTATTCTTTGTAACAAAAACAAATAAATACATTTAAAAAAAAAAATTTAAAAAAGTCTTGTTCTAAAATTAAATCTCTTTTATCTTCATAAACAATCTCCCATTATATTATTCTTCTCATTCATTCATAAGTTAAGTTTTAAGAACTTTTCAAAGCCCATTCAAATTATCCCAGATATTCTACGGACTTACGTAATAGGTACTATATCATGTAATAACTTCATCTAATGTTCCTTATAACTTGTAAACTTATGTACTGTGTATGTCCTAATAAACAAATAAACAAAATAAACAATGGTCAAACAAACGATGACACAAATAATGTACGTGTATCTGCTTCCTCCAAAGGAAAAAATAAACCATTTTCTTGCATCTCCCTCACTTGTATTAAACAGACGTCGTAGCCGTGGGAATTATTAAAGCAGTCAATATGCAATGTATTCATGGAGGTGATTTAATTTTAATGATTTTAAAACATTCAAACTTTGTTTCACTGTTTATTGGTAGGCTGGATCGATTTCAACATGTTACGGCCAACTTTTGACATTTTTCAGATTGCATACCTGTTAGACATAAAAGAGTGATAATAATCACGTAAACGATAGGTTCTTCACAAACATAGCAATTAGACAAAGTGCATTAGAAATCTGCGAAAAATTGAACTAATTAATAAATCTTGTAGTAACATCGAGACAAGCAAATTTGTTAGTTATGTCAGGTACTCACCAAAGCCTTATTTTCTCAATATTTTTCTTAGAGTACTCAAGTTCAGTCGTTCGCCTTTATTTCTAGTCAGGTGCCAAGATGTCTGGGCGATCACCAAGTCACTGAACGTTGCACAAATTTTATCGAATAATGAATTAATCATAAATCATAACTTTTTGACAAGTGTAACCTGATGCCTCACTATTTCCTGTTTACTATCACATCCATCTGAAATGCAGACCGTTCAACTAATTGGAATATTCCGCAGTCAGTTAAACTTTTATAAAATATTAATTATTTTATTTTTATTTTTAACTTTATTAGTAAAACCTCAAATATTAATATTTAATTAAATGAAGATATTATTTACTTGATTGACAGTACATTTGTACTTTTTAAAACAAGTATGAATCTATTGGAAAGGTTTTCTCTTTCAAATTGTTAATGAAGGTATAGGCAGCTTTTTTTCATATTACATCTTGAGTTACTAACAAACTAGATACTAGTATTTAATATGTAATAAAAATAATAGGATTATTTGTGTAGAAGAGTTTTTATTAAACATCACTCAAGGAGGATGTGCTGCGAACAGTAGACCTCACAACTAAAGAAAATTTCTCTTATCAAATCAAAACCAAGTTTTTTCTCTGAAATCAAAAGATTTGTAAGTAGTACCCCTCGAGCCTGGATCGTATCCTGTCTGAGAAGGTCAGAAAATTTCCGCTCTGCAATAAATTACAAACAACCGAAATATCTCTGAATGTATTTGAAAATACAACAATAACATTAAAAAAAACCAAAAATGGCTCACTTTACCATTTTTCCTACTAATCAAAATTACAGATAACGAAAAAATCCATACAATTACATTTTATTAAGTAAATTTATCATGAATGTTTATGTGACCTCACTTTTTGGTTGTTTCATAAAAAAAATATTAATAAAAAATTTACGAAGTTTCATATATTTTTCTGAAATTGCGTTCGGAAACATTAATTTCATAGAGGTGCATATTTTAATTTTTCTGTTGTTAACTTCTAGATTCGATTATAAAACGTTGCATTTTCTCTTTCTAACACGGGTTAGCTCATATTTATCACCATGCTAGTAAGGGAGATAAAACGATTTCTTTGAGACCTATGTGAGCTTTTTGCAAAAGCGAACAAATAAGCCTGAGGGTTTAACCCATAGAAAATGTTGTTAAATACATTTTCTACGAACCTTAGGTTTAACCTACTTAATTATAACAAATTACATAACGTAACAATCAAGTTAATTACACAAATTGTCCAAAGAAACGTCATCAATGAAAATTATTTTACAAAGCATTCTTCTTGCATTGAAATAAAATAATAACTTTGTTTTCATTTCATTCCAAATTAAAATAAAACAACAACTTTGTTTTCATTTTATTTCAATTAATATGTCAAACCACAAACGATGTCAATCTCCTTGAAGGAAAAAATGATGAAATTTTTTTTCAGAATTGAAATCACAAATCTTTACTGATTTTATAATCGAAGTAAGCCACCAGTAAAAGTAAGAGTTGCTTGTATAATAGAGCATATAGGATTGCACAAAGAAATTTACAGGCAGTCGAAATACAAACCGGTCGAGTTGAAACAGTCAAAAATATCCATCTCACAAATTAATAAATGGTAATAAAAATATATTCTTACATCAAGAATGGGAAACTAAAACATCTATTAGGTTCCATCAAATCACCATCAAACTCTAATAAAAGACGTATATTAGGTATCGTGGAGATAATGCTAAATTATGCAATTATGTAAGTAGTTAGTTTTTAGAGAATTTCCGCTTCACTTATTAAATAATCTATTATTGAAGTAATCCACTAAAAATAGATCGTACAATGATTATGTTAAGATATTCAATTAAATTGAATATTCAGCCAGTACCGTTAAGAAGGCAGTCCTCGAAAAATGGGCGAAAGAAATTTTAACAAGTACTTCCAAAAGTATTATGATGATTTATTTTTGGGTTATTATGCCGTGTTGCGCTATCTCCTTCTTTATCCAACGTTTAGGGCAGCGTTGCAGTGTCCATCATCAGGGCAGATGTGCAATAGAAGATTGTGATAGATGGATGGAGCAGACGTTCTCCAAAAGGATATCAGAACATTTTGGGGCATGTAAACTCGGAAACCCTGACAAATCGGCAATTGCCAAACATTTCATTGAAACCGGCCATTACATTAGCTTTGTTCCTAAAGTCCTGGGAAGACCCAAAACGTATAGAGCAAGCCTAATTATAGAGGCAGTTGAAATTCATAAAAATCACATAAATGTTAATGGAGAAGACCGGTCTAAGCTCAATAGTTCTTGGTAACCGGTAATTGACGGCTACACCAAAACTAAACGCAGAAAATTATTTTAAATCATAGGTACTTGGATACATATATACATATGTAAGCACACATGGGGTGCTGTACTGCTGATGAAAACTTGCAATTTTAGTAAGATTTTTAGGTAACAGTTTTTCACTACCGAGAAAATAGGCTTCTAAGTTTATAATAGCCACGATACATTTTAAAAACCCACATGAGGTAAAAGTTACGAGACGCATAATATATGTCGTCGTTCTTAAATTTAGTAATTTAAATGATTCTCACTTAGTTGCAAATAATAATCTAGAAAATTAAAATCATAGATTACACAATTACACATCTGCCATGATTATGGACACGGCATTGCTCTCCTAAAAGTTAACTAAAGAAGAAAGTAGCGTAACACGGCATAATAACTCAAAAATAAATAACTACAACAAATTTAAAGGTATATTATTTGTCCCTTTTCTGGTAAATGTGAGATCTTTTGTAAGGTTTGTCCAAAAATACAAAATTCTCAGCCTAATGGACAAACCATGAAAGAGCTTTTAAAATATCTTTTGATCATGTACCTGTCTCAATTTAAAAAAAAAGTTAATGTCAAAAGAACCCGTTGACAAATTGATATCAACCAGTTTAACGGGACCTAATTTAAAAAATGTAAAAAATTTTAAATAAATAATATAGGATTTTATTAATTATATTAAAAAATAAAAATGATAAATATATACATTTTTTTCTCCGCTTTAGCAAACAGTAGCAAACAGAAGTTTTCGCCTGAAAATTCATTGGTGGACTCTAGGCTTAACATATTCAATTAAGTGCGCATTACCTATAAACTTAAACCCTTGAGACTGGCCATGAAAATCGGGAAACAATTTTAAGGATTTTGACCTTCGACCTTCGCCCCCAAAGCCATACAGAGTTCGTTGTTTTACCGATTTTGGGGTATTTTTGATAAAGGTATTCGGCAATGTGGCCGGAATGGAATTTATCACATTCTTTATGCCTAACGACTTTATTTTCCAATACGCTTTCAAATGAATATTCCTTCTGTTCTGTGCGTCCTATATACCTACATGTAATCGGGTTCAATGATCTCATATTTACTTTTAATTTAAGTGTATTTTTCAAAATTGGCAGGGATTGATTGTGTGAAGAATTCGGAGAAGCGTTAATAGGTACATAACTATATTATAATACATTTTAAATACATCTTTTTGAATTTTGATTTTGTTTTCGTAAGTGAACCTTGGAAGTGGAAATTAACCCACTTCCCGTCACCCGATCGAGTTGCAACTCGGCAGATAGACTCGTTGTCGATGACAATGTACTGCATTCAATCACGCACTTCAGGCACTCATGCACACTCACGCATATTTCTCTGAAATTGGTTACCAGCCGTCCATATTATGAATATAGTAAATATATGTCTGACGGTGAAAAGACTTTTTAAATGGTTGTTTTACAAAGTGTATTTGCGAAGTTTGAAGAAGTAAAGTTTAAAGTTTTTTTTTTGCCATTTTCAAAACTGAAACTGATTTTTAACAAATTAGCCAAATATTATTATTTTTATTATTACTCCATGTCTTGTCTGAGTTTTTTCACATAACAACATCCAATTTTTAAAATTACACTTAAATTTACAGGAAATTTGAGTTCATTGAACTAGATTTGTGCGACTCTTTTCATACAAATCTTAAATTTGGATTTTATGTCAAGATATCCAACTAAACTACAGTATATATATATGTTTTAATCAAAATATATTGCAAATATCTATTACGGATGGTGACCGGACAACTCAGAATGACATTAACTCAGAACCTCCTTTGAAAAGTCATTAAAAGTGATGAAAAAATTGGTTAAAAAGGGTTCCGTTAGGTTAGGTTTAAGTGCTATTTTAAAGTTATTTTTTATATCTTTTAATAACTTTTCAAAGAGGTGTTGAGTTGACTTGATTCTGAGTTGGCATGGAACCTTTACGGATATGTGCTATTTTATTTATTTATGTTTTAAATTTGCGATACAATAACCATAAAAAAACTTGCATGATTAAAGTTGTAACATTGGAATTTTTTGTGAACTCATAATTATTCAAAAATTGATCTTACCCTACCTACCTAATGAAAAATATTATAAAAAATATATAATCGCAAAAAACCGTATTTTTGGGTAAAAAAAATTATATTATGGACGACAAATTTGTGTTCTAAAATCGCACTTAGGTAATTTACTTTATCAAACGATTGTATAATTTAAAATAAAGCAATAACTTTGTAAATACCCCTTTTATTTTTTATACTTTATGCCGACCGGGTACAGTGCTACAGCCGTAGCTTCTTCAGGGCAGTACAATCTCTACTCTCCAGTAGAGATACTACAGATACTAGAGATCTACTGGAGAGTAGAGATTGTACTGCCCTGAAGAAGCTACGGTTTTAGCAAAACCCGGTCGGCATAAAGTATAAAGAATAAAAGTGGTGTTTACAAAGTTATTGTTTTATTTTAAATTATAATGTCACATCACAAAGTAACTGCTTCATATTGTATACCTAATTATTTATTTTATTTTATTTAAGTAAACAGAGCAAATTTAATAAAAATACATTAACTCACAAATAATTGTCAATGTTGTGTCTAAAATAGTAAAAATTTAATTCTTTAATTTTGGTATTCAAAAATACAAATAAATAAAGTAAAATTTCAAAACCATTTGATTTAAAGAAAATATTTAGTTTGGTTATTTTGATCTCAAATCCAAATTTAAGTTTTGTATGAAAAGACCAAGGAGATAGGTAAAACTGTAAATTTCGCAGAACGACTCAAGGTCCGTAATGTACGTTTTAAAGTTTCCCCCTCCCCCTCCCCCCTCCCGGAAGTGGCAACCTCGCCCGACGACGCGCACCTACCGGCGCAGTCACAAAGCGGATATGCTCGGATAGTTTCGCGCCAATTTACTATGGCGGACTTCCGTTTGGCGGGAAACCTACATGGGTAGGGACGCCCCATTGAATAGATTAATGACTCTATAGCCGTGAGAGTGGTCTACTTGTAATCTATTGGATTGGTCTCTATCTATTATTGGACGTCACTTGATAATAATGTTTGTGCGTACATTGACTATAAGGCCAGGTAGTAAACGCTCTAAGAGAAAAGAAGGGGAGATACGTAAAAACGAATGTTAGAAGGAGCGCGCTAATATTGAAAACGATAATAATTAATCGAAAATTGTGAAAATGTTTAATAAAACACGACTCGTTTAAAATAGACCAAAAATCTAGTATGAAATGTCTTATACTGGGTCCTTACATATGAAATTGGCGTTTTGCCGTAATGGCAATTTTGATCTCAAATATCTTCTTTTTGGTTAGGAATTCCAAATTCAAATTTATACAGCTATTTACTCATGAATTTATTTGTTTTTTCCTTAATTGTTTTTTTTTCTTTGCGTCACTTAGCCAAAAAAATGGAAAACTTGAAATATCGCGTTATTTATGAGTACGAGTTTCACCGTGGCACCAGTGCTGCAGAAACGGCTCGAAGGATTAATGATGTGTATTGCGATGGTGCCGCAAAAGAAAATAAAGTGCGTTTCTGGTTTCAACGTTTTCGTTCTGAAAATTTCGACCTGCAGAACAAGCCCCGTGAACGGCCGGAGACCAAAGTTGATAATGAAGAATTGAAGGCTATTGTGGAAGCGGATCCATCGCAAACCACGTCTGAGTTAGCTGCAAGCTGCGGTGTTAGTGATAAAACTGTTTTAATCCACTTGAAACAAATTGGGAAGGTAAAAAAGCTCCCATACAAAACTCCCATACAAAGTTCCTACCGTACAAAACGCCAATTTCATTTGTAAGGACCTAATATATATCATTTAAAGTAAAGAAACACTTTGTTTGTTTTTTTATGTCAGCACACAACTTTTCATACATGTAACTTGGCCGAATTCTTCCCAAAAAAGATGTCTTTTTGCCAATTTTCTTTTCGGTGTATTCAGCATGTCAATTAAAATTTAGTTGGGAATCTTATATTACTCGTAAGCATTTCATTTCGGTAACATTTTCAATAAATTCATCATCAATTTTAATTTTACTTTCACGGGATGTCTTCTTACATCCAATCCCCATAGGGATATAGGAAAAACCTACTGCCCATAATAATCATCTCCAATATTTCAACTAACACACACATTATTCTGTACGTATGTACTCTAAGTACCCTACTGAAAGACCACAATAGTTATAAATCTAAACTTTGCTGAAATGACTAAATGAATAAATCTATGATAGTGACAAGATTTGAATAGCTAGGAACTTCTCAACCTTCGTCATCTCATGTCCTCACCCTCTCATCCTCTCCAATCACTTCACCTTATGTCCTCCATACTATGTTTAGGGTTCTATATCAAACATTCAAAGACTCCGTACATAAAAATAAAATCTTTTGAGTGTTAACTATTATAAGTTACTTTTTTTTAAATTTTAATAATTAAAATTTTGGTACATTTACGGCCATAATGGCATTCTGGCCAATCCAATCTACGGAAAACTCACACTCAGTTAATTGAATAATAAACGGAATTGGGTTTTTAATATCCTCTGTTTGCAGTGATGATATTCCAGAAAATACTGTTACGATAGAGTTCGCGTCTGAAGTTTGCAAATGGGTCAATGAGCGTAGTAAAAATTAATTACTTGGACGTATGAACCGATCGGCGGAAATTAATAATTTGGATTAAAAACTTTACTGTCAGTAAATAGTCAGTATTTTACTGAGCTTTAACACTTTTAATTAGTTTAACTGCCCTCTAACGATTGAAAGGCACTAATCTTTTTTAATTCATGATTTATACCTATAAAAATTTATATTCTAAGGGTCGATCCAATTCGTTTTATCGATTCTAATTATCACTGACGATTTTTTTTATTGAGAGCACTTAGGCCAAAGGCCCATGTGCTAGCTTGTATTTAACCTCATTCGTTACTCAATTACCCGGTCCCTTCACCAAGGTTGTCATTGGAAATGTGACTATGTTTTCTGGTTCCACAATGCGTCTTCAATCATCCACAATATTGGATCCTTCTTCCCAACAGAGCGGGACATTGGCACCATAGATGAACTGGAGTCTCTTCATCCTCTTCACACCTCCTGCATCTATTACTGTTTTCCATTCCCAATAGTGAATCTTCCCTCAGTGAGTTTCTGTTCATATCGAGTAGTTGCCCAGTTCTTATTTACGAGTACCATGGATTGCCTCATTCTGGGTGCCTTCTCCCATTCTATAGCAATTTGGTGTGGCATGCTGCTACTCTTACGGCCTGCTCGCAAGTGGTGCTTTCACCCCTTTCCTTTCCAGTTCATCAGCCCGCTCTTTGCCCTCAATTCCTTTACGCCCAATTACCCCGATCAGGGTTATTTTATTGATGGTAGCAAGTTTTTCAAGAGTAGTCCTGCATTCCATCACCATTCTGAAGTCTCATCGGTTACTTTCAAATGCCTTTAGGTATCCCTGGCTATCAGAACAAAAGCTTATGTTCTTATTCCTGTTCGCGATATAATAATTCTACGGTGCGCAAGCTAGAATGGCTTCTATTTCAGCTTGAAACACAGTGCAGTGTGTTCCTAGAGGTACACTGAGTTTCCTCTTGGATCCTTGGGTCCCCATCATGACAATTTTTAAACAACCTAACCTTGTCAATAAATGTAACGCTATAGTACTTTATTTACCGTTAAACCAATCAATGAATAAATCCCACTTTATCAAAACCATCTTCTATGTTATTCCGGTGTATATTGATAAGAATTCAATCTCGAATATCTTCTCTTTCCCGCTCACTTCGTCCCATATTAATAAGGAGCGAGGGATGCTATTGGTTAGATGCCACAGTCGTCGCAGATGGACTGACCGATATAAGGTCGTTTGGTATCTCGAGAAAGTTGAATTGCCTTCCAGGTCTATCCGCTCATCTTCAAGGGAAAAAATCTCTGGCAGGTCTGACACACGTTCAGTAACCCTTTTGGTACAAGGATTAACGAGCGGTTGAGGGAACAACTAGTTTCTTTTTGGTTATTTATTGTTAACCCATAGTTTTACTATTATTAAATTGTGTCATACTTGCAAATTGACTACCTACTCCAAATAAAGATAAAATAGTTGTGGATTTTATTAATTTACTACCGCTTCTACGACATTTGCTCCTAGAAATCGCTCCATAAACTTCACAATTTAGGTACATTTGGATTGCTTCCACAAAACAAAACGCTAATTTAAATAGAAGTTTTTCCCCAATAATTTAATGTCATCACTCAGCCTGGGTTGTGATAAGGAAACCGCTAATCTGCTCTTTGTGACTCGTGACCCGTTTGGAAACGGGGAGTTATTTACGTAATGTTTAGTCATAAATGGATTACCACACTGGCTACTATTTTTTAATTATGCAAATAACATAATGTGTCTGTGATTTTGAATTAAAAAATAGCTAATTTCTTTAGAATTTAGTTATGCCTCAAGAACTCTTATATTATTCTGAATAATTTTATTTGTTTTTGAAGTTCACTTAATTCCTCTTAATACTAGATATTATATACTATGGTGTTCTGTGGTATTCTCTATTTAACAAAATAACTCTGATAATCGAGAATTTCAATAATACTTCGGTTCGTCTTGATTACTAGACTTGCTTATTATGACATCGTATTTAAAATGAATATCTAACTGGACTTAACGTTCACTCTAAATTATACTCTGTGATAATCTGAAGCGGGGAACCGCACACTGAAAATTCCCGCCTGTAGATTGGATATCTTTGTAACCGTTCGGGTATAAAGGCCCTGAGGAATTTATTTCCTCAGGGTTTCCTACGTGGAACTAATTTAAAAGAAAAAAGAAATGTGTGTATATTTTTTTAATACTTTTCATTTTTTTAATGAAGATAATGAGCATTTTCGTTGTTAGTTTTTGGGGTGTTATGCCGTGTTGCGCTACCTCCTACTATAGCCGACGTTTCGGACAGCGTTGCAGTGTCCATCATCAGGGCAGATCCGGTAGATCCGACGATGTAACACCCCAAAAACTAACAACGAAAATGCTTTTGGCCGTGAAAATCTAAAAACTTATCCAAGATAATGAGCGTATATTATTACTACAGAGAAGTAAGAGTAGGTATTTTCATCTAAAGGATGGAGTATGTATTATTGTTTATCGAAGTTTTTAATCAGTGGTCATCATTTACTACTGCTGATTGTCTATAGTTAATAGGCGTGGGAAAGACTTATAATTAATAAGCTAGTCATGATACGTTGAACTCCCCCAGTTCCCCCCCAACTAATCCTACCAACACATCTATTGGGCGATTGATGGGTGAGGATCTAAATCTAAATGATTTGTGTATCAATTGAGCCAACAACATTAAATCTTTTTGACGCACTGTGGAATTCAGAGATAGATATCTCAAACACGGTGAATAAAATTTTCAATATTACTCAAATCAACTACCAAAAAATGTAGCGATATTCATTATTTTGTCTTTATTTTTATGTATTTTACCTTATTTTATATTACACAAGTTTCGTAAATACCTATATGCTTATTTTTTTAATGTGAATGCGGCACAAGAGTTCCAACTGCTCCCTTCTGAAGCCAGGAAACTACGGCATCCCCAATTTGGTGAGAAGAATTTAAAATAGTGGGAAGGGGAAGGATATGGGGAAGAAGTCAAGTGCCTGACTTTTCACTATTCAGATCTGAGCACCAAATACGGCTAACAGAACGTTTCAATTCTGAAAGGTGATTTTACACCAGGGTGATACTGAGAGTAGGTATCGTTCACTCTTGGACATATAGAAAATTTACCATGTTGTATTATTTGTAATGATTAAATCGTAAAATAAAACAAATTAATCAAATAAAATTTATTTGCTGACGCCGGGATTAGAACACGCGTCCTCCAAATTAAATGTCGAGAGGTGACAACTTTTTTTAATAAATCGTCACTGCGCGGATGTTAAAGTAAATAAATATAGGGACAATATGGTTACTTAGAAACAAATTGTGTAAATTTTGTTTTTTTTTATTATTGTATTTATTCTTCATTGATCCACCCGCTTAACAGCCAAATCAGTTTGTGAGAAGGTTAATTTAACAGTATTAATTATAACACTAAAGCACACATACATCGAGAAACCACAATATAGAATATAGAAGAGTTAAATTACAAGTGACTACAATATAAAGGCATAAAATACATAGACAGATAGATATACCTAACACAGACAACATAATTTTCACAGGCACTCAAATGCACCCAACTTATTCAAATACACTTACAAGCATATTTATACATAAGAATACATGCATAAAATCAATGGATATTTAAGTGCTTAGAAACAATACCATAATGTATTCATGTAGGAAAAAAAGCAAATGAAATTAGGTTTGGTAGAGAAAACGCTTTTGCATTTAAACTTAAGTTGTAAATGAAATCATAGGGTTACCTTTTAATTTAGTTTTTTTTTTTTTATTTCAAAGAAAATCCAGTGCTTTGCTTCAATCGGAGCAAACCGCAACGCCGCCGCCGTGCCGTCTCGGATGGTGACGTATATAGAATCTTAAAATAAGAGAATTACTGCACTTTGATTATTTTTAAATCCGCTCCAATAGGTAAAATAAATTTTTAAAAAAAGGTCATATTGAACACCAACGGAAAGTGAACGTTGATGGAAAATAGTAGGAACACAGGAAGCAAAGAGACAATATTTTTCTATTATAAATGAGAAACAACTCTACCAGAAAATATACATATTAAAAAATAATTATATTATATCCCAAAATCATCAAATTACTGATAAAATGAATCTAGTTCCCTCTAAATCAATGGATTATTTGACCAATTCATTAAAAAGAAACACGACACAAGATTTCTTAGGTGTGCTATTTCCACCCACAAAAACCTTCGT
The DNA here is from genome assembly GCA_917563855.2 of Limnephilus lunatus. NCBI lineage: Eukaryota > Metazoa > Arthropoda > Insecta > Trichoptera > Limnephilidae > Limnephilus > Limnephilus lunatus. The sequence goes on along the minus strand of OU830602.1, from coordinate 73,947,550 downwards.
ACCCCATCTTACCCTGTCCAAACTTCTAACTAATTACTTTTCAGGGCTGTGAAAAACAGTTACTTAATCGGTTATTGACATCGCTGATTGATTAATATCACCGAGCGTCTGGATTACCAGTCTGGGCCGCCCCTGTAAAAAAGGCTGTTTCCATTTTCCAATCAATTGCACGAACTATTTACTCTTTATTCACCCTGAAGATTAATTGCGGACAATTATTTGGGGTAATCCTCTTTGTTTGCCAAGGAATTATGAGGTTTTATAACTGTCAGAATATGTCGATTAAAGTAGGGATCATTTATTTTTAGATTATTTCTGAATTGATTGATATTGAGTGTAGCAATTTAAATGATCGATTGTAAATATACTCGTATATATTTACTTACTTACTTTCGGTGTGTTAAGGTCTTGGCGGCGGGTGCGCCTGCCAGCTGCGTGGAGGGCTGGATCGGGAGAGACCGATTTTTGGAAACTCTCACCTCTCCAGCTGGTGAATGGGTTCATATTCCTGGACACGCTGACCACTATTCCTATCCACCCCTCATACCTTTTTCCTTCCCTGAAATACCTCTTCTTCAATTCCTTAAAAAGACCCTCAAATGAGTGGGGTTAATGTGAAAAAAATTATTAAAAAAACTTGATATATGCAACTCAATTCAAATACGTAAGCAATTGGTTTAAAACTCGTTTAGACGTCGATTAAATCAATATCAGGTTACCCATCACGGTCGATCGATTAAGGATTTATCAATACTGTCGATAACTTATCATCGTTCCCAAGCAAACTGCAGATCACCTACGAACAAACAATAGTCCACATCAAATAAATTAGGAACACTTCCTACTAACACTTTGTCGTTTTGAACTGTCGTCTGTTCGTTAGCGGCCTGCAACTGTGCTCAGAAGCGATGACAAATTACCGACATTTTCGATAAACCTATACCGATGGACCATACTAGATAGCCAGGCCCCCCCGTAGTTGATCGATAAGGATTGATAGGAGGACTTTTGGTAATTTCTCATCGTTCCATAGAACAACTGCAGATCGCAGTACAAACAACAGTTGTCTTCGAATATATTAAGAACACTTAGCTATTGTGTACTGTTTCTTATTCGTTGGTGATCTGCAGTCATACTAGGGAACGATGAGAAGCTACTGAAAGTTATCCTATCAATCCTTATCGTTCGACCTTCCTAGGTATATACCTGACATCGACTAAGTTAAAATATCGGATAATCTACGATTCCGATAATTAGCGGAGATTACGTCAGTATTGTCTTGACTTGACTATATGCGCTTTTTCTTCTTACGTCGGTTTCTCATTACTGAGGATCGCGACCCGTACTTCATTTTCCAATGTGGACAAGGCCCCTCCACCAGAGTGAAGAGCTGCGAACACCGACGTACCGGACGCCAGTGATACTTTGTCCCTCCAGCGCATTGGTGGTCTTCCACTGTTTCTTACGCCTTCCACTTTGCCTTTGATTATGAGTTTCTCCATGTTGGAGTCTTCAGTTTAGCGAGCAAGTATCTTCAAATAGGCAGATACATGGTTGACAGCCTATTGTGGATGCCTAGCTCTTCCAGAGTGTACCCATTTGTGCGCTGGCTGTCCGTGGAATCCTGTGCATTTTTCTCCAGCACCACATTTCTAGTGCGACGATCCGCTTTCCTTCGCTGGCATTAAGTTTAGTTGGCTGTCCATGGGATCTTGTGCATTTTTCTCCAGCACCACATTTCTAGCGCGACGATCCGCTTTCTTTCGCTGGCATTAAGTTTTGTTGGCTGTCCATGGGATCCTGTGCATTTTTCTCCAGCACCACATTTCTAGTGCGTCGATCCGCTTTCTTTCACTGGCATTAAGTTTAGTTGGCTGTCCATGGGATCCTGTGCATTTTTCTCCAGCACCACATTTCTAGTGCGACGATCCGCTTTCTTTCGCTGGCATTATGTTTAGTTGGCTGTCCATGGGATCTTGTGCATTTTTCTCCAGCACCAAATTTCTAGTGCGACGATCCGCTTTCTTTCGCTGGCATTATGTTTAGTTGGCTGTCCATGGGATCTTGTGCATTTTTCTCCAGCACCACATTTCTAGTGCGACGATCCGCTTTCTTTCGCTGGCATTATGTTTAGTTGGCTGTCCATGGGATCTTGTGCATTTTTCTCCAGCACCACATTTCTAGTGCGACGATCCGCTTTCTTTCGCTGGCATTAAGTTTTGTTGGCTGTCCATGGGATCCTGTACATTTTTCTCCAGCACCACATTTCTAGTGCGTCGATCCGCTTTCTTTCGCTGGCATTAAGTTTTGTTGGCTGTCCATGGGATCCTGTGCATTTTTCTCCAGCACCACATTTCTAGTGTGACGATCCGCTTTCTTTCGCTGGCATTAAGTTTAGTTGGCTGTCCATGGGATCCTGTGCATTTTTCTCCAGCACTACATTTCTAGTGCGACGATCTGCTTTCTTTCGCTGGCTCTAAGTTTAGTTATATAATTCCACACCGTATACAGATATGGGGAAAATCAATGCCTGGACGAATATCATCTTGGTGGTCTTCAATATGCCTCTGTCACTCGAAATCTTTTCTATTTTACTCATGGTTACATTAAAATCCTAATAGATAGGTGTATCACAAAATTATACATCTACATTAATTTTATAGTAGGTGCTCCGCAGGTTGACATTAGAAGCAATAGGCGAATTAGATTCGAGTACCAACGAGTATAAAGAACTGAACGTACTTAATTGGTATTCAATATTCCGTGTAGATGTCACCTTCAAATTGTTGAAAGCGGTATGCAGGATGGTTGGAATTTTATGAAAAATAATACAAGGTCACACAAAGGACGTTGACCAGCAAAACAAAATTGTTTATTGCCCTCGGAGAAGTAGTTTGTCCATGAACATCGAACAAAATGCATAATCTACTGGCAAAGAAAGATGGAAAGTTTTTTTAATCCTAAGCTTGTTTTTGTTTCTTTTAAGATACTCTTACTAAAATTGCACAATAACAAAGTCTTTTTTATTTATTTCACATCATTTTTCTGTGATCTTGAACTGTAATTAATGTTATGCAAAATCATTAGCTATTTGCCATTTAACGTGTAATTACTTACGATTTTAACTTTTTTTTACATTTGCTCCACGGAGGCCCGAAGGAAAATAATTTCCCTCAGGGCCTATGTTATCTTTGGGGATGCTGTGTGGGGGATCTTTTTAGGAAAGGAAGGTGAGTAAGTTCTGGGAAGGAAAAGGGTATAAGGGCTTGGTAGGAATCTGGGGGTCAGTTTGTTCAAGAGTGACGGATGCATGAATCAATCTTTCCCACTGGAGTGCAAGGCGATAATCCGAGAGATTCTTGCTGGAGAGGTCCAAGCTTCAACCAGTCTCTCCTGATCCAGACTACCACGAAGTTGGTGAGTGAACGACTTCGCTGCAAAGGCCCGAACAAATCTCACGTCTATGAATCCGGGCACCCCTGCTAAATCACCAAACGTAGCGAACTTCTTGGGGTGACCTTTGCAGAGGTGTTGGTTATCCAATAAATGGTTCCCGGGGCGGCGGTACCCATACCGCCTACCAAACTACTGTCAAACTAGATATTTTACTTTTCTATAAATGTTTGGCAAAGGCGCTATTCGCGCAAAAGACTTTTTTTATTTGAGTTTCTGACATATTTATAAAATATCTTAAACCTAGGTAAAATTAATATTACCTCATTTACTTACTTTAAAAAAAACATCGAAAAAATCAACGAAGACCAAAATTCCATTAACATCTTTTAATCCACATAATTAATGTCATGAATAACTGGTTAAAAATTAAGTCAAGTGCGTTTCACCACTTATTGTGCTTGGACTACCAGTCACCAGTCACATTGTATTATGATCTCAGCCTTGAATTTTTAATAATGTAATAAAATATGATTGTTTGTTCTTTACACTGAGGTACAAATACAAAAAGGTGTCACAATCAACCAATTAATATGCCAAAACCACCTAATATGATTTGAATATCTTTAACATCATTGCGATCTAATGTAATCAATGCGCTATACCTGCCATAACGTATTATATGTAATGAACGCTGGTCGGAGATAATGGAATAGAATAAAGATAAGTCTCTGATGAATGTACGACGCGAACGGAGGATATAAAAGGCCTGTTTGCTTGATAGTGAGGCTCTTCTATTTTTGATCGTTATAACCCATATAGTCCAAGAGCCCGTGACGATCAGACCTTCGTTATTTTATAAAACATGAAAGTTTCTCTGTGTATGTCCCTAATACAGGTTAAGACGATCCCCGACTATGAAGTTTGGATCACGGTGGCTTTGAAAGATATTATATTAAGAGGACATTACCAGAGAAACCAGAAATATGTCATTTTTAAATCAGTGTTTAGACTTATTGACTCGTTTCCACAAACAAATATAAATTGATTTTGAAAGATTGTTCTTTTATCTAGTAAAAGTATGGATTAAATTTTGAGAAAAAATGTTTATTTTAAGTATAATAAGGTTATACCATAGGTCGTTGGCAGATTTGCTATATTTTCAAAAAAGTACATGTATTATACAACACCAATTTCAAATCATATAATCATGCAGTTAAATAAATCCATACATTATCTGGTAAAAGTATGTTTTAGAATTTTAATTTTAGTTGAAATAAAATCATTAAAAAATATATACGTATGTGTTTCTTGACGTAAATTGGCCAGTTTGTGTATTTATTTGCGTACTTCCAAACTAATATATTTCAAGATTTTTTTAAATACTTATTTTGCTAAGACATTATTGACGAGTCATAAAAATTTTGATCGAAAAATAATCATAAGAAGTAATTAATATTAATTAATTTACAGCTCGCGTTTTACCATTTTTCTTATAGCTCGACGACTCGAGAATTGAGAATTCACTCTGCCCGCAAACGTGGCAGCCGGCGGTTGTCTCCGCGGCGCTCTGTATCGTAATATTTGGAAATGACGAATTTAAAACGAAACCAAATAATACGATTTCATTGTTTCGTGTTTGTAAAAACTACAGGGTTTACCGAACGCAAAAATTCATGTTCATTGAATATTTTTATGAAAATTTTGAAATTTTTTTTTATTGTAAATTATTCTTATGTGAATACCGCACAAGAGTCCCAACAGCTTCAAAATAATTTTTTTGAAGTAAAACTTCTTCACATGGGGGGTAAGCTGGTAAATGCGTTACGAAAAGTGATGATTGTTACGAAAAATGTCCTGCGAACGGTAATCGATGCGAACGGTGATCGATTGCTAGGCGGGTCGGGCCTTAACGAACGCATTTTGTTCGTATTATTGTTAATGGACTATTTTTCCGTAAAAAAATAAATAAATTATTTACAGTGGGTACCCGGCATGCGTTGCAAGACCAATGTAACCTCGGGGCTAACTAAACTGTAATGGTTCCATCCCAAGTCCCGAGAAACTACATTATATTGCAAGCGCCTGCAATATATAACATTATATACAACGGGTACCCGGCATGCGTTGCAAGACCAATGTAACCTCGGGGTTAACTAAACTGTAACGGTTCCATCCCAAGTTCCGAGAAACTACATTATATTGCAAGCGCCTGGACTATAAAACATTATATACAACGGGTACCCGGCATGCGTTGCAAGGCCACTGTAACCTCGGAGTCAACTAAACTGTAATGATTCCATCCCAAATCCCGGGAAACTACATTATATTGCAAGCGCCTGCACTATATAACATTATATACAGCGGGTACCCGGCATGCGTTGCAAGGCCACTATAACCTCGGGGTCAACTAAACTGTAATGGTTCCATCCCAAGTCCCGGAAAACTGCATTATAATGCAAGCGCCTGCACTATATAACATTATATATAGCGGACACCCGGCGGGCGTTGCAAGGCCACTCAAAGAAAGAAAGGGTTTGTGCGCTTTAATTCTGTTTGTTGAAGTGCTTTTGAATATGTTCACATAAATTTTTGTGTTTTCGTCCGACACGTCCGCAGGTCGCATACAGCTGTCCGTTTGAGAAGCACGTTTTTTTTAAAATTTATTGTTATAAGTTTGTTAAGTTTTACTTCAGTCGTGTGGTCTAAAGACTCTAAAGCACACTAAATTTAAAAAAATATATATATATATATATATATTGTAAATTATTGTTATGTGAATACCGCACGAGAGTCCCAAATGCTCCAAAAAAATATTGTTATGTAATACCGCATAAGAGTCCAACAGCTCCCAAGGGAGAGAGGTTGGAGGAGAGTTGAGATGAGATGAAAGGGGTGGCTGAGGGGTGGGGGGGGGTAAAGGAGGGGGGGGGGGGGCGGTAAAGGAGCCGGGGGGTGGAGAGGTGTTAGAGGTGGGGGGTGAGGGGAGGGGGGTTTAGGGGGGGGGGGGTTGAGAGGGGGTGGGAGGGTAGGCCTTTTTTATATCCATTTTTCGTATTACAAAAATAACAAACACGAGAATCGGGTATGGGTACCACTGTCCCGAGAACCATTTATTAGATAACCAACACGTCTGCCGTAGGTCATCCAAAGTGGTTCGCAACGTTTGGTTCGTGGGGGTGAGGTTTGTTCAGGTCTTGACGGCGGATGTGTCTGCCCACCAGCTGCATTGCAGGTCGGATCTAGAAAAAGTGGTTGAGGGAGTCCCTTTGACTTCTCCAGCCTTACCCTCTCGGAACATCGCCTTGCACCGCAATGGAAGGGATGGCCTCATACATCCGCACTCCTAGACACGCTGACCCCCCAGATTTCTACCCACCCCTAATACCCTTTTCCTTCTCCGAAGTTCCTCTCCTTCCTTTCCCTAAAATGAGCCTCCACACAGCATTCCCAAAGTAGAGATAGGCAGTGTGTCGAGTGATTGTAAAAAAAACGGTCTCTCCTGATCCGACCTTCCACGTAGATGAACCTCGCCCCATGAACCCGAGCTCCCCTGCTAAGTCACTTGGGGTGACCCATGGCAGAGGTTTTGATAATCCAATACATGGTTCCCGGGGCGGCGGTACTTATACCCGCCTTCCAAATTACTGATACTACCTATTGACGGCCGGCGTGGTCAAGGGGTAAGGCTCTTGACTCGCAATCCGCAGGTCGTGGGATCGAATCCCGGCGTAGGCAAATTAATTTTATTTGAATAATTTGGGTTATTTCACAATTATTTAAATTAAAAATAATATATTTGCGTCACGTTCCAGAGTGGAAGATACTTTCAGTATCACCCTGGGTGGTGTAAGACCACCATTCAGAATCGAAACTTGCTAGAAATTGCTATGACCGTGTTTAGTGACCAGATCTGAATAGCCAGGAAATTCCTCGCCTTCCTCTTCCCCATCTCCTTCCCCTCCCCACCACCTTCAGCCTCATAATATACCCCATAGTCAGGTCATAGTCTCACCGGCTCCAGACGGGAGCATTTGGGTCTCTTGTGCGGTATTCACATAAATATAAAATAAACAAATATGCACACGAATAAATATTTTAAAATGAGTAATTTTTTACAATCCAACTGAATATTACTAATTTTTTTTCATTAATACCGTACAAGAGTCCCAACTGCTCCCGTCTGGGGCCAGTGGGACTATGGCATCCCTAATTGGGGTATGTTGTAAGGCTGAATGTAGTGGGGAGGGGAAGGATATAGGGAAGAGGAAGGTGGGGAAGTACCTGGCTATTCAGATCTGTTCACTAAACACGGCTAAAGCCATTTCAAGCAACGTTTCAATTCTTAATGGTGGTCTTACATCAGGGCGATACTGAGATATCTAATGGCCGTAAAATACAATTAAAAACAAAATATTAAAAAGAATATAACAAATTGTTTATTCATGTAGGTATCTACTTAATACCTACTGGGTTTACGCATTTTACTTGTATCTATTTATGTTTATGCACTTCGATATACAAATTACAAATAACTACTACTCATCAAAATTCTGGAAGCGAGAATTTAACATCTTCATCTGACCCATACTGTGGCGTCTATACAGTCCTAGCGCGTGAACTAGTAGATCTCGAAACCAAGCTTGGAGCGGAACGAACTCTAGTTCTAAAAATGCCCGCTAGCGAGTGTGTAGCGCTGACGTCGGAATCTGAATTTAAATTTGCTGGTTATTCGCTCTTAAGTAATTATAATTGTACTTACGTTAAATTATAAAAGCTAATTTTGTAATTTTTTTTTTTTTTTTTCATTTATTTATAACATAAGATACATTATTTATACAGCAAAAATAAAATTTAAAATATAATATTTACATTTCAAAATAACCTTTTTTGATACAAATAAACTACATAATAAATTTTCACTAATTAAAAAAAATAATTTTTTTTTATGATATTTCTCTTCTATAAATGTAACTTGAGTAGCTATCAACATATGTTTTCTCAGTTATCAGACAGTTTCGATGGTTCATTCACCTTGTCAGACACATTAAAAGTCTGCCGTAGGTGCGAGCGCGATATGTACATGCAAGCGGGTGGGAGTTAAATAGTGCGAAATTTCGACGCTACCACGTACGCTTCGATTACTACCTTGTAAAAGTACGAGCAAAATGCTATTGAAATTGAGGTGCAATTTTATACACCTTTGCCACCTCCAATTTTTCAAGGCCACCGTGATCCAAACTTCATAGTTGGGGATCGTCTTTTCCTGTATTAGATATTATACAGATATTATACAGGAAGGTCTGATCGTCACGGGCTCTTGCTCTAATACGTCAGGCCGTACACGAGACTTTAGTTGCGCCAACAGTTGCATTGCCACGGTTGCCTACATCAAAATTACGCAACTAGTTGGACACAAGTTGTGTACGTATAAAAATATCTCTTATTTCAAAAGCCCAAAGGCGTATATCAGCTGCTTTAAATTAAAGTGTGGTCTATCTGATAGTGTATCAAACAATATATTGACATATACAGTAATCGTCACATAATAAAACTTTCGCACTTCTAGCATTAACCCCCAGCTATAATGCACTAACCATAATGATATTGATAGCTGAAACTTGAAATGCTGTGAAGGACTAAATGTCGATTGTTCAGGAGAGCGAAAAGAAAGATTTATTTCAAAAAATCATAACTCCTGCTTTTATAGACCTACAATGGTGATGTTATGTTTCAAAAAAATATTGAATAGATCTAGAATTCTTAAATTTCTTTAAGATGAAGCTGTACGTGAATTCCTATTTAGATAAATCTTTACTACGAATCGATTTACATTATGAACATCAAAAAAATATGCTACTTTTACTATCTTTTCTATTGATTGGAATTACAAGACCGGTCAGTGGTTGAGTGGGCATAGCGCTTGGGTCCCACCCGAGCGTCGCGTGTTCGATTCTTCGGCTGGCTCAGTCCTCCATCACAACACAAGCAACATTTTCGGCTTTCTGTGGTGGTAGTAGGAGATTTTCCAACATTGTTGGGTTATTCGTAACCCGGGAATGTTTGTCTTTCTTTTAAAAAAAACAATAAAAATATTTTTTAAATAACAAAGAATGTAAACGTTAACTTATAAACAAAAATATCATGACTTACCTATGGATAATATAAGAAACTATTTTTGACATTTTCTTATAAAATTATGCCCAAAATAAATAAAAACCACTTTGGCGCTTACTTGCCTCGTGCAAATTTTGAAGGCGTGAATCTAATTAGGTATTTCTAGCGTTTATGTTCCTCTTCATAACAGAATTTAGTTTATTCTTGATTTTTCAGAAAATAAATCTAAGAAAATAAAATGACAAAACTTTTTTTTGAGGTGCTGTTATCGACACAGATCACTTCGGAAATACAAAAAAAATTCGAAAAAATACGTAAAAACCATTAAATTTTGAAAAATCCCTCGTGGGGTCTTAAAATGCAAGTCGTAAAAGGACACTTATTTTCCTAGAAATATTTCGACGACGCAGATCGAACGCGAAAAAATGACATATTTAACTCATTTTTGAATTTCTTGTCCTTCACAGCATTTATAATTTCCGCTTTCGAAATGTTGTGAAAAAACGATGAAACAATAATTTAAACACGTCACCTATACATTATCACTTTTTTTAATGGCTGGCCTTTCTCCTTTCTCCTACTTCTCTCAGCCTTGCAACATTCCCCACATAGTCCCACTGGCTCCTGCCAGATCACTGATCTCAACGTAAATCAAAGCGCCCTTGAGGTGATTTTCTCACGAAAATGGCGCTATAAAAATCATCCAATAATTATTATTATTATTAACGTAATGCCCATTCTTACTGGGACTGCCAATCAATTGGATCCCACCCGTTTTCCAGCGCTATACTTTTATTATTTATGTACTGTGTCTTCCTCCTTATAGGTGCTTGCAGGATACGCTGGATATAATCACACAGCCTTGCCTCCTCGTGGACTGTCACCAATCTTGTATATAGTCATACTAACACTTATTTTATCCTGATTTCCCACTAAGCACTTGCATACTGCTTACTAACAACGTATGCAGGGACACTGCAGGTCTAGATTCGTTCAAAATTAAATGTAGAATCGTTAATTTAAAAAAGTTAGAGTCCTTGCGAGAGCCTTGAAGGAATAACCATCTGTTACTTATACCAGGGCGGGTAAGTGGTGGATAACCTCAAAAGATCACTGATCTGCGAAATTACATCAAAATATAAAATTTGAAGAATGCTTTTTTCCGAATAGTAAAATAGATTATCTGTTAATTGACACAAACGTACACGAACATAAAATGGAAACCTCAAACAAACAGTTGTTTCTGAAATGTTGATGTCTATTGTTGTCTGGTCTACGTACAGGACATTACAAGGACGGCAATTACCGCAATTAATTACACCGTCCCAACTTAATGTTGTCAATAATGGCTAATTATCCATGTACGTCCGACCTGATCAAATCTCTAAGTGCCTTGGCTCGGATGCTAGTACGTTCTGGCTGCAGTGGCGAAACTAGCAACTTACAAAAACTCCAGGGACATAACAATTAAGATAAGAATAATTTTTGATATTAGAGAGTAATGGTAGCTTTACTTGCCAACTTTTCTGAATTAACAGTTCATTTTGCGATCTCGGGAAATAGACTAACTAACAAACCGTTCAGCAACGCGGTCTTGGTGTGTACTCACTTTTTTCTTAATTCAAATTCATACATCGTCTCATAACTACAATTCTTGACATGGTCCGACACGTATTTGGTTCAATTGATTGTGTCATGTCTTCCTCGGGCGTTCTCGACTTATTCTACTTTGACATTCACGCTTTTTTTTATTAGCTCCACACAGAACGCCCTCGAGAAACTAATTTCCCTCGGGGCCTATTTCATATTTGAGGATACTGTGTGTAGGTTCTTTTTAGTAAAGGAAGAAGAAGAAGTTCTGGGAAGGAAAAAGGTACTAGGGTCGGGTAGGAATACGGGGGTCAGTGTCAAGGAGTGACAGATGTGCGAGTATGAGTCCATCCCTCCAATTGCGATGCAAGGCGATGGGTTGAGAGAGTCCGGCTGGAAAAGTCAAAAGGCTTCCCTTAACCAGGATCTCTCGATTCGGCCAGCTACGCAGCAGGTGGGGAGATGCATATTCCGCAAGACCCGGACAAACCTCACCCATGAGCCCGGCAGGGGCGTGCACAGATTTCTTATTGAGCTAGAGGGCTAAGACTGGAAAATACAACATTATTGATATTGTTGTAGCTGAAAATGATTTCTATTTTTTTTCGAAATTTCAATTTTTTATATGAATTTTTTTATCTAGCGTGGGCATACCTATCCTGAATAAAAAATCTTCATACACAGTATAGAAATTTCGATAAAAAATAAAAATCGTTTTCAGCTACAATAACATCATTTATGTCGAATTTTTCAATCTTAGCACTCTAGCTCACTAAAACTCTGTGCACGCCACTGGAGCCCGGGCACCCCTGCTAAGTCACTAAACGTAGCGAACCACTTGGGGTGACCTACAGCAGAGTTGTTTGTTATCCAATAAAGGGTACCGGGGCGGTGGTACACATATCCGCCTCCCAAATTGCTCCCAAACGCTCTGGCTCATCTGTACAGTGCTGTAGGGCATAGGGCATATGACTTGACCCTCTTGACTGTACCCAGTGGTGTCGTGTGATGGAAAAATGTGTTTTTGTTGTCTTTAATACGTTTGGTGAAATCTTCCGAAATGTCCAGTTTCATCGGCACCTTAATCCTACGTTGGTAGATCCTTAAGAGTGTATAAGCAGAGAAACCAGAAATATGTCATTTTTAAATCAGTGGTTAGACGTATTGACTCTTTTCCACAAAAAACTATAAATGGATTTCAAAAGATTGTTCTTTTATCTAGTAAACTTATGTTTTAGATTTTGAGAAAAAAAAAATATTTTTAGAATAATAAGGTTATACCAAAGGTCGTTCGCAGATTTGTTCAATTTTCAAAAAAGTACATTTCTTATACAACACCCATTTCAAATCATATAATCATGCAGTAAAATAAATCAATACATGTCTGGTAAACTTATGTTTCAGAATTTTAATTTTAGTTTAAATAAAATTATTAAAAAATATATACGGACATGTGTTTCTTGACGAAAATTGGTCGGTTTGTGCATTTATTTGTGCACTTACAAACAAATATATTTCGGATTTTTTTACATACTTATTTTGCTAAGACGCTATTGACAAATCATAAATAATTTGATCGTAAAAAAATTTCAGGAAGTATTTAATTTTAAATAATTTTGAACATCGCATTTTACCATTTTTATCGCAGCCCGTAAACACAAATTTCAGATTTCATTACGGGCCCAAACGCGGCCAGGAGAGCACGTCTTCGCGACGCTTTGAATAATAATATTTGGAAATGAAATTTGAAAACGAAATTTGAAATAAACACGAATTCCTTGATTCATGTTTGTTAAATCTACAGGGTTGCCCGAACGCAATTTTTCATGTTCATTGAATATTTTTTTGCAAAAATTTTTATAATTTCGAATATTTTTTTTATTTTAAATTTTTCTTGTGTGAATACCGCACAAGAGTCCCAACTGCTCCAAAATATTTTTTTGGGGTAAATCTTTTTTACGCACGCTCGACACTTGGGGGTAAACTGGTGAATGGGTTACGAAAAGTGGTGATAGTTACGAAAAATGACATGCGAACGGTAATCAATGCGAACGGTGATCGATTGCTCGGCGGGTCGGGCCTTTACGCACGCTTGTTTTTCGTGTTATTGTTATATTGTTAATGGACTATTTGTCCGTAAATAAATAAATAAATTATATACAGCGGGTACCCGGCATGCGTTTCATGGGCACTGTAACCTCGCGGTCAACTAAATTGTTATGGTTCCATCACAAGTCCCGGGAATTATAATGCAAGCGCCTGCACTATATAACATTATATACAGCGGGTACCCGGCATGCGTTGCAAGGCCACTCAAAGAAAGAAAGGGTTTGTGCGCTTTAATTCTGTTTGTTGAAGTGCTTATTATTAATTATGCACACGAATAAATATTTCAAAATGCGACATTTTTTACAATCCAACTTAATATTACTCGTTTTTTTTTCATGAATACCGCACAAGTCTGGAGCCAGTGGGACTATTGCATCCCCAATTTGGAGTATGTTGTAAGACTGAAGGTAGTGGGGAGGGGAAGGATATAGGGAAGAGGAAGGTGGGGAAGTACCTGGCTATTCAGATCTGACCACTAAACACGGCTAAAGCCATTTCAAGCAACGTTTCAATTCTTAATGGTGGTCTTACACCAGGGCGATACTGAGAGTATCTTCCACTCTAATGGCCGTAAAATACAATTGAAAAACAAAAAACCAAAATATTAAAAAGAATATAACAAATTGTTTATTCATGTAGCTATCTACTTAATACCTACTGTGTTTACGCATTTCACTTGTATCTATTTATGTTTATGCACTTCAATATACAAATAACTACTACTAATTAAAATTCTGGAAGCGAGAATAGTAATATAAAGTAGCAATAGTAGCGGGTAGCCCTAGCTCGAGTGAACAAAACCCTCAAAACTCGGATTGCCGCGGAACGAAATTTAGTTCTGAAAACGCCCGCTCGCGAGCCCTGATGTGTTAGCGCTAGTGTCGGAATCGAAGTTGTCATGTGCTGGTTATTCACTCTTAAGTAGTCCCTGATACGTATTTTATGTCAAGTTTAAGGCTAATCTGACATTAAATCCTAATCCACCCTAACACCATCACTTAATCCATGATTAAATCAGCACTCAGGATTGACCCGCGCTACGCCTCTACATTTGATTAAAATGATTACAATACTTATTCCAAATAATGATGTATATACCAACCCGTGCATAATAACACTGATATACATATATATATATATATATTTTTTTTTTTTTCTTTTTAATGACAATATAAGATACAGTAAAATTACACAATAAGTAAAAATACCAAGTTATGTGGTTTGTTTACAGTCCTCCTCACTAGGTTTTCCTGTTCCGAGGCGGACTGTATGTTGCTGAATGGGTGCTGATCTTTATTTCCTCATCTTCTAGTTTCTTGATTATAGATAAACAATAAGTAAAATAAAAGTATTGGTTTGTGGTCTGCAGGTTGCATTGGGGTTACTTCATAATTTTAATGATTTCCTCAACGTCCTGTTTATTTAACCATAATTTGATATCTTTTTTAAACTTTTGTATCTCCATGGTGTTCTTAGTTTCAATTGGAAGGGCATTATATAATTTTGTCGCATGGAAATTATGTTTTTTCTGGCCAAAAGATGTATTTAATTGAGGGATGTTAAGTAGTTTTGTGGATTTCGACCTTGTAGTGTAGGTGTGTTGGTCCACAGGGTATTCATATTTTTCTTTAAATTTGAGTAGTGCATTTTTTGAGTATAATTTAATAATGCTGAACACATTAAAGTTTTTAAAGATTTCTTTTGATGGAGTTTTTATGGGTACTTTTATGATTGTTTTATTATTAGATGTAAACGTTAGTAAAACAATTAAAATATATACATAAAACTATCAGGCCGTAACACAATCTATTAAAGTAGTTGAAAATTAGCAAAAAACCTAATAATCCTAAAACTAGTTTGATAAATGAACAAAAAAAATTAGATAACAAATATTATAATCAATAATTATCAGCCTGAAACACTCATCTACACTGAAAAAATCTTCCGAGAGAAGATACTGGCCGCCAACGGGAATTGAACCCGTGTCCCTCTGATTGCCGGTCAGGAGCTCTGACCACTGAGCTATGGCGGCTCATCTAATACCCGCCAAATAATTCAATATATACTAGTGTTTCATTCGACAATTACTTATTAATACATTTTTCCAACTGAAAACAACCAACTTTAATTTTGTGAGAGAGGTATTGTTAAATACTAAATCTCCCGCTGGGTGGCGTCCGCGTCGAAACTATTATGTCTGCATTTTTTGCTGAAATACTTTAACTTGTCAAATATTAATTATTATTTTTAATTGATAAACTAACGTTTAAACAAGATTTTATTAAATTAAATCTTGTTTAAACGTTAGTTTATCAATTAAAAATAATTAAAAAAAATAATTCGCTCGCCGATCGATATGTTTCAAATATTAGACACCATATAAATACTTAATTTTGTTGGAAAAAGCAACCCCTGAGTCATAATTTGAGAATAACATAAGATACATTAGACGTATACGCCATACAGAACTATTCCACACGCTTAATTACAAGACAAATGCAGCAACTAATTCGCCAATCAATCGTGCTCTTCATATGTTCAATAATATTGGTCCAAATTCTAACATCAACATTTTCTCCAATTCACTGACCAAATTTAAAAAGAGCATCATGTCATTAATATAAATTGTTCAATGCGCATACATACATACACACACACATACTCACACATACACACACACCTTTCCACTACACACATCACCCGGTAATTACTCAATATGCATACCATACAATGAAACACATAATAGGTACCCACCATGAACTAATGAATTGTTTTCACCAATGTATCTAATGTACTGTTTGTTTCTGTTTATAAATAAATAAATCATAAGTGCCTGTCTAGAAATTATATAAATATATTGTCTGTAAGTGGCCTGTGGCCTCACCAAATAAAGTTTGATATTGCATTGAGAAGGCGAAACAGCTGTCACATAATTATACTGTTTCTGTTTCTAGGAAGAACTATTTACATAACAAATCATTTCATTCATCAGCTTCTTAAATTTGAATCACAAGTTGGTATGTTATTACAATAAACCTCAGCAACCCCATAAAAGTTTACAATTATTATAAGCAATAATTTATCAGCCTGAAACACATCTTCATTAAAAAAAATCTTCCGAGAAAAGATACTTGCCGCCAACGGGACTTGAATCCGTGTCCCTCTGTTTGCCGGTCAGGTGCTCTTTACCACTGAGTTATGCATTTCATTACTAAAGTATTTCACCAAAAAATGTAGGCATTATTTGTCTCGACGCCACCTAGCGAGAGATTTAGTATTAACAATACCTCTCTCACAAAAATAAAGTTGGTTGTTTTCGGGTGGAAAAATGTAATAAGAATTAATTGTTGAATGAAACACTAGTAATATTGAATTATTTGGCGGGTACTAGATAAGCCGCCATAGCTCAGTGGTCAAGAGCACCTGACCGGCAATCAGAAGGACACGGGTTCAAATCCCGTTGGCGGCAAGTATCTTTTCTCGGAAGATTATTTCAATGTAGATGAGTGTTTCAGGCTGATAATTATTGCTTATAATAATTGTTACTCTTTGTGCTATGCATAAAAATCTTGTCTTAAACGTTAGTTTATCAATTAAAAATAATAACCCATAAAAGTTACCTAAAAAAAATCTTAATCTTTGTATAAATAATAGGTGCTTACACGCTCGTTTATATTATTTTAAATAAATTATAAGTAGTCACAACAAAGTTCCGAGACAGAAAGCAATACTATTTCGCTTAAATAACCTGCTTGAAAGAGCAAAGCAAAAAGCTCATAATGAGCTTTTGAGACTTCTCTCTTAAACCTGTCTGTAACATAATTCAACCCTTGGAAAATGCACCGTTGCAACCTGCTACTAGACCTCTTGCATGGAGCCATGCAACTTTCACAAACAGAGTAATAAAAAATGTTAATAAAGTTTTTTTATTTTTGAAAGTTGCAAAGTCGTGTAAAATTACCTCTCGTAAAGAAGTAAGATTTTTTTATTTCAAAACTAGCCTAAATTTTTTTTATATAACAAAGCCTTTTTCAATATAACAAAGTGCGCCTTCGGAACATTTGATTACACAATTGATAAAACCAACTTTCACAGAAAAGGGAAAAGGTCAGAAATCGAAAAGCTCGAAAGTGATGTTATCGGATAAAGTTCGAATAGTCTGACAAAGCCATTTGAAATCAATGATAACACTTACTAAGAAGCAGGAAATCTTGGGAAAATTTATTTAGTCACTGAAACTTTTTAATATTTAATGTATCTCCCACCTAAGTCCTTTCATCATATATCTAACTTATAGCGTATTATTTCCTAGTATTTATGTAAATAGTAGACCTCGCGTTCAAAAAAGTACGTTTTTAGTGTTATCTTATTTAATAAGTCAAAAACAAAGTATCTTCTGAAATCATATCATTTATTGGGTAACCAACACCTCTGCCATAGGTCACCCTAAGTGGTTCGCTACGTTTGCTGACTTAGTAGGGTTACCCGGGTTCATGGGGTGAGGTTTGTCCGAGTCTTGGCAGTAAATTGGAACTCCCAAGTGGAAAATGTGAGCAACAAATAATTTAAAAAAACTAACCTATTTTTTCAAAACAATAAGAAACATTTTAGATATAAAACAGCTAATTAAAATCTATTACGCATTAGCCCAATCTCATATACAATATGGTCTAATCGGATGGGGAATTTAACTTTCCTGCCTTCCCCCTCTGTCGTCCCCTTTCCCGTTCCCCTCCACCCTTCCGTATTCTCCCCCTCTCCCTCTACTTTCCCACCCCTCCCCCTCCTCTTTCCCTCCCTGCCGCTAAACTGTATGAAATACACATATTTTAAAACTTACATCCAAATTGTATGATGCCAGACCTCACAAATCACCAAAGTTTCATCGCAATCGGCCAGAAGTCACTATTATGTATAGAAACCTTCGCGGGCATGCTTACGACAAATCACCAAAGTTTCATCGCAATCGGTTAAATGGTTTAGGAACGCATAAGAGACAAACAAAGAAACATTCATTTTTATATTAAACAGGGTGTTGAGGTATGTACTTGACTAAACTTTAACTAGTGATTCATAACATTATTTTGAGAAAAAAATGTAAATGAAATTTTGGTCTCCGGTGACTTTTTGGACGATTTTTTTTCAAATTTTTTTTCTTCAAAATCAAACAACACAAAAAATTCTTCTGCATGTTGTCACTGGTCACTCGGCCGAGTAACTGACCAACAGCTAAACTGTCCAACACCTACCATTTTTTATGCTTTTGTAGACAAAATTAAAAAAAAAAAAAAAAACACCTAAAATGTCACCGAAGACCAAAATTTTATTTACATTTTTTATTCCAAATAATGTCAGGAATCATTGGTTAAAGTAGGTCAAGTAAATCCCTTAACACCCTGTATTAAGATTACAAACCATATCACAGAGAATCAAAATGATCGAAACACTTTATATTTGATAAATGACTTGATTTTACATCACAGATTTTTGTTAGAGAAATACATTCTACGTTGTACGTTCCAATAAGAATCAAGAGAGTTTGAATTGTTGGCACAAATGGCAACTGTTTGTAACTGTCATGAAAATACGACAAATATTTATTTAACCCTTTCATTTTGAACAACAATGGCGGTCTTCGTGTAATGTTGTGGATTTAAAGCGACTGAAATAATAAATCACAAATAATATTAGTCGGATGAAAACTCAAAAGCGCCCCGTATTGTTTCCTGAAAAGTGGCATGTACGAATCGTTTATACTTGTTATTTTGACTATAAACATTTGTCCATTTCGTGGTACCAACAATAATAATAGTGTTTTAAACTGTTAAACAATAAAATAAATCTTCTAATATTTTTGCCAAATTGAGCTTTTAGTGATCAATCATTCTTTATATTGTACCGTTTAAAAATTGCGAATCGATAATTTGACTTATTAATATTCATCGTTGAAGAAGACGATAATGAATAATAACTCTAAAAGAAACCTGAAACCGGACCGTTTATTGGATAACCAACACCCTGCCATACGTGTTAGTATGGGGGTGAGGTTTGGTCTAGGTATAAGAAAAAAATCGCAAAGTTTACTCCATAAATTATTATAAACACGTTTGTTTCAGTTATTTTACAAGTTATATGTATGAAAAAATTCACAGTGTTTCTTTAAATGCTGTTTAAGACAACCCCCGCAATATTTTACTCTATTTTAAATGAGTCGTATTTTATTAAACATTTTCACAATATTCGCATCGATTATGTCGCTTTAAATATTAGCGCGTTTCTCTAACATTCGTAATTTCATATCTCTCCATTTTTTTTCTTTTTGAGTCCGGTTGCGGCGCCTTAAGGGAGACCTATCCAACTGGAGTCACCTTGCACTGCAGTGGGAGAGATGAATTTACACTTCCTTCACTCGTGGACACGTTAGACCCCAGTGTAACCGACGTGTTCACACCCTCGAAATATTTTTCATCAAAGTTCATCGCTTGGCTCGGTCCTCTACAGTTTTGTGATCATTTTGGGAATCAGGAAAAAATGGCCTGCCCTCACAATACTGGAGTACCGTGCCGCCGGCGACGCTTTGATGGAAAATATTTGTTCTAGTTAGAAAATGTCATTTTTATCAATTACTTATTATTTTCTTATTGGATTTCAAATATTTAAGTTTTTTATTTCTTATGTACATCTCCCCGGTGCGATCAATAAATAATACTTTGAGAAATCGCTACTGGGGAGGTTGTAAACTCATTTTAAATATGTTTTATTTTTGTACTTATTTTTAAATGTTTATGTCTTAATACACACGGGCCTTGTAGGACAAATGAAATAATCAGTTTTCATTTGAAATCCTACAAGGTCTCGAGTAAAGCCAAGATTTATCACACAACATATTGGGAGGCAAAAATAAAGTCATTTTTGCCTACCAAAAAACACTTAGAAAATTTCGAAGGTGTAAATTTTATGTTTTTCCAAATAACAAAACCTGCGGGCCTTGTAGGACAATGAAATAATCAGTTTTCATTCTTGATCCTACAAGGCCTCCAGTCAAACTGAGACTTTGCTCTCAAAATACTTAGAGCTGAAATTAGAGCTCAATTTGCCTTGTCAAAAAGACTTAGAAAATTTCGGTCATGACATTTTTACATTTTTACCTCTACAAAATTCTAGGGTCCCTGTGAGATGGTGAAATAAACAGATTTCGTTAACTTATCTCGCAGGGAACCTAGGAAAAATAATTATAACTTGATAAATCATAAAACATTTCCTTAAAAATCAAAAATTCTTAAAATCACGGTAAATTCACCAAACTAAAATTCTTGTCATAAATCTTGGCTTTATTTATATGTTTTTTCTATTTAATATGTATTTTGATTGTTAATAAAGGCTACAAAATCCGTAAAAGTTGCCAAATTTAGACGAGCACTTTTACGGATTAAGCCGGCAAAATAGATACTAAGCAGTTTCTTGCCCTTTATAAAGGAAAAGTGCCTGGGTTCCGTTTCCCCCTCCACTTTCCATGAGCCACCTACCGATTGGTATAAATACGACAAATTTTTCGATAATAAATCAGTTCAACGTTTTCTTTAAATCTTCGTGTTTTACTCCTTCCTCTGGAAGAAACCTCTCTCCGACCTGCCTCCTGCTGAAGCTCTGCCTGAAAACAAGTCTGGTGCCTACCTCCTCAAGACTAGCCGGCCCAACTACTGGACACCGCAAGGCGCCAGGCTCAGGCAGAGACCAAGGACATCCAGGGCTACCACTCACCAGCTCTGGGTGCAGGGAGGCAGATCAAGGGTTACCACCCTCCAGTACAGCAGGGCTGTCACCTTCAAGGAAGGCCAGCCAGTACTACATTTCAAAACAATATTACAATAGTCGACATCCAAGTGCACAGCCACCGGTGCCCTTTTCTACAGTCTTGTAGCACACGTCTGTTACAAGTGGTCCTTCGAGCCGGATCAGCTGCACCAGGATGTCACCACCATCACTAAGATCGAAGAGGACGGCTCAGGACGATGAGTCGCCTCCACCCCCGCCTGCTGAGCTACCAACTGCCCAGGAAGCCGAGCCTAGGGCCGTGGCCACACATGACGTCACGCCCCTACCAACGCCCAGCTCCACACCGGCAGGCTCTGCAGACGAAAGCGAAGAATCA
Source organism: Limnephilus lunatus (assembly GCA_917563855.2). Lineage (NCBI taxonomy): Eukaryota > Metazoa > Arthropoda > Insecta > Trichoptera > Limnephilidae > Limnephilus > Limnephilus lunatus. The sequence goes on along the minus strand of OU830602.1, from coordinate 73,926,189 downwards.
CCGGCCTCTACATCTATTGAGGACACGGTGCGCCTGCTGCGCCAACAACTGCGCAGTCAGAAGAAACAAATTGAACAGCTGATGGCAGCCCGTCAATTACAACTCGGTGCGACAGGGCCTGCACACCTCAACAGGGCAGGGCCGCCACCAACCGGTGCGACAGGGCCTGCACACCTCAACGGGGCAGGGCCGCCACCAACCAGTAAGACAGGGCCTGCACACCTCAACGGGACAGGGCCGGCACAACCCGATGCGACAGGGCCTGCACAACCTAGCGGAGCAGGGCCTGCACCACACAACGCAACAGGGCCTGCACAACCCAGCGGGGCAGGGCCTGCACAGTGGCATGCATCAGCGGCGCAAACCGGACCAAGGGGTCCGGCGCCACCATCCCTTCACTATGGGGACCCATCATGGATGCAGCCTGGTCCTTCTGCGGGACCTGAGCCTCTCTATGCATCATCGGCGCAACCTGGACCAAGGGGTCAGGGAGCGCCACTGCCCTCACACTACCATGGGGGCCAAACTTGGATGCAGCCTGGTCCTTCAGCTGAACCTGAGCCTCTGCATGCACCATCGGCGCAACCTGGACCAAGGGGTCAAGGGGTGCCACTGCCCTCACACTACCATGGGGGCCAAACTTGGATGCAGCCTGGTCCTTCAGCTGAACCTGAGCCTCTGCATGCACCATCGGCGCAACCTGGACCAAGGGGTCAAGGGGTGCCACTGCCCCCCCACTACCATGGGGGCCAAACCTGGATGCAGCCTGGTCCTTCTGCGGGACCCGAGCCTCAGCAAGCATCATCGGCGCAACCTGGACCAAGGGGTCAAGGGGTGCCACTGCCCTCTCACTACCATGAGGGCCAAACCTGGATGCAGCCTGGTCCTTCTGCGGGACCCGAGCCTCAGCATGCCTCATCGGCGCAACCTGGACCAAGGGGTCAAGGGGTGCCACTGCCCTCTCACTACCATGAGGGCCAAACCTGGATGCAGCCTGGTCCTTCTGCGGGACCCGAGCCTCAGCATGCCTCATCGGCGCAACCTGGACCAAGGGGTCAAGGGGTGCCACTGCCCTCTCACTACCATGGGGGCCAAACCTGGATGCAGCCTGGTCCTTCTGCGGGACCCGAGCCTCAGCATGCCTCATCGGCGCAACCTGGACCAAGGGGTCAAGGGGTGCCACTGCCCTCACACTACCATGGGGGCCCAACCTGGATACAACCTGGACCTTCCGGCCCCGTACCGCCCTTGCCTCTGTATATTACAAGGCAACCAGAAGCCGTACGCGAGATGCCTGTTGGACCTGTACCTCTGGAGAACCAGAGGTACGCATCACCGGCGCAGCCTCCTCACTCTGATGGGGGCCCCGCATGGATACAACCTGGACCTTCCGGCCCCGTACCGCCCTTGCCTCTGTATATTACAAGGCAACCAGAAGCCGTACGCGAGATGCCTGTTGGACCTGTACCTCTGGAGAACCAGAGGTACGCATCACCGGCGCAACCTCCTCACTCTGATGGGGGCCCCGCATGGATACAACCTGGACCTTCCGGCCCCGTACCGCCCTTGCCTCTGTATATTACAAGGCAACCAGAAGCCGTACGCGAGATGCCTGTTGGACCTGTACCTCTGGAGAACCAGAGGTACGCATCACCGGCGCAGCCTCCTCACTCTGATGGGGGCCCCGCATGGATACAACCTGGACCTTCCGGCCCCGTACCGCCCTTGCCTCTGTATATTACAAGGCAACCAGAGGCCGTACGTGAGATGCCTGCTGGACCTGTGCCTCTGATAAACCAGAGGTACGCATCACCGGCGCAGCCAGGGCCTGGAGGCCCCGCGCCGCAGCCCCCTCACTCTGATGGGGGCCCTGGATGGATGCAGCCTGGACCTTCCGGCCCCGTACCGCCCTTGCCTCTGTATATTACAAGGCAACCAGAGGCCGTACGTGAGATGCCTGTTGGACCTGTACCTCTGGAAAACCAGAAGTACGCATCACCAGAAGCCGCAACTACAGCGCCTTCCAAACCTGATGCAATATTGGAGTCAACTGGCCACACAGATCCGGGCCAAGAAGAAGCTTGGCGACTCCAGGGAGGATGTATGCAGCCTGAACCTTACAGCCTCGTGCCGCCCGTACCTCTGTTCAACCTGAGGCAACGAGAAGCCGTATGCGATGAGCTTGTTGGACCTGTACCTCTGATGGACCAGAGGTACGCATCACCAGCGCAGAAAGGGCCAGGAGGCCCTTCGCCACCAGCCCCTTACTACAAGAGGGACCCAACCACGACGCCGCCTGGACCTTCTGGTCCCGTGCCGCCCTTACCTCTGCTCCACCAGAAGCAGCTAGCCGACCTGCAGAAAACAGCTGCCGGATCCGCTCCGCTGCCAGAGCAGTGGTCCTCATTGCCGCCTGGACCTTCTAGTCCCGGGCCGCCCTCGCCCCTGCTCCACCAGAGGCAGCCAGCCGACCAGCAGAAAACAGCTGCCGGATCCGCTCCGCTGCCAGAGCAGTGGTCCTCACTGTCGCCTGGACCTTCTGGTCACGGGCCGCCCTTACCTCTGCTCCACCAGAAGCAGCTAGCCGACCTGCAGAAAACAGCTGCCGGATCCGCTCCGCTGCCAGAGCAGTGGTCCTCATTGCCGCCTGGACCTTCTAGTCCCGGGCCGCCCTCGCCCCTGCTCCACCAGAGGCAGCCAGCCGACCAGCAGAAAACAGCTGCCGGATCCGCTCCGCTGCCAGAGCAGTGGTCCTCACTGTCGCCTGGACCTTCTGGTCACGGGCCGCCCTTACCTCTGCTCTACAAGAGGCAGCCAGCCGACCAGCAGAAAACAGCTGCCGGATCCGCTCCGCTGCCAGAGCAGTGGTCCTCACTGCCGCCTGGACCTTCTGGTCCCGGGCCGCCCTCACCTCTGCTCCATCAAAGGCAGCCAGCCGATCAGCAGAGAATAGCTGCCGGATCCGCTCCACTGCTGGGACATAGGTACCAAGCGCCAGCACAGATGGATGGCCAATCACATCCCGCAGCAAAGATGAGCCCGCCCTGCCCCAGCAGTACCACTGTCAAAGACGTGGTGCTCCTCAACGGCGCAGTGAAGACGAGCCCGCCCTGCCCCAGCAGTGCCACTGTCAGAGACGTGGTGCTCCTCAACGGCGCAGTGAAGACGAGCCCGCCCTGCCCCAGCAGTGCCACTGTCAGAGACGTGGTGCTCCTCAACGGCGCAGTGAAGACGAGCCCGTCCTGCTTCAGCAGTGCCACCGTCAAAGACGTGGTGCTCCTCAACGGCGCAGTGAAGACGAGCCCGCCCTGCCCCAGCAGTGCCACTGTCAAAGACGTGGTGCTCCTCAACGGCGCAGTGAAGACGAGCCCGTCCTGCTTCAGCAGTGCCACCGTCAAAGACGTGGTGCTCCTCAACGGCGCAGTGAAGACGAGCCCGTCCTGCTTCAGCAGTGCCACCGTCAAAGACGTGGTGCTCCTCAACGGCGCAGTGAAGACGAGCCCGTCCTGCTTCAGCAGTGCCACCGTCAAAGACGTGGTGCTCCTCAACGGCGCAGTGAAGACGAGCCCGCCCTGCCCCAGCAGTACCATAGTCAAGGACGTGGTGCTCCTCATCGGCGCAGTAAAGACGAGCCCGCCCTGCCCCAGCAGTACCACCGTCAAAGACGTGGTGCTCCTCAACGGCGCAGTGAAGACGAGCCCGCCCTGCCTCAGCAGTGCCACTCTCAAAGAAGTGGCGCTTCTCACACGGGGGGAGTCAGTGAACCCCAAAAAAAATGACAATCTGCTGGTTGTCATGGACCTCGTGATGCCCCACATCAGCCGGACACGCGACCGAGTCCTTGACGCCACTCCTGCTGAAGACGGCCAAGTGTGGACCTCCAGGACCCAGACGAGAACCAGAGTCTACATTCGACCTGCCGAGAACCAGAGTTTACATGAGACCTGCCGTGCAGCTCGCTGTGATCCTGCCACCCCGCCTACGGATGCAGCTTCACCTACTCGTCCTTCGAAAACACGTCGAGATGATTAGTGTGACATCGCCACACGGGGGGAGTGTAACCGACGTGTTCACACCCTCGAAATATTTTTCATCAAAGTTCATCGCTTGGCTCGGTCCTCTACAGTTTTGTGATCATTTTGGGAATCAGGAAAAAATGGCCTGCCCTCACAATACTGGAGTACCGTGCCGCCGGCGACGCTTTGATGGAAAATATTTGTTCTAGTTAGAAAATGTCATTTTTATCAATTACTTATTATTTTCTTATTGGATTTCAAATATTTAAGTTTTTTATTTCTTATGTACATCTCCCCGGTGCGATCAATAAATAATACTTTGAGAAATCGCTACTGGGGAGGTTGTAAACTCATTTTAAATATGTTTTATTTTTGTACTTATTTTTAAATGTTTATGTCTTAATACACACGGGCCTTGTAGGACAAATGAAATAATCAGTTTTCATTTGAAATCCTACAAGGTCTCGAGTAAAGCCAAGATTTATCACACAACATATTGGGAGGCAAAAATAAAGTCATTTTTGCCTACCAAAAAACACTTAGAAAATTTCGAAGGTGTAAATTTTATGTTTTTCCAAATAACAAAACCTGCGGGCCTTGTAGGACAATGAAATAATCAGTTTTCATTCTTGATCCTACAAGGCCTCCAGTCAAACTGAGACTTTGCTCTCAAAATACTTAGAGCTGAAATTAGAGCTCAATTTGCCTTGTCAAAAAGACTTAGAAAATTTCGGTCATGACATTTTTACATTTTTACCTCTACAAAATTCTAGGGTCCCTGTGAGATGGTGAAATAAACAGATTTCGTTAACTTATCTCGCAGGGAACCTAGGAAAAATAATTATAACTTGATAAATCATAAAACATTTCCTTAAAAATCAAAAATTCTTAAAATCACGGTAAATTCACCAAACTAAAATTCTTGTCATAAATCTTGGCTTTATTTATATGTTTTTTCTATTTAATATGTATTTTGATTGTTAATAAAGGCTACAAAATCCGTAAAAGTTGCCAAATTTAGACGAGCACTTTTACGGATTAAGCCGGCAAAATAGATACTAAGCAGTTTCTTGCCCTTTATAAAGGAAAAGTGCCTGGGTTCCGTTTCCCCCTCCACTTTCCATGAGCCACCTACCGATTGGTATAAATACGACAAATTTTTCGATAATAAATCAGTTCAACGTTTTCTTTAAATCTTCGTGTTTTACTCCTTCCTCTGGAAGAAACCTCTCTCCGACCTGCCTCCTGCTGAAGCTCTGCCTGAAAACAAGTCTGGTGCCTACCTCCTCAAGACTAGCCGGCCCAACTACTGGACACCGCAAGGCGCCAGGCTCAGGCAGAGACCAAGGACATCCAGGGCTACCACTCACCAGCTCTGGGTGCAGGGAGGCAGATCAAGGGTTACCACCCTCCAGTACAGCAGGGCTGTCACCTTCAAGGAAGGCCAGCCAGTACTACATTTCAAAACAATATTACAATAGTCGACATCCAAGTGCACAGCCACCGGTGCCCTTTTCTACAGTCTTGTAGCACACGTCTGTTACACCCAGATTCCAATCCACCCCTCATACCCTTTTCCTTTTCAGAACTTCCTCTTCAACTATTTCTTAAAAAGACCATCCCGACAGCATCCCCGAAGATGACATAGGCTCTCAGGGAATTTGTTTTCCACAAAGCCTCCTGTTTGGAGCTATTATATAAAAAAAAGAACAAGACACAGAAAATAAAAAAAGGCAACTGTCCCAACTGGGAGTCGAACCCAGGATCACTCGGCATTGGGACCTATTTTATTTATGAATCTTAAACATTTTTGGCCGTGAAAATCTAAGTCATTTAAAAAAAGTTTAAACAAGCGGATTTCTCGGCGTAACCTGGGCTTATCACAGATTTTTTAAAAATCAGATGCAGACAGAATTTTCCTCTTATATTGAACATTAAGAATGCAAAATTTAATAAAAAATATAAATATTCTGCTTTAAGGGATGGGAAAGGGTATAGGGATGGTTTTTAAAAATAGTATTTTTTTACATGAGCTCCACACAAGAGGCCCTGAGGAAAATAATTTCCCCTCAGGGCCTGTGTCATTTTTGGGGATGTTGTGTGGAGAGTTTTTTTGAGGAAAAGAAGGAAAGGAGAGTTCTGGGAAGGAAAAGGATTTTTTAAGTGGTGGGTAGGAATCTGGGGTTCAGTGTTTCCTGGTCATCCGCCTCCAATACCTAGACAAACCTAACCCCATGAACCCGGGCACCCCTGCTAAATCATCAAACGTAGCGAACCACTTGGGGTGACCTATGGCAGAGGTGGTGGTTATCCAATAAAGGTTCCCGGGGCGGCGGTACCCAATCCCGCCTCCCAAATTATAAGTATGAGGATACTTCTTGTTTTGAAGTTAATGTGTGCAAAATTTTATCAATCTTGGAATAAAGCTGTAGATTAGAGAAAACCAAAGCCAGGCCCGCCACGCCCCGGCCACAGAAACTCTTTTTTGTAATATTATATTTTAATATATGGAAAGATAGTTAAAAATGCATTCAGGTTTCTGATGATATCTTTTGTTAAGGTTCGCATATCAATAGATTCCACGGCATAGAGAATAAGTCAAATAACTACAATAATAAAATAGATTTGTTCCAGGGATCAGAGTCGTAATAACCTAAGTCGTAATAGCATATATGTAGATCGAATTTAAGTCGAACTTATGTTGACGTTGCCAAACCAATATTAAGTCGTTTCTCTTGTTAATTGTTATGTTGTTTTACGGAATGGGGAATGAAGCCTCCCGACAGAGGGGTAGAAATTAAAGCCTTAGTCAACCCTTTGAGACACGAACTCATAAGATTTGCAAAAAAGGGGCAAAATTTTCTGTCGTAAGAGTAGTCATGTATCCTAGGGTAAAATTTTGGGAGTTGATTTTTTACACGGTAGAGTAAAAAAGATAACTAATTTTCGTTATCGAAAATTCTTTGTTTTATTATTACAAAAATATCTTTCCATTCAAAACAAATCAACTTTTTTTTACATGAAAAACTGCCATAAACGTTGAAACTTTTAAATAAAAAAATTGTTATTTTTAATTGAACTATCATGGAGAATCGCCTCCTGTGATTACATTTAACCTCCGGATGCATTGTATGTATGTATATGTATATCGTATTTACTTCCCTATTTTTCTTAAGAGAGACAATTATGAGCTTTCACTATCATTTCTTTTAAATAGAATTTAAATAAAAAATGTTTATTATTTAATACTTAGTTAAAATAATACTTCGTTCCATATTTTTTGTTTGAATTGTTTGTACTAAGAAAAAAACTATCAAAAATTTGTAGTTCCAATTTATCTCCTACGGATTTTTTTTAGTTAAGTTATTTTAAAACAGCAAATGTTTAGGTCTCATTAGGTTTAATACCTTTCCCCCTCTAGCAATGATTAAAATAGAGCCTTCGAGACAGAATAACGCTTTTAATAGGCTTATTTACGTGAAGAAGTTCTTGTCAATATTAACTGTTTAATTTCAACGAATCAAAACAGCTTTTCGTATCTTTCTTTGTGTGTCAAGAGAAACAAGAAATTAACTTACTTATTATGTCAATTAATTCCATGACAATTGATCGCCCCACCTTTGACCCACCGGTCTGCTTATGTATAATATGCAGTCGGATTGGAGAAAATACGTTATTCCTACTTACGTAAAATTTAACCAAGTGTCCCGAAAGGGTGTGCGCAGAGGATGTACCACCGAATAACAAAAGTATAAAATAGGTTTTCATTCAAATGCATCAAGGATAAAACTAGTTGTACTGTAATATAACAGCGTCTAAATATAAAAAAAATGATTTCGTAAATAAATTCGTTTGATATCCATACCGACTTATTATTAAAAGTAATTATGAAGTCGAATTTAGAATAGAATTTGGTATGCCCAAAAAATTATGATTTCAAAATAACTATTACTAGCTGACCCGGCCATGCCATCCACTGGATAGTTACCCAACGTTGATAACCATCGCCATCTGCTAATTTGCATACACATCAAAGCCACTTGCCAGCCATCATATACAGACATTCTCCTTTTTATATTATATATTTCAACCTCAGTACACAAAACCTTGACAAATTATATACCTAAACCTTCCTCGTTAATCACTCAATCTATTGGTGAAAATCGCATGAAAATCCGTTCAGTCATTTTTTAGTTTATCGCAAATAGACAGACAGGCAGACGAGCTGGAGGACTTTAATTTATAAAATGTAGAGATTTCGCGGGCCAACTGTCGAGGGATCAACTATGGGGTCACCGTCTCAATTCACCGCCTCGAACGAAATAAGAGAAAACTGTTTTTTTTATTATTGCAGAAATATAATATTTTTCTTTCTTTTTGTAATGAGCGTTCAAAAAGAAAAAGAAGATGGTTTGAAAGGAGTATATGTAAATACGAATGTTAGAGTGAGTGTGCTAATATTAAAAAAGATAAAAATTAAGCGAAAATATTTGATAAAATACCACTCATTTATAAAAGAGCAGAAATCTCTTGGCAAGTGTCTTAAGTAGCATTTCAAGAAACACTGTGAATTTTTTCATACTTATAAAATGTTAAATAGCAACACAAAATATGTTCTTATCAACTTTCGGAGCTTACTTTGCGATTTTTTTTGTATCGAGGTAATTTCGTAAGAGCGAATGAACGAAGAAAGTAGTGTAAGAAGAATATACGACGCAAATGTGAATGTTAGAAGAAGTCGGGGACGTCCGAGGAAGATATGGCACGATCAAGTGAATCAGATACTTGAGTCGGGCCGTGTCAAAAGTCAGAATAATATAAGAGAATGTATGAGACGATGTATGAATGTGAGTGAGGCAAAGCGTGTGTGCCAAGACCGAGTTTTTTGGCGGTCCGTCCTCTCTGCCTACCCCTACGGGGAAACGGCGTGATTGTTAGTTAGTTAGAGTTAATTTCATATAATTACCGTTTCGGATCAACAAACATGTTTAGATATTATCTTCAAAAACAACATATTATTTTTTAAGAACTTAAAAACAAAGTGTTAAAGAAAAATATTTTATACCTAAATCGGAAAAATTTCTGAATGCCATGCGATTGGCTCTGCGCTCAACGAAGTTCGACGGTAAATCAAAAATGTGCGGCGTAAATCAAAATAAAATCGTATAAAATGATGCGTTCAAAGCCGCTTTGCAAGTTATGGCATATTTGACACGGTGCATGGATTTAACCGAATTAGTGCCATAAAGCGCTTCCATCGGTCTGTTACACGGATGTGGTTAACTCCCGCAGCCAGGAGGGTTGAAATTTAAAATCAAAGTGATTTAAGGGCGGGTGCATTATAAATTGTGAGCATGAGGTGTGTAAATTCCCCAAGCTCTCTGGGCTTAATACCCAATATACTGTTACGATACGCCCTTGAAGCGAGTAGTTTCGAGAACGCGAGCAGCTAGCCCACAGTTCCGCCGCCGCCTCTCCCCGCCCCGTATCCTGTTTACCTCCCCGCTTGCCCGGCGACTCCGCAGTCCGCTGCGCTCGCCACACAGACGAAATCCGAGCGCCTTGGAGAACGCACGCTAGCGGCTCACTGTAGCCGGCGGACCCAATTCAACGGGCCGCGATGTATTATTGAAATACCTTTGAGTATAATTGGCCTTTTGCCGCACCATAGTTCGGTCTATTTAGACTATGAAAGTGCCTGATGAAGCTGCCACATGAGACCAGGTTCCTGCCAACCTACATGTAAGCTGTATCTTGATTTCCTCCTTAAATGTGTCCGTAATTCAGTGAAATGTAGGGCCCCCGCGGAAATCACGACTCGGAGAGTTTCGTTTTGAGAGACAGTCAGGGAGAGTTAAACACTTTAGCTAGGTTTGTGTAATTTGCATTTCTTGTAATTGAATTGTACTGTAAAAACCTATGTATGTGTTTGAGTTTACAATACATGTCTAAATGATTTAACATTGTTATTATTCTGCTACGGCGGGAGGATTGTTGACCAGTGAGGATCCCGTGGGTCACCGAAGGATGGAGAGAAGTTCCCTAGCCTTGAGCTGCCCACCCCCTGAATAGAGAGTACCCTTGTCCCGCTGAGAGCTAGCCAGGGACGTGTTGGTGTGCTGATGTTGGTTTAGAAGCCGACATCGGGGTACCCTAACAATTGGCGCATCAACGTGAAGCCTGGAATTTTTTTCTCTATCTCGGTCACTTTGCGGGACCTTCCTCTGTCAAAATCCTTCCCGCACAACAACTATTTTGTAAAACATTAATTATGCCTTGTTATTCTACAGTGAATCCTGTGAAAAAACCACAGAAACCAATATGTAAATCAGATCCATAACAGATCTGATTGTAATTATGAAATTAAATCGCATGTGAAACGGCCATTTTGAGTACCCGAAACGCCAGCTTTTGACCGCGAATCTGAATTGCGTCACCAAGCGGCGGGCGCGTTAGCAACAGCAATACCCGCCAAATCCAACGGCCTTTGTTTCACGCGATATTCCGGATTGCGCGCAAATGCCTTGTTCCCGCCGGAATCCTAACCGACTGTTGCTAGGCTGCGTTTTAAATCCAAACCGTTTTTTATGACTGAACCGGGATACCAACGGAAATCATTGATTCTGGAACCCCAGTTATTTTGCGAATTCCTTAATGAAAATTTCGGACTTACGTATTTTTATTATTTCTGCACAATATACCAATTGGCCCACTTGTGTCTGTCAAATTAGTACAATTTAATGTTTCTCCAAATGGACAAAATAATGACTTTCTTTCCCCATTGTACATTATAGGTACTGTTTTTTTTCAGCATAAGTAAAAGTGAATTGTGTTTTTTCCCTTACATAAGTGAAAAGTGGAATAATAATAAAGCCAATGACTGATTCCATGAATAAATAAAATAATTTTAATATGGTTGGATGCAATAAACCCCATATTCAGTCATTTTCATCCGGAAGTTTGTCCTTTATTTGCCAGAAATGTGCCTTTTGTGAACTTTAGTGCCTTTCTCAGTGCAAAGTGTTTTGTGAAAATAAAAAACCTGTTTTCTAAAGGTCAATCCTGGCAAAATTTTTCTAAAATAAATAAATACTTGTGAATTTCACAGTTTTCTCAAAAGTGGTCAGTGAAATACAAAAACCTTTACCACTAAGGTCTTTCCACGCAAAATTTTTTCTCGTCTGCCCCTCTTTGACAAGAATTCTGGTGTCATGTATACAAAACACATTTGGAAATGCCAACAGTGATCACCAAGTGAAAAGTGCCTCACAAAAATTAATTTTTGCGCTTTCTAAAGGAAACCCCTGGCCAATTTTTTTCTTCTCCCCACCACCCAGGAAACTCACAATGGAGGACAAGCAAACTATTACATCATCCAACTTGGGTACCATTCCCAATGTGCATAGTTTATCCAAAGCCCACTTACAAGCTGCTTTAAGGGATAGAGGACTCTCGCCATCAAGCAAATCTAAATCTACATTGAAGGCATATGCACTTTTATTCAACAAAAAGTACATTAGGAGAATAAATCTCGCCCCCTCCAACGAAAATAATTCATGTTCGGCTACGCAAGTTTTGGATAATCTTGACAAAGAACCTACGCCGCATGTAATGATAAAACAGGACGTCGCACCCATCTTGACACAAGATAAAACTTACGATTTATCCTCTTGGAAAGTCAAATATAATGGCGTCTCCGATGTAATGGATTTCATTGACCGTATTGAAGAAACGGCTACAATCAAAAATATCCCATTCGAGATTCTACGGAGAAACTTTATAGAACTCATCTCCCCAGAATTAATTCCGTGGCACCGCATCCAAAAGACTAAATGCAAAGATTGGAATAAACTCAGAGCTGCCCTAATCTCTAGCTTTGGAAAAAAGGAGGCCCAGCACCGGATCAAACTATCTCTACTATCTATTAAACAACTAGTAGATGAACCTGTGGCTACATTCATAGAAAGGGCTGAATCCATCAACATCAAGCTTTCACATCCTGTTCCGGAAGCTGAACTATTACCAGTCATAACTGATGGCCTTTTAAGCAAATACGAGAACATCATCACCTCACAGAAAATTGCATCCCTGGCCCAGCTAAACGAAGTCTGTCTCCTCCTGGAATCGTACCAGGATAGGAAAAACATAAAGAATGTGTCGAATAATGTGGTTGTGCCAAGCCGTTCGTCTGGTTTAAAGCCAGAATTCGACAACAAAAAAGTGTGCTCCTTTTGCAAAAAAGTAGGCCACCTGGCCGCTACTTGTTTCAAGCAAGCAAGACTTCTGGAATCCAAGGAACCCCGAACCTCCAAGAGACACCACTCTAGGGACCGCTCTCCTCCACGCGACGAACTGCGCAACATTTTCAAGAGATCAAGGCACAATGCAGAAAGGTTACAAAACCCAAGCGATGTCAAACCTCAGGTGGATTTCTCCAAGCCCCCACCAAATTTCTACATGAAGAGGCCAAAAAACTAAATAATAACCTCTCAGGTACCCATTCTGAACCAAGGTCTAAAGAATGGACTGATTGGTTATCACACATTAAGTATTTTAACCAGACCTTAAATGTTTCCTTGGTTTGTTGCAAACAAGCTAAAGATGGGAGACCCTATGCTCTTTTCTCTGTTAACAATGTGCCCTTTTCCGGATTACTTGATAGCGGTGCATCTGTCAGCTGTCTTGGCAACAATGCTCACCTGCCTTTTGTTAACAGTGATTTTAAAATTTCGCCACAAACAACACACCTGACGACTGCGGATAATGTTTCCCAGCCGGTCATCGGTACCCTTGCACTGCCAATTAATTGTAACAATAAAATAATTACAATCAATTTTCTAATAGTGCCCTCTATATCCCAGAATTTCATCCTTGGCGTTGACTTCTGGAAGGCTTTTAACGTTGCTCCCCAAGTATTTAATACTCTTGGCGAAACCTCCACTGCTGCTCAAATTAGTGAGATCCGCACAATAATACCTCACGAAAATTTAAGCACGGACCAAGCTCTCCAACTAAAGGAAATGGTCAATAAATTCGAATCAATATCTTTCGAAAAATGTGGATTGGGTTTGACAAATTTGGTAGAACACCACATTAAAACCGATGGCCCACCCATAAAGCAACGTTATTACAACTTAGCCCCCCAAAAGCTTAAACTTTTGGAAAAAGAACTTGATGAAATGTTAAAAATGGGTGTGGTGGTTCCCAGCAGAAGTGCATGGACCAACCCAACTCTTTTGGTTTCTAAAAAAGATGGCTCCGCACGTTTCTGTCTTGACAGTAGACGTTTAAATTCTTGTACGGAAGCTGACGCATACCCCTTACCTTACGTCCACGCGACCTTAGACCAACTGCGCAACGCCAAGTTCATCTCCTCTGTTGATCTAAGCAAAGCTTTTTGGCAAATACCTTTAGACGCAGAATCGTGTGAAAAAACTGCTTTCGTTGTACCTGGTAGGGGAATGTTCCATTTTAAAAGATTACCCTTTGGTCTAAAGAACAGCCCCGCCGAATTACAAAGACTGATGGACAAACTCTTCGGTCCTGAAGTCGATAACAGCCTGTTCTGTTACCTTGACGACCTCATCATCGTCAGCGACACCTTTGAAAAACACATATTAATGTTGGAAAAGGTTTTTCAACAACTCAAGTTCGCTGGTTTAACCATCAACTTGAAGAAGTCTGAATTCTGTAAGTCCCGTTTACGTTATTTGGGATTCATTGTCGACGAAAAAGGTCTAAGAACAGACCCCGCTAAGGTGGAAGCCATGGCAAATTTTCCCCGACCCAAAAACGCGAAGGAAGTCAAAGGTTTCCTTGGACTTGCAGGTTACTACAGAAGATTCATCAAAGACTTTTCCACAATTGCAGCCCCCTTAAATAAAATTACCGGCACCCGTAAAGGTGTCAGCAACTTCCGATGGTCTGCTGAAACTGAAGAAGCGTTTACAACTTTAAAAAATGCCCTTCAAAAAGCCCCCGTTCTGAATTGCCCGGATTTTGCACTCTCTTTTACCCTCCACACGGATGCCTCCAACGTAGGAATCGGTGGAGTCCTAACTCAAGAATTCCCAGATGGCGAACACCCTGTAGCGTATTTTTCCCGTACATTAAATAAACACGAGAAAAACTACGGAATTACCGAAAAGGAGTTACTGGCTGTATTGGATTCTGTTCACCATTTCCGCGGTTACATAGACGGTAGCAAATTTACTGTAGTCACAGACCATAGTAGTTTGAAATGGTTGATCTCTTTAAGTAATCCCTCCGGTAGACTCGCTCGTTGGGCCTCCCGTTTGTCTCAATTCAATTTTGATGTTGTACACCGTAAAGGCGCGGACAATATTGTTCCTGACGCTCTTTCAAGAATTGAATTGGCTTCATTAAATGTTGACACAATTGCCCCCCCTCCATCTACAAAAGATGAATGGTACTTGAAAATCTTCGAAGGTTGTAAAAATAATCAACAAAAGTTTCCTAATTTTATCATAAAAGAAGGACAACTATACCGTAATTGCAAGGCACCACTATCCATCCTCGAAGATTACTCTTGGAAACTTGTCGTTCCCCTCGAAGGAAGAGAACAAATAATAATTGACAATCATAGTGCTCCCGACTCTATACACCCAGGAACTTTCAAGACGTATAAAAAGATTTCCTTGAAGTATTACTGGCCTGGTCTTTTCAAACAAATTCGCAATTACATCTCTAAATGTGAAACTTGTAAAGCTTATAAACATAGCACGGCAGCACCTGCCGGCCTAATGGGTAACCCCAAACGCGCCGACAGACCCCTACAGTCATTGTCAATGGACCTCGTCGGACCTTTTCCTCGAAGTTATGCCGGACACATGCACATACTTAGTGTAGTGGATGTTTTCACCAAATTCTGTTGGATCTTCCCTTTAAAAAGAGCCAACGCGTCCGCCATCATCAAACTTCTGGAAAAACACATTTTTACACCTTACGGAACACCCAGAACCGTAATTGTTGATAACGGAAAACAGTTTATTGCCCAGGAATTCAAAGAATTTCTTGCCAAATACGGAATCAAGGACATTTATTATAACACCTTGTACACTCCCCAAAATAACACTGTCGAACGTTACAACCAAACAATCAACACAGCTCTAGCTATTCTAGTTGATAAAGATCAACGCACTTGGTGTAAAAACCTAGATAAAATTCAGGCCGCTATGAACAACACTGTTAACCTGGCCACTGGTTACACACCTTTCTTCTTAAAACACGGTATGGAACATGTCGTCCATGGTTCTCTACATAGGGACACAAACTTTCCTACGTCATCTGCCACCACAAGCAACCCTACCGCAGACTATGCCCATCGCTTGGAAGAACTGTCGGCCATTTACAGTGAAGTCACTGATGCTTTGCTCCTAGCTCACCAAAAGAGTGCGGACAGATATAACTTACGTAGAAAACATGTCACCTTCAATACAGGAGACATAGTTTGGAGAAAGAACAACACGCTTTCCCAAGGAGCCATGTATTTCTCTGCTAAGCTGGCACCACGTTTCGTGAAGGCCAAAGTCCTAAGGAAAATATCAGACCTAGTGTACTCCTTGTCTGACTCATCTGGAAAGCACATTGGTAATTACCACATTAAGGACATTGTAAAGTCTGGAAGTGAGGAGTCAAGTAAAACTGCCCCCACTATCTCAGCAAACGTAAAATGATCCAGTATGTATCACATTTTTTTTGTAAGCTTACAGAGTCTTACTACGTCAGGCGTGTAATGTGTCAATCACATGCCCATCGTTTCGTAAATGAAACAAGTTGTAAATTATTTTGTAAATTAATGCGTACTCTCCTTGAAGTTACTTTCAAATGTTATTTTTGCACTGTTTTTTCTTTCCCTCACGACAATTTTTTTTCTTTTATTTTTTTTCACCTGTTCTAAAACTGATCACTTTGGAACGGAGACACATTTTGAGTTTCAATGTTTGGGAAGTCGCGAGCCCATTTATTGTCTCAACACGTACACTACGCAATGTTCATGCCACGTCATACCCTGCCTGGTCATGTAATTTTGTAATTTTTTTATTTATTTTTTTGTTGCATTTTTGTCGTGCGGAAAGGAACTTTCTCATCTGTTTATTTTGTTCATGTAAAGTAGTTGACAATTGCCCATCGGCGTGTCGTTCTAGAAGTCGGGTTTTGTAAATTCCAAAGTGTTAAAATTCCGACTCAGAACCAGTTAACTTTTTTTACAATTTTTCCTTTTATCTTGTTCATCATGAGTTGTAAAACCTTCCGAGGTATCTCCAGCATGAAAATCAAACAGTGGTTACTTACATAGTCGCCCCTCGTGTAAATAAGTTTTTTTCAATTTTTTCCTCTTAAATTAAAAATTGATGGCGTCCTACCCAAATTCATGCTCTTGTACCAAAATTGGATATCGACACGTCCATTTTGGAACTTGTATTTATAAAACCAATGATTGGTCTTTATAACCCTGTATATAAATCAATTTGGCTCGTTTCAACTAAAGTACGTAAAACCGAATCATCCGGTCTTTGGTTGTTATAACAAAGCCACTGCTTTATTGTTATTTTGTTTTTGCTTGTACGTTACGTATGTCTTATATGACACGTTTCAACCCTACGAGACAGGTTAATAAAACCTTATGGTCATCCTGATTTTGGAATTCACAACTTTTAGGTGTTCATTTAACCAAGTATTTGCAACCCAAATTGCACATAACCTGGTATGTTTGTAACTGCACAAAGGGTATGTAAAACCGTAATTGGTCCCTTTTCTTTGGTCTTCCTCACTGTAGGTTGCCACAACAGACAGTATGTAAAACCATTATAGGTCTGTCTTTGTTTTTAAGTACTTGGTGTAAGTAGAATTATACTCTGCCATCACCCTTGTATTTTGTAACACATGAAGTAGCATCAAATTGTCTATCTTCTCTGTCGTACGCTTTTGGGCTACGGAGTTAGTTAATCTAACGAATCTTTATAAAATGTGTTAAAATCAAGCATCGTTAACGTTTATTGTGTTGTATTTAAACGTAACCCTGTTACATTATAGGAGAGATCCTTAGAACATCCACCGTCATAGGAGAGATCCTTAGAACATCCACCGTCATAGGAGAGATCCTTAGAACATCCACCGTCATAGGAGAGATCCTTAGAACATCCACCGTCATAGGAGGGATCCTTAAAATACCTGCCACGATACGAGAAGTTCGTCATAATCACTTTTACTCATAGCTAAATGTATTGAGTTGGTCGTGTGTCATTCATTTGTCATGAGTACCACCCTTTCTGTACAATCTATTTTGGTCGTGTGTCATTCATTTGTCATGAGTACCGCTTTTGTATTTTGGTCGTGTGTCATTCATTTGTCATGAGTACCGCTTTTGTATTTTGGTCGTGTGTCATTCATTTGTCATGAGTACCGCTTTTGTATTCTGGTCGTGTGTCATTAATTTGTCATGAGTACCACTTGTATGTATAATTGTGTACAACCCTTGTACACGAGACGTGGAGACGTTAAAACACTTACCGTGATTCGTGCGAACGACATAATATCGGCCTTGCCATCTTCTTTAAGAGGCATTGTATAAACTCTTGACTTCTGTCTATAATTGAGTTTTATCTTGTATGTACTTACATGTTTTTATACACTATACGTGGAGACGTTAAAACACTTACCATGAGTCGTGCGAACGAAATAATATCAAACCTTTTGTGTGCGATCTACGAAATGTAGTCCACAACCCTTTGTTGTCATTCAACGCCAATGCCCGTGGACCTCCTGTTTTTTTTTTACTTCTTTGCAAAAAGGAAAGAAGCCCAGGAGTATCTACTATCCCAAAAGGACTAGTTTGTAGCTTCACTGCTAACTATGGGGCATAGTGCTGTGGGAGTTAATCGATTGAGCACAAAACCACCCAACTCGTTGTCTGGGGAACGGATAAGAAAACCCCCAGGTTTGTGAAATTGGAGCAAGGGTCTGTCTTTTCTCACAATCACGCAGGAGTTTTTAAAATGACCCCTAATCTTTTGCCCAATACACGCAAAAGATTAGTCTCTTTGTTAATGTGTATTCAAATTTCTCCTCATCCTTTTAACAATTGTAAAGAGTCAGGAAATCTGCTGGTTGATCATGTTTCATTCTCACATGGAGTTTGAAGTGGAAATTAGTCCAGTCTCTAGCAAGTTTCGTCACTCAACTCCTTTCCTTTTCCTTTCCTTTCTCCTCACCATCATGTTCTCAGGTATATGTTATGAAGAGGAAAATCTGTTGTTAACCATAATTCGCCCTCACTGGGAGTGCGAATCGGTAAACTAACCAATTATCAGCAGGCTTTCTCCCTCACTCTCTGCATATGTCTCACCTTTTGTTCTTTTTCTCAATTTCACGAAACACATTCATGAATGTTGGATATGTACGATATGCACTTGGCGTACCGTCTGTCTCCTTTTGACAACCTTTATTCATGAATTGGTTTCTCTGCTTTTACCGTGACTCATTCACGACTTCTTTGTCTTGTTCGTTGAAATTCTACAAAAATGTTACCACCTTTATGTTAACATAGGCCATGGAAGGCCGGTTGTTTTTTTAACCAAGACATATTGTCACTCGGCAAACGCCAAGTCATCCTGGTAAAGGAAAATGTTCATGTAATCACAATTTAGTTAGAAAACTCTCTCTTCGTCACTCTCTGGGTCGGTGATTAAAACTTCGTTTATTTCATTATCTGGACACATTTTGTTTCTCTCCAAACCTTTTCTTCATTGGTCCCTAGGCAGGTAAACTTCAAGAATTTTGCTCTAATAATAATTTCTCCCGGATTAAAAAGAAGCCCAGGCGGATGTCATCACCAACAGCCAAGCTGAGCTCCACTTCCTGACAGCACGCGCTGTGGTTACTAGGTCCCTCCTGCTGCCATTTTTCTACGCATTTGTTCCTGAAAGCACAGACCATACCGCCCATATGTATGTTGTTTTGTCGTGCCACAGCAAGTTGAGTTGTCCCACTATACATTATGACACTCTGAACCACCTTTTGGGCACGCTAGCTCCTAGGTTTGTTCTTACTCTTGCTATCAATGCCAACCATGTCGTCTCTTGCGCTGTCATGCAGTGACGCATATATCGTCATGTGTATACCATCATTACCTTGACCTCCAGTATTCGCTGAATGCGTACCAATACAAGTTATGTTGAGCTACATTATGCTTCAATAACCATTATATACGATCCGTGTTTACCTTAATAACACTTAGGATTCGTACTGGCATGTCTGCAGACACTGGATTCTCCTCTTCAATGACCTCTGTAACCATAGTCGCGGCACAGCAACCACAGTCTCCACTTCATGAACTTCGACGTCTTCGACAAAACCAAGTGTTTTCTAAGGCCCAAGTGTACTTCTGAGTGTTATCTCAAAGGGGTCTGATTACAGTGATAATGTAATCCTTAAAATCTGTGAAACCACGTCCTCCTCTTCGAAATTCTCCGAAACCAAACAAATCCACGCTTCGCAAACTTAGCTCCCAGACCAATGAAACCTTAGAATCACACAGGCATTTTTGTTCTTGTTGTTTTTTTTGTTCTTCAATTGTACAAATATGAATTGTTATTTTTCAATTGCATAACCATGTATTGTTATTTTTCAATTGCATAACCATGTATTGTTATTTTGTTCAATTGCATAACCATGTATTGTCATCTTTCAATTGCATAATCTTGTATGTTGTTTCACACCATGTACTTTCACCAAAACTGTTCTTTTCCAAACATTGTATGTACCCCTCACCCATTCCCTACAAACATTGTGTCCTAAACTATAACATAAATTGCATGTTCTAGCTAGGCATCTCTCAAGCAACGAATCTCTCAAAAACCCCGATGGAAGTTTAAGAGGATTTTTTTATCCTACAGCTCCATTGCCACGTCGCTTTTTTTCCAAGCGCGGGGGGAAGTGTTACGATACGCCCTTGAAGCGAGTAGTTTCGAGAACGCGAGCAGCTAGCCCACAGTTCCGCCGCCGCCTCTCCCCGCCCCGTATCCTGTTTACCTCCCCGCTTGCCCGGCGACTCCGCAGTCCGCTGCGCTCGGCACACAGACGAAATCCGAGCGCCGTGGAGAACGCACGCTAGCGGCTCACTGTAGCCGGCGGACCCAATTCAACGGGCCGCGATGTATTATTGAAATACCTTTGAGTATAATTGGCCTTTTGCCGCACCATAGTTCGGTCTATTTAGACTATGAAAGTGCCTGATGAAGCTGCCACATGAGACCAGGTTCCTGCCAACCTACATGTAAGCTGTATCTTGATTTCCTCCTTAAATGTGTCCGTAATTCAGTGAAATGTAGGGCCCCCGCGGAAATCACGACTCGGAGAGTTTCGTTTTGAGAGACAGTCAGGGAGAGTTAAACACTTTAGCTAGGTTTGTGTAATTTGCATTTCTTGTAATTGAATTGTACTGTAAAAACCTATGTATGTGTTTGAGTTTACAATACATGTCTAAATGATTTAACATTGTTATTATTCTGCTACGGCGGGAGGATTGTTGACCAGTGAGGATCCCGTGGGTCACCGAAGGATGGAGAGAAGTTCCCTAGCCTTGAGCTGCCCACCCCCTGAATAGAGAGTACCCTTGTCCCGCTGAGAGCTAGCCAGGGACGTGTTGGTGTGCTGATGTTGGTTTAGAAGCCGACATCGGGGTACCCTAACAATACGATTAGGAAATCCTAAAATGAAATTCTACCTGCGCGAACAAATATATCACAAAGGAACAGAGCAGTCTTACACTCCAAGAAAAATAACAAATTCACCAACCTTGATTATGCAATTCTCTGCAGCTCGGGAGGCCTCCAAATTTCTGATCAATAAGTGTAATCCTTTTGTCTTGAATCGCGCAAGTAATTAGTTGTCCATTACAACATGTTCAATTTCACAATTAGTCTGTTGTCAACATTTTATACAACAGAAATCAGTTTCTTGTCAATGTTACAAAGAGGAATTTTCCATAATGAAAAAATAACAATCTCCAAACAAACGCACAATGACAGTTTCTTTTATTTCCTCTATTTTTGAAAATCAATCCATTTCAGGTTCCTTGTTAATTTCAAAGAGCGAGTAACTACCGTTCCCTGTGATAAAAATATATTTAAATATTTTTTCGAACAAACAATAAAAAACAAATTATAATGCTTAACCAGCGGGTTTGACGTCTCAATTTTTATTCATTAAACTATTTAGTGGTTTACTCGTACAATAATATACGCTGTAAAAATTCAAACATACTTCCATTGTTTGCGTATACAATGTTAGAAGAAGTTGTATCTGATATTGATTTGAGATTTTCAGGTCCAAAAATATTTTGATAATTTATGTTTGGGTTATTATGCCGTGTTACGCTTCCTCCTTCATTTGCAAACATTTTGAATAGTGTCACACGTTATACTGTCCATATTGAGGTGTTACCATTTTGCGCGCATTAATCTTTTTAGGCTCTGTATTTTAATACAATAATTATCTTAAACCATAGTGATATTTGGCGTTTAGTTTTGGTGCAACCGTCAAGTACCGAATAACTAGAACTATGAAGCTTATACCCGTTTTCTGTTAATGGGGTTTTCGTGGATTTCGATTACCTCCGTAATTGTTTAGTTTGGTGGAGTTTGTTCAAAAGTTAGTTTGTTTTAAACTCAACTAAATTGATAATGTAATATGAATACATTGATTTATTTTAGTTTATCAGAAAGTCATTAGGTGTATTGTACTGTAGTTTTACTTGACACACTAACAGATCTCCTATGGATGGAGATTACTTCTTTGGAATAATAGATTCGTTGATGTTTGGATTTATTAGATACTTCGCGAATTACAATATTGACCTCGTTAGTCGACCTAACTAGAAGCTGGCTGAATGGATTGCTTGACGCTCTGTCGGTCTCCACAGGTACTAAGCTACCTGCCATCTAGCGGAATCTAAGGATAGCCCTTAGCACTGCCATCTATGTCTAAAAGCCGGAGGCTTTTACATACACTACAATAATTCACAATGAAACTACCCTCAAAAACCCCAAATCACTATAAATCACACTCCAGCACACAAATCAGCAGTAACAACGAGTATCAACAACAATCGCCGCCATTTTCAAACTGTCGTTGCTCGATGGCACTGACTTAATCAACTTAACTTTGGCAAGCCTGTACTCTGGTCGACCTTAACACTATCCCATGTAGTTGTCCTCTTCTGCTGATTACAATTTATTTAAAGGCTCAAACAGTCTTAGAATCGGCATTTAACGGGGACATTTCAACTGTCAAAAAAACAAAATGGCGTAGAATGACCATTTGATGACAATGTTTCACTTGAATTTCTGTGAAACAATCCGTTTTAAGTATATCAGGGCTGTCTAGTCTGTACCACCATTTACAATTTCAAACGGATAGGGTCACATTAGCTCAGTTGGTATAGCACTGCCCGGCAAGTCATAAGTCGTGAATTCGAGTCCCAAATTTGATCGTTTTTTTTCTGATTTTTCGGTGTCAGTTTTACGATTGAGTTTCGCTAATAATCTCTTCTTTAATACAATTTGAGGTTTTATAATAAATAAAAAATAAATATTTGGGTTCCATGAAAAGATATTTAAATATAAGAGATGTGCTATCGGCAGTTTTTTACTGGGTGGGACTGTGTTTCTGGCGTCGCCGATGTTGTTAATCAATACTACTGCACACCTTCGAAAATCAATTAAATGAACGAATTCTTTCCGTATTCAAACTAATCGCATTAGAAGGTACTCCACCGACAGTAGGGTGGCCATCATAGCATATTTCTTGTATTTCAATATCTTCGATTCCATGACAACTCAGAATCATGCAACTTCGACATCCTTTGAAAAGTTATGAAATAAAAATTGAAAAATAGTCCATAACCTAAACTATCGCAACCTATTTAAACATTTTTTTCGTCCCTTTTAATAGGAGGTGTTGAATTTGCATGATTCTAAGTTGTCCGGTCTCAAAATATTTTAAGTTTAATTTTATCAGCATTTCCTCTTGGATTGATAAAATATAATATTTGTATACGTGGGCTCATGGTAATTTATTGCGAAGATTTCAATTTGAGACATGTTTCTCACACAACAAGGCAAAATATGAGACACTGATATGTTCAGTAATTAGGTAGCACTTTCATGTAGGAGGAAACCCCACGCATGAATGAATTCACAGATGACAATGATGCTATCCAAATTGTATCTAAGAATAGACAAATACAATATTAATAATTCATATCATCTACAATATGATCTGAACATGTTATTCTATTCTATCTAGAAAACAAGATGTGGGAGAAAATTACCTGTATAAGTAGGTACTTCCTATTGAAAAACACCACGCACGTGCCGTAATATTGTTATAAGACAGCCCTGATCAACTAAGCGTTATTATTTATTTATTTATTACACGCCCAGATGGGCTTTTAAATACTAGGGGTATTTCCACGTTCTTTTTTATTGCTTAAAAAAATTTTGCAAAAATTATGATGATTATAGCATTTTTATTTTATTTTTATGTTGACGAATAAATTTTCTACAGCGAGTTAAGAGCGTATAACCAGAGAAAACCAGAAATATGTCATTTTTAAATCAGTGTTTAGACGTATTGACTCTTTTCCACAAAAAATTATAAATTGATTTCGAAAGATTGTCCTTTTATCTAGTAAACGTATGTTTTAAATTTTTATTTATATATATAGGTATACCTACCTATATATATAAGGTCGTTGGCAGATTTGTTAAATTTTCAAAAAAGATTTTGTATTATACAAAACCCATTTCAAATGATATAATCATGCAGTAAAATAAATCAATACATTATCTGGTAAACGTATGTTACAGAATTTTAATTTTAGTTTAAATAAAATAATACGTGCAAGTGTTTCTTGACGAAAATTTGTCCGTTTGTGTATTTATTTGCGCACTTACAGACTAATATATTTAAGTTTTTTTTACATTCTTTTTTTGCTCAAACATTATTGAAAAATGATAAACACTTATGATCAAAAAATAATTACAAAAAGCACATAATTTTAATAGTTTTATCAACACACTTTTCAGCATTTTTGGATGTAGGTATAAATTAAAGCAAATATGGAATGAAATAAAATCGGTATTGAGTTATAATTTTAAAAAACTGGTACGGAGAGTAATTAATCTTTCACATTGGAACCGCCCTGTACGATCGTAAGAAAGTCTTTCGACGATATGTGGATTTTCGGCCGCTGGCTGGTTAAACGCTTTTAAAGTTTTTCATTTTTGAATTACCGCTAAAACGATATTTTGGGGCGTGGCTATTGTGTGACGTCATGAGTGCGGACGCTCACTGACGGTGTTTATTTATGCTGGTTCAGCTGAGCTACGCTTGCGAAGTCACAAATCCATTTGAAAAAAACGGTCCGTTTAGATTTTGTCAGTTGTAAAGCGATTTTAAAATCAATAATATTGAATGAAAACATAAAATGCAAACATTTTTAGTAGGATGATTACAATCAGAAAAATGATCTTTAAATATTCTGTACATTTGCAACAGAATCCCTCGTTTTTGGAAATACCCCATTACAAGTTATTTGCGTCACTGTTTATGTAAATACTTACTACGAAGCATTTTTTTTTATAAGTGTGAAGGATGATTTTTTCCATATTTTTGTCGTCGAATTCCAGTGTACCTTTTCGTATACATTTGGTCATCTTGTTAGTGTTTGTGTTTTCTTCTTCGGAGTCAGTAGATTTCGCTTTCTTTTGTGTTTTCTTTGCCTGTTCATTTTGGAGTGGTTTGAAGATTGGATATTGATTTTACACAAATAAAAAAATCTTTTTTTTTTCGGATTTCGTGGGATTCGATCCTTGGTCCGCTGGATGTCTGGCCACTAAGGTTTGTTAGACGCTTTATACCACTAGACCAAAGGAGACTTGCGTGGGATCGCGGATCTTCCGTTTCATCGAGTTTCAAATCACAACGGTGCTAAAGAAGTTTTAACTTCGAAAAAATGTAGTAACAAAAGCATAAAATAAAATACATGTGGAAAAATGTGAACAGAGACGAAGATTTCTCGTATTTATAAATAAATATTCAATTATATAATATACCAAAAGTAGTAGAAAGTACAAATATCTGTCCGTGTCTAGATAAATAAAAGTATTATTACTTCAAAATGTTAAAAACAACATTTTGAAGTATATCTCCCGGATCAGAATATTTTTTTCCGTGATTCTGAAGTCTCGGAATCGGTGAATTTTGATAAGCTAGTGTTCTGGTTTTGTTAAAGTAAATGCGTAATAAATGTCGGCAAGATCTTTTGGGTATATATACATATGTGGATTAATTGAGGCAATTCAGGACAGTCAATATGTGATCGTATAATAATGAGGGGGTCTTCTACAATGATTTTTTTTAAATAAATTTATATTATCTAATTAGAACATGCTAACGGTAACTGTTATCATTGTTGGAATTTTTGAAAAATACCGAATCGTACCGATGATAGAAGTGGTCAAAATGTTGATATTTGCGGCCGGCCGAAAAGCTTGTGAACACCGTTGAAGCACCGCAGTAACGTGGTAGCCCACACAGTTATGCATTATTAAATTGTGCACTAGTAATAAACAAGATTTTTTCTTTATTTTTTGCAGGTTTTCCAGACCTCTTCTTACGACGGCGGCGGTCCTGACGGTGATCATCATGATCGTCGGTGTTCTGGGAAACCTCCTGACTATTGTGGCTCTCCTCAAATGTCCGAAGGTCAGAAATGTGGCTGCCGCATTCATCATTAGGTAATTTATCCCTCTGTTGTCAAACTATATATTTTTTAATTTAAGTTTTTTAAATTTTATTCTCGAACAGATATTTTACAAACGATTACAGTAGTTTAAATAGATAATAAGTTCCAGTAATCCAAAAAAATTAATAATCAGCAACTAACTGTTTGTAAATAGGTTAGTAGTAGTTAATAGTTTTGTGAACACCTCTCTCAGGAGAACCTGTGCTGAGGTGTTCGCATAACTTATACTATGAACCGATTTGACAACGATATTGATCTGATAACAAAGTAGGGAATTTTTATTTTTGAATCAATGTTGAATATTAATATTTAAATTTGAAAAGTAATTAACTTAATATTTATACTTAAATTTGGCGAATTAGGATTAATAATTCACAAAAATATAAGAAATAAAAAGATAATTAACTTTTTACGTTAGCTCCGCCTGATAAAAAAAAGTCCCTTAGGGCCTACGTCGTCTTTAGGGATGCTATGTGGAGGGTCTTTTTTGGTAAAGGTAAGAGAGGAAGTTCTGGAAAAGAAAAAGGTATGAGGGATAGGTAGGAATCTGGGGTTTAAGTAGTTTTTCCTTGATGCATTTTTGAATGAAAATATGTTTTATGCTTTTGTTCTTCGGCGTTACATACTCTCTGCACACTTACCCTTAGCTATATCTTAGTTATGTTTTATATAAGTAGGAATACCTTGTTTGCCGAGAGGCCAACTATCGGGGGATCATCTATCATGGAATCATTTGTAATACAACTTGAAGCTTTGCTTCTGCGTATAAAAATGTATGCATTATTTCCAGCTTATGCGTCGCAGACTTCATATTCTGCCTTGTGGTCCTGCCCTTCGCCATCTCGCAATACACCTCCGGCACCTGGAATCACGGAGACGCGTTGTGCCGCGCCATCCCCTTCATGAGATATGGGAACGTGGGGGTCTCTCTGCTCAGCATTGCACTCATCACTGTCAATAGGTAACCTACTTTCAACCTCTGCTTTGTGGATCTTATACGCGGTCACTGATGGGGTCCGCACCGGATCTGAAATAATTGTTTGTTTTTAATCAAAAGGTTAGGCAAATATCTAGCGAGTTCCCGGCACACGTTGCAATGTTACCCAAAGAAAGAAAGTGTTTGAGTTTTAATTCTGTTTATTGAAGTGTCTTTGTATACACATTTTTTTCTCCAACTGGTATATACGATTATACGATTCGACGAGTGAACTGGATTTGCGTTCGAGAAGCACGGATTTTCCAAATTTACCATCTATTTATAATCTACTGCTATGATATCTCCTCTGCAGTCCTCTCGTCACCCCTCTCATAACACCCTACGAGATGTGGACATTTTTACTAAATTTTGACTACACTTTGAAACAGATAAAAGTCAAAAGAATTGATTCTGGCACATGATGTGAAAATTCTAGAAATTAATTTTTACTGTTTACTTATGGTATCCTATTGCATATTTTTAAATTTTGTTTGCTTATATTGTGGAATGTATATTTGCTTATAACTTAACTGGTCTACCGTATGTTAATTTCATAGAAATTTTCGTTTCATTACAATCATCGTTAATTACTGTTTGATTCCTAAATATAATAAAATAAAATAAATCTCTGATATTCTATTCCCAATGTCAACGTGTGTACTGCCTTATCTCGAAAAATACCCATTCGTTAATTCCCTGAAAATGCAAGCGTAATGTGAGACGGTACATAATTACTTTTTAAATCTCCCAGGTACATAATGATAGCACACCACGGAATATACGCGAGGGTGTACAAGAAGGGTTGGATTGCTGCCATGATCGTCTTCAGCTGGTTCTTCAGCTATGGGATGCAGATACCTACCCTCATTGGCATTTGGGGTGAGAAAATTAACATGTTGATAAAATACTTAGAACCCTTATACCTTGAATCCGTGACAGAAAATATGTACTTATATTGATATTTCATTCTCCAACAATGTTAAATAATATTTCAAATATTCCATCGATGACACCTCTTTAATCAATTGCTTCTTCTTCTTCTTCTTCTTTATGTGCCTTATCAGGTCCCCCCGACCAATTGCTAATAATCAATTGCTTATCACAGTGCATAAAATGCTTATCACCAGGTAATGTCCTTTGTCCAACTCTGCTATATCATTCACTCATGATACGATAAGGATTATCACCCCGATTAAAATTATTGCCCCTATTGTAAGTAATAAATGATCCCAATAAATACAAAAGCGATTGTTAGAAGCAGTCTAATGACCAGTTGTTTCTCAGAAATTCATGAGTGCTATAGTCATCAAATGGCCATTTAGCGCCATTTTATTTTTATGATGTTTGGAAGGTCCCCTTTAAAGGCTGCTAGGTGCGTTTCCGCTTTCTATCAAATTGTAATAAGCTTAAAAGCTTAACAACATGATAGTTGTTCTCTTCTGTTTAATATAATTGGTTCAAAAGCTGAAACAGACCCATAATCGGCATTTAACGGGGACCTTTCGACTGTCAAAAAAAATGGCGCTGAATGATAAATTGATGACAATGTTACATTTGTAACGTTACATTTAATTTTAACATACCACTAAGACGTATGCACCATACAAAACTATTCCACAATCTTAATTACAAGACAATCGCCAATCAATCGTGCTCTTCATGTGTTCAATAATATTGGTCTAAATTCTAACATCGACATTTTTTTCGATCCACTGCCCAAATTTAAAAAGAGCATCATGTCAATAATGTAAATGGTTCAATGCGCATACATACATACTGTTAGGGTGCCTCGATGTCGGCTTCTAAACCAACACCAGGGCCCAACACGTCCCTGGCTAGCTCTCAGCGGGACTATGGTACTCTCTATTCAGGGGGTGAGCAGCTCAAAGCTATGGAATTTCTCTCCATCCTCCGGTGACCCACGGGATCCACACTGGTCAACAATCCTCCCGCCGTAGCAGAATAATAACAAAGTTAAATCATTTAGACATGTATTGTAAACTCAAACACATACATAGGTTTCTACAGTACAATTCAATTACAAGGAATGCAAATTACACAAACCTAGCTAAAGCGTTTAACTCTCACTGACTCTCTCTCTCAAAACGAAACTCTCCGAGTGGTGATTTTCGCGGGGGCCCTACATTTCACTGATTACGGACAACATTTAAAGGAGGAAATCAAGATACAGCTTACATGTAGGTTGGCAGGAACCTCGTCTCATGTGGCAGCTCCATCAGGCACTTTCGTAGTCTAAAATAGACCAAACTATGGTGCGGCAAAAGGCCGATTCTACTCAAAGGTATTTCAATAATACATCGCGTCCCATTGAATTGGTCCGCCGGCTCGATAGCGGGCCGCGTACGTCCGTTCGCTAGGGCGCACAAATCTCTTCTGTGTGGGGAGAGCAGCGGACTGCCGAGTGGCCGGGCACGGGGGAGAGGCAAGGAGAAACAGGAAACGGGGCGGGGAGAGGGGGCGGCCGACTGTGGACTGCTGCGCGTTCTGTCTCTAGGTAATCCGCTACAGGGCGTATCGTAACACTTCCCCCCGCGCTTGGAAAAAAAGCGACGTGGCAATGGAGCTGTAGGAAAAAAAATCCTCTTAAACTTCCATTGGGGTTTTTTGAGAGATTCGTTGCTTGAGAGATGCCTAGCTAGAACATGCAATTTATGTTATAGTTTAGGTCACAATGTTTGTAGGGAATGGGTGAGGGGTACATACAATGTTTGGAAAAGGACAGTTTTGGCGAAAGTACATGGTGTGAAACAACATACAAGATTATGCAATTGAAAGATGACAATACATGGTTATGCAATTGAAAAATAACAATACATGGTTATGCAATTGAAAAATAACAATACATATTTGTACAATCGAAGAACAAAAAAAACAAGAACAAAAATGCCTGTGTGATTCTAAGGTTTCATTGGTCTGGGAGCTAAGTTTGCGAAGCGTGGATTTGTTTGGTTTCGGAGAATTTCGAAGAGGAGGACGTGGTTTCACAGATTCTAAGGATTACATTATCACTGTAATCAGACCCCTTTGAGATAACACTCAAAAGTACACTTGGGCCTTAGAAAACACTTGGTTTTGTCGAAGACGTCGAAGTTCATGAAGTGGAGACTGTGGTTGCTGTGCCGCGACTATGGTTACAGAGGTCATTGAAGAGGAGAATCCAGTGTCTGCAGACATGCCAGTACGAATCCTAAGTGTTATTAAGGTAAACACGGATCGTATATAATGGTTATTGAAGCATAATGTAGCTCAACATAACTTGTATTGGTACGCATTCAGCGAATACTGGAGGTCAAGGTAATGATGGTTTACACATGACGATATATGCGTCACTGCATGACAGCGCAAGAGACGACATGGTTGGCATTGATAGCAAGAGTAAGAACAAACCTAGGAGCTAGCGTGCCCAAAAGGTGGTTCAGAGTGTCATAATGTATAGTGGGACAACTCAACTTGCTGTGGCACGACAAAACATCATACATATGGGCGGTATGGTCTGTGCTTTCAGGAACAAATGCGTAGAAAAATGGCAGCAGGAGGGACCTAGTAACCACAGCGCGTGCTGTCAGGAAGTGGAGCTCAGCTTGGCTGTTGGTGATGACATCCGCCTGGGCTTCTTTTTAATCCGGGAGAAATTATTATTAGAGCAAAATTCTTGAAGTTTACCTGCCTAGGGACCAATGAAGAAAAGGTTTGGAGAGAAACAAAATGTGTCCAGATAATGAAATAAACGAAGTTTTAACCACCGACCCAGAGAGTGACGAAGAGAGAGTTTTCTAACTACATTGTGATTACATGAACATTTTCCTTTACCAGAATGGCTTGGCGTTTGCCGAGTGACAATATGTCTTGGTTAAAAAACAACCGGCCTTCCATGGCCTATGTTAACATAAAGGTGGTAACATTTTTTGTAGAATTTCAAAAAACAAGACAAAGAAGTCGTGAATGAGTCACGGTAAAAGCAGAGAAACCAATTCATGAATAAAGGTTGTCAAAAGGAGACAGACGGTACGCCAAGTGCATATCGTACATATCCAACATTCATGAATGTGTTTCGTAAAATTGAGAAAGAGAACAAAAGGTGAGACATATGCAGAGAGTGAGGGAGAAAGCCTGCTGATAATTGGTCAATTTACCGATTCGCACTCCCAGTGAGGGCGAATTATGGTTAACAACAGATTTTCCTCTTCATAACATATACCTGAGAACATGATGGTGAGGAGAAAGGAAAGGAAAAGGAAAGGAGTTGAGTGACGAAACTTGCTAGAGACTGGACTAATTTCCACTTCAAACTCCATGTGAGAATGAAACATGGTCAACCAGCAGATTTCCTGACTCTTTACAATTGTTAAAAGGATGAGGAGAAATTTGAATACACATTAACAAAGAGACTAATCTTTTGCGTGTATTGGGCAAAAGATTAGGGGTCATTTTAAAAACTCCTGCGTGATTGTGAGAAAAGACAGACCCTTGCTCCAATTTCACAAACCTGGGGGTTTTCTTATCCGTTCCCCAGACAACGAGTTGGGTGGTTTTGTGCTCAATCGATTAACTCCCACAGCACTATGCCCCATAGTTAGCAGTGAAGCTACAAACTAGTCCTTTTGGGATAGTAGATATTCCTGGGCTTCTTTCCTTTTTGCAAAGAAGTAAAAAAACAGGAGGTCCACGGGCATTGGCGTTGAATGACAACAAAGGGTTGTGGACTACATTTCGTAGATCGCACACAAAAGGTTTGATATTATTTCGTTCGCACGACTCATGGTAAGTGTTTTAACGTCTCCACGTATAGTGTACAAAAACATGTAAGTACATACAAGATAAAACTCAATTATAGACAGAAGTCAAGAGTTTATACAATGCCTCTTAAAGAAGATGGCAAGGCCGATATTATGTCGTTCGCACGAATCACGGTAAGTATTGTTATTACGTCTTCACGTCTCGTGTACAAGGGTTGTACACAATTATACATACAAGTGGTACTCATGACAAATTAATGACACACGACCAAAATACAAGAGCGGTACTCATGACAAATTAATGACACACGACCAAAATACAAAAGCGGTACTCATGACAAATGAATGACACATGACCAAAATACAAAAGCGGTACTCATGACAAATTAATGACACACGACCAAAATAGATTGTACAGAAAGGGTGGTACTCATGACAAATGAATGACACACGACCAAAACAGATTGTACAAAACGGTGCTCATGACAAATATGTCACACGACCAACTCAATAACATTTAGCTATGAGCAAAAGTGATTATGACGAACTTCTCGTATCGTGGCAGGTATTTTAAGGATCCCTCCTATAACGGTGGATGTTCTAAGGATCTCTCCTATGACGGTGGATGTTCTAAGGATCTCTCCTATGACGGTGGGTTACGTTTAAATACAACACAATAAACGTTAACGATGCTTGATTTTAACATAGTTTATAAAGATTCGTTAGATTAACTAACTCCGTAGCCCAAGAGCGTACGACAGAGAAGATAGACAATTTGATGCTACTTCATGTGTTACAAAATACAAGGGTGATGGCAGAGTATAATTCTACTTACACCAAGTATTTAAAACAAAGACAGACCTATAATGGTTTTACATACTGTCTGTTGTGGCAACCTGCAGTGAGGAAGACCAAAGAAAAGGGACCAATTACGGTTTTACATACCCTTTGTGCAGTTACAAACATACCAGGTTATGTGCAATTTGGGTTGCAAATACTTGGTTAAATGGACACCTAAAAGTTGTGAATTCCAAAATCAGGATGACCATAAGGTTTTATTAACCTGTCTCGTAGGGTTGAAACGTGTCATATAAGACATACGTAACGTACAAGCAAAAAAACAAAATAACAAAAAAACAGTGGCTTTGTTATAACAACCAAAGACCGGATGATTCGGTTTTACGTACTTTAGTTGAAACGAGCCAAATTGATTTATATACAGGGTTATAGAGACCAATCATTGGTTTTATAAATACGAGTTCCAAAATGGACGTGTCGATATCCAATTTGGGTACATGAGCATGAATTTGGGTAGGACGCCATCAATTTTTAATTTAAGAGGAAAAAATTGAAAAAACTTATATACACGAGGGGCGACTATGTAAGTAACCACTGTTTGATTTTCATGCTAGAGATACCTCGGAAGGTTTTACAACTCATGATGAACAAAATGAAAGGAAAAAAAAATGTAAAAATAGTTAACTGGTTCTGAGTCGGAATTTAACACTTTGGAATTTACAAAACCCGACTTCTAGAACGACACGCCGATGGGCAATTGTCAACTACTTTACATGAACAAAATAAACAGGTGAGAAAGTTCCTTTCCACACGACAAAAATGCAACAAAAAAAAATAGGAGAAAAATTACAAAATTACATGACAAGGCAGGGTGTGACATGGCATGAACATTGCGTAGTGTATGTGTTGAGACAATAAATGGGCTCGCGACTTCCCAAACATTGAAACTCGAAAAGTGTCTCCGTTCCAAAGTGATCAGTTTTAGAACAGGTGAAAAAAATAAAGAAGAAAAAAAAAAATTGCCGTGAGGGAAAGAAACAACAGTGCAAAAACAACATTTGAAAGTAACTTCAAGGAGAGTGTGCATTAATTTACAAAATAATTTACAACTTGTTTCATTTACGAAACGATGGGCATGTGATTGACACAATACACGCCTGACGTAGTAAGACTCTGTAAGCTTACAAAAAAAATGTGATACATACTGGATCATTTTACGTTTGCTGAGATAGTGGGGGCAGTTTTACTTGACTCCTCACTTCCAGACTTTACAATGTCCTTAATGTGGTAATTACCAATGTGCTTTCCAGATGAGTCAGACAAGGAGTACACTAGGTCTGATATTTTCCTTAGGACTTTGGCCTTCACGAAACGTGGTGCCAGCTTAGCAGAGAAATACATGGCTCCTTGGGAAAGTGTGTTGTTCTTTCTCCAAACTATGTCTCCTGTATTGAAGGTGACATGTTTTCTACGTAAGTTATATCTGTCCGCACTCTTTTGGTGAGCCAGGAGCAAAGCATCAGTGACTTCACTGTAAATGGCCGACAGTTCTTCCAAGCGATGGGCATAGTCTGCGGTAGGGTTGCTTGTGGTGGCAGATGACGTAGGAAAGTTTGTGTCCCTATGTAGAGAACCATGGACGACTTGTTCCATACCGTGTTTTAAGAAGAAAGGTGTGTAACCAGTGGCCAGATTAACAGTGTTGTTCATAGCGGCCTGAATTTTATCTAGGTTTTTACACCAAGTGCGTTGATCTTTATCAACTAGAATAGCTAGAGCTGTGTTGATTGTTTGGTTGTAACGTTCGACAGTGTTATTTTGGGGAGTGTACAAGGTGTTATAATAAATGTCCTTGATTCCGTATTTGGCAAGAAATTCTTTGAATTCCTGGGCAATAAACTGTTTTCCGTTATCAACAATTACGGTTCTGGGTGTTCCGTAAGGTATAAAAATGTGTTTTTCCAGAAGTTTGATGATGGCGGACGCATTGGCTCTTTTTAAAGGGAAGATCCAACAGAATTTGGTGAAAACATCCACTACACTAAGTATGTGCATGTGTCCGGCATAACTTCGAGGAAAAGGTCCGACGAGGTCCATTGACAATGACTGTAGGGGTCTGTCGGCACGTTTGGGGTTACCCATTAGGCCGGCAGGTGCTGCCGTGCTATGTTTATAGGCTTTACAAGTTTCACATTTAGAGATGTAATTGCGAATTTGTTTGAAAAGACCAGGCCAGTAATACTTCAAGGAAATCTTTTTATACGTCTTGAAAGTTCCTGGGTGTATAGAGTCGGGAGCACTATGATTGTCAATTATTATTTGTTCTCTTCCTTCGAGGGGAACGACAAGTTTCCAAGAGTAATCTTCGAGGATGGATAGTGGTGCCTTGCAATTACGGTATAGTTGTCCTTCTTTTATGATAAAATTAGGAAACTTTTGTTGATTATTTTTACAACCTTCGAAGATTTTCAAGTACCATTCATCTTTTGTAGATGGAGGGGGGGCAATTGTGTCAACATTTAATGAAGCCAATTCAATTCTTGAAAGAGCGTCAGGAACAATATTGTCCGCGCCTTTACGGTGTACAACATCAAAATTGAATTGAGACAAACGGGAGGCCCAACGAGCGAGTCTACCGGAGGGATTACTTAAAGAGATCAGCCATTTCAAACTACTATGGTCTGTGACTACAGTAAATTTGCTACCGTCTATGTAACCGCGGAAATGGTGAACAGAATCCAATACAGCCAATAACTCCTTTTCGGTAATTCCGTAGTTTTTCTCGTGTTTATTTAATGTACGGGAAAAATACGCTACAGGGTGTTCGCCATCTGGGAATTCTTGAGTTAGGACTCCACCGATTCCTACGTTGGAGGCATCCGTGTGGAGGGTAAAAGAGAGTGCAAAATCCGGGCAATTCAGAACGGGGGCTTTTTGAAGGGCATTTTTTAAAGTTGTAAACGCTTCTTCAGTTTCAGCAGACCATCGGAAGTTGCTGACACCTTTACGGGTGCCGGTAATTTTATTTAGGGGGCTGCAATTGTGGAAAAGTCTTTGATGAATCTCCTGTAGTAACCTGCAAGTCCAAGGAAACCTTTGACTTCCTTCGCGTTTTTGGGTCGGGGAAAATTTGCCATGGCTTCCACCTTAGCGGGGTCTGTTCTTAGACCTTTTTCGTCGACAATGAATCCCAAATAACGTAAACGGGACTTACAGAATTCAGACTTCTTCAAGTTGATGGTTAAACCAGCGAACTTGAGTTGTTGAAAAACCTTTTCCAACATTAATATGTGTTTTTCAAAGGTGTCGCTGACGATGATGAGGTCGTCAAGGTAACAAAACAGGCTGT
The DNA here is from genome assembly GCA_917563855.2 of Limnephilus lunatus. Classification (NCBI taxonomy): domain Eukaryota; kingdom Metazoa; phylum Arthropoda; class Insecta; order Trichoptera; family Limnephilidae; genus Limnephilus; species Limnephilus lunatus. The sequence goes on along the minus strand of OU830602.1, from coordinate 73,890,461 downwards.
TATCGACTTCAGGACCGAAGAGTTTGTCCATCAGTCTTTGTAATTCGGCGGGGCCGTTCTTTAGACCAAAGGGTAATCTTTTAAAATGGAACATTCCCCTACCAGGTACAACGAAAGCAGTTTTTTCACACGATTCTGCGTCCAAAGGTATTTGCCAAAAAGCTTTGCTTAGGTCAACAGAGGAGATGAACTTGGCGTTGCGCAGTTTGTCTAAGGTCGCGTGGACGTAAGGTAAGGGGTATGCGTCAGCTTCCGTACAAGAATTTAAACGTCTACTGTCGAGACAGAAACGTGCGGAGCCATCTTTTTTAGAAACCAAAAGAGTTGGGTTGGTCCATGCACTTCTGCTGGGAACCACCACACCCATTTTTAACATTTCATCAAGTTCTTTTTCCAAAAGTTTAAGCTTTTGGGGGGCTAAATTGTAATAACGTTGCTTTATGGGTGGGCCATTGGTTTTAATGTGGTGTTCTACCAAATTTGTCAAACCCAATCCACATTTTTCGAAAGATATTGATTCGAATTTATTGACCATTTCCTTTAGTTGGAGAGCTTGGTCCGTGCTTAAATTTTCGTGAGGTATTATTGTGCGGATCTCACTAATTTGAGCAGCAGTGGAGGTTTCGCCAAGAGTATTAAATACTTGGGGAGCAACGTTAAAAGCCTTCCAGAAGTCAACGCCAAGGATGAAATTCTGGGATATAGAGGGCACTATTAGAAAATTGATTGTAATTATTTTATTGTTACAATTAATTGGCAGTGCAAGGGTACCGATGACCGGCTGGGAAACATTATCCGCAGTCGTCAGGTATGTTGTTTGTGGCGAAATTTTAAAATCACTGTTAACAAAAGGCAGGTGAGCATTGTTGCCAAGACAGCTGACAGATGCACCGCTATCAAGTAATCCGGAAAAGGGCACATTGTTAACAGAGAAAAAAGCATAGGGTCTCCCATCTTTAGCTTGTTTGCAACAAACCGAGGAAACATTTAAGGTCTGGTTAAAATACTTAATGTGTGATAACCAATCAGTCCATTCTTTAGACCTTGGTTCAGAATGGGTGCCTGAGAGGTTATTATTTAGTTTTTTGGCCTCTTCATGTAGAAATTTGGTGGGGGCTTGGAGAAATTCACCTAAGGTCTGACATCGCTTGGGTTTTGTAACCTTTCTGCATTGTGCCTTGATTTCTTAAAAATGTTGCGCAGTTCGTCGCGTGGAGGAGAGCGGTCCCTAGAGTGGTGTCTCTTGGAGGTTCGGGGTTCCTTGGATTCCAGAAGTCTTGCTTGCTTGAAACAAGTAGCGGCCAGGTGGCCTACTTTTTTGCAAAAGGAGCACACTTTTTTGTTGTCGAATTCTGGCTTTAAACCAGACGAACGGCTTGGCACAGCCACATTATTTGACACATTCTTTATGTTCTTCCTATCCTGGTACGATTCCAGGAGGAGACAGACTTCGTTTAGCTGGGCCAGGGATGTAATTTTCTGTGAGGTGATGATGTTCTCGTATTTGCTTAAAAGGCCATCAGTTATGACTGGTAGTAGTTCAGCTTCCGGAACAGGATGTGCAAGCTTGATGTTGATGGATTCAGCCCTTTCTATGAATGTAGCCACAGGTTCATCTACTAGTTGTTTAATAGATAGTAGAGATAGTTTGATCCGGTGCTGGGCCTCCTTTTTTCCAAAGCTAGAGATAAGGGCAGCTCTGAGTTTATTCCAATCTTTGCATTTAGTCTTTTGGATGCGGTGCCACGGAATTAATTCTGGGGAGATGAGTTCTATAAAGTTTCTCCGTAGAATCTCGAATGGGATATTTTTGATTGTAGCCGTTTCTTCAATACGGTCAATGAAATCCAGCACATCGGAGACGCCATTATATTTGACTTTCCAAGAGGATAAATCGTAAGTTTTATCTTGTGTCAAGATGGGTGCGACGTCCTGTTTTATCATTACATGCGGCGTAGGTTCTTTGTCAAGATTATCCAAAACTTGCGTAGCCGAACGTGAATTATTTTCGTTGGAGGGGGCGAGATTTATTCTCCTAATGTACTTTTTGTTGAATAAAAGTGCATATGCCTTCAATGTAGATTTAGATTTGCTTGATGGCGAGAGTCCTCTATCCCTTAAAGCAGCTTGTAAGTGGGCTTTGGATAAACTATGCACATTGGGAATGGTACCCAAGTTGGATGGTGTAATAGCTTGCTTGTCCTCCATTGTGAGTTTCCTGGGTTGTGAGGAGAAGAAAAAAAATTGGCCAGGGGTTTCCTTTAGAAAGCGCAAAATTATTTTTTTGTGAGGCACTTTTCACTTGGTGGTCACTGTTGGCACTTCCAAAATGTGTTTGGTATACGTGACACCAGAATTCTTGTCAAGGGAGGCAGACGAGAAAAAATTTTGCGTGGAAAGACCTTAGTGGTAAAGGTTTTTGTATTTCACTGACCACTTTTGAGAAAACTGTGAAATTCACAAGTATTTATTTATTTTAGAAAAATTTTGCCAGGACTGACCTTTAGAAAACAGGTTTTTTATTTTCACAAATCACTTTGCACTGAGAAAGGCACTAAAGTTCACAAAAGGCACATTTTTGGCAAATAAAGGACAAACTTCCGGATGAAAATGACTGAATATGGGGTTTATTGCGTCCAACCATATTAAAATTATTTTATTTATTCATGGAATCAGTCATTGGCTTTATTATTATTCCACTTTTCACTTATGTAAGGGAAAAACACAATTCACTTTCACTTATGCTGAAAAAAAACAGTACCTATAATGTATAATGGGGAAAGAAAGTCATTATTTTGTCCATTTGGAGAAACATTAAGTTGTACTAATTTGACAGACACAAGTGGGCCAATTGGTATATTGTGCAGAAATAATAAAAATACGTAAGTCCGAAATTTTCATTAAGGAATTCGTAAAATAACTGGGGTTCCAGAATCAAATTTATAATAATGATTTCCGTTGGTATCCTGTTCGATCATAAAAGCGGTTTGGATTTAAAACGCTGCCTAGCAACAGTCAGTTATTCGTTTCAACGGCTCCGTTGGGATATTGGCGCGAGTCAAAGCATTTGCGCGTGAAACATCGGCCGTTAGATTTGGCGCGAATTGCTGTTGCTACGCACTCGCTGTTTGGTGACGCGTGCGCAATCAGATTCGCGGACAAAGGCTGGCGCTTCGGGTATTCAAAATGGCCGTTGTTTCAAATGCGATTTAATTCATAATTACAATCAGATCTGTTATGGATCTAATTTACATATTGGTTTCTGTGGTTTTTTCACAGGATTCACTGTAGAATATCAAGGCATAATTAATGTTTACAAAACAGTTGTTATGCGGGAAGGATTTCGACAAAGAAAGGTCCCGCAAAGCGACCGGGATAGAGAAAAAAAAATTCCAACCCCACGATCGGGCGACAGTTGTTAGGGTGCCTCGATGTCGGCTTCTAAACCAACACCAGGGCCCAACACGTCCCTGGCTAGCTCTCAGCGGGACTATGGTACTCTCTATTCAGGGGGTGAGCAGCTCAAAGCTATGGAATTTCTCTCCATCCTCCGGTGACCCACGGGATCCACACTGGTCAACAATCCTCCCGCCGTAGCAGAATAATAACAAAGTTAAATCATTTAGACATGTATTGTAAACTCAAACACATACATAGGTTTCTACAGTACAATTCAATTACAAGGAATGCAAATTACACAAACCTAGCTAAAGCGTTTAACTCTCACTGACTCTCTCTCTCAAAACGAAACTCTCCGAGTGGTGATTTTCGCGGGGGCCCTACATTTCACTGATTACGGACAACATTTAAAGGAGGAAATCAAGATACAGCTTACATGTAGGTTGGCAGGAACCTTGTCTCATGTGGCAGCTCCATCAGGCACTTTCGTAGTCTAAAATAGACCGAACTATGGTGCGGCAAAAGGCCGATTCTACTCAAAGGTATTTCAATAATACATCGCGTCCCATTGAATTGGTCCGCCGGCTCGATAGCGGGCCGCGTACGTCCGTTCGCTAGGGCGCACAAATCTCTTCTGTGTGGGGAGAGCAGCGGACTGCCGAGTGGCCGGGCACGGGGGAGAGGCAAGGAGAAACAGGAAACGGGGCGGGGAGAGGGGGCGGCCGACTGTGGACTGCTGCGCGTTCTGTCTCTAGGTAATCCGCTACAGGGCGTATCGTAACAATACATACACATATACTCACACACACCCTCCCACTACATACATCACCGGTAATTACTTAATATGCATACCATAAATAAGACAAGTACCCACCATGAAATATACTTTTTAATTGTAAATTGTTTTTACCAATGTATCTAATGTATGGTTTTTTCTGTTTATAATAATTAAATTTAAATCTCTTTGGCGTGAGAAAATGAACATGTTTGTAATTTAAATACATAAAACCCTCTTACCGTATATACATGACAGAAATTATATAAATACTTTAACACCGACTACTCCTTCAATAATGAGTCATTAGTTAAAGTCTCTCCCGATCCGGCCCGCAAACGCCAAGTGTTCCGCCAAGACCTAGACAAACCTCACCCCATGAATCCGGGTACCTCCGCTAAGTCACCAAATGTAATTAAACCACTTGGGATGACCTATGGCATTGTATAGTATGTGAAGCAAATAAAAAATCAGAATGTGCAATTCACGCGCGGTAAAAGTGAAACTTTCAGAAAACTAAAGTAGGTAAGAGTGGAGAGGCTACGAAGCACCGCACAAAGAGGAGACCGATAGGCTACAAAACAACACACAAAGAGGAGACCGATTACACTATCTCATTCTCTTGCAGGCTAAATCCCATAGATGTATGTGTTTGTCTCTTTTTAGTGTCGCTATTTTTATTTTCTCCGAGTTTCAAATCACTTAAAGAAGTTTTCACTTAAAATCTTACGCAACTCTCGTTTGGGGTATGTGTATTACCCCCTCCGGTACGGGAGGGTTACAATATTTCCGAAACATATCATAGCCTTATTTTCTTACTTCGTTGATAAGTGGGACAATTTTGATTTTTCAATTGTAATTTCAGGGTCCTTTGGCTATGACGAGAAGCTGGGCACCTGTTCAATCAATGAAGACAGGTGGGGCAGGTCCTCCAAGACTGCTTTGTTTGTGATAGCCTTCCTAGTGCCTTGCATCATCATCATCATCTGCTACGCCAGGATTTTCTGGGTGGTTCACAGGTAAACATATATATTGTAGAATTATTATCAAACATGATTTGAGATTTTTACTGCCAAAAGTACTATTGTGATTTTTGTTTGGGTTATCTTCCTCCCTCTTACTAACTTTTTTAATAGCTTTATAGTACCATTATCAAGGCAGATGTGTAGATTATGGTGAATTGTGTTTTTATATACATATGTAGGTACAGAAGTGAATCCATTTTGCTTGAGCTTTAAAATCGGCATTTCAGTATAAAAATTAATTAAAATAATGTAGTATGGGTGTTTAGTTTTGGTGTAGCCGTCAAGTGCCGGATACCAAGAACTATTAAAAGCTTACCCCGTCATGCCTAATAATGTTAATGGGGTTTTTGTTTATAATCATATAATTGTTTTGGATTTTTGGGGATTGTGTGTTTATTGTGTGAGTGTGTAGATAGCAAAGCGAATAAGTAAGACGATTCAATACTTACTAGTTTATTAACACTATTTACAGACACATTACCTCTAGGGCGTTGATAATATCCATAAACATCCTTAAATATCCATAAAAAATCATAAATTTGCTTAAAAATCCATGTCCATAAATATCCATGATAAACCACAAATATCCATGAACATACATGTCTACAAATATTCATAAAAAATTGAAAATATCCAAGCACATCCATGTCCATACATATCCAAAACAGTCTATAAATAACCATGTCAGCGCACTTGAAGTGAAATGACACAAAACTGCGATATACAAATGTTACGTTACTATTAGTTTACGTCCATAAATATACATAAAAATATATAAAAAAAATATCCGTGTCCTTAAATATCCATAAATATCTATAAATATACATGTGATTAAGTAAAAAACCAGACATATCTAAATATCCATGGCCAAAAATATCAAAATAAATCCATAAATATCCAAAAATATCAAAAAATACCCTTAAAAAACCACAAATTTCCAAAAATTAATATCGATGTACTCGTAAATGATAGAAGCGTGATATTGTCGTGTCCGTGTGTTCTTAGTAAGTTAAATTTTTTTTACTTCTGTCTTTTTATTGTAATTTACCTAGACAGTACATTGAACTAATGCGGCAACATACTAATATACATATCAACCTAATAGATACATAAATTATTGCATAAAGTAAGACCGTCACATGGCCGTCAACGTGACAGATATAGGTTTTTATTTTCTCGAGTGAAAGGGAGATGAAGAGGCAATCACAAGGTTTTCGATTAAACGTGTAATTTAATACCATTTTGGGCAGGGGTGTGTCGTGACAATTTAAACTAACATAATTATTTAAGTTTTAATTTTGCTAGTTTTGCAGACGTGTACAGATCAGATTAGATAGACTTTTTTGGTGATTTTTTAAAATTAATGAAGACAATATTAGACAGACAGTCATTAAAAAGCACACTAAGTTATTAGACACTCAACAGGCTACTTGCATCACATTTAAAAAAAAAAACGGTTTAGGCAAATATTCTAAGACATTCCTGTATTTTTTTTAAACGTATTTTTGAAACCCTGGCGATTTTTTAAAAATTTTAATCCGAAAAATCGGACAATATTTTTTATAAACTGGAAAGACGGGACATAATTTTATGGGTGCGAAAAAACGATAATTACGTTGCCGAAAATCATTTTTAAAAAAGAACGTTTTCCATACGAATAGCAATACATTGTACGGGGTTCTCTTCGTAACATCTGTAAAAACACCGCCATCTTTATCAAAAAATCAAACAGATAAGTTCGCATAGAACAAACAATAAATCTAGTGAACGTTAAACGCAAATTCAAAAATTCGCCGGAAATCAAAGTGTTGCCATATAAAAATAAATAATCAGTGTTGAATTCTACAAAATTAAGGGAACATAATCGGAGACGGGACATTTTATGTAGTGACGTCACGAGCTCAAATAATGGATTTATTTATTTAAATATAAAAAAAAGCTATACATTTTTAAAAAAATTTACTAACATTTTCGTAATCTTAGTAAAAAAATCTATCCACACGATTTTTTCCAAGTCGTTGTGAAATCCATGTAAGTGGCCTATTAAAAATCTGAAATAGAAAATCAGAAAATGATACAGTCACATCTAGGAAGATTCAATTTCTTTAACAGTCGCAGATGTGACCGTATCTTTTTCCTAGTAAAAGTAAAGGTTTATTGAACAAAAACTAGTATTTAGTCATAAAAAGTGCATAAAACCAGTATTGTATATATTTTTTTAAACGTTTTCTGGGGTTTTTCATCTCATTTGCATTTAACTTAACACGTGATATTATGATTGTAGGATTTGTGAAGCTGAAAGTAATTATATAATATTCGCCTCAGGATCATCGCTTTCCAAAAACAAGTGTCAAGGCTTGTCAATTTGCTTTGTAACATAATTACTTATATTTTTTTGTTGAAAAATTAGAGAGAAGACGATCAGAATTTATCTTTCGAGTGGACTTGAAAATCACGAAATCTCTAAAAAATTAAAACAAAGAAACTCATTCCAAATATGGAATTATTAGTTGATTTAAATTTAATTATTTTGATAACTACTGCGTTTGTCTGAATTTATTCTTCGCACGAATGATTAAAATTTGTGATGCCTCCGTTGATGCAGGAAAGGCAGTGATCCTGATGCAAATATTTTTTTATGAAATACTTTTAGCTTCTCACCTAAAACCTACACTTAAAATATCCCGGGGTTTTTTAGTTAATTTATTTATTTATTTTTGTTTAATTAAAGTTATGGCGCTACGTGACTCACGTAACGTAATATCGCAAATCGTTTTAAAATCACAAATTGTCGTCGGGATAATTTCAGCAAATATGATTTCAAATACAAAAATCCCGGAAGACAATAAAGCGAGAACGTGATATTGTTTTCCTGCGCGAAAACTCAAACAGAAAATGAGAAAAGCAATACGTTTTCAAGATAAAAACTACTTAGTACTGAGAGTTTTATGAAATCTCTTTGTCTGAGAGAAACTTTAAATGGAAAATACGATAAGTAAAGCATTATGTTCGTTGCACTCTTTTAACTGGGTAATGGTGTTGACATTCTTAGAGGTGTTATGAAATGTAGGTTTTCTAATTTAAATTTTGTAGACATTTTTTTTTGAAGAGTTTTAATTTTTAATGTACGTTTGTTACTTTAATTTTAAATTTTCTGCCACCGACATCCGTATCATTCACGAGCAAACTTAAAACTAATTTTAAAATTCTATACAAGTACAAAAATTAATTTTGGGGGAGGGGAAAAACGGTGGGAGGAGTCAAAATTAAATGGAAAAATTGTTAATAAAGGTGATTTAAAGGGTGCTATTATTTTATTGACTAAATTAATTTTTGATTTAATATTTAAGTTTATTTCTAAGGTTTCTAAAGCGCACAAATTAAAATATGAATTTATATTGCAATGTTAAAACTTTTTTTTTCTTTGTTGAAGCTTATGGTATGTCTCTATTAAATGGTTAGCAAACTCGGAGTAGTTATTATTTCGTAAACAAAGTTCATGTTCCCTGATTTTAGTTTTAAAATTTCTAGTAGTCACCCTACATATTATGCGTCAAGTCGTTACATTCTAAACATCCTTGTTATTAATCAGTTTTTTTTATTTATTTAAGAATAAGTAAAGAAAGCTAGAGAAATATGATCTGGTAATATGCGGTATATTTTAAAAGATAAATCGCCTGTACAAAGAAGTTTTTTTAATTTTAGGTTGTTACTAGGTTAATAATAACATCAAACCTAGTCCGTATTCCGACATACCATACATAACATACCACAAAAATTATTTAGTATTTTAATTAATGGAATTCTTTTGATGTTGTTTAAAACGAAAATATATCAGCTTAACCGGCTGGTAGCCGAGTGGAGATATGCGTCTGATTCCCACCCAGCCATTGCGAGTTCAATAATAAGCTGGCTAAGTCCTCCATCCATATCACATGCAACAGTTTCCGATAATATAAATATACGATTTTTTGTTTGCATAATAATATGTCAGAAAATATAATGTACAGATACCATTTTGGCACCTAGCTGGGGACCCCTCCAAAGCGGGGGTTTTGGACATTTGTTGAAATATTTATTCTCAAGCCGTGTGTCTTCAATGCGTATCATTTTGTCAAATTGTCGGAGACTCCGCCGAATTGGGGGACCTATGAAATGTGTTTAAATATTTTTTTTTATTATTCCCGGCCAGGGGCTTCCAAGACATTGGGGCCCTAGGCCCGGAAATCAGACCATGGATACCGCGAAAGAGTTCCGACGAACCGGCGATAGCGTGCTGAACAAACGTGACAGTGACGTAATCAGATCTTAGTAGCCAGGTAGATACTTCCCAACCTTTGTCACATAAATATTATGTGACTAGTGCAGTTCTTGCCTATTTGGTTATTTTGTCTATGTTAATTTTTTTTTGGAGACTGGCAATTTTTTTTGGGAAGAAAAATGCGGGTTTGTTTATGGTCACTTCCTCCCCGACGGTTTTTGGGCAAGCGGTCGGCGGAATTAGTCACTCACCATAGAGGTGTTTTAGTCACTTAAATCATGTGAATCAAAGTTTGTTTTCTCTTAAAAAGGGCGCGGGGTGTTTTTACGTAACACGAGTGGTTCGTGTACGTTATGATTTTTAATGGATATGTGAATTCCATTTTTTTTTCCCGTGTTGGTAGTTGGCCATTTTGTGGAAATGTTTTTTTGACTCGTGGTTGTAAAGTGATGGTTCCTTGGTTGTGGCTAGATTGATATGCCTTGTTGACCCCGCGTCGCGAAGTCACGGATTACTGAGAGTGGAAACCGTAAGTCTTGGAGACTGGTTGGGCCACGTGCCTTTCGGATGGAGATTGATGAGTCAATCCGAGACGGGAGACGCTCCTTGGAGGCATCACATAGAAGGAGGACCTAGGCTCCCTGGATTCCGCGTCGTCCTCGGCGGTTGACGCTGGAAGACCCGCCAGGACCGTTCGCTCGACGAACCAAGATGTCGGTCGTCATCCGGCGTTAATTTTCCTCGTTCAGGCTTCGATAAGTTAGTTTAGCATGTCCAGGAGTCCATCCGGTATGTCCTTGTTGTATTAATTGTGCATTCATGTTTGCTTATATTATAAGTTTATCAAAGTTTATCTTCTTATGATTTTCCCATTTCCCACCCACTTGACAGAGAATATGCCCATAATCCTGAGCTGTGCCCTGCTCTGCCGCAGTCATTACATTACACCTTCCTTTCCCCTACGTTCTTCCCATATCAGCTCCATTTACCCCCCATAACAATGGCGATTGGGCATATGCCCATTGGCTTCGTGCGGTTGGGACTCGATTGCGATTTCGGAATAACTAATAGTTCTATGACAGGAAGACTTAGCGTTCGAAAAAAGTATGAAAAAAATTCTCTTTTTTAATAATTCAAACCCAAAATTTCTTCTGAAATGATAAGGTGTGTAAATAGGTACTTAAATTCCTATCTAATTAATAATTTACATGATGATTTTATATATTGAAACCGGAACTGGAACAAAACACATTTACGGACGAATGAAATTCCAATTTGTCGTATTAAAACAGGACTTCGCTGCGCTCAGTCAACAAAATACAATTTCTCACCAACGATATTTTTCCCCAGTTTTTTTTTAATGTTTGTAGGCAGGTAGATTATAATTTTTGTATTTACTCCATTTTTATTTATTTGCCGATCTTCCTTCTTAAACAAATAGTCAGCGGCCTGTAAACAAACAGCCTCGTTAGTTTTTTGCGAACCTTCGAAAATTGAAAAATATTTGTTTTCTTTTTAAAAATAACTTTAACTTTTGCTCCAGGAAATAGCTAAAATTCAATGAAAGGTCACTACGCCCAATGATAAAAAAGCAAAGTAAAAACAGGTGAGAAAGTGTCTTTATTGCGATTATTTTCAAGTACCTACTGGTAATAAAAGAACACGTAAATAACATTCAACTTGTGATTTTTTAAATTTCTTGCTCAATGAACTACTCAGCTTCCCCAATTGGGGTATATTAGAAGGCCGAAGGTAATTGCGTAGGGGGTGAAGATGAGTCAGAGGAAGGAGGGGAAGTACCTGGCTATTCAGATCTTTTGTTATTTACATAAATTAAGAATAAAGTGGGACCCAAAAGGCTTCCTTGAGGCACGCCTAACTGTTAATTTTTTTGGGGTATTATGCCGTGTTGCGCTACCTCCTTCTTTAGCCAACTTTTCGGACAGCGTTGCAGTGTCCATCGTCGGGGCAGTTCCTGCAGATCCGACAAATGTGTGATCCAGACCCAAAAAAAAAAAAAAAAAACTTTTGGCCATGAAAATCTAAAAACATATCTTACTGGTAATTGATAGCTGAGACAGTTATTGATTTTTTTATTTCGTTTAAGGTTTGACAGATAATTATAAAAATACTAAGTTCATTACCATTTATTCCAATATTTGATAGTTTAGTCACCGAACACGGCTAAAACCGGCTAAATCAACTCGTTCAATTCTGAATGGTCGATACTGAGAATATCTTTCACTCTGAATATGTATGAAAATGTATGAAAGCTCGCATTCTACTGCGAACTAAATGCAATGAAAAATACAATGTTCCTTCTGGCGGTATGTCAAAGCACTAAACGATGGAAGGCAATAAAGTTAAAGTACCAATAAACACCAGTTTCTGTGGTGTAATGGTTCATGAATTTATAATGATTCAGAGTTCTCCATTATGTCCCAGCACAAAGTTACATATGTTCAAAGAAAAAAAGTGGGAAAAAAAAGTCTTCATCTACTTCATAAACTTTCTTGTGTCCAGGTTTGGTCATAGACCTAGTGAAAACTTCAGAAAACTAAAGCAGACAAGAGTGGGGAGACTACGAAGCACTGCACAAAGAGTAGACCGATGGGCTATGATTAATATAAGCACCGCACAAAAGGAGACCGATTATACTATCTCATTCTCTCGGGGGCTAAATCATATAGATGTATGTGTTTGTCTCTTTTTAGTGTCGCTATTTTTCGTTTCAATTCGCAACAGTGCTAAAGAAGTTTTCACTTCAATAAAATGTCGGCCCTCTTTGTCTTCTAACTTCTAACCATTAAAATTACTGCCTCGCAAGGAGATATCTACGTAATATAGATACTTAGCTATTTTTAACACAAAGTTCTTGCTTAAAGTCCATGTTTGCCTTCGAGTTGGTGGTTTTTATTTATAGAATACACGTGTTCTCTTATTTTGTTGTATTGGGTAAGTTTGCTATTAAAATCCCATCTAAATCGTATTCCGGGGGTTTCGGGGTAGTCGGGGATTTTTAGAATCTTAAATAAGTAGCTTTGATTTTTTTTAACGTGAGAACTGTAAGAGGAATCCATCTGGTCCCTTATTGAAATTTAAAGCTCGGGAAAGTGGCGGGTACCATTGACCATACATTTTTTAAAGCTCCTAGAATGTGAATCAGAACCAAATTAAAACCTTTTTTCCATCTCCAATTATACATTATTCCAATGAGAGTAATCCGGTAGCTTTGACGAAGTTTACCAGGGTTGTCGTTGAATATTTGACTATATCTCCTTGTTCAACATTGTATCTTCCCAAGTAGCTGATGCTGGTACAATGTATCAATCTACTTCACATTTTTATTGGTATTTTCTGAATATTGGGTCTCCTGTGGTGGCAGTTTTCGTTAGTAGTTCGATCAGTTTCCTCAGTGAGTTTCTGTCCATATCGAGCAATTGGCTAGTTCATCTAGGACTCTTAAGATTTGGTCCATTACTGAGTACTTTTGTTATTCTCATTCAGATGCCCTCTTCCATTCCTACTATTTAAAACAATTAATTACAATACATTATTGAACACTATCTTTTTTGTAGTTCTGAAGCCAGGATGAGGAAGCATAACAAGGCAGCTCAACTGGCCACCGCGAGTGCTGCAGTAGCTACCGTCAGCGGACCCGTGACTGCCGCCAGGGCGAGGGACTCCCGAGAGCTGAAGGCCAGAAGGAACGAGTGGAGGATCACCAAGATGGTGCTAGCCATCTTCCTGTCATTCGTGGTGTGCTACCTGCCCATCACCATCGTCAAAGTGGCCGACAAGGATGTCTCCTATCCAGGTCAGTTACTTTATGCAAATCATCTTACACGGGATGACCTGAATGGCTACCGCAGCCCTAGGAAACATTCATCGGATTCTGCCAAAGGTCACCTGAAGTGGTTCGCTACGTTTGGTAACTTATCAGGGATGCCCGGGTTAATGGGGTGAGGTTTGTCTGCGTCAGTCCACCAACTGAAGGAAACCCTTTTACCTCTCCAGCCGGAATCCCTCAACCCATTACCTTGCACCACGATGGGAGGGATGGATTCATATGTCTGTCACTTCTGGACACATTGACTTCCAGATTGCTACTCACCCCTTATACCTTTTTCCATCCCAGATCCTCCTCTACTTCATCTCCTTAAAATACTATCCACACAGAATAAACAAAGATGACATAGGCTCTCGGGAAAATTATATTTCTCCAGGTCTTTCGAGTGGAGCCAGGTAATGAAAAAAAAAATAACCTAAAAATATCCTTCACTCCTTCACAAATGGGATAAAATCCTCTAATTCTCATGACAACTTCTGAGAATGTTATTTAATCAAAACACGTGTGAATTCCTGAAATTAAACAATCTATATTGGTTACGTTCTGATTAATTGTGGGTGTCTGTTGTCAAAGTCCTGAAGCGCTCTGAAATTTACATGAATGATCATCACTCTCAGCCATTGTTTCCAAATTGTCGCAAACATTGTACCAGCCTTAATAATTTCATCGTGTTACCTGTAAAATGTTTTTGTGAATTGAAAATTAATTTGACAAGCCATCAATCAAATTTTAATTCAGTAAAAAAAAACATTTCACGATTGCTTCAAGCACAGCAAACTTATTTTGGAGCACCATTTTAAATCAAAATAAATAGATTACTTGGTTGTAACCACGTTTATTGTTTATAAAAAACCGACATTCTTCGTCAGCAATGATCACTTCATCAGGATTTTTTATAAGTAATCCATTAATTTTTAAATTAATTTTTAATTTTAGTTTAATCATTAAGCAGGCAGAGTGGTAGATACTTTCAGTATCGCTCTGGTGAAAGATCACCATTCAGAATCGAAACGTCGCTTGAAATAGCTTCAGCCGTGTTTGTTGACCAGATCTGAATAGCCAGGTACTTTCCAGCCTTCCTCTCTCACATCTCTTTATCTTCCCAACAATCTTAAAACTTACAACATACATCCAAAGAGTCATACACTGACCGGAACTGTTAGGAGCAGTTGGGAATCTTCTGCGGTTTTTACATAAAAGGTAATCCATTTGTCTGAAGCAGCAGTAGCTTTCAAAAGTACGGGAAGCTGTTTTTTATGTGAATACCTCACAAGAGTCCCAGCTGCTCCTGTCTGGAGCCAGTGAGATTATGGTATCCCCAATTGGGGTATGTTGTGAGGCTGAATGTATTAGTGAGGGGAAGGAGATGGGGAAGAGGAAAACGGGGAAGTACCTAGATATTCAGTTCTGGTCACCAAACTAAAGTCATTTCAAGCAACGTTTCAATTCTGAATAGTGGAATTACACCAGGACTATACTGAGAGTATCTTCAACTCTGGAACGTACCGCAAATATATTACAGATTATTTAAAATGAATTAATTGTGAAATACCACAAATCAATCAAATAATTTAGTTTGGGCACGCCGGAATTCGATCCCGCGACCTTCAAATTGCGAATCAAGAGCCTTTAACCCATCGACCACGGAGGTAACACATGGCGTAATGTTTCAGGCAGGTAGGTATATACTTCTCAACCTTCCTATTTGGGAGTGTAATAGTCTCATTGGCTCCGGGTTGCTGTCCTGACTATTTGCCACATAAAGATGAAAAGGTTGAATAATAAATTATGCTTTTTTTATGGGGATAAATCAAATATGTACACATATTATGTAATTAATTATTATATTGAATTTATTGTAATTTATGTATCTTTCTCTGAAAAAAAAAAAAAAAAAAAAAAAAAAAAAAAAATTATTTTCCATAATTATGATGCATTCCACTGATGCGTTATTAGAGCTCCTAAAAATAATTAGTTTTGGTTCTCAACGTGTTATAAAATTCTTGCACTGTCTTTATTGACTAGTTATTTCCGGACAATTAACCCCAAGATGTCGTAGTTAAGGAACAATAAAATAAATGATGGACGAAAACGCCCTTACAATGTCGTGAGACTGGGTTTATATTGAAAACTTTACGGCTATGACCTGGAGAGGCGATATAAACTTCAAACCAAGCTTCTAACATTGTATAAATAGATACTAAAATAAACATTCTAACAAAGTTCACATAGTTGCTAAGAGAAGTTGTTATGTCATGATGTAGCAGTAAGTTGCGCTAGAGATTTTAACATTTCTTAACTACCCGTAACGCGTTTATCTGAAAGAGTAGGCAGAGGGGTTAGAATACCGCAAATTGCTATTCTTGCACGCATTCCTGGGTATTGACTTATAATCCAGTCAAATAAGATGAAAAAAGTACCCGGCATTCGTTGCAATTCCACTCAAAGTAATAAAGTGTTTGTGCTTTAATTGTGTTGAAGTACTTTTGGATACACAATGTTTTTTGTTTTTAATGGTGGGTAATAAATCAGAAGGTTTTCCGAAGGGTGAGCAGGCCACATACGGCGTCCGTGTGATAAGCATGGATTTTACAAATTTACCTCCTGCTCTCCTGCGTGTCTTTTCCCATTTCCCGTTCCCTTTCCATCTTCCCCGCCTCCCCCCTTCCCGCGTACGTCCTGAAGAAAATAATTTCCCTCAGTAACTATGTCGTCTTTGGGGATGCTGTTTGGAATAAAACGAAGGAGAGGAAAGGTAATGTGGGGGTCAGTGTGTCCAGTAGTGATGGATGCATGAATCCATCCCTCCCACTGCGATGCAAGGCGATGGGTTGAGGAAGTCGGGCTAGAGAGGTCAAAAGGCCTTCCTCAACCAGTCTCTCCCGATCCGGCCCGCCACTCAGTAATTGGTTAGAGGCCTCCGCCGCCAAGACCTAGACAAACCTCACCCATTGAATCCGGGCACCCCTGCTAAATCGCCAAACGGGACGGTTCCCAAATTGAAAACATATTTTTTTATGTGAATACACCGTCTGGAGCCAGTGACACTATGACATCCCCAATCGGGGTATGTTGTGAGGCTGAGAAGGTAGTGAGGAGGGGAAGGAGATGGGGAAGAGGAAGGTGGGGAAGTATCTGGCCATTCAAATCTGGTTACCAAACTCAGCTAAAGCTATTTTAACGTTCCAAGTCTGAATGGTGGTCTTACACCAGGGCGATTCTGAAAGTATCACTATCTACTTCTCCTGCTAAAATGTTTCCAACTGCATGGAATCTAGATACAAGAGAGTATGCGAGATCCTACCAAGCTGATTTTTTTTTATACTTCTACATATCTACGTTTTGATGTTCACATCACATCTTCTTCCCCTTATCCTATTCGGGTTGGGGACCCACTGCATCGACAAGGCTCCTCCATACGTCCCTGTCTTTTGCTGATTGTTCGGCCTCCGTCCATGGCAGTCCCATCATCTCCTCACACAGTTTCTGGAGTTGCCTCGCCCAACAGTATCTGGGGCGGCCCACTGGACGTCTACCCTCTGGAATCGCACTCAGTATTTTCCTCAGAATTCGGTCATCAGACATTCTTATCCAAGCCATCTCAGTTACGAGTTTTCTATAAAGAGTAGCAGTGGTTCGATGTTTAGATCGTCTCGGATCCCTTGCCACTCCTCTCAAGTACCTCATTTCGGTTTTGATGTTACAAATTACAAAAGTATATTACAAAATGCCAAAAATATCAGCAGGAAATTCGAGATTTTAAAGGTTGCCTAAAATTGCATTACGCATGTTGCTCGCAGCTAAATGCAGCTTATATTAAACAGGTTATTTTTGCAACAGGCTTATTAGTTTGTTTCGCGAAAGTGCATTTTAATTAACATGACGCATAGATTTCACATCGATTGCTCATTTATCGGAACACTCATTTCAACAAACACTTAAAACCTGTCGCTCGTTATATGTCCAATAATGAAAATACGATGTAAAATTGAAAATGCAATTCCATTCGCCGTGAAAGTAGAGTGCTTTCCGCAGGAAAATATGATATCATAAAGTGAAATAAACTTGTTCATTTTACAAAGCAAATTAAAATTCAACTGTAATATTCTGCAAACAAAACATTTCTCGACACACTTCCCTAATGGATGATATTTTACTGTGCTCTTTGGCAAGGTTTTCTGTTTTTAAATAACAGACTAACAAAACCACCTTATCTCATATATCTAGAGGGTTAGGCTTTTATTAAAACTCTTTTCGGATATTTTCACTCAGTCTTCGCGGTTTTACTGCATGTACGCCTCAGAGATCTCATTTCACCTGCACTCAGTGCTCTTTCATCAGAACTACATTATGAAATCCTCATTGTTTACCGTATAAAATTTAAAAAAAATACAAAATCCGTTGAACTTTTCCAATAATCATTTATATATGTTTTTCAAGTGTTTTTGGCTTTCATCCTACAGTCCTACAGTTCTAGTTCTTCATTTAATATTATGAAGAGAAGGAAGGTGAATGTATACATTTTATTTATTTAAATGTGCAAATTTCAAAATTACATAAAGATTTGCGACGAGAAGAGAAGAGACGTTGAATGGAGGGGAGGCAATTTTAGATTAGGCTTGATAGAAGAGAGGATGTTTGTTTAGAGAGGAATAACAAAAACCTATGTGATCTGCAGTTCCTACTTCTAGAGTACAAACTTGGAGTCGAAGACGTGAATTTTATATAGTTGAAAGAACGGAACAACGTCCAATTGTCATTTGTATAGATGAGGAAATTTATTTTTTGTAAAAATGGTAATGTTATTGGTAACCACGGAAAGTGATGGGAAAGTCCTTTGTATTGAGGCATAGCAGGCTTACTAG
This sequence comes from Limnephilus lunatus, assembly GCA_917563855.2. Classification (NCBI taxonomy): domain Eukaryota; kingdom Metazoa; phylum Arthropoda; class Insecta; order Trichoptera; family Limnephilidae; genus Limnephilus; species Limnephilus lunatus. The sequence goes on along the minus strand of OU830602.1, from coordinate 73,872,286 downwards.
CAATGTGCCAATTCTCTGCCCAAATATCGCGAGATCTATCTTCGCACGTTGCTCGCCAAACTGAGAACTCCAACTTGGTGAAACTCATAATCACTGGCAAAGTGTTTGGCAGACGAAGCAGAGGAAGGTCATCCATGCGCTGGAGTGATCAAGTATCACTGACGTCCGGTATGACTGTTTCTTTGTCTCTCCACGCAGCGCAGAACCGCCAGGAGTGGAGGATCCTTGTCCACAATGGAAATTGGAGGTGGGGTTACTATCCTCAGCAATGAGAAACCGAAGAACGAATTTGAAGGCATGATTTTACTACAATACAAAAATATGTCCAAAAGCAATGGTTTATAAATAGCTTCACATTAAAGTCAAAGGAAAATGTTTGATTTTTTGGAAAGAATAGAGCTCAGAACCCTTAAAGTGAAATAACAGAAACTGTAGCTGGTTTTGACTCCCTGGTAATATTATGTACATTTATACTAATAATTTTTAATGCGAGCCAACCAGTTCTAATGACTGCTAGTTTTAGAGTCGTAATCCAAGAAAAAACAAGATTGCAGAACTGCAGAATGTCGCAGTTCGCAAGCCATAGCCTTGTTAGAAGCAGACGTCTCTTTAATAGTATAGATTTCCAAACTTGTTTGTACATCTGCCTCTAGTTTCTCATTCTTCTATTCGTGAGAAGTTAATATATTCGTTTATGGCGATGTATTCAGAAAATGTTGTACTAAAGAAAATAGGCAGATAAATGGCAAGGAGGCTGCTATTTGAACCGTTTACTATACTGAAAGAGTAGTTACGATTCTTTGCTACGAATCCGGAGATGGCGGGTTTAAATTCCGGCGTGCGCAAATAAACTTAATTTGTTTAATTTGTATTGTTTCACAATTTATTAATTACAAAAAATAATATGTACCTAGTATATTTTCGACACGTTCACGAGTGGTAGATATTATTAGTACCGTCCTAGTGAAAGATCTCCATTTAGAATCGAAATGTTGGTTGAAATGGCTTTAGACATGTTTGATGACCAGATCTAAATTAAGAAGTACTTTCCCATCTTCCACTTTTCCCATCTCTTGTCCCTCCCTACTACCTTCAGCCTCACAACATACCTCAATTGGAGATGCCATAAGTTGAAAGCAACTAGGAGTTTTTTAATATTGACTAAAAAACAAAACTTTAAAAAAAATTACAGTATATAAGAGGTTTTTGAAGAGCGGTTTTTGGTTGCGAGGTCAGTCGACAACTCCCTTATTATTTTTAAGTTGTTCATCGTTCATGCTTTTTATTCAACAGTCTTGGAAGAATATTTTTAATAACGATGCTGCTCTTAAAAATGGGTTTAGTGACTTCTTCACCTATAAAGCCTCGGATTTGTTCAAGCGCATAATCTAAAGGCTGACAAAGCATTGTATCAATCACGAAAATTGCAGGAAAAAAATATTCATTAGTTCATGTAATATTTTTTTTATTATGGTAGAAAGCAATCACTTTGTGGTTTGACATATTTAATAAAATAAAATAATTTTTCGTTTAAAACCACGAGTTTTATTAATTTATGAACCGACCGGTTTCGCTTTACTCAATCATCATCAGGGTACAAATTAATTAATTAATTAATTTGTACTCTGATGATGCTCCAGTAAAGCGAAACCGGTCGGTTCATAAATTAATAAAACTCGTGGTTTTAAACAAAAAAGTATTTTATTTTATTTTAAAAAAAATTATTCGCTTTGATTTGGTTTCAGCTCTTCTATGAAAAAATACGAGTTAATTCTCTTAAGGCAATCAGCACTTCAAAAAACAACCTTTTTTATTTAACCACCAGGACAATCGTGTCACAATAGAAACCTAGCTCCCACGCTCAATTTTACAACAATGTCTGTAAGGGACTCGTATACAAGTGTCTGTAAAAGGGACTCGTTAACAGGGACGCACTCTATTTAGAGCTGTTAAAGCAATGTTCATCACAGTTTTTGACATTCCGCTTGATTGTTTTCAAAATAGAAATAGTGGGCGTATTTGGAGCTTTTTGTTGTTGAAAATTGAGTTGAACTTTTCTTCGCGGTTCTTTGGCACTCGGAGGAATGTCGTTGAACCCGAAAGTTTCCTTATTTAAATATTCAAACTCTGAACAAATTTTACTTTCCGCATTAAATTCATTATAATTCCGAATCAGATTTGAGGAATTATATTAGAGTATTGAGGAAATGGTTTACGTGAAGAAATTCACGTACGTATAAGCTTTTGTCCGCAAATGTGAACGAACGCTCTCTTTGTAAGCAAATTTCTAAGGAATCTGAAATGAAAATTCCTTTGAAGTAGGTATTAATTATGTTGACATGTAAGTTTTCTATTTGATCTCATATATTTGAAAAAATATATTAAGTTTCTGAAAGAAAAAGCTGGATTTATAAAAAAGAATAAAGCAAGCTTTAAAAAAATGCCGCAAATCAATTAATCAAAATATTTTATTGATGTGAAAACTTCTTCTCCTTGTGCGGTGCTTCCTTGCCTTTCCGTTTCCTCTTTGTGCGGTGCTTCGTAGCCTCCCCACTCTTTTCTATATTAGAAAACTGCACACTTATTTTAATACAATAACTTACATTTTACAACATAATTTGATAATGTTGGCCTTACCCGTGTTGAGGCCCCCATTTTCAATACGAAATTTAATACGATTTTTACATAAAGGCGGTAATAAAAAAAATCGACATGTATTATTATGATTTCGATTACAAAATTATTAGATTTAATATAAAGGCAAATATTTTTAGGTAATGTGTACCTACGAATTTATTTGACTAAAAACAACAAATTATAATTCACCGAACAGTGTGATGACATATAAAATAAAAATAAAATAAAATTAACAAAAGTTATCATTTTGAAGGATGTAAATTTAAATCACAAATTACCTATTTACATCGGAACCTTTTTATTACAAAAATATATATTTTAGTTTGATTGGGTATTTTGATCTCAAATCCAAAAATAAAATATGTATGAAAATGGACCGCGAAACCTTCTTCTTAAGCCACTGGAGCGATCACGCGAAATAAATAAATTTGCCTAGTTAAAAATTTTTTTGCCTGCATTAAAAAAATCATAACATCGAATTTTAACATGGAAACATAAAAACTTATTAGAGTGCGATATAGTCAATGAATTAACCTGTATTTTACAGTTTATCTCATATTTGTAGGATTTATAAAAAAAAATTGTAAAGTCTATAACTCCGCGAATCTTGCGTGTTGTTACTTATTATTATACTTATTCGAGTCAACATAGAATATTTTCGATTTTTGTATGTTGTCTGTGGTATACTTGATAATGAAAGGTGCATATCTATGGAAAAGGGACTCAATTTTAACCGTAAACAACTGCTCAAAAATTCAACGTAAAAAAATATTGAAAAATAATATTTTGAACATCATTCTAAAATAGTCTACGAAGTTGTATTTGCGACATCTATGGTCAAAATAGTTAGACCATTTCAATAGCTTCTTTTTTAAAATAAATAGCTGTCCGGGGAAATGTTTTAAATAATTACAATAAACGTTTTACGAATTGTAGAAAAATGTAGTCCAATTTTGGACCGCTATCAATCGCAGAAAAATATAAATTGACAATTTTTCGACCATAATCATTCCAGTGGTCAGGCAAATTTTAACTGTATTAAAAAATCTGCTTAGAAACGATCCAAACATATTCACCCCTCCTAATTGAGTATGATGTTACAAGTTAAATACAGTACAAAATCACAAAGTCCGTTATATCAGAACCTCCCAGACTACAATGTGTAATGGCTGTAATTGAATTTTCAAAAGCCATAGTGGCGACTGCAAGTTTTACCAAACAAAATGTTTTAACATGGCGTGGAACTACGAGTATTTGTATGACGGAGGTGCTTAGTACTGGTTAGTGTCGCCTCGGTTCTGGAGCGTATCACAATCTCTTCCACGGATATTAAACGTAAAAGCTTTGAAAAGATTTAAAAGTTCACTAAGGAACAGAAGCTTTTGTCTGGGAGAATAAACAGTGCAGATTTTCAATTTGAAATTTAACTTTGCATCTTATTCTATTATTAGTTTGTTTACGCCCAACTGAACTTCTCTATATTATAAATAAAAGTCCTCCGCCGCGTCTGCCTGTCTGTTCGCGATAAATTCAATCACTACTGAACGGATTTTCGTGCGGTTTTCACCAATAGATAGAATGATTCATGAGGAAGGTTTAGTTATATAATTTGTCGAGGTTTTGTGTAAATTGGTTGAAATATATAATTAAAGGAGAATGTCTTTGATTAATTTGTGTTATTTCACAATTCATTCGTTTAAAATAATAAATAGTATATTTGCAGCACGTTCCAGAGTGGAAGATGCTCTCAATATCGCCCTGGTGTAAGACCACCATTCAGAATTGAAACGTTGCTTGAAATGGCTTTAGCCGTGTTTGGTGACCAGATCTGAATAGCCAGGTACTTTCCCACCTTCCTCTTCCCTATCTCGTTCCCCTCCACACTACCTTCAGCCTCACAACATACCCCTATTGGGGATGCCATAGTCTCACTGGTTCCAGACGGGAGCACTTGGGACTCTTGTGTGGTATTCATATAAAAAAAGGCTGTACTTGGTGGACGAGCGGGCTGGCAAGCGGTTGGTGTTGATATGATTTCTATGCAAATTGACAGATGGCGCTGTGAGTTAAAAGGTTGGGTAACCATGCAGTAGATGGCGTTGTGATTCGTTAGCCATAGCAACGCATGTCCGAGTCAGCTAGTTTATAAATACTTCAGTACAAATTTGAAGTACACATTATCAAAAAATATTCATATTTCAGTAGTGTGTCTGTGATTGGTAGTCTGGTTCAATGAACCGTGATTTGTATTGGATTTAAAAGCTCAAATCGTCTCTGGACAGCTGAGGAGCTGAGGGAAGTTAGGATTGTGGTATTCACGAATAAAAGAAAATTGACGAACCTGTGTTTACAATGTCATACTTTAAAGTGTTGAAAATCAACATCTCAATTTGGATAAAACAAATAATGGAACATGCTCATAATATAAGACTAACTGCAAACGATGGACTTGTGATTACCTACCAGATATCGAAATGAATACGGTCAAAGAACCATGGGGTTTATGTTTAGGTACGCGGATGTGACGTGTGAAAAATCAAATAAGCAGATCGTAGATACAATAATTACAGGTTTATTTAACAAATTACATACGAACATAACGCACCATCATTTAATATTTAATATGAACAATTGTATATGAAAGTGGAGAGCGAACAAGTACGATTTACAAGAGAGTGTATTTGTATTAGCCGGCAGTTTAAAATAGAATGATTTGGATGATCTTCATCGCAGCGCGAGAGAGTGACTTGTGATAAGGATTGATTCCTATTGGTGTATGGGGGACCAATCGGATTGCCGTGCGACTGCAGATCGGTCTCCTCGTTCATCCTCCATAAAGCCTTAGAATACAATGTCCGTAAAATATACAAAATGTTACTTACCAAAGACAATAAAATATTGTGAAAAATTTTTCAGTAGGAAATGCATGCTGAAAAATGTGAAAAAGACTTTTGGTACTGATCTGTTTTTCTTTATACTTTGTAATCTTTTTCTCTTATTTTATATTATATTTTTTTAGATATTTTATTTACTATATATATCCATGTCTATGATTCAAAATAATCTTATCTTATCTTAAAATATATAAAACAAGTCGGGTTAGTTACACCATTTATGGTGAAAAAATTTGAAAAGTAAATTAAATCAAATACCTGGGTGTAATCTCGATTCAAAACTGACTTTCACAGCAAACTTTGAATATGTGCCAAAAAAAGGTATCAAAAAGGTTAATTTTCTTAGAAGACTAAGAAGTAAATTAAATAGAAACACTACGGAGACGGAGCTCATTTATAAAACTATTGTTGCTCCACATTTGGATTACTGCGCTACGATGTTATATTTGAACAAACTAGAAGTTATACAGAACAGAGCTATGAGATGTATACTGGGAAAAGGAAAATACGCAAGGATTAATCAAATGAGAGAGGAGCTTAATTGGATTCCAATTTTAAAAATCCGTAAAAATTATATAGTATATATTCAAAAATTATAAATCCGTACACAACGCCATCTCTGATACTGACAAAAACAAAACACGGAAAGCTGCGCATCGATAATTTGCTTCATTGTGTAATTTTTAACTAAATAAAAAAAACTGAATTAAATTCAGCTAATAAGTTAACACGACAGTTATTGTACGTAGTTCTCCGGGTCAGCTAGTATAGTTAGTATAGTTCTAATATGTTGAATAGATCCGAATTTTAAAAGTACACATCAGATTATAATAACCCGTTAACAAAGTGCTATCTAGCGGTTTAACAGGACTTATTGTGATATAAAAAACATTTAAAAATAAATGTATATAAATTATGTATTATCAGTCGAAAGGGTTAAATGATAAAGGTAGGTGGTACTCGTATATTCACATATTTCGCCGGCAAAAAATTAAACAAGGTTGTCGTATACAGTTGGCACAAAACATATGATCGCTAAAGAGAGAATTTTGTCGGGTTCCAGTTTCAATTTTTGTATTGAAAATTTGTAAAATATAGTCTTTGACGTAAAACAATAGGGGTTATTTATGTATTTTCATATTTTTAGGTTTAAAAATACAAGCGTTTACTTTCCGGAAAATCGAAAAAATGCCCCAAATAAAAATAAATTGCTAATGACACACTTAAAAAAAATGTTTTTATACGAACAAAATTGGAAACAAAAAAAATGCATGCGTATTAATTTATTTATTAGATTTAAATGTACTTTACGACAGCGTTATTATTATTTATATTTATTATACTATTTATTTATACATATTTTTTTATATTTCATTATTATATTATATTTATTTCATTTATCTCATTCATCTTTTTTTAAAGTTTTCCAATACTTTGTAGAATGTTCTTACGGAAAGAAAAATTAAGAAAATTGCGCAGAAATTTTGATAATTTCAGAAAAATTAACGACTATTTTGACTTCGTACGTTTGACAGTTCGCGCGTTTGATAACATTTAATTTAGCAGGCTGCTGCTTTTTTTTATATCAAAAGAATTGTCGATGGATTTTTAAAATTATAGATATTTTAAATAGGTACCTATGTTAGGTACCAAATTTGATTGATTGTTCTTAAATATACAATAATGAATATTTGTAATACATGAAAATTGAAAATTTGAACAAATAAAATGATAATAGGTGGCACGCGAGCAGTTTGAAAACTGTATGTACTGTGAATGAATATATGGTACGCGGTAAGGAGGTTCGCCGTACGGGGTGCTGGTGAAGAGAGAGGGTGGACGTGGAAGGTGGAAGGTGGAAAGGGAACGCGGGAGGGTAGGGGGTGCGTGAGGGGAACGGGGACGCACGGGAAAGGCAGGGAGAAACAATTTATTTCTTTGAATATGGCATCGCAACGCATGCCGGGAACCAGCTAGTAAAATAAAAAAGTCAATGCTGCAATGAATACTGCAACAATCAATGCTGCAACATACGAGTACCTATGTTCAATAATTTGTGCATTGTAAATCATAGCGTGTTATTATCTGAAATTGTCATTCTACCTTATTTATTTATACATCACCCTTTATTGGTGCTACAACTCTTTTGCCGTCTCAACAAACTACTCCCACTACTTTCTTTTGTGTGAATACCGCGCAAGAGTCTCAACAGCTCTTTACCGACTGCAACACTATGGCATTTCTAATTTAGGTGTTTTGTGAGGCTGAAGAGTGGGAGGGGAAGGATATGGGGAAGACGAAGGTGGGGAAGTACATGGTACTAAGAAAACATAAATTTATAGATAGTGCATACCTCGTGGAATGCTAAGTTATCTATATATACCTATATTAGAATGCATGGCAACTATCCACAATCAGTCTCCAGGTGAGGAATGTAGCCTTTGCAGTAACAGCGCATTATGCATAATTTGATAGATATTCCGTATGTCTTGGAATGCTATGTGATGTTTATACCAAACAACTACCGCCAGGTAGAGCGGCACAACGATCTGCTGTGCATACCACATAACATAACAGACATATTGGCTCAACACAGCATGATGCAGGGTATTTTGCAGCTAAACAACATACCTACTGCCTCTTGCTATCTTCAACATTAATCTTGAAGATATCAAGGTACATTTTTCGATTTTTTTATATTAGCCACATAAGAACTAATATTTAAAAAAAAAATATAGGAAAATATATCCCTTCAGGGCCTATGTTTGGGGATGATCTGTGGAGGGTCTTTTTAGGAAAGGAAGGAGAGGAGGTTCTGGTAAGGAAAAGGGTATGATGCGTGAGTAGGAATCTGGGGGTCAGTGTGTCCAGGAGTGACAGACGTAAGAATCTATCCCTTCCACTACTCGCCTGCTCTCAATACAAGAATTCCTAGTAAGACCGGCATAGCACAATCACCTATGTAACTTAATAAATAAATATTATTATAAAAAAAAAACAAATAAAACTACGGTGTTCCAAGAGAGGCTCGAAATGACTCCTCCAACCAGTATCTACCGATCGTGCCTGCCGCGCAGTTGGTGGGCAGGAGCGTCCGCCGCCAAGATCTGGGCAAACTTCATGAAACAAACCACTTGGAGTGAGCTATTGCAGGGCTATTGGTTATCCGATAAATGGTTCCCGGGGCGGCGGTCCCCATACTGGCCTCCCAAAATGCGTAAAATCTATCATTCTTATTTAGAACTTGCAACTTATGTTAACTCATAAGTTTAAATAACGCAATATTGTATGTTCATGACTGGTCGTGTGCACAGTAAGTGTACACAGTCCGCTATACATTAAAAACACTACCATAAGAAGGTACTTATGCTTGCATATACCTGACGATCTCCTCACTTAGAACCACTTTGTAATTATTGAATCATTCGCCTACTTATGCATTGACTATAATATGTGTAAATAAGTATAAGTGCGTGCGTGTGTATCTACATACATGCATATTATGTGTGGAGCATGCACACATAAATACGTATATATAATATGTGTGTGTGTTTATATGTATATATAAATATATGGCAAGCCAATAAGTAATATAAAATTTAAATAACCTTCCTGAAATTGATGATTGTAGTTTTTATTTTTTTTATATTTCAGGTCTCCACATCATCAGCTACATGCTGCTGTACCTGTCTGCTTGTATCAACCCAATAATCTACGTGATCATGAACAAACAGTATCGACAGGCCTACAAGGCCGTACTGCTTTGCAAGTCTCCGCGTCTGCTGTTCACCCCCGCCCCCAGCAGTAAGGGTGGTACGTATCTAAAGCCTTATTCTATACCTAAGACCAATCAAATTCTCATTTTTTCCATCACATCGTGGGGTAATTACTACAACTAGATAACTCTGAAATCAGCTTTGTTGGGAAATTAAATTATAAGATGGTAATCAATATGTTAAATCGGTTGTTATATATTCATACTGATAGTTAAATCGTAGATTCGTGTGTTTGGAACCGTAATACTTTTATTTTGGAAATAGTAAAATGGCTATTCATTTTTTATGTATTTATCTACAAACAACTAGTTAAGCCTAATTGGTAACTATCGAATTACCAATTAGGAATTCCCGGAAAAATATTGTTTACAACAATATTGTTTTTCCGGGAAAAATGTAAAAAACGAAACCAGTTTTTTTTAATAATATTTAATATCTTTAAAATATGAAACAAATTCGGGTTAGTTACGCCATTTATAACTCGAAAACAGCTGGACCGATTTTTATGATATTTTATTTGTTGGATTTGTCTTGAAAAATTCACGAAAAAAAAATTATGAAGATAATTCTTTTCCTCATGCATTTTGTATGGAACGAATTCTCATATTTTGAAAGTGCTGCAGCAATATTGTGATAAGTACCTGTAATATTGAATAGTGGGTGAATTCCAAAAATTCAAAAATGTCAAATGTCAATGCGCTGATAATTTTGCTTTTGTTTTAAGCTGCCCCTCTTTCTTACACACTAAATTTCACCAGTCGAAAATGGGACAAATGGCGAACGTATGTCTGCACCCCTCCAAAGGAAAAATACAATAATTATAATAAATCCCCCTCACACGTATAAAGAAAATGAAACGCAATTAATTGAAAATTAAGAAAATCACAAAAACTATTAATCCGTACACAACGCCATCTCTGATACTGACAAAAACAAAACACGGACATCGATAATTGCTTCATTGTGTAATTTATAACTTAATAAAAAAATGAATTCAATTCATCTAATTAGTTAACACAACAATTATTGATTCTGAGGCGGTACGAAGTTCGCCGGGTCAGCTAGCTTAAAATATAATAAACGTACAATTCTTAAGAGTTTTAAATGAAAAGTCTGGAAATTAGAATTTATGCTGAATTAGTGGAAAAACATTTTATATAAAAATTTCACACGAATTTCGTAACTTACATAAAGCAAGATGATCTTATAACATAAATGTATACATGTCATTGTTGTACTTTAGCTTAAAAAGCAAAATAAACAATATGATTAAATCAAACTATTTTCGTTCCAGATATTGTCATAAGAACTTACAACATTATTCCGGAATTAGTCAATTTATATATGTTTACACTGAGGAAGGAACGGTCATTCTGAAATCACTCGACAAAAATAAAAAATGTATTGGTTCTAACAAAGAAATAATGTTTAATTTATTTAAAATGGATAACCAAGTGTAAGTTTAATATCTAAGTAAAAATCAAAATAATAGACAAAACAATATTTCATTGTAATAAATCTGCTTATTCGGACTGTCCTAAAACGGGTCAAATTCCTAGTTGGACAGCCAAAGATCATTGTAATATGTAATGTTTAAAAAAAATAAACCACAAGGTTATAGCCACGTTCAAAAGCATATTTTAATAATTATTCAGATCATAGAAACAAATTAATTACCACTATAATTGCATTAAATTTAAACGTCCTCACTAACGTGATAGAATTGGAGTTAACTGAGGCAAATTTAATTTACAAATTTTCAAAATTTCGCTCGTAACGAAAGTTCAGCCGGATACGTAACATGCTGGATTTATCCTCATTTTGCGTTAGATCCAGGAAAATGTGTTAGTCTGAAATTCGAAACAAGTATCTTTTATTTATGATATTGGTTTTAAACTTAAATGCCTAGAAAGTTCCGCGAATTTCATCAAAAAATAAAATATTATTAAATTCTAAAATTTGTGCGTTATATTTTTTGTTCTAACTGGAAATCTCTGTATTATTTACGAAAATGGTATATACGGTATAAAATATTCCATTCTCAAATTTGAATAAGTTGTGAGTGAAAACCTTTTTAGCACCGCTATGATTTGAAACTCGATGAAACGAAAAATAGTGACACTAAAAAGAGACAAACAAATACATCTATAGGATTTAGCACACGAGAGAATGAGGTAGTATAATCGATCTCCTCTTTGTGTAGTGCTTCGTAATCTCCCCACTCTTGTCTACTTTAGTTTTCTGAACGTTTATTTTCTACCGATTCTGAACCATGTATAAAAGAAAAACTTAAATTTCACACGGAGTTCATCAAATTAATCTTTTACTTTACATTAGCCCCACACAGGAGGCCCTGAGGAAAATAATTTCCCTCAGGGCCCGTGTCATCTTAGGGGATGCTATGTGGAGGGTTTTTTTTAGGAACGGGTGAAGAGGAAATTCTGGGATGGAAATAGGTATGAGGGGTGGGTAGGAATCTAAGGTTCAGTGTGTCCAGGAGTGACGGACGTATGAATCCACCGCTCCAACCGCAGTGCAAGGCGATTGAGTAGAGAGATTCCGGTTGGAGAGGATAAAGGACCTCCCTCAACCAATCTCTCTCGATCCTGCCCACCACACGGCAGGTTGGCTGACGCATCAGCCGCCAAGACCTGGTCAGACCTCACCTCGAACCCGGGCACCCCTGCTAAGTCACCAAATGTAGCCTTACCACTTGGGGTGACATATGGCAAAGGTGTTGGTTATCCAATAAATGGTTCCCGAGGCGGCGGTACCCGTACCCGCCTCCTAAATTGAAAATTTGATAACAATAAATAAAGAAAAAGTGATTTTCACAAATATCTATGGTTACTCGATTCATATAACATATAAGACCCTTTCAACACTAAACGACTGAAATTGGCTTAAAGAGTCTTTTCATAAGATACTTTACTTCCGGTTGACCGGAAGTTGCCCTTTTCAGTTTAACAAATATACTTACAACATATTTATCGAGGCGTGGAATTAAGTAAATAAATCTTATTTTATATTGAGAGCCCTTTATAAACTTCCCATGATAATTATTGTTTACTTGAAACTGACAAAAAACATCAGCAAATAAAAGGAACCAATAAGTTTTTCAATCATTAGTTACAAACAAAGATAAATAAAGTTTGTTTTGAGATTTGTCTTTATTAGTTCAGATATAAAGAGGAAACGGGCCGCGCTTTGTCCATACAAACGTATTCCCCAATTTCCTCTCTGGGTTTTGACACTAGTGCAAATATTTTTTTAATAATTATAATACATATATTGACAACTAGCGTATCAATACGTTATGCTTCTTTTAATAAGTTACTTCTTATAGATGTTAGGACCCTTCAAAAATCGTTAAAATTGCCTAGTGTGAACTCCATTAATTTTCAAATCAAATTTTAGACGTATTGACACTTTTCTACCAAAAGTTTTAAATTGTTTTCCATAGATTGTTCTTTTATCTAGTAAAGATTTGTTTTAAATTTTGCGAAAAAAAAAATATTTTTAGTATAATAAGGTTATACCATAGGTCGTTGGCAGATTTGTTAAATTTTCAAACAAGATTTTGTATTATACAACACACATTTCAAATCATATAACCGTGCAATAAAATAAATCAATAAATTTTCTGGGAAAGCTATGTTTTATAATTTTAATTTTAGTTTAAATAAAATCATTCAATAAAAGATCAGCGCACATGCTTTGTGATGAAAATATTTCAGTTTGTCTATTTATTTACGGTCTTACAAACTAATGTATTTAAGTTTTTTTTTACATTCTTATTTTTCTTAGAATATTATTGAAACATTATATATACATATGATAAAAAAATATTTACAAAACGTACATAATTTTAATAGTTTTATCATCACGCCTCTCAGCACTTTTCGATGCAGGTCTAAATTAAAGCAAATTTTGAATGAAATTTTTTATTTTTTTTTTATTTTTTTATTTATTTAACATTTAAACCCGCTAAATTACTTATGTAGTTTGTCAGCAGGTACATAATGACAACATTGGTACATTTTCAAACATTGTATATATATATATATGATTTTGATGCTAAAATATCAATTAAATAAATTCTTTCAATTCTTATATAATAAAAAAGTACAAATAGATTTAGTATATAACAAATGAATATGATCAACAAGTAAATGAATGGTTTCATATACATGAGGTATTACAGAAATTATAATGAATTTTCCAATACTTCGAATGTGAGTTTCAATAAAGAATACAAGGACTTCGGGAGGGCATCAATATAAATCATCCCTATCTAATATCCATTTCCTTAGATTATATTTGACTTTACCATTAAAAACGTTATTATTTTTGATTGACAATGGTAGTTTATTAAATATTTTGGGTACAATGTAGTTTAGGGTTCTTTCACCGTATTTATTGGTACATTTCGGAACCACCAATCCTTCATTTTGAGTGAATCTTGTATTATGTTTATGGTAAACTCTTTCCCTATACAATGAATCGGACAATATAACATGTTGACTTACAATATTATAGAACAACAATCCTCTGACAGGTAAGACATTGAGAGACTTGTATATTAATTTAGTGTTGCTTCTGTGTTCATTAGTGTACTACGTTCACCACGTAGAAATGTTCATTATCCATAAAATCAATATTGGGTTTTAAATTTAAAAAGCTGGTACGAATAATAAATAATCTTTTTCATTGGAACCGCCCTGTACGATCGTAAGAACATCTTTCGACGAAATTTGGATTCTCGACCGCTGGCTGATTAAAGGCCCATAATAGACGTTCAGTATACAATCTAGACAATGAATTTAAAGAAAAGCATAGAGTATTTTATTCTAATACAGTTAATAAGAAATACAAGTGTGCAGTTCACATGCAGTAGAGTGAAACCATCAGAAAACTAAAGTGGATAAGAGTGTGGATTATTCTCATTCTCTCCCAGGCTAAATCGTATAGATGTATGTGTTTGTCTCTTTTTGGTGTCTCTTTTTTATCGAGTTTCAAATCACAACGGTGCTCAAGAAGTTTTTACTTTAAAAAAATCTTTAAAATCTGTCCAATTTTGGAGGAGAAAAATTGGAATGACCCAACCCTTATTTTTATGATTTTATTTAGGCATTATCATGAGGTGCTGCAACTGCTGCTCCTCATATAATTATGAGGTGACCTTTTGCTTAGTATTCGGGGGAGTAAGAGCGATAGTGACAGCAACAGTTTGGTAAAATACCTACTGTTCAAATTTCTCAGCGACCGGGTTTCCTCTTAAGAAACCTCCTGCTTTTAGTGATTATGCAATATGGAAACAACTAAATCGAAATAATAATATCTAAGTTATTGTTTTGATATTAAATAATAATCTTCACTTCTGGAAATTGGTGGTTATTAATGAATATCAACATTGTCTCGAGATTTAGAGTGCTAACCCAATGATCGAAGCAATCGAGAAATGAGTGCTGAAATTTAATTTATTGTTGAAGTTATTATTTTAATTTAATCTTGCTTGCCACTTTATAAACCAGAATTAATGCCAGTGGTTTAGCAAGAACTTTCCGAGCTCCGGGCAAACATTTAAACTAGTTCCTAAGTAATAAATATATATTTTTTTAAATTTTTATGTTTTAGAACAGTGAAGATCAACCTTTTAGCCGGATGGCCTATCTATATTTATTTTGGAATTTAAAAAATGTATATATATAAAAATTTGGGTTCCGTATATTTGCGTTCGCAAATCTCGGAAATTAATGGATGGATTGACTCAATTTTTTTACAGAACATTGCCTTTTAGCAGAAGAGTGTTTCTATATATAAAGGTAAGCTCTGGCGTTATGAAATTTGTTAGATAAATAAAATTAGGTTCCGTACGTTTGGATCCACAAATCTCGGAAAGTAATCGTTGGATTGACTCAAAATTCTTACATAACATTACATTTTAGCAGAAGAGTGTTTCTATATATAATGGTAAGCACTGCCGTTATGAAATTTGTATTAAAAAAAAAATTATGTTCCGTAGGCAAATCTCGGAAAGTAATCGATGGATTGACTCAAAATTTTTCCATAACTTTGCACTTTAGCAGAAGAGTGTTTCTATATATGTATATAATGGTAAACTCTGGCGTTATGAAATTTGTACAAAATTACTACAGGTGGTGCGCGAGTGGTTTGAAAATGTGTGTATTTAATATATTTTATCGGCAGAGAGGTAAGCAAGGAGGGGGAGGGTAAAGTAGGAGGTGGGGTTCGCGGGAAGGGTGACGAGGGACGGGGAAGGCAGGAAAGATGGAAGGGGAACACAGGAGGGGAAAGGGACGCATGAGAATGGACATTTATTTATTAACGCTAGACATGTAGGTAGAAACAATTTATTTATTTGAATGGCATAGCAACGCATGCCGGGTACCAGCTAGTTATAGAATGTAAAAAGTGAAGCGCCACTAAGTCAGTCTCATTTTTTTGTAAATCTTGGATTAAAGGTTACTGTTATTACTATCAACTAATATTGTGTATTGATAAGGCAATTAAGGGTTCATTCTAAATACAACATACCTACCGTAAATATTTAATTTATTACCTGATACTATAAAGCAATGTAATTCTATGAAAAAGGTTAAATATATGCTGAAAAATTGGAAATCGGAAAAAAAAATTATACTTAGATTGATTTGTATGAATAATGTTGAATTTGTAGATATAAGATGTAAAATTATAACATTTAAAATTTATATGTAACTTAATTATAAGCACCTGCTGACAAGCCAATTTAATTGGCTTAGCAAGACTTGTTTGTGATTTGTAGTAACTATTCTTACAATAATAAAAATAAATAAATAAAAAAAAATAAAAAATATATATTGCCTTTCCAAAATTGCTAAGTATTGAAATGCGATTATCTCAGGATTATGTTTTAGTGACTTAATACCAGTAGACCGACGATATGACCTGAAGAATCATTCACAACTCTGGTTTAAGTGTGTTAAATACGTCTTCTACACTTTCTAAATAAGGAAATATCAAAATCCTTAGACCCCTAAAAACAAAACATCGTTTACATTCAGGAAATAAGAATGTGTAAATTAAAAACAGTAATAATTTTTCAACAAAATTTTCAACGCCTTTTATATGGTCCACCACGTACATTTGTTCATTATCCATCGCAACTAAAAGCCCCAGCTTCTATAGATACAAATAATACATAGATAACATTAATTAATATTCAGTGTTGCCAGGTTGCAGGCTGAGAGCATATTATTACAAAGGGTGGCTAGAAACACCGGTCTCGGTTCTTACCCGCCATTAGTAATCCGAGTCAATGGAGGTAGTGCAAATGGCGTCCCACTTATTTACGCCAGAGTTGTAATATTCCACAGAGTAATGGAGTCATACGTCACGCATATTTATTGCGATTCTGTGGGTCCGAGTTGTTCAATGGTTATTCATTATTGTCCATTTCTGATTAATTATTTTGAGTTGAAAAGGATGGAAGTTTTAACCATCCGAGATTTAAATTAATTGCTGAAAATACTTCGATCTTCAATATAGCTCGGTTTAAGTGATAAATCACATTAAAAGCGCCTAAAAACATATTTTCTGTAAATAAATCAACCCCTTTCAGTAAATTTTGTTTTGTCTTACGATCGTAAAAGTTGGAGGGCGTCGTTTTTTAATATGAACTTTAAGCAAAAAAAATATCGTAAATGATAAACAAAACCAACTAACAAAAATAAAAGAGGCAGATAACCGCGGAAAATGTAAATGAAATAGAGACACGCTTAATAACACTTAAAAACAAACTTTGTAGAAGTTAGATAATAATTAGAAGTAAGTATTTTATTTTCTGAAAATGGAAAATAATTTTTAATCATTGAAGACAGTATTAGGGACCCTCAAACGATAATTTGAAGCAGAAAAGCTAGAAAAAGATACGGTCGCATCTAAGAATTGGACCCCGGACCTTAGCTTTGCCAGGGCTCTGCTCTCCCACTGAGATAATTGATGCGACTCTATCCCCTTCGGTCATTTTGAACTGTATCATATGTACTTCAACTAAGAACTACCAACATTTTCTTCATTTTTTATCGCATATTTGGCTGCTTTTTTATGTATGCTCCAAGATTCTTCACGAACTAAATGCAATCTACTTAGATCTTGGTGAATGGTGATCTTTGACGGCCTACATGGTTGATGGGCAAGGCTCTCGACTAGCAATCCGGAGGATGCGGGTTCAAATCCCGGCTTGCGCAAATAAATATTATTAATTAATTTCAATCATTTTAATATATATCATATTTGAGGCACGTTCCAGAAAATTCCGAATTAAAACTTTGCTTGAAATGGCTTTAGCCGTGTTTGGTGATAAGATCTGCATAGCCAGATACTTCCCCACTTTCTTCTTCTCCGACACCTTTCCCTCCCCACTATTTTCAGTCTCACTGACTGCAAACGGGAGAAGTTTGGTCTTTTTTGAGGTATACAGATGTAAAAAAAATTGAAAAGGGCGGTACTGAAAATATTCAAATTCTCTGGAAAGTGCCGCAAATATACCATATATTAGTTTTTTATGAATAAATTGTGAAATAACACAAATCAAATCAAATTTATTTACTCACACAGGGTTTGAGCCCGAGACCTCTGCATTCATAGATAAGGATCGTAACACTCAACCACGGACCGTCAACTTTGTTGAATACCTATTTCTAAATTGAACGTTAATTTTCCTAATAAATGATTTCTTGCCTATACAAACACAGAAATGTAAAATTCCTCATCCATACTAATATTATAAATGCGAAATTGCGTGTGTTTGTTTTTACGCTTTCACGCCAAAACTACTAAACCGATTCTAAAAATTCTTTCACAAATTGAAAGCTACATTATCAGTGAGTAACATAGACTATATATAATGGTAAGTTCGGGCGTAATGAAATTTCTATAAATGAAAATGTGTGCACCTATTTCATATATTTTTGCGGCAGGGAGGAAAGGCAGGGGAAGGTGGGGTTCGCGGAGAGGGAAGAGACGAGGGAGGAGGAAGGCGGGAAGGTGGAAGGGAACGGGAAAGGACATGCAGGGAGTATCAATTTATTTATTTGAATGGCATTGCAACGCATGCCGGGAACCAGCTAGTGTAAAATACAATAAGTTTTCACTTATTTTCGCGATTTATTTCTTTAACCACTCATTTGGAAAAAAAATGCTTAAAACAGTATTCCCGACAGTGGTTAATATTGAAAAACCAAGATTTTATTGGTGTTATTGCTAAGCAGCATTCGCGGTTACTTAATGTCCCAGCGAAGTGGCAATTGCCTTCTTCGCCTGAATTTTATATGAAAATGCTCCTTGCAATTCTGCTCCCCGGGAAAGCCATACGTCTTGATGATAATAATATTATTTAAATATCAAATTGGTGCCAAAACGAAAAGGAGCGAATTTATTTTAGTGGGAAAATGGAACAATTTATATAAGTATTAGAAATTCCACATCACGAAGACGTGTAAAATTAAATTACATGTAAAATAGTTTGCGGATTTACACTTCAACATTTTGGGAGGAACTAGAATTTACTTTAAGTTTTACTAATAATAATTGGATAATTTAGAGAGCGCCGTTATTGTGGAAAATCACCCGAAGGGCGTTGTACAATGTATCATGATTTCGTAGCCTCCATCTAATTTTATTATTTACAAATAGATACAGAAAACATACTTACCTTGCAGGTTACTTCCGATAAATATACTTTAATTAGAAAGTGTATGCTTGGAGAAGATACGGCTTTCCACGCGGAGGGCTTTAGGTATATTTTAAACACTAAACAATGCATGATTTTAAATATGCTTCCCCCATCACTATTAGCATTACATTTATGAGAAGATTAGTGGCAAAAGTAGAGTTGATATTTATTTTGAATGACTGGGCATTTTGGATTCTTTAGGGCTGGAGAATTTTTATTAAATGAGCTATACAAACGCTTAAATAATTTTTTTTTAAATTTTTTTACACAATTAGTTGTTTACAATGTCACAGGCAGTGAAGGTGAAGGTGAAAGGTTTTTGACTTTATGGATACGACTGTCTGAAAAGGTGAAACGATAGATGAACATTCCCAGGTAAAAATTACCTTTATAAAAATATAAGTAATACTACGGACAGACATGCCATTAGTAGCACGAAAGCATGTTTATATTGAGCAAATGCTACTTAGTAGCACATGTGTCAGCGACAATGCCCCAAATGAGCACGCTCATTTGAGCATGCTCACAAATCAATAGCCCGTGAGCATAGTACTGGATACGTGGGTGGAAGGGGCTATGCTGAATCATGTCTGAACAGGTTTCCTTATGAGCATTTTCTTTATTTTTCTTTATTCGTTGCATTTCTAATACCATAATTGGAGGGTTTTTCGACCATCACGCTAGGCATATGCCTGTGTTATAAAAAACATACTATAAAATAACTTAACATAATATTAATGAATGTAAATGAATATAAAATAATATACTAGATTACGAAAGATTATAGTAGAATGTAGAAGAATACAAAATTAATGTGTATACACTGGTGGGGACATTATTTTTCAGTAATTTCTGTAGAAATAAGTTCATTTCTGAATGCTTAGCTTGGGTTAGCATGCTAGTATCGATTCGATAAATTATTAAATTTAGAAAGTAGCTCATCATATTTCTCCGAAAGAATGCTTAAATCGCACAAATCTCACATCTCTACTAAAAAATGATTACTTGCTCCAAGATTTGCTTTTCTAGATAACTATTCACGGTCTGAATCGATCTTTTTATTTTATTTTTTTCTTTAGCCAAAAGTTTCCTAAATAATTGCGTTAAGCAACGAGATTATTTGGTTTAGTTAGGGCAATTTGACACTGACAGTGTTTTAATTACTGATATGTTCTTGAAAAGCTTCCATTTTTTCCGAGAGCACGCTTATAAATAGCATGTGTATTCAATTATTGCTTTGAGCAAACTTATTCATGCTTATGCTTAAAACAAGCATGCCATTTACCAGCTAATGTGCTCATATCTTCAGCACCTTAAATTTTTAATCATTATTTTTACATTTTGTCGAAAATACGATTTCATAATCACCGTTCGTAATAAAAAAATACAATGTCCCTATTTTCGACCAGAGTATTCCGCAAATATAATGGCCTAGACACGGCCAAAGACCTCACCTAGCGCCTCATGTGAGGGTAGCTTTAAGCCTCGATCACAAGGAAGCAAAATTTTTCAGCGACGAGACTTGCAATTTACACGAGTGTTAGAAACTATAATTTCTTACAGCGCGCAACTATTTGTCTGTTTTATATTAACATACCCTGTGCATTAACAAGGAGTACCTTTATTTATATGATCAAACAACATGTTATTTTATTTATTTTATTGGTAACCTAAGTTTTTAATCATTTTATATAATTGGTAAATTATAGAAGGACATTTATACTAATTATGCATTAAAGTTTGGCGTAGGTGTACGACTTCTTTCAATTTAATGAGCTCCATTAGATCACCTCTGTTCATTATGAGCCAGTAATTTTGCATATCGAACGACATGTTTTTTTTGCATATTGACAGTTAACCAAGCCTTGTCTAACAACTTTGAGGTTGCACTAAAATCGGCAGCTTTCGACTACCGATAGCATTGACCCCGTATCAATCACCTGTAACTATAGCTTAGCCTCTGCAATATCAAGTAAAATTGCTGGGTTATAACTCTAATATGCCCACCGAATAACTGTCAGATTCCAGTCCACAGAATCAGGATACCAAAAATTTCAATGGGCTAAAAAACTGAATATGTGAATGGAGCTTAACTCGTCTAAAACCGGGAGTAAAATGGTAAACTACAACAGAAAATAGTAGAGTATTTAATGGCTGTAGGAAACGGCGTAGACAGTTTCTTGAACTCAACAGTGACGAGAAAATCCATTTAAGGAGGCTGTAAATACGTAGCTTCGTGTAATGTGTCTTTACTTGAAAGGAAATTGATTTTATCAGTATTGAAGGACTAAATATACGTGATAGGTTACATTTGTTAAATTGGTTGGTTTTGTTGTGTTTGTGGGGTCTGAATTAAAATTAAACAATTATTATCCTTTAATTAAATGAAGACAATGTAAGCGAAACTCAATCGAAAATCTGGAAACAGAAAAATCAGAAAAAGATATTGGCACCTCTGGGACTCGAACCCAGGACCTCTCGCTTTCCGGGCGAAAGCGAGAGGTCCTGGGTTCGAGTCCCAGAGGTGCCAATATCTTTTTCTGATTTTTCTGTTTCCAGATTTTCGATTGAGTTTCGCTTACATTGTCTTCATCTAATTAAATGTTACAATTTGAGGTTTTACTCATAAAGTTAAAAATAAAAATTATAAATTATTATCCTACCTCGGTCGCGTCGTAATCAGTGCTTCGAACATCGTTTTATTCGATTTCGAACTTTCTAATTAAATAAAATAAGAGATTACATACTAATGTTTATTTTTTCAAGTGTTTGAAAATTTTAACATTAAGTAACTAAATTGTAATCATAATAAATTCCAATTTTAAAAATCAGGGCAAATCCTAGATATATGTATATTTATTTATTATTATTTTTTTGTATATTTGGTAGGTACGAGAATAGGTCGTAAAGTATATTTCATACCGCTAGGTAATTAGGGTGTACGAATCCAGATTTTTTTTCTATTTTTTTGACAAAAAAATTTTGTATTTTTTTTTTGGCCTATAACCCCAAAATTTCACCCTCCCACCCCCACCCTCCCATTTTAGAACGAAAAAATTTAACCGTCGTTCGTATTTCAAACAGAACGAAATTATTTATGTTTTTGAATGACAGATGGCGCTACGTCCGCCTCATCGAACTTTCATCCACATATAGAAATAATTTATATTGCAGAACAAAGTTTTCCGGGTCAGCTGGTATTTTTATAATTCAGTTCTCATTTGTACAACTGCTTCAAAAACAGTAATTTAGAATGCATTCCTATGAAAAAGTTATTTTAAAATACTTATGTAGGTACATGTAGGTCACTGTTTCACAGAAGCTCAATTATTAAATTGACATCAAATGACCATCCAACGCCATTTTTTTGACAGTTGAAAGGTCTCTGTAAAATGCCCATTTTAAGTCCGTTTCAGCCTTTGAACAAATTGTGATCAGCAGAAGAGGACAACTATCGTGTTGTTTAAGTTTGTCAACTTATTACAATCTAATAGAAAGCTGAAACGCACCTAGGATCGGCGTTTAAAGGGGACCTATGAAATGTTAAAAAACAAAATTACGCTGAATGTTCTTTTGTTGACAAAATCAAGTTTGAATTTTTGCGAAACTACTGAGCCTAAGCGTTCTTGTTTCTAATATTCCACAAAAAAATGTTTTTTTCGTTTTCTACTGTTTTTATTCAACATATTTTCTTAATCTAAATTTATTTGATCTTTGGGCATAAATTTTAATCAATTCGTGTGCTCTCAGTCTAACAAACTGAACGTTTACCAATTCTATAGTAAGTTTTTTTTTTCAGTAATTCTGTTTTTAACAAACAGAAACCAACAAAGTAAACCACTCGACTTATTCAAATACGTTAGCGAACAAAAACAAACATTTTCAGGTTCTCTGAACAAACTCGAATAATGAAATGAAAATTTTACTGTATTTAAAAACTTGAGATAAACAAAAATTTTCTAAGGTTTTTCTCTTTGACATAAATAGGATAATTAATATTGGTTCATTTTTTTCTAGTGATATTGTATTTATGAGTTTCACACCTGTAGTTTTACTTACCTTGCCTATATTTTCCTTGTTTATTAACTAATTTATTAAATTAATTAATTTAAAACTTTTTTCTCGATTGGTCGAGATTTTCTGGTTACCATTTTGAATATTTTAATCAATATGGAGATAATTATTGTTCTATATAGCCAATGAATTCACCTATCTTTTGTAGATTATCACTTACAAATAAGGGAAAATTTGCCAAAATCGGCAGCAAAGCAATCCGAGGTATTTATAAAGTGCCATATTGTGGCAACGCTCCAGTGGTCAACCACCGGAGCGCTTTTTGCCACAATTTCCCTTATTGCCACAATAACGCCTTTTTCCCTTATTTGTAAGTAATTAAGTAAAAGTTTACGATTCGATACGTTCAAGGTAGATATGTTACTTTCTGAATCTATTATGTTTATTCATTGACAAACTTTTATCAAATTAAAAACACAGTACTAAACATGTACCTAAAACGAACTGAAAAATGGTAGAAATGAACGAAGAGTATGGTAGGTATTTACAAATTAGCTATTCCTGATTAAAGCGGTCACAAATTGCCCCGATGAATGTGAGGCTATAAATTAATCATTCTAATTTTTTTATCGCCGATTTAACGCCGTACCGAATATCCATTCAAACTGAATTTTTTTTCAAAGAAAAGTTAAAAAAATATATAGTAAGGACAGGTGCTTTAGTATTTATTTGTGTTTTAAATTATGATATTATATATTTTTAAAATTTTTTTATAAAAAGAAAGACAAACATTCCCGGGTTACGAATAACCCAACAATGTTTGAAAATCTCCTACTACCACCACAGAAAGCCGAAAATTTTGGTTGTGTTGTGATGGAGGACTTAGCCAGCCGAGGAATCGAACATGCGACGCCCGGGTGGGACCCAAGCACTATGCCCACTCAACCACTGACCGGTCATTATATGCCTATAAAGAATTCAAATTTGCATGATTTTAGAGCCAACTTAGGAATTAATTGTAATTATAAAAAAAATATTCTTTCTTTGAAATAACAGTCTTCATGAAAGTTCTTGAAGGTTCTATAGAGATCTAGAAAGTTCTGGAAGTAGTGGCGGAGTATGTCGTGGAATGTTTGGGAATAGGGAATCGGTAACATCATTGTGGAACATTCTAGAACACTCTCAAATAATGTTGTCCTGAGCGAAGCCGGGTAACCCAGCTAGCATTAGATATACATATAAATGAGAACAATTTTTCATTTTCCATTGAATGTATCTGATGATAAAAAGTGTTAACGGATTTTATAAATCGGTAGAAATTCGGAATGCGGAGTCTTAACGTATAATAATATATACTAACTTAACACCTTAAATAAATTTATCAAATTTCACAAATTCAGTTATTGTTTTACCAGGAGAGCACGAAGCACAAAGGGTTTTGGTTGTGACGCGAGAATGAGACGTTGCTTATTGAAGCTTTGACTGTAGGGTTTTGCCAATATTCACAAAGAACTGAATTGTCAATTTCTAAACTACGAACAATGCCCAGGGACCAGAAGTTTCGGAGTTTCTCTGCAGTTAAAACTTTAGAATCCTTTGTCGGATTTTCTTCTTTCCAGTATGCAAATTCAGCTTGGAAAATAATGCAATATGTACTGAGCACTTGCTGAAGGAAAAATGCAAACAAGAGAAACAAAACTCTTTAAACACTTAGAAGCGTTTAAAGTTTTGAAAGAACCGCTTAAAACGCTTACGTTGGGTAAATTTGTCATGAATAATGCGAATAATTTTAAAGTAGCCCGATTAAAATATTAATTTGAATGCTTATTAATTTTGATTCTGGGGTGAAAAGAGGTAGGAAAACAGAATGTACACGTGAAGACTGTTAGTAGTCGAGTGGACAACTGCCTTGGGTTCCAACCCAACCAATCATCTGCTTGCCAAGTCTTTCATAATTTCACAAACAATATTTTCTGCTTATAATGTTGTTACTAGGAGAAAATCAAATATTGACAGATTATTCGTAACCGGAGAATGTTTGTCTAACTTTAAAAAGGTGAAAAAAAACCTGTATTTTTTGGAGACGGGTGTATGTACCGCCGCCCCGGGAACCTTGATTGGATAACCAACACCTCTGTCATAGGTCACCCCAAGTGGTTAGCTACGTTTGGTGATTTAGCAGGGGTGCCCTGGTTCATGGGGTGAGTTTGTCTAGGTCTTGGAGGCGGATGACTAGGACACACTGAACACCAGATTCCTATCCAACCCTAAACCCTTTTCCGTCCTAGAACTCTCCTCTCCTTCCTTTTCTTAAAAAAACCCTCCACACAGCGTTCCCAAAGATGACATAGGCCCTGAGGGAAATTATTTTTTCTGATGGACTCCTATGTGGAGCTGATCTAAAAAAAAACTGTGCAATAGTGCCATACCGCCACCTCACCTCAAGTGGTTCGCTAGGTTTGGTGATTTAGCAGGGGTGCCCGGGTTCATGGGTGAGGTTTCTCTAGGTCTTGGCGGCGGTGAGTCTGCCCATCTGCTGCGTGGCGGGCCGGATCGAGAGAGACTGGTTGAAGAGGTCTTTGACCTTTCCAGCCAGAATTCCTTGCACCACAGTTAAAGGGATGGACTGACCTCCAGATTCCTTCTTAAATTTTTCGTAGGGTGGAAAATTATGAAAATTTATTTCATTGATGATTAACGTGTTTCATCACAGTTAGTCCCTTTGACTTCTCCAACCGTATTCTATCGGAACATCGCCTTGCACCTCAGTGAGAGGAATGGATTCATACGTCCGTCACTTCTGGACACACTGACACACAGATTACTACCCACCCCGAATTCCCTTTGCCTTCCCCTTCTTCCTTTCCTTAAAAAAACTCTAAAAAATGGCATCCCCTAGTATGACGTATGTCCTGAGGGAAATTATTTTCCTCATGGCCTACTGTGTGTGGAGCTAATGTAAAAAAAATCTGAAAAACACATACATAGATGATATCCTAATTATCCGTGGTGTTTGGACACTAGTGGTACGAGCGAAAAAAATAGTGGTAAATCTGCATCACTTGGAGAATATGCTCGAGTTTTTTTGTTTTTGAGGCACTTTAATTTTTTTTTAAATTATAGTTAAAGAAAAGCTTTTGGGGCCTGATCTACGTTTTTGCGGATTCTAAACGACAATAAACAGTTAATAATGACCCTTTATCTATCGATTTTATCAAACTACGGATTCAATTTCCAGTTCAAAGTTCCAATACAACACATAGTTACACTAAAAAACTACTCCAAATGTAATGTAGATTCACCAGTTTCCCGCTAATGTACTTCTTATTTCCGGACACCGTGTACAGGTAGTTAATAGATATCGCAATATACTCATTTGTACTTCAGAAAAAAAATATTTAGCTGTCACTAAAATTGAAAAAAAATCGTGAAATAAAGCTGGTTCCTCTAAAAGGTATTTTTCAGTCCACCCACGTGAAAGTTTCAGAAGAGTCTATGTTGAGCATCGTTTATTTCAAAGTTTAGCAAATTTTAAAGATATTTTAATCCCGAATAATTCAGCAGATTAGTCCCACCCCTTTCTTAGGATGGTGTCTGCTGTCTCCAAGAAGATATTAGCGATTTCTTTTCATCCCCCAACATCAATCATCCCCATAGTCGTAGTCCTATAAAGTTACAAGAAAACAGCCCCCAAAGCTGAGATTTACCCTCAATAGTTGATAGATACCAGTCAGCGAGGCTTGCGCTTGTTTGGGAATCTATGGGCTAACGACGCGTCTGGACGGTTATTGGAAAATTGAAAAGACCAGTGATTAATAATAGTGTATCAGAAGTTTAATGTATACAGTGTCAGAGTTCTAAGAAACTGAATCTATCGAATTTGTTCAGAATATCAAAGTATTCATGACAAACTAATGATTTTACGCAACTTTAAAAAATCTTTTCTGAAATTTTAAAAACCAAATGTGTTCTAATCCATAGAGGATGTAAGAGCACTTCTTTGCTTGTGGTTTTCACTTTTCTTTGGTTGTGGGAATCGACATTATTTACATGTAGGCAGGTACTGTACTGAAATTTCACTACCCAGAGAATATATAAAATTTCTCACCAATAAAAATGTTCATTAGCATGTATAATACATGCTTATTATACTAGAGAAAAGCCGATAAATTCAAATATTCATCATTACATAGTATAAAATTCAAAATGTTTGTGCGCTTAGATCTTTTAAACTACGAAACGGATTGTCATACGGTTTTCACTAATAGATAGAGTAATTCAAGAGGAAGGTTTATATGCCACATTACCTGCCACCTCGGAACAGGCTCAGCCTAGTGAGGTGGTTTATACCAAAAAAAAAAAAAAAAATGTACATTGTATTTTGTATATATGTATTGCAATATCTTGGTCAATAAATAATTAAAAAAAAAATAAAAAAAAAATGTATAATACATGCTTATTATAATAGAAAACAGCCGATAAATTCAAATATTCAATTCAGGCAGCGGGCAGCGGGCAGCTGGCAAGCGGGTGGTGTGGATTTTATAAAGGTTGGGTAACGGCGTTGTGTTTTGTTAGCCACAGCAACGTGTGGCCGGGTCTGCTAATAATATTTCATTTTCTCTAGCCCAAGCTCCAAGGCATAGTGCGGAGCGGAAAATTCGAGCGTGAAAAAGATCACCAACAATTTTTTTTTAGTATATTTCTGCAAACGTTAATTGCTTTTAAGCATAAATATTTTTTGTTAAGACAAATCATCGACTATTTTATTTTGTTTTTTTTAGAAGTTTTCTGGAATATGTGGTGGGGACTGTCACCGTTGTCCCCTCGTCAGGAACCGCCACTGTTCTATGCTTAACGAATGGGTTAACGAAAAGGTTCGTAGAAGTTTTGGTTTCAAACGCAATCTGTCGACAAAATACTTTTTTCCGCTTTCCATTAATTAATTCATTTTAATTCTGTCAGCTTTTTGAGGCAACCGGGTAATGTTGAGATGTTCATTTAGCGAATATAAATTAGAAATTAAATTGTGGAAATCGCTTGAAAACTGACTTAATATTCGGATATCTTTGTACCTCAGATTTTGCAAGACTCTTAAAAGAATTTCGATTCCAGGTTTCTAGCTGTTAAACTAACTTAACCTAACCTAACCTAACCTAAATTAACCTCAACTTGTTACCCTATATAAAAATATGTTTTGTTGGTTTTCTGGTGACCCGACACTTGATCCTTCGAATAATTGATCTTTCGGACACTTGATCCCATCGGACACTTGATCCCTTAGACAACTTGATAATTTGGACAGTTGATCCCTCGGGCACTTGATCCATCGGACACTTGATCCCTCAGACAACTTGATCATTCGGATACTTGATCCCTCAGACACTTGATAATTCGGACTTTTGATCCCTCGGAAACTTGATCCCTCGGACACTTGACCCCTCGAACACTTGATCCCTCGTACTAGTAACGTATGGAGCGAGGATATACGGCCGTACAACAAAAGTCGAAATATGTACTTATATATGCAGACATCTTGAGTGGAAATCCGCAATATAAATATTTATATTAATATAACAATAATAGCGTGTCCCTAAATGAGTATGCAGAGAGGATATACCGCCGTATAACAAAATACCTTAATTTTTTTATATTCGAGGTATATTATCCACTCTGCTTACTTTACTAAAGAGTAAGAAAAACATAAATAATCCTTTTAGGAGATCAAGTGTTCAACGGATCAAGTGACCAAAGGATGAACTGTCCAGAGGATCAATTGTCAGGGATATATCTAATAAAAAAAAATTATATCGCAAAAAAATAGAATTTTTATCATAACTTTTTATTTGGGCACTACTAAAAAAAGTCTACATTTTTGCTAATTTTTTACGCAAAATCACACGTCCCCCAAAGTTTCGCGGTTTGAGCGTGGAAAACGGTTTAGGAAAAATAAATTATTAAAAAAGGCCAGGAATCGAACCCTGAACATCGAGAATTAAGTTTAAATACTTAGGTACACGATTACACCACGAAAACCATTTGTCTAATTTCCACTGCGCCATTTTTGTGACCCATCACCACAATGGTTCTTTATTTATAAATCTCAGTGGCGTACAAAAAAAATCACCACACAAAGCTTTGGTTTAATAAATTCATATGAATGAATAGGCTTTATAACATTTTAATGGTAATCTGTCAAAAGAAACAGACAAATGGCCGCTTCTCCACTAAACGCTTACGATATTTAAAAGCATGTTTGAATAATATCCTAACATGCTTAATATAATGTACATTTGATGTAACAACGTTATAATATGCGACCCATATACAAGCCATTACGGTCCCCAGTCGTGGGTTTCCTTTTCCAGAGCGACAACTTCACAGCTTTATGATTGATGGTGATTTTCCTTTTATGCTTTGTGGCTGACTTCACGACGGTGATGGAAAACCATCCGAAAGAACCAAAGTGAAAACGCAACGCCCTGGATGCCGCATTTATAACAGAATTCAATTTCGTGTTAGGAAGTCAGCATTTTAGTCTATTTACTAGATTTACTACCCGGTTTCAAATTGGTAATTTCATATATATATATTTTTTTTTTACATAACTCCACACCGGAGGCCCTGAGGAAAATAATTTTCCTTAGGGCCTATGTCATCTTTGAGGATGCTGTATGGAGTGTCTTTTTGATGAAAGGAAGGAGTGAACATGGGTCTTGAAGAGACCCATGTTGTAGGAGGGAGGAAACACAGAGGCTGGTAAATCGTTCCACATCCGAGCCGTTGAACTCAAGAACGAGTCGTAAAACCGACCCGTTCTCAAGTGACTAATGTCAACCGTGTACAAATGTTGGGCGCGTGTTTGGCGTGTTTCCCGACTATGCACCGGTGCCGAGGGGATCAACGACGCTAGTGCCTAGTAGCTAATACCTCGGAGCATATATCCTTACATTCCACTGAAAAAAGGTATTCTTACATAAAGGAGTAGAAAAAAGTCGTCGTAGAATAACACCGAACAAAGAATAATATATAATAGCGTTATTTGTCATTTTTTTTTACTTTCTAAATAACCAAGTTAATGTTTTTCTGACCGAAAAAATTCCACTAAAAACCTACTTTGCCATTTTTAATAAAAAAATTAAATGTCATTTTGCTTTGCGAAGATATTTTTTTCATTGAAGAAGAAAATAACAATAGTAATCTAAACGAAAATATGAAAGAGAACAAGACCCAGAAAAACCGTAAAAGATAATGGTCGCAACTGGGACTCGAACCCAGAACCTCTCGTCTAACCGGGACGTGCGCGTTTACCAATTCCGCCATTGCCACCTACAGTCAAAACGTCGTATAAATTTATCGGTGACGCTATCTAGGTTACAAACCAATTCTTAGAATGATTGTTTCCAATAAAAAGGGTAGTTGCCTAATAATATGGAAAAAAAATATTTGAAGATATATTTGTTAATTCTAAAATTTGAAATATGAGATTGACTAATATGACGGTTTGACAGTAGGTGGCAATGGCGGAATTGGTAAACGCGCAATTCCCGGTTAGACGAGAGGTTCTGGGTTCGAGTTCCAGTTGCGACCATTATATTTTTTCTTTGTCTTGTTCTCTTTTATATTTTTTTCGATTAAAAATAATAAAAATAGTATTCCATCACATATCGCAACTGGGTGGTCGGGTATAGCAGAGCGGCAGGTCACGTGGTAAGCTTTCCGTCTCATTCCAGCAGCACGGTAATACACGAAAGAGCGCGCGTATCGCTCGAGATCCCGCTGTCATCATCTGCTCAGATTTTGTTCAGTCAACCAACAATAGACAACCGAATTTTTTTTTTAAGAAAGTCAAACATTCCCGGTTTACGAATAACCCGTACAATATTTGAAAATCTCCTACTACCATCACAATAAGCTGAATATGTTACTTTGTCGTGATGGAGGATTTAGCAAGCCAAGGAATCGAACACACGACGCCTGGATCCACCAAAACGCGATGCCAACTCAGCCACTGATTGGTCGTATTATATGATACTTGATAATATATTTTTTGTGATAATTTGTGGAGAATCTAAGCTTATATTCACTATTGGAAAATAGACACCCATCAAAAGGTTCGTTCACTTTTCTTAGGCTTTGTTGCATGAAATCTAAACCAAAAGCAGCAGAAAAATACAATGTAAATCATTTTTATGGTGCGCTATCAAGTGGAGAAAAATGTACAAACATTCCATCACACTTTTTATGGCAACACTGTATAATAAATCTGTCCACAACCCATTTCAAAAAGGAAAACACAAGATATAAAAAACATACACGAATAAAACAGCAAGAGTCGTTAAAATTGTCTGTCGTAATTCTTGTTACTTGACAAAATGTTAAATCAACATTTGCAACATTTTAGATGCATCTGTAGTCAAGGATTTATAGGTTTTTCGTTGATGCTTCATGATGTAGCGAATATATTATTTAGAGTGGTAGACACTCTCTGGTGAAACACGTCCATTCAGAACCGAAATGTCATTTGAAACGGTGTCGTTTGAAACAGTATTCGCATTAAAAAATCTAATAAATGAAAAATTCTGACAAGTTTTTCCGTACTATCACTCATTTTTATGCTCACTGTTGTCGAGGGGTAAGGCTCTTGACTCGCAATCCGAAGGTCGCGGGATCGAATCCCAACGTGCGCAAATAGATTTTATTTGATTAATTTGTGTTATTTCACAAATAATTCATTAGTATATTTGCGGCACGTTCCAGAGTGGAATATACTCTAAGTATCGCCCTGGTGTAAGACCACCATTCAGAATTGAAACGTTGCTTGCAATGGCTTTAGCCGTATTTGGTGACCAGATCTAAATAGCCAGCTACTTCCCCGCCTTCCTCTTCCCATTTCCTTTCCATCCCCACTACCTTCAGCCTCACAGCATATCCCAATTGGGGATGCCATTGTCTCCCTGGCTCCAGACGGGAGTAGCTGGGACTCTTGTGAGGAATTCACATAAAAAAAGGATCTCGACTACGAACCCGGAGATTGTGGGTTCAAAACCTAAAGTACCCGCAAGTACCTAAATTTTATTAAATTAACGTTTAATGTTTTTTTTAGCTAATTCATACAAAATAATATATTTGCCGCTAGTTCCAGAGTGGAAACATATTCAGTATCGCCCTAGTGAAAAATCACCAATCAGAATTAAAACCTTGTTTGGTACAACTTTATCTAAATAGCCAGATATTTCCTCACCTTCCTCTTCCCCGTTGTCTTCCCACTCCCTTCAGCTTCACAATTTACCACAATTGGGATGCCATAGTCTCACTGGCTCCGGACGGTTTAAAGCATTACTTTTTTCCAGTATTCAAACTTTAAAAATACATCAAAAAATTCTAGGTAACAATTTATTCAAAGAGGATTCAATAAAACAGTTTAATGGCTTTAAAATGACAACGCCTTATCATTAATGTAAAAACAAACTTTTTAAATCCAATGTGAAATACTTAGGCCATTGTGCTACGTAGACCGCCTTCAAAATCATCGAAACTTTTTTTCATAAATAAACATCCAAAATATGACAGTAAAACAAAATGATACAATCTAATGTGCGTATATAAAAAATGACGAATCATTCGCAATGATCGTTAATATACATACCTACTCTTTGGAGATTTTCCGAACTGATTTTTGGTGCTTTATCGGCTAATAAAAAATAAGGGATGGGTTCTGATGACTTACGAGGTCATGCTGTATTCCATCACCCATATTTCAGATGATGTGATCTTGAAATGTAGAGGTCACTTTTCTTATCCTGATAATTGGACCATTCATTTCATCTAAATCTAACTTACTAGAAAAAAGAAAAACCTTTGGAGGCAAACGATAACAAAGAAAATTAAACTATTTAAACATTCTTATAATTACAAGATTAGATTAGATATTCTGTGATTTAATTAAATCACAATGGCTTCAATTAATATTTCTCCAGAATTTTTTAATTCACATGATATGGAGAGATGCAATGTTTTCAAGTGGGAGTGTGTTAAAGAAGCGTGTTTCTTTTTTCTTCGAAAAACCGAAAACTGCTGTCTACTTGTCTAAGTGCTATATCTATGCTTTCTACTGTCATCGGGAGATTGCGATCTTTGAAAACAACGGCAATTTATTTCATGAACTTAAAATATTTTTAGGCAAGTTAATTTTTGACGACTTGATTTTTAATAAAGTTTCCCATTTCAATCATCAATTTTAGATTTTTCGTATAGTTTATATTTTTAATAGTATGTAGTAGGTATTAAGTTTATATATTTTTTATAATTGCCAATATACCCATCGCCATGCTTGAGAGAGTGCACGAAAACTTCCAAAAAAGGCTTGTTGAGTGGGTGGCTCATGGAGGATAACATTATTGCCTTATACCCTTTTCATCATGTTATGTCAAATTTTCCAAGTTGTGTGTAAAACGTACAAAAATTTAAAAGATGATGTTTTGAAACGTAAGCCGTGTTTTATTCCAACTTTTAAAAAAACACATACACACCACGCCGTCCTGTACTATGCCAAACAACCACCAAAGTTTCCACATATAATTCTACCCTGGACAAAATATTTTCAAAATGTGTTGCTATTTTATTGTTATTGGACGCATTCATAATTACTTGCCTTATAACAATATTGATGCAGCTCTTTCAAAAGATGAGATACACAATATGTACGTAGGTCTGTATCCTCCAAAGGAAAAGTCATTATTTTCTTGTATCTCTCTCACACACCGCACCGTGGCGTCTCCGTAGACCGCTACAGTAATAATAGCTGTGACGATAATTTTGAAAGTATGGAATATAGTTACAAGGATAATATTGAAGTGTGAGTGAATTCCAAAAATTCAAAAACGTCATATGTCAATGCGCTGATGGTTTTGCTTTTGTTCTTCCATTTATAATGCTTCAGCTCTTTCTAACACACAAAATATCAACAGTCGGAAATGAGATAAACGGTGAACGTATGTCTGGTCTGCACCCCCCCAAAGGAAACATATAATCATTATCATACATCTCCCTCACACGTACCTATAAATAAAATGAAAAGCAATTCCTCTAGAAAAAAAGTAGTAGGTGCTTTGGAGGAAACAGTCACACGTATTTTATTATTTAATGTGTAAGAAAGAGCTGCAGCATTATAGCGATAAGGAACGTTTGTTTATTGTCTTTTTTGCCGTAAACGCCAAGGTAATTAATTATAAGAGCGCACATTAACTGGCAAAACTCCCTTATTCGAAATGAATTCATTTAATATTTCTTCTGGTCCTTACATATTTCTAGGTAAGCACTGCAATTAATATCTTGCAGTTGTGGCAAGAGAAATAGCATTTAAGATTTAAATAGGAACCAATAAATTTCAGGCTTACTTAAGATTTAGTTCAAATTAAATCCGGCAATGTTCCTTGCCGGCAACAACCGATTTCAGGTAATGAGCAATGTACGAATACCTATGTGATAAATTTTCTCTGTGTTTTCAACGGTGCCGTTTTCTGAGAAAACTTTATGCATAATTTTAGTAAGACCTATTTTCCTACAATTATTATTATACTAGGAATTCGTCAATTTATTATTCGTCAAATGCTGGCGCCATAAATTTCAAATTTCTGTAAAATAACACCATATTACGATCAATAACATAAAATGACGCTAGTGATGCCAATATATAGGTATCTTATAATATGTCATCTGTTTAAACCTTTATATATTTTCGTAAATACTCTTAGACTATTTTGGCAAAACAAAGTTTATCGTCATCAATACGTGAACCAATTACCCCTTTCTTATTACAGGCACAAACGAAATAGCGCAGAAGTGGCGTAACCTATCTAAACATTTTATGGCAAATTTTCTATAGAAACGCGTCATTTAATATTCCTTCCAATAAATTGCTTTCTTCGTTTAGGCATTTTGAGAGTTACGCCACTTTTTACTGACCGCCTCAAACGTTGGCTTGCAAATAGAAAGAATTCTTAATTCTGTCAACTGTCAATAAACTATGCTTTCCGTGGTGTACCTATAGGATTATAGATGTAGCTTAATAAATATCCTTAAATGAAAATTAGTATGGATAGTTATGTGTAGTGTTTAGATGTCTTAAAAGGTGTCAGCTAAATACTACCTACATTAGAAGAGTGTAGACTATCGTCGTTCGGGTCTAATGCACGAACGTTTACGGAAATAGCCGATGATACCTGATAGACAGCTGGGCTTCCGTTTTTGGCTCCCAGCTTCAGAATAACTTATAGCTTTCTAGAGTAGGTACCTAAGTATAGAAACTTTGCGATAACGTAAATAAAGCAAATTGTACCTAATCTCGACGAGCCTCGATCTTTATTGGAGTTTTCCTGAAAATATTTTAAGTAATCTCAATTGCTGGGATTGACCATTATTATAAAATATAATGTACCTAATGCGGTTTAAGTATTATGTCTGTTGTTATTATTTTAGGTTATGTTATTTGTTCTTGCTGCATTGTGGTGATTGTGTTTTAAAACTTGAATACCTTATTTAGTAGCTTTTGAACTTTGTTATAGAGAAATCGAAAGAGCAACACGGATACAGCTACAACCACAGCCGCACTATGGTCAGTCAGGTGTCCTTGGCGCCCATTCCAACGGAGGTGGTTCCCGCGCAGGTGAGGGCTAGTGCGCGCGCACCCGCCTTCTAGAAACAAACAAGATGGCGTCGCAACATGGCGCCAAAAGCCCAAGATGGCGTCGGGTCAGGCAACTCAGCCAAGAAGAATCCAGAAGTTTAAAATGTATCGAAAGTTTCGCCACCAATTCAGGAAAGAATATTCATACTTTTAACATAGGTACCTACCTGACTATTTTATTTGTTTCTAACAGCATGTTGTGGTAATAAATCCAGTAATGTCATTTCAACGGGAATCCAACAAATAAACTACCTATACTAATTATTTTAGTTACAAGCTCACAAAGACATTAACATAGACCAAAAAAGTTACAAGATCATAATTTGTTCAGTGGCGTCATTTTTATGAAAACAAATCACTTTGTATACCTACTTACACAATTTATTTACTTAATCAAAATTATCAACATGTTTCGAAACCCATGGTTTCGTCGAAGGTGGGTAATATCAAAATTAACAAAAATAACAATATACAAACAGGTATTGACAAATAAGCACCTTTAAACAAAAACAAACAAAAAACAAACCGTAATTAGAATATTTGGGGAATCCCCGACCAACCGAGCCATAGAGCTATTAAAATATAAATAACAGACAGTGTTTATGCGAAAATATTTTTGTGGCAATATTCTACCTTCTAAGTTTTTTCACGGTCGGGTGTCACCCCCTAGCTATGTCAATACAAAGAGTGGTGATTAATTATTAAAGGTATCATAAAAAATAATAAATAAAATTATTTTAAGTAATTAAACACTGCTCTGTAATGTTATTTTTTTCTAGGGTTATGTATTTTTCTTTACTTGTTTGTCTATTATTATTTTTGTTAATTTTCATTTTATCCTGACAATGAAACCATTGGTTTCGAAACCAGTTGTTAATGTTTATTAAATTAATAAATGGTTTACACAAAGTGAATTGTTTTCAGTTAATTACTAATTTATTGTATAATTTATTTACCGAAATTTAAAAAAAATATATATTTATGAAAGCCCGATAAATGACACTACTGGTTGAATCGCATCAAGTTTTAATAACCATATCAAAATTATTAAGAAATTAAATATTTTCACAAAAGAATCCGCCAAGATTTCCCAAATTATTAATTTTAGATATATTGCGAATCTCCAATGAATTTCTTAGGGGAAACGGGGGCGAAATAATGCTGTCGCTAAACGACAATGGCGACAAGCGGAAATTATTATTATTGGCTAATATTATTCTGGCGCTGAGCAGTCAATTTGGGCGAAAGGTTGTGAAACACTTCATCGACAGCTAGATGGGAGATAAGAGTCGGCAAGATGAAGAAAAGAGAACGAAAATAATGTATTTTTATATTGTTATTTTGACATGTTATTTATTAATATTGTTTATATTACATTATATTATTTAAGTGTGGAAAAAGAATAAATTATATTTTTTTTGTAAAAATAAAGTCTGTGGAAAATGATCATTACAATATTGTCGGTACAATTTAATTAATAAGAAAAATGTTTTTTTTTTCATTAGTAGGTAATACTTTCGGTAAACTTTCAGGATAACTGAATACGTTAGATACGTTTTTTTTAGAAAAAAAAATCATTTGATTCACCTTTATTACTGTAAAAGAAAACAATTTGGGAGGCGAGTATGGGTACCGCCGCCCCGGGAAAAAATAACCAACCCCTCTGACATAGGTCACTCCAAGTGGTTCGCTACGTTTGGTGACTTAGTAGGGGTTCCCGGGTTCATGGGGTGAGATTTGTCCGGGTCTTGGCGGTGGATGCGTCAGCCCACCAGCTGCATTTCAGGCCGGATCGGGAGAGAATGATTGAGGGAGTCCCTTTGACTTCTCCAGCCGTACTCACTCGGAACATCGCTTTGCACCGCAGTGGGAGGGATCGGTTCATACGTCCGTCACACTGACCTCCAGATTCCTACCCACCCTAATACTCTTTTCCTTACCAGAACTTCCTCTCCTAAAAATACCCTTCACACAGCATCCCCAAAGATGACATAGGCCCTTAGGGGAATTATTTTCCTAAGGGCTTCCTGTGTGGAGATAATGTAAAAAAAAAATTGGATTCGGGTGATGGAAAACACTGTATTCAAAATGTCAATACAAATTGTCATAGAATATGGGTAAAAATTATTATAAATGGCTGTCAGCATTATATAAGTGATATTTTATAATAATTCGATGAATCAAAAGATGAAACGTTACGTTTTTTTTTTTAATATTCGTATTAAGCGAGTCCAATCATCCCAAAAGTTTACCATACTTTCTTGTGCAATAATTTTTATTGACATAAAATGTGCCATACTGCCATCTATGTCTTCGTTATAATTATTAATTCAGTTGGAGAAAATCCAAATATGGGAAAATCGTGTTAAATAAAGCTACTTTCTTTCATTCTGTAAAACAATTGTTGTAAAACTATCAAATAACAATACGTTCCATCTTCCAAGCACTAAATGGAGTTTTTACAATTTTTTTTAATGGATTAAATAGGGGAGATTAAATTTACACATTTACCCCATGGACGGATTATCCCAACTGTCCTCATTGAGATTTATTTTCTTACAGATTTCCACAAAATTGTATGTTTTGTTTTAGTATGACTAACTACTTGTCAATAAATAATATTAGTTTAGTTTAAAAAACTATATTTTAGGCAAATTTTCCTCAAAATTATAGCTCAAGCAATAAGACTGTAATGTATCCCAAGACACTTTCTTTGAAATTGAATTTAGCAAACCAATTATTATGACAAAGTGATGCGTGGCAATCTATCCTCCATAGTAACTATTCGATACATGAGGGTGATTGGTTTCCTGGTAGAAATTGTAAAAAAAATTATTATCTTTGATTAAATCATAAACAACGCAATACCTTTTACGAGAATTTCACCAAGAATGGTCGTAAACAAATAATATTGACAAGGACTGTGACCAAACGGGTATTAGACCTGAATGTGCGACAGAAGTCGTCTCTCTCGTATTATGATAGGTGTAGGTACGACT
Organism: Limnephilus lunatus; assembly: GCA_917563855.2. Taxonomy (NCBI): domain Eukaryota; kingdom Metazoa; phylum Arthropoda; class Insecta; order Trichoptera; family Limnephilidae; genus Limnephilus; species Limnephilus lunatus. The sequence continues at coordinate 73,833,539 of OU830602.1, read as the reverse complement.
GTGTACTAACCTCTGTCGAGACACATTAAGACTACGTTTACTAGCGACATCTATTGAGAGACGTTGAAACTACATAGTATTTAATTTGAGTAAATCATTTTTATTATTCCTCAGATATTAATTTTGAGTTTGTCCTAACTAAAGCATTAAAATGACATGATAGGAAGGGATAGTGCCAACACCACTTTTGATCTAATTTTGCAAATTTATTTCAAATTCTTCAACGCACATTAAATTTGTGCGTTTTTAGGATGGGAGGAAGTTAAAAACTGGGTTTATTTCGAAAACATTCTATATTTATACATTCCAAGCATACAAACATTATAAGTCACTAGTTTAACAATTAACATGTAATTTGTAGATAATATGTTATTATCGTATTATTATAATACCTAACATAGTAGATAAACTTATGTAATTATTGTAGATAATAATATTGTTATTTTAAGACAGGAGGAGGCAATGGATGAAATATCAAAATTTTTGAGATCTTTATGAAATAATATGAATGTTACGTAATAAAATATAAGAAAGTATAAAATTTGAACTTCTTATGGTGCTCATCTTTATATCAATTGTTAGTAAGATACATAATATTGATAAAAATGGTTTCAAATAAAATAAATGATTTATTATTTTCAAGTTTAATTTGTAGAACTCCATTGTATTTTTTAATAATAACTGTATGTTGTATATTTATAAAAAAACCTTCCTTGTACCTTCCAGAACTGTTTTGTAAATATTTTTTTTCAATTATACCTACATATAATAATAATTATTGAAAATATATACATAAAAAATAATTAAATTAATGATTTCTTGGTGATTATCAAGCAAAGGGCATTATAAAATATGTTGAGAAAAACGGTTATTATGGGAGCTTCTGCTTATCTGGCGATGGTTCTAACCACTGAGCTATCACGGTAAATTTCAGACCCCTTGTAATCTTCCAATTATACCAATTTATGAACATTTTGTTCACAACACAAACTCTTTTTCATGTTTTGTCCACAATAGTTAGCAATAAAAATATACGTTTTTGTTGGTTACGAGAATAAACAAAATGTGCATTTTTCTAACGGTCATTTAGTGTTAAGATAAACAGTATTTTATAGAGAAGTATATTGTAAAATATCTATTTAAATAAAAATTGAAAAATGTGTGTTATTATTTATTTCAAATAGTATAAACAATACATTTAATTAGTTACAAAAACCGTTTAGTGGTATTATTGATCGGGAAAGAGAAACGGAGGTCGCCCACTGATGGACAAGGGCTGACGAACTAAAGAGAACTGGCCAAGAATCAATAAAACTGGAGACCCACGTCCAAAGCTCGACACCAGAAGATGAAGAAGAAAAATAATGGTAGGTTAATCAAAAGTTTAAATAAACTGAAACTCTTTAAAAAAATAATATTTGTAAAGGACTAACAACTCCTTCTTGTCTTCTGATGCTGAGTTATGGTGCATCGATATTATGATCTCGAGGGACACAGCTGGCGGTAATCACTGCATAAGCACATAACGGAGTCGATATTAAATGCATTGAGAAATCACTACGGTGATCATTGCACAGGTTGGATATGATTTTAGATTTTCACGGCCAAAAGTATTTTTGTTATTTATTTTTGGGTGTCATGCCGTGTTGCGCTACCTACTTCTTTAGCCTAAACTAAAATTGCACAGGTTGCTTTAACAGACTGATTATACAATAATTGATTTTTGTAAATGTCACATACGCAGGTATATTGGCTATACACTGTCAGATAGGGATAGGTAGTATTAATGTCATTGGCGTCAACACATACTTTTTGATACATTGTAAATGGATTAGGTACAGATACAATTTACAGACATCTGTTTACACAAAAAAAAAATGATGGTGTGTACAGCAGAAAAAAACATTGAATGGTGTAATGAGTAATGTATCTAAAAGCTTCCGGATTTTAGACATAGATGGCAGTGCTAAGAGCTGTCATTAGATTCCGCTAGATGGCAGGTAGCTTAGTACCTGTGATGAGCAACAGAGGTTCGAGCAGCTCAGGGAGAGTGTTCAGTAAAACTCTCTCATCAGATTCAATTTAGCCAGCTCCTAGTTAGGTCGACTAACGAGGTCAATATTGTAATACGCAAAGTATTTAATAAACCGGAAAAACATCAAGAATCTATTATTCCTAAGAAGTAATCTCCATCCAAGGTGTGTTGGAGAATCTGTTAGTGGAACACTACAAATGGTGATGGTGGCATTGTGAAATTAATATAGGTAGGTATTTTTTCTATTGAATTTTAGAGAAAAGCCTTTTTAGTGAATAACACACTAGATTCCCAATTGTCCAGAGTTAGTAGGATTATGGCATTCCCGATTTGGGTGTTATTTGAGATCGATAGGAGCGGGGAGGGGAAGAAGGTTCCTACCTAACAGTAATATTTATAAAATCCTATCACTAAATGGGGAGGGTTTAATTTTGTAATTCAGGAAATCTAATAATATTGAATAGTTTTTTGAAAAATTTTGTACCTAATTAATTCATTGAGCTTTGAATAGATAACCACTGGATCGTTTTTGACCACATTTTGGCTAATTTGCAAACATCCTCGAGCGTTCACTGGCCAAATTGTGGCCAATTTGAAGAGATATTTTAAAACATTTATTGGAATTGTTTTAAAAGTTCCCGCGCTTTGCATACTTCGATTAATCAATAAGACAACTTATTAGTTTCAATTTTTAACAAGAGATGTATCGCATCGACCAAAATTATTTCATGTTTTGTTTGAATTTAAATTTACAACTGTGAGTATCAACTAGGCACTAGGCTATAGACACGCCTCAACCTTGAGCTAACGACCTTCCTCGACGATCACCCTGACCCTAACAACTTCTCCCTAGAGGATAAACAATATGTCTTCGAAATGGCCCTTCGCAGAATCCTCACGCGCTCCCCTAAAGCCTCCCGCTCCCCCTTCCGCTGCATTCGTAAAAATGAATTTCGCTCATTGTTCTTTGCTTGCTTCCTAAAATTTTATGACTATTTCCTGTCCCTTAACTAACTTTGTATCCACCCGACATACTCCTATGCTAGCGACCTTATTACAGATTACACATATTTGTTCAGTTCCGTGAATTCTCGGCATTAAAATACCTAGGGGTACATTAATCGCCCCCGGTGTTTTGGCTAGAATCCACGGTAATTAATATTATTAATGCATTAACCAATTATGATTAATCTTAATTAAAACTACGAAACTTATCCTAACAATCTAATATTACCTCTATGTATCTGTTTTGTGATAATGCACGGGGGTCAGGATAACCTTGCGGCCAATCTTTGTTATTTAAAACGCTTGATACGAGCTATGCCCGACCACCAAACAAAATACGATAATACACATTAAGTGGTACTCACTACTATTGTGTCTTCTGGCTTGTTCTCCATTCGGTGACAGTCACAGATGTATCCATAAGCGCGCGATACAGTTTGTTCTGGTCGGTTATTAAAACCACGATAAAGTTTGAGTCATGAGACGATTAACATAAGCGGTTCACATAAAGCATACGATGAACGACGGCGATATAAGTTATCTTCATATTACACACTTCCGATTGATCAATAACATTTTAACGTAGAGCCAAATGTCACGTTACGATGGTTGTTAACAGACTGGCGATAATGCGGTATTTGACTCCTGTCTACCGTGTAGGTAGGTACCCTTAATGTACGGAATTTCAAAATCTGGATTCCTCCGATCCTACAGGCCGATCGGAACACAAACACGAATGAAACCCAACAGCGTTATGAAACAGCATTTATCCAGCTACATAATACAATGGTCTCATCATCGATATGATATTGTCTGCTTTCATGTTACCCTCAGCGGGTTCCTGATGTCATAAGAGCCATGGTTACTGTGATCAATTGGTTCATAAGTCCTCGGTGGGAATATGTGCAAATTATTAGATATCTTATACCTAGTCATAAGTTCCTCGGCTAACGTCGGAGTGTATAATTTTCGTAATTTTCCTAAAGTTTTTCTTCTTCCGGAATGGTTAACAGGTGAGCTCGGCTTTGGTTACCTAGCGCATATTCCGCCGACGTATTGTGGCCGCTTGACCCGGGGGGTGCCTGTGAAGAGTCCTCGAGTTCATCTGTAGCATTGCGCAACAAAACAATAGGTGGAGAAAGCGTCACTTGATTGTTTCTTGTTGTAGTTGGCAATGGTAGATGAATCGCTGCTATTGAGTGGCCCGGGGAGCGGTGGTTGCAGGTTGATTGCATTTTGTGCAATAGTGGAGGTGATTGCGGGGATCGTCTCAATATCCGCTATAATGGGATTGCTTGTGCTTGTCAGTTCTACGGCTGGCGTACAGGTGAAGGTTTCTGCGCCCGCTTGTATAGATACATCCAGGTGGCTCGTGTCTATAGGCGGCTGTACATCGTTAAATGCGTTCTGCCCGATATTCATTCGAGGTGCATGACGGGCGCTTTCTAGCGTGGGTGGTCCGTCCACCGTAGTTGAGGGGGTAGGAAATATTATGTCCGCTAGACCCGGCGTACGGCTCTTGACTTGTGAGTATATTGTGCTTGATAATGGAGGTAATATCCGGTGTAACTGGGCACCGTATGTACTGTAGTGGTTCCACAACAGGCGTGTAAGCAAAGGAACACTACGGAGGCTCTTGAACGCTTTTCGGTTCGGTTAGCCTTACTCGCTAATATATGGAATGCATATTTATATTTTTTATTTTAAAAAATAAAAAAAATTGATTAATAACAAGGATGTTTCAAATAAATGGGAAAAAAACGGGATATACACTTTAGAATGTAACGACTGTGACGCACTGTATGTAGGGGGATGACTACTAGAAATTTTAAAACTTGAATCAGGGAACATGAACTTTGTTTACGAAATACATAATAACTACTCCGAGTTTGCTAACCATCTAATAGAGTCAGGTCATAGCTTTAAAAAAGAAAACACTAAGTTTTAAACATTGCAATAATTCATATTTTAATTTGTGCGCTTTAGAAACTTTAGAAATTAACAAAAAAATTAAATCTAAAATTAATTTAGTGAATAAAATAATAGCCCCATGTAAATCACCTATGCTTACGATCAGGGGCGTGCACTCCATATAGGCACATAAGCACTGCCTACCCTACCGTATTTGTAAAACATAAGCATGTAAATAATTTTATAATTTATTAAATTATTGCTAAAAATAAATACACACTTTCAAAAATAAGCCCGACAAAGCTGAACAACTGAAACTACGCGAGCGCCACATCAAAAGGCATGCTACAAACGTGGAATAAACCGTAACTAGAAACTACACGCGCCCTCCGACCGTCTCACTAAAATTCGGCCTAAGCAGGAATTATTTCTGCTTAGAGCTAACTTCATACAAGATGTAATCTCAATGTTTACAAAATGCACGTAGCACAAAGTAGAACTGTCGTTTTGAATTTGCTTCTATCAGATTTTTTTGTGAGTATTAGGCAGTGCTTTCTGGAACAAAATTAGCAAATGGCAATCAGTGACGACAGTGACATCTGTTGTTATCTGAAGTATGAAGTGTGAGACAACGCCAACGGCTTTTATCAAGGCCACCTCGGATATCCAGTAATTGGCTTGTGATAATATGCATAAGTGAAGCGATTATTTGTTATTATTATTTGGATATTTGATGTGGCTTAGATAATCCAAACCTACATCATCTGCAGCCAGCAGCAAGCACACTTAGCGAAAACTTGTACGAAGGGAGTTATCTGTGGTAGGTTTATTTTTATTTTTATTTGAATCAATTCCGCGGTTTTCCTTCTGCCTACCCTGATCAAAAACTCTGTGCACGCCACTGCTTACGATGTTTCCAAGTAACGTTGACTCCTCCCACTCATCCGAAATCTCCCCTCCCACTACCCCCACCTAATTAATTTTTGTACTTGTATAGAATTTTTAAGTTAGTTTTAAGTTTGCTCGTGAATGACACGGATGTGTCGAAACCGGTCGCAGAAAATTTAAAATTTAAGTAACAAATGTACATTGAAAATTAAAACTCTTCAAAACAAAATGTCTAGAAATTGTTACATAGTTAATGCCCAAGAAATACAAAAAAAAATTCTTTATTAAGTGGCGTAGCAACGCATGCTGGGAACTCACTAGTATTTAATATTCTCCAAATAAGTATACTACGTATACAAATTTTAAAGTAAATAATAAGCAGAATTCATCCATTCTTAAATTTAACGATTTTTTTCAATTTTTTTTTAATCCTAAAACTATGGGAGAAGCGGCCAAATATAGGTGTGCTCAATGGACACTATAAGCAGTATGTGTCACCATTTCGTAGTATGATTTTTTGAAAGTCGACAGGAAAATTCCAAACCGAAGGTGCAAAAATTTTCAAGCGCGCAAAGTTGAAATGGACTATACAACGGAACGCTCTAATGAAAAAGAATAAAAATATTACGAAATGTAATACGTATGTAGAACAAAAGTGTGTTTTATGCTGAAATCATCTAGGTTGGAAGAGGCAAAATAACATAACAACATTCTACTATGAGAATAGCAAATTTATTTTATTAGGAATCACGATGCACAAAACACTGAGCTATATTTTAAAAAACAAAAGATACAGCTTGACACACTTAACTTTGCAGGCAGCTAGCTGAAGGAGGAAATAATGAGTGAATAATTTTAATATTTAATCATTACAGACAATGTTATCGACTATCAAACGAAAATTTGAAACAAAAATCAGAAAAAGATTCGGTTGCACCTAGAAATTGAACCCAGGACTAAGCCTTGCCGGGGCTACACTCTAAACACTGAGCTACTTTGACTAAGAACTACCAAAAATATCTTCATTTTCTTAACGCACTGACTGCCTCCGTGGTCGAGCGGTAAGGCTCTTGAATCGCAATCCGAAGGTTGCGAGATCGAATCCCAGCATGCGCAAATAAATTTTATTTGATTAATTTGTGTTATTTCGCAATTAATTGTTTTAAAATAATATATAGAATATTAACATTCTGTAAGACCAACATTACGAATTGAGAAGTTGCTTGAAAAAAATGGCTTTAGCCGCATTTGGTGACCAGATCTGAATAGCCAGGAATTTCCATCTCCTTCCCCTTCCCACTACCTTCAGCCTCACAACATACCCCAATTGGGGATGCCATAATTTCACTGGTTCCGGATGGGAGCAGCTGCGACTTGTGAGGTATACACATAAAAAAAAGCATATAATATGCATAGAAAATTAAGATAATGTGATAATGATAAGTAGTTCTTAGTCGAAGTATGATGCAGCTCAATATGACCGAAGAGGAAAGGGTCGAATCAGCTCAGTGGTTAGAGTAGGGCCCAGGATAAGATCCTGGATTCAATTCCTGGATGCGACCGAATCTTTTTCTGTTTCAAATTTTCATTTGAGAGTCGCTAATATTGTCTTCAATGATGAAAAAATTACAATTTGAGTTTTTACTCATAAGTTTTTCCAAACATAAAAAATAATTTTAAATTTTGCAGATTTTTTGTATCCACAAAACTTATAATTATGACAATGTTGTCTGTAAAGTTAAGATTGTTAAACTTAATTAGCACTAAAAAGCAGATATTGGTAATAATATTTATTATTTCTGTTAATATCAAAGTAAAACTAGGTTGGCAATACAAAGTGAGTTTTTGAAAACTTAAAAACAAATAATCGAGATACACTCGTATTAAGGATCACAGTGGTTAATTAAGGATTTTGTACAATTGGTTATAAAATCTAGAATTATAATGTAAATCTAAGTTAAACTATAACTTCTAACCAACTTAAAAATGCAGTGTTAGTGGTACATATTTAAAAAGAAATCTTTGCCTTTTGTATGATATAGGGATGGCAGAATACTAGTCAAAAGACTTTAATTAACACACTTCAGGCAATGTACCCATTCGAAAAATGGAATTTGTTTAAAACTGATATATACTTAATATGTATCTGTAAAAATAATACATATGGGCCATTTTGTGACATTTTATGAGAAAAAAAAATGTAGGTATTTTATTCCATTACAAAAAATTGATTTTCACTTTGGTACAAATCTTTACAAATTTGAGCATCTTCAGTGCTAAAGTGAAAGTTTCTATTTGATAAAATATTCTTCCACACAAAAGACAAGGAGATAAGAAGATATCCCCATTTCGTATCACATATACATATATATCCACTCGAGCGACAGCATGATTTTTAACATTTTCCTCTGATTGCTCGTGATTTTTTGGGGACCATTTTGAATATTTACTGCTGACATTAAAAAAATCATACCTCCGAATTTAAATATGGAAAAATTTAACGCATCTAGGGAAAATTTGCCTAAAACTGGCAGCAAAGCAATCTGAGGTACTTTAAATGGTGCCATATTGCGGCAAAAAGTGGATATTTATATTTTTTATACAAATGTATCTAAACATATTAGTTGGGATCATTACAAAGAGATTGGTGTACAATATTCAAATGTAAATAATTTGACAGGAATGTCTTTCCAGATATTCAAGTAGGACCGGCGTAAAAGATAGAACTACCCTTTCAGCTTGATGCGTGTTAACACAATCTATTCTCCTATGACAAGTGATGACTTAAGATAGAGCATGTTGTATATCTAAAAGCTTCCGAGCATGTCACATAGAGAGCAGTGCTAAGGAGATGTCCCAAAAGTCCGCAAGTTTAGTTCGGAGTTTGTGCACCAGGGGGGCCGAGGTGCAGTTTGCAGAAGCTCACATAATTCAGATCTATTTCAGCTAGCTCCTAGTTAGGTTGACTACTCGCAGTAACAACACCTGTTATATGCGGAAGTATTAATAAATCCAGATTAACATAAAGAACTCTATTATTCCAAAGAAGTAAACTCCTTCCAAGACGAGTTGGAGAACCTGATTGTGTGAATAAAACAACTTGTGAACATACATTTAAAGATGGAATGGGTTTCTGTAGAAGATCATGGGAACATCACAGGACTATACCCGCTGAAGGGAGATGCATTGGATAGTCCACTGTGTAACTCCATATATATGATCACCATGTCAGATTACCAAGTGGAATCAACAATTTCAATAATCTTTTTCTTTTGCATGGTGGGAGGCAGAGGTATGTCTTTCCACTCATTTTACAAATTCAAATCCGATTCCGAATTTAGACGAATGGACTCGATTCCTTGGACTCGTTTCTTTGATTCCTTTCATTCCAACGGACTCACCAAATCCAGTAGAATCAAACTAATTGTCAGTCCGCCGGATTCATTGAATCGGGTTGGGGAAAGATAGGAGTCATAGGAGTTACAAGGATGAAATTTTTTTGTGAGCACTGTACAAGAGTCCCAACTGCTCCCACCTGTCAGACAGAGAGACTATGGCATTCCCAATTGGCACGGAATGCCTCAATTCTCGAATGAAGGCCGCTCGCAATTGCCGTTGAAAGTATAAACATTGATCGTTTATTAATCAATGTTTATGTTCGGATTAAGACGAATTACAATAGGTAGATACCTTCATTAAAATAAATATTATGTATCAATGATAAATATTAGCTACGTTAATTATTGCAATGTAAAATTGTTATTATGATTTGTTAAATCGTTCGGCAACTTTGGATTGTTAACAAACATTATGTATATTCAGTATTTTCAAACAGTTATTGCTCACATGCAAAAACATTTTAAACTTACAAATATAATGTGTATGGAATTTGTTTCGTTAAATGCTTTATTATAAAATAACATACTGAAGAAAGTTGGGGAAAAACAATGTAAAATAAGTTGTTAAGCAACGGATTAGTCATCAAACAAAAAATTCATACGTTTTTGAAAAGATGGTGCTCCTGTCTAGCACGGTCGTTCGATAAAATCCTGTATCATACGATTACGGTCAGTTAGCAACATTTGCGAACATATAACTTTACTATCACATAATGTGACCCATCGACGGCGCACATGTGATCTATGAAGTTTTACTAAAACACTATGGGATTACACTTAGAGATGCCACAAATATTCGGCTACTATTCGGTATTCGGCTACTTTTTTTACTATTCGGTATTCGACCGAATATTGTGAACCATTCGGCTGAATACCGAATACCAAATCATGAAAAAAACTAATAATAAATAAAATATTACAAACAATTTTTTTTTATTTTAATGAAAAATCAGCATATTTAATACTTCAAATCTTTCAGGAGTAAGTTATGATGCACGAAAATAAAATTTTCAGCATTTGTCGATAGAAAACCATTGCATTTTTCCTCATAAATTTTATTTGATTGATTTGTGTTATTTCACTATTTATTGATTTAAAATAATAAATAGTATATATGCGGCACGTTCCAGAGTGGAAGATACTCTCTGTATCGCCCTGGTGTAAGACTACCATTCAGAATTGAAACGTTGCTTGAAACGGCATTAGCCGTGTTTGGTGACCAGATCTGAATAGCCAGGTACTTCTCCACCTTCCTCTTCCCTATCTCCTTCCTCTCCCACTACCCTCAGCCTCACAACATACCCGAATTGGGGATGCCATAATCTCACTGGCTTCAGACGGGAGCAGTTGGGACTCTTGTGCGGTATTCATATAAAAAAAAAATTTCATTTGCGAAATGTAATTGATATTTTCATGAAACTGTTTGCGAAATGTACTAAATGTATATTCGGGAGCCGAATGTTCGGCGCTTTGGCTGAGAGCCTGGCTGAACATTCGGTATTCGACAAAATCACTATTCGTGGCATCTCTAATCACAATGCTATGATTTTAGATTTTCATGGCCAAAAGTATTATCGTTATTTATTTTTGGGGTGTTATGCTGTGTTGCACTACCTCCTTCTTTGGCCAATGTTTCGAACAGCGTTACAGTTTCCATCATCAGGGCAGATACGTTAGATGGGATAAGAATGTGTTAAAACAGCCAGCATTGTAAAGGCTAAACAATTAGCGGTAAATTGTTGACAAAATAACAATAATAATAGGTTAAGTATTTGTTAAAAGTAAGTATGTAATTAAAATTTAAAAGGCTGCCATGAGAAGCCGCATTAAAATTATGAGAACAGATGAAAAAGATCAAAAAATACTTATTCTTGTACATTTTTAAATATCATTATAATTTATCACATGAAAAAAATATTCAGATGCTCTGTATATCATAATACGTAGTTTTCACAATAAAAAATATACTTTCATTGTTCACAAACAATAAAAAATATACTTTCATTGTATACAAATAATAAAAAATATACTTTCATTATACACAAACAATAAAAATATATACTTTCATTGTACACAAACAATAAAAAATATACTTTCATTGTACACAAACAATAAAAAAATATATTTTCATTGTACACAAACAATAAAAAAAATATACATTCATTGTTAAAATAAATTACACTCGACTAAAATTAACAATATCTTTTACGCATCGTTGATAGGACTAATATATATTTATTACAAATATATATTTTAAGCTTAATCTTGTAGAAATATTTGAGACAAATAATTATTATGTACGTATTAAGATTTACATCAGTGTGGGGAGTGAGAGGGTAGGAACAATATAGAGGGGTGTGACACAAGTCACCAAATAGAAGGACATTTGTATAGTATGTACATACGTTTACACTTTGTAAATGAAATCCTCTAGTAAACAAAACAAAGGTGCATGTACATTTGCAAGCCGAACCATTGCCGAGCACCTCGTGAAAGGTTTGTTGGCAACATCTTTCAATTTTTTTTTTATGTTCGTTATGTTTAGGATCCTAAAGTAAAGAATTGGTTTTATAATAATTATCAACCAGTTCCATAAAATTCTCTTTTGAACACTCTATAATTAAATAAATCAGAGTGTGCATTCATACGCGGTGGAAGTGAGACCTTCAGAAAACTAAAGTAGACAAGAGTTGGGAGGCTACGAAGCAACGACACAGAGGAGACCGATAGGCTACGAAACACCGCAAAAAGAGGAAACCGATTATACTATTTCATTCTCTAGCAGACTTAATTCTATAGATGCATGTGTTTGTCTCTTTTCAGTGTCGCTATTTTTCGTTTCATCGAGTTTCAGATCACAACAGTGCTAAAGAAGCTTTCACTTCAATAAAAAGCGGTGGAACAAAATCAACATGCACAAAATTAAATAGACGATGGACCTGGGGGTTTGTGAGCAAAAATATATGCGACAAACTACAAACAGCGTTGTACCGGTGTGAATTGAGAACGCTGTTATTTTCGTCAGAAAATCCTACGGTAGGTGGTTCACAAGCAGTTTGTTGGACGCCACAACTCCATCCCTAGAACTAGCGGCAAGCAAATGTTTCGGCCCGCAAATATATACACACCTTTATGTATTTTTTTCAAAAGTCTGCGAATTAATTGACTTTATAAAAAAGATGTCTTTTGGAATGTATAATTATGAAAATTGAGTGAAAAAAAACTTTAGTGTGTGATGGTGACTAAGTTACTATTTTCAATTTTGACACATTTTATTTGCCCCGGATATATTTTAAATGTTGATGACACCAGCTCATTATATTATTGTATTATTTGTTATGTTTTTTTTACATTAACTCCACACAATATTCCAAGGATTTGTTAGCTGAGAGGAATTATTTTTCTCAGGGCCTCCTGTGGGGAGCTAATGTAAAAAATATATATTATTACAGCAAAATATCTTAGTACTTTCCTTTTCCCAATACTTTTTCGATATATAAATAATAAAAAAGGATTCGCATTAAAACTAATTGGATACATAAAACACAAATTAAAAACTAAGTTACTTAATTGGCAAAATTTGGCCATTTGCCATACAGAATTGTCCCCTTTGTGATTCATATATTTTGGTACCACAAAGAACAATAATTGTGTTAATACTTTAGCTTCATAATATTAGTAAAACCTCTGTTTAATTTAAAGAGCATTAGACTACGAGTTAAATACAATCAGCCTTACTAAAAAACACTTTGTGAAAATTTTATACAATTGATAAACGACCGTGTATGTGAAAATATTACTAATTAAAAAATGACAAAAAATAGTTCATGGAAAGATATATACATTGCTTATACAGCCAAAGGGGGTTGACTATCTGTTGTATACAGTGTTAATAAAAATAATTCATTATGGAATAATTTAGGTATTTTAAATATCCCATATTTTTCTTATAAAAACAAGTACGTACCATTATAGACACTAGATAAAATTGCCTCTTAGATTTATGTATTTGAAATATTCTTTAGCATTTCAAAGTTGTCATATTTTAAGCTTCAAACATGAAATTTTTTTGAAAAAAAGCTTACCACAAACATTTTTAATAAAAAATTAGAGATGTTAAAAAAAAAAAAAAAAAAAATAGTGCTTTTATTTAATGAATTCGGAAGAAAACTGTCACTTCACTTTTTTCTCATTCACACAATAAAAATTTAAAAAAAAAATTGAAATTTGCTTTTAATTCCCAAAAATTAACAATAAAAGAAACTGACATTTTATTGCATTGCTTGCACATCTTAGGACGTGTATTTCTTTGGTACGTTTCCCAACACATGTATTAGAGATTTATGTTATAAAAAAAAACATTACTTTCAAGAAATTTTAATGAAACAACCACTCTACCTCTATCCGCTCATGGGGCAACTGAAAAAAACCAGTCAGCAACTCTATTGCTATCCACTGGAAAGCAACTTGCGAATTTCATTAGCGGTCTGCAAACAGGCAACTTGTTGAATACCAGTAAGGTTGATAATTATTAATAAATTATATTTTTGTTAAATAAGCATTAATATCAATCGTAATGTTGAGTTGCGCCGTGAAGTGAAGGCCCTAAAATGCGATTTGAACGCGATGCAATGCGATTGAGCTAACCCATAAAACCATTTCTGACAGTTCAATTTAAATATACGATTATTGTAAATTACACAAATAAGTTGCAAACATATGAAATTATACGAATATAATAGAAAATTGATAATTTACAAAAAAAACATGAGATTTATGTAGAGATTTCTAGACATAAATGTCTTTCACAAAACACACCTTAAAACGCTCAGCGCGGCAAATAAAATAGCTAACAGCGCACGTGTGATTCAGTGTTGCTCCATGTAAAAAATGTACCGTCTTTGCACAATAAGTAACCAAAACATTGTGTTTTTTTTAGTAAGGCTGGTAGTGTTTTAATTCATAAAGAGAAAACTCATAAGTTGCCAAGATATCCATTAAAAAGGATTAATTAAGTAAACCAAATCAATCTAACTCTGCAAGATCGATGGAACTCGAATCTGTCAAGGACGCACCGAGAGGAATATGCGACAACAAATCCGGTCGAAGACTTTCCAAACCGTTTTTATACACCGCCAGATTCCCGACATCATGAAGATGTGCCGGTTCAGAGAATCCCTGATCATAGTCTTGCGATGCGGACAGATCGTCAATCGTGGAAGCTTTGGTCAGGGAAGCGTACGGATCGAAGTTGTTGACGGCCGAGCTTGTGGATTGGAGGCAGATGTCTGGCTCCATGCTGGAGGACTGCTTGCATAGGTCCACGCTGCCCAGGAGCGAGGGAGACAGAGAATCCAGGACCTGGTCGGAGTTGCAGTCGTTGCCGTAGCAGCGCCGCTTGAACTCCGAGAGCAGCTTTTGGCGGTGGAACCTCGTGTGCTCCATGCGGACAGACTGCGTAGTGTTGCTGCAAGTTACATAAAAAGCATTTTAAAATTAAGTTAAATAAAACAATAAGAACTTACAGGTTAACACAATGATAAGAATTCTTAAATTTATTAGTTCCTTTGCAGGTAAAAATTATTTAAAAATTTAAATTTATTAGTTTCTTTCTTAGGTTTCCAGAAACTCATATTACAAGCGGAAAACTTGAGTATGCAACACAATTTGGGCATTTTGTTAGAAACTAAAGGATTAGAAAAAACTTTAGGAGCTAAGGCCTCTTAAACCCTCTAGCGACTGGATTTTACAAATTTGACTTTAAAAAATTCCTTCAGACTTGATTTACTCGCTAACAAAAGCTTAAATCAAAAAAATTTGTACTACAGAATATATTACATATTAATATTAAAATATTTTCAGGATTAAACAACATGTGTTCACAATTATGTCCTCTGCGTGCGAACTATATCTAAGTTTCTTTAAATAGACAATAAACAGTGTTAATTTCAAGCGACCTCCCAGGTAAGTATGGTCCTGTATTAATTCATTTTTAGGCAGCATCGCGTTCATTGGTCAAAATATTGTACATATATTTTCGTATCGGTGATCAATGAACCGGTGTATGCAATTTTTAGCCATAAGTTGTTTTTAATTGTTTGTCTAGCTTGTAGTCTTTCTAGATTTTAGGCATGTATGGTAAGTTTGTAAAGCGCCCTTGAGGTGATTTTTTACAAAAACGGCGCTATATAAATCGTCCAAATATTATTATTATTATTATTTACAAAATCGACTCCAAATGTGATTTATATTCGCCAGTTTCTGGATACCTTAAATATTACGTAATATTTTGAAAAAAAAGGAATATATACATTATTATGTATGCATATTATTATGTATGCATATTATGTGTTACCAGTGATTCCTCAGCATATTTGGAGTAAAAATTGTAGATGTCATTTTGCTGTTCAATGATTTTTTTTTTCAATTATAAACAAAATTCCATCACGACTTGTGATCAGTGGTGACATTTGATTGGAAAATATTTTTTTGTTTTTAATAGAAAAAAAAATATCATCAGACAGCAAAATTATGTTATCTACATTTTGTACTCCAAATATGCTTAGCCGAGCGATTTCGTATCTTTTGTGGAATCGTTATTAGATAACGGACGTAATCTCCTGTCACATTTGTGTGGTTTTTATGGCTGTTATTTGATTTTTCTATGCACAACGAATAAATACACTAAATGAATAAATAATCATGCATACTTGAAGGAATTCATGTTTAAATCGATCTAAACTAAAATATGTGACAGTAAAGTAAATATCACGCAAATCTGACAGGAGATAACGTCCGTTATCCAATAATGATCCCACAAAAGATATGGAATTACTCGGCAGGAATAATAGCTGGTTGAAATCTTTCAGGTACTGGTTATTACATGACGGCCGGCGTAGCGCAGCGGTAAGGCACTTGACTCGCACACTGAAGGTCGCGGGATCGAATCCCGGCGTGGCAAATAAATTTTATTTGATTAATTTGTGTTATTTCACAAGTTATTCATTTAAAATAATAAATAGTATATTTGCGGCACGTTCCAGAGTGGAAGATACTCCCTGAATCACCCTGGTGTAAGACCACCATTCAGAATTGAAACGTTGCTTGAAATGGCATTAGCCGTGTTTGGTGACCAGATCTGAATAGCCAGGTTCTTCCCAACCTTCCTCTTCCCTATCTTCTTCCCCTGCCCACTACCCTCAGCCTCACAACATACCCCAATTGGGGATGCCATAGTCTCACTGGCTTCAGACGGGAGCAGTTGGGACTCTTGTGCGGTATTCATGTAAAAAAAAAAAAAAAAAAATTTTTTTTTCAAATAATTTAAAAAAATACAATTAGTAAATATTTTTTAAATGTGCATTAATATACATAACCCATGAGATAAGTAATAATGAATAAAAACATATATTGTGAGAATGCACTGTTAGAAAGGGAGAAAACAATATATAAAATTCAGACTTAATCCCACTTACATTGTCTTTCGAAGGACAGGTCTTCCCATCTCCACTTGGAGCTCCAGAGAGTACAGTTTGGCCAGACAAGCGAGCTTCTCTTTCTCTTCATGATCATTACTGAAACATGGCAACTTTAATTCATCCTGGCAAGGATCCCGCAAGAACTTAGAAAGTTGCTCGTTCGCTGCACTGAGAATTGTAAAACCCGGCCGCTCATCTCTGATCCTTCGGCAACCAGCTCTGATTTCTCTTATTTCCGGAGTCCCGAAACAAGCGGAATGTTCGCTGTAGCAATGGTCACTTTGTGGCGACTTCTCACTGAGATTCAAATCACTCGAAGACGTCTTCTGAAGGTGGAAGTTTGACCTTGGAGTATATGGCTCGCTGTTTTTATCTGTAAGCTTTGCCTTGTCTTGAAATGCCTGGAAAGAATGGAAGAACGCCTCGTTCGCATTATTGTTTTGAAGTCCGGCGTTTTTGACATCACTAAAGCTGGTAAAGGAAGTGTGAGAGTTGGACGGCCCGAGCAGATCGCTGTGCGATCGAGTGACGTTACAAGCGTAAGTGTCTAATACTGATCCAGAATCTGACATCATTGTGTCTTCATCCATTAGCTGCATGTCCAAACCTGCGTCTTGCAAATCATTTTTATTAAAAATAGCTTCAGTCTTATTCTTGCAGCTGCTCAATCCTTGCTTGGGGAGGAACTTATCTTTCTTAGAAGTAGGCTTTGTAGTCGGAGCAACGTTTGTTTTGAATGGAGCATTAGGGTACGGTCGTTGCACTTTTTGAAAATTTAAGCTTTTTGTGAAAGAAGATATCTCTTCATTTCCCGGCCAATCTGTCAATTCATCGTCACCTTCTCGGTCACTATCGTTTGTGACAACACCTTCAGAATCACTGCTGCTGAGAGAGCTAGAACTTAGGAGTTCATTGGCAACGGAGCAATCCATCACGAGAGCCTGATCATCAAACTGAAGAGGGTTTCTCAACTGGTCTGGGTTAGATTTAAATTGTGAAGATTTGTGTTTGCCATTGTGTGATTTATCGTGCTTCTTGTGGTGGGTTTTAGTTGCGCTTCCCCAGTTGCATTCATTCTCCTTGGGTGCGAAGAAAGGAGGCAGTTCTGTTGCGATTTTAATAACAGAAGCAGGATCGGCAGAACTGTTCTTATTTGTCGGACATCGGTACACAAAGTTGAAGGTGGAACTGCCAAGCATAGGTTTTTCAGACAGAGTCGAGAGGTTGATAGTTTGAAGAGCAGATTCAATACCGTTCTTGACAGCCGAACTCTTAGTCACTACACCGTGTTTCTCCTTAAATTTGGGGACTTTATCAAGAGGGAGTAGTTTCTTGGAGTTTTTGAAGTCGAGATATGACTTGGGACTTCCTTTGCTGAAGAAATAGGACTTGGAAGTGCATCCGCCGCTGAAGGACCTCTCTCTCATCTCTCCAACCTCACTTCTCTCCCTGTGAGACCACTTGCGCTTCCCACAGAAGATGTTGGACCTGTATCTGGAATAATAAACACGTTATTGTCTCACAAAATTTGGCAAGTAACAAACCCAGTTACGTTTCCAGTAAATTCTGAATTCAAACGTTCATTCATGTATGACAAAGATAGACATTCAAAGAATATAATGTGTTGTGCATGAACGAAATAGATATATGTAGGACCGGGCAGCGCGTGTAAACTTAAAAGTTGCAGCAAATACTACATTCAACATCATGGGTACGAGAGATGACAAGATACACTTGCTCGCTTACACTAAGTCGAATAGAGAAAACTATATACGCTGACCTACTGCAAGTAGGCTGCTCTTCTTATGCTTATTTGTTGTTACATTCTTTAATTGCACTGAAAATCTTAAGGAAACAATTAGAACAATTGTATTATTTATAATAAAACAAGTAATTGGTTTGTAATTTATGATTACATATTTACTTTTATTAGCGTTTTTTGTGTAATAGAAACACTCATTTAACCCTTAGCGGAATTGTGGCATCCTAATGAGCCGACATAAAAAATATTTATTTCCTAGAAGAGCAGTGAGCTTTATAAAATAACACATAATATGTTGAAGTAACCTATACTGCCATATATTTGTCGCTGCCAAAAACTTAATTAAAAATTTGAATAACATCATATTTACCAACATTTTTGGCAATCAGTACAAAATTTTAAATTAAAAAAAAGTCAAAAGTTCCAGTAAGAGTTAAGCAATTTGGTTAGAGATAGCACACAACCACAAGCAACACGTGACAGTCTAGTATTAAATTGGAAGTACAGCAATTACCATATCTTTTGTTTGCCACTATGAGATCTCTACAACATATCTACATGTCATTGATATGAACGGGATAAATACATAACCACAAATATGTATTTGAATTTGCCAGTTGAATATTTAATCCAGGGGTTTGGGGCGGACTCCTGATGGAGGTATTTATAAAATCCGAGGTATCCGGTGTACAAAATAGTCTCTTTTATAATACAAACATAATAATCTTGAATGAAAGATTCAAGGAAACAGTAAACTAGACTTAGTCAATAATAAACTAGCTGGGGATGCAACGCTATCATGCTCAGAACAGCATCCATTACCCTGGTTTTCTCAACAGTTGAATACTGTGCTCTAGTATGGGCTAGAAGTGCCCACACTTCCATGATCGACGTTCAGCTTAATGCAACAATGCGAACCATCAGAGTGACTTTAAAATCTACTCATATCCCTTGGCTCCCCGTTCTTGCAAACATAACCCTGTCAAATATCAAGCAAGAGATTGCTTCACAAGAAGGAGCTGCAAAAAAGCGCAAAACCTTTACAAAATGATGTCGTCTCGCACCCGTCATGCTACTTGAAGTCTTGAAAACCCTTCTGGACGGAAGGAGAGAGGAAAATGCCCATTTCATACAAGACCCCACTGAGAGACAGTCTGGGTTCTGCCTGGTAAACTCTAGTCCGCCATCAATAGGATAAGGTGCTCCCATAGCCGTTGTGCCCACATGATGCATAGATGGAACCTTAACGAGTCGGCGATGTGTGAATGCGGTGTGGTACAGACCACATGTGGACAACGAATGCCAGCCCTATTAATTCAATGGGTTTGATGAGGTCCACAGGGTGCCCTAGACTGGTTCACAGGCCTAGATGTCCCCCTCTGACCACAACCATACGAAAAAATAAGAAGTCAAGAATACATACCCATCTTGGCAATTGTGTTTGAAAATCCTCTTCTTCTTATTTATCAGAGCGAGGGGAGACGGTCCTTGGACGTTCAAAATGGAGCAGTTGGTCACCAAGTTTATCTGAAATTATCACAAATGTTGTAATGATTATCATTGCATAAGTGGAGAAAAGAAAATGGAAGCAAACCAGATAATAAACAAGGTTATTGTGTGAAATAAACAATAATATTAATACATAATATCAATGTTTTGATTTATTGTAATTAAGGTCATCTTTATAACTGTGGGGTAATGCGGCCATGATAATATGTATTAATTAATTATTGAAACTAATAGAAAACAACTCCCAATGAAAACATAAAATAGAAGAAGACACAAGAAAATTATAAGGCACGCTTGCGACTGATATTCGAACTCAAACACGAATATATAAGACTCGAGTTTATGCTGAATATATGAAACTCGAGTTTATGCTGGTCTGGTGTCTCTACCGATACCTAGTTGGATTTCATCACTTTTATCAATCTCATACTCTCCCTTGAGAATAAAAAACTATTTTCAATTAATTCCAGTTCCAGATACACTAAATATTCCGAGTTTCAGTTTAGTTTTTGATTTTTAACTAGAGCAGACCAGTGAAAAACCACAGGATAGTCATAGAGGCGCTATTGTGTACTAATATGCGCGGGGACCAGATTCGGTAGTTTCCGGTTGTTCAGCATTAGATCGTCAGGATCTTTAGATGTCAAATTGGACTAATTAGAGGTAAAAAAAGTGGAATTAATTTTTTCAATTTCGAAAATGGCAATTAAAATAATTTTATGTTAAAGGTAGTTTTACTTTATTGAATTCTTCAAACAAACACTTTGAACAATTTCACAAAATTTGAACAATTCATCAAATTTCAAAGTTAAGATGAAGCCATACCAAATAATGCAAAATCATACAAAATCGTATGTTTTAGTTTTGAAAATTTGACCGCTTAGAAGTATTATAGATGCTTCAATTAAATACTGCGTGTAGAACATACTTTGGCCCTTAAAAATATCGGTCATTTTTTTTAATAAGTCTTTTAATAAGCTTAGAAAAAAATAAAGTATTAGGTCTATAAAAAACATTTTTAACTGAAAACTCTCCTAATTATACTTAAACACTTTTTCGGATATGGTTTTATTGCATAATGTGGCAAATTCAGTTTCTTATATAATTATCGCGAAAAAAAATGATATTTACGCCCGAACCTCACAAAATAAAATATAATATGCATTTTCGCGTTGGTATTTTTGACATCACGGCGACAATACGGCAGTCGACGAATTTGCTATATCAAAGTGAACCTTATACCGTCCACCGAAGAACGACTGGCAGCCGCCCCCCTGTCTTCCGTCATTACTCCTCCGAACGGAGCGGAGAGCGGTCGTGTTATGCTCCGCGCCGCTTATTTTCGTGAAATCAATTTAAAAATTCCGTTTTATTGCAATAAACAATGCATAAAAAAGGAATTAATGTTTTTTACAGGCCTTTACGAAATCAACATGTAAAAAAAAAATCTCAAATATCTTTTCCAACCTTTCCAAAAGCTTTTTCTCAAGTATTTTTAAACTCCTCCCATAAAAGGGCGTGAATTCCGATTTCGATTTTTTCCTGTACTAGTGGATCGCCTTAACATGTATCCAAGTTCTGTGAAAGTCGCCCTAGTATCCATGTATCGCCCATGTAGCCAAGTTCTGTGAAAGTCCTATTCAAGTTCTGTAATTATCTAATTACTGTGAAACGACAGAATTGTGATGAAATAATTACGGAATAGTAATAGCAATAGTAATAATAACTTGAATTCAAACTTTGAAATTTGATGACTTATTCGTATTCTGTTAAACAACCCGTCCTTACAAATTTGAAAATGAAACTGAAATTTAAATCAAAAGTTCTAGAATTCATTGAACTGGAGTTACAGACAGAGGCACAACCGGTTTTTAATAATTAAATATTACAATGAAGTGTAAAGGCAATAAGTCAATCCTAATTAGAAAAATATTAATTTCCGCACATTATAAGTAAGTATGTATATTATCTAAAGAATTAAGTTACTTAAGTTATTAATTAATGATAAGAAAATAATTACATGGCATTGGATATCAAGAAAATTAATGTCATTGAAAGATGAAAGTGATGAATTACATTAGAAATTCAACAATCAGAGAGGGTAGTACTAATAGATCCCAAATATTCAACAATAGCAATGGAAGTTGACACCATCTAGCTGTTATTTCTAATATGTGGCTAGTTTTTTGAGACAGGAAATGAATCAAAGAGAAGTCCTTACGTGCGATGGCCCGACAAGCAGCGACGGAGATATCCGTCCATTACTGTTATTGTCCGAGTACTCGATGGCCATCTTCTTGAACTTGCGCTTGCGGCGCGCATTGGGCGGCTTGGTGGGCGAGAAGTTCTCGTTAAAGGAATCCGACTCAATGTTGCCGATGGGGCAGAAGTGCGTGGCGCGGGACTTGGTGGCGCTCTGCTGCAGCTGGTTCAACTGGGGGTCGTCTGAGTCAGAGAGGACCTGGAATTTAATGTTACGACGGAGAAATTATTATATAGAAATTAGAATAAAGATGCTAATAGTAATGAAAAAAAATGATATTGTCTTCATGAAAATGTTTGTTGCATTAGACCAGAGGTACCCAATCCAAAAATTTGCTGGAATACTGACCATCAGATCCGTCCGTGAATACAGGTAAATTGTGGACATTACCATTCGTTTTTACCAGTAATTTGGTGTCCAAAAATGCAATTATTGTGAAACCGCAACCTTCAATGATAGAAGGCATAATATGAATATATGTGCGCCTATATGTGTCCTTTGCACTCATTCTCCACTTAAAAACAGGTCAGTTGCATTCGATCTTCCGAGAAATGTGTGGAAAAAAGTATACTGAAGAGCGATTCTGTATCTTTTGTGGATATCTGGGTCTTGGTGGCGGTTGCGCCTGCCCACCTACAAGCAGGATTAGGAGAGACTGGTTGAGGGAGTCCTTTTTACCTCTCCAACAGCACTATCTCGAAACATCACCTTGCACCGCAGTGGAAGGGATGGATTTACAAATCCGTCACTCCTGGACACACTGACCCTCAGATTCCTGCACACCCCTCATACCTTTTTCCTTCCCAGAACTTCCTCACCTTGGAGTGAATACAAAAGCAAGGTTGTTTTTGTTTCAATGAAAACTATGCAGCTATGATAATTGTAGCTGTTGATATCAACTGCTTGAATCATTCTGTGTATTTACAGACTAATATGGGGACCTGCAATAGGCCACTTGCATACATTTAAAAAAAAAAATCCGGTTTAGGCAAATATTCTAAGACATTCTGTTTTTTTTTTTTAATCGTATTTTGGATAACCTGATGGTTTTATGAAAATTTCAATCCGAAAAATCAGACAATTTTTTTATAAACTGAAAAGATGGGAGACAATTTTATGGGTTCAAAAAAACGACAATTACATAGCCCAAAAACCATTTAAAAAAAAGAACGTTTTCCATACGAATGGCACAGGAAAATAACGAGGCATACCAAAAATATTACATCTCATAAATATTTTTTCATTGATCCATCTTATTGATCATTAATCATTACAATTTTCAACATCTATATATGACTAAATCCAATGTAATATTTATTTTATTTATTTATTTATAAAATACATGTTACATAATATATAAGACATTTACATAGATAAGATTTATTAAATCACTATACTAGGCGGCTGCCTGTTTCATGGTGATTAATTAAGGATAGTTACTTTGAGTGTAGTCTAGTGTAAACACATGGTAAAATTGGTAAAGATATAATAAAAAATAGAAAAGAGAAAAAGAAGGGCGTAAAATAAACATGTAAATAAAATAAACCTGTAAACATATGGTACTAGTATGTAATGATGTTGAAAATTTATATCTCTATCTAATTGTGTACATATATGGCTTTAGTGTATCTATACAATTTGATGCAACATTAGTTTCAGAGGTTATTATATTACCATGATTTTCTATTTGTACATTAATATCATTCATTTCTTATGATAAAATTTTCTTTTTTTTTTGGTATGCAGTATTATAAAAATAAAAAACAAAGTTTCTTTAAGTATGAACAAAATTTAACTACAGTAAATGTAAAGAGAGTATGTGAGTGCGATAAATAGGCGAGACCTAGGTAAGTACTTTGGAGCGAACTGAATGCAATAAATATTTAAAAAAAAAAACACTCATCACAATATTGTGATAAAAACCGAACTTGAGAATTTGCAGTATATTTTTCCAAGTTCTGATATTTATATCAAGTGTTACAATGAAAATATTACTGTAAATGTCGTTGCTAGTAGATATTATATGCGTGTGGTATATTTGATTCCCGTTTACAATGTAAGAGTATTGGGCAATAAAAATATAAAATAGCACATTTTAAGGTTTTTATGATAGAACCAGAGGAATCTAATAAGGAATATAAGAATGTATATTGAGTACACATATAATTATTATTGCTATGACTCGTATAAGAAATTGTTAGGAAAATATTGATAGTTAGATTATATACTTGTATCACAAAAGATATTAGAAGACTTGAGATTGAATATGGATGGTGGTAATTGTGTATGTTTCAAAATGATTTTTCTGTAGGATAAGATATTTAATACATATAATTAGTAGTGTTTATGATTGTACTAAGAGATAAATTTAAAAAAAGTTTATATTATAGTCTCGTACACTCACACCTAAATTACCTGATTGAAATCTGGATTTCACTGGAAATTTGGAATTTCACTACGAATCCAAAACATCCACAAAAAAATTATATTTGGAAACAAAACTGCTAACATTAAGAAAACTATACGAGTACAATATATGTCTCCTTATATACAAAATAAATAATAAACTCATACATACAAACACAGAATTCATAAAAACGTCCCAAGTACACAAACATTTTACACGACAACACGATAACATACGTTTAAACACCATTCATACTAACTACGGTAAGCAATCAATTAGTCACGAGGGGGCCAACTTATATAATTGCCTTCCAGATGATATCAAAAACGAAAAAAGTATGTGCAAATTCAAAAAAAAATTATTCATTTTTATTCACAAAAAACAAAGTAGTGAAAGTGAATAATATCATATGGTAATATAATGTTATGTAAATGTTAGTACTGCAATCTAATGTAATTTAAGGTCATTAAATGTAAAAACTATGTATAAATTCAATATTCTAGTTTAATAAGTGAAAATGTTATTTTCTTTTTTACTGGAATAAAAACTTATAAAAAAAAAAAATAATAATAATTAGAGAAGTTAATATATTGATGGAAATATTTAAAGTAAATACAATTCAGTTTCATCTTGTTCAAGTTACTAAAAAAATTTAAATCAATAATAATTACTACATAAATAAGATGGATGATAATGTGTATTATATTCATTCGATATAGATTTGCTGTAAATATATACTTGTACTTGTAAATTATAATAATAATAAGAATATTATAAAATTTGATTTTGTTAATAAAATCAGCACCATTACCATTTCACCTCTAAAACAGGTGCAGAAGTCATAAAATATACAGGATTCTCTTCGTAACATCTGTCAAAAAGTCAAACCAAATGATAAGTTCGCAGAGAAGAAACAATAAATCTAGTGAATGTTAAATGTCAAATTCAAAAATTCTTCTGAAATCAAAGTGTTGCCATATAAAAAAAATAAATCAATGTGGAATTTTAGAAAATTAATAGAACATTATCGGAGACGGGACATTTTCATGTAGTGACATCACGAGCCCAAATAATGGATTTATTTATTTAAAAATAAAAAAAAGTTTGACATTTTTACTAATCTTTTCATAATCTTAGTAAAAAAATCTATCCACACGATTTTTTCCAAGTCGTTATGAAATCCATGTAAGTGGCCTATTATCATCCAAAATACAGTAGAAAATACATATTTTTAATTTACCTGAGAAATGATGGGGGGTTGTGGAGGGCTGCTGGAACTGCCATCCTCTGTTATGCCGATGATACAAGCAGCTGAAAATTAAGAAAATATAAACAACATTAGAGCACCTTATTATAATTATACAGTCGTTAAACTGTTGTATATACCCCTTGTTAGAAGCCTAATAGAACATAACTCCATAGTCTGGTCGCCCTTCTACAAAATTCATATTCATAATGTTGAAAGAATTCAAAGAAAATTATTACGTTTTGTAAATTTTAAACTTAAGGTGCCGTATCCCCGCTCAAAAAGAAGAAGATGGAGAGATATGTAATTACGAATGTTGGAAAGAGCACGCTAATATTTAAAATGATAAAATTGAAGCGAAAATTGTGAAAATGTTTATTAAAACACGACTCGTTTAAAATAGAGCAAAAATCTCATGGGGAACATCTAAAAGAGCATTTAAAGAAACACTGTGATTTTTTTCATACACAGGTATAACTTGTAAAATAACTGAAACAAATGTGTTTATAATAATTTTCGGAGCATACTTTGCGATTTTGTTCTATCGAGGGAATTTCATATAATTTGCATTTCAAAAGTCATAAAAAATAAATAAATTAACAGCAATCAATCACTTATCTTGAATCAGATAACAAAAAAAGCTTTTGTGTTCATTGGTTTTGGTGTTCATTTAAATAAGGTCCACTGTGCTAACTTTTCTAAATAATTATTCTGTATATTTTATCAATTTGTACTTCACACCTGACTACAGTTTGTGTGTACCTTGAAACTAGTTAAAAAACACAAAAAAAAAAAAAAAAAATTTAATAAAGGTATACGGTATGGTTGGTATATGCAAAGATTTGTTTTGAAATGTTAAAGAAAACATTCCGGCAGAACTTTGATTGTTACTTCAGGTATTGTTACATTTGGGAGTAAGTACTTTCGTGAGAAATTCTAGCTTTTGTGTAAACTTGGGTCATTGTTTATGAGAGTTCCACGCATTTCTGGCTGGGACAAAAATAAGGCTACATAAATTCTTCACTAAATTGGCTCAGGTCCAACTGTTGCTCTAGAAAGTTAGTACATAGATGCAATAGGCATAGGAAATTCAATACAAACTGACTGCATATTCACCAGTGCATAGATAATAATGTATTATATGTATATTTGACCAATATTCTTTCGTATGGTGAAGTCAGAGGGTGAAGTCCAGATTTGCGAGCCAGTCTAGGACCTAAGGCATTGCCCTGTGGAACTCATCGCCAATATATCCCGCCGGGGAATGAATGGACGGGGCATTTGTTGACCGCTTAATCGGTGGCCCTATCTATGCATCATGTAGGTACAGCGACTGTAGGAACAACTTATCCAATTGATGGCGGACCAGAGTTCACGAGGCAATGAGAACCCAGGCTGTTTCAACGAGATGGGCATTTCCTACATTGGCCGATTGCCACTCAAGTTTCCACCTTTCTTTTGGAGTGGGAGGTAATCGGAAGAGCCTCTCTCCTTCAATTCGGAAGGGTTTTTGGAACTTCAAGCGGCATGCCGGGTGATAGACGACATCGCCATGTAAGGGTATTGCATATTTTCTTGAATTCCCTCAGTGTTGTAATCTCTCGCCTGATGTTTGGCAAGGTTATGTTTGCAAGTACGGGAGCCAAGGGAGAGGAGTAGATTTAGTAAAGTCCCTCTAATGGTTCACATTATGGCATTAAGCTGAACGACACTGAACGTCGACGATGGAATTGTGGGCGCTTATTCAGCTGTTGAGAAAACAGGGCAATGGATGCCGTTCTGAGCAAATAAAAAAGAAAGACAAACATTCTCAGATTACGAATAGGCTGACAATATTAATTAATAATGATGAAGGGCTTAGATAGTAAAGGGATTGAACCCACAACGCCTGAGCGGGAACCTGATGCATTTGCCCACCCAGATAATACTAAAGTTCTACATTCTCTTTTCCAAGATATTTTACTGAACGATTGAAAAATACATTTTATTTTATTAGAATATATACAGAATACAATACATAGGTACTTATTGCATTGTACTCCAAAGAGTTAGTAAACTTTTAATTATTTAAGACAATATCAAACACATAATGAAAATGACAGATAATTTATGGCTCCGAATGCTGGACTATGTACAACTCCTACTCTAGGTAACTCGCAACAGCAGAAATGCGAATGCTGAGATGGTCGGCAGGAGTATCACTAAAAGATAAGATTAAAAGTTCATGCATTTGTGGTAACTTGGGTGTCACGGACATAAAAGTAAGCTAGAGGAACGACAGTTGAAATGATATGGGCACATAAGACGGAGACCATCAGACCACACAGAGAAGCAGGCAATGTCTATGGAGCTTCATCGACAGTCATTCAGAGGAAGACCAAAGAACTCCTGGATGACTCAATGCTCCAAAATACTTCAGAGAATCGGCCTGCATGAAGGCGATACTCAGAACCGATGAAGCTACAACCTGAAAACGAGAAGAGCCGACACCAACAGCCTACCTAAGTAATGAGTTGAGACAGCGCAAGGAAGAAGAAAAAAAATCAAACGCACCTAAACGAAAATTTTGAAACAGAAAATTTTAAAAAGATTCAATCGTATCTGGGAATCGATCCCTTTCCGCGGGATTGCTCTGACTACTGAGCTAATTTGACAAAATCAACTTCTGTCATTTTTAATATCGTACATCGATTAGGAACTAATATAATCTTAATTTTCTTAAGATGAAGCTATACGTGAAATCCTATTTAGATACTATTTACTTAGATTAATCTTTACTACGAATCGGTTTACATTATGAACATCAAAAGATATCCTATGGATAAATTGAAGCTTTTACTAAGTATCTTTTGTATGTATTGTAATTACAATAAAATTATTATTTACGTTACAAAATTAAATAATTTATTTATTTATTTATTTAAACGCCATAAATTTGGCTTTTACATTCAAGTGATACATGATACAATGGTTCACAGGAGGATATCAGTATGTTAAAAATAACAGAAATAAAATAGTTGAGCAATATTTAAATAATATGCGAGGTTTATAAAAGACCTAACATAAAAAAAATGTGAAGTATGTATGATAAAAGCTAGTATATACATAGGTATATGATACAAGTATTTGTTACAACCAAACAAATAATGTGGGCATTAACATTAAATTTGCGCAGAATAAAAATACGTAAAATAAAGGTGGCTTGTTGGTAAGTAGAATCGAGCAAAGTCTGGTATATCATACATTCACACATTCGCATTTATTTGCAAATCTAGGAGTTGATTATAAATAGAATAATTTTGTAGAGAGTTTAACGTTACCTTAAAAATTAACTTTGCTTTAAATGACTGGGCAGGTATAGATAGCAAATTAGCTCTTTGGTTTCAGGGCTGTCAGTTGGAGATTTGATAATAGTTATGGATTAAAAATAATAAATTTTATTAAAATAGTACACTTATTAGCTATGACACTTGTGTCTGATGGTTAAGAGTAGTTCCGAATCTCTAGTAAAATATGATAAAGAAGCCTTACATATAAATATTACCATGCCTATCATTGATTATTATGATTGAGGTATGTTATTATAGCCTTCTTATAACTATATTCCGTGCAGCTGAACATATCTACTACTTCTGAGAAAGCATTCCCAACTGCATGCAATCTAGGTATAAGCGAATATCTAAATGACTCAGTCCTGATATTGTTGTTGCAATTAAAAAGGATTTTGGATCGAGTAGTTCTTGTAGGTATATGGAAGGTGATTAGACTTAATAAATAAGGGCTGTCTATAATACCATTAACAATTTTAAAAATAAAAGTCAAGTCAGAAACAAGTCTTCTATCTGAGAGTTTTATTAAGTTTAATTTTTTCATCAAGTGATTGTAATTTATTGATTCAATTGGTAGACCGAGTTTATAGTTAATGAATCTTAGGAATTTATGCTGAATTTTTTCAATGGAATCGGAGTGGATTTTGAAGTGAGGGGACCAAATAGAAGAATTATATTCAACTTGACTTCGAACTAGAGAGGAATACAAGATTTTTAATGTTGCAATATTTTGAAAGTCTTTTAAAATTAAAATTAAATTATTTAAAATTAAAATTATTTACGTTATAAGCGTAAACTACTAAAAAAAAATGTTTTTTCGTGACTTAACTATGAATTACTTAATACAAGAAACAGTTTTAAAACAATATTCCTTTATGGCTAAGACTATTGTTGACGTTTTGTATGGTAAGTACTTATACCTTTTTTTCATTCTTATAAAATTATGCAGAAAATAAATAAAAACCACTTTGGCGCTTATTTGCCTCATGCAAATAAGACGCTCGATTTTAAATTTTGAAGGCTTGAGAATTGAAATATTTCTAGCGTTTATATTTCTCTTAATGTATGTCTATTGACTGCTAAGTTTATGTATGATTTTTAAAATTCTACCCATATTAAATTCCAAACTGAATAGTGTTGTTTTCAATCTAAATAAATTGTTCTTGACGGCCTCCGTGGTCCCGAGGTAACACTCTCGACTAAAAATCCGAAGGTCACGGGTTCTAACCCGGCGTGGGCAAATAAATTTTATTTGATTAATTTGTGGTATTTCACAATTAATTCATTTAAAATAATATACATATAGTATATTTGCAGCACGTTCAAGATTGGAAGATACTCTCAGTATAAGACCACTATTCAGAATTGAAACGTTGCTTGAAATGGCTTTAGCCATGTTGGTGTAAGACCACTATTCAGAATTGAAACGTTGCTTGAAATGGCTTTAGCCATGTTGGTGACCAGATCTGAATAGCTAGCTTTCCCACCTTCCTCTTCCCCATCTCCTTCCACTCCCTATAGAGGGCCGTCGCCCTGAGAACCATTCGCCTTGTCACCCCAAGCGGTTTGCTACTTTTCGTTAGTTTTGTACTTGGTTAAAATTGATGCTTATTGAGTAGGTACTTGTTCTATGGGCAATTACTTCTAGGCAAGTACCTACCTAATTTTATTATTTTCTTTTTTGTTCCATTATTCAAATAGTTCTATAGAAGAACAAAGGAAGGTAGCTTCCATTCTTACGTAAAAAAATGTGTTCCAACAAGCAGATCACAATATAAATCTTATAAAAAATCAGGATTGTGTAAATAAAAGAATAATAAATTATGACCAGACAAACAAACACAAAACAAGCGTTTGATTTACAAAAGTGAGTACCACAGAAAACCTCCACCTGAAATCAAACAAGAGCGTAAAAAGCGCCATATGGTCCTTCGAGAAGCCGGATGAAAACCAGCTCATCCAGCCAGCCGTCCGGTCTACATCATTCTTATTCATCATTACATATTCCTAAGGTATTAAGGCATTATAATATAACTTGTAAAATCACGCGAAGAATTCGCCACCAAGAGCCACTCTTTTTGCGTGATATTATAATCAACAAGATAAAATATTGTCAACATAATAATTTAACCAGTAGGTAGATTCCAAATAATTTACTCTACGATTACCACTGATTATTATAAATAATATAATTTATTTTATTGTAATCTATTTATTATTCGCTCCCGCAAAGGTAGTACAAACAAAAGCTTATTTTTAAATAATTTAATGTGTATGTTTGTGTAAAAAATTCTGCATTATGCCACAAACATTAAAATCACTGGTGAAGAAGCGTGGTGAATTGAAAGCACAATTAACACGATTTAAGAATTACCTATTAAGTGATTCAGTTGATGTAATAGAAACGGAAACAAGATTGGAGGAGGTAAACACACTGTTAAATCGCTTTAAGAATATACAATCTCAGATCGAAGAGTTTGATAGTAACTCAGATGAAGAGGATAGCCCACTTGAGTGTTTTGAATTGCAATATTATCAAGTAGTGACGTTAGCAAAAAAATCCATAAAAAGCATTGAAAAAATTGATGATACTAACAATATTAAGATCCAATTACCTACGTTTTCGCTCCCAGAATTTAGTGGTGATTATTCGAAATGGTTATCTTTTAAGGATGCTTTCGTCACGATAGTGGGTAATAATAAATCATTAAATAATTTTCAGAAACATTACTATTTGCGTGATTGTTTAAAAGGAAAGGCATCACAAATATTAAACGCACTTGAAATTACCCAAGACAATTTCGAAATAGCTTGGCAGGTTTTATCAAATAGATTTGAAAATAAGCGTGTAATAGCTAATCAACATTTAAATTCATTGTTTAAGCTCAAGGAATTAAAACAAGAAAGTCACGTCGCCTTGAGAAGTTTATTAGATCAAACACAATTACATTTGAATTCATTGAAAAACATAGGTCTACCCACGGAGTATTGGGATGTAATAATAATTTATATTTTGGCCAACAAATTAGATTCCAATACCCGGATCTATTGGGAACAATATCCAACTAAAGAAAAAATACCGACATTGCAAGAATTTTTAAAATGTTTAACAGATCGAGCGATAGTCTTGGAAGCATCGGAAGCAACATGTTCCACAGCCAAACCAATATTCGCGCATCATAAACCGTCAAGTTACAAAAAGGAATCTTCAGTTTCATTATTGTCGCAAAGGTTGAAATGCATTGTTTGTAAGGAAAATCATAAGATTTATTTCTGTAAACAGTTTTTGAAACTAAACCAACATGAACGGTTTGAGAAAATCAAGCAATTACAAGCTTGCATCAAGTGTTTAAATGTAGGTCATTCAACTAAAGAATGCAGGAGTAAGAATAATTGTAGAACTTGCGATAAAGCAGGACACAACACATTACTCCATATTTTTCCTAAAGAGGATCAAAACACTGAGAATGGCATGGATCAAGTACCAGTCTCAAACCATTCCACTTTTGGAGAAGCAGAAAAAACAATTTTGTTATCAACGGCAATGGTGAACGTTAAGGACAGTAATGGAATTATTCATTCAGCGAGAGTATTGTTGGATAATGGTTCTCAGGTGAATTTCATAACTGAACGATTTGCTAAAAAATTAAACATAAAATACAAGTCATTAAATATGCCGGTCTCTGGGTTACATAATAATATAACAAATGTAAAGAAGAGCCTCTCGTTTGAATTGTCATCAATAAATTCTAATTACAAAAAACTTGTTACTTGCTTGGTATTACAAGAAATCACCAGCAAGTTACCGCAGACCTCTTTTCCAAAAAGGGAGGCAAACATACCACCAGGATTGAAATTGGCCGATCCTGAATTTTCCACTTCCGGTCATGTGGATATATTACTCGGCTCCGAACTATTTTGGGAAATGCTGACCACTGATCAATTGAGATTAGGAACAACTGGACCTACGCTGCAACGCACTGAACTTGGATGGATATTATCCGGGCCAATTAGAATGTGCACTACAAAAAAAAAGCAAGAATCATCCTCGTGTCACTTATCTTTAAATATGATTCACAATCAAATTGAAAGATTTTGGAAACAAGAGGAATTGGTGTCCATCAAGCACCAAAATTATGAAGAAAAGGCTTGTGAAGAGAGCTTCAAGTCAACCCAAAAAAGGGATGAAAATGGGCGTTTCGAAGTAAGCTTACCATTCCGACCTTGTATAGATCAAATAGGTACTTCCTTGCCTATGGCAGAAAAAAGATTTTTAAACTTGGAAAAGAAATTATCTTCTAACATGGATTTGAAACTTCAATACATTAAATTCATGGAAGAATATGAAAACTTAGGTCATATGACAAAATTTGAACCAGTTTCAAATGAAGAAAAATCTTACTATTTACCTCATCATGCAATCAGGAAGGAAACCAGCAGCACTACCAAACTAAGAGTGGTGTTCGACGACTCCGCAAAAACCTCCAGCGGGATATCAATAAACGACGCGTTAATGGTTGGTCCAATAATACAAAATGATTTATATACCCATTTGTTAAATTTTAGAAAATATCAAGTGGCATTGACGGCTGACATAGAGAAAATGTACAGGCAGGTCAACATTAGAGAGGAGGACCGCGTCTTCCAAAAAATACTTTGGCGAGCATCTCCAGAAGAGGAAATGGGCCATTTCAAGTTAAATACGATAACTTATGGTATGGGACCGTCATCTTTCTTAGCCACGCGTTGCTTGAAGCAGCTGAGTATGGAAAACGCTCAGTTATATCCTGAAACTAGTCTCATTTTAGAGAGAGATTTTTACATAGATGATCTAATTACAGGTGCAGACAATGTGGAATCCTGTAATTTGTTAAAAGAACAGTTAATCTCCATAATGAATTCGGCCGGTATGAACTTAAGAAAATGGCGGTCTAATTCTTCTGATTTGTCATCGGAGGCCGATCAGGCCACTGATATGGTAATTTTGGACAAACCAGAAGGAGAGAAAATTCTAGGCTTAGCTTGGAATTGCGAAAAAGATAGTTTTTTATATCACGTGGAACTACCGTCACATCCTATTTATAATAAACGGAATATTTTGTCACTGATTGCTAGTATTTTCGATCCATTAGGTTTGCTTGGACCAGTAACCGTGAATGCTAAACTTATTATGCAGAAATTATGGCAAGAAAAGATATCTTGGGATGAAGAAATACCTATAGAAATTCTGAAGCTCTGGAAAAAATATTTAGAAGATTTAAAAGGTGTAAATTCTTTTCAAATACCTAGAAAAATTATATGTAATCAAACTGTAAATATACAATTGCACGGATTTTGTGACGCATCTCAAAAAGCATATGCTGCTTGCATATATATGCTATCCACAGACCAATCAGGAAAACAGCATTCTCAATTAATCACAGCTAAATCAAGAGTAGCTCCATTAAAAACGATTTCTTTGCCTAAATTGGAATTATGTGGTGCTGTTCTGTTAACAAAACTTGTTGAAAAAGTAAAGGAATCCCTACTTATACCTTTGGATAAAACATTTTATTGGTGTGATTCCACTATAACTCTATGCTGGATAGGAAATCAACCAGCGCGATGGAATACATTTGTTGCAAACAGAGTTGCAGAAATACAGGAAAGAAGCGAAACCAGTCAATGGAAGCATGTCAACTCCGAAGATAATGCTGCGGATATTTTATCAAGAGGAACCAGTGCTAAGAGTCTATTTTCTTCAGAAATCTGGTGGAGAGGTCCTAATTGGTTAACTCAAGATGAAGTAACTTGGCCGAACTATAAGGAAATTTGCATCGATCCACCGGAATTAAAAAGCAAAATAAATTTAACCGTCAGTATGAATAAAGATTGGGAATTGTTTTATCGTTTTTCTTCTCTCACGCGTTTACAAAGAGTAACTGCTTATATCCTACGTTTCATTAATAATACAAGAAAAAAACATACATTTAGCGGACAACTTTCAATAATAGAATTAAACAAGTCGTTACATTCATTAATAACGGTCACTCAATCTTATTCATTTTCAAAAGAAATTAAAACATTAAAGGCGGGAAAAAACTTAGATAAAACCAGTCATCTCAAATCATTAAACCCATTTATACATATGGATTTATTGCATGTAGGTGGGAGATTGTCCAGAGGAAAACTAATACATGAAGCACAAAAACATCCGATATTACTACCTCACGATCACCCTCTAACAAAGTTAATCATTAAACATTTTCATTATACAAATTTGCATGTAGGTACTCAAACGTTACTAGCACTTATTAGACTAAAATATTGGCCTATAATGGCAAAAAATGCTATTAAAAAAATACTTAAAAATTGCATTGTGTGCTTCAAATGCAGTCCAAAAACAAGTCATCAAATAATGTCTGACCTTCCAGAGGATAGAGTGTCACCATATAGACCGTTCTCTGTTACAGGACTAGATTACGCAGGGCCAATCTTAATAAAGTCTGGAATCAGTAGGAGATCCAATTCAGTCAAGTCTTATATTTGTTTATTTATATGCTTCTCTACTAAGGCAGTTCATTTAGAACTGGTCACCGCTCTGACTACAGATGCATTTCTTAATTGTTTAAAGCGTTTCATTTCCAGACGTGGAAAACCTAGTAAATTGTATTCTGATAATGCTACTACATTTGTTGGAGCGAATAATGAATTGAAAAATATGTATAATTTATATGTCTCTCAAAAGGAAATAGCTAATTACTTAACTAATATGTCTATTCAGTGGGTTTTTATCCCACCTAAAGGTCCTCATCATGGAGGTCTTTGGGAATCTAACATAAAAAGTGTGAAATATCACGTAAAAAGAGTGGCAAACGTCTCTTCATTAACATATGAAGAGATGTGTACGTTATTATACCAAATAGAGTCCTGCATAAATTCTAGGCCTTTAATTCCACTATCCAACGATCCCCTCGACCTCTTCGCACTTACTCCAGGTCACTTTCTTATTGGTGATAACCTGTCAGCTGTAGCTGAACCTGACCTACAACAGATTCCCATAAACAGGCTTAATAATTTCCAAAAACTAAGCCAACTAAGACAGAGCTTCTGGTCAAGATGGAGAATTGAATATCTGGGAGAGCTGCAGCAAAGGACTAAATGGACGGATGGGAACCGGCGACAACTAAAGATTGGGGACTTAGTTATCATCAAAGACGACAACGCACCACCAAATTTATGGAGGATGGGACGTGTCATCGCCACTCACCCTGGACAAGATGGGATAACCCGTATAGTCACCTTGAAGACGCAGCAAGGGTCTATGAAAAGGCCCATTACCAAATTGTGTCTTCTACCAATGGACGATGCTATCACATCTTAGAAGAACTGGATCAAAATAAACTACTAACATCTAAGAAGAGCAGTATAAAAAATAAGTCATCTTTACTAAGGCCAAGGATCAAAAAGAAGCCATCTTTCTTGAAGACAAGAACTGCAGAGGCTATCGATCGAGGATCAAGAAGATGAACATTTTATAATTTAGTGTTATTTTTTTTCTTATGCATATCTTCTAATGATTTACTTCAATTTATTATTTTATTGTTTCTAAACTAACTACAACAATCAATGGATTACGATATGTGTATTAGCTAGTTTCAACTCTCTTTTTATTTTATAAAAATAAGTTATTCTTTCTAATTTAAAAAAAAAATATCCTCACAAATAATAATAATCAATTTTAACTATTATAGGGTTCTAAAAAGAACTTTCATTTAATTTCAGCCCTTTTTGTCGGGGAGCTATGGTTAAAATTGATGCTTATTGAGTAGGTACTTGTTCTATGGGCAATTACTTCTAGGCAAGTACCTACCTAATTTTATTATTTTCTTTTTTGTTCCATTATTCAAATAGTTCTATAGAAGAACAAAGGAAGGTAGCTTCCATTCTTACGTAAAAAAATGTGTTCCAACAAGCAGATCACAATATAAATCTTATAAAAAATCAGGATTGTGTAAATAAAAGAATAATAAATTATGACCAGACAAACAAACACAAAACAAGCGTTTGATTTACAAAAGTGAGTACCACAGAAAACCTCCACCTGAAATCAAACAAGAGCGTAAAAAGCGCCAGTACTGTTGTACTATTATTATCATACTTAATTGATTGTACCTACTGCAAATAAAGACTAGTTGTGTTTACCATAAAATAATTGTGCATTTTCAAATTTCATGATGGCAGTGCTTACCATGTGATCCATAAAAACATTTTTTTCTAGAAAAGTTCTTGTGGGTATTTTTATAGTTTAGCTAATGAACTTGCAGAAAAAGGTCAAACTTGAAGTAGATGTTGTTAAAATTATTCCATAATACGAATTGCTCAGGTAGCACATTAGGTACCTGAATAAATTTGAGTAATTGCATAGGTAAACGATTATTGATGTTTTTTTTTTTAAATCATAACCCTGCGAACGTTTAGCACACGCCATTCAGACGAAGATGTATGTGAATCACAAAAACGTGTGGTACCTACTCGAAAACAACATGTGTATGGTTTAAATTTAAACCACACGTTTACAGCAGTTCTGCACGACAGAGTAAATAAATAATGATGTATGTGTAATCAATACATTTTCTGTCGGCATTGTAAACTGCAATAAAATGTTTAGAAACATCAACAAAGCGACGTAATATTAAGTAACCATAAATCTTTAACAAGAAATGGTTTTGCAGCAATAGAATGCGGATATACTAGTCCCAGCGATATATCGTATCCGTATGTGACATCATGGTTCTAGTAACTTCTGTCTCATTTTCATTTTCAAAGAAGAAGAGCGAGAAGGAAGAGGATCAACTTCGATGACGTCCGTACGCGCTCTCGCTGGGACTATCATGGCACCGATTGTGCCGGAAAATGCCGGATAAACTTGTTGATAAACCGCTTCACGGTTATTATGGAATATTTCTTATTTAAACAGTTAGATTTAATTCTCCAATCTTTGCAAATGCACTTTGTGGTGTCAATTTTAAATAAATGAAAACAAATAACTTTGTACCTTACCCTGATGAAGAAATCTTTGGTTTCAAAACATGTTGATAAGTTTTGATTAAATAGTGGTGTTTTACAAAGTTATTTGTCTTCATTTAATAAGTTAGATTTAGCTTTAGTACTACGAAAAGTGAGTAGGCATATCGGGGGTGATGAAAAATATGCATTTTATATTTTAATTTTGTTAAAATTAATTTGCTTACGCAAAGTGTTCGTCACCATGATTGGCCAAGTGAAACGGAATAAGTAATAAGTAAATCTTTACCAAATGCCGATTTAAAAAAATATAAAATTACAATAAGATACTTAAATCAATTTGGGAGGCAGGTATGGGTAACACCGCCCCGGGAATAATACATGGATAACCAACACCTCTGCCATAGTAAGCGCCAAGTGGTTCGCTACGTTTGGTGACGTAGCAAGGGTTCCTGGGTTCATAGAGTTGAGGTTAATTCGGGTCTCGTGGCAGGCCAGATCGGGTGAGACTGGTTGAGGGAGACCTTTTTACTACTCCAGCAGGACTTTCTCGAAACATCGCCTTGCGCCGCAGTGAGTGGGATGGATTCTTGCCCACCCCTCGTACCTTTTTCCTTCCAAGAACTTTCTTTTCTAAAAAGACCCACCACACAGCATCTCAAAGATGACATAGACCCTGGTGGGAATTATTTTCATCCGGGCCTCCTGTGAGGAGCTAATGTAAAAAAAAAACTTTTGCACCAGGCGCAGTGAGTTTTAACCTCTCAAAAATCAGGAGTATTTTTCAGAAGGTCAAAATATTTCAGCTTTGAGATAAAATCCAAATAAATGGAATTTTTCTGAAGATATCCAAAAAATAAAAAAAGTTTTTTGGAAGGTGATAAATAGAGACCGGATTATATGCAACAAAAACAGTCCAAAATATGCATGCAAATATGCAATTAAAATAGCTAAAATATGCAAGAAAATCCATAAAAAGGGCCAAAATATGCAACATGAAATAATACAGGCAGTCGTATTTTAACTATTTTTTTTATTTTGGCAAGCTTTTAGTTCTCAAGGATAACAATCGAATTTTTGAAAATATCAATTACAAAATGTATTTGACAGTGAAATTTACAATTTACCTTTAAAAACGTATATGTTGTAAGTACTGTTCTAAATGTTCTTTAGACAAATTGTGTCTACGATCGTTTAATAATTTTGTAAGCGGAAAGGAGCGTTCTACGTCTACTGATGTGACTGGACAGAATTTAAACTATCAATTTTTGTACAAGGGTTCAAACTCTTGGTTATTGTTCAATAAGCTTTCAAACTTTTCTCTCAGTTTACTCGGGAATAGCTTTGATAACGAGGAATTCATAAGGTGAATTTTCTTCATAATCTGAATTCATTCAGCGCCAATTCATGAGTTTCAAGCGTTTTTTACTTGCAGGTATGTAGGCGAAATGAGTGCTAATCATAGCTAGTTTTTTTTAAATACTAGCATCAAACGCTTCTTTGCACTAGAAAACTTCCAAAGCCTCTGCACTATCGAAGTAATTGATAATACCCTTGATGTCACTATGTGAGGCATCTGAATGATGAACGATATCGAGCGTAAATATGCAAGATCTCAAATTTTTTGCTAAAATATGCAACTACCGCAGAAAAAGGAAATGCATATGCAAATATGCATTTGCATATAATCCGGTCTCTAGTGATAAAATACATTTACAAAAGCCATTATTAAAAACAAAAATATAATTTTTGAAACATTAAAATTTTTAATACAAAGTTTTAAAAATGTCTCACAGTATAGGGTGCCTTCGCCAGTCCTCCGGCCACCCCCAGCGGTCGGCCACCAATGACTTTAACTTAAATAAACTTGACACATGCACCAAACTTCGATAATATTTTTGAATGCTTGAAATCGGCCACTATCCTGTGAAAAAAAAAACAAAACTTCGCCATCTTGGGTCTATTTTAGGTACCGTTACAGTAGGTACAAAAATATTGAAAGTGGTAGTGGGCTATAATTTTGAGCCTGGATTTTTCAAAAACTTGATTAAGAAATTTTTCGAACGGTAAGGGTAAGTAGAAGTTAAAATATTGGTTTAGTACTATTTACTTAAGTAGTATTTATCGGAAAAAACATTAACTAAATTAACGATTTAGATCGACAAAACGGACATTTTCAATATTTTGAGGTTAGAAAATGTGCGGACGGCAAACAGGAAAAACCTTTTTTACGAAATCCAGTAGCCGGCTGAGGCGGCCGACCACTGGTGGCGTGTGGTGTTTTATATTTTTGTCTCTCTCGCTCTTATTAACACCAAATTTACTGAGATTTGATCTGTAATGTTGGTGAACACAGCAGTGCTGTTTACGAGCCAGTGGTCGGCCACCAGTTACCCATACCATTACTTTGTTTTTTAACCCACAAGTGGGGGGCCGACAACTAGTTGACGTGTTAAAATTGCTGCACCATTAGTCGGCCACACAGTATCTCAGTTCATTTTTTGATGGATATTATTGATGAAATTTTACTTTTGATCATCGTAATGTTAACTAAGTAAGTATATATACAGATTTTTTTTAGCAATGGTGACTAAAATTTGAATTTAAAAAAATCATCCTGAAGCCTTCAGAAAGCTCTTCAAGCATTAAAAAATGATGTTCCTAGGGCGATATTCCAGGACAGCATCAAGGGAAGGGTAATGGTAAAACATTATTAACGAAAACTTTAACAATATCTGACAATATTTTTATTAAAAAAAACATTTTCTATAGTTGGAATTCATCATACACCAACTGACCATATTTAGTTTGACGGTTTTCACATCAGCGATTTTTTAATTTTTTTAAAATACTTATTACTCATATTTATTTTTAATTTGGTATGTGATTATTAATGCTTCAACTTTCCAATAACTTCTTTACATATATTTTTTAAGCATCCATTATCTAAAGTTTATTCTCGTAATATAACTGTTGACCATTTTCCACATCAGTTTTTTTTTCTGAAAAAATATTATATTTTCTCCTTTTAGTTTGTTGTGTGATTATTAGTGCATATTTTTACGTACTTATGAACAGCAAACCAATTGTCTTAATGAACAAATCAAATGGGCATAAAAAATTCATAATCTCTGGTGGCCCTGTAGCAAAAACCCGGCGGCCGACTACTAGCGTATATGTGGCCGACTATTAGATTTTGAATGGCCGACCACTGGCAAAAACACCATTTTTTATAAAAATATTATTGTAATTTTTACGTTTATGTTATTTATTTTGAATGAATTGACTGTTCCTTGAGAAATCTGTGTTTTTGTAAACCTCTTTCTAACATAAACTTACAATGATTAGCCAAACACGATTTTGATCAAAAAAGGCCGGCTACTAGCACATTCACCCTATATCTATATAAATAGCTATCAGTACTTTACTGGTAACGAAAACATACAAAAACACACATATTTTTATTAGGCAAATGTATTATAAACGTTATTAATACCTCATGTTTTTCCTGTTAGATAAAAAAAAATTTAACAAAAAATTGTATAAATTTTATACATTTTTCACAAATTGCTATCGGAAACTTTGGTTTCACACAGGTGCACATTTGTCTGTGGTTAAATTCTAGATTTTAATATAAAGCGAGGAGTTTTCTCTTTCTAACACCATATAAATCATATTTCTCACCATGACAGTAAGGGAGATACAATGATTTATATGAGACCTATCTGAGCTGGGACAAATTTGGCCTCCTGTGATTAAAAGGATTTTAAGCATTTAAATAAAGAACATTAAATAAAGAGCATTAAATAAAGAGCATTAAATAAGAATTTAAATAAAGATGGATTTTTAAAATCAAGAACT
Source organism: Limnephilus lunatus (assembly GCA_917563855.2). Lineage (NCBI taxonomy): Eukaryota > Metazoa > Arthropoda > Insecta > Trichoptera > Limnephilidae > Limnephilus > Limnephilus lunatus. Next base: position 73,791,441 of record OU830602.1, on the reverse strand, counting down.
ACTGAAGGAAACAAATGTTATCAACATACTCTCTCAACACATGAGATGCTAATTCAATAATACATTAGTACATGTTGTTATTAACTTATTTTCGAACATCATATACCTACTTAACTTCAATTTGTGCAATTATAATATAATAAAAAATATATTATGTAGCAATTATATTGTTAATGTTACTTTCACAAGTGTAGTTTTTTTTTCAATTATTTATGGCTTTCACCCTTCAAGGGTGTTCTAGGCCATCATTTAAAATTACAGAGAAAGGAAAGGTGAAATTATATATTAAGTAATTTTATTTACAATGAGCAAATTTCAGAATTATATGGAAGATTGGAGTCGAGTTCAGACTTAGAAGAGATGAAATGTTGAATGGAGGGGAGGCAATTTTAGATAACGCTTGATAGAAGAGAGGTTATTTATTTAGAGAGGGACAACCAAAAAATAGGTGATCTAAAGTTCCCACATCTAGACCACAGAATGTACAATCTGGGGAGTCAAGGATGTGAATTTTAAAAAGGTGAGAAGGAACGGAACAATGTCCGATTCTCATTCGAATAAGTGAGGAAATTTCTTTTTTGGAAAAATGGGGGAATTTTGGAAACCACGGTTTTGATGGGATAGTCCTTTGTATTGAGGGGGAGCGGGCACCCTTGGATTGACTAGCAATGTTCCAATACTCTGTCCAAACATTGCGGGATCTATCTTTGATGACGAAAAAATATCAGACAGGGGTATATGGTTTACGAGGGTAACAATAGGGTTGTACGCTCCTTGTTTTGCCAAAGAATCCACTATATCTTTACCCACTATGCCAACATGTCCAGGAATTCAAACAAGAATTACGGTTTTTCCAGAGCTTTGAATGAAGGTATCAGCACTCTAAAAAGGCATACAAAGTGATCAGTAGTTACAAAAGTTGTAACTTCAAAAAAATTTTTAGAGAACTAATTCAAAAGCTCTAAGCAAAGATTCTTTATTTAGTTTTCTTGGTAAGGAAGTATGTTCACCAACTTAACTTGGATAAATTTTTCAAATATAAAAGTACTTAGGTACTTACGCAGGTTTCCAGCAGATCTGGTTCTTCTCCTCAGGCCAAACTTTCTACGCCCCTGCTTGCCACAATTGCTCTCCTCTAGAGCTAGGTTCAAGTCATGAGATAATCTTTCCATTGTTTTCACATTCACTATTCACATCAAACAACTAGGTAAGTATCTATCACTGAAAAAACTGCACAATTCACTTGGTAAAATTTCAAACCGACGAGATATTTTTAAATGTGGAAAAATACACAACTTAACATTAGAGCATGGCAAAAACTGTCGCTGAATTTCCTCAGCTAAATAATATCTTTCGTGTTTGGTTTAGTGACATTCATTTATTATTTGACCTACTTGGTGTACGTGTGTTTCAAGTGAAACCACTTTTAAAACTCAAGTCGTAGTATGCTTACTAGATATATTTCACTTTATTCAACAAATAAATTGAATGGATCTTCGAAAACCACAATAATTCAACACTTCAGAATGACTTTCTGTCAATAAAATAGAAAGTGCACAATTGGTTTCACGCGAGCACTCGCGGTCACGCGGATTTATGTTTTATTTGTAATAAAAAATAAATAGCTTAATGGATTCACTAATAACTTCCACGATGATAATCGAATGTCACACAGTATTACAGCTTATTGATCGATTTCTTAAAATATTTAAGATTTCTTCAGAAAAATATAAACAATACGATGTTTACATTCTCTAAAAACAACTTCCGAAAAATAATAACGCAATGCGCAATGACACTTGAAGAGCGAACTTGTACGAACTTCGTGTTTCATTGGCGTTCCATATTGCTACGAAAATTTTCACTCTCTGTTCGTAAAAGTAAGGGTTGTTTTTTGATGAAATGGTGAAAACACTGTTATTACTCAGTAGGTTAGTAATATGAAAAGCGGGAATAACTTTATTTAATATTGGAAAATGATTCTATGTTGAAAATATTGATAGTAACAAGTTTAGATATAAGGCAGCAGTCAGCAATTAGTTCTGGTGGCGGGCTGTATGAATTTGTAAATTTTTTTTTCTGTGACCGTCGACTCACTCGTGCGCAAGCGAGCCTACTCAATCAGTGCGCTTGTGACTTCCCATCTGGAGCAGGGGAAATGGTCATAGGTACCCACCTGCAGATCAGACATGATCGGCTGTCTTTGTAACCGATTTGAATGCACTAATTTAATTTATTGGATTTACCTAAAAAGTCAATATAAATAAATAATCTTTTATTGATGATTTATTATTTGTTACAATAAAAAAACATATGATTTTTGTTGGAATAACTTTTTTTATATAATACAAGACAATATTATATTGTTTTTTTATACTTTGCTTGTATTTCAAATAACAGTATGTTAAACCAAATGCAATAGCCGACACAAGTTCGGCGTCCGCCATGCTCGGGTGTTGGTAGCGTACTGACGCAGTCACAAGCGTGTAAACGGCTTCCAAATGCCAGGCGAGATTTGTGTACGCTTGGAGCTTGTGGACAGGGCCGGATTAAGCTTGTCGGGGCCCCTAGGCAGTGCACGTCTCGGGGCCCCTACCTACTTTTTTTCTAACTTCCGAAAAAAAATTCTACCACATCGTATTTTTATTCATAATTAATGTTATTTTTTTTCTAATTTTATTTCTTTTTTATATGAATACCGCACTAGAATCCCAACTGCTCCCGTCTCCCCGTCTGGAGCCAGTGAGACTATGGCATCCCCAACTGGGGTGTGTTTTGAGGCTGAAGATAGTGGGGATGGGAAGGAGATAGGGAGGAGGAAGGTGGGGATGTACCTGGCTATTCAGATCTGGTCACCAAACACTGCTAAAGCCATTTCAAGCAACTTTTCAATTCTGAGTAGTGGTCTTACACTAGGGCGATACTGAGAGTATCTTCCACTCTGGAACGTGCCGCAAATATACTATAACTATATTATTTTAAATGAGTAAATTGTGAATAACACTAATTGATTGAATAACATTTATTTGACACGCCAGGATTCGATCCCGCGACCTTCGAATTGCGAGTCAAGAGCCTTACCGCTGGACTACGCCGGCCGGCTACGAAGTAATGCCATCATCCCATTCAATAAAAAAAATTAAAACGTATACAATACGATACAATAATTTTTTTATTCTACATAAAAGGATACAGACATAGAAACAAAAATATATTTAAAAAAAAATACAATGAGCAGTATTATCACTCTTGTGATCTCTTCCAGACAACCTTGGTGTTGAGAGAAGAATGTATAACATTTATATTTTAAACACATAATAAGAAACAAAAAGCAAAAAAAAACCGAAACAAAATAAATGCCAATAATAACCACACTCGGCACCTACCTGATACTAAGTAATGCTGCATAACTAATAAAAGGAAAGTAAAGTAAAATACAAAAATGATATGTTTTTAGATTTTCACGGCCAAAAGTATTTTTGTTATTAGTTTTTGGGGTGTTATGCCGTGTTACGGCATACGGCACAATACGGCATAACACCCAAAAAACTAATAACAAAAATACAATATTGTTTAAATATTAACTCTTCCTACTTTTTTTGATTCAAAATCATTTAAAACATCTTGAAAGTTGACCTTTTCCAAAATATCATTTTCAATCGACATTATCGCCATAGGTGACATAGATGACATAGGCCCTGGGGGTATTTTTTTCATCAGGGGCTCCTATGTGGAGTCAAGGCTCCGTTACCGGCCCCAAAAAGAAGAAGATCGAGAGATACGAAATTACGAATGTTAGAGGAGAGCGCTAACATTTACAGTGCCAAAATCGATGCAAAAATTGCGAAAATATTTAATAAAACACGACTCGTTTAAAATAGAGCAAAAATCTCTTGGGGGCTGGCTAAAACAGTATTTAATGAAACACTGTGAATTTTTTCATACATATAACTTGTAAAATAACGGAAACAGACTTGAAAATAAAATAAAATTGGAGCATACTTTGCGATTTTTTTCTATTGAGGGAATTTCATATAATTTTCATTTCGGCATGGAGAATGTATTGATATTATCTTCAAAAATAACATATTTTTGTTTAAGAGCTTAAAAACTTTAAGTTTTTAAGCTCTTAAACAAATATCATCACTAAAACAGAGATATACTACTCTTCCAGGCTGTGCAAACGGTGTGTATTTTTTTCCAAGAACAATTTTTTAATTAGTAATGTTTTCACATCCGTGGCCGTTTGTCAATTGAATAAAATTTTCACGGGGTTTTTTAGTAAGGCCGCAAATGTTTAAGGGAGGTTTGCAAGAAATCAGTAGAAATTCGGATAGCGGCCTCTTAATGTAATTTTTTTTTTTAAATCTCAGGGCGCGGGGCCCCTAGGCAGTTGCCTACTCTGCCTTAGGGATAATCCAGTACTGCTTGTGGAGGTTTGCGTAGGCTTGGCAAGCATGGAAATGCACCATCCATGTAGTACAACTTACTGACCTCTATTGAGACACAATAAAACTACACATGACTATCTAAACTAACGACATCTGTTGAGAGAAATTGAAACTACCTACATATTCACATACACTAGTTATTATACTAAATTGCACTTGCTCCTCTTTTAGCCAACATTTCGGAAAGCATTACAGTGTCCATCATCAGAACAGAAGTGCAGATTGTGGTGAAATGTGTGTAAAAGTGATACCAATTTGCAAGCTAATCGTCTTAGAGCCGGTATTTCAATAAAATTAGTTAAATTAACGTGGTTTACGGCATTTAGTTTTGTTGTAGCCATCCAGCACCAATACCAAGAACGATTAGCCCCGTTAGCCTCGTCATATTACCATCCACTATTTATAATATCTAGGATCACAAATTTTTAGAAAAAAAAAAAATTATTTAAAAATATTTTATTCAATTAAAAATCCTTAGCCTACTACAATATTTTCATATACTGAACAAAAATGGATACATGATACCATTAAAACAACATTATTCTTTATCATAAAATGAATTGGAAATGCTTGAATATCATTGGCTATAATTCACCAATTTTATTAATAATGCAGCATTTACATAAAAAAAATACATTTTTAAGTAAACTTGTTACGAATGAAAGAGGAATTACACATAAAATACATAATTAAATTATCAAAAACATCACTGGAGCATACACAGACATAAAAATTAATAACTATTATCATAAACCATGGTGTAGAAAAAAAGGGTCCAAATATAATAAATTTGAAATAAATCGTAAATATATAAAATAATGTTCTAAATTTAAAAAAAAATCATGTTGCAAGTAAATAAAAAAGTTTTTTTTTTTTGTTTACTTTTGTATTCACAACATTATTTGCAAAAACTATCAACCATTTTACAAATTAAAATAAATCCATTAAGGCACTCATTCATTTTATTTAAGGCACATTCTAATAACTTTATAATTAAAATTAGCGTAAAATTAGTAAGGGTAGGGATTAATTGTATCAAATGCATGGACTTTAAAAACACCAGTGGTCTGCCGGTAAGCAAACTGGGCTCTCCGGTCCACATGCAGGGTTAAACACTGCAGAAGACATAATGCATATTATTTCAGGGGAATACAGGCAAGGTAATTTTAAATGCGAGTACACACAAGAGAACCAACTTGGGCACTGCCGCTTCGGGAACCATTTATCGGATATCCAACACCTCTGCCGTAGGTCACCCCAAGTAGTTCACCACTTTTGGTGATTTAGCAGGGGTACCGGGTTCGCAGGGAGGAGTTTGTCTTGGCGGCGGATGCGTCTGCCCACTTATAGTGTGGCAGGCCAGATTGGGAGGGCATATTTATGCAGGATTCTAATCAAACCATCGCTTTGCACCGTAGTAGGAGGGATGGATTAATACGTCCGTCATTCCTGGACCCACTAACCCCCAGATTCCCCACACCTCGTACCTTTTTCCTTCCCAGGACATCCTCTCTTTCCTTTAAGACACTCCACACAGCATCCCCAAAGATGACGTAGGCCCTAAGGGAAATTATTTTCCTCAGGACTATTGTAAAAAAGAAACTACTCAAACAGTGGGACTAAGACATCCCCAATTGTACATTCAAGGGAGGGAAAGGAGATGGGAAAGAAAAGGGTGGAAAGTACCTGGCTATTCAGACCTGGTCACCAAACATGGCCACAACCATTTCAATTCTGAATGGCGGAATTTCACCAGGACCACTCTCACTACAATTAATTTAGTCACTTTTAGTAGCGTCATGCACCAAATGATTAAAAATGTACAGACAATGAAAAAATGGTTAAAAATACCGATCTACTGATTCCCTAACTTGTCTTTGGCAGTGTATTTTGAAAATCAAAACAAATTTAAAAATTCAGGAATGACACAATTATGTAATAGTTGAATATGAAAAGATTGTAAAACAACTGAAAGTCAGCAATATACAGTTAGGAAGAAGCAATCGACGAAACAGTTGTCAGAAATACATGCTATTCAACAATTATAAATAACAATATGTACTTCATAAAATATTAAGATTAAAATTAGTTCATTATTTTTATAAAAATACACAATTATGTCGACGACTTTCTATTTATCGAAAATAGTAAGGATTTTTAATAAGGGCATTTCAGATTTTCAGGTCTTCAAGTCCAAAAATATTTTTTTATTAATTAAAAGTATAAGGCCACATATTGGAGAATTAGTCAGTCTTCAATATAAATTGCTCAAAGTAGAAACATGACCTGGATGGCCTGCATTAATACTAGAAGTTAGTTTTAGGAATTAAGAAAAGCTATAAGTTAAAAAAGCAACAATTCAATACATACATAATTAGGAATGTTCGCGCGGCCTGTTTCATACAAATCTTAATTTTGGACTTAGATCAATATACCCAAACAAACTGAAAAGTTATTTTTGTAATCAAAAGATATATCAAATATTCAGTACGGATATGAGCTACTTTATTTATCACTGCTTTAAATTACAAGATATAGGCAATTAAAGATTTTAATGTTTCATGATTTTAGATTTTAAAAGCCAAACATCGTTAAAAATGCTTTTGGTAATTCTTCGGAACAAACGTCAACGGTTAATACGCACTTTTTTTGATAAAACTTTTAGATTCTTCTTAATTACCATAAAAGACAACTATTTGCATTGGGGGAGGTTGAAAATGTTACATTTTTAATTTTAGTTACGTAAATTGAAAATTTGCTCTAACACTGTCAAATCACTCTGTTTGCCATATTATTGTTATTAATATGTTGGTATTACTGATATTTTACATTCCATGTTACACAAACCTAGCGTAGCCGCTAAACTACTTGAAAACTGGGATGTTTTTCTTGCCTTGACGTGAGTAGGCGTTATAAAGGGGCACTTTCTTTTGAATCACAAACCATGTTACACAAACCTAGCGTATAGGTTTATTCAGTTACGCGCCTTTGAATATATTGCCATGAAGTCAGTTACGGTATGATGTAGCCTTCCATATAGTATCAGTAATACCAACATAATAAAATGACAATAATCATTACAAATTGCATATGGTGAAGCGTTGTCTGAATACGAAAGCAAATTTTCAATTTACGTAACTAAAATTAAAAATGTAACATTTTCAACCTCCTCCAATGCAAATAGTTGTATTTTATGGTAATTAAGAAGAATCTAAAGGTTTTATTTAAAAAAAGTGCGTATTAACCGTTGACGTTTGTTCCGAATATTTACCATGCTTTTTGTAGGTAGTCATTTTTGATAATTTTTAATTTAATTTTTTTATTTTTATAATAAATATAGTAACATTATTTTTTAAATGTTTATATTTACTCACAAATAATTGCCAAGTTGCCTCAGCTAAAATCATGAAACATTAAAATCTTGAAATTTAAATATATCTTATAATTTTAAGCAAAAATAAACAAAATAGCTCATATCATATTCTGGAATAAATTATTATTATTATTATTATTATAACAGTAGTAGATATTTGATATACCTTTTGATTACAAAAATAATTTTTCAGTTTGGTTGGGTATTTTGATTTAAAATCCAAAATTAAGATTTGTATGAAACGGGCCGCATGAACGTTCCTCTTAATTGCTAGATCTTTGTGAAACTAATAAAAAAACCGAATAGGTCATTTTTTAAAAGATTAAAGATAAAAGAAATGATACACGGAATGTTTTTAAATTGAAATAAACTAATTTAAAAAATCTTATAAAAAAATAGCGCAGCATTCAGACATTGTTCACAAATGCATTAAAATATGCAACAAGAACACGTTTATCGGATCACTACAAACAGCAGATATTGTAGTATAAAGAAGATATACTTTCAAAGACAATGGACAAAACAAATTAAATGAGAAATGGCACAGAGAATGAGAGCGTTTAATATTACCGTGACGATTCATGGTTACGGTGCCATGACGGCATAAAAAAGGCAATAAACATGCGTTCCTTATCACAATAACGCCGCAGCTCTTTCAAAAGACGAGATACACAACGTGTTTAGGTCTGTTTCCTCCAAAGGAAAAAAGTCATAATTTTCTTGCATCTCTCTCACACACGGCGCCGTGACGTCTCCGTAGACCCCTGCAATACTACTAGCCGTGACGATAATTTATAAAGTATGGAATATAGTTACAAGGATAATATTGAAGTGCGAGTGAATTCCAAAAATTCAAAAATGTCAAATGTCAATGCGCTGAAGATTTTGTTTTTGTTCTTAAACATATAATGCTGCAGATTTATCTTACACACTAAAAAATAACAGTCGAAAATGAGACAAATGGTTAACGTATGTCTGCACTCCCCCAAAGGAAACATATAATCATTATCATATATCTCACTCAAACGTTTAAAGAAAATAAAACGCAATTCCTGTCGCCGTGGCTGAGCCGTAACAAGGTATATCTGTTTCCTCTAAAGGAAAAAAGTAGTACTTTGGAAGAAACTGACACACGTATTTTGTTTGTCTGATCTTTTGTCCCACCATTGTGTAATGTGTAAGAAAGAGCTGCAGCATTATAACGGTAAGGAATGTATGTTTATTGCCTGTTTTTGCCATCACAGTAGCGTAACCGTGAATCTTCACGGTAATTATAAAAGCGTCTAATGAAAAGGCCATTTGAGCAACAATTCAAAGACAGAAAAATAAAAACCAAATTTAGACACACCTTCGTCCAACCGACATTGAGTTATTGTTGATATTTTGCGGGGCCGTCTTAATTTGCACGCTAACAAACTTCAAGCACGAACGTATATCATCGCTGTCTGAAATCATGCTCTCGAACTTCTCCTGGACTTCCAGCATTGTTTCATGTTCAAACTCGTCTTTCTTCAAAGCGTTCATGCACAAGCCTGCGAGGTACTTGAAGCAATGCCGTCTGACTGCGTTGTGAGGGTGGTTGTCCCAATGAGGAGTTCCTCGGACATAGGACCAAGCCAGGATAGCGTACTCCAGAACGGTATGCCAATTGTGCGAATCCACAAATATCTTACCTTGTTCGATAAGATATTTTTTAAACGCGATGATGTGAGTAGCGGCTCTCGAATATGCTGGGGAGTCGGTCTTTGAATACAGCCGAGATGTCGGGAGACTTCTGAAGATGTTCCGTTTTAAGTACGATAGTTTTTCTTCAACGGGTTTCAGATCGGGTAATGGAAGGTTGTTCCTTACTTCCTCTTCGATGTTTGGATGTTTCTGCGTGACATTTTTAAGAATGTCGATAAGTTGATCGTGGCTCATAGCTCTGAGTACGACTTCCAAAGGTTCGTTTGAGTTGGAAGTCAGCGATCTATCGATCTTGAATCTTTTGGGGGCCGGGGAGTTTTTCGTTGGACTTTGGTTGCGGTACTTTTGAGGAGTCATGTCGTTGATTTCGGTCATTTCGGAGCTGCTGCTGGGTTTGTCGAAGTCGGTCATCAGGAGCCTCTTGCGAGGGGTGGAGCGGAGGACAATTCCGTTCTTGGTCGGGGATTGGAGGTTCATAACGGCTTTGGGGGGAGTACGGTTATTGGAATGGAATGGGGAGTTCTTCCTATAGTCAATGTCGGGGGACCAATTCACAGGAATGCGTCTTCGACCTGCAAATAAGTAAATTAAAGATTAGTTTGATATAATGTTGAGAGACATTGTTGTTGTGAACTCCATCTAGTGTTGAGACTGATCATTCGGCAATACCCAGATCGTTTGGAGAGGGTACCCAAATACCAACTACTCCACCTGGCTTCATAATGTGATAACAATCATCACAATTCTCATTTTTTTCAATTTTAAAAGGCAGTAAATCGAAGGCGATGTTTCACAAAAATTCAATGGTCTCTCAGCACCACTTAGTTTTTTTGACAGTTTGAAAGGTTCCCGTTAAATGCCGGTTCGAAGTCCGTTTCAGCTTTTGAACAAATTTAGATCAGCAGAAGAGGACAACTATCAGGTTGTTAAACGTGTCAGCTTATCATAATTTGATAGAAATGATCTGAATCACACCTATAATCAGCGTTAAAAAGAACCTTTCAAATGTGAAAAAAAAAACAAACAAATTTGGCCATTTGGTGATAATGTTGCATTTGAATTTCTGTGAAACAACTCGTCCTATTTTTAGTATCTGCCAACAGATCTTTTTACTAAGCATAAAGGTACTGACACACATGCTCACAGAATCCGGCTTATGAGCATGCTCATTAATGAGTACGCTCCTGTCAAAAATAGTCAACTGTACACATTTGCTCAGTAATGAGTAGGCTTGGTTTGAGCTTTCTCGTGAATGAGCGTGCTCAAAGCCAACATTTGAACACACATGCTACTTAATGAGCATGCTCATGTCAAAAAATAAACGTCATCGTCAAGTGTCAGTTCCGTTCTCCCATAACTAAACAAAGTAATCTTATTTCTTGCAACGCAATTATTAATTATTTAAGAATCTTTTGACGAAAGAAAACAAAACGGTTGATTTGAGTCCAAAATGTCAACGGTTATACAGTTACAAGGACATAATAGAGTCAGTGCCATCCGCACAGAAGTCAATTTGATTTCGTAATTGGATCACGAGAAGAGCAAACCTTGGAGCAAGTAATCCATTTGTTGTAGAAATACGAGAAGAAGATGTCAACGGATATAAAAATCATTTACGAATGCTTCCGCAGAAATTTTTATTTTATTCCGGCTAAAGTAAAATTGGAAATTACATTGAGATATCTAGCTGTCGGAGATTCTTTGTACATATTATCAGCGTTTAACAGGGTTAGAAAGTCTACGGCTAAATTTATATCTGAAGTTTGTGCTGCAATATGATTATGACGTTTGATTTGGGTCCAAGACTTCAACAAATCCGAAAATGACTAAATATTAAGAAATAAATGCTAATTTCAATAGAATGTGGTTTCATTTTGGAGGTAAAGGAGCTTTTGGGGAATTCGGAAATCTATTGTGTGTATTTTAGTGACCTTTTGTTACAAGTATATTCGTGATTCCCATAATAAATCACGAAACACAAGGTTTTTTCGTCTCCCCTGCGGGCTATTTTGACATTTTTTCTAAGAATGCGCAGGCGCGAACGAGATCGGATTGACATGAGCATGCTCATAAGCTAGTCTGTTCACACATGCTACAAGGCTTCCCTTTCCACCCGATAATTCAATGAGCATGCTCATTAATCAAACTACTGTTGATTTGTGAGCAAGCCTATTCGGCTTGAAATGAGCATGCTCATTACTAGCAATGTCACTGACACACATGCTACTAGGTAGCAATTGCTACTAGGTAGCATGCTCTTTGGCTTTAAATGAGCAAGTGAGCCCGTAGCATTACACTATTAAAATAGTAAATCGATAAATACTGTGAGTATTGAATTGTATTGGTCCTACTGCTAGCTAAACATCCTAGCGATCGGACCTTCAAACATTTTGAGAAGAATAAAATGAAATCATTCCTACCTCTCTGCTGAATCACCAGCTCGTCTGGTGAAGGTGTGGGGCTCAGGAACGCTGAAGAAGTCGGCGTAACATTGAGGTTACGATGACCGTTCATAAACATGTGTCGGGCAGTGTCTCCAAACCCGTTCACGAATGCACCCGTGCCCGCATTCAGGTTGTTCAGGTTGATGGGAGTCAGGGGTTCGGGGGAGGCCCGGAGCACCTCACGCTCGCGGGGCTCAGGGGACACCCGGAGCATGCCGAGGCGGAGAGGGATCTCGGCCAGGGCGGCGCGGGTGCTGCGCCTAGCGGGGCCATCGTCAGCCTCCATCAAGCATAGGCTGGAAAGATGAATAAAATAGATTTGTAAAATGTGAATACCGCTAGAGTCCCAGCAGTCTGGACCCAGCAACCCCAATTGGGGTACGTTGTGAAGCTGATCAATGTGGGTAGGGTAAATAGATGATGTCGAGGAAGGTGGGAAAGTACCTGACTATTTAGATTTGGTCACCAAACTCCTTTAAACCATTTGAAGCAATAGTACAGACCTTTTCACTAAGCGTAACTCATGTTGAAAGGGAGAGGTCTATAATCCCTTCTATGTCATCTTTGGAGATGCTGTGTGAAGTGATTTTTTTGTGGAAAGGAAGAAAGGAAATTCAGGGAAGGAAAAAGGTAAGAGAAGGTAAGGTAAGGTAAGTGTAGGAATCTGGGGGTCAATGTGTCCAGGAGTGACAGCCGTATAAATCCATCCCTCTCACTGCGGTGCAAAGCGGAGGGTCTAGCAGGAGAAGTCAATAGGTCTCCTTCAACTAATTTCTCCCGATCCAGCCTGCAATTCAGTTGGTGGGCAAATGCATTCGCCGCCAAGACCTAGACAAACACCCCTGCTAGGTCACCAAAAGTAGTCAACCTCTTGGGGTGACCTATGGCAGGGGTATTGGTTATCCAATAAATGGTTCCTGTGGCGGTACCCACACCCACCTCCCAAATTGATTAAATTAGTGAATCAAGTACTTAGTTAAGTCATGTCGTACCTCTTGACTGAAGAGGTATAACGAAATAGTACCTATGTATGAATGTGAATGAAGCAAGGAGTGTGTACCTAGACAAGATTTGTACAGTGTTACATCCTCTATCTACCTCTTTTTAGAAATGAAATAGAAAAGCATAGTTACACATATATTTTACATATACATACACATATATTTTACATATACATACACATATATTTTTTTAATCATTCCTGAACACTTTGGATCAATTAGAAAAGCCTTCCTTTAATGAAAGAAAATAATTGTGTTTGAAATCTACAATATTTTATTTTGGCCACAAATAAAAAGCTTGTTTTGCGTAGGTAACTAAATATGTACTCATGAACCAGTAAATAAGTAAGAAAGAAGTTTAATTGGTTTATACATAACTTTAGTTATAAAAATAATATTATTGTTTCACATATTTATTATTTAACAGCGTTTGTCGTGGTTGTGAGTTAAGATTTTTTAAAACCGAAGAGTTTTGATAAAATCAGACCCCTAACCAATGACTTTACAAACCCCTAACAAATTTCATGAAAGTGCACTGAAAAAATAACCTTGAAAATGATCGACAAAAAATGGTAGGGGATGGGTCGTTTGGGTTACATTCCTTGTTAATTATGCAGGCCTTAGATTAAACAAATAATTTAATAATATTACCTGGTACCTTATTGGATGAGTTATTTTAAAATAAAACGCTAAATTTCAGTGGTTTCAGCGCACAATATCACAGATTCTGCATAGACAGAGCTATTGTAAACTATTTTTCTAAGCTCCAGTTGCCTAAAATATATAACCCAGTAATACAGATATTATCTAAATCAATACAATAAACACACGTTGTACAAATGCTTGTGATTTTAATGAAATTAGATTATACATAAATCATTGGCGGGAACCGGTATCAAACTGTCAACATGCATCATCGAGTAGACATGATGGGACGCGTAGATAAACGCTAATTTTAACCGTTAAAACTATTAAATATCACACAAAACTAATGTAATAAGTTAGTAAATGAGTTATATTATTGTATACATACCTGTTTACGAATCTTTTTCACTAAATAACCTGTAAAATCATTCAATCACAACCGTAATCAACAAAGCGCAGAACCAACGGAATACGTGCGTTGTGCGCTCACAGCTGGTTTGACTGTTAAGATAAAAGATGATACTCTCCAAACATTTGTACCTCTTTCTATCGCTCGTTCAGTGTGCGCCGTTAGACGGGTGAGAGAGAGACATTAGATTTTTCTCGATTTGCTATATAAACTCGGACGCTTGTTGCGCTCGGCAGTTTTTGGCGCCCTGTTTTGTAAACTCTGAATATTATTATAATGCGTGACGTAATGTCCTAAGTTCTATTCTTCCCAAAGTTTGGCGGTTAATTAACTGTCAAAAACAGAAAAAGGGCGTAGAAACGCAGAATAATGCGAATGATTATAGATCAAACTAGGCGTTTTGTAGGTATTTAAAAATATATTGTACATAATTAATAATTTAAAAAATATTTAAGTAGATACTAAAAAAAACACCGGATTCAGTTGTAATTTTAATAAAAAAAATATTCACTGTACTTATACCTACTTGAATATGCGAAACGTGTACCTACCTACGAGTGCCTACGAGCATCTCGCCCTAGGTCAACGACTTGTGGGTACAAGTGTGGAAGATTAAAAAAAATATATTATTAAAAATTATTATTGAAATTATTACTTATTAGCGCCGTTGTGATTTGAAACTCGATGAAACTAAAAATTGTGACACTAAAAAGAGACAAACACCAAACACATACATCTATAGGATTTCGACTGCGAGAGAATGAGGTAGTGTAATCGGTCTCCTCTTTTGTGATATTTCTTAGCCTCCCCACTCTTGTCTACTTTAGTTTTCTGAAGGCTTCACTTCTACCGCATGTGAATTGCACTCTTTTTTCGTTTTTTTTTTTAAATTTGGCTTTCACCCATTAGGTGATCTTAACTATAAAATTTAAGAACGGGCGATAAAAATGTGATTTTTTGGATCAATATAGCAATATAACTTATTAGCGTCACATTTCAAAAACCTAGTTATATTATTTAAAAATCAGAGTGTGCAATTCACACGCGGTAAAAAAACCAAAGTAGACAAGAAAAACTATAGGTAGTAGACAAGAAAGCACAGGCTAAATCCTCAGATGTTTGACTCTTTTAGTGTAGCAATTTTTCGTTTCATCGAGTTTCAAATCACAACCGTGCTAAAGAAGTTTTCTCTTCAATAAATATGTACCTACTTACTTACATTTTAAATAGTAGCATGCTTATCTACCAAAGGCAGTAGCTATCTAAAAGATTTATGATTGTATTATATAAAGAAAACCAATAGTCAATAGCCATACACATAATATAAAACATAATTAGATTGTGAAATAACATAAGATACACCAAATTAAGTTCGCACTGATGCAGTTTTTAAATGGTAGATTACAAACAAAAATTAAAGATAAAAATAAACAATAGATACATAATTATTATGTCATGAGATCTATAAAAATAGTAATCCAGAAAGATATTATCTACGACAAGAAATGAATGGGGGGAAAAATATTATTATCAAAACGGTATTAGACAATAGTATTAGACATACCACATTTAAAATAAAAAAAGTTACAAAGCAGAGTTTTAGAAGAGTTCACAAAACATGAGCGGTTCTAGTGCTAAGATGTTGTCGTTGAATCTGAAAATGAATATATTTTTAAAATTTTATTTTTATGAAGATTTTTTAGTCTCTGTAAATAAACAATATTAAAAATTAAATTTTGAAACAAAATCATGTGTGCAGTTCACACGCGGTACAAGTGAAACCTTCAGAAAACTAAACTTCGAGAGAACGAGACGAATGCAAAGTATCAGGAGTAGGATAATTGTAAGGTTTATTAATTTTACTATTTATTGATTTATTTTGAATTTCACACTCTGCTGGGCTTTAACATGTTATTTTTATTTTATTTATTACAAAGAACATCTAAATATGTAGGTACATCATGCATGCAATCATTATAATTTTGAAAATTATACTTAGAGTCCCCATCAGAACCACTACAGACTATGTTTTTAAAGCTCTGAATTTAATATCACTGAAACAATTATACACAAAAGATATTCTAATGTACGCATTCAAAAACCAGGATAACTTTACATAGACAAACTCGAGCCGATTCACAAGATCTACACTACAACATACCTTTTACCAACCTACAACTAAAACGACATTTGGACAAAGAAATATGCAGTAGGTACTTCTCTGTAAAATTATTTAATTTACTCCCTCTTACAATAAAAAGAACTAAAAAATAACCGACTTCAAAAGAAACATTAAAATATGGATTATGGTCATGGGAAGGAAGAAGATAGATGCAATTTTGCAACCGAACAAATATTTGTACTTTTTGATTCAACTTATAAATTTCGTCTGTAATATTTTCAACATAGGTATATACTTATATTCAAACAAAAAAACTTGTACAATGTGTCCTTAGAACGGGTACCCCAGTAAGGACACATTTTTCTCTGAAAAAATGTAAAACAAAGAAAAAAAAAATAAGTGATGAAAAAATATATAACAAATCGGTTAAATTGGTTACGTTAGGTTAGGTTTTGGGCTATTCCCAATTTTTTTGATAGCTTTTAATTACTTTTCAAAGAGGTGTTGAGTTCAGGGCCGGATTAACCATGTCGGGGCCCCTAGGCAGTGCACGTCTCGGGGCCCCTTTACCAATGGTTGACTAACGGGGGGGGGGGGGGGGGGGGCAGCCCGCCCCGGGCCTCTGGTCCTCGGGGGCCTTCAAACGCCTCCATGTCCCCTTTATCAAATCCTTAACAAGGCTTTAATGCCATTTTTATTTAATTATTTATAATGTATTACAAAAACATGGTAAGTAACACATTATTCCCAATGAGTTGAGAAAAAAACTCATTACGGGAAGCTCATTACATTTAATCAGCGGCAGAGAATTTAAATTTCGTCGAACGATGATCTTGCGATCGTACCCTTGCAACTGTACAGGGCGGTTCCGATGAGTAAGATTAATTATTCTCCATACCAGCTTTTTAACATAATTGCTCAATATCGATATTATTTCTTTCACAATATTTGCTTCGATAAATACCTAAATTCAAAAATGCTTAAACTCGTGATGATAAAACTATTCAAATTATGTACTTTTTCTAATTATTTTTTGATCATACGTATTTATAATTATTCAATAATGTCTAAGCAAAATAAAAATGTAATTTTTTTTAAATATATGCGTGGATCTTTTTTTTAATGATTTTATTTAAACTAAAATTAAAATTCTGAAACAAATCTTTCCCAGATAATTTATTGCTTTATTTTACTCCATGATTATATAATTTGAAATGTGTGTTGTATAATACAAAATTTCGTTTGAAAATTTAACAAATCTGCCAACGCCCTACAGTAAAACCTTAATGTACTAAAAATAAACATATTTTCTCAAAATTTAAAACTTAGCTTTACTAGATAAAAGATCAGTCTTTCGAAATCAATTTATAATTTTGTGGTGAAAAAGAGTCAATACGTATAAAATTTGATTTAAAAACGACATATTTCCGGTTTTGTCTGGTGATTCCCACTTACGGCGGACACTGTAAAAATTTTTTTTTGGTAATTTTATTTTTTTATTTCATTTTCTGAAAGACGCATTTGTTAAAAATGCTCTCACCAAATGTTCTAAAGATATTCGAAAAATTGATGGAGATACAGCATTTTATGTGAAACAATAACAATAAACACCACTTTTATTATACATACTTATGCCGACCGGGTTTCGCTACAACCGTAGGTTTTTCAGGGCAGTTTGTATGTTGAATTATCCTTCAGCAAAACTTTGACTGTGTTTTTCTCTAAACTTTGTTAACACATTTTTTAACCTCCATACATCCGATTTGCAGGTCTTAAACTGCTTGAAAATCTAGTGTCTATTTCACCACGTAGGTGAATTTTGTTTAAAAATAAGGAAAAATGGCGGACCAACGAATTTTAATTGCGATTTTTTATGGAAAATTTTCATTGTTCATAAAAAAAATAGAAGGGGGCCCATTATAAAAAAAATTCCTAAGTGGTGCCATACTGAATGGATATACTAACAGTTTAAGATTTAGTACATGCAAATCAGACGTATAGTTTTTCTAATATGTTGTCAACCGTGTTGAAAAAAGCATTTTCGAGAAAAACGCGTTCAAAGTTTTGCTGAACGTTAATTCAACATGCAAACTGTTTAAAATGGTTTCATATAATATGTTGTAGGTATCTCCGTCAATTTTGCGAATTTCCTTAAAACATTTGGTTAGAGCATTATTAACAAATGCATCTTCAGAAAATTAATTTTTAAAAATGTCAATTTTTTTACATTGGCCTGGTGCCTTAAAGCCTTGTTTGGGATTTGATCAAAGGAACATGGAGGCGTTTGGAGGCCCCCCAGAGTCAGAGGCCCGTGTGAACTGAAGAAAAAGCTTGTAAAATGACCAAATAAAGATATTATTATTATTATTGTTAAAATGACATCAACTTCTTAAACTAGGGGGGGGGAGCGGTTCATCCAGCTTTTCCACCCGGGCCTCTGACGGGCTTAGTCCGCCACTGCACTTTACCCTTTTCTAACTTCCAAACTTTTTTTTTTCTACCACAACGTAATTTTAATCATAATTAATCTGTTTTTTTACTACATTTCGAAGGTATGCCTTCATCCCCATTCAATAAAAAAATTAAACGAATACAATAGTACAATGAGCGGTCTTATCACTAAAGTGATCTCTTCCAGACAACCTTGGTATGAAGAGAAACAAAGAATTTTAGCAATCAGATAGGTAGTGCACACTAAAGCTTGTACAACATTTATATTTTAAACATTAGAAATAAAAGCAAAAAAAAAAAACAACACAAATGCCAATGTAACCGACGTGTTACGTACCCTCAAATGTTCTTTCAACGAAAAACATCCTTGGCGGTATCTTCTACAGTTCAGTGGTCATTTTTTCTGATTTCGCTCGAAAACCAGAAATCCCGCTTGGCCACTGAGCTCGTTAGTACCGTACCGCCAGCGATCTTTTTCGTTGAAAATATTTTTATGTTTGTTTTCCAATTAGAATTTAAAAGTTATTCTAATTGTAATATTGTATTAATAAAATACTTTCATTTTTATATGTACAATGCCCCCGGTGCAACAAATAAACGCTATCATGCTCAGGTTGCCACCAGGGACATTTTTCAATTTATAATTTCAAACGTATTTTTTATGTTTCCTTTTTTTTTGACATATTGTTAAATATTTTAACTTACGATCCTTGTAGGATAATGAAACTAAGAAATTTCATTCCGCAGTCCTACAAGGCATCGAGGGAAAGAGAGCCTGAGTCTCTAGCCCTTAAATTACTGAAACTAGGGCAAAAAATGGCCTTCAAAAAACACTTAGAAAAATTTCGATAAAAATATGTTTTTCCGGATTATAAAAATCCAGGTGCCCCGTAAGATGGTGAAACAAACAGGTTTCATTAACACATCTTACGGGGGATCTCATAAAAATAACACTGCATTGGTAAATTACCACATGTCCTGCCAAACGGCAAATAACTTCTTAAATTTTACGATTTATCTAAAAAAGTGAGATAAATCGCCCTGATAAAAATCTGGTGATAAACAATGCGTTTATTTTACCATTGATACAGAATAACAAACACATATGTACACAATTAACTCTGTAGAATTAATATAAAATATACATTTTAAGCGACCGCCTTCAACGGTGACACCGGCAAAATAGGGTGCCCACATAATGACCGCCCTATTTATACCATTTGGTCTGAGGACGAAAACCCCTCCACTTTTTTATAAAAACACTGCCCGAACGCTGTCGGGTACAAGTACCCCTTATATATGATGCAAATTTCCAAATAAATATGTTCGTTCAGTTCAAAGTTCAATTCTACTCTTCTTGTTTTACTACTTCCTACCTCTGGAAGTCCTACGACCTGCTGCCTCCTGCTGAAGTTCTGCCTGGACGAGTGCCTGGTGCCTGCCGCTACAGCCGGCCCTAACCCTGGGTACTCCCAAGGCAACCAGGCCCAGGCAGAAACTAGGCGCATCCAGGGCCACCACCCACTGGATGTAGGGAGGCCAGCTTTAAATCGACATCATCATCATCATTGGCGCACAAAAGGGAAGGAGTGCACAGCCACCGGTGCCCTCATAATTTACAGTCTTGTAAGGACGACGACACGTCCGTTACAAGTGGTCCTTCGAGCCGGATCAGCTGCACCCCACGCCCACGCCTGATGCCACGCCTGATGTCACATCATGCCTGAAGCTGCCTCACGCCACGCCTGACGTCACGCCTGAATGCCACGTCTGAAGCCACGCCTGAGGTCACGCCTGATGCTACGCCTGACGCCACGCCTGGATGCCATGCCTGAGCCTTCGCCTGACGTATCGTCTGAATGCCATGCTTGACGCCACGTTTGCGTGCCACGCCTGATGACACATCACGCCTGAAGCCACGCCTACGTGCCACGCCTGACATCACGCCTAAAGCCACGCCTGATGCCACGACTACGTGCCATGCCTGACATCACGCCTAAATGCCACGTCTGATGCCACGCCTACATGCCATGCCTGACATCACGCCTAAATGCCACGTCTGATGCCACGCCTACATGCCATGCCTGACGTATCGTCTGAATGCCATGCTTGACGCCACGCCTACGTGCCATGCCTGAGGTCACGCCTGATGCCACGCCTCATGCCAGGGCTAATGCCACGCCTGAGCCACGACTACGTGCCACGCCTGACATCACGCCTCACGCCACGCCTGACGTCACGCCTGAATGCCACGCCTGACGTCACGCCCGAGGTCACGCCTGCTACGTGGATTACGTGCCATGCCTGACGTATCGTCTAATGCCACGCCTGATGCCACGCCTCATGCCAGGGCTAATGCCACGCCTGATGCCATGCCTACATGCCACGCTTGACGTCACGCCTAGATGCCACGCCTGATACCATGTCACGCCTGATGCCGCGTCTCATGCTAGGGCTGACACCACACCTGTTGCCACGAGTGCCCACGCTCGTGCCCCCGCCAAGCTCTACTACTGAGATGGCACGCTCCACAGAAGAGAGCAACAATGAGCGAACACCACCCTCTACATCTATTGAGGACACGCTGCGCCAGCTGCAACGACAGCTGCGCAGCCAACAAAAACGTATTGATTGGCTGAATGCAGCCCTTCAACTACAAACCCGTGTAGGGCCGGCACAAGATGCGACAGGGCCTGCACAACCCCGTGCTGGGATCCTGCCGGCAAAAGATTCGACAGGGCCCGCACAACCCGGCACCGCAGGGCTGGCACAACCCAGTACTGCAGGGCTGGCACAACCCGGTGCCGCAGGGCTGGCACAACTCGTCGCAGCGAGTACTGCCTCGGAGCCAACCAGCCATGGACATCCGGACCAAGGAGAACCTTGGCAACTACAAGCATCATGGATGCACCCTGGACCTTCCGGCCCCGTACCGCCCTTGCCTCTGCACAATACAAGGCAACAAGAAGCTGTACGAGAGATGCCCGTTGGACCTGTGCCTCTGATAAACCAGAGGCACCCCTCACCGGCGCAGCCAGGGCCTGGAGGCCCCGCGCCGCAGCCCCCTCACTCTGATGGGGGCCCCGGATGGATGCAGCCTGGACCTTCCGGCCCCGTACCGCCCTTGCCTCTGCACAATTCAAGGCAACAAGAAGCCGTACGAGAGATGCCCTTTGGACCTGTGCTTCTGGTAAACCAGAGGTACGCATCACCGGCGCAGCCAGGGCCTGGAGGCCCCGCGCCGCAGCCCCCTCATTACAATGGGAGCTTTGGATGGCTGCAACCTGGACCTTCCGGCCCCGTACCGCCCTTGCCTCTGCACAATTCAAGGCAACAAGAAGCCGTACGAGAGATGCCCGTCGGACCTGTGCTTCTGGTAAACCAGAGGTACGCATCACCGGCGCAGCCAGGGCCTGGAGGCCCCGCGCCGCAGCCCCCTCATTACAATGGGAGCTTTGGATGGCTGCAACCTGGACCTTCCGGCCCCGTACCGCCCTTGCCTCTGCACAATTCAAGGCAACAAGAAGCCGTACGAGAGATGCCCGTCGGACCTGTGCTTCTGGTAAACCAGAGGTACGCATCACCGGCGCAGCCAGGGCCTGGAGGCCCCGCGCCGCAGCCCCCTCATTACAATGGGAGCTTTGGATGGCTGCAACCTGGACCTTCCGGCCCCGTACCGCCCTTGCCTCTGCACAATTCAAGGCAACAAGAAGCTGTACGAGAGATGCCCGTTGGACCTGTGCCTCTGATAAACCAGAGGCACCCCTCACCGGCGCAGCCAGGGGCTGGAGGCCCCGCGCCGCAACCCCCTCACTCTGATGGGGGCCCCGGATGGATGCAGCCTGGACCTTCCGGCCCCGTACCGCCCTTGCCTCTGCACAATACAAGGCAACAAGAAGCCGTACGAGAGATGCCCGTCGGACCTGTGCTTCTGGTAAACCAGAGGTACGCATCACCGGCGCAGCCAGGGCCTGGAGGCCCCGCGCCGCAGCCCCCTCATTACAATGGGAGCTTGGGATGGCTGCAACCTGGACCTTCCGGCCCCGTACCGCCCTTGCCTCTGCACAATACAAGGCAACAAGAAGCCGTACGAGAGATGCCCGTCGGACCTGTGCTTCTGGTAAACCAGAGGTACGCATCACCGGCGCAGCCAGGGCCTGGAGGCCCCGCGCCGCAGCCCCCTCATTACAATGGGAGCTTTGGATGGCTGCAACCTGGACCTTCCGGCCCCGTACCGCCCGTGCCTCTGCTTAACCCAAGGCAGCGAGAAGCTGTACGTGAGATGCCTGTTGGACCTGTACCTCTGGAGAACCAGAGGTACGCATCACCAGAAGCCGCAACTACAGCGCCTTCCAAACCTGACGCAATCCTGGAGTCAACTGGCCACACAGATCCAGGCCAAGAAAAAGCTTGGCGACTCCAGGGAAGATGGATGCAGACTGGACCTTCCAGCCCCGTACCGCCCGTACCT
This sequence comes from Limnephilus lunatus, assembly GCA_917563855.2. NCBI lineage: Eukaryota > Metazoa > Arthropoda > Insecta > Trichoptera > Limnephilidae > Limnephilus > Limnephilus lunatus. The sequence goes on along the minus strand of OU830602.1, from coordinate 73,768,388 downwards.
CTGCTCAACCTGAGGCAACGAGAAGCCGTACGCGATGAGCTTGTTGGACCTGTGCCTTTGATGGACCAGAGGTACGCATCACCAGCGCAGCCAGGGCCAGGAGGCCCTGCGCCACCGGCCCCTCACTACAAAGGGGACCCAACCACGATGCCGCCTGGACCTTCTGGTTCCGTGCCGCCCTTGCCTCTGCTCCACCAGAGGCAGCCAGCCGACCAGCAGAAAACAGCTGCCGGATCCGCTCCGCTGCCAGAGCATGGGTCCTCACTGCCGCCCGGACCTTCAGGTCCCGGGCCGCCCTTACCTCTGCTCCACCAGAGGCAGCCAGCCGACCAGCAGAAAACAGCTGCCGGATCCGCTCCGCTGCCAGAGCAGTGGTCCTCACTGCCGCCCGGACCTTCAGGTCCCGTGCCGCCCTTACCTCTGCTCCACCAGAGGCAGCCAGCCGACCAGCAGACAACAGCTGCCGGATCCACTCCACTGCCAGAGCAGTGGTCCCCAATGCCGCCTGGACCTTCTGGTCCTGGGCCGCCCTCACCTCTGCTCCATAAAAGGCAGCCAGCCGACCAGCAGAGAACAGCTGCCGGATCCGCTTCGCTGCCAGAGCAGTGGTCCTCACTGCCGCCTGGACCTTCTGGTCCCGGGCCGCCCTCGCCTCTGCTCCACCAGAGGCAGCCAGCCGACCAGCAGACAACAGCTGCCGGATCCGCTCCGCTGCCAGAGCATTGGTCCTCACTGCCGCCTGGACCTTCTGGTCCCGGGCCGCCCTCACCTCTGCTCCACCAGAGGCAGCCAGCCGATCAGCAGAGAACAGCTGCCGGATCCGCTCCACTGCTTGGACAAAGGTACCAAGCGCCAGCACAGATGGATGACCAACTACATCCCGCAGCAATGACGAGCCCGCCCTGCCCCAGCAGTACCACTGTCATAGACGTGGTACTCCTCATCGGCGCAGCAAAGACGAGCCCGCCCTGCCCCAGCAGTGCCACTGTCAAAGACGTGGTGCTCCTCAACGGCGCAGCGAAGACGAGCCCGTCCTGCCCCAGCAGTATCACTGTCATGAACGTGGTGCTCTTCAACGGCGCAGCGAAGACGAGCCCACCCTGCCCCAGCAGTGCCACTGTCAATGACGTGGTACTCCTCATCGGCGCAGCGAAGAAGAGCCCGTCCTGCTTCAGCAGTACCACCGTCAAGGACGTGGTACTCCTCATCGGCGCAGCAAAGACGAGCCCGTCCTGCCCCAGCAGTACCACTGTCAAGAACGTGGTGCTCCTCAACAGTGCAGTAAAGACGAGCCCGCCCTGCCCCAGCAGTGCCACTGTCAAGAACGTGGTAATCCTCATCGGCGCAGCGAAGACGAGCCCGTCCTGCCCCAGCAGTGCCACTATCAAGGACGTGGTACTCCTCATCGGCGCAGCGAAGACGAGCCCGTCCTGCCCCAGCAGTGCCACTATCAAGGAAGTGGCGCTCCTCACACGGGGGGAGTCCGTCAACCCCATCATGGTTGTCATGGACCCCGTGTCATGGTTGTCATGGACCCACATCAGCCGGACACACGGCCGAGTCCTTGACACCATCCCTGCTGAAGACGACCAAGTAAGGACCGCCGGGACCCAGACGAGATCCAGAGTCTACGTTCGACCTGCCGAGAACCAGAGTCTACGTCCGACCTGCCGTGAAGCTCGCTGTGATCCTGCCGCCCGCGTCTACCGATGCAGCTTCTCCTGCTCATCCTACTACACGTCGTGATGACTAGTACAGCATAGCTGCACGGGGGGAGTGTAACCGACGTGTTACGTACCCTCAAATGTTCTTTCAACGAAAAACATCCTTGGCGGTATCTTCTACAGTTCAGTGGTCATTTTTTCTGATTTCGCTCGAAAACCAGAAATCCCGCTTGGCCACTGAGCTCGTTAGTACCGTACCGCCAGCGATCTTTTTCGTTGAAAATATTTTTATGTTTGTTTTCCAATTAGAATTTAAAAGTTATTCTAATTGTAATATTGTATTAATAAAATACTTTCATTTTTATATGTACAATGCCCCCGGTGCAACAAATAAACGCTATCATGCTCAGGTTGCCACCAGGGACATTTTTCAATTTATAATTTCAAACGTATTTTTTATGTTTCCTTTTTTTTTGACATATTGTTAAATATTTTAACTTACGATCCTTGTAGGATAATGAAACTAAGAAATTTCATTCCGCAGTCCTACAAGGCATCGAGGGAAAGAGAGCCTGAGTCTCTAGCCCTTAAATTACTGAAACTAGGGCAAAAAATGGCCTTCAAAAAACACTTAGAAAAATTTCGATAAAAATATGTTTTTCCGGATTATAAAAATCCAGGTGCCCCGTAAGATGGTGAAACAAACAGGTTTCATTAACACATCTTACGGGGGATCTCATAAAAATAACACTGCATTGGTAAATTACCACATGTCCTGCCAAACGGCAAATAACTTCTTAAATTTTACGATTTATCTAAAAAAGTGAGATAAATCGCCCTGATAAAAATCTGGTGATAAACAATGCGTTTATTTTACCATTGATACAGAATAACAAACACATATGTACACAATTAACTCTGTAGAATTAATATAAAATATACATTTTAAGCGACCGCCTTCAACGGTGACACCGGCAAAATAGGGTGCCCACATAATGACCGCCCTATTTATACCATTTGGTCTGAGGACGAAAACCCCTCCACTTTTTTATAAAAACACTGCCCGAACGCTGTCGGGTACAAGTACCCCTTATATATGATGCAAATTTCCAAATAAATATGTTCGTTCAGTTCAAAGTTCAATTCTACTCTTCTTGTTTTACTACTTCCTACCTCTGGAAGTCCTACGATCTGCTGCCTCCTGCTGAAGTTCTGCCTGGACGAGTGCCTGGTGCCTGCCGCTACAGCCGGCCCTAACCCTGGGTACTCCCAAGGCAACCAGGCCCAGGCAGAAACTAGGCGCATCCAGGGCCACCACCCACTGGATGTAGGGAGGCCAGCTTTAAATCGACATCATCATCATCATTGGCGCACAAAAGGGAAGGAGTGCACAGCCACCGGTGCCCTCATAATTTACAGTCTTGTAAGGACGACGACACGTCCGTTACAGCCAATATAAACCACACACGGCACCTATAATCATATCAACTATGAATAATACAACTATGTTTAAATATTTGTTTTAATTATTTGACTTATTATTTATCATTTGTGCGTGATGTGAACAGTTATTGGGTTATAACCTAATTATTATAAGTTGTTGCTTTGTTTAATGCATGTAATGTTATTAACCTATAAATTAAATGTTCGTAATGAAAAATTAAAATATTTAAAACATCTTGAAAGCTGACTTTTTCCAAAAGTGTGCCGGAGTTGCTCACTAATTGTGAGTCGAACCGTTGACGAAAGTTATTTTTTCTTGGGGCGCGGGGCCCCCAGCCGATGCGGGGCCCCTAGGCAGTTGCCTACTCTGCCTTAGGGATAATCCGGTACTGGTTGAGTTGAGTTGATTCTGAGTTGTCATGGAACTCTCCAATTTCACCTGCACAGAGCCGACCCTGATTATCTGCTGTAAGAAATGAAAAGATTAAATAAATATGGGGACTCTGCACGGGCATCCAAGCACAGTGAGGCCAGCATTACTGGATTGTACTATGGAATGTAAAATATTGTATCAACATAAAAAAAAAAAGAAAAAAAAAAAATTAGATAATATTTTAAATACAAACTCAATGTGACTTGAAATACTTTTAGTTTAATGAATACTATAAAAGCAAAGTAGGTTACAAAGCTAATAATAATATTCGGGTAATGTTGTAATGCACGTATTGCCGTGTGTTTAGGCAATTCGTAGGAGTAAATTCGTAAAATTACCTACTATTTTAAGTTATGAAAGTATTTTTTTTTTTTTTTTTTTAATCAACCGTCTGAATAATAATAAAAAAAAAACAATTGTCAGCAGTCAGCAGTCAACCGTCAACAGGTAAAATATGTAATAGGTACCTTTGAAGCACAAAAATAATATTTAATTAAATGAAGACAATATTAGCGAAACTCAATCAAAATCTGAAGACAGAAAAATCAGAAAAAGATATTGGTTCCACTGGGACTCGAACCCAGATACCTTAGCATTCATGGCCAACTGCTCTACCGCTTGAGCTAAGTCAATAGATGTCGCATATTAAAAATAAAATGGATAAATATTTATCCAGACACTATCTAGATAGCATTTAGTTCGGGTTGAATCTTGCAATCATATATAAAGATAGCAGCCAATAATATGTGCGTTAAGAAAAATGAAGATAGTGTTTTTATTTTATTTTATTTATTTATTTACGGACTTACGTCCAATTTACAACATGGTATAACGAAAATTTGGGAATGTACATTGTAAGGGTGAAAATGGTACATGAGAGCAAAGACAAACAGAAAATAGAAGTGTCAAGTCAAGTCAAGACTATGCAAAAATTACAGTAAATATAAAATATCATCATTTATTTAAAGAGCGACAGAATTCATTCAAGCTTATACCAAAAAAATCAAGGTCTTGTCGTGAGTTGACCATTCTACACATTCTGGACAGTGGTGAGTTGTAACCATAATTAGTGGAGTGCTGATTGAAGAAGAGTAGGTCTTTATTTCTGAGTCTACGAGAAGGTATATTGAATGGGATGAGTTGTAGTAATGTAGGTGAATCGATTATGTAGTTAATAATTTTGAAGAAACAAATGAGATCGGATTTTTTCCGACGGTCTTCTAAAGGAGAAAGGTTTAGACTTTTTTCAATTTCAGCATACGAATATGAATATGAATATATAGCCTCACTCTAATCCTAGCCTCCTAGCAATCCCTTTTAGGAACCTATGTTGAACGGATTCAATATGACGAATATGGACAGCATAAAAAGGAGACCATATAACACAAGCAGAACCAAATAGGAAATTTAGGCTGGAAATAAGTTCCCCTTGGAACGAACAAGTTTATAGCATGAGTTAAACATTCATTGAATTTAAATACAGCATCGTTAATATTGGTGTTTGATAACATAGAAGTCCAGTCATATTGGGCAAGATACCTGTTCATGCCAGTATAGTCACCTTTGTTAAATTTGTAGTGGTAAGTAGCTGTTGACTTCAGAGTATCACTCTTGAAAGGATTAGAGAAGTTAATGTCGAGTGGTGGGTGATATTTATCTATTGGTAATATTGAATCAGTAGCTTCACATACACAAACGCTAGGCATGTTGGTAAATATCAGATCAAGACAGTATCCTACACAGTTATTGATCGAGTTTAGTTGGAACATATTCAAGTAGGCATAGAAATTTACTATTATAGAAGCTTGAAGGGAAACATTATTAGGAGTTTTCACACCCTGACTATCATTAAGCCACACTATTTTAGGTAGATTGTAATCACCACAAATAAATAAGAAATCGGCACGCTCAACTGCTTCAGTATGTGACTTATAGATTTCTGTTGAAGATGAGGGAGGAATGTAGACACAACCAATGACAAGTTTCTTGGAACCAAGTAGAACACAAATAAATAATTGTTCAGATACATTATTAGACGATTCTAGAAAGTGGCAAGGGTATTTTTTTAATACATATCATTACCCCGCCTCCTCTACGCTTGTTAGATGAGGAAGAGCGGTCACAGCGAAAAATATTGTAGTCGTGTAGTCCAAGTTTGGTTGAAGCAATATTATCTGATAGCCATGTTTCGGAAAGACATAAAAAATCATAAGGGCATATATTAACGGAGCATCTAAAGGAGTTAAGCTTGGTATTGAGACCACGAATATTTTGATAATACGACGAAAAGTTAGTATTAATAAGGTGTCGATTCTGATTCAGCCTAAAAAATTGACACGAGATAATTCGCGTCTCTCAGCGGCTTGGCGGGCAGGACAGTCAGGGGAGCCAGTGTTGTGAGTGGCCGGTTTTCTGAAGAATTTGCATGTGGCACATGCTGGTGGCTTTTCGGGAGTCGGGCAAGCGTCGCGATTGTGTCCAGGTTTTCCACAGTGAGAACAGGTAGGTGTGTCAGCGTTACATTTCGACGCTATGTGGCCATAAAGTTGACAGTGTCCACATTTTAAACTGTCAATCCAGTCCCTTACGGTATGTATTTGCCAGTCTATAGCAAGTTTGGAGAAGCGAATGAGGGAGTGACGAACAGAAGGAGGAACTCTGAAGACATGCGTACATGATCCAGTACGAGGTCCTACTTTATGAGAGAACTGCAGTGTTTCTTTTAATTCATTTGGATGTAGACCAGTTTCCTCGTGTGTTTGCTGGTGTATATCCAAGGTGATGTTTTCTAAGGGCACAATTTGAGTAAGGCCATGGATAGCTATCCGAGGAAGTTTATGCGAAGAAACTGCTGCTTTCAGACCAGCATCGGATATGGTCGGTGCATTGGCAAGTTTAATGGCCTCTGCATCGGTACTCGGATGCACGACTACACCTCCGTTCCTAATTTCGCGTATTCCCGTGATTGTGATTCCCAAAGATGATGGGTTAGTTGATGTTTTGAGGGTTTCAAGGGTACTGCTGGAAAGAAGTGACTTGTCATCTTTGGGGAAGATAAGTACCGCTGGTCTTGCGGGAAGTATAGGCGCATTGTTTCTCGTGTTCGGTGGGTATTTGGGGAGGACTTGGTTGGACGTAATTGAGCTATATGTTCTGTTCCTATTTTCGGGTGTTTGATTAGAACACATATGTTTGTAGGTCATCAGTTCTCCTTCAAGGCTCCCTAGTTTTACACCCATTTGACCGACATTACCAAAAGATCGGTGAATTTGGGGGCGAGTTTTGATATTTGTTCCTTTGTGAATTTGTTAGATGTGTCCATTAAGATGACATTCAAAAGGTTTAAAATAGCGGTTGCCTTTGCCAGGAATTGTTGAGCCGAGTTTTCTTGATCCATTGTTATATTGGCGGTTGCGCCTGTTAGTAGGCAAAATCAATAGCACAGTATGCAGCGCTACTCTACTAATAATAGATCTAAATTATAGATTGTCTTAGCACAGGTATATTTATAGTGATTATAAAATGTCAATTTTACTGCGAATTAGTCTTAAAAAAAAACACTTCGGTATCACTAGGATTCGGACAGCCGACCTTCGGATCTCTAGGCAGCCACTCTAGCCACTCAGCTATCAGCTATGTTTATATCCTTGAGAATTATGTGTGATATAAATTGACTTTGCACAGGTATATTTATGGAGAGTATAAAAAGTTAGTTTTACTGCAACAATATTGATGCACTTCACAATTATTGATTTAAACACTATTTAATCACTGTAAATTAAGAGAGATTTTGTTTCACACGCACGGGTTTCACTTGGGGGATACGTTTAACGATGAATTGTGTGGTTATTCGGAGTTTTAGACAGTAAATTTTGTATTTATTAGTGGAGCGTTTTATGACATGCACTCTGTTGGAAAAAATAATTATTATGGTGTGTGTTGGTCGTTCTTAGTCGAAATACAGTTAAAAGTGACCGAATTGGAAATGGGTTCCATAACTCAATCAGTAGAGCAGTTGGCCATTAATGCTAAGGTATCTGGGTTCGAGTCCCAGTGGAACCAACATCCTTTTCTGATTTTTCTGTCTTCAGATTTTGATTGAGTTTCGCTAATATTGTCTTCATTTAATTAAATATTATAATTTGAGTTTTTACTCATAAGGTTAAAAATAAAAATAAAAACACAAAAATAATGTTTTTGATACAGAATTTTTTGTTTATTTATTTTATGAACATTATTTTGGTTTTTACATATTTTTTTATAAATTATGTTATAAGAGGGTAAAAAAAAACAAAACATAACAACTTAGTCAATAAATTAAAAGAAAAGGGAAAAAAACATAAAACTAAGATGTTCGGAAAATTAAAAATAGTTGAGTACCTAAATAGATTTTCCCAATCATTTAATTAAAAAAATATATCAAAATATTTAAAATCGATAAAAATTTGATAAAAAAACAAGAATACGTACCTCATTTTTTATGTGAATACCACATAAGAGTCCCAGCAGCTGGAGCTAGTGAGACAATGGCATCCCTAATTGGGTTATGTTGTGAGGCTGAATGTAGTGGGGAGGGGAAAATGAAGGTAGGAAAGTACTTGGCTATTCGCTATTCAGATCTGGTCACCAAACACACAAACCCCTTTAAAACAACTTTTAAATTCTTAATGGTGGTCTTACAACAGAGCGATACTTATAGTATATTCCCGCCTGTGTGCCGCAAATATACATTATATTTTTTTAAATGATAAAATAGTGAAAACACAAATCAATTAAATAAAATTTACTTGTGCAAGCCGGGATTTATTTGAACCCGCGACCTTCGGATCTCTAGTCGGGAGCTTTGCCCATCGACCACGGAGGCTGTCAATTCGAAGGAAAACTATGTAAAATAAACACATTAAAAATATTTACGTTATTTGATTTTGGGGTTTTATGGCGTGTTGCACTACCTCCTTCTTTAGCCATCGTTTCGGACAGCGTTGCAGTGTCCATCATCAGGGCAGATCCGGCAGATCACACATCTGTCGGATTTGCCGGATCTGCACGGAAACGCTGTCCGAAACCTTGGCTAAAGAAGGAGGTAGTGCAACATGGTATAACACCCCAACAACAAATAACGAAAATACTATTGGCCGTGAAAATCTAAAAACGTATCTCACATTAAAAATAGTTAAAATCACAGATAAAATAGAATAGTAGGTAGGTACCTACCTAAAGAAGAACTTTAATGTTACCAGCAGATATAATTTCTAATGGTTTAATTTCCAGCGTAGGTCCCATAAATTAGGCTTTAAATTAAACCAAAAGCTTAGCACTGTAAGTAATTAATGGTTTCTCTCAGACATTGTATACTGTACATAAAGTTAAAATATTAATAAACATATCATAATACGCCACACAGTCTCGCCTGCTTTCCACTAAATACACGTCATTTGATAACTAAAGCACCATCAATCATTATGTTGTTAGGTTAAGTTTCCCCACAGTTTCCCGTTTCAGTTTTAAAGCTGACCTCACAAGCAAACCAACGTAGGTTAATAATCATTATAACATTAAAACATAACTTCAATTATACCCCTTTAGTTTCCGTCAAATTAAACTGGTTTCAGACATTGTGACAAATCAATTTGGGATACCGCCGCCCGGGAACCATTTGTATGAAAAACTTATTAAGCAAATCTGTAGGTTACGCACTATGAAATGAAATTAATCGTAGGTAAATCATTATTTTTGAAGTTTCACCGAATGTTATTGTTACAATGTGATTGTTTTCGACGAAATAGAAATTTTATAGATACCTATCTACTGCCTTTAAAAAATGAGATAATCGAAGAAAAAAACTCTCGAACGGTGAGCTCTGGCTTAAAGAAATTGACACATCTTTTCTTTAAAGAATTTCAAGCAGTTTCCATATCGTAGTTTCCATCCATAGACGTAGAGCTTCAAATAAATTTCTAAAAATAGTGAAAAAACGGTCCAATAGTTTGACCATTTTTAGCTCTTATTTCAAACTAGCAGACCCGGCCACACGTTGCTGTTGCTGACGAAACACAACGCCACGCCATTACCCAACCTTTATAACCAACGCCATCTGTTAAATTAAATCCACACCGCCCGTTTGGCGGCCCGCTGCCCGCTGCCCGCTGCCGCTTGGCCAGCTATATTATATATTTAAACCAATTTACACAAAACCTTGACAAATCATATACATGAAAACCTTCCCCGTGAATCACTCTATCTATTGGTGAAAACCGCATGAAAATCTGTTCCGTAGTTTAAAAGATTTAAGCGCACATACAGTGGGAGTGACTTCATTTTATACGTACTATGTAATAAATATTTAAAAAATCAAATGGAATGGCGATATACGATGTGAGGAAGTGTAAGGGCTAATAGAGAGCAGTCTCGCCTCTGATTTAGTACCTTTTGATTATAAGATCGAGATAGCCAATCAACACTGCGAACTCTGTCACTCTTAGGCCATCCGCTCGTGGAGAAACTGAAAAAAAACCAGTTGACGACGCAATCGCAACCAACCTCCTGAACAAAATAGATAATTTTCTGATCTGACGTGTCAAAACCTGATGAAACTTGACAGGTCGTCAGCCGCTACCATGGCAACCTGTCAAGAATGCAACTGAAACGCGACTGCCGCGGCGACCAGCAGTGCTGGTAGCGGCTCACGACCTGTGTGCGGACTGTCAATGAAATTAACAAGTTCCTTTCTTGTGGATAGCGATTGCGTCGCCAACTATTTTTTTTTCAGTTTCTCCACGAGCGGATGGTCTGTGACAAAGTTGGCAATGTTGATTGGCTGTCTCGATCTAATAATTAAAAGGTACTAAGTCAGAGGCGAAACTACTCCCCATTCAAATCTATGGGCATTTCTGTTTAAAGATTTGTTTAATTCTATTCAGAGACCACACGTTAAGAGGAAATAACCAGACAAAACAGGAAATATGTCATCTTTTAAATAAAATTCTAGACGCATTGACTTTTTTCCACAAAAAAGTAATCGTTTTCAAAATATTGTTCTTTTATATAGTAAAGTTATGTTTTAAATTATGAGAAAAGGTGTTTATTTTTAGTATAATAAGGTTATACCGTAGGTCGTTGGCAGATTTGTTAAATTAAAAAAAAAATTATTATAATTATAACACACATTTCAAATCATATAATCATGCAATGTAATAAATTATCTAAGAAAGCTACTTTTTAGAATTTTAATTTTAGTTCAAATAAAATCCTAAAAAAAAGAACCGCGCACGTGTTTTGTGATGAAAATACTTTAGTTTGTCTATTTATTTACGGTCTCACAAATTAACATATATAACGTAGCTCAACAGTAGAGCATTTGACCGGATATCAGAAGACCGGCATGTATCTTTTCTCGGGAGATTTTTTCAATGTAGATGAGTGTTTCAGGCTAATAATTATTCCTTATAATAATTGTTGCCCTTTGTGCTATGCATAAAAATCTTGTCTTAAAAATCAGTTTATCAATTTAAAATAATAATTAATATTTCACGAGTTAAAGTATTTCACAAAAAAATGTAGACATAGTTTGTCTCGACGCCACTTAGTGAGAGATTTAGCACTTACAATGCCTGTCTCTTGAATGAAACCCTAGTATATATTGAATTATTTGGCGGGTGGGAAATAGGCCGATGTAGCTACGCAATGGTAGAGCATTTGACCGGATATCAGAAGGACGCGGGTTCGAGTCCCGTCGTCGGCTAATAATTATTGCTTATATTAATTGTTACCCATATAGGTATCAGTTTCGTTTACATTTTTATTTTGCTTAGAAATTATTGAAAAATTATAAATACTTATGATTAAAAAATAATTCCAAAAAAGTACATCATTTTAATAGTTTTATAATCACACGCTTGAACATTTACTAATATAGGTATATCGAAGCAAATTCTCATTGAAATAAAACCGATATTGAGTTATTTTTTAAAAATGCTGGTACTGAGAATAATTTATCTTTCTCATCGGGACCGCCCTGTACAGTCTTTCGACGAAATTTAAGTTCTCAATCGCCCTTAATAATTTTCATCATCATCACTGTTGGCTCTACAACCCCTGGTGGGTCTTGGCCTCCTCAAGAGTCTTCCTCCACTCGTCACGGTTTATACTTTTTTAATAACTTTAATGAGTAAAACCTCGAATGGCAATATTTAATCATTGAAGACAATAATATTAGCGACGAAAATTTGAAACAGAAAAATCAGTAATAGATACTGTTGCAACTCGGAATTGAGCCCAAGGCCTGAGCCTTGCCGGGGTCCTGCTCTAACCACTGAGCTAATTCGACCCTAACCCCTTCATCTTATTTAACTGCATCATTCTTCGACTAAGAACTTCCAACATTATCTTAATTTTTTATGATTTTTCCCGAACTAAATGCAATCTAGATTAAGTCTAAGGTCCTGGGTTTAATTCCTGGATGAAACCGCATCTGTCTCTGATTCTCTGTTTCAAGTTTCAGTTTGAGTTAATGTTTCCTTTAATGGTTACATTTTATTGTTAAGTGGATTTTGATCGAGATCTGAATTTATTAATATATGTCTACTTGTATATTAATATTGTCATTAAAGTGATCTAACAATCTTTGAAATTGCGTAATTTGCGAAAAATAAATGCGACCGAGAGTTCAAGGTCTTTCCGTCACATTCCGAATCCACAGTCCCCGGAACGCAAAAAATCCATCAAAATAGGAGAAAACTTTGGCTCTAATCCAAAAGCTACCCCGAAATCCGACCAAAAGCCACACAACCTTAAAAAAATAACGCCACCAACTAGCCAAAAGGTTGAACCAAAACTAAAACGTGGAGAAAACTTCACAACCAATATGATTTATCTTTTTGCGAAGTGTTTGAAATTGTCGGACCTTTCGGCGTCTCTGAGCGTGCTCTAGTTTGGCTTCGAAAGGAATTTTGGCGCCTCGATGTCTGGAATAAGACGCCTATATATCTCAGGCATCCTGACGCCACGCATTATTATGTATTTACAACTTACAGCAGGGAGGGTCGACTTATTTATCAACTCACTGAATTGTGAAAATAATGGGCGGTGTTCAAGAAAGACCTTTGTGTTCGTTATGTATATTTTATGTAAGAACCCTTACATATTATTGTACCTTCACAAGATGTTAGTAACTTCTTTTGGTTGGAATATTCAAGTCAATTTAGTTAAGTTGAATACAAATTCTGTGAATAGATAGTTCACGTGAATGGCCAAATATTCTTTACATTAGGTAGGTAATCTAGACAGATCAACGCTTAGCGAAGATGAATCTGTGCTAACGACGAGCTTGTGCGTTGATAGGAGCCTAATTGGGAAAATCTCAATGGTAGTTTTTTTAACATTTGTTGTTGCTCAGTTAGGTTGGTGAAAACGGCATTAGGAAAAAAAATATTATTATTATTATTATTGATTAAAACGGCTTGTAGGGCCGTTACAATATTAACTTTGTTTCCTCACTTGGTTGGTATGATGAGCATAGATATACCACTTACTTTAACTCAAGCATAGATAATATCACCAATATTACAAGTTTTGTGTATGGTTTTAAACATGTTTTATTAGCAAAACTAAACTGTCATCGCAATGTTTCACAATGAAAATGTTCATATTTATGCAGGTGTAATTTTATTATTATAATTTTTTTAAATCTCTCTTTTTTTCCCAATACATTAACAACACAAGTACATCCATTTTTTCGGACGTACACAATATAAAACAAAGGTAAGTAATAGGAGCCCACTAGGGCACTACTTGGGTAAAGGGTATAGGTAATATACCAAAAAACTCACTGAGAATAGTTTGCAAGTGAATATAATATTGTAGTGAAAAGTGAAACATAAAAATTTAAATAAATTATAGAAATACACAATGGTTCATAATCAGCAATAATTTTAATTCTTTTGTGATGAGTGATATTTGATTAGTCATTTGTATTTGTTTTGGCGGAAGATTAAATGTATGTATAAGGACCAATAAAATTGCATTATTTGCAATGTATTAATTTGGTATAGGTTTGGGGGTATAAATTACATTATTAGTCATTTTGCTAATTCTTGTTATGTTTGATAATCACAAACAGCACGGTGGTATATTATGCGGTGAACTTAATTGTAAATAGTATTTGTTTTGCTGGAGTCTATGCATTATTGTTTACAATTTGGGAGGCGGGTAAGGGTACAAGATAAACAACACCTCTGCCATAAGTCACCCCAAGTGGTTCGCTACGTTTGGTGACTGGCAGGGGTGTCCAGGTTCATGGGATGAGGTTTGTCCAGATCTGTGTAGAAGGCTGGATGAAGAGTGACTGGTTGAGGGCTTGAGGCAGGCCTTTTGACCTTTCCAGCTGGACTTTCTCGACCCATCGTCTTGCGCCGCAGTTGATTGACGGTTGACGTCCGTCACTCCTGGAATCACTGACCCCCAGATTCCTATCAACACCTCTTACGTTTTTCCTTCCCAGAATTCCCTATCCTTTCACTCCTTAAAAAGACCCTCCACACAGCATCCCCTAAGATGACATAGGCCCTGAGGAAAATTATTTTCCTCAGGATCTCCTGTGTGGAGCTAATGTAAAAAAATGTTTTCAGTTCTCAAATTTAATCTTTTAAAACTCTCTCAGGCTGTTTTAGATTGATCACCTTTTATCAATTAATACCAACAACATTCCTCATAGCTCAATGAATCAGCCATACTGATAAAAGTAGACAATTTATGTAAATTTTGATGAGAAAGTATTCAGTTATTTACGCAAATACCAAATTCGACAGATGTGTCACTGGAACGTTTGCGACTAGCAAAGATTAAGCTGCTGAATTAGCACGTTTAAATTTGAGCAAGGATTCATATATTTAGCGAGCATAACGAGTAATAATTATTGATATACCGGCTGATAGACATACCGCTGATGGGATAATTTTCTCTAAAGTTGTACACGTTTTTATCCCTTTTTGTGCCGTGGCGAGTTGACTATTTTAGTAGTGGTACATACTGGCCACACCGGAGTCTCGAGAAGGTTCGAAAAGTCACTAGCCCGCCATTGCGGTTTCTGTAGTAAAGTCGGTAACACATGTCATTTGTCATTGGAGGGGACCCCACCACTTTCTAACGGCGTTATAAGGAAACATGTAGTTTTCCTACTTCACCGCACACGTTAAGAGTGTATAACCAGAGAAAACCAGAAATATGTCATTTTTAAATTAGTGTTTAGACGTATTGACTCTTTTCCACAAAAATTTATAAATTGATTTCGAAAGATTGTTATTTTATCTAGTAAACGTATGTAATAAATTTTCAGAAAAAATGTTTATTTTTAATATAATAAGGTTATACCATAGGTCGTTGGCGAATTTGTTAAATTTTCAAAAAAGTACATGTATTGTACAACACCCATTTCAAATCATATAATCATGCAGTAAAATAAATCAATATATTATCTGGTAAACGTATGTAACAGAATTTTAATTTTAGTTTAAATAAAATTATTAAAAAATATATAAGTACAAGTGTTTCTTCATGAAAATTGGTCCGTTTGTGCATTTATTTGCGCACTTATAGACTAATATATTTCAGATTTTTTTACATTCTAATTTTGCTAAGACATTATTGAAAAATGATAAATACTTATCATCAAAAAATAATTACAAAAAGTATATAATTTTAATAGTTTTATTGTCACGCCTTTCAGCATTTTTGGATGCAGGTATAAATTAAAGCAACTTTGGAATGAAGTAAAATCGATATTGAGTTATAATTTCAAAAAGCTGGTACGGAGAATACCTTATCTTTCTCATTGGAACCGCCCTGTACGATCGTAAGAACATCTTTCGACGAAATGTGGATTTTCGTATGCTGGCTGGTTATGCGCTCTTAAGACTCTATTTTATTGAACGAAGCAACATTTATTTGAACGACTCTATACCCTCCAATGTCCATGCATACGGGATTAGAAAGCAGCATGCAAGTATCTACTTACATTAACTTAATACAAAAGAGTAATAAATGTGGCAGCCCGTGGAAATTTTTTTCTGAAATCTACAGAGAAAAATGTATATAAATTAAAGTGTTAGTAAATAAAAAGAAAAATAAGAGTTGCGCCCGGTTGAGGAAGCCTGGAATAAGAGAAATAACTAAAAAATAACAGTAATAACATAATGCAAGTATTTACAATAATATAACAGAGAGAAAGTAAAATTCATAAAAAGAAAATATTTAGAGAAGGTATTCCACAAACTACCAGGCAGTCCCAATGACAATGTGCATGGCTATCGCCCAACCACAGCCAAAACCGGTGTCCGCGCCCTTTAGCCGGCTACGCGATTTTGCATAATTTAATTAGTACATAATATGATAAAGTTTTAAATAAATGCAATCACTATCACCAAGTGTTATTATTCATACATTCCCGTGACCCTTATAGCATGGTATATTCCAGGTAAGTTATAACATCCGCAGCTATAGTGCTTTCCATTACGTAACATTTACATTTATTTTTTAATTTCCACCAATACTAGATTACTAAAAGTCGGGAATTATTTCAATACAGAAATTCTGGGACTTACTACCCCTTATGTAACCACCACTCATTTCCCAAAATACCAATGGAGTGAAATAATTATACCGAGTCAGTGGACATCTTCAATTTATCACTAAATAAATACAAAATATTTTAGCTGGGTTAGTTCAGTTATATTATAATATAAGAAAAAAATCTCAGCAATTTTTAATATTCCTCGTAAAAGCCCCTAAAAAGTTCGCTAATAATTAAATAAAAAAGTAATGAACACTTTCTTCAAATTCACATTCTACTAAATCTTCAGCCCTCTCTAAGTGACCTCTTTGCTCGACATTTGTTCTGATTAAATCCTCACTCATCCACTTTCGCCCGTATTTTAGTATTTAGGATTAGACAATGGACGCATTAAATAGGGGATTCGAATTACCAACAAGTTCTCACGAGAAAAAGTAGAAACCAAGAGACAGAATGCCCCATTTTTCTCGAATAATATAAAGAGGGCAGCCCTCAACAATGACCTTACAATACATATATACATATGCGCAGTAGAAATCTCAAAGTTGCATGCCAAAAGCGAGTCAATAGTAGTTTTTATTTTATTTTATTAGGAAAATTAAATTGCGTTTAAAAAGTGCCAAAATGATCTCGTGTGTGATGAGAGAATGTTTTTATTTCTCGGCAAAAACTAGTAAAAGCCGAGGAATATCATTGCATTTGTAAATACACGTAAATTACTTATTATCATTGATTAATAAATAATACAATTGTTTTCCGCTCAAAGATTGTATGTGTAATTAGACAACGCAAGGTCTACCAGAGTACCTACCTACAGGGTCTGGGCATGCAAAAGCTAAATTACGAAGTGAGTGCTGTTGCTAAGTAAATTTAAAATAGTATAATAAATGAATATAAATTTAAATAAGTATGTTTAAAGCAGTCTAATCACTCTATTTAGTTATATGCTTGCGGTAAAACTAAATACAAATCTGCAGTAAGAACAGGTACAACGACAATCGTCACCATTTGCAAACTCGATAACTTTGACACCTCAAAATCTGCCAGGCGCTCAAGTCTCCTACTCTTGTCGGTCTTGAAGTAGTATTCGACGGAACTTTTGAATACGATAACGCCGCCCGATCCTACCGTTTATTTCATTCATACGCACATATTCTTTGAATGTCTATCTTTATCATACTGTTAGCAGCATATTTAAATATTGCCGCTCATCTGCCGCCAGAGGTACTGCTATCGCCTCTGGCGGCCAACAAGGAAATACACCAGCTATTGCGGTCGGTAAAGAAGGGACGCTTCCTGGCTGGCGGCAATGGAGAAGATCTACCGACTGACACGGACAGCCAACGGCTGGATTTACAAATGGCGGAACACGGAATATAATCTTGCTGATTCTTGAATGTTGTTATTGTCAGTTAACGTGGAGACAATATATTTCATCATAAATATTAACTTAGCGTTTTATTATTGCTAACATCAGAAGTGGGATTCGTAAAAGCAAGTGTTAATTGGCTTTTGTTTCGTTCACCTGACAAAAACTCGTGTTTTGTATACAAACGGCGTCCATCATGGCGTCTCTCGAGTTTGTTTATGTTTGATGCCGGTGATTTAAATGACAATCTGTGTATCGGACTTCTGAAAATATGTGAAATGTTTGGACTTCTGTTGTGAATTTACGTAAAAATGCCGCGTAATTACAGTGATGACAGATGCATTGATGCCCGATATCGGAGGAATGCGTGGATCGTGTTTCCGCCGAAAGGACGCATTGAAAATTTTAATTTGGTGCTTGGAAACTCATTTGTGGTTCAATGGGTTTGTCAAAAAGACCTTTCCCTTTCGTGTTTATCATCGTGAGCCTAATTTGATGATCGAAGACATTTGTCAAAAATGTCAACAAAGGACTGTCAAATAAAGTCGCCAGCATTGTGCTGGGCGCGTAATCTGAGGAAAGCTGACTTCAGGGCCAGAAGATAGCAGATGGATATGATCATATGATCTTTTGATGGCAATTGGTGAAATCTTCGGAACTTCAAAATGTTACAAAATTACGTTGCTGAAAGTTTACGCGGCGATGATAAAATCTGATCTTGGTAGCCGTCTAGCTGACAAAAAGGGATGAATATTGTGATTTGCTTTTGAGTATGGACATCGCAGATGCCTTATTGCTATAACTAAAAGGAAATATGTTTGCGAAAATTAGCCCGTTTATGTGTGGCGAAAAGAAGTTGTAATCATGTTGAATTACAATTATGCCGACTATCTATGTCAAAACCTAGTATTATGGTTCGAAGTTATTTGAAATGGTTTGGAGTTAATCGAAATGATTCAAAGTGGTTTGAAATGATTCGGAGACAATCAAAATGATTCGATGTTGAATGGTTCGAAGATATTCTAAATGGTGAACACCTAGAAATGTCAAGTGTGGCGTTCTTTGGATTCTTCATGATGAGATTGGACATCGAGGTGTTAATCAAACACTGGCTGCCGTCCGGGACAAATACTGGTTTCCATGGAAGAGGAATGTTATCACAAAATATTTGAAAAACTATTTTAAATGTTGGTTGGAATATGAGATACTGGGCGATGTGATACGTGAGCCCGGGGTTTTTCGAAAATGGAGATGTCTTTTGCTGTTGCGTTGAGCAGGTAGATCAATTTACTATGATCTTTCGTGAAGAGCGTGAACGGAATGCTGCGTGTTATTGCTCTCCAGAATGGCTTCATGAAAAAAACTGCCGATTAGAGGCAAAGGCAGAAACAAGCATGAAAGTTGTCATCATGACAATTTTGGCGATGGCGTACCTTTTTGGGGTGCCACGGGTGCTTTTGATGAATATCAAAAGCGGCAGATGAAACGGTTCATCTCGAACCGATTCATAAACTCACAGGTTGGTGAGTGGCAGGACCTTATGGTCATACGTGCTGAGACACGGGTGCTTTTGATGAATATCAAAAGCGGCAGATGGAACGGTTCATCTCGAACCGATTCATAAACTCACAGGTTGGTGAGTGGCAGGACCTTATGGTCATACGTGCTGAGACACGGGTGCTTTTGATGAATATCAAAAGCGGCAGATGGAACGGTTCAACTCGAACCGATTCATAAACTCACAGGTTGGTGAGTGGCAGGACCTTATGGTCATACGTGCTGAGACACGGGTGCTTTTGATGAATATCAAAAGCGGCAAATGGAACGGTTCATCTCGAACCGATTCATAAACTCACAGGTTGGTGAGTGGCAGGACCGTATGGTCTTACGTGCTGAAACACGGGTGCTTTTGATGAATATCAAAAGCGGCAGATGAAACGGTTCATCTCGAACCGATTCATAAACTCACAGGTTGGTGAGTGGCAGGACCTTATGGTCGTACGTGCTGAAACACGGGTGCTTTTGATGAATATCAAAAGCGGCAAATGAAACGGTTCATCTCGAACCGATTCATAAACTCACAGGTTGGTGAGTAGCAGGACCTTATGGTCTTACGTGCTGAGGCACGGGTGCTTTTGATGAATATCAAAAGCGGCAAATGAAACGGTTCATCTCGAACCGATTCATAAACTCACAGGTTGGTGAGTAGCAGGACCTTATGGTCTTACGTGCTGAGGCACGGGTTTTTGATGAATATCAAAGGCGGCAGATGAAACGGTTCATCTCGAACCGATTCATAAACTCACAGGTTGGTGAGTAGCAGGACCGTATGGTCTTGCGTGCTGAGACAAGGGTTCTTTTGATAAATATCAAAGGCGGTAGATGAAACGGTTCAACTCGAACCGATTCATGCTTTTTGATGCAGATCAAAGGCGGCAGATGAAACAATTCAATGCAAAACGGTTATTTAAACCTTCGTATCGCGTTGGCGATACAGTTTTAATACGGATTTCTGGGGAAAATCCGGGGTACAGAAAGTTGAAAGGTCGGTTTCGGATTTTGCCTTATAAGGTGGTAGAAGTCTTGCCGAACGATCGTTTTGACGTGTACAGAAGTTGAAAGGTCGGTTTCGGAGCTTGCCTTATAAGGTGGTAGAAGTCTTGCCGAACGATCGTTTTGACGTGGTGGGTACCAGACCCAATGGCAGCACTCACAGAGTGATGGTCGCATATGAAAATATGAGGAATTGACCAAATGAACAAATTTCTGCAATGGTCAGGAAGGGCGAGCAGGGTAATCTGTTTGTCAGTACCATTGTGGGGTTGAAAAAATTTCAATCCCTCTAATATTTTTTTTTCTTTTCTTTTAGCTTCCTGCTTTGAGGTCAAAGCAGTGGTCAGTATGGCCGTGTTAGCAGCATATTTAAATATTGCCGCTCATCTGCCGCCAGAGGTACTGCTATCGCCTCTGGCGGCCAACAAGGAAATACACCAGCTATTGCGGTCGGTAAAGAAGGGACGCTTCCTGGCTGGCGGCAATGGAGAAGATCTACCGACTGACACGGACAGCCAACGGCTGGATTTACAAATGGCGGAACACGGAATATAATCTTGCTGATTCTTGAATGTTGTTATTGTCAGTTAACGTGGAGACAATATATTTCATCATAAATATTAACTTAGCGTTTTATTATTGCTAACAATACATAAACAACGTTTGAACTAAGAATTTACTGGAAACATAAAGAGTGTTTCTTACCTACCACACTTTATCTTGAGTTTGTAAGATAATAGCAATTCTAGATGTGTTGTAACGTCGTTGGTATTCAATGATTTATTATTTATTTGTAATGAGTCAAATAATAACAAACTAAACCGGACAGTGAATGTTCACATTGTGCTACTCGGCAACTTGGTAGATATATTTTCGAAAAACGCTGAATAGACGTAGGTATTTCATTTTCCCTTAGGAAATATGTTTTTCTTAGAATTCTGTTCGAGCGGTCAATTCGAGAAGAGAATGGGAGACCCAAAGAGAATAAATAAAGAACTCAGTAGATAATATTCCTGTTTGATTATATAACAGTACTTACTTTATTTATTGTTGTTTCGTAAGAATATTTTTTAGCATCCCTTCCAAATACTCTGAAATATGAAATTCATAAAGTTAATTTAGTCTGACATGCGAATATTTTAATAAATACACAACATTTATCTCACGAGTGAAATTACGCTGCAAAAACTACTTTTTGAATAATATCCACATGAAAAAATTATACACGTCGAAATAGAGCATTTTGGCAGATATCTACTGCATACACTATATTGTTAGCAATAATAAAACGCTAAGTTAATATTTATGATGAAATATATTGTCTCCGCGTTAATTGACAATAACAACATTCAAGAATCAGCAAGATTATATTCCGTGTTCCGCCATTTGTAAATCCAGCCGTTGGCTCATAAATTGCGTTGGCTGTCCGTGTTGTAGGTAGATCCTCTCCATTGCCGCCAGCCAGGAAGCGTCCCTTCTTTACCGGCCGCAATAGCTGGGGTAGTTTCCTTGTTGGCCGCCAGAGGCGATAGCAGTACCTCTGGCGGCAGATGAGCGGCAATATTTAAATATGCTGCTAACAATATAAAGAGGTAAGATTTGTTTGTTTGTTTGTTTGCATTGAATAGGCTCCGAAACTACTGAACCGATTTGAAAAATTCTTTAGCTGTTGGGAAGCTACACTATCCCTGGGTAACATAGGCTATATTATATTTTTAAAAAAATAGGCATCCTTACTAAAACTTCAATAATGTAACCCAAGGTGTAAAATAATTACCTAATATATTTTTACATCGCGTGCGCTGCGAAAACTGTTGATGATAGAATAAAATAATGTACTAGGACTTTGTAGAACATATAAATATTTACAAAAAGGTCGGAACAACATATGTCTAACTATTATGGTTATGCCACAATAAGTATTTTTTTATTTTAAAAATGTAATTAGAATGTCGCCGCTTGAAAAGGCTCTTTATTTGTAACTTGGTTTTAATCCTTATCAAAATAAATTACTTCATATTCAAGACAGCTTTAATACCTTTATTTAACTTTTTGAATTTTTCAATTCGGATATTTAATTAGAGAGATATCACGAGTTTAAAAATGTTAGTATTTGAAAAAAGTTTCGGCTACGGGCCGGGTGGGAGAGGAGTCAAGAAATGAAGCGCCAGGGGGGTTGGCGGGACGGGGGAGCGGGAGAACGGTGGCGGGGAAAGTGGAAGTCGAACGCTGGAGGGGAACACACGGGAAAGGGCATGCAAGGAGTAACATTTTATTTATTTGAATACGGCATTGCAACGCATGCCGGGAAACAGCTATTTTTTATAAAGAAAGGCAAACATTCCCGGGTTACGAATAAGCTGACAGTATTTTAAAATCTCCTACTACCACCACAATAAGCGGAAAATATTGCTTGTGTTGTGATGGAGGACTTAGACAGCCGAGGATCGAGCACGTGGTGCTCAATACTTACTAATATTTTACTTTCCTTCGCGTTTTCTCACTATCTCTTTTTTCTCCTCATTAGAATCAATGGTACTAGAATCAACGGGAAAATTTTATCTTGTCTGAAGAAGGAAGTAAGGCTCATAGATCACTCAGATTAGAGATCTTCCTCGAGAAAAGAGGAAGAAATGGAAAAATTGACATGTATACCTACATTCTGTATCGTCATCCAATTTTCGTAACAAAGGGTTTCCAGCGAAAAATCTATCAATACCTTCATATGTATGTAGTTGCATGAACCGTCTTTATACATACAAAGACATGAAAACTACAAACTTCATCAGTTTAAAAACTTGGCTCAAGAAAAAGGTAGCGCAACACGGCATAATATCCCAAAAGATATCAATATAATACTTTCGGTCGTGAAGATCTCAAATCATATCTTTTATCATAATTGTTTTGTATTTTAAATTTTATTGACTAACTAACTAAACATCAAGTCTATTTCTCGCAGAGGAAAGCAGAGAGGATGAATCGTCAAACAACAGTCTTGACATACACCCCGTGCTTCAGTCATATCATACGTCGTCTCATAGATACTCTTATGTTAAACTGACACTTGACATGGCTCTACTCAAGTATTTGGTTTGCTTGATTGAGTCAATAGTCATTTATGTACGGAACAATTAAAATTTTTAATCACTGGTTAAAGTAAGTCAAGTACGTCCCTTAACAACCTGTACTTGTACAATATGTACATGTATCTCATTCCTATAGCATTCAGTATACTTGCATCCTTCCTTTGCCAGTTCTATGTCTCACTGCCATACATCAGGCTTGGTATCAGCACTCCATTGATTGTGTACGACTGGGTAATGCGCGTTTTCATCTCGCGACAAAATATCCCCGACAAAATATTCTACTGACAAAACATCTTCCAACAAAATATCTACTAAAACCTAACCTGACCTTATTTGACTATTTTTGAACAATAATTTATTGTCTTTATAGGATGCATGTATTATTTTTGTCCCATTTTTACTTAGGTTAGATTATGTTAGGTTAATAAGTTTTAGTAGATATTTTTTTGGGGAATGTTTTGTTGGTAGGATGTTTTGTTGGTAGGATGTTTTGTTGGAGGATATTTTGTCGCGGGATGAAAAGTGGCGGAACCGTACGACTGGTAACTTGCCCTCTTTTTTTATATAATCATTTATTTATTAATTGATTTAAATAAAGCCTAATTCCAAGGATTTATTTGGACTGATATCCCCAATAATATCTAGTATATTAACATTTAGGTGACACGCGACGCCACCAACTGAAAAGTTAAGTCAGCCGATATAATAATAAATAACAATATTGTAGCGGTGAGTGTAATATTCTATCTACCATACGAAAGCATTAATGAAAACATGATATGAAATTGATATAAAACAAAATTGTAAACATAGGTAAAGCAAGGTTATTTGGTGATATTTTTGATTTACTTTTAATGTGGTTTGAAAAATAATGATATTAAAAATTTACAAAATTGTTTATTGTTTAGTTAAATTATTTGAGCACGTGTTTTGAAAAGAAAAATAAAAAAAAAATTAACATAACACAAAAAAACTTATAAATGTAAATCACCTAAAGATATAGGGAATTTGGTTATAGGTTAGGTAATTTGGTTATAGAAGGTGTTTAATTTGGTGATACTTCTCCCTTCAACAGTAAATAGGTAAAATATCAACAAACGTGTTTTCAAATCTTCAACGGGAATATAAAATATTGATTACGCATGAATTCACTTTACTTCCATTTTACATTGGTCTTAAACTGAAAAAAATTTCATACTCATACCACATTTCCGGTCATTATCGATTCCACTTGGTTTTATGGATTTTGCGGATAAATAATCAATTCTGCGTGATGTTGATGGTTCTGACCATAGACATACAAATAGCTAGTCGAGAACTTATAGATGAGGGGTAAAAACCAACTATGGCGGAACGAAGAGAGGAAAGAGACTTGTGATTCGCCAGTAAATCAATCTAACAGTAGGTATGTAGGCACCTCGCACTATAATATCATCCTTTAGTTCTTGAAAGTAAAATCTGCTTTTGAATGAATAGACCTTTTTATATTGGAGCGCGAATTGCATGCCACGTTATGAACAGATGTGTGAAGTCCAAATTCACAAAGTAAGGTTCTGAGTATTTTCATAGGCGAATATTTTGTTGCCGTATACACTTTTACAATTTTTTAATGATTTACTTACCACAGTAAACAGCGGCTTTGTGTTTCGCGTCGCCATGTATCTCGATGTCATACAACGTCCGTGCGTAAAATGTACAATAAGAGCTCGACACTGGTCGAGACAAGAATGATGACGTCACATTTTTTAGATTAACGCGGGGCTATCGCAAGCCCAGCCGGTTCCGAAAAATGGTTCCAACGGGAGGGGGAAATAACACGCCTTTTATCACGTAAGGGCATGTCCATATATTTGGTACGTCCGTGGTTCTGACCGTTCTTCCTTTTTTGAAAAAGAAGGTTTCTGGCGCGAGCTTTTATGGATTTTGTGGACAAATAATTAATGCTCTGTGATGTGGATGGTACTGACTGAACTACATTTTTTGTCAATGTTAAAGCATACATCAAACGATCAAATCTTTTTTAATTCGTGTCATTGATGTTGGAATATTGTGGGGATTTTTAAAAATGTCTTCAAAATCATTTTTTTTACTAAAGCTGCGATGGTCAATCTTTTCTCGGTTAATTGAGAAGGTGCTAAGGCTTCTGGACTTATGGCTTCTTTATTAATTGGTAAAATACCGGCCTTT
Organism: Limnephilus lunatus; assembly: GCA_917563855.2. Lineage (NCBI taxonomy): Eukaryota > Metazoa > Arthropoda > Insecta > Trichoptera > Limnephilidae > Limnephilus > Limnephilus lunatus. The sequence continues at coordinate 73,743,088 of OU830602.1, read as the reverse complement.
TTACAATCATTTTTGTTATTATTGTTTGAAAACCTGCGCACAAATGCTGGATTCGGGATAGGGTGAAAATTATAGAGCTTTTGTTTTAAATTTGGAGATGTTATCATAAATTCATTCAAACCCCGATTCCAGGCTGCTTTAAATGGACGATGCCCCCCGTAATCAACCGGCTGCAAGAGGTGGCTTGTATGATCAGTAAATGAAAAAAATATATTTCGTTTAGCTTTGAAAGAGGTAGCTTAGCTAGTATGAGTAGAAGTGAAAAAAAATACTTATTTCGTTTTGCTTTGCTATCTCAATGACTCCAGGATTAATGTGTGAGGCATGAAAATCCATTAGTAGAACTACTGGTCTCTCTGGAGGAATTAAATTAATAAAAAAATAAAATTTCGGCATATTGTTTTCTGAAATAAATATTTAACGAATTAGACAGGTAACTTGGTGATAAGTAATTTGGTGAGGGTAGGAAATTTGTTGATATGTCTAAATGGACGAAAACAACATTAAAACCGTTCACCGACTTAATATGCATTAGGATAATTCACCATTAAACCAGAAGTTGAATTATATAAAATAATAAAAAATGTTAAAAATCACAATTCGTTTAGTCCAAAAAAACGTTAAAAAAAACATAACATTACGCACAAATTACTTAAGCTCATACCAAAAAAAAGTACGAAAGCTGCCACTTTCTTGAATTGTGACTATGCAGCATACTTTTCTAATTAAAATAAGCTATAAAACGTTTACATATCTTCATAAATTCTAGAATATTTGATAAATTACAATTTGAAGTCACCGCAGCACATCTGAGAGTTGATAAAATATTTTTCGTTTGAATTTTTTTTTTGTGTTTTACCGACTACGCAAAAACTTCCAAAGTTGATTAATTATTGTTCACAGGTCTGTTGTTCATCTATGATTCGAATTTCAAAGCTGTATACTTTAAACGGAGACTAGAGGCTTTTGAGATGTGGTCCTATAGAAGATTATTAGGAATTTCATGGAGAGACCACATTACAAATGAGGAGGTTCTCCAAAGTATCGAAGGAGGAAGGCACCTGCTCAGGACCTTGTCCGAAAGGCGTGCAAGATGGATCGGACATGTTATACGACAAGAAGGTCTCTTGCATACCATAATGGAGGGTATGACCGAGGGTACAAACTCTAGGGGACGCCCACGCCGAGAGTACCTGGACGACCTGCTGGTGGACGTGCGCTGCTCATCATATGCAGAATTCAAAAGAGCCGCACAAGACAGGGAAGAATGGAAAAGAAAATTAAAGGAAATTGCTGCAAACCAATCCCAGGATTGAAACCAGAGAGAGAGAGAGATACTGCATGGCTAATTGAATAATACCAAAATTCTACTGTATCACCACATTACCTGTATCACCAGATATTCTTGCTTTATCCTATTAGGACTTGAACTAAGTGGCTTGAAGGAGATTCTCCATCTGTGGTGTAGAAGCGCGCCCTGCCACGGCGAGTTCATCTAAAATGAGTTCATCGAAAATCAATTCATCGAAAACCAATTCATCGAAAACCAATTCATCAAATGATCAATTTATCGAATCACCAATTCATCGAAAAAAAATATTTTGTATTTATTTGAGAGAAATGCCGAGCGGACCGGGAAGTTAAAAAAAATTGGTCAATAAAAGTTTACAAAAATTCATTTATAAAAAAAATTGATAATAAAACTTTGGACCAAACCTAACCTTACCTAACCTAATCTAACCTGACCTAACCTAACCTAACCTTGGAACCTAACCTAATCTAATATAACCTAACCTAGCCTCACCTAACCTAACCTAACCTAACCTAACCTAACCTAACCTAACCAAACTAACCTAATTTAACAATTTAGCACAGTGTTATCAATAGACCAAGTATGATAATTTTTTAACTTCCTGGTCCGCTCAGCATTTCTCTCTAATATCTACTTTTCGACGAATTGGCGATTCGATGAATTGTTCCTTCGATGAATTTGTTTTCGATGAACTCGGTTTCGATGAACTCGTTTTCGATGAATTTGCTTTCGACGAATTGATTTTCGATGAACTCGTCGGTTACCGTGTTTTACGATTTCCGGTAGCGCTGACTCGTCCCAGCTACTCTATGGCGCATCGAAGTAGCAAACCCATGCACTCATCCCTCTGCAAACATCTACGAGGCGCTGCATCGCCAAGGAAGGCCAAACAGCGCCCTGTATGCGTTGTAATGTACTCGGAATGTGTTGTATAATACGTAAATTGATTTTCTATTCCTTACACTCTTACCAATAAGTTGACTAACTTTTTATTCTCTTTAAAAATAGCCCATTTTAAGTAGGATGCCTTCCATGATATTCCTATTAAATAATTCGAATATTTTGTTCCCCTATATTCCCCTCTTTTGTCCTTGGAACAGCAGTCACAAGGCGAAATCGCCCAAGTTACTTCATTACAATAATTTGTTCAAGATTCTTCTTAATTCGGTACTCAAAAGTTCTTAACAACTTTAAAATGATTAATGAAATACCCCGAGTGATTCCAACCTGTTAATCCAAAATGCCGCTTCTGTTGAATTTTATTGTACAATCTAAGTTTTAAATAATTTTATTTAAAAGGTAGTAAATTTCACGATTTTTTACTATAATTCATGTCGTAATTGAGTAATAAATCAAAATTTAAAGTTCGTAAATATTCAGCTCTGCTTAGCTTTTAAAAATTATGTATTTCGCTTGATAACCGTTCGCGCTTTGAAGCGTGAGTGGTACAACCATATACAGAAGTATTAGGTACTTACATCATATTAAATATTGTACATTTTAGTACGTGTACGTAATGACATCCATCTACCGATGTGGAATTCGTAAAAAAACCATTTATCTTAACTACTTACTAAGCAGAGAATCTGTGTCTATCAATCGGCAAATATTCTTTGGCATTGTATATAGAGTATTTGCTGCCTTAGTGCTTGTATGTTCAATAAACCATTTTGCAAATTGTAGATAAGATGTTTTTTTCTGTTTTTACAGACAAATTCTAAATAATTCTTAACTTTGGTCATCTCGTTTTATGCATATGTATTACAGGAAATGTTTAAAAATCAATTTTCGATATTTGAAATTACAATCAGCTCATATTTGGACATAACATGGGCATAATTTTCGACTCTAAATTAAACTTTATATCCCATATAAACACAATCAGTAACAAAGGAATGAAAACGCTTGGCTTCATTCTTCGAAATTCTAGAGGTTTTAGGAATATTTCAACTTTAAAACTTTTGTATACATCCTTAGTACGTAGTCAAGTCGAATATAACTCCTCGGTCTGGTCCCTCCATTTTAAAATACATTCAGATACTATTGTTAAAAAAGTGAAGGCTACCGACATCTGTGGTCAATTAATTCAGCTTGCTATGTTTCACCCAAATGGTGTGAGTCCTTGCTTATGGATGATTATCAGGATATTGATCGATATTGTAGATTTTCGCTTTATCTTCTAGTCTCCCACTCCACAATGACTAGTTGTTTTGAAGGAAGGGAGTTACTCTTTAAAAAGGCTCGCATCAAGTTTTTTATGTTCGTTCTTTCTTGACAATAAACTCAAAACAGCTCATAAGTCAGGGCTAGTGTAACAGTTGTTATTCTTACCGGTTTTGTTTCTTATAAATTGTCCATGTTCAATAAGTTGAAATAAAAGTGAAAAGTTTGTAAATAGAACGAGATTTTATTTAAAAGGATCACTCCAGATTTTAACATTTGATCCTTCCACCGGATTACAATCAGGAGATTGTATATATAAATAAAAAACAAGGAACCAGCAGCCAAAAAATACAAAATTGATTGAACCTGGAAATCATTAAGGAAAGTGGACCACATAGCAATTCTGAGATAAGTATTCAGTGTCTTCCTATCACATCTATCTTATGTTTATTCAGACCTCATGTATTTAATCGAGATTTATCTTAAATAGAGTCATTATTATAAATAAAATCACTACCCACTTGAGAATAATAATATAATATTACTTGAATAGTGTTCTTAAATAGTATTGTCAAGATTGTCATTGGTATTCTTTCAAACGGGTGCTTTGCTCAAATAAAATAATTGTCAAGCGATATTAACAAAATATAATCAAAAATGGAAAATATAAAATCATTAATAAGCAAACGTGGCGTGATTAAGGGAAAATTGACTAGGTTCGCAGATTCATTAAATGCATTGTCGGTAAATGAAATTAAATTAAGATATGATCGGGTGAAATCATTGCTAGATGAATTCGAAGCAGTTCAACTGAAAATTGAAATGTTACCGGATTCAGACGAAATTGAAAATTATAGTCAACGAGAAGCTTTCGAAAACCAATATTTCTCAGTTTTGGCAACGGCCAAAGGCGCGATCGAATCCGTTGATCAAAGTAAGGTGGAAATAAAACTACCCACCCTTCAATTACGGGAATTTCATGGAGATCAGAGAAATTGGGTTAATTTCGTCGAAACCTTCAAGACTTTAGTGCATAATAACAGTACTTTAAGCAATGTGCAAAAATTCTTTTACTTGCAATCCACCTTAAAGGGAAACGCATTAAAAATAATAGCTAATCTAGAAGTTTCGGAATTAAATTACCTTTCCGCTTGGGAATTGTTAAATGAACGATATGCAAATTTAAGAACTACCGCGCATAAACACATCCAATCTCTATTTCAATTAAAAGACATGAAACAAGAAGAGCCTGTAGCATTGAGGTATTTAATTGATGAAACAAACGTTAGTTTAAAGGCATTACAAAATATCGGGATCAAGGTAGATCAATGGGATCCGTTGATTATTTATATAATATCAAATAAATTAGACGCATCTACCCGAAAAAATTGGGAGCAATATACATTGCAAGACGAATTACCTACGTTAAAGGAATTCTTAAAAGGTTTATCTGCTAGGGCACAAGTATTGGAACTTATGAACGCTTCTGAGAAAAAGATTTCTAGCTTACATAAAACACAAATAAGCAACAATAATTACAAAAAAGATTCATCAGTATTTTTAGCGGTAAAGGCTAACAACTGCATTTATTGTAACGAGAAAGGTCACCAAATTTATTATTGCAAAAAATTTATAAAATTGAAATTACATGAGAGGATTGATGCTACGAAATCAATCCAAGCATGTTTTAAATGTTTAAAGGTGGGTCACCATGCACAGAGTTGCAAGGCAAACCTTTCTTGCAGGCGCTGTGGCAAGGATAACCACAACACCTTGCTACACAATGAGGTACCCCTGCGGGAGGCCTCCAATATGGATGCTGATAACGAGGTTTCAGTATCAAATTTTTCTGCATCGGATAAAGCAGAAAAAATAATATTATTGTCAACTGCCAACATAGGAGTTGTGGGTAGTAACAATAAGATTTTTAAAGCCCGTGTTCTGATTGATTCAGGGGCCCAGTCAAATTTTATGAGAGCTGAATTTGCTAATAAATTAAATTTACCATGTGAATTGATAAACAAACCCGTCTCTGGGATCCATAATAATATCACACATATAAAAAAGAGAATTTCAGTGGAGATGACTTCGCTTAATACTGATTATAAACGCGAAATATCATGTCTGATTTTACAGGAGATTACAACAAACTTACCACAAGTGACAATGGAGAAAAAAGTCTTCAAGCTACCACGAGGATTGGAGCTAGCTGACCCGAACTTCAATATAGCTGCACCTATCGACATCCTGTTGGGCGCGGAAAGTTTTTGGGAAATCCTAACCAACGATAGATTGAAACTCGAGTCGGGACCAACACTTCAACGTACGCAACTGGGATGGATCATATCAGGACCGATCAACATGTACCCCAAGCAAAGGCCTGTATCAGATTTTTGTAGTTTATCTATAAATAAAATAAGTCATCAAATAGAAAAATTTTGGAAATTGGAGGAGATTAATCCCACTAAGATTCTAAATCATGAAGAAAAGGCTTGTGAATCCAGTTTTGCTAGTACTCATACCAGACAAGACGACGGTAGATACGTAGTAAGTTTACCGCGTCGGGCATGCATTGATCAGCTGGGAAGTTCATTGGTCACTGCTGAAAAAAGATTTAAAAATTTAGAGAGAAAATTTGTGTCGAATCCCGAATTGAAGACACAATATGTACAATTCATGCGTGAATATGAGGAATTGGGTCATATGGAGGTGTGTGACCAGTCAAAGGGGGATCGTGAATCCTATTTTTTACCTCATCACGCTGTAATAAAAGAATCAAGCACTACTACTAAAGTGAGGGTCGTTTTTGACGGCTCCGCCAAAACTTCAAATGGAATTTCTCTCAATGACGCCTTGATGACAGGACCTGTTATACAAAAGGACTTATACACCCAACTATTGCATTTCAGGAAACATCAAGTGGTCCTGACGGCCGACATCGAGAAGATGTACCGCCAGATTAACGTGTGTGAAGCGGACCGTGACCTGCAGAAGATAGTATGGCGCGAGTCGCCGCAGGAGGTGCTCAAGCATTACCGTCTGAAGACAGTCACATATGGTCTGGGGCCTTCCTCCTTCTTAGCCACTAGAACTCTACGGCAAATTGGTTTGGATAACAATGTAAATTTTCCTAGAGCTAGTCAGGTCATAGAAAATGACTTCTATATGGATGACTTGTTAACCGGAGGAGATGACATGGAATCCTGTAGAGAGTTAAAAGAGCAATTAATCAGCATCTTTTTGTCTGCGGGGATGACCTTGAGGAAATGGAGGTCTAATGTCTTGGAGTTGTCAGCCGAGTCGGGCCAAGCTAAGATTGCCGAATCAGGCAATTCTGAAAAAATTATTACTGACAATCCAAAGACTGAGAAAATATTAGGATTAAGATGGAATAATGAATCTGATTATTTTTCTTATGTAATAATGAAACCATCAAGTCGAACCGAGAGTAAAAGACAGATATTATCTTGCATTGCATCAACTTTTGATCCATTAGGTCTGCTAGGACCGATTATAGTTGTAGCCAAATTGATAATGCAGAAGTTATGGCAGTCTAAAGCAGCGTGGGATGATCCATTGCCTAATGAAATATTAGCACCCTGGAGGTCCTACCTTCAAGAATTAATTCAAGTAAATGTGTTGAAAATACCAAGAAAAATTATTTGCAGGCAATCTAAATATCCACAACTACACGGTTTTTGCGACTCATCTGAGAAGGCTTACGGAGCCTGCGTTTACATGGTGTCAGTGGACCATATCGGTAAGTGGCATTCACACCTAATAACGTCTAAATCAAGAGTAGCACCATTGAAGTGTATTTCACTGCCAAAGTTGGAGCTTTGTAGTGCTGTGCTACTGGCGAAATTAATAAAAAATGTAAAACAAGCGCTAAATATAGTGGAGATCGACACATATTACTGGTGTGACTCCATGATAACGTTGTGCTGGCTGAAAGGTCAACCTACGAGATGGGCTACTTTCGTTGCAAACCGAGTAGCTGAAATACAAGAACTTAGTGATCCAGATCGATGGAGACACGTATCTTCAGCAGACAATGCAGCGGATATACTTTCAAGAGGAACCACTACAGATAAATTGATAAATTCTGCAATATGGTGGAATGGACCAAGTTGGTTGACCGAAGGAGTCAACGCTTGGCCTATATCAAAGATTTCATGTTCAAACCCTCCGGAACTCAAAAGCAAAAATATTCTATTATCCACGGATGTTCAAGAATGGGAGATATTTAAAAAATTCTCATCATTTATTAAATTGAAAAGAGTTACTGCATATGTATTGCGATTTGTCAATAACTGCAGAAGTGTTAAAGGTAGAATTTCAGGCAATTTAAGTGTAGCTGAATTGGAATCAAGCTTGAAATGTTTACTGAGATCTGCTCAAATACACGCCTTTCAAAGGGAATTGAAGGAATTAAAAAACCATGGCATCGTCAACAGAAAAAGTAATTTAAAATCTCTTCATCCCTTCTTACATGATGGTCTAATATATGTGGGCGGTAGGCTGAATTTAGCTACACAGTTATCGTACCAACAAAAACACCCAATTATCTTGCCAGCTAAACATAAGCTAACTGAATTGATAATACGTCACTACCATTATGTAAACTTACACGCAGGACCTCAAGCTCTGTTAGCTGAAATACGACTAAAATTTTGGCCTATCTTTGGGAAAAATACTATTAAAAAGATATTACATAAATGTGTTGTGTGTTTTAGATGTCGTCCCCGAACCGGTCATCAAATCATGGGAAATCTACCACCCGAAAGTGGGACGCTGAGAAAGGCTTCCCTCGTGAAATCGTATTTATGTATCTTTATTTGCTTTTCAACCAAGGCTGTTCACTTGGAATTAGTTTCGGATTTATCTAGCAATGCTTTTTTGAACAGTTTAAAAAGGTTTATTCCCCGTAGGGGACAACCTGAAAAGTCTTGCAGCAAGCTCAAAGAGCTGTACACCAGTTTGAGGGAAAACAACGACAAGATTCAAAATTATTTAGTGAACAGAGGTATTGAGTGGAAGTTCATAACCCCTCGAGCCCCTAATCAGGGAGGTTTGTGGGAAGCAGCAGTTAAGTCAGCAAAGTTCCATTTGTATAGAATCACTAATAATTCTTCATTAACCTTTGAACTCTTGTATACCTTAATTTGTCAGATTGAGGCCTGTCTGAACTCCCGTCCATTAACTTCCTTGTCCGATGACATCCATGATTACCAACCACTCACCCCAAACCATTTCCTTATAGGCACTGAATCCTCTATCATTCCGGAGAGAGACGTCCGGGCGATACCAGACAACAGACTAACTCAATATCAGAGGATCAGTTCGCTAATTCAATCTTTTTGGTCTAGATGGAAGCAAGATTACCTGATGGAACTGCAAAAGAGGACTAAATGGCAGACCAGCACTCAACGGGCACTGCAAAAAGACGATCTGGTGATCTTAAAGGAAGACCATTTACCTCCACCTTTATGGAAAATGGCCCGAATTCTGCAGACACACCCTGGAGCGGATGGAGTAGTACGAGTTGTTACCCTAAAAACACCTCAAGGAATCTTTGTGAGGCCCATCACAAAGATATGTCTGATGCCCCTGGAGTCAGATACTAAACCTGTAATTGACATCCCGGACCTTACCAAGGATTGATTATGTACCTTACACTATGGTACTTATCTTCTCGACTACACCTTGGATGGATCAAGCAGAAGACTTGAGAAGAAAGAAGAAAAAAGAACAATAATTGTGTTGTGTTCAGTGTAAACAATATTATTTTGTGTTATTGGACAATTTAAATATGTAAAATTTAGTATGTACACTTTTGTAATTTAGTCATTTGAATATTTTAGTTATTTAATAGGATTAATAATTTTTAGTTATTTTTAGTTAATTAATAGAGTAATTCAACAGCATTTATACAGTTAAATTATAAGTTCAGTGTAGGATAAAAAAAAAGGTTTTTAGTTAATTTATGCTATTTTGAATTATTTTATTAGTATTTTTGTGGTATAGGTACTTAGATTTAGGATTTTGGTTTATTTTGTTTGTTTTATAGTTTATTTTTAAATAGATTATGATTCCAAAATTTTAATAAAATTTGTGAATCCCGCCCCGGGCAATATGTTAAAAAAGTGAAGGCTACCGACATCTGTGGTCAATTAATTCAGCTTGCTATGTTTCACCCAAATGGTGTGAGTCCTTGCTTATGGATGATTATCAGGATATTGATCGATATTGTAGATTTTCGCTTTATCTTCTAGTCTCCCACTCCACAATGACTAGTTGTTTTGAAGGAAGGGAGTTACTCTTTAAAAAAGGCTCGCATCAAGTTTTTTATGTTCGTTCTTTCTTGACAATAAACTCAAAACAGCTCATAAGTCAGGGCTAGTGTAACAGTTGTTATTCTTACCGGTTTTGTTTCTTATAAATTGTCCATGTTCAATAAGTTGAAATAAAAGTGAAAAGTTTGTAAATAGAACGAGATTTTATTTAAAAGGATCACTCCAGATTTTAACAACTATCGAAAAAATTCAACACAAATTCCTAAGACACCTAGATTTTAAACTCGGTATTCCCATTGAAAACATAAACTATAATAATTACTTGATGAAAGAATTAAATTTAATAAAACTCTCACATCGAAGAATTATATCCGACTTAATATTTATGTTCAAAATTGTAAATGGTAGAATAGACAATCCTGATTTAACTAAGCTCGTAGACTTTCATATACCCACTAGAGCAAGCTCCAAAATCCTGTTTAAATGTAACAACAACAGGACTGAGTACATGAAAAACTCGCTTATACCTAGGTTACATGAAGTTAGTAATAAATACGCAGAGGTGGCAGGTGACTATTTAACTGCACGGAATCTGGGTACAAGAAGGCTATTCTATCAAATATTTTCAATCAATAGGTATTATTTTTATTTTTACACCAGTATTATATTATGTAATTGTAGCTATCTGTGTCATTTCTTAACCAAATGCCACATTAACTGATTCTCTCTTTTTTATTATATCTTATGTACAACTATGATTTTGTGACATCTAATCTGTATTTATGGTATATTTATACCGTTAATGTTAATAAATAAACATTTGACTTTAAATATGAATATTGAACAAGGGTTGACAATTATGTTTGATTCTTGTGGATATTGAACACATCGTCTAGAGATTGAACAATTCGGCTCCCTTAACTTTGAAATCTTTTTTTAATTGCATTAATTGTATTATACTAAGTGTAATGTCCTTGATAGACTTATTAACAAGACAAACAAATGAATTTGTAATGAGGAGAATAAGATCGTAATAGACGAGTTTATTGACGTTATAAAGTTTACAGTGTAATAGTATCTCCTATGCTACGGTCTACGAGAGAAAGAGCGCAGAGCGGCCGATGTACCGCGCGCTGCCTGCCTCCGACTACCGACTTCGGGTGCCATCGGAAGCGTTCGGCTATTTTCGTAAATGTTGCCCTGCTGAAGCAAGCTTGCGGATACTACACTAAGGCATTTGATAACTTTTTTTACGAATTTAATGCTGCATATGATCATCTCAATGTGTAATGATAATTGGTATTTCAATTTAAAAAAATATAATTTTGGTTCCTCGAGTGTTGAAGTGAAGTCTGCATTGCGCGTGGTTATTTCACATTTATCCATGGCGTAATAATACATTTATTGACATTGTTGTTGGAATATCAAATGCCATATTTCATCTAGTTTGCATAACACGTGCAATACATATAATTAACTTAACACCGAAGTAAAGGTTTCCCGTGAGCTGACAACATAACAAAAATCTTTCACAAAACGTCATGTTTTTTTCAACCACTGGAGAGATAAATTTATAGAAGGGTTGCGGGCGTTTCTGGGTGCCTGAATTAAGGTCGATTAATTCAATTCTGATTAAATTCATCAAATTTTGCAATTATTTTTATGGACGGCCGGCGTAGTACAGCGGTAAGGCTCTTGACTCGCACACCAAAGGTCGCGGGATGGAATCCCGGCGTGGCAAATAAATTTTATTTGATTAATTTGAGTTATTTCACAATTTATTCATTTAAAATAATATATAGAATATTTGCGGCACGTTCCAGAGTGGAAGATACTCTTAGTATCGCCCTGGTGTAAGACCACCATTCAAAATTGAAACTTTGCTTGAAATGGCATTAGTCGTGTTTGGTGACCAGATCCGAATAGCCAGGTACTTCCCCACCTTCCTCTTCCCTATCTCCTTCCACTCCCCACTACCTTCAGCCTCACAATATACCCCATTTAGGGATGCCATACTCTCACTGGTTGGGACTCTTGTGCGGTATTCATATATAATTTTTTTTTTCTTTCAATAAACAGATAATTCGTTCTATCTGCCTACCTGGGACCTAGAAACCGAGAGGTCTCATGCAATTAGCGACAACGATTTTTAGTGAAATCGTTTTGGTTAACACACCTAGAACAAGGATATATTTTTTTAACTTTATGAGTAAAATCTCAAATTATAATATTTAATTAAATGAAGACAATATTAGCGAAACTCAATCGAAAATCTGGAGACAGAAAAATCAGAAAAATATATTGGTTAAGATAGCAGCCAATAATATGTGCGTTAAGAAAATAAAGACAATTTTGGTAGTTCTACGTCGAAGTATGATACAGTTAAAAGTGACCGAATTGAAAATGGGTTCCATAGTTCAGTTGGTAGAGCTCTTTCCATGTCAGCAAAGGGCCCTGGGTTCGTGGAACCAAAATCTTTTTCTGATTTTTCTGTCTCCAGATTTTCGTTTATAAAAATTTAATAGAATAGATTAATTTGACATAGAAAAATAAAAAATCTTAAATCAACTACTTCTGATGTTGTTCAAAATCTTCAGACACCGAGTTATCCGACATAAATCGGCACATAATTCCGATTCCGAATTTCCTCACCTTTCCGAAAAAAACACATTTTTCAACATCACGCCTCTCCGCAGAGACCAGTAAAAAAGTTATAGTCCTGCCGTTAGAAAGTTTTCAGCTTGTATTACATAACCAGTGCGGTCTGTGATATCTGCTAGATCACCATGGTAACGGCGTCCCGCGAAAGCCTCCGAGCGCAGGCGTCGGCGCCGAGACGCCCCTCGCAGGAAGCGACGTCAGTTAGCTAACGGCCGCTGTCGGCGCGGGGAGGCTTTGCAACTCACTGCCGTAGAACCTTCTTAAAAGTTCGCGTCTTTCTAAACTTACGTAAATAATTCAAAGTTTCAATCTTACTTATTTTTATGTCAGTAATTCAAGTTAACTCAAGCATTTCAAAGTATTATAGATGCTTTTAAATCTACCGTGCGTTAAAATACAAATTAAAGATTGGGTTTGAGATTTAAAAAAAATCATAATTCAAAAAGCGATAAAAAAATCTTGATATTTAAAGGCAATCGTAAATAATCCCTAATCATTTTTATTAAAGCTAATAATTCGATGATAAAGTGTAAAAAATAATAATAATCATAACATTTAAATAATAAGAATATTAAAATAACAAACAAATAATCACCTTTAAATGTACCTACCCAATATTATTACTGTTAATAATAATGATAGATGTAACTCACTGTTTAATATTTGTAAAGCGTTACTCCAAATGTAAATAAAGTGATCATTTTCACAAACTTCTTACACTTTCTTTAAATTAATAATAACATTTGTAGTATATTTGTTTTTCTTTAATTTTCCTCCTAAATTGTAAATTTTATACAGTGTAAAAAATGTATTAAGTTTTTGAGATCGATTATGGAATCTGTAGAAGCAGTGTTATGTGACTCCGCGATGTACTTAGGTTTTGAGTGATATTTGTTGACAAAAGGAATTCACAATGACATCTACTGACAGCTTGAACAACTTGGAGGACAACAGTGAAGATCAGGTAAGATTTATTCTTAATAATTTATTGCTATATTGGCTGTCAATTTTTTAACCCAGACAGAACTTGGCAAAGTTTTACTGAAATTATTTCAACACATATTATTGAATCGAAAGTTTAAAATAGTTTCGTATAGTCGGCGTTTGAACACACGATAACTTCAATAATAATTAAATAAGTATTAAATGTTTTTTGTATTTCTTGTGTTTGTACTGTGTAACAATTTCTAGACATTTTGGTTTAAAAAGTTTTATTTCACATGTACATTTGTTACTTAATTTGTATTTATCTGCTACCGATGTCAACACATCCGTGTCATTCAGTTTTAAGATTGCTTGTGAATGACATAGATATGTCGAAACCAGTAGCAGATAAATAAAAATAAAGTTAAAAATGTACGTATGAAATAAAGCTCATCAAAAAAAATATTTAGAAATTGTTATATAGTTAATGCCAAGATTGCCATGTGTCGAAACCAGTAGAAGATAAATAAAAATTAAGCAAAAATGTACCTACACGTGAAATAAAACTCTTCAAAACTATTTCATATACTAACAACATTTTATCAAAATCGAGATACGCACAAAACTCTTTGCTCGGGCGTATCTGCAAAACTTATAATACTCTAAGAGATATTGACGTTTTCCATTGTACCTACCCTTAAATAGTTTAAAACCAAACTAACCGTACAATGTACTTTAATGAAAACTATTATTTCTTGTTTATTATTTTCTTTTTAATAAATTTTTACTTAACACTGTCTACTATTTTTTTTAAACAACTACTTGAAACTATTATTTCTGTATTGATTATTATCTTCTTTTTAATATTTTTTTACAACGTGCTTACACCATATACCTACTATAATTGTTTAATAACCTCTTGATTCATAATCACATAATTACTTAATAAACCACAATAAAATATTATAAACTTAACTGGTTTAAAATATATTAACTATTTAATGTACAATTACTATATACGCAACTGTATGCTTCCTAAATAAACTAAAATAAAAAAAAAATTAAAAAAAGCTTGTTAAATGTCTTAAATTCGTTAATTTTTGTAATACGCGATTATGATGTATGAAATACAATATTTACAAATTCGTAGCTGAAAAATTGCAAAAATAATTATTGTTTCCGTACCTAATTTTAGCACTGCACAATATTTCTGCAAATCTTCGTTCATCAAAAGTTTTTCTGGATTCAATAGTAAGCCATTCAATCTTATCATTCAAAGGTACAAGGAAAAGTCAGACACCTGGAATACACTTTAAATGTGATTCCTATATTGCCCTAGTGAAGGGCCGCTATTCAGAATTTAAGCGTTTCTTTGATAAGCAGATTTGTATAATTTTCTCAATTTTAACCTTCCTTTCTTGTTCTAATTTCCCCTTCTTTTAGCATTCCACATAAAATATTTCTCTAAAGATTTTAATCACAAACTTTATACTATCTTGTATCTGCGTGAATAAATTACACACAATAAAAAATGTTTTCATGAAGTTCATGCGAATCCACTATAAAACCAGTCCTAATAGCACAAAAGGCAATTTTAAAAATTATACTTGGAGTCCCCATCAGAACACGTACAGACTATATTTTTAATGCCCCGAATTTAATGTCTCTGGAACAATTATATTAAAAAAATTGTTTACGCATTAAAAAAACAGGGTAGTTTGCACATACAAACTCAAGATCCTCATTATAAAACACTTTCTACAAACTAAAACCATTTTTAGACGAAGAAATGTTCAAAATTTCCTATCAAAATTATTTATTATGCTCCCTCTGGTAATGAAAACATAAATATAAAACCGACTTCAAAATAAGTATTAAGAAATGGATTATGGATACGGGAAGGAAGAATATAGATACAATGTTGCAACTTAACAAAGATAAACTCCTAAATTAGTTTACTTCTAGATTTGCTTTATAATTTTCCTCTCTTGATATTTTAACATGCTTACAAAAACTTACTTAAAAAAGGAACGTACAAAAAACATCACCAAATTTATAATTCATACATAACCATGTGACCTTAGAACGGGGTACCACAGTAAGGCCACATTATTTTCGACTTTTGTAAGAATGTTTAAAAAAGTAACTAAAGCGTCTTGATTTTAACCTGAATGCCATAAATGCGTCATAACCTTCTGTATAGTACAGAGATTCAGGTACAAAATATAATCAGATCTGAGAAAGCTATAAATAACTCAAATACTCATATTAAAGTTGTTTTTGAATAGCGAAACCTGAAATATTCATCAAAGCCTAAGTGGATTTCTCAGAATCAATACTTTTCAATTGGTACGTTATATTTCAGATATTTATAGTATAAATTTCAGTTTTCTTTGGCAAAATTTTCAAGAGTTTTTGAAAATCGAACGTATTTTCTCAGAAAGTTAAAATATTTCCGCTTTGCAATAAAATCCAAATATTAGAATATTTGTGAAAGTATCCTAAAATTAAAAAAACTGTTTTTGAAATGTGTCAAATTTTATTATTAGAAACAGCTAAGTAATTTTAATAATATAAAAAACTTTGATTGCTAACATTTAAAAAATGGCTCACCTTACATTTTTTCTGAAAAAATTTCTGATAAAGAAAAAAAACACTCACATATATTTTATTGGACAAATGAATTATAAACATCATTGTCTCCTCACTTTTTTGTTGTTTCACATAAAAATAATTCTTAAAAAATTCACAAAGTTCAAATTGCCTTCGGAAACTTTGGTTTCATAAACGCGTACATTTTAATTATTTTGTGGTTAACTTTTCGATTTATGTGATTAGTGTGTTTCAAACACCGTTTAGATCATAGGTTCTCAACCTTATTTTGCCCACTTTGAGAAGGGGGGGGGGGGGGGGGGGGGTCGCTCAACTTCTAGGGAATCAACAATTCGATTAAAACATATTAAATTATTTGTTACAACTTTTACCAAAAAAAAATAAAAATCTTTTGTATTTTAAGTATTCATGATAATAATAATTCAATTCAATAAGTCAATTCTTAATAATAATAATAATACATACGAGTATAAGATGAAAATGTTATTTAAAAAAAAAAATAAAAAATCATGTCATCCAATTTAATGTAAAACTAAATGTAATAGAATCTTTCAGTTCAATTTCCATCCGTCGAACTACCGAAATATGTGAATTTTCGCACACGTGATAAAAATGATTACAATTTTTTTTTTAAATTTTTTTTATTCATTGCTTAAATAATTGACATTATTAGTGGATTTTTCGACCAACTAAAATAAAATAATAAACTGATAAAATAATAAACCACTATTAAAGTATACTTTGCTTTATTAGTACGTGATAATCTTTTTTAGACCATTTTTTACATGCCCACGCTCTTACTGTGCCATCTCAACGCCCCCTAATTTTCTCTGGGTCTTCTACCGCCCCCCTGACAGTCTCAAACGCCCACAAGGGAGCGTTATCGTCCACTTTGAGAACCTATGGTTTAGATTATATTTCCCACTATGATAGTAAGGTAGACACAACGATTTCTATGAAACCTATGAGCTGGGACAAATATGATCTCTTGTGATTAAACAGGTTAAAATTAGACTTTTTTAAGATTTAAAAAATATATATATTAAATAAAAATTAAAAAAAAAAAAAGAAACAAAAAAGATCACCGCCATGACAGTGTTTTACCACTGCCGTGACCAGGAGTCGAACCTGGGTTACCACGGCCACAACGTGGGGTCCTAACCACAGACGATCACGGCTATCGGCGACCGTGACGTAGCTGACAAAATAGCGTGACTTATTATTATAACGTGCCGTAAACCGTGACGTACGGCTAAGTTATTTTACTAACAAAGTGATTTCTTTTTAGAACTGAGACAGCGAAAAACATAAAATTCTATGTCGGTCGTTTTCTTGCCTATGGGAAAAATAATGTAGGATATTTTATGCAAGTTGTTTAATATTCAAATATTCTAAGGGCTTTTAGTCACATTATTTAAAGAAAAATTATGATATTATTTATCTTTTTCAAGCCGAAATAATGGGGAAGGAAGGAAGAAATTACACACATGCTTTATTATTTCTAAACGCCTATAATAAAAATGCTAATAAAATTTGAAATTCTGCAAGCGAGTTACATTGTATTGATGGATAGGAACTTATGACGAAATAATAATTAGATAAATATTAATTTGTATTTTGAACATGTAATATTCTTACTTTTAGTTCTCGTAGGTAGGTAGACCTTGTGTTCAAAATCGGATGTTCCTAATTTTCTCTTATTTAATTAATTAAAACCAAAAATTTTACTGAAATAATAAGATTTGTGAATAGTTATTTAAATACCTAAGTACCTGCGTAATAATGAATCGTGCATTTTAAGTAACCTTTTTTATACCTTAAATAATGAATCATACGATTTGTCGAAAGAAACGTCAAATATCAAATAAAATGATTTTTTCACACTTTCTTCAGGCAGGCTTAAATAAACACACCAATTTTATATTATTACTAGCTGACCCGGAACACGTTGACGTGGCTAGAGAAACACAATGCTATCTACTGACAACGCCATTACCCAACCTTTATAACCAACGCCATCTGTTAATTTGCATACATATAAAATCCACACCGCCCGCTTACCAGGCAGCTCCCTTTATATTTCAAATATTTCAACCAATTTACACAAAACCTTAACCAATTATATATCTAATTCTCCATTAAAATCCGTTATTTAAGGTTAAACGTCACGTACGTTATAATCTACGCATTCACAGATGGCGCCAATCAAATTATTTTAGGTTTTAAATGCTTTTTGCACGTTACGCTTTAAAATATGAAGGTAAATTAATTGTTCGCGATCGTACATATTTAATTAGAATATAAATAAATAGTTTTGTCCATAAACAAACCCAAATATTTCAAGAAAGGCTGAAAAATACAATATTGGATTGAGTCACCGATACAAAATTGAATTTTTCAGCCTTTCTTGAAAGATTTGGGTTTATTTATGGACAAAACTATTAATTTATATTCAAATTAAATATGTTGAATCGCGAACAATTAATTTATCTTAATGTTTTAAAGTGTAACCTGCAAAAAGCATTAAAAACCAAAAATAATTTGATTGGCGCCATCTGTGAATGCGTAGATTATGATGTACGGGACGTTTAACCTTAAAAGATCTAAGCGTACAGACAGCGGGAGCGACTTTGATTTATATTATGTAATAGATTTAATGGATCATTAAAACGGGCATAATCTTGAAACTGAAACGAAAAGTAAAAACAAATTTAGAGAGAGACGAAACGCGAAACGTTCGAGGCAAAACAAGATTCGCCATGCTCAGTCATTTATATAGTGGTTTATAAACATGTCTTATCAAAAAGTAACCCATTTTATTTGTGTTGTTATCGCCAAATATAAGGTAAAATATTAGTGTAATCCGCTTGTTATCGGTTGCTCTTTCATGTTTTACCGATGTAGTAATTTATGACTGTCATTGTCCATTCCAATATCAACTGTTCATTTCTAGAGTGATTTTTATTTGTATTTTAGGGAAATCAACAGTTTATAATGTAGTTAATTCTTACACGTGTAGTTTACCTAACTGATAAAAAAAATATAGATTTACTCATTCTGCTAATGTATTGTGTATCTAAAAATTAAACGGAATATTTACATATAACAACCAACAATTACAAATATACGATTTTCTGACAGTGGCGGTCCGTGACTTTTCGGTGAGATAGAGTGCTATGACATTTTTTTTTTTTTAATTTTTGTATGAAGATTTTCAGGATTCTTTCAGTTTGGGGATGCGCCGCATCCATAAACTGGGGCCAAAATGGATTACTGGGACGAACAAAAGTGGAACCTATTTCTTCACTTCATGTCTCATCTAAATATAATATATCTATGATTTTACCACTGTAAAAATATTAAATAATTGACAGTAGATAATCCAAAACAAGAAATACATGATTGAATTAACCCTACGATGGTCACGTTCTTAAAAGTAACGCCAGTGGTCGCGTGAATTACATAGGTAGGCCATTTTTAAACTAAAAAAAATAAGTGAAATCATTTAGAATTATTGTGTATCTATGTTTTAATCTTATAACCTAAGCATTGTTTATTAGAAATAAGCAACATATATTAAACATAACTTCTATGTTTTTCACAATTAACCAAAACATATATGAGCTCTTTTTTTAAATTAAAAATTACATCTTTCACTTTTATTGATATTACAGAAAAATAAAATTAAAAAATAATATTTACTAATTCATTGCTGATTTCTGAGCAGGATAAACATAAAATTATAGAATGATCAGGAAATATGATTTTTTTGCATTTTGCATACACTTTTGGTGTGTAAGTAATCGCGCGGATTACAGGTGTAGACCATGGACTTTGCGGAGCTCCTGTAACACAACCAATGCGTGCCCGACACCAGCGCTGAGCTGAACGCGTCCGTGAGTTATCCAACTTAAAGTACACTGAAGATAAAATTATTCGCGACACCCGTTTTTGGCGAATCTTTAATTTTGTATGAGTGGATTATATGTGTAATCCACGCAACCACTCCAAAATAATGTATTATACAACACGCATATCAAATCGTATAAATAAATCAATAAATTATTAAGTAAAAGCTACTTTTCAGAAATTTAATTTTAGTTCAAATAAAATCATTAAAAAAATCCACGCACGTGTTTTGCGAAGAAAATACTTCGGTTTGTCTTGCAAACTAATACATTTGAGATTTTTTTAAGCACTTATTTTGCTTTGACATTATTGAAAGATTGTAAATACTTATGATAAAAAAATAATTACAAAAGTACTTAATTTTATCATCACACGTTTGAGAATTTTTATTGCTAACTCGATTGAAGGTATATATGAAAGCAATTTTTTAATGAAATAAAATCGATATTGAGTTAGGTACTTGTTAAAAATGCTGATATGTAGAATAATCAATCTTTCTCATCGGAACCGCCCTGCACAGTTGCAAGGGTACGATTGTAAGATCATCTTTCGTCGAAATTTGAATTCCCGGCAACTAGTTAATAGGCCAAACAAAAAAATCTTACCCCTTTCTAAAGACATATTAAACTATAGTATTTCTGCGTGGGAAGATAATATCTTCAACATATTATGTTGACACGTTTCTCAAGCCTCTCAATATAAACCACAAATACCTACATTATTAAAGTATTGCTTGGTAAACCATTTCAACCGCCCACGTAAATCCTGTTTATTGATAACAATTGATAACCAATTAGCCACAGAATGATAAATAACTCAAGAAGTGCTTTATGGGCTTGTTGGGTGATACAATTTAGGCCCAATTCGGACCTATATTTCCATACAAAATTCAAATGAAATGGCAATGTACAATTTCAGGTAAGTGTAATAGAAACAGATCAGAGAAATGGCCAAAAACTAAGTCAGAAATACATTATTAGCGAAACTCAATAAAAATCTGAAATGGAAAAAACAGAAAAAGATACGTGACATCTAGGAACCGAATCCAGGAACTTAGCCTTGCCGGGGTGATGCTCTACCGACTGAGCTAATGTGTCTATGCGATTCGGTCATATTTAACGTATCATACTAAACTTCGACTACGAACTACCAAATTTATCTTAACGAAACCAACTAGCAACATTATTAGGGAAACTCGATCGAAAATTTGAAACAGAAAAATCAGAAAAAGATACGTGACATCTAAGAATCAAACCCAGGATAGGGGCCATCTAGGAATCAAACCCTGTCATACATAAAGATAGCAGCCAATAAAAATGCATTAAGAAAATGAAGATAATATATTTTTTTATGAATACCTCACAAGAGTCCCAGCTGCTCCCGTTTGAAGCCAGTGAGTCTATTGATTCCGAGGTAGTGGGTAAGGGAAAGAGATGGGGAAGAGGAAGGTAGGGAAGTACCTGGCTATTCAGATCTCGTCACCAAACACGGCTAAAGCCATTTCAAGCAACGTTTCAGTTGTGAATGGTTGTCTTACACTGGGGCGATACTAAGAGTATCTTCCACTCTTTTGGTAGTTCTTAGTCGAGGTATGATACGATTAAATATGACCGAATCGGATAGGCACACCTTGGCTCAGTTGATAGAGCACCGCCCCAGGAGAAGACACTTCTAGCGTAGTATTCTTTATTCTAGCTAAAACCATTCTGTAGAAAAATTAAGAAGAATATAATTTATTAAATATTATATATTATTGTATTATTTACCTATATTATATATTATTAGAAAATTATAATATATAATATAGGTAAATTAATAAGAATACTAGCGCAGATCCGTGAAAAATCACGGGATAGTCATAGAGGCGTTATTGTGTACTAATATTTCGTCGAGGCGCGTTCCATTATTTTCATGCGAGTAGCAGTGTACGGGGACCGGGGGCGTTGGAACGTCAAAATGGACTAATTCGAGGTAAAAACAGTGATTCCAATTTCTTCGCTTCGTGTCTCATCTAAATAGATAGTCTGAATTCTCGGCAGTTCCAATTTTTAAATTATATGTATTTTTTAAAATATGTTATAGTTATGTACTTTATTTAATTTTTATTATTGTATATATTTATTGAGTTCTCCAAACAAACTCTGCCAATTAAAAAATTACTAAAGTTCGTTGAACGGGAGTTGCAGACAGAGGCAATTTTTGCGGAGGCGGGAATGGGTACCGCCTCCCAGGGAACCTTTTATTGGATAACCAACACCTCTGCCATAGGTCACCCCAAGTGATTTGCTACGTTTGTTCATGCGGGTAAGGTTTGTCCAGGTCTTGGCGGCGGATGACCAGGACACACTGAACCCCAGATTTCTACCCACCCCTCAAACATTTTCCTTTTCAGAACGCTCCTCTCCTTCCTTTCCTTAAAAAAACCCTCCACACAGCATCCCCAAAGATGAAGGCCTTGATGAAAATTATTTTTTGTGTAGAGCTCACGTTAAAAAAAGAAGCACTACCGCATTAGTATTTTTAATGTCATAAACCCCAATCTGACAATTTTTCCATCATCAAAGATAGATCTCGCAATGTTTGTTTGTTATTTGGCGGTACATCCTCCCTGCCCACCCCTTCGGGACACTTAGTTATATTTTTAGTAAATAGGTACACCTTATTTCTCCTAAACCGACTGCATATTAACATCTGAAAATAAGAATATTTGAATCGATTTAAGAAATTATTTATAATTTTCTAGACAAAGTATACTTCCCAGCCCTTCACTTACCATTTCGGTTGAAAAATGGACCACTTTTATTTTTCTGCGATTGATTTCGGTCCAAAAATGGACTACATTTTCCCACATTTAAAACATTTCCTTGGCCAGCCGTTTATTTTAACACGAAGCTATTGAAATACTTTATCTATTATGACCATAGATGTCGCAAATCTGAACAATGTTAAAAATATATTTTTTTAATATTTTATTCTCGCCGAATTTTTTAACAGCTGTTTACGGATAAAATTAGTCCTTTTTCCATAGATATTCACCTTTCATTATCAAGTATACCACAGACAACATACAGAAAACGAAAATATTCTATGTAGACCCGAATAAGTATCCCTCACGGCAGTTTCAAGTACAAAACATCCAGGATTCGCGAGATTATAAACTTTACGATTTTTTTTATATTTTTTTTATAAATCCTACAAACATGAGATAAACGGTAAAATACAGATTAATTTATTGGCTACATAGCAATATAATAAGTTTTTATGTCTCCATGTTAAAATTCGAAGGTATGACTTTTTTAATATTGGTAAAAATTTAAAAAAATGCCTCACAGCATACTTCAAATGGAGATGACATAGTCCTACTGGCTGAGAAGCACTTGGGACTTTTGCGATTATCGCATTAAAAAAATATATATATATATACATATAATAAATTTTATTTTTTTATATTTTTTTTATTTATTAACCACTACATATAATATAAAATTAAACAAAATACATATAATATATAATATTGGTGGTAACAATACCTCCCTAATTGAAAAATTCTCGTGTTTAGAGAGGGAGCACTATCAGATTGACAGTACTATACATACTTGACAGTTGTTACAATTTGGATGTATGTAGAACTACTTTTTTAAAATATATACAATGGATAATATGTTGAATAATGATTTTGAAATTATTTTTTTTTTGTGCAAAATGGAAAATTTTTTTACAATGAAAATATAAGTTGGCATTTTTTTTTGTACTTAAACATAATGTGAATTTTCATACATAGAGAAAATATAAGTTGACATTTTTTTTGATCAGAATGGAAATATAAGTTGGCACATCGTAACACATACCTAAATCTAATAAATAGTAAAATGTCTTTTCACTTTTTGTTTAAAAATTTCATAATTCCTTTCGGATTGTATTTCTTTGGGGAGTTCGTTAAAGCATTTTATGGTTGAGTATGTGTAATGATGTTGGTTAGTGATTATTATTTGTCCTAAGGTTCTCGGCCTGGTGCTAAATGACTTTATTGTTAGTTTATCTTTGTGGATTTGAAGTAATGCATTTTTTTGATAAATTTTATTTAGTGGTAACACTTTGAATTCATCGAATAATTTTTGGGTTGAATAGTCTAATTGTTTCTTTAGAATAATTTTGATGAGTCTTCTATGTACTATTTCAAGTGGGGTTAAGTTGGTTTTATACGCTCCTCCCCAGCCTATTATTCCGTATTGTAGAACTGATTGGGCTAATGCATAGTAAACCTTTATTAGCATAGATTTTTGTAGAATATTTCTTAGTTTGAGGAATACGTAATAAAGTTTACGTATTCTGTTTACAGTTTGTGCAATATGTTCTGTCCATTTAACGCGTTGATCT
This sequence comes from Limnephilus lunatus, assembly GCA_917563855.2. Lineage (NCBI taxonomy): Eukaryota > Metazoa > Arthropoda > Insecta > Trichoptera > Limnephilidae > Limnephilus > Limnephilus lunatus. Next base: position 73,718,833 of record OU830602.1, on the reverse strand, counting down.
ATAATTATGCCTAAATATTTAATATTACTTTTTTTGAGATTTTTGAGCATTTAGGTGAATTGCAGTTGTCCGTATAATTATTACAAGAGTTATGAATAGTAATATTGGAATTTATTGTTGGATGGAATTTGTCTGATAATGTAAAAGTCATGAAGTAGGTTTTTTCAGAGTTTAAGGAAAGGTAGTTGTCATCCAACCATTGTTTTAGGTTGTTTATTTCTACATTCGCAGTTTGATAGGCTTCTTCCCAAGTTTTTTTTTCTATGATTAAAACTGTGTCGTCGGCGAAAGATATGATTTTTCCCATTTTTGGTACTGTAAGCATTTCATTCACGTAAATGATAAACAATATTGGACCTAGAACTGTCCCTTGAGGAATTCCGAATTCGGAATAGGTGGGTTCACTCAATATATTGTTAATTTTTACGTATTGGTGTCTTTTATGAAGATAATTTTAAACCATAATGTTATGATGCAGTACAAATCCGTATTACTTTAAATATAATTATTAACATCTTTATTATTTGTACTGCATCCTAACAACCCTACCCGTCGAAATCGTAATTAGGTAGGAACTTGTTATTAATTATTAGTGTGCCAGCTTTGATTTGATCGACGGCCTGGGGCGACATCTAGACAGTTCCGGCGATATACGTCACTTCTTGCGTGGGTAGATTCGGGAGAGTTGGGCCCCGTGTCTAACCACGCGACAGTCAAGAGTTTTGTGAGAAACTTAGTATTTGAACGGGAAAATAATTCCTTTTAACTTTAAATAAGGTCGGGCGGTGAAAGTATTAATGGGTACGCATTGTGTGTTCGGAAGGATTGAATCCCTGTATTGGGATTAGTCGAGTTTCCTGCAACGTAAAATGGCGGCAGGCGTGCTAGAAACCCGGGATATATTTCAATCGAGATGTAATACGTGCGATCACACTTGGGACAGAGCCCTGTTTTGACGGATGACCGGTGTACCGTTAGCCCGTGATGTAATTTGCCGTTCTTTGCGAGGGAGAAGTAAATTTACGCCGACCTTGACTCTCGTCTGGACTGAGGGCGGTCTCCCTCCTTCATAATTCTTCTAGCGACAGGCCCCTGATGATTTCCCTTTGGCGGCGGGAAGACTTAACTAATTTGATCGCGGCGAAAGGCCGCTTGATGTTTCAACTTTGGCGGCGGAACTGTCTCCAGATCTCGGCCTCGTGAGGGCCATCCAGATCCTGCATGGGGAAAATGCTGCCTGGGCCTGGCAGCCACTAGATGGACAGTTTATTAGTTAGCTAGCGATAGTATACACAATAAAGGAGGTCGGTTCATGGGGGGTAAGTGAAATGACATATTTAAAAACCCTGATTGCCATTTGTTTTATAATAATTATAAGCTTGTTCTCACAACTCTGCCTTTTAAATTATGTACCTGACACACCATTCCTTTGGAGAGCGACACACATCATGGTTTAAAATCCACCCCCTCGTAACAATTTGGCTACCAACTAAAAAATGGCTATATGTGTGTCGCGCTTCAAGTGTTGTGTGTTTTATCTTTAAATTCATCTGTTCACACTGAAGTTTATGAACATTTATTAATGGCATAACCTGTATGCATTATATTTCAAAGTAAAGATGCCACAGGTATGTGTTATTTTAATAATCCTTGAAGATTATAAATTATTTTGTACCTGTACTTTTGCTTGCTTAAGTCTTGAATTAAAACAAATATTAATACCGGATATTAGTTATGGTGAACAATAATATGTCTAGTCTATTACAAAGTTATCGACATTAACTCCATCTGTGGCCTTTACGAAAAATTCAGGTCCGCTTAGCTTTGGTTTGCGTCTCCGCTACATTACGGCGGATATTTGATTAATAAAGGTTGGAAATAAAATCAACTACTCTTGTGAAATAAATGGGCCACATACATATTAATTTAAATGGTATTTTGTAAAAAAAAAATATAGGGGCTACTTACATATTCATTTAATTGGAATTAAAAAAATATATTTTCATGTAAATGAGGAACATACATATGCAAATAAAATTTCTTTTTTTTAAATTTTTAAATGAAAGCGGGATTAACAAATGAAATATTTTATGTTTTAATTATAAGTACAGGGTTATATTTTTTTTAGTTTTTATGATTGACTTAGTACATTTTAGGTAAGTTCAGACGGATTTCAGTAATTACGGTCTTCTTCCTTTTCTTTTTTTGTCAAGTTCAATTATCAGAATTCATCATGTCTACTCCGATCCCTAATGTGAACAATGCTTCCAAAGAGGAGTTAATTAAGGAACTAACATTGCGGTCCGTGGATCCAGCAACTACATTCGAGGCTTTACGCAAACAAGCGCGCGCTTTTAATAAAACACTAAAACAATCTTGTGTCCAGTCTGAGGGAGAGAATTCAGTTTGTGATTCCGAGGATGATACATCGGGAAGTAATTCGGATGACGAATTAAATAATGAAACAAAAGGGAAAGTCACCTTAATAAAAAAAACCAAGATAATTTATAAAAAATCTTCGGCGCACGGGCTAGGTAATTGGGATTACAAGTACGACGGTAAGACCTGTGTTCGGGAATTCCTGTTTTTAGTGGATGAACGTTGCAGATCACGCGGTATTTCGCACAATGAATTAATGAAGTCTTTTACGGAAATTTTAGATGGAGTTGCATTACTGTGGTATAGGTCAATTTATCATCCGGATTTGAAGTGGGAAGACTTTTCCAACTTATTGATTAAACAATTTGAGGGTGAGGGAAAACAACTCGATTTAAAAGCGGAATTGTTTAATTTAAGGCAGCCCAAGGGTATGTCTGTATTTGAATTTTCATTAAGAATGAAGGCACTCAATAATAAACTTGATGCCAAACTGCCCGAACCAGAGCTGTTGCAGTTGGCAATGAAAGCTTTGCTTCCAACTTATGCAAACCTACTGGCAGCTAGGGATTTTGTCTCTTTTGAGGATCTTACAAGGGCAGCTGCTAGGCTAGAATCACTGTCTGAAGTATCTACGTCTTCTTCTTCTAATTTCAAAGACGTTGAATTTCCGGAAAAATCTACTAACTATAGGAAGTTTTCTTCTTCCGATAATAAATATAGTTTCAATATGCAACACAAAAATTCGTACTCTCATCAAAAACAACAACGTCCTCCGAATACTTATAATAAGGTCGTTTATACACGCAATCAGCCATCTCCTCCAAATAATAGGATTATTTGTGATTTTTGTAATAAGAGTGGACATAAAGTAACGGAATGCTGGAAAAAAGCCTCCGGTACAAAAAATGCTAAAGTTGGCACCGTACATAGTGGTACCAAGCCTAATAATAAAAAAAAACTAGCTTGGAGTCGCTCTGGACGCGCCCCTCCCTGTGCGCAAAGGGAGCGGGAGTGGCAGAGTTGGCTCCGACTGGTTAGACAGTTTCTGTCAACACCGTCTTCTGGGGTGGTGGGCCCGCTACCACAGAAGCCGGATGTCGCGGGTGACAATCGTCCATTTGTTAATGTATATATTATTAATAATACTTTTTCTGCTCTCTTAGATAGTGGAGCAACAGTCTCTTGTTTAGGAGGAGATAGTTTTAAGCAATTTTTAGATTTAGGCATAGAATTAACGAAAGTAGACTTTAACGTTACAACAGCTGACGGCTCGAGTCAGTCTGTTCTGGGTACTCTAACTTTGCCGGTGACGTATAATACAATCACAAGGGAGGTTGTCTTTTACGTCATTCCATCATTATCACCTAATTTTATTTTGGGGGTCAACTTTTGGAAGCAGTTTCGAATCGCACCGGAACTGTTTCCAGATGTGCACGAACATGACCATTCGGGTCAAATTAATGAATTACGAGCAATTCGCCCTGCTTCTTCATTATCGGTTTCCGAAAGCAGAGCTCTTTCGAAAATAATTAGTAAATTTGACTCTATTTCCTATGAAAAAAAAGGTTTGGGTTTAACACATTTAGTGAAGCATAAAATCATTACAACTGGTCCTCCGATTAAGCAGCGCTACTATCCTCTGTCTCCGGCTAGACAACGTCAACTCGACGCGGAAGTGGACGAGATGCTCAGGTTAGGAGTAATCCGCCCCTCACGATCGCCTTGGTCTAGTCCCGTGATTATAGTACAAAAGAAGGATGGTACGGGGAGATTTTGCCTCGACTCCAGAAAATTAAATAACGTAACGATCAGAGACAGTTACCCATTACCTCATATCCCACGTATCTTAGACAATCTGGGAGGCGCAAGATACGTATCTTCAATAGATTTGAGTAAGGCGTTTTGGCAGGTAGCGCTGGATAAAGACTCCTGCGAGAAAACAGCATTCGTCGTTCCGGGCCGTGGACTCTTCGAATTTACTCGTATGCCGTTTGGGTTAAAAAATGCACCCAGTGAACTCCAAAGACTGGCTGACGCTCTATTTGGACCAGAATTTGATGATAACGCCTTCTGTTATCTAGACGATTTAATTTTAATTTCGGAGGATTTTGATTCTCACATTAAACTACTCAACAAAGTTTTTGAAAGACTGAGAGATGCGGGCCTCACCATAAATCAAAAAAAATCTGAGTTCTGTAGATCAGAGCTTAAGTACTTGGGATACATAGTAGATTCACAGGGACTTCGCACAGACCCGGTGAAAATTGAAAGCATTAAGGATTTTCCAATTCCAAAAAACGCGAAAGGAATCCGAGCTTTTATTGGCCTTTCAGGGTATTTTAGACGTTTTATCAAAGGCTTCTCGAGTATAGCCGCTCCATTGACAAAGCTTACTGGTTCAAAGAACGGTGTCAGTAACTTCAAGTGGACACCGGAAGCAGAAAAAGCTTTTAATGATTTAAAACAAGCTCTTATAAGTGCTCCAGTTTTGTGCTGCCCGGATTTCACCAGACCTTTCTCTATCCACTGCGACGCCAGCTCGGTAGGGGTCGGTGGGGTTTTGATTCAAACCGTAGACGGTGCGGAACACCCAATTGCATATTACTCGCGTTGCCTCAATAACCACGAACGTAACTATGGTGTCACTGAAAGAGAACTCCTGGCGGTATTGGATTCCGTAACTCATTTTAGGCCTTACATAGAAGGGGCACACTTCACGGTAGTAACAGACCATTCTAGTCTAAAATGGCTGGGGTCCCTATCGAATCCAAGTGGTCGCCTAGCGCGTTGGAGTACTCGTCTGTCTCAATTTTCTTTCGACATCGTTCATCGTAAAGGTACGCAACATACAGTACCAGATGTCCTTTCTCGTAGGGATCTTGCATTAATATCAGGAATAGACTGTCGTTCTACGTCGGATAAATGGTTCCTAAATGTATGGCAGGGGTGCCAAATTTTTCCACAAAGATTTTTGAATTTTCAAATCAAAGACAATGAGTTGTATCGTCACACGAAAACCCGGTTGGACTTATGTGAGGACACCGCATGGAAAAGGGTCATTCCTCAAGAGGATAGGAAAAATGTTATTTCAGACTCCCATGACTCCGCTCGCGCCTGTCACCCAGGAGTTTTCAAAACCTATAAAAAGCTACAACTTAGGTATTATTGGCCTAACATGTACAAAGACGTCAAAAATTTTATTAGTCAATGTATTGTTTGTAAGGCGCATAAGATCAGTACGGCACCACCAAATGGTATTTCTAAAAACCCTAAGAAAGTAAACAGGCCCATGCAAATGCTATCCTTAGACTTAGTGGGTCCGTTGCCTCGTAGCTACTCCGGGCATACAGTTATTTTATCTTGTGTAGATGTTTTCTCAAAGTTCACATGGTTATTCCCGCTGCGCAAAGGCACCGCGGGTAGCATAGTAAAAAACTTGGAGGAAAACATTTTCCTGGTACATGGTGTACCGAGGACCATTGTTTGTGATAATGGTCCTCAATTTATTTCGAAAGAGTTCAAAGAACTCCTTAAAAGTTACAATATTCCTTTGCCGTTTTACAACTCTCTTTACACCCCACAAAATAATGTGGTTGAGAGGTACAATCAGACATTAGGTACTGCTTTATCAATTCTAGTCGAATCAGACCATCGTAACTGGTCAAAAATTTTGCCACAGGTTCAGTCCGCAATGAATAACACCGTCAATTGCGCGACGAATTTTACTCCGTATTTTCTAATGCACGGCCGTGAGCAAATACTTGATGGGGATTTGCACCGTAATCCTATACATGAGGGGGATAGCAACGCTCAAAGAGAAGCTTCGCCTACCACATATGCTCAAAAGCTGCAAGGTTTGGCAGACGTCTATGAGCAAGTTTCTGATGCTCTACTCAAAGCGTACAAAAAGGGCGCTAACCACTATAATTTGCGTAGGAAAAACGTCGCTTATCACGTAGGAGACATAGTGTGGAGACGAAACTTCGTACAATCCAATGCGTTGAATTATTTCTCCCAAAAATTATCCCCCCGCTTCGTGCAAAATGTCGTGGTAGGAAAAAAATCGGACTTGGTATATACCTTGGCAGATCTTAAAGGTAAGATATCAGGGGATTTTCATATCAAAGATATCGTCAAATCCGACAATGTTCCAGTGTAAATTATTTTCGCTCATCAATTTCTCAGAAGGACTGGCCATCTTTCTTGAGGACTGATATTTTCACTTATATATAACTTTGGTTATTTACTTAAAATTTTTACGCTCGGGAACTTCACCGGCCTGATCAACCGGGTTGAAGAATTCCTAGCGTTCTGACAGGCTCTTCTCCTGTCCTAGGTTCGTTTCGGGGAAATTTTTGTTAACTACTCCGCGTGGGCGTATTTATAAATCTAATATTTTTATTTCATAAGTTACTCCTTTGAAACATAACCATCAACTCCGGTAATAGTACTCGAATTGAATGGATTAGAAATATACCTTATTAGCATTAGTTTTAGTTATAAACAGATTATGCGTATAATAGACTTCAGGTGAACAGATGAATAGTCAGTTTAATGCTCTTCTGAATCGTGTATGTTGTTTTACAAGAGCATAACAGCATTTCTCTCTAAATAAGTGCCTTAGGTTAATTTGTCGTACTATGTAATATTTGTTTGTATACATTTTGAAATGCAAGTAGTTACAACCCGACTGTCTCCTTCGTTTCAAGATGGGCAAAATAAGGAAGCCTTGTTTTCCACTATATGTGTACAAACGCTGATTGTTCTTGTTTCATCATTAATATTGATATGCATATAGTGACATGGCTTTACAAAAGATGTCTCGACAGGTCCAAGATTCAAATTTTAAGCCCGCATCAAACGGTGCACATAAATATTAAATTTAGTAATTAAATTAGACTTTCCAATAATAAAATATAAATAAAAATTCGCTTTCCTGCTGAAGAAACAAGATACATATCTTCCTTATTTTTTCTTTTTTAGTCTAGGACAAGCTTATAATGTGGAACGACGTGCCAACTCCGTTCCTTCCACATTTTAAGTCACTTCAGTCATATATATTTTTTTTTTTTTTTCTTTTCAAAATATTGTTAATTTGTATTTGTTGCTTACTTATTGACCTCTTGATAGTCATTTTGGTGAACACACTAGTTGTTCTTGCATAAATAATATTTAAAAATTGCAAAAAATTTTCATTGTATTTAGTTATAAGTAAGTTTGGTTATGGTTGAATTGACCCTTAGAATAATCAAATTTCATTATTTATTTTGTTACTCTTCTTTATAGTTTATTTTTATAATTAATTAATTTATAACATGGAAAGTTTCATTAAAATAATGCGTCAAACCTATTAACGGTTCTTATACTGATGATAGTGGCATATCACTTGACCCGATTGCACCTTCTATATTGATGGATGTATACATTATTACATTGGCACCATTCTTATGCGATGGTTGTTGACAATTTAACACTCTGTATTAACTACGCCATTTCTCTGGTATGCACCCCCATGCGACCTAGTTAGATAGGATAGTTAGGTAATCAACGAAGTGTTTTTCTTATCTCCTATGGAGAAGTAGAGGCAGTGTTATGTGAGGATTGGTTTTCCATCCTAAAAAGTGATGCCTATGTGGCTTCTTTAAAAACCTATTTAAGGAAAGTGTTGCCTTAAGGCATTTAAGTGTCGTTGTTGGTTCAAAAGGTGTTAGGTTTTAATTATTTCTTATGTTTACTGTTAAGTCCTTATTTTCTTAAGTTGTATTATTGTATTGAAGTTGTAACGCTAACGGCAGTTCGTGGCTTAGTTCGGTTTTCAACACTCATTGTACTTCATACGGCGAGTGCTTGAGGACTCCGTTCGCGTTACACCGCTTCTTTCTATGCTTCCCAGCATCATTATTCGTAAGCCTATTATAAAAAGAATGGTTGTTTCGTAAACCTGGCCATCCGGCCTTAAGCTTGATGGAGTGCGACTGGAGTTGCGAAACACCCATTCGAAATAAGTTGTTGACAAATCTAATATATTTTTTTTTCTTTCTTGTCATTTACTTTTCCAAATTTTACTGCTCACTGCTTGCTTGTATTTTATAATTTTGTTTTACTGTTTTAGAAATCCCGTGGACCGATCTAGACAGCATAGGATCAGGTTTTTTTGTGTGAATTACATGTTTGGGGGCAAACATTTGGTGGCGAGGGGGGTAATGTTATGATGCAGTACAAATCCGTATTACTTTAAATATAATTATTAACATCTTTATTATTTGTACTGCATCCTAACAACCCTACCCGTCGAAATCGTAATTAGGTAGGAACTTGTTATTAATTATTAGTGTGCCAGCTTTGATTTGATCGACGGCCTGGGGCGACATCTAGACAGTTCCGGCGATATACGTCACTTCTTGCGTGGGTAGATTCGGGAGAGTTGGGCCCCGTGTCTAACCACGCGACAGTCAAGAGTTTTGTGAGAAACTTAGTATTTGAACGGGAAAATAATTCCTTTTAACTTTAAATAAGGTCGGGCGGTGAAAGTATTAATGGGTACGCATTGTGTGTTCGGAAGGATTGAATCCCTGTATTGGGATTAGTCGAGTTTCCTGCAACGTAAAATGGCGGCAGGCGTGCTAGAAACCCGGGATATATTTCAATCGAGATGTAATACGTGCGATCACACTTGGGACAGAGCCCTGTTTTGACGGATGACCGGTGTACCGTTAGCCCGTGATGTAATTTGCCGTTCTTTGCGAGGGAGAAGTAAATTTACGCCGACCTTGACTCTCGTCTGGACTGAGGGCGGTCTCCCTCCTTCATAATTCTTCTAGCGACAGGCCCCTGATGATTTCCCTTTGGCGGCGGGAAGACTTAACTAATTTGATCGCGGCGAAAGGCCGCTTGATGTTTCAACTTTGGCGGCGGAACTGTCTCCAGATCTCGGCCTCGTGAGGGCCATCCAGATCCTGCATGGGGAAAATGCTGCCTGGGCCTGGCAGCCACTAGATGGACAGTTTATTAGTTAGCTAGCGATAGTATACACAATAAAGGAGGTCGGTTCATGGGGGGTAAGTGAAATGACATATTTAAAAACCCTGATTGCCATTTGTTTTATAATAATTATAAGCTTGTTCTCACAACTCTGCCTTTTAAATTATGTACCTGACACACCATTCCTTTGGAGAGCGACACACATCATGGTTTAAAATCCACCCCCTGAGCATATTTGGGAACCACAGGTATTCTTGACGGGAACCATAACCCGTCCAGAATTGGCGCTTCCTACGGGATAAAATCTGTGGGTACCTGATCATCACTATAACACTAAAGTTGTTTTATTAAAATGTATTACTTGGCGAAAAACCCACGTAACAATTCTTTAACTGTTTCTTTGGATTTCAATTTTTTCTAATTTTTTGATTAGCTTCCTGTGGCTTATACTGTCAAATGCTTTTCTTAGATCGATGAATATACTTAAACATTTATTTCCCGAGTCGAGAGCTTTATAGATTATAGAGGTTATTTTTGCAATTGCATCTTGCGTACCTAAATTTTCTCTGAAGCCGAATTGGTTATCATTAATAATTTCATTTGAAGTGATATGTTTAGTTAATTGTTACTTTACGACTTTTTCAAATATTTTTGCTACGTTAGATATAATAGATATGGGACGGTAGTTTGAGATGTCAGATGTATTTCCTGATTTGAAAATTGGGGTTATTATTGTATTTTTATATATTTTTGGGTAAATTCCTTGTTGTATGCTGTTATTAATGATATATGCAATTGGTTTTGATATTAATTGTCTCATTTGTTTTAATACATTTACTGTGATATTATCAAAACCAGGGCTCGCGGAAACTCGTAGGTTCATTATATTTTTTTCTATTTTTATTTGGGTGCATTTTTCAAACTTTTAGAAAATATTTTGGCAAGTTTGTGTGGATGTATTGGAAGTATTTTTAGATTGGAAAGAGTCGATTTTTTTGGCTAGATTCTCTCCGACTTTAGCGAAGTAGTTGTTGAAAATGTTTGCAATTTTAGTTGGTTCTTTTATTGAGTCCATTGTTTCGTTGTCATAAGTTATTTTATTTATTTTTATTACCGTTGCCAATAATGTTATTAATTGTAGCCCAGACTTTTTTGTTATCTTTACTACTATCTTCAATTTTTACCTTGAAGTAATTTTCTTTTGTTGTTTTAATCAAATTTGTAAGATTGTTTCTGTATTTTTTATATGATTGTAATAAAGTTAAGTCATTAGGTTGTTTTCGGGTTTGATAAAACAGTTTTTCTTTATTCCTAATTGAGGTAACTATTCCATGGGTAATCCAGGGCTTAATTTTTCTATGTTTTGATTTTAGTTTGACGTTTTTATATTTAGTTGCGTTTATTATGTGTTCGCGAAGTGTTTTTTCGAATAAAATTGAAGATTTTTCGGCATCTTCAGTGTTTAATGTCTCTTCCCATTTTTCCAATTTCAATTTTTGTTCAAGAAGTTGTATGTTTAAGGTTTTTATGTTATACTGTTGTAATGCGGTTTTGGAAAAGGCCATTTTTTTTTTAAATCAAGAATTAAGAAACACGTGTAGTGATCGGTAATGTTTGTTTTCCAAATGTTTAGTAAGAAACTGTACAAAATACTCCAAAGCGCTGATGGCAAACATAATGGAAGAACGATAACATTTGCTATGTTTTGTGGCCACGTTGTGGGGAAAATCACCTAAAATGGCGCATAATCTTATTTTGAATAAGGGCAAACCCCAAACCAAACAAAACGGAAATTGACCTTCGGAAATTTCTAATAAATTCAATGGCGCTCCCATTCAACCTATTTCAATACCTGTAATATATAGGCGTCGCTATTATAGGTGGCTATGGCGTATGACCATAATCAATTACTTTGTTCATCGCACTGAATCGTCTTTGTTCCTGTTGTGAAAAGATCGCCCACCGACGAAAAGTCATTACTGATGATGAGATTTGTAATTATTTACCAATTATGACTTGTACCTTAACCCCTCAGAAGTTCAAAACATTTCCATTTTGAAATTTTTCAAATTTTGTAATTCAAAATCGTATAATTAAAAAAATTTGAAATATTATGAATGCAAACATAAAAAAATTTAAAAAATGTCCCACCTTCCTTTTTTTTTAATTAAAATGAAAAGTGAGTTGACCATATTAACTTTACCGGCAATTCAAATTTATGTCGTTTCATGTGACAAAAGTTTCGTAATTTTTTGAAGTACAAACTTATTTTAGCACCGTTTTGATTTGAAACTCGATCAAACGGAAGCGATCAACAGGGGTGACATATGATATTGGGGTGACAAATGACTATGGGGTGACCTACGACCCTGGGGTGACCTACGACTGTGGGGTGACCTACGACCTTGGGGTGACCTATGACCTTGGGGTGACCTACGAACTAAGGGTGACCTACGACCTTGGGGTGACCTACGAACTAAGGGTGACCTACGACCTCGGGGTGACCTACGACTTTGGGGTGATCTACGACCTTGCGAGATTTTAGTATTTAGCCTGCGAGAAAATGATATAGAAATAAAATATTTATTTATTTCACGGGTACTCGGTTCCAATATAATACGATAAATCCACGGTCCCAAGCAAGTCTCTATATAGTGGTATAAAGCGTCTGACGAAACTTAGCGGCCAGACATTCGACGGACCAAGGATTGAATCCTACGAAATATTTTTATTTTTCTAAAATCAATATCCCATCTTCAAAGCAATCCAAAATGAACAGGCGAATAAAACACAAAAGAAAGCGACATCTAGCGACTCCGAAGAACAGAACACAAATAAGACGACCATGTGTATAGGAAAAGGTGCACAGGAATTCGATGACAAAAATATGAAAAAATCATCCATCTCATTTTATTTATTGCGGTCGGACACTTTGGATTCACGTACTACATTATGTCTTAGAAGTATTGAAATAAATGTCCCCAATTCCCATTGTTTAAGACGCCATAAGATTTTTCACATGAATACATTTCAAAATAATATCGCCTACTTTAGCCCTCTGACCCAGATGTGTCGACTATGTAACAAGATAGAATGTGCTGAAGTTGATATTTTCGCTAATAAGTTGTACGGATACAAAAAAAAGTTCTGGCGCTGTTAAAAAATACTAACTTTTTTTTTTTTTTTACAGTGAATATTTTTTTTACAGTGAATAAGTGAATACCGCACAAGAATCTCAACTGCTCCCGTCTGGAGCCAGTGAGACTATGGCATCCCCAATTGGGGTATGTTGTGAGGCTGAAGGTAGTGGGGAGGGGAAGGAGGTGGGGAAGTGGAAGGTTGGGAAGTGTACCTGGCTATTCGGATCTGGTCACCAAACACGGCTAAAGCCATTTTCAAGCAACGTTTCAATTCTGAATGGTGGTCTTACACCAGGGCGATACTGATAGTATCTTCCACTCTGGAACGTGCCGCAAATATACTTTATATTATTTTAAATGAATTAATTGTGAAATAACACAAATTAATCAAATAAAAATTATTTGCGCACGCCGGGTTCGAACCCACGACCTCCGGATTGTGAGTCAAGAGTCTTAGCCACTGGACTACGGAGGTCGTCTAACTCGTTAACTAATTATGTATATTGTGTCAATTGTCTCTCTATGCGTGTTTCGAGTATTTCTTATGTCTATTGTATTTTATTCTGTATTTTTATTTGTGATGTTTTTGTTTTTGTAATTGTATGTATCTATACTTATAATCAATATTTTCTCTTTCTAATCATACGTCTAACCTTGATAGTAAGGGAGACACAACGATTTATGTGACTTGTTCCGAAAAGCGAAAAAAATTATCCTAAAAGGTTAACTCCAAAAATAATATCAAAAACTTGCTGTAATCTTGTAAACCTTTAAAAGATGAGACATTACTAAGGCGCTTTAAGTAAAGAGATTATTCATTAATCTATTTTTAAGCACTGTATAAATTAAAATTATAATGATTTTTCCAAGGACGAAATATTTTATGATATATTAATTATATATAATCCGTGGAGATTTGTTTCAAATTTGGAATTAAAGATTTATTGATTAGTCATAAAATTTAATCTCCAAGTTTTAAAGAAATCACAATACAAATCTAGATTCACAAATTCATAAATTTTAAAAAGAAAGTAAAGGAAAAAATACGTCAAATCCACCAATTCTTTCCTATGAATACTGCTTATGGGTTATTATTACCTCCTACCTTTGTTTATATTATTTTATTGAAATGTTACTATGTTTGGATTTAGATGTAGGCATTACAATGTGTTTTTAATGTTTTAACAAAATTATTGATTTTATGAAACTATTTATACATATATACATTCCACGATAAACTTATAACAATTTCCAATAATTCTATTAAGTTTTTTGGTTTTATGATACTAAGTACATTCCATGATAACCTTATAACAATTTTGAATAATTATTTTTATATTTTTGGTTTTATAACACTATGTACCTCCCATGATAACCTTTTAGCAATTGCCAATAATTATTTTCAGAGTTTTGGTTTTATGATAACCTTTTAACAATTTCCAATAATTTTATCAAGATTTTATATACTTATGTTTTTATGATTATGTGCATGCATGCGTGTACATATGTGTATGTGTGTATTTATGTGTATATGTATGCGTATGTATGTACCCTTCTCAGAACAGACATCGTCTAGTGAGGCGGGTTATTTGTTTGTATATACAATTTACAATTTGGGAAGCGGGAATGGGTACCGCCGCCCCGGGAATCTTTATTGGATAACCAACACCTCTGCTATAGGCCACCCCAAGTGGTTCGCTACGTTTGGTGATTTAGCAGGGGTGCCCGGGCTCACGGGGTGAGGTTTATCTAGGTCGTGGATGCGGATGATCAGGACATACTGAACCCCAGATTCCTACCTACCCTCTATTCCCTTTTCCTTCCCAGAACTATCCTCTCCCTCCTTTCCTTAAAAAAAAACCTCCACCCAGCATCCCCAAAGATTACAAAAGCCCTGAGGGAAATTATTTTCCTCAGGGCCTCCTGTGTGGAATAAAAAAAGAAATGATAATGTTATTTTATTAAACGCCCGGGTTGCCGGCAATCAAACAAAAAAAACTGTTATTTTTTTATAATAAACTAGCGAGTTCCCGGCATCCCACTTAAATAAAGAAATTTTTTTCTCCCTGCGTATCCTTTCCCAGTCGTCCTCATTCAACTTCAGCCTAACGTTCCCCTCCCACGTCTCCTCTCGCGTTCCCCCTCTAAATTCCCCGCCTTCCCCTCTCTCTCGTCCCCCCTCCTGTGAACCCGTCCTCCATCTTTCCTCCCCCCCCGAATTATCCTCCTCCTTCCTCCTTCCATCCTGCCGCTAAACTCTAGGAACTCGCACGGCACCTATTGCTTTTTTAATGCAAATTTCAAAACGCCAGAGCTTACCAGTATAACAACAATCCACCAAAGTTTCATCGCACTGGGATGAATAGTATAGGAAATAATTTCAAAACGTCAGAGCGCACTAATATTGGGTCCTTACATATAAAATTGGCGTTTTGTATGGGAGGAACTTTGTATGGGAGCTTATGGGAGTTTTGTATGGGTGCTTTTTCACCTTCCCAATTTGCTTCAAGTGGATTAAAACAGTTTTATCACTAACACCGCAGCCTGCAGCTAACTCGGACGTGGTTTGCGATGGATCCGCCTCCACAATAGCCTTCAATTCTTCATTATCAATTTTGGTCTCCGGCTGTCCACGGGGCTTGTTCTGCAGGTCGAAATTTCCAGAACGAAAACGTTGGAACCAAAAACGCACTATGTTTTCTTTTGCGGCACCGTCGCCATACACATCATTAATCCTTCGAGCCGTTTCTGCAGCACTGGTGCCACGGTGGAACTCGTACTCGTGGAAAATGTTGCTTGTGTAATGTTTAAGGACTTAGCTAACAGTGGTTTAAACTCGCGACACCTGGGTGGGAATCCGACACATTTGTCGAAACTATTGCTGTTTGAGAAAATACCAAAGAATTTTTGTCTAAATATTATTGGAATGCTAACTCTCCGACAAATAAAAATCGAAAGCATTTATCGGCTGCTTCGACCTAGAAATTTTTTGAAGTGAAATTTCTATAGCCCCGCTGTGATTTGGATTTCGGATGAAACGGAAATAAGGATTACTGCACCTGCGATGCATCAACTGCGCTCATTGGCCGCGTTGATTATGATGTCACTTTTAAAGAATCTTATTGGTTGAGATATGAAACAGAAATTTCGCTAGGTCTGCGCTCATTTGTCGTTTTGGTAAAGTTTCGCTTATACCGCGTGTAAACTGTGTGTTCATGAACGAAATAAATTACTTTTTTTTATAATTTACATTCCACTGACTTCAATTGACCGCAATTCGTTTCAAAGTCTTTTTTTATATCTATGTGGGAAATATACATTACAAAAAATCAATTACGCGCATTCCATTTTTATCTGACATTTCCAAATACAAAAGAACATTATGATTTGCGTAATACACAACAATTCAAATTGATAATAGTGGTATCTATAATTCTGTTCAATTATTTTAATAATTTAAATGCTCATATATCTCAGCATGACGATTACGTGGCATTTCGATGTCTTCCAAGAACCTCTACAAAAATTATTGAAAAAAATGTGGTTTGTTGTTTTGCTGAAATTTTAGGGCTTCCAAAAAGGACCTCCAAACTCAGTATGCCTGTCGGCACAATCCCGAGCATTGCCAGGTGCATGCCAGTCTGTACTTAAATATTTCTAGTATATTCTGACTATTTCCTTGTTCTTTCCCTGTAAGTTCTATAAAAAAGGATGTATTACTGATAAAGTATGGCGGGCGATATATGCTGAAATAGGCCAAGGTAATATATTTTATTTATTTCTTCAAGTTCTTCATAAAACGGTTATACACCAATACATTACGGATAAATTTGAAGTACATGTAAGTATAAAAAAGTTATTTTTGCCAACTATTTTATGTCATATAGAGCTATGAGAAGTATACTGGGGAAAGGCAAATATGGAAGGATTAATCAAATGAGAGAGGAACTAAATTGGATTCCAATAAAAATAAAAAAAATTTTAATGTGTCAATTTTTGTGCATAAAATTATGAAAAACCAAATGCCAAAATACTTTAAGGATGAAATTGTTTTTAATAGAGACGCACATAATTACGAAACAAAACATATAAACAGAGTTCGATTGCCTTAAATTAAGAAATCAAAATCACAGAACTGCCTAATGTATAGAGGACTAAAGATGTATGATGAAATGCCTGAAAGTATGAGGAATGAAGAAAGAATGAATGTATTTAAAAAGAAATGTTATGCTTACTGTAAAAATATTTAAATTTATCAAATGAAATGTTACATATTGCTTATTAGTTTATATTCATGTAGTATAAACTAACTCAATTGTTGCTGAAGTGTCGACATTGAAAATATCGATGGTCAATACATAATCGCTGAGCAGTTGAGTCGCGCTGTTGATAAGCGCATTCTGATTCATTCCTTGCTTTCGGAACATGAAAAAGTACATTGTGTAAAGTGCCACAAGTATATTAGTGGAACGTATGCGCCGCCCATTTCGGCGATCTTAGATTTGAATTTTAAATCAAAATAAGTACCCGATCAAACTAAAAAAAGATATTTGATATACCTTTTGATTACAAAAATATTTTTTCAGTTTGGTTGGGTATTTTGATCTCAAATCCAAATCTAAGATTTGTATGAAACGCGCCGAAATGGGCCGCGCATACGTCCCCGTATTTCAACGCATGGGCGCCCGCAGAAAATTTTCTAGGGGGGCAAAATATTTTTTAATGTAGTATTAATTTACTGTAGCGTATTTGTATAGCGAACGAACGGACAGGCCACTGTAGTAATAAAGGGCACACTTTCTTTATGCTAACTCAAAGTTATTTAAAATAAAAGTAACATTATTTGAATATTTTTCAACGTTGGTGGTTTTAAAATTTTGGGATTTTTTTTCTTCCTCCCATCATTGATTGCTCAAAAAGGAAGGGTTCTGTTAAATTAAAATAATGTTTTGAATTCACTAGAGATTTCAATCCCGAGATCTCGAAAAACAGGATCCCGGACTTTTTCGGCACGTAATACCGGTGGTGAGCTTGTCTTAATGCCGGGATTACGGGATTTTTCTTGGCAGCATGTAATTTATTGCACAATATTCTTCAGATCCTGGTATACAGTTAATAAAGATTTTGAGGTAGGTTATATTTATTGTGCTGTTTCATAGAAGTAGGGAAAGTTTTATTAAAGTCTGAATAATATTCAGTATTTAGACCTGTGACAACACTACACCGGGATTGTTCAGACAGGCAACTGTTCACTTTTCAATTTTTCAACAAAGATTTCTTTCACGATGAGCATTTTGGGCAACAGTGGTCTTGCTCTTCGATTGAAAAAGTCACTTGCTCGTTTAATAAATCTTTTTTGTTCCATTATTTGCACAAAGGCAATCAAGATTATTTTATTAATTATTTCAGACCCTTTATTAAATTTAGGGCATTTGAATAAAACGGCAATAATCTCAATGGTTGCTGACATGTCGAAAGCAGTCGAAGATAAGATATCTTGGACAATCTGTAAAATTAAAGTTGATTTAAAACTGTCTTCTCAAGAAAAGCTTGATTGAGCTGTTGAGAGATAGTAATTACAAAATCTCTTCAAATATATAATCAGAGACACATATGTATATAAAATATTAGGGCTGGCAATTTTTGAATTTCAAATGCAGCTTGGAGTCAATAGACGCTTTTATAAACTTACGTTCCTTATCGTTATAATGCTGAATCTCTTTTTTAGACAATGGTGAGACCAAAGATGAGATACACAAAATACGTGTGTCTCTGTTTCTTCCAAATTACTACTTTTTTTCCTTTAGAAGAAACAAAGAGGGGGGGGGGGGGGGGGGGGGTGAAGACATGCGTTCACCGTTTGTCTCATTTCCGACTGTTGTTATTCAGTGTGTATGTTTAAGAACAAAAGCAAAACCATCAGCGCATTGACATTTGATGTTTTTGAATTTTAGGAATTCACTCACATTTTAATATTTTATTAATTTTCTTTATTCATTAAATACAAAAATAGGGTTACATTAGTGGATTTTTCGACCACCATGCTAGGCTGAAGCCCGTGTTATGGTGGTCGATTTTACATAATTTAGTGCAATAACAATCAGACGTTCGTGTAATATTTGTGACGAAAATAAATATAAAAACTCTGTCAAGAGTGCATTAGAAATGTATTAAATGGGTACAAAACTGCATAAATATATTGACATATATTTTGTACTACTTCCCTCCTGTTATAATTATGTAAATTTTTTTGTTGCAAGATTATTATTTAATTTATAGACACAATATAATGGTATGATGCGAAAATCTATAATTGGTTTCTCAGTATGGTAAATTATACATGTATAAATTAATACAATTGTAAAGTGTTGATTTCCCTAAAATAAATAATAACTAAAAGGAGTTTTCATTTTTAGTAATTTTTGTACAAATAAATTCATGTATTCAACCTATTTATACTGCTGTGATTTCTTATTTTAACAATTTTTGTCTCAGCAGAATACAATTAAGGCAGTAGAGTGAGTAGAGTACATCGAGTAACAGAGTAATATTATCCTTGCAACTATATTTCATACTTTCAAAATTATCTTCACGGTTAGTAGTTCTGGTAGGGGTCTACGGAGACGTCACGGTACGGTGTGTGAGAGAGATGTAAGAAAATTATGACTTTTTTTCCTTTGGAGGAAGCAGACCTACGTACATTGTGTCTCATCTTTTGAAAGAGCTGCAGCATTATCGTGATAAAGAACGTATGTTTATTGCCTTTTTATGCTGTCACGATACCGAATCCGAATGGCCTTTTTCGGAATGTGGGAAAATAATGACCAAAATAAGAATTCCTCTAAAAGTTTTAATATAGAGAATAATTTTTTAAATCGTTTTTTTTTTTTCCTATTTACCTAACAATGTGACCTAATCTGGGTAAGTATAATACCCTAAAAAAATAAAAACACTTGTTACAACTCCTATATTTTTATTTAACTTTAAACATTAAAATCTTTTGGTCTCCTGGATGGTGGAAGCATCTACACTCCACACATACCTGGTGACATATTTCTATGTCTAGGTTATGGTTTGTTCGGAGGGGCCCACATAATGGAGCTGTATTCAAGGATACTACGAACAAGCAAATCACGTATTATGAGAGTATCGAGTAGCACAGCGTAGATATTAAATTAGCAATCAATAAAGTAAAAATCAATAAATCAATAAAGTAAAAGTATTTGATAACTCGATGGATTTGGTGAAATCTTTTTACATAAAGAAAAAGCGCTTCTCAAAAGTCGGTTTAGATTACTGTAAATATGGAAATTTTTTGCAAAATGTTTTGATTTTATAATTGTCCTTTTTTACATTAGCTCCACATAGGAGGCCCTGACGAACTTTTTTTTGAATTTGCCCTGACGAAAAGATTTCCCTCAGGACCTATGACTTTGAGGATGCTGTGTGGAGGTTTTTTATAGGAAAGGAAGGAGAGGAAGATATAGGAAGGAAAGGGGTATGAGGGTAGGAATATAAATAAAAACGTTTATTCATCAATAGATTTTTTTTTACAATAGGTATACATTCATATTCTCTTATCATTGATTCTATTGATGAAAAGGTCACTGCTCAGCTACAATTCAGGATTTCTCCTGGAAAGCAGCTGGTTTTCAGCAGTGCCTCCAATATAAAACAGGAAATAAATAAGTAAAATTAAATGAAAATGAATTAATGGAATTTAATTTAATTAATGACAATAAAATTAAATTCCATTAAAAATAATTAAATCAATATCAAATCTAATTTAAAAAAAATAAATAATATAAATCGGAATTCAAATTAGCGCAATAATCTTAATATTAAAACTCCAATACAAAATAAAATCGATTCAAATAAAATGTAATCAATTCAAATGAAATCAAATTCAAATTAAAATCAAATTCAAAATAAAATCAAATTCAAAATAAAATCAAATTCAAAATAAAATCAAATTCAAAATAAAATCAAATTCAAAATAAAATTAAATTCAAAATAAAATAAAATTAAGTATAAAATTTTATCTAAAATGTAATCAAAGTAAATAATATAATCAATTCATATATACATATAATAAATGTAATCAAATCAAATCTAATAAAATCAAAATCAAAAACCATTAAAAAAATTATAAAAAATATATATCATAAACCAAATCGATAACACAAGAAATTTTTCCTTCAATTGAAATTTTTTATTAATTAAGATGTTGTGCGGTTGACTGTGCAGTCAGCAACCATTTGCCGCAGAGCTTCTTGAAGCTCTGGAACGATGTCGATAATCGAATAGACAGTGGTATTTCGTTCCAAAGTTTTGAAGAAGTATAGCTGAAGCTACCCTCAAATACAGCGGTTTTGTGTTTCGGAAGAATGAGCATATGGTCCCTTTGGCGTGTACCATGTGCATGAGAGTCACGGGACCACTGCAGTCTGTCAAACAGATAGGATGGAACCTTCGAATGCATCAAATTGTATATTTGACACATTTAATGCAACTTCCTTCTGTTTGACATATTTAGGATCCGATGCCTATGGAGATAAGGCGAGATATGCTCGCGTCTCGAGACATTGTGGCAATATCGGACACATGCATTTTGGACACGTTGCACTTGTTTTTGGCGTTTTCTTTAATAAAGACGGACCATACACTGTGTCTCCATAGTCCAGCACCGAGAGAACAACACTATCGGTAATAATCTTACGTATTTTTTCTAATATGTAATCTCTTATATTATACAATAAGCGAAGTCTCGAATAGCACCACTATGACCTCTTTTTAACATGTTCCTCATACCTCAATCTACCGCCCACCATTATACCAAGGTTGCGCGCAGCACCAACAAACGGAATAGTGGTTTGATTTATTTTAACATGTCCTCCATCCCTTACGGATGATATTTTTTGCCTAGTTCCCATTGATAAAGCAACAGTTTTTTGGGGATTGAGAAGTAATGCGTGCTCTTGTGCCCAAGTGCAAACTCTAAGTAGGTCATCATTTACCATATCCACTGCCAGGTGAGCTTTACTTCCGTCAAACGATAAATATAATTGTACGCTGATACATGTGTGAATCACAGTGTTCAATAGATTGCATCATGTCAGCGGTATATATAGCAAAAAGAAATGGCCCTAGTATCGATCCCTGCGGTATCCCTCGCGTTATCATCACGTCAGATGAATATTTTAGAGTCCCATTGATATCCCTGCGAACTGTGCGCTGAGTTCTATCTTTGAAGTAGTTCTGAAACTATTTTATTGTTTCATCATTAAAACCAAAGTAACGCAACTTTGCAATAAGTAATGGGATGCGTATGCCCAATATATGGGATCAGTGTGCCCAGGAATTACGGACTTTTGAATTTTTCCGTCCAACTGCGGTGCAAGGCGGTGGATCAGGAGACTCCTGCTGGGAAGGTAAAAAGGTCTCCCTCAATCAGTCTCTCCGAATCCGGCACGCCATACAGAAAGTGGGCGGACGCATCCGCCACCAAGACCTATAATAATTAAAGCAAGTCTAGATGTACGAGTATAACGCCATTATATGTAAAAGTAAAAAAATATGTTCTCCTGAAAACCTTACACCTACTTTGAGAATACAAAGTACTATTTTTTATTTTTTTTATTTATTTATTTATTAACCAATACATATAATATATATAATATACAATATTGGTGGTAACAATACCTCCCTAATTGAGAAATTATCGTGTTTAGGGAGGGAAATTATAAACTATTATATTGTTAACTGTATGCCTTATTATATATTTTACTTCTCATCCATTATAGTTTCATTATACATATTATGTTTTATATTATTTCTTATAAATTTTTGTTAAAATTGAAATGGCCTAATTTATAAATTTCCAACTCAAACATGATGGTTAGCACTGTTAAAAAAAACAAATAGCTCGTAAGCAGCCGTAAGAACGACTGTGTCCTTTAAGTTACTAATAAATACAAATTAAAAATTACATAACAAGAAATGCAAATATCACTGCAAGGGCAGTGATAATGCAAATATTTTCACAGAATTATTCTTATTGATTTTTTTAAGTGCATTAGTTAGTGCTCAAAAACGCGCGTGTTCTTTAATTGTGGTCTCATCCACGTTCCTTCGGGTACACCAAATTTAAATCTGATCTGGTTTACCCATACCAAAACCATTTTCCCTAGCCCTATTTGTTTGACCAAAATTTTTCCAAAAAATCTTTATGTTGTCACATCGATTATGCTTACATTGGGACATTAAGTTGGATTACTTTTAACCCTTCAAACGGATTAGCATAACATAAATATCTGATTAAAAAAGATACCATTAGATAAGATTCCATTCATTTATGACATCCCATTAGTACTGATTCCAAGGAATTAAAAAAATGCAACTGTTTTATAAGAGATTCACTCTCTTCTGGTCAGGACTGTTTTGTGAGGACCTAAAAATTAATCAATTTATTATAATTATCAGTGGATATGGCTGTATTTCAGGAGGTTACTATTTGTTGGTATTTAATGGTTCTATTAGTTCAAGTGAGTAGTGAACAATGGACCGAGCAAGTGATTACACAGTTTAATAGGGGTACACTAGAGGCGATGGGTGGACAATGTCCTGGACGTGATTTGCTGTTGGCAGTGGAAAAATACGAAGACTTTGTTTCAGTTTTTGAAAAACCCTTTGGTGCAAACAATTTCTTCGCAACCTCTAAAGATGGTGTTAATGAATATTGCATAGAAATGATTGGCACGTTCAAGGCTGATATTGACTATGAGGTTGGAGTATTAATTCACACCAGCAATACAGGAGATTCACACATTTACAGATTGTCGGTAATTGACATTCTAACTCTTGAGGTGTTGACAGATGTTGAAGAAGAGATACATGAAGAAAATTGGACTTATTCAATAATCAAAATAAAGCGGCAGTCCAGTTATAAAGTAAGTGTTTGTTTGTTCGATGTTTTTACATATTTTCAAAAATTTCTCATGTTCCATCTCTATATGGCGCGTTTTTTGCATTTCATTAGTTAAAAATTTTACAGTCGTGGTTTATATGAATAGTATATGGTTAAGAAGAATGACGATAACAATCTAGATATGTCTCACAAACTCAAAATTAAATATGGCAAGTGAGAAATACTCTTACGCTTCCAGTAAATTCTCAATTCAAACATTGTTCATGCATGACAAAAATAGACATTCAAAGAATATATGCGTATGCACGAAGAAAGGGCAGGACCGGGTGGCGTTTTCGTACTCCGTAATCATAAACATAAACGAAGTGATTAGTTACTAAAAACAATAAAATTTACACAGAGACAGCACTGACGACGTGACTAAGTAATTTGGCTGTTGTGCGCCCAGACCCTGTATCTGATAGGCCTTGCATTTTCTAATGATGCTTGAAATTTTCGCTAAGAAAATAATATTATTATTTATGGTAATCGATAATGTTAAGTAAATTGCGTGTATTTATAAATGAAATGTTATTCCTTGGTTAACTAGAGTTTGCCGAGTAGTGAACACATTTTCCCATCACACACGAGGGCATTTCAGTAATATTGAAATGCAATTTACTTAGAGACAAGTCTAAACAACAATGAAATGAATAAAGAAAAATAAATAAATTAATTCAAGGAATTAGTTTTTATTTCTTTATTAATATTTATTAACCATTTCTTTGGTAACATTTAATATCATATAGGCACGTTTCTAGTTGATTGTCGTAGATCTAATTATAAAATCACTAAAATTATTGTAATTTCGTCAAGAACTAAAAAAAAGGAACTCTGCAGATAAAAAAATTGCGCCGTTATTTAAGATGTATATTTTTATCTATACTTAAAAGAAAAATAACCCTTTATAATAAGGCCATAAAACTCTAATTATTTCCGGTTTCTTCCAGATTCAATTGGAATACACAAAAACTATTGAAGATGATGATAACGTTTTTGCTATAGACAAATTTATATTAAGAATTCCACCAACACCGCCCTTAACGACCCCCGAGGAAACAACATCCACAGATCCCACCGATGACACGACTGCTTCTGAACCTCCAACGACAAATCCCACGGATGACACAACACCTACTGAGGCTCCAACGACAAATCTCACCGATGATACAACACCTACTGAAGCTCCAACGACAGATCCGACAGATAATACAACACCTTCTGAAGCTCAAACGACAGATCCCACCGATTACACAACACCTACTGAAGATCCAACGACAAATCCCACCGATGACACAACGCCTACTGAAGCTCAAACGACAGATCCCACCGATTACACAACACCTACTGAAGCTCCAACGACAAATCCCACCGATGAAACAACACTTACTGAAGCCCCAACGACAAATCCCACCGATGAATCAACACTTACTGAAGCACCAACGACATATCCCACCGTTGACAGCACACCTACTAAACCTCCTACGACAAATCCCGCCGATAACACAACACCTACTGAACCTCTAACGACAAATCCCACCGATAACACAACACCTACTGAACCTCCAACAACAAATCCCACTGATGACACAACACCTACTGAACCTCCAACAACAAATCCCACTGATGACACAACACATACTGAAGCTCCAACGACAAATCCCACTGATGACACAACAACTACTGAACCTCCAACGTCAAGTCCCACCGATGACACAACACCTACTGAACCTCAAACGACAAATCCCACCGATAACACAACACCTACTGAAGCTCCAACGACAAATCCCACTGTTGACACCACACCTACTGAACCTCCTACGACAAATCCCTCCGATGAAACAACACTTACTGAAGCCCCAATGACAAATCCCACCGTTGACACCACACCTACTGAAGCTACAACGACAAATCCCACCGATGACACAACACCTACTGAAGCTCCAACGATAAATTCCACCGATGAAACAACACCTACTGAACCTCCAACAACAAATCCCACTGATGACACAACACATACTGAACCTCCAACAACAAATCCCACTGATGACACAACACATACTGAAGCTCCAACGACAAATCCCACCGATGACACAACAACTACTGAACCTCCAACGTCAAGTCCCACCGATGACACAACACCTACTGAACCTCAAACGACAAATCCCACCGATAACACAACACCTACTGAAGCTCCAACGACAAATCCCACTGTTGACACCACACCTACTGAACCTCCTACGACAAATCCCTCCGATGAAACAACACTTACTGAAGCCCCAACGACATATCCCACCGTTGACACCACACCTACTGCACCTCCTACGACAAATCCCACTGATGACACAACACATACTGAAGCTCCAACGACAAATCCCACCGATGACACAACAACTACTGAACCTCCAACGTCAAATCCCACCGATAACACAACACCTACTGAACCTCCAACAACAAATCCCACTGATGACACAACACCTACTGAACCTCCAACAACAAATCCCACTGATGACACAACACATACTGAAGCTCCAACGATAAATCCCACCGATGAAACAACAACTACTGAACCTCCAACGTCAAATCCCACCGATGACACAACACCTACTGAACCTCAAACGACAAAAGCCACCGATAACACAACACCTACTGAAGCCGCAACGACAAATCCCACCGTTGAATCAACACTTACTGAAGCCCCAACGACAAATCCCACCGTTGACACCACACCTACTGAACCTCCTACGACAAATCCAACTGATAACACAACACCTACTGAACTTCCAACGATAAATCCCACAGTTGTCACCACAGCTACTGAAGCCCCAACGACTAATCCCACCGATAATACAACACCTACTGAAGCTCTAACTACAAATCCCACCGATGACACAACAACTACTGAACCTCCAACGGCAAATCCCACCGATGACACAACACCTACTGAACCTCAAACGACAAATCCCACCGATAACACAACACCTACTGAAGCTCCAACGACAAATCCCACTGATGACACAACACCTACTGAACCTCCAACGACAAATTTCACCGATGAAACAACACTTACTGAAACCCCGACGACATATCCCACCATTGACACCACACCTACTGAACCTCCAACAACAAATCCCACCGATGACACAACACTTACTGAAGCCGCAACGACAAATCCCACTGATGAATCTACACTTACTGAAGCCCCAACGACAAATCCCACCGATGAATCAACACTTACTGAAGGCCCAACGACATATCCCACCGTTGACACCACACCTACTGAACCTCCTACGACAAATCCTTCCGATGAAACAACACTTACTGAAGCCCCAACGACATATCCCACCGTTGACACCACACCTACTGCACCTCCTACGACAAATCCCACCGATAACACAACACCTACAGAACCTCCAACGACAAATCCCACCGATGATACAACACCTACTGAACCTCCAACGACAAATCTCACCGATAACACAACACCTACTGAATCTCCAACAACAAATCCCACTGATGACACAACTCCTACTGAACCTCCAACGACAAATCCCACCGATGAAACAACACTTACTGAAGACCCATCGACAAATCTCACCGATGATTCAACACTTACTGAAGCCCCAACAACATATCCCACCGTTGACACCACACCTACTGAACCTTCTACGAAAAATCCCTCCGATGAAACAACACTTACTGAAGCCCCAACGACATATCCCACCGTTGACACCACACCTACTGCACCTCCTACGACAAATCCCACCGATGACACAACACCTACAGAACCTCCAACGACAAATCCCACCGATGACACAACACCTACTGAATTTCTAACGACAAATCCAACCGATAACACAACACCTACTGAAACTCCAACAACAAATCCCACTGATGACACAACACCTTCTGAACCTCCAACGACAAATCCCACTGATGACACAACACATACTGAAGCTCCAACGACAAATCCCACCGATGACACAACAACTACTGAACCTCCAACGTCAAATCCCACCGATGACACAACACCTACTGAACCTCAAACGACAAATCCCACCGATAACACAACACCTACTGAAGCTCCAACGACAAATCCCACTGATGATACAACACCTACTGAACCTCCAACGACAAATCTCACCGATGAAACAACACTTACTGAAACCCCGACGACATATCCCACCGTTGACACCACACCTACTGAACCTCCAACAACAAATCCTACCGATGACACAACACTTACTGAAGCCGCAACGACAAATCCCACCGTTGAATCAACACTTACTGAAGCCCCAACGACATATCCCACCGTTGACACCACACCTACTGAACCTCCTACGACAAATCCCTCCGATGAAACAACACTTACTGAAGCCCCAACGACATATCCCACCGTTGACACTACACCTACTGCACCTCCTACGACAAATCCCACCGATAACACAACACCTACTGAACCTCCAACAACAAATCCCACTGATGACACAACACCTACTGAACCTCCAACAACAAATCCCACTGATGACACAACACATACTGAAGCTCCAACGACAAATCCCACCGATGACACAACAACTACTGAACCTCCAACGTCAAGTCCCACCGATGACACAACACCTACTGAACCTCAAACGACAAATCCCACCGATAACACAACACCTACTGAAGCTCCAACGACAAATCCCACTGTTGACACCACACCTACTGAACCTCCTACGACAAATCCCTCCGATGAAACAACACTTACTGAAGCCCCAACGTCATATCCCACCGTTGACACCACACCTACTGCACCTCCTACAACAAATCCCACCGATAACACAACACCTACAGAACCTCCAACGACAAATCCCACCGATGACACAACACCTACTGAACCTCTAACGACAAATCCCACCGATAACACAACACCTACTGAACCTCCAACAACAAATCCCACTGATGACACAACACCTACTGAACCTCCAACAACAAATCCCACTGATGACACAACACATACTGAAGCTCCAACGACAAATCCCACCGATGACACAACAACTACTGAACCTCCAACGTCAAATCCCACCGATGACACAACACCTACTGAACCTCAAACGACAAAACCCACCGATAACACGACACCTACTGAAGCTCCAACGACACATCCCACTGATGACACAACACCTACTGAACCTCCAACGACAAATCTCACCGATGAAACAACACTTACTGAAACCCCGACGTCATATCCCTCCGTTGACACCACACCTACTGAACCTCCAACAACAAATCCCACCGATGACACAACACTTACTGAAGCCGCAACGACAAATCCCACCGTTGAATCAACACTTACTGAAGCCCCAACGACATATCCCACCGTTGACACCACACCTACTGAACCTCCTACGCCAAATCCCACCGATAACACAACACCTACTGAACTTCCAACGATAAATCCCACAGTTGTCACCACAGCTACTGAAGCCCCAACGACTAATCCCACCGATAATACAACACCTACTGAAGCTCTAACAACAAATCCCACTGATGACACAACACATACTGAAGCTCCAACGACAAATCCCACCGATGACACAACAACTACTGAACCTCCAACGTCAAATCCCACCGATGACACAACACCTACTGAACCTCAAACGACAAATCCCACCGATAACACAACACCTACTGAAGCTCCAACGACAAATCCCACTGATGACACAACACCTACTGAACCTCCAACGACAAATTTCACCGATGAAACAACACTTACTGAAACCCCGACGACATATCCCACCATTGACACCACACCTACTGAACCTCCAACAACAAATCCCACCGATGACACAACACTTACTGAAGCCGCAACGACAAATCCCACCGATGAATCAACACTTACTGAAGCCCCAACGACATATCCCACCGTTGACACCACACCTACTGAACCTCCTACAACAAATCCCACCGATAACACAACACCTACTGAAGCTCCAACGATAAATCCCACCGATGAAACAACACTTACTGAAGCCCCAATGACAAATCCCACCGTTGACACCACACCTACTGAAGCTACAACGACAAATCCCACCGATGACACAACACCTACTGAAGCTCCAACGATAAATCCCATCGATGAAACAACACTTACTGAAGCCCCAACGACATATCCCACCGTTGACACCACACCTACTGCACCTCCTACGACAAATCCCACCGATAACACAACACCTACTGAACCTCCAACAACTAATCCCACTGATGACACAACACCTACTGAACCTCCAACAACAAATCCCACTGATGACACAACACATACTGAAGCTCCAACGACAAATCCCACCGATGACACAACAACTACTGAACCTCCAACGTCAAGTTCCACCGATGACACAACACCTACTGAACCTCAAACGACAAATCCCACCGATAACACAACACCTACTGAAGCTCCAACGACAAATCCCACTGTTGACACCACACCTACTGAACCTCCTACGACAAATCCCTCCGATGAAACAACACTTACTGAAGCCCCAACGTCATATCCCACCGTTGACACCACACCTACTGCACCTCCTACAACAAATCCCACCGATAACACAACACCTACAGAACCTCCAACGACAAATCCCACCGATGACACAACACCTACTGAACCTCTAACGACAAATCCCACCGATAACACAACACCTACTGAACCTCCAACAACAAATCCCACTGATGACACAACACCTACTGAACCTCCAACAACAAATCCCACTGATGACACAACACATACTGAAGCTCCAACGACAAATCCCACCGATGACACAACAACTACTGAACCTCCAACGTCAAATCCCACCGATGACACAACACCTACTGAACCTCAAACGACAAATCCCACCGATAACACAACACCTACTGAACCTCCAACGACAAATCTCACCGATGAAACAACACTTACTGAAACCCCGACGACATATCCCTCCGTTGACACCACACCTGCTGAACCTCCAACAACAAATCCCACCGATGACACAACACTTACTGAAGCCGCAACGACAAATCCCACCGTTGAATCAACACTTACTGAAGCCCCAACGACATATCCCACCGTTGACACCACACCTACTGAACCTCCTACGACAAATCCCTCCGATGAAACAACACTTACTGAAGCCCCAACGACATATCCCACCGTTGACACCACACCTACTGCACCTCCTACGACAACTCCCACTGATGACACAACACATACTGAAGCTCCAACGACAAATCCCACCGATGACACAACAACTACTGAACCTCCAACGTCAAATCCCACCGATAACACAACACCTACTGAACCTCCAACAACAAATCCCACTGATGACACAACACCTACTGAACCTCCAACAACAAATCCCACTGATGACACAACACATACTGAAGCTCCAACGACAAATCCCACCGATGACACAACAACTACTGAACCTCCAACGTCAAATCCCACCGATGACACAACACCTACTGAACCTCAAACGACAAAAGCCACCGATAACACAACACCTACTGAAGCTCCAACGTC
Source organism: Limnephilus lunatus (assembly GCA_917563855.2). Classification (NCBI taxonomy): domain Eukaryota; kingdom Metazoa; phylum Arthropoda; class Insecta; order Trichoptera; family Limnephilidae; genus Limnephilus; species Limnephilus lunatus. Next base: position 73,687,830 of record OU830602.1, on the reverse strand, counting down.
AAATCCCACTGATGACACAACACCTACTGAACCTCCAACGACAAATCTCACCGATGAAACAACACTTACTGAAACCCCGACGACATATCCCTCCGTTGACACCACACCTACTGAACCTCCAACAACAAATCCCACCGATGACACAACACTTACTGAAGCCGCAACGACAAATCCCACCGTTGAATCAACACTTACTGAAGCCCCAACGACATATCCCACCGTTGACACCACACCTACTGAACCTCCTACGACACATCCCACCGATAACACAACACCTACTGAACTTCCAACGATAAATCCCACAGTTGTCACCACAGCTACTGAAGCCCCAACGACTAATCCCACCGATAATACAACACCTACTGAAGCTCTAACTACAAATCCCACCGATGACACAACAACTACTGAACCTCCAACGTCAAATCCCACCGATGACACAACACCTACTGAACCTCAAACGACAAATCCCACCGATAACACAACACCTACTGAAGCTCCAACGACAAATCCCACTGATGACACAACACCTACTGAACCTCCAACGACAAATTTCACCGATGAAACAACACTTACTGAAACCCCGACGACATATCCCACCATTGACACCACACCTACTGAACCTCCAACAACAAATCCCACCGATGACACAACACTTACTGAAGCCGCAACGACAAATCCCACCAATGAATCAACACTTACTGAAGCCCCAACGACATATCCCACCGTTGACACCACACCTACTGAACCTCCTACGACAAATCCCACCGATAACACAACACCTACTGAAGCTCCAACGATAAATCCCACCGATGAAACAACACTTACTGAAGCCCCAACTACAAATCCCACCGTTGACACCACACCTACTGAAGCTCCAACGACAAATCCCACCGATGACACAACACCTACTGAAGCTCCAACGATAAATCCCACCGATGAAACAACACTTACTGAAGCCCCAACGACAAATCCCACCAATGAATCAACACTTACTGAAGGCCCAACGACATATCCCACCGTTGACACCACACCTACTGCACCTCCTACGACAAATCCCACCGATAACACAACACCTACAGAACCTCCAACGACAAATCCCACCGATGACACAACACCTACTGAACCTCCAACGACAAATCCCACCGATAACACAACACCTTCTGAACCTCCAACAACAAATCCCACTGATGACACAACTCCTACAGAACCTCCAACGACAAATCCCACCGATGAAACAACACTTACTGAAGACCCATCGACAAATCCCACCGACGATTCAACACTTACTGAAGCCCCAACGACATATCCCACCGTTGACACCACACCTACTGAACCTCCTACGACAAATCCCTCCGATGAAACAACACTTACTGAAGCCCCGACGACATATCCCACCGTTGACACTACACCTACTGCACCTCCTACGACAAATCCCACCGATAACACAACACCTACAGAACCTCCAACGACAAATCCCACCGATGACACAACACCTACTGAACCTCTAACGACAAATCCCACCGATAACACAACACCTACTGAACCTCCAACTACAAATCCCACTGATGACACAACACCTTCTGAACCTCCAACAACAAATCCCACTGATGACACAACACATACTGAAGCTCCAACGACAAATCCCACCGATGACACAACAACTACTGAACCTCCAACTTCAAATCCCACCGATGACACAACACCTACTGAACCTCAAACGACAAATCCCACCGATAACACAACACCTACTGAAGCTCCAACGACAAATCCCACTGATGATACAACACATACTGAACCTCCAACGACAAATCTCACCGATGAAACAACACTTACTGAAACCCCGACGACATATCCCACCGTTGACACCACACCTACTGAACCTCCAACAACAAATCCCACCGATGACACAACACTTACTGAAGCCGCAACGACAAATCCCACCGATGAATCAACACTTACTGAAGCCCCAACGACATATCCCACCGTTGACACCACACCTACTGAACCTTCTACGACAAATCCCACCGATAACACAACACCTACTGAAGCTCCAACGATAAATCCCACCGATGAAACAACACTTACTGAAGCCCCAACGACAAATCCCACCGTTGACACCACACCTACTGAAGCTCCAACGACAAATCCTACCGATGAAACAACACCTACTGAAGCTCCAACGATAAATCCCACCGATGAAACAACACTTACTGAAGCGCCAACGACAAATCCCACCGTTGAATCAACACTTACTGAAGCCCCAACGACATATCCCACCGTTGACACCACACCTACTGAACCTCCTACGACAAATCCCACCGATAACACAACACCTACTGAACTTCCAACGATAAATCCCACAGTTATCACCACAGCTACTGAAGCCCCAACGACTAATCCCACCGTTGACAACACACCTACTGAACCTCCTTCAACAAATCCCACCGATAACACAACACCTACTGAAGCTCCAACTACAAATCCCACCGATGACACAACACCTACTGAACCTCCAACGATAAATCCCACCGTTGACACCACACCTACTGAAACTCCTACGACAAATCCCACCGATAACACAACACCTACTGAACTTCCAACGATAAACCCCACAGTTGTCACCACAGCTACTGAAGCCCCAACGACTAATCCCACCGTTGACAACACACCTACTGAACCTCCTTCAAAAAATCCCACCGATAACACAACACCTACTGAAGCTCCAACTACAAATCCCACCGATGACACAACACCTACTGAACCTCCAACGATAAATCCCACCGTTGACACAACACCTACTGAAGCTCCAACGACAAATCCCACTGATAACACAACACCTACTGAAGCTCCAACTACAAATCCCACCGATGACACAACACCTACTGAACCTCCAACGACAAATTCTACCAATGAAACAACACCTACTGAAGCTCCAACGATAAATCCCACCGATGAAACAACACTTACTGAAGCGCCAACGACAAATCCCACCGTTGAATCAACACTTACTGAAGCCCAAACGACATATCCCACCGTTGACACCACACCTACTGAACCTCCTACGACAAATCCCACCGATAACACAACACCTACTGAACTTCCAACGATAAATCCCACAGTTGTCACCACAGCTACTGAAGCCCCAACGACTAATCCCACCGTTGACAACACACCTACTGAACCTCCTTCAACAAATCCCACCGATAACACAACACCTACTGAAGCTCCAACTACAAATCCCACCGATGACACAACACCTTCTGAACCTCCAACGATAAATCCCACCGTTGACACAACACCTACTGAAGCTCCAACGACAAATCCCACCGATAACACAACACCTTCTGAAGCTCCAACAACAAATCCCACCGATGACACAACACCTTCTGAACCTCCAACGACAAATTCTACCAATGAAACATCACTTACTGAAGCCCCAACGACATATCCCACTGATGACACAACACCTACTGAAGCTCCAACGACAAATACCACCGATGATTCAACACCTTCTGAACCTCCAACGACAAATCCCACTTATAACACATCACCTACTGAAGCTCCAACGACGGATCTCACGGATTCAATTACTGAACCAACTTCGCCAGGCCTTACAGACAATTCTTCACCAGCAACTGCCACCCCAATAATCATTTCACCCCAATCAGATACGTGGAAAATTATTTCCATAGTCACCATGACAGTCTCTAGTGGTTTGATAGTTTACACAGTTTTCCTGATGTATTTCTACTTTTCCAAAAAACGCAAAACGTTTTCGAACTCACAAAACCCAGTCTAGAGTGGTGCAAGGAAAAGCAGATTTAAAATCTGACGGGTTTATAATATATGACTTGCCAATAGACCAAAAATCAGTTACAAATTCCTGTAGCCAATTTGAAGACTCTGAAGTGTAACCCATGTTACCCTGCCTCTTTCTGCAGCAAACGCTATGCTACCTTCTTCTGCAGCAAATGCTGAGCTACCTCCTAATACTGCAAATGCTACGCTACCTCCTTCTACAGCAAATGCTACGCTATCTGTTCTACAGCTCGAAATATTGTATTTTTTTATGTATGCATTAATATATGCATTATATCAGAATAGCCAGGTACTACTTCACATTCTTCTTTCCCAACACCTACCCTTCCTTCTACCTTTAGCCCCACAACATGCCTTAATTGAAGATGCCATAGTATCACAGACGGATGGGAGCAGTTGGGACAGTATTCACATTTAAAAAAATAAAAAAAGGTCACTTTATACAGCTAAAAATTATGTTTGCTGACTAATACTAAGATGGCCAAACATATATTGAAATTCATCTGTTTTGTGGGGATTTTATTGGTTTTGGTTTGAGTTGGAAGTTGGAACACATCCAAAAGGTTTCAAGATTTTTTGAGACAAGGATGATCATTTCGCGATGTTAGTATCGTTATGTTTTAATACCCTTATTATTAAAATAGGTTGTTCTGTATACTAGTACATTTACAAAATATGTAAATTTAAGTAATTATTAAGTTCTGCAAGTATTTTAGATTTCCTCAGCGCGCTATGTTGAAGTCATATAAAGTGTTTGCGTGAATTTAGAAGTAATTTGTTAAGATCCATGGTCCGCAGGTACGCTATTTCTTTCTTCTTTGTTAATTTTCTGTTTAATTTTAGAATAGGTTAATTTTTGGGAATGTGAAACCCGGCCTGTCAAAGGGCAATTTTCTCTATGATCGTTTAAACCACACAAAATATACTAGCATATGTTATTTTTAAATCAAATCTTTCATTTACAAATTCAATGCTAACCTCACAAATAAGGAACTTGTATTTTTTCCCACAATTCTGATGAGATTTTCACAAATTAATAAAATAATCCAATGGTTCCCAAGGATTAAAAATCGCTACAAAGTGTTATATTGTTTTGGTCTTGGAACGGTACTAAGAAGTGGGAGATAAATAATTTTCCTTACATTGTTAATTAGTGTTATATTAGGGTCATTCGTTCGTTTATTGATTTCTAATTGTTCAAGTTAATTTGTTCTAAGACCCTTTATTTCTATATGTAATGATTTAGGCTTGTCGTTGTTAAGTGGAACGTGATTGGTCACTAAGAAAAAAAATGCACTGTTCACTTCTGCAATTATCTCTTGTTGAAATGATTTTATGGAGCGTTTCTTTCAAATCTTTCTACTTCTGATTAAGAATGTATAATATGACTTTTTTTATAATTTTCCACTATTTATATTTAGAAATAAGTTTATTTGTTATTACCTATAATCTATGCTGCGCCATTTTGTAAGACTTGTCAATTTATTAAATTTGTTTATGTGATTTAATCATTTGTTTTTCTTAAACTACAAATAAAATTAATAAAACTCATGAAACCAATAGTAAACCATGTGAAATCTTTGAATTTTATACCGCTTTCAAAATTGGAGCATACTTCAATATTAGAAGGGAATTGTCTGATATAATCTATAGGTACATATAAAAATTAAAATATTCTTGCTTATACATATCTTGTTTATGTATTGCTTAAAATTTTTGAAACTTTCAAAATACCTTCTTTCCACCCTCACGAAGGTTTCTGGATTATTACAATTACTTAGTTAATTAATTATTAATTATTACAATTACTTCATTAATTAGTTATTTAACAAATAGGCAACTGTTTGTAAAGTTAAATGACGTAATATCGGATGCCTTTTCTGCCACTAGTGGTGTGCCACAGGGCTCCCATTTAGGACCAGTACTATTTATTTTATTTATCAATGACATTTTAGACGTTTTTTCCGATGTAGATATGCTGTTATTTGCTGATGATTTAAAATTATATAGAAAAATTAAAAATACTTCTGATTGCATAATTTTACAAAAAAATTTAAACAACTTGTTTAATTGGTGTATAAGCAATAAACTGGCACTTAACATAAGTAAATGTCAAATAATAAGATTTTATAAAATAAAGAAACCGACCATTTATGAATACAATCTTGACAAAATTATATTAAACTAAGTAGAAACAATAAATGATCTAGGTATTATTTTTAACTCAAAACTTACATTTATTAGCCATATAACTAATATTATAAATAGAGCAATGAAGATTTTAGGATTTATTATTAGAATAACCAAACAATTTTGTAACATTGATACTATTCGCATTTTATACATAACGCTAGTGAGAAGCATTTTGGAATATAATTCTACGATTTGGGCTCCACATTACAATATCCATATTCAAGCGATTGAAAAAGTCCAGCATAGATTCCTTAGGTATATTAATTTTAAATTAGGTATTCCAAGATAATCCGTGGACTATAATTTGTTATTAAACTGGACTAATCTCGTAAATTTATCAGATCGCAGAAAAATCTGCGATCTATTAATATTATATAAAATAATTCACTCGGTCCTGGATACCCCTGATTTAATAGAACTAATACGATTTCATTGCCCTGGTCGCGCTAACAATAGACTCACTCTACCGTTCTACTATAATAACACACATACATTATCACATTATTACTCACCAATCAGTCGATTACACATTTTGGGAAATTAACATGCTAACATCGGCGACATTTATTTCTTAAAATTAGCGCAATATAAACATGCACTCAAAAATTATTTTTCCAAAATGTAACTTTATATAGGCAATATGGACATGTTGAAATGAAATGATGATATTTCTCATTGTTCTTTTTTGTTATTTTTTGTTGTGATACACAAAATGATTGTATGTTATTTTTAAGTTTAAAAATACTATTATGTAATGATATTATTTTTCTTACTTTTGTACTCTATTATATGTTTATTTATAAAAGGCAGTATAGCCGTTTATGTATTTAAAATAAAATAAATAAATGAATAAAATTACATTAACTATATAACTATATAAATGAAATTCAAAACTCTATAATAAATAATGTTAGTTCTTTTTGGAAATACTCAAAATCACTTAAAGAAGATGATTCTGATTTCCCGAGCATTATGCACCTAAATGGCAGCCATAGCAATAATACTGATGGTATTGTGAACTTGTTTGCAAAATTTTTTAAAAGTGTTTATTCAACAGACTCAAATAATGCTCATGTTCCAACAACAACTCTAGATGAAACTCTTGATATTTCACAGTGTACCATAAGTCTCTCTGATGTAATTACTAAAGTTAAATTCTTAGATATCCACAAATCTGCGGGACCGGATAATATCCCTACAATATTTATTAAAGAATGTATCAAAGTAATTGCTCTTCCATTGACCAAACTTTTTAATTTGTCTTTATCTAGTGGAATTTTTCCCGATAAGTGGAAAACTAGTTATTTGACTCCAATTTTCAAAAAGGGCGATAAAAGTGATATTTGTAATTACAGACCAATATGCATTCAATCCACCATACCGAAACTCTTTGAAAGCCTAATACTTGACAAACTTTTTACACATATAAAACCTGTAATATCACCTTACCAGTTTGGATTTATGCCGGGTAGAAGTACTCTTTCTAACTTGATTATTTATGAAAATTTTATAACTAATGCTTTTAAAGAAAAACTACAAGTAGACTCTGTCTATACTGATTTTAGTAAAGCATTTGATTCAGTTTCCCATGAAATTCTCATTTGGAAATTAGAAAAACTTGGTATACGTGGCAATTTATTAACCTGGATTGAAAGCTATCTTACTAAAAGACAACAAATTGTTAGAATAAAATCCTCTTTGTCCGAAAAAATTTATGCAACAAGTGGAGTTCCACAGGGTTCACACCTTGGCCCAGTCTTATTTATCTTGTTTATAAATGATCTAACAAAAGTATTTCATGATGTATTTTTCTTACTTTTTGCTGATGATCTCAAAATGTTTAGAATTATTAAAAATATTTACCATTGCAACATTCTTCAAGATAATATCAACAAATTGTTGATTTGGTGTAATGAAAATAGACTCTTCTTAAATATCTCAAAATGTCAAGTAGTTAGATTTTCTCGATTAAAAAATCCAGTGATCTTTAATTACAACATTGATAACAATACTCTTGAGACTTTAACACAAATTAAAGACTTAGGCATCACTTTTCAATCAAATCTTTCATTTGTTAACCACATAACAGAAATTTCTAATAAGGGCTTAAAAATGTTGGGATTTATAACTAGGCTAACTAGAAATTTTAAAAATATAAAGTGTATTAAACTGTTATATTTTGCATTTGTTAGAAGTCAACTTGAGTACAATTCTCCCGTCTGGAACCCATATTATAATACACATGTACAAGCTGTTGAAAGAATACAAAATAAATTCTTACGTTTTCTAAATTTTAAAATGGGTATTCCAGCAATTATGTTGAATTACAACACTATTTTAAATGATATGAATATGCTCAAATTGTCAGACAGAAGAATTTTCACAGACTTGGTATTTCTTTATAAAATTCTAAATGATTTGGTTGATAGTCCATTTTTGCTTGAATTAATAAGCTTCCGGATTCCTCTACGTAATACTAGAAGTCAGGATTTATTTCAGTGCAGAAATTCTGGAACTAACTACCATATGTATTCCTCTTTGCCCAGAATATTAATGGAGGGAAATAATTTTACCAAGTCTGTGGACATCTTCAATTTATCGTTAGACAAATACAAAATGCTGTTACTGAGGCAGTTCAGTTATGTAAAATAAATACTGTATATTTCTTAGTAAAAGAAATATATACCTTTTATATTTATTGGTAAAAGAAATATATAGTATTTATATTTTATTTATTCAAGTGTAATTTTTAAATTGTATATGTAAAAGCCCCGAAAAAGGGCGTAAATAAATAAATAAATAAATTTCAATACATCTGAAAAGTTTTTAATTTTTACAAAAACTCTTACGAAACTGTCAAGAATGGTACAATTTGAGAATGACATTTTTGAAACCATCGAGTGTTCAATCAAAATTCAATTTTCAAACTCTATAAATTAATAAATTTACTTGAAGTAGATACTAAGAAAGAAAGAATTATAGATATTTTAAACAGGTACCAAATTTGATTTATTATTCATACAAAAATCAAGTGAAAATTTGAATTAAAAAATTGTAATATGTGCCACGGGAGTTGTTTAAAAACTGAATGTTCTGGGACTGTAATACATAATATATATATATATATATATATATATATATATATTTATGTCATACCACATTCTGTGGCTCATCATAGAAGAAGCCACTTAAGTAGCTCGTTCTTTCGCATGTAATATATACTTACGTAGATGAAGTACTAACATGCTGTCTTTTAAATTTTGTTTAAAATATGGTCAGCTATAATATGTAATCAAAAGTTATGTTTATATATTAAAAAAAATTATCATTAAATAACGTGCATTCGTTCATCTATTTTAAGAACGCACTTACCGCTTCACGCTATGTTGCCAAGTTTAATGTTACACACACCAATATAAGTATGCGTATGCAAGCACACATATTATGTTGGTAGGTTGACTGGACTGGTCGGAGGTCGGATGTTGCTTTGGAAATGATTATTCACATATTTATTATTTCTAGCGGCCGTTTTTAATTATTGGCGCGGTATTTTAAAATTGAAGTATGATTTGCTAATATTGTTATTTATTTGGTGTTTACGATTGTTTTTTTTTTGTGTTAAGGTTTATTTTACTCTTATCATAAATAAAATTAGGTATTTAAATACATATTAATGTAGTTTTTTTTATTTGCTACATAATTATTTTATCTTAGTTTTATTAGTGTTTTCGAAAAATTATGAATAAACTTATTAGAAATAAATGCTTCGGAAATTAATATTCGGACATTTATTCACATATTTATTATTTCTAGCGGCCGTTTTTGATTTTTGGCGCGGTTTTTTAAAATTGAAGTATGATTTGCTAATTAATATTGTTATTTATTTGGTGATTACGGTTGTTTTTTTTTGTGTTAAGGGTTATTTTACTATTATCATAAATAAAATTAGGTATTTAAATACATATTAATGTAGTTTTTTTTTATTTGCTACATAATTATTTTATCTTAGTTTTATTAGTGTTTTCGAAAAATTATGAATAAACTTATTAGAAATAAATGCTTCGGAAATGAATATTCGGACATTTATTCACATATTTATTATTTCTAGCGGCTGTTTTTGATTTTTGGCGCGGTTTTTTAAAATTGAAGTATGGTTTGCTAATAATTAATATTGTTATTTATTTGGTGATTACGGTTGTTTTTTTTTTGTGTTAAGGGTTATTTTACTATTATCATAAATAAAATTAGGTATTTAAATACATATTAGTGTAGTTTTTTTTATTTGCTACATAATTATTTTATCTTAGTTTTATTAGTGTTTTCGAAAAATTATGAATAAACTTATTAGAAATAAATGCTTCGGAAATTAATATTCGGACATTTATTCTCATATTTATTATTTCTAGCGGCCGTTTTTGATTTTTGGCGCGGTTTTTTAAAATTGAAGTATGATTTGCTAATTAATATTGTTATTTATTTGGTGTTTACGGTTTTTTTTTGTGTTAAGGGTTATTTTACTATTATCATAAATAAAATTAGGTATTTAAATACATATTAATGTAGTTTTTTTTATTTGCTACATAATTATTTTATCTTAGTTTTATTAGTGTTTTCGAAAAATTATGAATAAACTTATTAGAAATAAATGCTTCGGAAATTAATATTCGGACATTTATTCTCATATTTATTATTTCTAGCGGCCGTTTTTGATTTTTGGCGCGGTTTTTTAAAATTGAAGTATTATTTGCTAATTAATATTGTTATTTATTTGGTGATTACGGTTGTTTTTTTTTGTGTTAAGGGTTATTTTACTATTATCATAAATAAAATTAGGTATTTAAATACATATTAGTGTAGTTTTTTTTATTTGCTACATAATTATTTTATCTTAGTTTTATTAGTGTTTTCGAAAAATTATGAATAAACTTATTAGAAATAAATGCTTCGGAAATTAATATTCGGACATTTATTCTCATATTTATTATTTCTAGCGGCCGTTTTTGATTTTTGGCGCGGTTTTTTAAAATTGAAGTATGATTTGCTAATTAATATTGTTATTTATTTGGTGATTACGGTTGTTTTTTTTTGTGTTAAGGGTTATTTTACTATTATCATAAATAAAATTAGGTATTTAAATACATATTAGTGTAGTTTTTTTTATTTGCTACATAATTATTTTATCTTAGTTTTATTAGTGTTTTCGAAAAATTATGAATAAACTTATTAGAAATAAATGCTTCGGAAATTAATATTCGGACATTTATTCTCATATTTATTATTTCTAGCGGCCGTTTTTGATTTTTGGCGCGGTTTTTTAAAATTGAAGTATGATTTGCTAATTAATATTGTTATTTATTTGGTGTTTACGGTTTTTTTTTGTGTTAAGGGTTATTTTACTATTATCATAAATAAAATTAGGTATTTAAATACATATTAATGTAGTTTTTTTTATTTGCTACATAATTATTTTATCTTAGTTTTATTAGTGTTTTCGAAAAATTATGAATAAACTTATTAGAAATAAATTTATAATTTGTTCATTGATTCGTGCGTTTCTTTAAGTTGTAGGTTGGTTTGCAAATTATAATTTTTAATATGTTTATTAATTTTATGTTTACATACAGTTTTATTCAAATGTGTGTAAACTGGAATTTTAAATTAACAGGAAACGGAGTCCAATAGATATTCGGACGGGGACTGTCAAAATCTTTACGAATATAATTATCATGATAGCTCGCAATTTCAACAGTCTGCATGACAATACTAATATTTTTGCATTCCAATTACGAATATCTAAGAGTGATTCATGATATTTTACCAGTAGTTTACTAATATTTTGTTAGTTCTTTTACGAAAATATTGAGTCCTCCTGATATTTTTTCAGCAATTACTAACCATTTATTCGTTCTTATACGAATACATAAGAATACTCTAACGTTCATACTGATATTCTGCAAGTAATTTACTGATAATTAGTTCGTTCTTAAACGAATACTTTATTAGGTTTTTCTGATATTTTGTTAGGTTATACGTTATACTGATAATTAGTTCGTTCTTAAACGAATATTTTATTAGGTTTTTCTGGTATTTTGTTAGTTCTTGTACTAATCCGTATGCATACTGTCAATTGCTCTTTGCGTACTGATATAAGTATATGACTTTTTACTTGTATTTTTAATGATTCCACTGACATTTCATCATTCCAGTCCAAACTGCACTAGGACTGGAATGATGGAATGTCAGCGAAATCATTTAAAATGCAAGTAAGAAGTCTTATAATTTTGTCAGAAAGCAATGGTAAAATTAACATGGCAGTACACATAAATAATCATTAAAATGAAACAAATTAAAAATGCTTACCATCTTATAAAATATCCTCCAATGAGCCAGTGGGATCATGGAGGCCCATTTGGAGCAAAATCATTAAAAATATGATCAAGCAGTCCTACAATCTCTTCTATCAGCAAGTAGTGATAATTCAAATGAGAGTTCGCAAAATATAATAAAACAAATGTAACAAATTCAAAATACTTACATTCTTATACCTACTTACAATATCTTACATTGGGCCAGCGGGATTACAGCATTCCATTTTGAGTATGCTGTGAGCCTGAAGGGGTTGGAGAGGTGAGGAGATAGGAAAGGGGAAGGTTTGTTACATAATAATTCATAAAGAAGTTTAGTTTTTATACATTATATATTTAATCAATAATTATAAATGACGTATCGTGTAAATTACATATTTTAACAAATGTCGAATCTCAAATAACTAAATATTAAGTGGGTAAAATTATTTCATATTATAATACCATACATAAGTACACAACTTAAAGCAGTTTGTGAACTGGTCAAAGTTCAATCTTCCAATAATAATAATACATGTATAAATATAGTTGGATGTTTTATAGAGCGCTGCCAGCTGTCACCTTAGGGCAGTTCAGAGGTAGTTCACAGCTTGGTGTCTAGGAACAAAAACTTTTTCACGGATGTAATCCCTAATTGAGCGCAATGACCCTGCTTATATTACGGCAAGTGTTTTAACTCCAAGCGTCTTACCGCTGAACAGTCCTTGAGGTGACTGTGTTCTATAAATAATCAAACTTATTTTTATCTTTATCTTGTTGTACATCTTCCTTCACAAAACCTGTCTGTAACTCTGTATCACAGACCTAGTTGTAACAATACTACATAATAAAGGTGCTCTGTAAATTGGATAATTTGATTGGTAATTTTGATAAAAATCACCTCAAAGGCTAACTAACTAACCAGAAAGCCGTTCCCGTAGGGGTAGGCAGAGAAGACGGACCGCCAAACAACTCTATTTTGGCACACACTCCTTCCCTCGTTCACATGTATGCATCGTCTCATACTTGCTATTCTATTATTCTGACTCTTGACATGGCCCGCTCAAGTATCTGATTCACTTGGTCATGCCATATCTTCCTTGGGCATTCTCGACTTCTACCTTTCACATTTTTCGTCATATATTCTCCTTACACTCCTTTCCTCGTTCATTGGCTCTACATGCCCTAACAATCTAAGCGTCCCTTTCTTAATCTTACTCATTACTTATTCAGCCATGCATTCTTTGCGGATCACCACGTTTTTCACACGACTGCACATAGTTTTACCACAGTGTGAGGCGTACGTGTGACACCTACGCCTCAGGGATCTCATTTCTACAGCATTCATTCTACGTTCATCCTTCCTCTGCCAGTTCAATGCCACACTACCATACATCAGGGTAGGTACCATCACTCCATTATGGACTGCTAGCTTCTACATATATTCTTCTTATAGCGACATACATATATTCTTATTACACATATTTCCTCGTTCATTCGCTCTACATGCCTAAACCATCTGAGCGTCCCTTTCTTAATCTTACTCATTACGCTTACATCAGCCTTAACCATCTCCACGTTTATGACACGATCATACATATGCCCCAGGGATCTCATTTCTACAGCATTCAGTATCACCTCAAAGGTGCTTCACAATAATAACATACAACAAATTAAAAATAATAAGTTCTTCTCTGGATGGTAGTTGATCTCTAATGTTTGCCTGATTAACAACCTGTTGGCTCTTTAAACTGAGCCAAACTCAAGAATCCACCTGCGTTCCTTCCTGAAGCAAGGCTCGTCTCTCCCCTTAGTACTCCAGAACCTTAAAAAAAACATTAATTAGATACATAAAGTCCTTTTCTTTGAAAAGCGTCTAAACAAATTACTACACTTATATATTTATATATATATCATATAATATACTTACATAACTTCAGCCCATAGAAGTATTTAATTGAATTGACTAGTAATACGGTAGTAATTTCACGTTCTGCGCCAACTGATTTTGAAAACTTGTGTTTATAAAATGCAAGATTGTCTACTCTGTATAATGTCCAAGAACAGCATTGTCACTCTGTAAACAAAAGGCATTTGGAAATATTAATACTTGATAGAAGCAAGGCTCCCCTCTCCTGTCTTATTAAGTAATTACTTCCAGAGCTTAAAAACATTCACTTGGTACATAAAGTATTGCATTGAAAAGCGTCTGAACAAATATAATACACTTACATAATTATTGCCTTCTGTATTAGAAGTATACAATTAGATTTGACTGATCCTGTAACAATTTCACGCGCCAACGGGTATTATTATTGACATCTTGCCTTTGTAAAATGCAGGATTTTGACGTATAATGTCTAGCATCCTCACCAATATTCATATGTCTATGATCCTCACCCTGTAAACAAAAGACATTTGGAAATATTACTTAATGTTTCTCAATGATAAACGCAAATAAATAAAACTGTCAACTGAAGTGGTAAAATTATTAATTTGTGAAAACGCCGCAGCACTTTTAAGTACAGATTATGGAAATCACACTTCATATCAACAATTACTAAAAGAAACAACTATTTACGTACACAAAATAGGTGATTAGGTTCTTAGTTTAGGTAAATTAAGTAATTCATGCGTATTTAGTTTGAAACGAAACTTCGCAAATGTCAAATCCATACAAAAAAACATGCGGCGAAGGAGATGTTTTATATGAGCAATTTTTAACTTTGAATGAAAATGGTATTTTTTAATGCAAATTTTTTCGTCTATCATGACTGAAACCGATGATTCTTGTGGTAATTAAGTTTAAAATCGCAAGTCTTTGTCGCATTTTATAACACTTTGCTATAACGTGAATTATTTGAAAATAATGTCAAAACTTACCAGCTTCCATAATTCACAATCCCAATTTTTCTAACAAATAGTTTGTCGAATTTCGATCCATTTTAAGAGATAATTGCTTTATAATGAAAATAAACGAATGATTATTGGTTTGTTGAAAACTACTAACATGATTGACAACAAAAATACCGCGCACCATTTTAATTTGAATGACGTGAAGTTTGCGTGAGTTTGCGTTGCATAAATATCACGATGTCAAACTGAATAACGGTGAATTATTACGACGAAGTACAAAATATCTGCTAAAATTGTAATGCTAAATTATCAAGCATTATACCGTTAAACCGTGTTTTTATCGGGATGGTCATGATACATTATTAAAGCAGATTGATAATATATCCTTAAATCCATATTTTATGAAAATTAGACCTGTTAATTTATCGTTAGAGCAAAAATCGATTTCTCTCCGTGTAGGTAGGTACCTACCTTCCAGCAATTTTATACACGTATTTTAATTGAATTATTTTCTAGATGTACAACCAATGTCTCTACAATAGGCCGCCCACCGCAAATGGTTTGTCCAGGTGTCGCATCTGGGAGAGGGTGGTTGAGGGAGACCTTTTGACCTCTTCAGCCTGGCTCTCTCGACTCATCACCTTGCACCGCAGTAGAAGAGATAGACCCATATGTCCGTCACCGACACACAAATCCCAAGATTAGTGTGTCGGTGTGTGTGTATTAGAGCACAGGCGTCTGGTGCGAAAGCTGTCCTTGTTCTACTGGTATTTCAATGGAAGATGCTCCGAGGAACTAGCGTCATTGATCCCTTTGGCACCGGTGCATAGTCGGGTAACACGTCAAACGTGTGCCCAACATTTGTAGACGGTTGACATTTGTCACATGAGAACGGGTAATTTCTACAACTCATTTTTGCCTGCCTCTGTGTGTCCTCCCTCCTACAATACGGGTCTCAAACGTACCTTTCAACATTTCAAGGGTTCAGATGATAAAATAAAAGCGCTCATTTTGAAAAAAAACTCTTTATTTTGAATTTTTAAAACCAAAAAATTTTACTATACATAGTAAAAAAAAAAGTGTGTAATCATTTGAAAAATAGCAAAATACAATAAAAATTTTTACTTATAACCTAATAACTTTGTATTCCCTTAATCATTATAAAAAAAGCATAATATAATAAAAATTTAAAACCAATTAACTTTGTATTATAATCGTTCACGAAACATGTTGCATTGTACATTACAGAAGAATCCTTCGTTTTTTTTTTATTTAACAAGGGATATCAAATTATACCTTGCAGTCCGGCTTATTTGACGATCTCCGCAGTCCAGTGGGTAAGACTCTTGACTCACAATCCGGAGGTCGTGGTATGTTATGAGGCTGAAGGTAATGGATAGGGGTAGGAGGTGGGGAAGATGAAGGTTGGGAAGTACCTGGCTATTCGGATCTGGTCACTAAACACGGCTAAAGCCATTTTCAAGCAACGTTTCAATTCTGAATGGTGGTCTTACACCAGGGCGATACTGATAGTATCTTCCACTCTGGAGCGTGCCGCAAATATACTATATATTATTTTAAATGAATTAATTTTGAAATAACACAAATTAATCAAATAAAATTTAAGACCTGCGGATTGTGAGTCAAGGGTCTTATTTTTGTTCACCACTTTTTTTTATAAAATACACCAAAACAACAATAAAACACCTTTTTATTACTACAATACAACTAGAGACAAATAATTACGCACAAATAGTCACGCGTAAAAATAATTACCTAGATACAGAGCATTTTTAAAAATGAAAAACTTGTTAGATTTCTTTAATATGATAATATAATCCATTATAAAAATTACCTTCTACTAAAAAACCCTTTAAAAAATTAATAAAACTGTATGTAAATATGAGAAAACATATTACATGAGTACCTAATATATTTCTGAAATTTTTAGAAAACCCTATATAGATATCATTACATTACAACTGACTATGCTTTCGGAACGCAAAAGACAAATAATTACGTAGCAAATATTTTATTTATTAAAAAAAACTACATAAATGTGTATTTAAATACGTAATAAAATTAACCTTACAATAAAAACAAAAACAATTTAAAACACAAACGATATTAAAAAAGCAATTCGTAAATCAATCTTCAATTTTAAAAACGCGCGCGAATAACCGCTTGCATTTCACAAAATATTATAATATAATTTCTGTTCTTAGTTACAGCCTACAGCGAGCGCTTGACATTCTGGCTACCTATACAGATAGAATACAACGTACAACATACCGACTAACATATAACATATCGCAAAAAGATTCAATCTGACATAGCAATGACATGCGATAATAGGTTCTGAGGAATTTAACTATTGAGTTCATTATTGCAAAGCATTGATAAACGACTTGGAGTTCGAATGATATTGTATGACGAGAAAGTCCGGCAACGTCGCACGCGATGATAGTTGTAGATGCGATTAAAAATATATGTAATTTGATGTCCTAAGTATGGATGAATATTTACTGATAAAAAAGCATATCGGAGCATAAACGGTCCATGTAAAAATGTCACTTATTGACTCAAAATTTTTTTTTACACCGTTCGACTCGTCTCATCGAGTTTGATATGATAGACTTAAAAAAAAAAAAACGATGAGCCACTAAGTGCCCAAATGAGCCAGTAAGTCGCAATGATGAAGATGTTCCGGTAATTCATGGACGCATTGAGTCACTAAATGCCGTAACATAAACCTATATATATATATATATATATATATATATATAAAAACTGAATATATGGAACGCGGGAGGGGGATTGGCTGGACGGGGAAGCGGAAGAGGGAGTGGGAAAGTGGGGTAGGTGGAGGGGGAACGCGTGATGGGAAGGGCACATGGGAGGGGAAGGGCGGCGGAAGGAGAACGGAACGAATGGGAAAAGACACACAAGGAGAAACAATTCCTATATGAGTGGCACTGCAACGCATGCCGGTAACTCGCTAGTGTTCATGTAAAATGTAAAATAATTCACATCCACCCCGATGTCCCCGATACTAGATAATGTCTAAGCAATATTGCAATAAATTTTCCCAATTCTCATTGTTGAGTGGGAATAACCAGACAAAACCGGAAATATGTCTTTTTTAAATCAAATTTTAGACGTTGGTATTGACTCTTTTCCACAGAAAAATATAAATTGATTTCGAAATACTGTTCTTTTATCTAGTAAAGCTATTTTTTTAACATTGAGAAAATATGTATACTTTTAGTAAAATAAGTTTTTACCATAGGTCGTTGATAGATTTATCAATATTTCAAACGATATTTTGTATTATACATCACACATTTCAAATCATATAATCATGCAATAAAATAGATCAATAAATTATCTGGGAAAGCTACAAGTATGTGTCAGAATATTAATTTTAGTTTAAATAAAATCATTTAAAAAAAATCCGCACGCGTGTTTCGTGACGAAAATACTTCAGTTTTTCTATTTATTTACGGTCTTACAAACATATATAGGTGTATAAGATTTTTAAAAATTCTTATTTGTGATCAAAAAATAATTTTAAAAAAGTAGATATTTTTAATAGTTTTATCATCACGCCTTATAGCATTTTTTAATGTAGGTAGACATAAATTAAAGCAAATATTGAATGAAATATAATCGATATTGAGTTATTATTTTAAAAAGCTGATACGGAGAATAATTAATCTTTCTCATTGGAATCGCTCTGTACGATCGTAAGGATATCTTTCGACGAAATATGATTTCTCGGCCGCCCGGCTGGTTAATGGCCCTTAATAAAGACGCCACAACCCACTATTTTAGCCCTCTGGCCCAAAATGTGTCGATATAATAAGAGAGAGTGTGCTGATGTAGATATTTTCGCCGAAAATAATTTCTGCTATTGTAAAAAATATGTTGAGCTAAATATGTTATGTATCCTTTTTCTCTATTTGTGTAAATCGTGTCTCTTGTGTCTCTTGTATCTCTTGTGTCTATTGTGTCTCTTGTGTCTCTTGTGTCTCTTGTGTCTCTTGTGCCTCTGGTGTCTCTTGTGCCTCTGGTGTCTCTTGTTTATCTTGTATCTCTTGTGTCTCTTGTGTCTCTTGTATCTCTTGTGTCTCTTGTGTCTCTTGTGTCTCTTTTGTCTCTTGTGTCTCTTGTGCCTCTTGTGTCTCTTGTGTCTCTTGTGACTCTTGTGTCTCTTTTGTCTCTTGTGTCTTTTGCCTCTCTTGTGTCTCTCGTGTTTCTCTGGTCTCTCGTGTCTCTTGCATCTCTTTATATTATTTGTTGATTGTATAGTTAGTATTTTTATTTGTTTTGTTTTTATTTTTGTTATTAAATCTTTATTGAGATATATGCAAGCGTATCCCTTAACTTGGTGAGATTTTTGTAATTTTATGTAGCTATTTGTGTATTAATTGTTGTTGTTTTATCTGGATTTTTCACACGTGAGGTACATACATCTGTAAAAACACAGAATAAATAAATCTCACTTTGTTTGGCTACCATCTTACTAATATTATAAATGCGAAAGTTTGTATGGATGGTTGGATGGTCCTTACTCTTTCGTGAAAGAATTTTAAAAATTCTTTCACTAATCGAAAGCTACATTATTTGCGAGTAAAAACGACTTTATATATTGGTAAGCTCTGGCGTTATGAATGAGCTGTGGTGTTATGAAATTTTGTATCACGTTTTCTGTCCCTAATAAAATCGAGTTATTGCAAACGTCAAACAAATTGTTACCTTGGAAACATTGTTTTTTTTTTTAATTTTAGGATTAAAAAGAGTGCTTTGTTGTGATTAAAAAGAGTACTTTTTTGGCGTCGTAGTTAATATCTACATATCTCTAAAAATGTTTATTCTCCGAACAAAAAGCATAACGTTGCTATAAAGCATAGCGTTTGATTTCTAACTGTCATTTTCTTATTTTTTAAGGTTACTCTTGATTCAAATATGAGTAAAATACTAATAAAGGGAGGAGGTACTTAAAATAAATTTCTATTTCTATAATTTAAATATTTTCTAAAATAGAATTTTGATTTGCGAAATGTCATTCTCAAATTTTGAAATTTTCTATTAAACAATAATTATTTTCTATTAGACAAAATAGCAAGAATAATAACAATTATGCCAATAATTTCCCACTAATACTATGCGAGCGAAGCCGTGGGTAAAAGCTAGTAATAAATATTACTATCGTGACTTTGCATGCATCGAGTTTGAATAGAAAAATAAACATAGTTTTTTATGGCTAAATAAATACGAAACTTTGTTAAATACGACGAGCAGCGTGGTCTAGGGGTAAGACTCGCAATCCGAAAGTCGCGGGATCGAATCCCGGTGTGAGCAAATAAATTTTGTTGATTAATTTGTGTTATTTCACAGTAAATTAATTAAAAATAATATATAGCATATTTGCGACACGTTTCAGAATGGAAGATACTCTAAGTATCGCACTGGTGTAAGACCACCATTCAGAATTGACTCGTGGCTTGAAATCGCTTTAGCCGTGTTTGGTGACTATGAATAGCCAGGTACTTTCCCATCTTCTACTTCCCCATTTCCCTCACTCGCCACTGCCGTCATTCTCATAACATACCCCAATTGATATTCCAGTAATTAATTTTTCACCCCCTTTTTTCTTTTCTTATGTGAATACCGCACAAGATTCCCAATATCTGGAGCCAGTGAGACTGTTGGCGTAACTATGTATACTTTCCTTCATCCTACCTTCTTTCAAAACCCACCCTGTTAGACAATATGTAACGATTACTGTATACCCTGGACCGAATAGAAATGACGTAAAACATTCCAAATTATAAAACCACACTCGGACAAAGAAACTACACTTATTTTGTAACTAAACTCCATAACATTCTTCCCCAAGACATAAAACTAATAAAAAAATGTAATGAGTACAAATCAAGAATAAAAACAGGGCTGAAATAGGTCAATGAAAACACACTAATGAAGACACTAAAAACGACATAGACACAAACAAACTGTAATTAAACAATTTTAGTCCACCTCAGCACAGGAACCCCTAGTGAGGAGGACTAAGAAGTACAATATCTTTACCTAATGTATTCATTATATTTTGTATACTTATGGAATTATTTTATACTAGCTTTTACCCACAGCTTTGCTCGCATAGTATTAGTGGGAAATTACTGGCATAATTATTGGCCTAATTGTTATTATTCTTGCTATTTTGTCTAATAGAAAATAATTATTGTTTTAGAAAATTTCAAAATTTGAGAATGACATTTCGCAAATAAAAATTCTATTTTGGAAAATATTTGAATTATAGAAATAGAAATTTATTTTAAGTACCTACTCCCTTTATTAGTATTTTATTTATATTTGAATCCAGAGTAACCTAAAAAAATAAGAAAATGACAGTCCACTTCAAACGCTATGCTTTATAGCAACTTTATGCTTTTTGTTAGGAGAATAAACATTTTTATAGATACCTATGTAGATATTAACTACGACGCCAAAAAAGTACTCATTTTAATCACAACAAAGCACTCCTTTTAAGCCTAAAATTAAAAAAAAAAACATTGTTTCCCAGGTAACAATTTGTTTGACGTTTGCAATAACTCGATTTTGTTAGGGACAGAAAACGTATGATACATAATTTCATAACGCCACAGCTCATTCATAAAGCCAGAACTTACCAATATATATAGCCCCTGTTACTCGCAAATAATGTAGCTTTCGATTAGTGAAAGAATTTTTAAATTCCATTCGATATTTATTGCGTGAAAGAGTAACAAACATCCAACCAACCATCCATACAAACTTTCGCATTTATAATATTTGTAAGATTGTCGCTTAAATGAAGAAAAAAATCTGTAATATTGTGGAACAATAACTCCCAAGGAAGAATCAGTCTTTTCAGTGATCTCTCGGTGCATTCAATATTGACTCTTAAAGTACGACGCAAATGTGAAAGGTAGAAGAATTCGGGGACGCCTAAGGAAGACATTGCACGTTCAAGTGAATCAGATACTTGAGTCAGGGCATGTCAAAAGTCAGAATAATAGAAGAGAAAATATGAGACGATGTATGAATGTGAGTGAGGCATAGAGTGTATGCCAAGACCGAGTTTTTGGTGGTCCATCCTCTCTGCCTACACCTGCGGGGAAACGGCGTGATGGTTAGTTAATTAGTTAGTTCAGAAGTCTGTTAGTAATCAGTGCAATGATCAACCCATAAAGGAGTAGATCTCTCGGTTCTTTAATATCGATTTTTTTTTTTAATTTTCTTTGTTCATTATGTTTGTTACAGGTTTATTTTACATGATTTTTCGACTACCAAGCTAGGCAAATGCCCGTATTATGGTAGTCGAGATTCATAATATGTTATATTAAGTATAAAATAATAAGTGTAATCATCCATATATGGAGATGAAAGTAATAACATATAGCATACATATTAAGGAAAATATTCATACTAGTATTAAGTACATGATCACATACAGGAAAGCAGTTAAAGTAGGTGAATCTTGTATCAATAAAAATAAAATAGAATAACAAATCAAAATAAAAGTAACAAATAATATAATTTTAAAGATAATAGAAATAAAAATAAGAAATATATTTATGTATAAATCATCTATACAGATTAAGGCGGTACACAATCCTAATAATTTTTGTTTGCTCAAAACTCATTTTTTAATCATTTCCGGCGAATTCGTAACTATATTACCTTACCATTAATATATTTTACGTTCAATGATTTTAAAACTTTATAACCCGTGTACAACTATAAAGTTAGCGGTAAGCGCCAGATTTTATCTTTCTAGACGATAAATTAATAACTTCGGCAATGCGACATTATGGCACATTTTCAATATTTGTAACACGTTCTTCAGAATTAATTAAATTGAACGCAGTGGAAAGGTCTAATCTCCATGCCTGCTAGGGTGAATTCCACCGTACGTTCGTCCAGTACACCGTACAGCGGGTGCATATTTGTTTACACGCTTTCTTCACTTACGTCGTTAAGATTCCCACATTATTTGTCTTCTTCTTCTTTTCTTTGATAGGGCAAATTCGACAGTAGGTCCGTGCAATACACGGGTCGCGAGTCGCTATTTGTATACACAGCTTCTTTACTTACGACGTTAAGATTCTGAATATATTTTAGGGTATATTGTCATCTTAACAATTGATAATCTTAGACCCCACAAAACAAAAAAAAAACAAAAGCAAAAAGTAAAAAAATATGAAAAAAGCAGATTCAAACGGAGACTTGTGCATGTGCTCAGGCAAGTGATTTTTCGGTGACATAATAATACAACAAGAACGTTCTGTGAGAAATCCAGGTATCTGGTTCCCTTTCAGTGTCCACTGCATTGTTGTATCATATTGATAAGCCATATTTTTTTTTATTCAATTCTTAATTATTGATTATAATATTGTAGGAAAAGCTTTAATTTATGAAAAGCATTAAAAAAATATATTGATTTTTTAAACCGATTCGTAAATTCGTAGTAAAGAGAGATTTAGCATTAAGCTTCGCTTAAAGAACGAGAATGAAGGAAAGTGTGTATATTTCCTCACATACAGATAACGCATAATACCTCTTTTGTATTTTTTTAATGTGTTGGTTATGGTTTTTTTTTTATTATTATTCAGAGAAAGATACATAAATTACAAAAAAATCAATATAATAATTAATTACATAATATGTGTACATATTTGATTTATCTCCATAAAAAAGCAAGGCTTGTGTGTATGGGGGTATTATTATATTGGTTTAATTGTTTTATTTTTTATATTCAGTTCAAATTTTCGGTATAATTTTTAAGGTGAGTTTTAAATTTTTTGATATTACTGTTCATGTTTCTGACTTTTTCAGGAAGTGAATTAAAAATTTTTACTCTGAGATATTTATGACTTAACTGTCCTAGTGTTTTTTTACATTTTGGAGTAGGAAGTATTGATGTTTGTCTAAGATTTCTGTTGTTTTTAAATGGTGCAACTTTATTTTGAATATTATCTTTATAAATTTGTAATGTTGCATGATAAAAATATATTGCAATAATATATATGATAAAATAAATTAAAATTAATATATATTAATATATATTCAAAAATAATTTAATTCCTGTAGTAACATTAGATCAGATAAAAAAGGAAGTAGCAGATAGATTGCAATTAGAAAATAATTTAGAGCAAGTTAATACGAGTAGTAATGTTATATCAGATACATTGAACGTAGATAGTTCAGATAATATTCTAGTCGAAGAATCCAATGATATTACAGTAGACTCAAATAACTTAGACGTTATTTATAATCTTAGGGAAATCAACATTGCAAATTTAAACTTACTAGATGAAAATATTATAGAATTAGCTAACTTACTTCATAATAATATAAATAGATATATAGATATAGAGCCCACAGTTAGACCAAAATTACCAAAATTACATACGTCAAAGAAATTATCTAAATTAATTTCTGAATTAAATAATATAATTTTACCAAAAATTATATTTGATGACATTAGTTTTTTAGATCTTCATACAATAGTGTATGCTAGTGCTATCACTATATGTAACAAGTTAGGAGTTAAATTAACGTCTTCTGATGATAGATCATATAATTATAGAAAACCAGAATGGCAGAGTAGATTAGAAAATGATGTAGTATTTTTAAGAAGTAGCATAGCTAGAGTAATAGAGTATAAAAATGGAAATAGAAGTAGGAATATTTTGAGACATGTAGATGTAATTGGGAGAAAATTTGGTTATAGCATTGGTAGTAATAATAATGAAAATATAATCAATGATTTATTAGATTTGTTAAAACAAAAATTAGGTGTAAAAGCTAGTAGATTAAAAAGATATAATTATACGTATAATAAAAAAAATAATAATAGATTATTTCAGAAAAATGAGAAAATATTTTATTCCAAACTTGACGATAAACAAAATATTATTTCGAATAATAATAATCCGTTGCCATCTGAATCAGATATGCGCGATTTTTGGACAAATATTTGGAGTAAAGATATAAAACATAATGAGTCAGGTCCGTGGATAGAAAATGAAGAACTCAATTGTTCAGACATTGAACAAATGAGTTTTTCTGATATATCGGTTGAATTGTTAGCCAAAATTATAAAAAATACTCATAATTGGAAAGCCACGGGTTGCGATTGGATACATAATTTTTGGTATAAACGTCTGACTACTTTACATCCCCTTTTGGCAAAAAATCTTTCAAAATTTATCAGAGAACCTCAAAATTTTCCAAATTTTCTAACTAAGGGCATTACTTATATGTTGCCTAAAAGCGAACATATTAATAATCCCTCTCAGTATAGACCCATTACATGTTTACCGACAATATATAAAATTTTAACCTCTTGCTTGACAGATTTAATATACACTCATTTAGATGAAAAAAATGTTTTATCTGAACAACAAAAAGGTTGTCGCAGAAAACATATGGGATGTAAAGAACAATTAGTTATTGATTCTGTAATTCTAAAACAGATTCAAATCCAAAAACGTAATTTACATATTTGTTATATAGATTACCAAAAAGCTTATGATAGTGTCCCGCACTCGTGGCTGATAAAAGTTTTAAATATATACAAAATTAACCCAATTATTATTAGCTTTTTGGAAAAAATTATGGCATTTTGGAATACCGATTTGCTTTTGAATTTGAAAGATAAGAAAATTATAGTACCGGGCATTTCAATAAAAAGAGGGATTTTTCAAGGAGACTCATTGAGTCCTCTTTGGTTTTGCTTAGCATTAAATCCTCTATCTAAAATGTTAATTAAAAGCAAGTTTGGAATAAAAATTAAAGGTAATACTAGAGAGAGAAATATAATTTCTCATTTATTATTTATGGATGATTTAAAATTATATTCAAATTCTGAACCAAATTTAGAGAAAATGATTAAAGTAGTTAAAAATTTTTCAGATGATATTAAAATGACTTTTGGTTTAGATAAATGTAGAACGATCCATATAGAGAAAGGTAAAATTGTAGATGGAGAAGAGGGTATATTTAGAAATTTCAAAATTGAAAGTATGAAAGGGGGTGAGGTTTATAAATATTTAGGATATCCGCAATCAAATAGATTAGATCATACTAGTATTAAAAATGATATTAGGATTAAATTTAAAACTAGGATCAGAAAAATTTTGAAATGCAATCTATCTGCTAAAAATTTAGTAAAGGCGATAAATACTTGGGCAATACCTCTATTAACTTACTCATTTGGCATAATTAAATGGTCTAATACAGATTTAGATAGCTTAGAACGATTAATTAGAACTACATTAACTAAATTTCATTGCCATCATCCAAATTCAGCTATAGAACGTATTAATTTACCCAGAAATTTAGGAGGTAGAGGTATAGTCAAAATAACATCTTTAAAACATAATCAGGTAGAAATGCTAAGAAATTTTTTCCATAGGAAAGCTGATAGTTCAGAAATGCACAAAATAATATGCAAGGCAGATAGAAATATTTCACCATTAAATTTATACGACGAGAATGCCAGCATTCTTATAAATACCAACCAGGAATTATTAGATTCCTGGTCAAATAAAATTCTTCACGCAAAACACTTCAATCATCTCAACCAAACATATGTTGACAAATTTTCGTCAAACAAATGGTTGAGTATTGGAGAGTTGAGCGCAGAAATAGAAGGCTTTATGCTTGCCATACAAGATAGAGTCATTAATACTAAAAATTATAGGAAGCATATCATCAAAGATGCAAATCAAATTGATGATTTATGTAGAAAATGTTTGGCTTTTCCGGAAACTATAGAACATATTATATCGGGATGTTCTGTATTAGCGCCGTCCGAGTATACATTTAGGCACAATCAAGTTTTAAAAATAATTCACCAAAGTTTGGTAATGAAACATAACTTGATTGACTGCCGTAATGTACCATATTATGAATATGAACCAAATTCATTTTTAGAAAATGAATTTTATAAAATTTATTATGATAAAACTATTCTGACAGACAGAACAATTAGTCATAATAGACCCGATATAGTTTTACATGACAAAATTAAGAAAATAACTTATATCATTGATGTCGCTATACCAAATTCTTGTAATATTCAGAAAACTGTTTCTGAAAAAATAAGAAAATATACAGATTTAGGAAATGAAATTAAAAGAATTTGGCATTCTCAGACTATAAAAATATTACCATTTGTTATTTCGGCTACTGGCATTATACCTAGCTCTCTCATTCAAAATTTAGGCGTATTAGATTTGTCAAAAAATTTGTACATAAAAATGCAAAAGTCGGTCATTTTAAATACATGTAGGATTACGAAAGATTTTTTAAATATTTATATTGAGGGATCAGTAGGATTTATCGGACCAGTTAGGATTTCATCAGAGCCGAACCCTCTGATATGAAAATATCTGGAGTCGGTGAAATATTTTCCCATTATGTTTCTGGTGGATTGACGTATTGTTCTTGTATTGTTTTATTCTTATATAGTGCAATTACATTGCGTTAATTTACTAGATATTCATTTGTGGAAAAGTGTGTGGAAGGGTTTAGTCTTTCATTTGGGAAAGATTCAACCCGGACATGAAATCTGGAGCACCGTAAAAAATAAATAAATATATGATAAAAATATATTACAATATATTTAAAATATATCGGAAGTTTTCAAATAATGGAGCTGTATTCAAGGATACTGCGAATAAGTGCGTCAAGTATTATGAGGAGGAGGGATTGGATGGAGGAGTACAGCGTAGATATTAATATAACAATCAATTAAAAAAATAATAAATCGGTATTATTAAATTGAAATGTTGACTTGATATCTCGGTGGATTTGGTGAAATATTTTGACATAAAGAAAAAGCGGTTCTCAAAAGTTGATTTAGATTATTGTGTAGATATAGAAAATTTTTAACAAAATGTTTTGATTTTAAAATTGCTCTTTTTTACATTAGCTCCATATAGGAGGCCCCAAGGAAAATATTTTTTCTCAGGACGTATGACTTTGGGGATGCTGTGTGGATTTTTTTAGAAAAGAAAGGAGAGGAAGATCTAGGAAGGAAAAGGGTATGAGGAATGGGTAGGAATATGGGGGTTAGTGTTTCCAGGAGTTGTTATGATGCAGTACAAATCCGTATTACTTTAAATATAATTATTAACATCTTTATTATTTGTACTGCATCCTAACAACCCTACCCGTCGAAATCGTAATTAGGTAGGAACTTGTTATTAATTATTAGTGTGCCAGCTTTGATTTGATCGACGGCCTGGGGCGACATCTAGACAGTTCCGGCGATATACGTCACTTCTTGCGTGGGTAGATTCGGGAGAGTTGGGCCCCGTGTCTAACCACGCGACAGTCAAGAGTTTTGTGAGAAACTTAGTATTTGAACGGGAAAATAATTCCTTTTAACTTTAAATAAGGTCGGGCGGTGAAAGTATTAATGGGTACGCATTGTGTGTTCGGAAGGATTGAATCCCTGTATTGGGATTAGTCGAGTTTCCTGCAACGTAAAATGGCGGCAGGCGTGCTAGAAACCCGGGATATATTTCAATCGAGATGTACGTGCGATCACACTTGGGACAGAGCCCTGTTTTGACGGATGACCGGTGTACCGTTAGCCCGTGATGTAATTTGCCGTTCTTTGCGAGGGAGAAGTAAATTTACGCCGACCTTGACTCTCGTCTGGACTGAGGGCGGTCTCCCTCCTTCATAATTCTTCTAGCGACAGGCCCCTGATGATTTCCCTTTGGCGGCGGGAAGACTTAACTAATTTGATCGCGGCGTAAGGCCGCTTGATGTTTCAACTTTGGCGGCGGAACTGTCTCCAGATCTCGGCCTCGTGAGGGCCATCCAGATCCTGCATGGAATAATGCTGCCTGGGTCTGACAACCACTAGATGGACAGTTTATTAGTTAGCTAGCGATAGTATACACAATAAAGGAGGTCGGTTCATGGGGGTAAGTGAAATGACATATTTAAAAACCCTGATTGCCATTTGTTTTATAATAATTATAAGCTTGTTCTCACAACTCTGCCTTTTAAATTATGTACCTGACACACCATTCCTTTGGAGAGCGACACACATCATGGTTTAAAATCCACCCCCCGTAACAATTTGGCTACCAACTAAAAAATGGCTATATGTGTGTCGCGCTTCAAGTGTTGTGTGTTTTATCTTTAAATTCATCTGTTCACACTGAAGTTTATGAACATTTATTAATGGCATAACCTGTATGCATTATATTTCAAAGTAAAGATGCCACAGGTATGGGTTATTTTAATAATCCTTGAAGATTATAAATTATTTTGTACCTGTACTTTTGCTTGCTTAAGTCTTGAATTAAAACAAATATTAATACCGGATATTAATTATGGTGAACAATAATATGTCTAGTCTATTACAAAGTTATCGACATTAACTCCATCTGTGGCCTTTACGAAAAATTCAGGTCCGCTTAGCTTTGGTTTGCGTCTCCGCTACATTACGGCGGATATTAAAATCAACTACTCTTGTGAAATAAATGGGCCACATACATATTAATTTAAGTGGTATTTTGTAAAAAAAAAATATAGGGGCTACTTACATATTCATTTAATTGGAATTAAAAAAATATATTTTCATGTAAATGGGGAACATACATATGCAAATAAAATTTCATTTTTTTTAAATTTTTAAATGAAAGCGGGAATAACAAATGAAATATTTTATGTTTTAATTTTGATACAGGGTTGGCACAAATAATATACAAAAAAAAATTTGTTTTAGTTTTGGTAAAAACAAACAGGGTTGTCAAATAAAAAAATAAAAAAAATTGAAAAATTTTATTTTTTCAGGGTTGTCAAATGAAATACTTTATTTTATTTTCTTGTTTTTTTAAACAGGGTTGACAAATTTTTTTTATTAAATTATTTTGTTTTATCAAAATTTTATATCAATCATCAACAACAATATCAATGATCAATTTCAACCATCAACAATAACAACAATAATGAAAACAAAACATCGATAATAATAACATTTTTTTTTTCTCTATCGTAATGAGTATTTTTAAATGTTGTTTTTTTTTTCAAAGTTTTCAATTTTATAAGAATCAACATTAACAAATCTAGTACAGATTTATTATGCAAACTGTATTTAACTCAGTTTATTGTCATTCGTGACAATTTTATAAATTTGATATTTATTATCGATATTTTCAAAAACGGGCGTAATGTTTTTGGTAATTTGTGGACTTGGAGAATTTTTTTTGTTTTCACAAAAAATTTTTTTAGGGGACATTGATGTAGTTATTCTGGTAATTGTTGTCATGCTGTACTTGAGGTACCGCGAGAAACATCATCAAAAAAAAAAATTATGGGAGTACAATTTGAAGATTGATACTTTATACCATAATTTTTGTCCACATATTCCGAAGATGAGAGTAGTGTATGTTGCTACCTCTTCGTAACGATTCGAATTGATCGAACGTTCATCATAATTCCGGGAGGCGAAGTACCTATGGGCAGATAAGGGATCTGTTCATGGGAGGGTCGTTGCCCGACGTTTCGGAATCGGTATGCTCCAGCATCAGGGTGAAGGCGGAGGATCTATTGCCGCAGATGATTAGGCTGCCGGAGATAGAAGGTCCGTTGTCACGCTGATCATTATTGGACATACTACAAGTGATTAAATTAATCACTTTATTATTCTCACAATGCAAGTCAAAAATATACACAATCAAATCCTTTACATTATTTTATATTAGACTCTTAAAAAGAGCCAATTATTTGTCAAGCCCATACAATCAGTAAACGATATTAAATAATAAAAAAGTAAGAACGGTAAATAATTCAATCAATAATTTAATGTCACACACTTGACGTGTAATTTTTTTTGCCATAAACATGGAGGATTTAATCCAGTTTCTATTTCAACCAGGCCTGATCAACCGGGTTGAAGAATTCCTAGCGTTCTGACAGGCTCTTCTCCTGTCCTAGGTTCGTTTCGGGGAAATTCTTGTTAACTACTCCGCGTGGGCGTATTTATAAATCTAATATTTTTATTTCATAAGTTACTCCTTTGAAACATAACCATCAACTCCGGTAATAGTACTCGAATTGAATGGATTAGAAATATACCTTATTAGCATTAGTTTTAGTTATAAACAGATTATGCGTATAATAGACTTCAGGTGAACAGATGAATAGTCAGTTTAATGCTCTTCTGAATCGTGTATGTTGTTTTACAAGAGCATAACAGCATTTCTCTCTAAATAAGTGCCTTAGGTTAATTTGTCGTACTATGTAATATTTGTTTGTATACATTTTGAAATGCAAGTAGTTACAACCCGACTGTCTCCTTCGTTTCAAGATGGGCAAAATAAGGAAGCCTTGTTTTCCACTATATGTGTACAAACGCTGATTGTTCTTGTTTCATCATTAATATTGATATGCATATAGTGACATGGCTTTACAAAAGATGTCTCGACAGGTCCAAGATTCAAATTTTAAGCCCGCATCAAACGGTGCACATAAATATTAAATTTAGTAATTAAATTAGACTTTCCAATAATAAAATATAAATAAAAATTCGCTTTCCTGCTGAAGAAACAAGATACATATCTTCCTTATTTTTTCTTTTTTAGTCTAGGACAAGCTTATAATGTGGAACGACGTGCCAACTCCGTTCCTTCCACATTTTAAGTCACTTCAGTCATATTTTTTTTTTTTTTTTTTCTTTTCAAAATATTGTTAATTTGTATTTGTTGCTTACTTATTGACCTCTTGATAGTCATTTTGGTGAACACACTAGTTGTTCTTGCATAAATAATATTTAAAAATTGCAAAAAATTTTCATTGTATTTAGTTATAAGTAAGTTTGGTTATGGTTGAATTGACCCTTAGAATAATCAAATTTCATTATTTATTTTGTTACTCTTCTTTATAGTTTATTTATATAATTAATTAATTTATAACATGGAAAGTTTCATTAAAATAATGCGTCAAACCTATTAACGGTTCTTATACTGATGATAGTGGCATATCACTTGACCCGATTGCACCTTCTATATTGATGGATGTATACATTATTACATTGGCACCATTCTTATGCGATGGTTGTTGACAATTTAACACTCTGTATTAACTACGCCATTTCTCTGGTATGCACCCCCATGCGACCTAGTTAGATAGGATAGTTAGGTAATCAACGAAGTGTTTTTCTTATCTCCTATGGAGAAGTAGAGGCAGTGTTATGTGAGGATTGGTTTTCCATCCTAAAAAGTGATGCCTATGTGGCTTCTTTAAAAACCTATTTAAGGAAAGTGTTGCCTTAAGGCATTTAAGTGTCGTTGTTGGTTCAAAAGGTGTTAGGTTTTAATTATTTCTTATGTTTACTGTTAAGTCCTTATTTTCTTAAGTTGTATTATTGTATTGCAGTTGTAACGCTAACGGCAGTTCGTGGCTTAGTTCGGTTTTCAACACTCATTGTACTTCATACGGCGAGTGCTTGAGGACTCCGTTCGCGTTACACCGCTTCTTTCTATGCTTCCCAGCATCATTATTCGTAAGCCTATTATAAAAAGAATGGTTGTTTCGTAAACCTGGCCATCCGGCCTTAAGCTTGATGGAGTGCGACTGGAGTTGCGAAACACCCATTCGAAATAAGTTGTTGACAAATCTAATATATTTTTTTTTCTTTCTTGTCATTTACTTTTCCAAATTTTACTGCTCACTGCTTGCTTGTATTTTATAATTTTGTTTTACTGTTTTAGAAATCCCGTGGACCGATCTAGACAGCATAGGATCAGGTTGTTTTGTGTGAATTACATGTTTGGGGGCAAACATTTGGTGGCGAGGGGGGTAATGTTATGATGCAGTACAAATCCGTATTACTTTAAATATAATTATTAACATCTTTATTATTTGTACTGCATCCTAACAACCCTACCCGTCGAAATCGTAATTAGGTAGGAACTTGTTATTAATTATTAGTGTGCCAGCTTTGATTTGATCGACGGCCTGGGGCGACATCTAGACAGTTCCGGCGATATACGTCACTTCTTGCGTGGGTAGATTCGGGAGAGTTGGGCCCCGTGTCTAACCACGCGACAGTCAAGAGTTTTGTGAGAAACTTAGTATTTGAACGGGAAAATAATTCCTTTTAACTTTAAATAAGGTCGGGCGGTGAAAGTATTAATGGGTACGCATTGTGTGTTCGGAAGGATTGAATCCCTGTATTGGGATTAGTCGAGTTTCCTGCAACGTAAAATGGCGGCAGGCGTGCTAGAAACCCGGGATATATTTCAATCGAGATGTACGTGCGATCACACTTGGGACAGAGCCCTGTTTTGACGGATGACCGGTGTACCGTTAGCCCGTGATGTAATTTGCCGTTCTTTGCGAGGGAGAAGTAAATTTACGCCGACCTTGACTCTCGTCTGGACTGAGGGCGGTCTCCCTCCTTCATAATTCTTCTAGCGACAGGCCCCTGATGATTTCCCTTTGGCGGCGGGAAGACTTAACTAATTTGATCGCGGCGTAAGGCCGCTTGATGTTTCAACTTTGGCGGCGGAACTGTCTCCAGATCTCGGCCTCGTGAGGGCCATCCAGATCCTGCATGGAATAATGCTGCCTGGGTCTGACAACCACTAGATGGACAGTTTATTAGTTAGCTAGCGATAGTATACACAATAAAGGAGGTCGGTTCATGGGGGTAAGTGAAATGACATATTTAAAAACCCTGATTGCCATTTGTTTTATAATAATTATAAGCTTGTTCTCACAACTCTGCCTTTTAAATTATGTACCTGACACACCATTCCTTTGGAGAGCGACACACATCATGGTTTAAAATCCACCCCCTGAGCATATTTGGGAACCACAGGTATTCTTGACGGGAACCATAACCCGTCCAGAATTGGCGCTTCCTACGGGATAAAATCTGTGGGTACCTGATCATCACTATAACACTAAAGTTGTTTTATTAAAATGTATTACTTGGCGAAAAACCCACGTAACAGAGTGACAGACGTTTGAATTTTTCCCTCCCACTGCGGTGCAAGGCGATGGATCAGGAGACTCCTGCTGGGGAAGTAAGAAAGTCTCCATCAACCAGTCTCACCAAATCCGGCCCGCCAGAAAGAAAGTGGGCAAGATCTAGACAATAAACATAATTAAACAATTGTATAGACTAAATAAAGTTAACATTTTCAATGGGTTATTTAATACATTCGTTGGTACAATAAAAATTATAATTGGATTATTTTTATACCACTATTTGTAAAGCAACGTTTTTGTGAAAACTCTTTCACAAACACTTTCCAAATCTATAAAGAATACTTCATTAAAAATGCACTATTTTGTTCAGTTAGTGATAAATTCAAAACTAAGATCTTAATATTCATCCAAATGTTGAGAACCACCTATTAATCTCATCATTATTATTATTTTCTCAGTGTAAAATGGTGCAATAAATTATTACCTAATCACGAAGACTAAAATAACAATAATGAATAGTGAACATTTTAAAATCCACTAAATCTTTGGATTTAGATAAGGATTTATTGCAATAAACACGTTCTCCAAAAATTATATTACTCATTTTATTTCATTTATATAAACTAGTAGCTGATCCGGAGAACTTCGTACTGCCATAGAATTAATAACTTTTTGGTTAAGTAATAGCTGAATTTAATTCAGTTTTTTTATTAAGTTCAAAATTACACAATGAAGCAATAGGCCACTTGCATGGATTTCATAACAACTTGGAAAAAATCGTGTGGATAGATTTTTGAACTAATATTTCGAAAATATTAGTAAAAATTTTTAGAAACGTAGAGTTTTTTTTATTTTTAAATACATAAATCCATTATTTGAGCTCGTGACGTCACTATATGAAAATGTCCTGTCTCCAATTATGTTTCCTTAACTTTGTAAAATTCCACACTGATTAATTTTTTTATATGGCAACACTTTGATTTCCGGCGAATTTTTGAATTTTCGTTTAACGTTCAATAGATTTACTATTTGTTCTATGCGAACTTATCCGTTGGTTTGATTTTTTGATAAAGATGGCGGTGTTTTTACAGATGTTACGAAGAGAACCCCGTACAATTTATTGCTATTCGTGTGGAAAACGTTCTTTTTTTAAATGATTTTCGGCTATGTAATTATCATTTTTTCACATCCATAAAATTATGTCCCGTATTTCCGGTTTATAAAAAATGGTCTGATTTTTCGGATTGAAATTTTAAAAAAATCGCCAGGGTTTCAAAAATACGATTAAAAAAAAACGGAATGTCTTAGAATATTTTCCAAAAGCGGATTTTTTTTTTAAAAAATGTGATGCAAGTGGCCTATTATTATAGAGATGTGCGTCCGTTTTTTATTTTTGTCAGTATCAGATATGGCGTTGTTTACGGATTGGTATTTTTTGTGATTTTCTTACTTTTCAAATTACTTACGGGAATTGCGTTTAATTTTCTGTAACATATATATCTTATAAGCTACTCCCCAAATCAAACACGAGAATTGATTTCTCAAATAGGATGGTAAGATGGTTAAAAAAAACAAATCCGTAAGAACCATTGCGTCCTTAATATATTAATTAATAAGTATATTATTATAAAAAAATTATAATTAAATACAAAATAAAAATTTATATATACACGGCCAACATATGCCATTAACATATGATTTATACAATATCATAAAGAATGTAATGGTATAAGTGTATGTAAAAAGTAATAAGTAAAAAAAAACTGTACAAAAAGTACAAAATGCATTGAATATAAATAGTCGAATTAAGTCATGCTCTTAGTAGGAGACAACAATATATAAATAATTTAGGTAAACTGCTGAGAGAATCGTATATAATAATAATAAGTAGGTACTTTTTTTATAATTTCCGGCAACCCGGGCGTTTATTGAAATAAAATTAGCATATACAAACAAGTAAGTAACCCGCCTCACTAGACGATGCCTGTTCTGAGACGGGAACATATATATATATACATACATATACACATACATACACACATACACATGTGTATACGCATGCATGCAAATAATAATGAAAACATAAGTATATAAAATCTAGATAAAATTATTGGAAATTGCTAAAAGGTTATCATGGAATGTACCTACATAACCACTAGAGCGACAGCGCAATTTAAAACTTTTTTCTTGGATTGCTCGAATTTTTTTGATAACCCTTTGATATATGTTTTCCGACCACATAAAAAAAACATACCTCCGAATTTTAATATGGAGACAAACAAACTGATTATAGTTCTTTATAGCCAATGAATTCACCTCTCTTTTGTCGATAATCACATATTCCTAGGATTTATAAAAAAAATATAATAAAATCGTAAACATATACTTAATTACTTACAAATAAGGGAAAATTTGCCAAAATTGGCAGAAAATCAATCCGAGGTATTTTAAATAGTGCCATATTGTGAAAAAAGCACTCTAGTGGATAAGATCATAAAACCAAAAATCTGAATAGACTTAATGGAAATTGTTATAAGTTTATCATGGAATGTATTAATATACATAGCTTCATAAAATCGAGAATTTCGTTAAACTTTGGACTATGATACGTTAAAAGAAGTGCGAAATTACCACAAGGGTGGTAGATAATGAAAAAAATTGCACAGGATTAATCTTATGCTAAAGATAAACATGATTTTAAAAAATTAAATACAATAGTGCGTGCCCAAAAGATCTCGTGTTTTTTATTGTGGTCTCGTCCAAGTTCCTTTGGGTGCACCACATTTAAATTTAGTTGGTTTTACTGATACCAAAACCATTCTCCTTTGCCCTATTTGTTTGATCGTTGTACGACATATTTTCCAAATTATGTTACCACATTGATTATGTTTATATTGTCATGCACATCAAGTTGGATTACTATTCATCTTTCTAACGGATTAACTTCTTAATTCAATAAATAATACTGATAAAAAAATTATTTCATCATCGAGATAAGATATCACTCATTCATTAATACTACTAGTTCAATTGAATTAAAAAAAAGGAGAAACCATTTCATAAGAGATTCAGTCTCTTCTGCTTCAAGACTGTTAAAGTCGTATTTTGTGAGGACTTAAAATCCGTCAATAATGTAACATGTTACTGCGCCATTAAAGAATAAACGAATTTAATGTAATTATCAGTGAAAATGGCTGGCTTTCAGAAGGCTATTTGTTGGTATTTACTGGTTCTATTAGTTCAAGTGACTAGTGCACAATGGACCGAGCAAGTGATTACACAGTTTACTAGGGGTACACTAGAGGTGATGGGTGGACAATGTCCTGGAGGAGATTTGTTGTTGGCAGTGAAAAAATACGAAGACTTTGTTTCGGTTTTTGAAAAACCCTTTGGTTCAAACGATTTCTTCGCAACCTCTACAGGTATTAATGAATATTGCATAGAAATGCTTGCCCCGTTTATCGCTGATGTTGACTACGAGGTTGGAGTATTAATTCACACCAGTAATAAAGGAGTTCCACATATTTTCAGTTTGTCGGTAATTGACACTCGAACTTCTGACGTGTTGACAGATGTTGAAGAAGAGATACATGAAGAAAATTGGACTTATTCATTAATCAAAATAAAGCGGCAGTCCAGTTATAAAGTAAGTGTTTGTTCGTTCGATGTTTTTTACAAAATTTCAAAAATTCCTCTTTTTCTATATCTACATGGCGCGTTTCTTGCCTTTCATTATTTATTTATTTCCATTATGTGAAAGATTTACATGTATATTATACGGTTATAAGTAATGACGTTACAACACATCTAGACTTGCTATTGAGAGCTTATTACCGTGACGGCATAAACAAGGCAATAATCGCAATAATATTGCAGCTCTTTTAAAAAATGAGATACACAAAGTACGTAGGAAAGTACGTTTCCTCGGAAGGAAAAAGTCATAATTTTCTTGCATCTCTCTCACACACCGCGCGCTGTAACGTCTAAGTAAACCCCGACAATAGTACTTACCGTGACGATTATTTTTAAAGTATGGAATATAGTTAGAAGGATAATATTGAAGTTTTAGTGAATTCCAAAAATTCATAAACGTCAAATGTTAATGCGCCGATGGTTTTGCATATGTTTTTAAACATATTCTGCTGCAGCTCTTTCTTACACACTAAATAACAACAGTCAAAAATGAGATAAACTGGAGAACGTATGTCTACACCCCCCACCCCCAAAGGAAATATACAATCACTATCATAAATCTCCCTTACCCTGATAAAGAAAATTAAACGCATTTCCCGTCGCCGTAGCCGAGCCGTAATAAGATTTATCTATGGATTCATCTGTTGACACATTTCGAAGGAAAACATTATCTTATTCGAAGTACCGTCATAAAATTCTAGTTGCACACTATATATGTGCTGCCAGAATCAAAGAGAAACCATTTTCACGTACTGATTGTAGTTTTAATTCACAGCACACAACTTTAATTTAAACCAGTTCTGTGTTCAGAATGTAAAATTCCAGTTGTGGATTCATCTGCTGAAACATTTCGAAGGATTTCGTTCATTTTCATTCGAAGTGCAGTTATAAAATTCGAGTTGCAGACTATTTATGTACTGATAGAATCAAAGAAAAACGATGTTCATGTTCTGAGTGTAGTTTAAGTTCACCGCATACAGATTTAATTTAAACCAATTTTGTGTTCACAATATAAAGATAAATACTACAAAAAGTTGCCGATTTATCAAGTGCGGAGTGAAACCTTGCTTTTGAGTTTCATGCCGTATGCTGCAAAATTGACTGTTCCGTGTGTAACTATTATTTCGGGACTTTAACGCAGAATCAATCTTATGTTAAAACCTGCGATTAAGATGCGAAATCCTATTACATGGATCTCTCGATTTCCGAGAGCAATTATAAATATGTAGTAGAATTTATAACATAACACTTAAACACTTGGATTTCCACACCCCCCTCCCCCCCGGCGCGGTTTTGAAGTTCCTACAGAAGGGGGCGGCGAAATTTTTGTTTTTGCATCACACATACTTGCAGCCTCTCAGAGTCGATCGATCAGAGTCTAATAATATTGAGGTAGATTGCCAACTGTTCAAGTTTGAGCACCCCTGCTCTAAAGGAAAAAAGTACTACTTTGGAGGAAACAGTCACGTATTTTGTGCGTCTCATCTTTCATCTCACCATTATTTAATGTGTAAGAGCAGCAAAATTATAGCGATAAGGAACGTATGTTTATTTCGTGGGTCGTCACCGTAATAATAAAAGCGCACATTGTCTCACAAACTCAAAATAAAATGTTGCAAGTGAGAAATACACTTACGTTTCCAGTAAATTCTGAATTCAAACATTGTTCATGTATGACACGTTTGAACGAAATGGTAGTATCGGGCGGCGTTTTGGTTTCCAAATATTTCGTCAAATACCGCCTCAACGCCAAATAGAGTAGGAGGTATGGCCGGTGTGGGTGATTTTAGTGTCAAGCGATCAAGCTACATTTGAGCAACGACAGTTTTCAAACGTCGGTGATTGTTAATACATTCGTTGTTATTACTGATTTGTACTTTTTTTACCACAAGCAAATAAATTAACAAAGTAATTAGGCTACTTTAAACTTTACATAGCGACAGCACTGACTTCGTAATTTGGCTGTTTCGCGCCCAGACCCTGTCTCTAGTAGGCCTTGCATTCTCTAATGACGCCTAAAATCTTCGGCCGAAAAAAAGTTGAATTATTCATAATAATAACAAGTAATTTTATGTATAAGTATGATATGTGTTGTAACGTAATTGTATATAAACCCATTGATTCAAAATTACTGTATGGAATGACTTTTTTTAATTTTATGTTTACTGAACATTTCATTGCTAACATTTAATATTATATGGGTACGAATCTAGTCTGATGGTCGTACTACCTAAATATAAAATCTACAATGATTGTAGTTTAGCAAAAAACATAAGAAACAAACACTGGAATTAAACATTTAGCACCGTTATTTTGGGCGAATAGTGTATACTGTTCATCTATTAAGAAAAATAACTTATAATAATAACATTAGGCCTTTAAACTCAAGATATTTTCGGTTTCTTACAGGTTCGATTGGAATACACAAAAACCATTGAAGATGATGATAACTTTTTTGCAATAGACAAATTTATATTAAGAATTCCAATACTGACCATAACGACCACCGAAAAACCATCATCGATACCTACTGATGCTCCAACAACAGATCCTCCCAATAACACACCAACTTCTGAAACTCCAACGACGGATCCCACTGATAGCACACCACCTACTGATGCTCCAACGACAGATCCCACCAATAACACACCACCTACTGAAACTCCAACGACAGATCCCACCGATGGCACACCACCCACTGATGCTCCAACGACAGATCCCACAGATAAATGGAAAATCATTTCCATAGTCGCCCTGACAGTCTGTGGTTGTTTGATAGTTTTCACAGCTTTAATGGTGTATTTCTACTTTTCAGTGATACGAAAGTTATTGCTAAAAAATGTAACAGTTTTTGAACCCGCTGACCCTAATCCTAAAGTGGTGCAAGGAAAAGCAGATTTAAAATCCGACGGATCTACAACATGTGACACGAAAATAGACCAAAAATCAGTTACGAATTCCAATAGCCACTTGATTGACTTTGAAGTAGTAAGCGATGTTACGCTGCCTCCTTCTAAAGCAAATGCTACGCTGCCTCCTTCTACAGCAAATGTTCAGCTACCTTCTTCTACAGCAAATGCTAAGCCACCTCTTTCTACAGAAAATGCTACGCTACCTCCTTCTACAGCAAATGCTAAGCTACCTCTTTCTACAGAAAATGCTAAGTTACCTCCTTCTACAGCAAATGCTAAGCCACCTCTTTCTACAGAAAATGCTACGCTACCTCCTTCTACAGCAAATGCTAAGCTACCTCTTTCTACAGAAAATGCTAAGTTACCTCCTTCTACAGCAAATGCTAAGTTACCTCCTTCTACAGCAAATGCTACGTTACCTCCTTCTACAGCAAATGCTGCACTACCACCTTCTACAGTAAACACTACGCTACCTCCTTCTACAGTAAACGCTTCGCTACCTCCTTCTACTGCAAACGCTACGCTACCTCCTTCTACAGCAAAGGCTGCACTACCTCCTTCTACAGCAAATGCTACACTACTTCCTTCTACAGTAAAAGCTACGCTACCTCCTTCTGCAGAAACTCATATAATACCTCCTTCTACAGCAAATGCTAAGCTACCTCCTTCTATAGCAAATGTATCGTCCTTGTATCGAATATGACATTTTCTCTTAGAAAACGACACTGTATTGTGTCTAGTTCCACCTTAGAAATTATGCTGGCGCTAGGGACAAATATACTTCTCCTAGTTACAAGGATCAGACAACATATTTTGTAGGTAATATTGTATAAGTAGGTTAGATAGTATGGGATACAAGTAATATTAATTAAGATATATTTAACATACTAGCAGTTAAAAACCCGCCCTGGAGGTTTTTGCTGCTAGGCCCTGCGGGCGGCGCCCAGTTTGAGTGTAGGTAAAAATTTTATAAATCCGATAAGAACTGGTTCCAAAAATAACCAGTTCCACGGATCCACTGTGATCCAGTGACAGCTAGTCACCGAGTTAATGTAATCGTGACAGGCAATGATGCCATATATAATCTCTCCGTATCCGGAAAGATACTTAAATTATATTAATCTGTAGTACTTATACCTAGGGAAAAACGTCCACATGCGAGCTACTGTAATGGCAACATCTTGTTACGAATTCTTCAATTTAAAACCAAATTACAAAGGTAGTTTTGTTTGAAAACTTATTACAAAGATGTTATTTGTGGCGCAACGCGTACGGCGTGGCATCAACATGCACTCGAAACTGGGTTCTGAAATTTAACCTCGCAGACGTTGGGGTAATAATTACGTTCTATATGCCCGACCATATACCGCCCGCCAAAATTACCATTTTCTAAAACTCATCGAGACTGGACAAATTTAAAAAAAAATATATTTTTTAAATATACCTACCACTAAAATTTTACCTCTTCCGAAAAAATAAAGTAAACCAAAAGATAGCTCAATCACAATCAATACATCACATTGAATGCATAAAAAACAAAAACAAAAAAAATATGTGAACATAATTCAAGATTCAGATAAAAAGAAAAACGTCAAGCACGCATTATAAAACTAAGTTTATTTTATTGCGGGCAGATATAATCCAGTAATTTTTCTTAATCAGGAACTGCAAGGTTCATGATTCGTCATGCAAATAGACCGTATAGTAATATAATATAAGAAGCTCAGCTATTTTACTTATAATTTTATTGTAGGGGTTCTTGGAAGACACAACGATGCCACGTAATCGTCATGTTGAGATATATGAGCATTTAAAAGATTAATAATTGTAGATACCACTATTATCAATTTGAATTGTTATGTATTACGCAAATCAAAATGCGCTTTTGCATTTGGAAATGTCAGATAAAAATGGAATGCGCATAATTGATTTTTTTAAACAACTTCCAAAGGAGAAGATTTTTTTTAAAATTATGTTTGTTACCTCAGAATTTTTGATTGGGTGAACCGATATTGATGATTCTTTTCTATTTGAATGCTGGTGCTTTCCGTGTACTCCCATTTTAATTTGGTCCAGACCTGAAAATGGGAAACCATATACGTCTTAAATTTGCAATAAGTATGTGCGCGACAAATGGACGAATAACTCAATATTACGCCAACCGATTTCGATGATTCTTTTTTTGAAGTAAGACAAAAAATAAACAAAAATTTAAACAAAACAAAAAACGACTTAAAAAAATGCACTAAAAAGTAAAAAAATAATTTTGTATTCTTCTACAACTTTTCTACTCATCAATATGTAGGTACGATTGTTATTTTTGGAGTCGGTGTCAGCCAAGATAGGTTTGTCGCGCGTGCACACAAACTCATCTCACCTATAACA
Organism: Limnephilus lunatus; assembly: GCA_917563855.2. Lineage (NCBI taxonomy): Eukaryota > Metazoa > Arthropoda > Insecta > Trichoptera > Limnephilidae > Limnephilus > Limnephilus lunatus. The sequence continues at coordinate 73,644,614 of OU830602.1, read as the reverse complement.
ATGTATTGAGTTACCTTGGCTGACACCGATTCCAAAAATAACAATCGTACCTATCTACATATTGATCAGTAGAAAAAGTAAGTAATTAAGTTGTAGAAGAATACGAAATTATTTTTTTACTTTTTAATGCATCTTTTGAAGTCGTTTTTTGTTTTGTAAAAAATTTTGTTCATTTAAGTGTGGATTTCATACATAGATATTAAAAAAAGACTTCGAAAAGAATTGCGAACACTCCACATTAGTCCCAATTCCTTAATGCCTGTGGTATTATGGCTCCCTAACTAGAGTAAGTGAGGCGAAGGTAGCGGAAAATGAGATTAAGTACTCGCAGAGATGCGAAGCGCCGCAGGCGACATTTTTTTCCACGGTATCCCCAATCGGGTTAGATATGTGGTGTGGGTGAAGGAAGTGAAATGAAAATTACAAATTATAAATTAATTATGTCATTCATGAACACACGGTAAAAGCGCCACAGACGAAAAAAATCGAGTAGGTACAGCGAAACTTCACCAATCTCAACCAATACTTGAAAAGTGAGGTCATTATCAAAGCGACCAATGAGCGCAGACCTAGCGTAATTTCCGTTTCATGAATAAACGACCTAACCTTTTTATTAAAATTATTAAACTCTAAATTCGACTGTTGTGAACTCCTGCAATTAATTCATCTACATGTATTTTATATACGTACATCTCATTTCGACTACGATTTGCATTGTCCAATACAACGTTTACATAGTCTTGGTAACAAATACCTAAACAATATGGATGTATTTAACAATAATTTGAACTTAGCAAACTTCAAAGGCCATATTATGTGCCAACTATGTATTTCTACCTATCCCATAAGCCAATGTGAATAACAATTTTAAACATTAGGTACCTACTTAATGTCAACTTCTATATTTTATAGACTATATTGTGTTTCTCATATTTTATGTTACCTGTATTTTGTTAAAGCTTATATTCTATGTAACCTATATTTTGTTTTTACCATAGTTTATGCTGCCTGTATAAAACTTATTATTATCACTGTAATTTAAAAAAAAACATGTACTGCATTCTATGTAAAAGCCCTAAGGGCGTATACATAAATAAATAAAAATAACTCAACCAATAGGAGCCTTTAAAAGTGACATCAGAAATAAAGCTGTCAATGAGCGCAGTTGATGTATCGCAGGTGATTGAATAATCTTCATTTCTGTTTCATCCGAAATCCAAATAACGGCGGGGGTATAGAAGTTTCACTTCAAAAAAAATATTAGAAATTTAATAATGTTATTGTTAAATTCTGCAAGTACTCGTTTAGTTTTTTTTTTATTATTGTTGCTGTTGCTGTTTCGGCTGGCAGCTGTTTCGGCTTCCAAGACCAAACTGCGTTGAGACCACTTTGAAACGACTTTTTTTTATATATTTCTGTTGTCCCCCGCCCAATAAAATTTTAGGTGACTCCAAGCCTTTTTTTACCGGTTAAACCGATTTACTGAGAGACATTGAGATACCTAATTGATTCTCTCTTTTGTTGGGAATTTTTCCCACATTGAATGTTAATTGTGTTCTTAATTGTTTACTAATGAGTGACATTATTGACTTATTTAAATGTGTTATTTTCTTTAGGTCTAACTAAAAAGTTAAGAATAAACAATTTTCCGTACATTGTTAATTTATTTATTTATTTCTTAAAAACATACATATTAAAATGGTCTTTGACTGTCCAACTAGGAAATTTACCCGTTTTAGGATAATCAAAATGTATAGATTTATTTCATGTAAATATTGTTTTGTCTATTATATTGACTTTTACTTAGAAATTACACTTGGTGGATAATATATTAAAGTTTAGATGTAGATACAAAAAGTTTGCTTATACATGTAAATAATATATTTTAGAATAATATGAACATAGATAAGAGATATAAAAAGTAAATTAAAAGAAACAAAAAAAAAACATGTATGCTTTTCAAACGTTCCATGAAATTTTAGTTTAGATTTTGATGATTTAATCTACTAAGGAAGATAGAGAAACGATAAGGAAGGTAGAGAAATGATAAATGCAAGGAAAAAATTTAAGCAGTTTTTGAACAAACATTGGAATAATAATAAGTGTTATATTGGGGCAATTTGTTCATTTATTGATTTCTAATTGCTCAAGTTAATTTATTCCAAGACCCTTTCTTCTATATGTAAGGGTTTAGTCTTGTTGTTGTTAAGTGGAACGTGATTATGAATGTGATGTTTATATAAAACCTATCTTCAAAAAAAAGGTGGTAAAAACGAACTAACTAATTATAGACCGATATGCATACTATCAACAATTCCGAAACTCTTTGAAAAGCTGATTCTGGATAAAATAATTAGCTCATTTAAAGCTAGTATATGTCCTGAACAGCATGGTTTTATAATCGGCAAATCAACACTAACTAACCACATTCTTTATCAAAATTTCATTTTCGATGCAATGGTGAAGAACCTTCAAGTTGACTCAATTTACATTGACTTCAGCAAAGCGTTCGATAAGGTTTGTCACGCTATTTTTGTAGAAAAACTGTTTATAGCTGGTGTTCGTGGAAATATGTTGCATTGGTTTATAAGCTATCTTTCAAACATAAAACTAAATGGGGAATCACCATATAATTTTTTTGCTCCCAATGGTGTTTTGCTAGGTTTCCATATCGGGCCGGTTTTATTTATCTTTTTCGTGGACGACATTTGTAATATTTTTAAAGACATGGATGTATTTATGTTTGCAGATGATTTGAAACTTTTAAAAGCAATTCGAAGCCTGGGCGACCGTTATATTATTCTCTCAGCAAACTTGTCAAAATTAATGTGTTATATGTTAATGTTAGTTTATTGTATTTTGAGGTATTTACAACCAGATGTTTAATTCACAATAGACAAAATGCAAGCGTATCCTTTGTGTGATTAAATTTTTGCAATTTTGTATATTAGCCAAGTTTTTATACATGGATTATTCACATGTAAGTGACGTTATCTGGAAACCCAGCATAAATAAATCTCCGTTTGTTTGTCCACCATAATAAATATTACAATATAGTGATGTTGAATGCACTGAGTTACAAAAATTAACATTGTTATTTATAGATAAAATAATTGTGAACATGTTTTAAACACATTTTTAATAACACGATTGTAATATATCTTGTTAGACGCTTGTCTTTTGGCAGGTACTTCGTGTTTTTATCCCACGACAAAATATCTCCGACAAAATTAAATTTATTTAACATTTTACTATTTTTGAAAATAATTTATTGTCTTTACAGGATGTTTGTTGTATTTTTGTCCAATTTTACTATTTTTGAACAATAATTTATTGTCCAATTTTTATAAGAAAAACTTTCTTTTTATAACTTTTTAGAAGGTTATTCCCATCAGTGAAATATACCACATTAGAATAAGTTAACAATAATAATCTAAACGAAAATATGAAACAGAACAAGACCCAGAAAAACAGAAAAAAGACAATGGTCGCAACTGGGACTCGAACTCAGACCTCTCCGTCTAACCGGGACGAGCGCGTTAACCAATTTCGCCATTGTCACCCTCTGTCAAACCGTGAAATATTTGTCAATCTCGTATTTTCAAATTTTTGAATTAACATTATTATCAACCAATTATTTTTCTCCATATTACGGGCAACTACCCTTTTCATTGGAAACAATCATTCTAAGAATTGGTTTGTAACCTGGATTTTTCTGGGTCTTGTTCTCTTTCATATTTTCGTTTAGATTATTATTGTTAACTTATTCTAATATGATAATTTATTGTCTTTACGGGATATTATTTTTATCTTATTTTGTTGTTAGGTTAGGTTGGGTTAGGTTAGGTTAGGATAGGTTAGGTTAGGTTAGGTTAGGATAGGTTAGGTTTTAGTATATCTTGTTGGAGGATGTTTTGTCCGTAGGATATTTTGTCGCAGGATGAAAACTCGCAGTACCATTTTGGCTTCCTCCGTGATAGAGGGATAAGTAGCATCAAGGTTTACATAACAAGACCGGAAATAAAAACAGAAGCAATGTTATGAATTATGGTATACAAAGGTATCTCTATCATGGATTTAAAAAAAATATATATAGTTACGACTAGCGATTCAGAGGTCGCGGGTTCTAATCCTCGCGTGCGCAAGTAAATTTTATTTGACTAATATGTCTTATTTCACATAAAAATAATATTATTAAAATATTACTATACCATACTCTTTTATATAATTTTATACTCATTTTCATTATTTATTTTCTTTAATACCATGTTAATTTATATTCTTTGATATTATTTTATAATATTTTGTATTCTCTTATATTATTGCTTATTTAAAGTGCTAATGCACTATATTTAAAATTTTAATATATGTAAAATCGACCACCATAACTCGGGCATGTGTCTAGCATAGCGGTCGAAAAATCTAAATTATGATACAATCAAAGAAATGAATAAAGAAAATTTTAAAAAAAGGTGTTATTTCATATAAAAATAATATTTAGTATATTAGTGGCACGTTCCAGAGTAGAAGATTCTTCTAGTATCGCCATGGTGTAAAACCACAATTCAGAATTGAAACTTGGCTTGAAGTGGCTTTAACCGTGTTTGGTGACTACGAATAGCCAGGTAATTCCCCATCTTCCTTTTCCCCATCTCCCTCCCCTCCTCACTACTTTCAGTCTAACAACGTACCCCAAATGGTCTGCTAGTAATTATTAGGTCCTTACATATGAAATTGGCGTTTTGTATGGGAGGAACTTTGTATGGGAGCTTATGGGAGTTTTGTATAGGAGCTTTTTCACCTTCCCGATTTGCTTCAAGTGGATTATAACAGTTTTATCACTAACATGGCAGCCTGCAGCTAACTCGGACGTGGTTTACGATGGATCCGCTTCCACAATAGCCTTCAATTCTTCATTATCAACTTTGAACGCTGGCCGTCCACGGGGCTTGTTCTGCAGGTCGAAATTTCCGGAACGAAAACGCTGGAACCAAAAACGCACTGTGTTTTCTTTTGCGGCACCATCGCCATACACATCATTAATCCTTCGAGCCGTTTCTGCAGCACTGGTGCCCCGGTGGAACTCTTACACGTAAATAACGCGATATTTCAAGTTTTCCATTTTGTAAAAAACAATTAAGGAAAAAACGAATGAATTATATTTTTCGAAACATAAATACATGAGTAAATAGCTGCATAAATTTGAATTCGGAATTCCCAACCAAAGAGAAGATATTTGAGATCAATGTTGCCAGTACGGCAAAACACCAATTTCATATGTAAGGACCCAATATATTTAGACAACCATTTCCTTTTTTTACGTGTATTTCGCACAAGATTCCTGCTCTCGTCTGGAGCCACTGAGTCTATGGCATCCCCAATTTTGGTATGTTATGAGGCTGAAGATAGTGGGGAAGGGAAGGAGTTTGGGAAGAGACAGGTGTTAAAGAACCTAGTTATTTAGATACGTTCACCACACGATTAAAGCTATTTCACGCAAAGTAAGACTGGTAATAATGATACCGTACATATATATGATACTGCGGTTATCGTGGTTGGAAATGATACCCAGATGTTATGTTAGGGTAAGTCTATCAATTTGAATGTATTGGACTTGTTTAGATTCGATTAAATAAGTTTTCGTGTTTTCTAGTTTCACGGTTTAACCAATTTTCCCATGACGTGTACTTCCGGTGGACCTTTTATTTCATAAGGCTAGTACCTGCATTACGGCATTTATGATTAATGTGTCTTCACTTACCAGGGGCGTGCCATAGAAAACGATTATTTTTAAGATTTCTTAAGAATTGAACTTGATTCATATTCAGAGATTTATTTTTATTTTTATATCCAGTTTTATGTATTGCACATAGCCTTTTCAGAAAATAGTTGAAAATTCGCTACTTCCACACATGTTGAGAACCAAGCGCGACAAACAGGAAGTGCATAGTTCACGGATCACCGCCGGAGGCGTGACCATCACTCAGAAACCGGACAGCTTGAAGCTACAAATTGACCTGTTTTCCAGTAGCCTCCCCCTCTTCCCGCCGATAAGTCTTGCAATCAACATCGTGATGTAAAGGGTGATCAGTTATCACCGAGCCATGGGGGTTTGGACCCCTGGCAACGGCTCATCATAGCCGTGTCGCATACCGTAAAAGAACATTCCGTTTGGGTTCTGGCAGTTTCCTCTAAAAAGTTCATACTGCCTATTTCGTACAGTACCGGCCATGGCAGTTTGATGACCATAGGCTGCCTTCCTCGCCGCCTTCAAGTCTGACCTTCCATCTGGTGACGTAGAAGGTCAGGTTGCCCCGGCATTCCCATAAGAAGAACTCAAAGGTACCATCAATATCAATAGATATTTCGAGCCTTAACCTCAGTTTTCAATCTGTAAACACTCACTTTGATCCCGATGAGTTACAGAACTCATTTTAGGACAGGAGGATAATTCATGGATGTGAGGAAATAGTTACAGTTTTACTTGGAAATTGGAAATTAAAAATATAAGTTTCATATACAAAATAGATGAAAAATAATAAAAAAAAACAGGTTGAGTGAGCAAACAACAATAGAAAATAATTAAAGAAACAAGGATAAAGGTTATACAAATGTGGATTATGATTACTAATAAATGGAAAAGAAAAGGAGAGAAAAGGAAACAAGACAATAAAGATATGACAATTGAGACATGACAAGAAAAATTACATAGTTTCATTTTCAACGTATTTAAAAAATATTCTTTTAAAGCATTATTCTGAACTTTTTTTATTTTGCTGGATTCGCTTGTACATATCTGGAAGCGAATTATATAGTGTATAGGCAACATAGTTCAGAGATTTTATCCCATATTGTGTAGTGTGTGTTTGAGGTATGCGGATTTTATTGCTATTTCGAGTATTGTGAGTATGAATGTCTTGATTGTAAAGTGGCTTGATGTTAGTGTGAGTTGATTGTTGAGTAATTTGTAGGATGGTGCTTGTGATTTCATGTTTAGGAAGGACTGTGATTGGAAGAATACCGGAAACTGAATGGATGTCTCTGACATGGGTGTCCCATGGAAGCCCAAAAACATTTCTTTAATTAAGGAGTAGGTCTTAAAACGGTAATTTTATTGTAGTCCATGCTATAACTGTAATAAATGATGGTAATATACATTTGTGTCTTATTTACATTGATCCCTTCTGTCGAGAGTGCACGAACCCATCTTTCATTAATAATATAACACCACACAGGAGGTCCTGAGGAAAATAATTCCACGCTGGGTGCGTGTCATATTTAGGGATGATGTGTCTTTGGAGGAAAGGAAGGAGAGGAAGTTTTGGGAAGGAAGAAGGTATGAGGGGTGGGTAGGAATCTGGGGGTCAGTAAGTCCAGCACCTATGAATCCACCCCGCTCACCACGGTAAGGCGATGTTCCGTGAGAGTCCTGCTAGAGAGATTAAAATGTCTCCCTCCACCAATCTCTCCCAATCCGGCCTACCACGCAGTTGGTGGGCGGACTCATCCGCCACCAAGATCCGGACAAACCTCACCCCATGAACCCAGGCACCCCTGCTAAGTTACCACACGTAGCGAACCACTTGGGGTGACCTATGGCAGAGGTGTTAGTTATCCAATAAATTACTCCTGGAGCGGCGGTACCCAATTCCGCATCCAAAATTGAAATGCTTTACTAAATAATACCGCAAAAAGTATGTACAGTGTACACAGCAAAACACGGTTCAGAAGAAAAGAAAAACTAACCTAATCTAATCCAAACCGACCTCACTTAACTTAGACATACTTAAATTTGTTTTAGATATATATGTGTTTAAAGCGATGTGTTTTTTAGTCGTGGTGTTTCGTAATAAAATGGGAAGTATGTTTACGAAAGATGGAAAGGTTGGTAAGCCATTGAAATAAGGGTAAATGTAGGCGACTGAACGGCGTTAGCGCTAACAAAAACTGCCCAAAGAAGCGAAGTTACCAGTCCACAATAGAATGCTGGTACCTACCCTGATTTATGTCTTAAGGCGTGGAACTGGCAGAGGTGAAAGTAGACTGAATTTTATTTTTTTATTTGTTTTACATGAACTCCACACAGGAGGCCCTTAGTAAAATAATTTTCCTCAGGGCCTATGTCATCTTTGGGGATGCTGTGTGGAGGGTTTCTTTAAAGGAAAGGAAGGAGAGGCGAGTTCTGGGAAGGAAGAGGGTTTAAGGGGTGGGTAGGAATCTTGGGTTCAGTGTGTCCTGGTCATTCTAGACAAGACCTATAGACAAACCTCACTAAATCCTGCTAAGTCACTAAACGTAGCGAACCACTTGAGGTGACCTATGGCAGAGGTGTTGGTTATTCAATAAAGGTTCCCGGGGTGGCGGTACCCATTCCCGCCTCCCAAATTGAGAAATGCTGTAGAAGTGAGATCCATGAGGAAATGTGTGATAAAACCATGTATTATCGTGTGAGAAACATGGAGATCCGCAGAATATATGAAGCAAATATAAATGGTAGAAGAAGTCTGGGACGCCCGAGGAAGATATGAGTCGGGCCATGTCAAGAGTTAGAATAATAGAAGAGCTGTATGAGACGATGTATGAACGTGAATGAGGGAAATAATGTATGCCAAGACCGAGTTGTTTGGCGGTCCATCCTCTCTGCCTACCCCTGCGGGAAAACGGCGCAAAGGTTAGTTAGGTAGTTATTGTTTCGCGATGACGATACAGATGTGTCTGTTTAACTGGAGCAAAGTGCGAAGGTTACTTATTCTCGGCTTTCATTGTAGGTATATATTTAATTGTATATGACCCATATAAATTGAATAAACTTTTAAATGTTGGTTTAAATTCATGACCCTTGGCCCAAAGCCAAGAAACTTATCGTTTGGCCGCGAAGGTTATCATTGATCCCCACGAACCGTATGAAACAGGAAGTCGTAGCTAAATCCTTGTAGGTATATGTCATTTTTAATATATATAATAAATCTTATTTATATAAGGGAATTCTACCAAAAATTACTAAAAAGGTATTTTTTAGCTTTGAAACGTATAATTTTGTAAATAAGGTAATTCTTTATAATCACAGTACACAATAAGCATAATTTGAATAGATTGAAAACAGCAGAAATGTGAATGCGTAGATGGTCGGCAGGAGTATCACTAAAAGGTAAGATTAAAGGTTCACGTATTCGTGGTAGCCTGGGTGTCACGGACATAAGCTGAAGGAACGACAGTTGAGATGGTATGGGCACATAAGACGGAGACCATCAGACCACACAGTGAGGCAGGCAATGTCTATGGAGCTTCATCGACAGTCATCCAGAGGAAGACCGAAGAACTCCTGGACGACTCAATGCTCCAAAATACTTCAGAGAAACGCCCTGGATGAAGGCGATACTCAGAACCGAAAAAGCTACAACCTGAGAAAGAGGAGAGCCGACCCCGACAGCTTACCTAGGCAATGAGTTGGGACAGCGCAAGGAAGAAGAAGAAGACACAATAAGCATAAATTTCACATTTTTTTTATAATACGTATCTATGTATGACAAGACAATTTAAAAAAGGACAATTAAATTTATGTTTTTTTATGTGATACCTCACCAGAGCGACCCTGTCTGTATAGGAACTTTGTCGTCACCCGGTGAGGCAGCATTGTAAGGTGGGTTAAGATAGGGGCTGTATGAAGGGATTTGTTGACACGGGTCATGAAGAGGCCCGGATCATAATATATGAAGGAGGAAAAACAGATGTCGGTAGCTCGTTCCACATATGAGCCGATTTACATAAAACGAGTCGAAAAAACGACCCGTTCCATGAAGCCAACATGAACTGCTGTGAACGGGTGTTCGGCGCGTGTCCAAATAATTTACTTTAAAATATTATATTAATGGGTATGTGTATCTACCTACTTTATCGATTGATTGAATCATTCACACAATAGTTCTAAATTTTAAATTGATACTTAAATTCAAAGCATATCCGAGCTCTAGAGTTCGTTGAACCAGAGTTGCAGGTTGCAGACAGCCTTACATTTCTTTTACACGAAATTACGTTGGGTGTACTTAGCATCATCTGGAAACGATTAACCAGACACTATTTGAAATCCAATTTCCATCTCGAAAAGCTGAAAATCTTCCTTGTGCAGTAATGGAGAACTAAGCTTGCTGAGACTTGAACTTGTAAACCTAACGAATTGAACCGCTTGGCCACAAACCATTCTATACAGACATAGAATTATAATAAAAAATCGACAATTCATTCTACAGAGTTGAAAAAACTTTCTTTAGTAAGTATAATGATTATAAATAATGTGCGTTCATAAATGTTTTTTAAGGTTTTTATTCCAGAAAAATAATGTATTCATGAAAATTAAATTTTTACTTATTTAACTAGAAATAACTATAATAGAAAACATTTTACATGAATTTACACATATTTTACATTACAATATTATTAACTTTTGTTATTTTGTTGATTAATCACAAAAATGAATATTTTTTGAAATGTACCAAGACTTTGTTCATTTTTAATGTTCTCTGAAAGGCAAATATATAAATTACCCCCCTCGTAACCAATGGATTGCTCACCATAGTAAGTGTGTATGGTGTATAAACGTAAATGGTCGTTTGTAGGTACTTGAGACGATTTAATGAATTCTTTAAATGAATTTGAATGTATGAGTTTATTATTTATTGTGTATACAGGGAGAAATGTACTATATTCATACAGTTTTCTTACGATGGGTTGTTTCAAAAAATTTGAAGGATTCATAAAATAGTTTAAGTTAATTTTCACGTTCTGTGTAAGTTCTGTTATTATATCATTATAGGCCAGTTGCTTAATAAAACTGAAATAATCTCAGAACTTGAATATAACTTACACAGAACGTGAAAATTAACGTAAAATATTTGATGATTCCGTCAAATCTTTTTAAAACAACCCGTTCTTAATGTTAAAAGTTTTGTTTACATGGATATTTTTGTGGATGATCTGAATCTGAAGTGAAATAGCTTTTAGATTGGCTTTTTATATTACCCGTAATTCATTTATGTATATTTCGTATACGTTTTCTAAGATTTCAATCAAATAATTTAAATATGAAAGTATGAGGCTATAGTATATAAACCCTTATTTAAAATCATATGAACACCGTCTAAAATATGTTAATTAAGGGGGTGATTTTGTCTTTATTCTTGTATATTTTGCTGTTTAAATGTTAATTGCTTGCCACAGTTTAACAGTTAAAAACAATGTCATGGCCCGCCTCTGCCATGTAGATGTACATAGTACTCGTATGGTTTATTGTCGGACTTCGCATTGCAGTAAACCCGCGAAGGCTCGCTTCACAGAACCTTGGCACCGAGTTCCATGGTGTTTGGAGGTCGGGGGAAAATCGATGGCAAAATGTTAATAGCCGCAATAAAGCCACAAAAACAGACATGCTTCTAGCAGTCAATTCATTCTTTATGATCTTTATCGACCGGCGAATCTCGTTTAGCGAATGATTTTATTTTGATGGCGATTGGCGAATTCCGAATGTTTACTGAAAAGTTTGTTACAAGTTAGGAAATAATATTGACCTATCTTAATATATAAAAGAAAGTCGGGTTAGTTACACCATTTATAACTCAAGAACGGCCGACCGATTTTATGATCTTTGATTTGCTGGATTTGACTCCGCCCCGAATAGCTATTCATTCCATTCACGAAAAAAAAAATTATGAAGAAAATTCTTTTCCTCATACATTTTGTATGGAACGAATTCTCATTTTTTGAAAGAGCTACAGCAGTATTGTGATAAGCATTATATTGAATAGTGAGTGAATTCCAAAAATTCAAAAACATCAAATGTCAATGCGCTGATTGTTTTGCTTTTGTTCTTAAACAGCTGCCCCTCTTTCTTACATACTAAATGTCAACATTCGAATACGAGACAAACGGTGAACGTATGTCTGCACCCCTCCAAAGGATAAATACAACGATTATAATAAATCTCCTTCACACGTATAAAGAAAATGAAACGAAATTCCCGTAAGTAAATTGAAAAGTAAAAAAATCACAAAAAATATAATCCGTACACAACGCCATCTCTGATACTGACCAAAACAAAACACGGACAGTTGCCCATCGATAATTGCTTCATTGTGTAATGTTTAATTCATAAAACAACTGAATTTAATTCAGCTAATAAGTTAACACAACATATAGAATATAGATACATAAATATTGATTCTGAGGCGGTAAGAAGTTCGTCGGGTCAGCTAGTTCTGAAATAAAGTAATAATTCAAAATTATTGTAATTACTTGTGAATTTATTTTATTTATTTAAATTCCTAAATTGTCTGTTTCATTAAAGTGAAAAAATCTGAATTTAATTCAGTTAATAAGTTAACACAATATATAGAATACAGATACATATTGATTCTGAGGCGGTAAGAAGTTCGTCGGGTCAGCTAGTTTTGAAATAAAGTAATAATTCAAAATTATTGTAATTACTTTTGAATTTTTTTTATTTATTTAAATGCCATAAATTGTCTTTTTCATTAAAGTGATATATCAGATTATAAGTATACAGTGGTAAACAGGAGGGCATCAGTATTTTATTAAGAAAAAAATAATAATGTATTAGTACGCAAAAATAATATCGCCGAAGTGATACGATTGTTATTAGAAGTATAGTGAGATATTATTGAAAAGAAATACAAAAGAAATATTTATTTATTTATATATAATTTGTACATATATTTATAACAAATTACAGGCAATATAGCCTAAGACGTTATAATTGTACCATTTATGCAGTATATATGCAATGCCAAAAATCTTACAATGCGCTATAGGACACAAAAAATAAATCTATTTTTTTATCCACTTCATTCAAAAAGCACGTAGCTCTCGCCACAGGTGAGTTCATAAATAAATTAGTGCGGCTTGCTCTACCATATAGGAGGTTGTGATGACGTCCTCGAGAGTGAGACTCTGGTACAAAAAAATTTAATTGGGCCAGTATCTCATTATTAGATAAGTGACCGTTAATTAGTTGAAAAAAATATTTAAGCAAAGCAATACCTAATAGTAATACTAGGTTTATTATATAAGTCCTGACATAAAACAGAGTACCTATGATGGATGTATGATAAAAGCTAATAATTAGGTATTATACAATGATTTAAGGTGTGTTACAACCAAAAAAATAATATGAAGCACTCTTTAAGGTATAGAATATAATAATGAGAGAAATTATTTTATTTAAACAAAATAAAAATATAAACATATTAAAATTTGTAAATAATAGATACTTATAATAGTTAAATAATATACTAGGTTTATAATATACGTTCTGACATAAAACAGAGTATGACGTACCTTCATATGTGTGACAAAGTGTAAAATAAGGTCGCTCAAAATGTATGTGCGCTTAGATCTTTTAAACTACCCAACGGATTTCCATGCGGTTTTCACCAATAGATAGAGTGATTCAAGAGGAAGGTTTATATGTATAAAAATGTTTATTATAATAGAGAAAAGCCGAGAAATTCAAATATTCAATTCAGGCAGCAGGCAGCAGGCAGTGGGCAGCTGGCAAGCAAGTGATGTGGATTTTATAAAGGTTGGGTAATGGCGTTGTGTTTCGTTAGCCACAGCAACGTGTTGCCGGGTCTGCTAGTGTATGATAAAAGCTAGTATTTAGGTATAGGAGACAATTATTTAACGTGTGTTACAACCAAAAAAAGATTATTAAGTACTAACATTTTATTTAAACAAAATAAAAATATGTAAAAAGGGTGACTTGTTAGCAAGCAGAATCGAGCAAAATTGCTAACATCAAGTATATCTATTCATACAATTGCATTTTTATTTGCAAATCGTTGAATTTGGCTCATAAATAGAATAATTTATTATTGAGATTATTGTTTCATTCAAAATTATCTTTTCTCGGATTAGCTAGGCAGGTATTGCAAGTTATTGCTATATTTAGATATTACTGTTAATTCAGGGCTATCAGTTAGAAACTTAAAAATAATTTTAGATTTAAAATAATAATTTTGAGTAAGATAGTACATTAATTAGTAGATAAGACATCGTTGCAGTACTTTAAGAAGCTCTGCTACGAAAGGTTGCTGACTGCACAGTCAACCGCACAACATGTATCTAGAATACATGTGTTTGAAATTATATTATTTATTTTTTATTTGAATATTATTTGCTTTAATTTAAGCGATTTAATTTGAATTACTTTTTATATACATATATGTAGTTGGAGGTAAATATGCTACAATATTTGCAATTATGTACTATTTCCTTATAATTTTACAGGTCCACGACACCCTTTTATCAGTAGACCTGTTCAGTGTATATACTTGAATTCTCTTCTCTCTTGCTCTGGATAAAATAACAAAAATGGAAAATACATTTCCTTGGCCTTAACTTAACTTTATTAAGTAACTTAACTGAGTTTCCAGGTATTACCAAGTTTAAGCCCACTTATTTCCTTGAATTTAGTAACTTTACGCAAATTTCCACGACACAACTATATTTTCAACAGTTAATATTTAATCTGTAGAAATTCACGATGATATTACGATGCATGTATTTTGTAAAAATCTAAAGGATTTATCTTTCAATGTGTTTTATTTCTGTAAGTATTTATTTATATTTTTATTTAATTGTTTATGAGGGCCTCTGTGGTCTAGGGGTAAGGTTCTCGACTCGCAATCCGAGATCGCGGGCTTAAAATTTAGTAGGGGGCGAGGTGTAAATGTAAGATACTGGGGGTAAGTAGGTGTAGGGAAGGAGAATTTATTTAAAAATGGGCTATTTGATAAATCTAATTGCTTATTTAATAAAATGGTTTGAATTATTTAAAAGGATTTTTTTTTCATTTTAAAAGCAGTACATCTATATCAAAGATTTGTTAAAAGATCTTTATCTATTGAGACGAAACCGGGCGCCATTTTGTCCATACAAGGGTATTCCCCAATTTCCTCTCTGGATTTTGACATTACTGCATTTTTTTAAATAAAATATAGATATCGATGATAGATGCGTGTTGGTATGTTTGGCTTTTTTGATAAGTTACTTCTTATAGGAGTTAGGACCATCCAACTATCGTTAAAATTGACTGGTTTGAACGTCATCAATAGACGTTCGGTACATAGACTAGACTCACTAGACAATGAATTTTTTTAAAGCAAATCGTATAGTAAACGTATTTAGTAAAAAAAAATCTTAAAAATCAGTCCAGTTTTACTGTTTAGGCAGCTCAAGTGTTCAACCATTTGAACCTCTTTTGAAAATTTCTCGCCGGTTAACCTAAGTAAAATGTTGAGCAAACATTACATCATCAACATTGCATCTATGCCTGTAAATGTAGATGCCAGAATATCTTAAATTATTTTCTTTTTCTTTTGAATTTATCGAAGTTTATCTAGGTTTTATGATAAGTTTAATCCGATGAATCTGATGAAGGTTCAGGTTGAGTCGAAACCGGTTAGTTCTGTACAGGGTGTCTGGGTATGAATTGCGCAAACTTCGGAAGGTGATTCTACATGATGGTAAAGTAAAAAGATAAGTAACTGTTTTGGAAATTACATTTTTTTCCCCTTAAAAAATACTTTTCCACCGGAATTTTTTTTTACACGCAAACAATTCAACTTCTTTACCCAAAAACTGCCTTAAAACCTTGGAAATTCAAAAGAGTTAATTATCTTTTTTTACTTGTACTATCACGTAGAATCACCTCCAGACGTTTGTGTACTTTATCCCCTGAAACCTTGTATAAAAGATATACTCGTATATACAATAAAATGGAATTCAAATAATGTTATTTAATTTTTATTAGAACAACTATCTTTTTATAAATTTTGAAGGTTTTTCCCATCAATGTAATACGTCATTGAATAGGAATATAATACTACTAATCCAAACGAAAATACGAAAGATAACAAAAAAAATGTCGAAGATAATATTGTTGATTCTGGAATTCGAAATATGAGATTGATAAATATTACGTTTAAATGAGGTGGCAGTAGCCAAATTGGTAAGGCGTATCTCCCGGCAAGACGAGAGGTGCTGGTTTTGTGTCCCAGTTGCGACCGTTATTTTTTTTCTGTGTCTTGATCTCTTTCATGTTCGTTTAGCTTATTAGTGTTTTCTTCTGCTTCAATAATAAAATTGTTTTATTCAAATTATATATACCAACAAAGTGTTTGCTACATAATCACATATCCATTGTCTAACATTATTATAATTTACATTATATATATAGATAGGTGCCTAGATATCTACGCATCTGTTAATATTTGTCAGGCACGTACCATCATAATATTATCACCAATGTACAATGTGTTCCCTTGTTCTTGTAAATACAAACCAGGGAATACCTGTCAAATTTATACCGCCTGTTATCAAAGATATGATCTCATTGAATACTCTCAAATAATATCATCATGTTCAGTAGAACAATAATGTCTCATTACTTCAAGCTTTCAAACTAATATTATTGTATATTATACAATATACAAAATAAACCCACACCATAGTAAACATTTTACAATTCTGTTAGTTATGCAACGTTCAAATTCCTCACAGGGAATAAAAGAGACGATCCTTAACAAATATTCTTGGGGTCTAGCACAGCGATATCAATAACTTTACAATATCGATCGATAGGGGTAACTACCGATGAATTTATACCGATTTTCCGGTCACATATATTTATAATCATCAAAATATTCAAAATCATCAAAACCGCTGAAGATTGTGCCTGTCTACAAAATAATTTAAACAAATCAATTAATTGGCATTCTCTTAACAAACATTATCTGAACATAAATAAGTGTCATTCTATAAGTTTTTACAGAATAAGTCAACCAATTATTCATCCGTATGAACTTAACAACTCTACCCTTACCTCTGTTGAAGAAATTTATGACCTGGGCATAACTTTCGACTTTAAATTAAACTTTATATCTCATAATAAACTCAATCAATAATACAGGAATCAAAATGCTTAGATTCATTCTTAGAAATTCCAGTGGTTTTAGGAATATTTCAACTTGGAGTTGCCTTGGATCCATCATATTTCATTATTGCTGCTTGGATCCATTATATTTCAATTATGGAGAAAAATAACTAGATGATTGTAATGTAATTCTAAAATTTTAAAATATGAGATTGACAAATATGACGGTTTGACAGAAGGTGGCAATAGCGAAATTGGTTAACGCGCTCATCCCGGTTAGACGGAGAGGTCTGGGTTCAAGTCCCAGTTGCGACCATTGTCTTTTTCTGTTTTTCTGTGTCTTGTTCTCTTTTATATTTTTGTTTAGATTATTATTGTTAACTTTTCCTAATATATTATAATTTATATTTTCAATGGGAATACTGAGTTTAAAATGAATGTATTTTAGGAATTTGTGTTGAATTTTTTCGATTGAATCTGAATGTATTTTAAAATGGGGTGACCAGATCGAGGAGTTATATTCGACTTGCAAACCACTTGGGATCTCCTATGGCAGAGGTGTTGGTTATTCAATAAAGGTTCCCGGGGCGGCGGTAACCATTCCCGCCTCCCAAATTGGAAGTTAGGTTAGGTTTACGTAGATATGTTTTTGGGGGAGGTTTTGTCCGTAGGATAGTTTGTCGGCGATATTTTGTCGGGGATGAAAAGTCGCAGAACCGTTTTGAGGTACATAGCAACATTTCATTTCACCAATCCAGTCTGTGTAAAACATGCACCAAGAGAAATCAAGTTTTATTTAATAATTAATCTAGTCCATTAGCTTAGATACCATGACAAACTAATTACTGGGTGACAGTTCCCACTTCGAAACAAATTTAAAAGTTCAAAGTAAATAATTCAGGCATTAACGACACCGTCGAGAGACCCACTCCTCCGCGAATCCCAAATCTTCAATCCATCGATATGGAATATGCTATCCAAATCCTGTAAAAAAATACAATCCCGGCACATTTTCTTCTAAAAACACAGGGTGCCAATTGGCGCCATAATAATAATAATTGGCTGATTTATGGAGCGCCGTTTTCGTGAAAAATCACCTCAAAGGCGCTGGTATTTTTATATTTATCCTTTTCACAAACATTCAAACAGCTACATGTAAGTTAATTAATTTACCGGACGCCTAGGTAGGGCTTTTTACAAACATAATGCAAGTCGAAATTTTAGAATCAGAAATATATACCAGTACAAATAATACATATAAGTGGGTACAATAAATACTTATAATTTTTTTTTAGTTTCACAATTATGTATAAAAGAACTAGCAGACCCGGCCACACGTTGCTGTGGCCAACGAAACACAATGCCAATACCCAACCTTTATAAAATCCACACCACCCGCTTGCCAGCTGCCCGCCGCCCGCTGCCTGAATTGAATATTTGAATTTCTCGGCTTTTCTCTACTATAATAAGCATTTATTATATCATATATATAAACCTTCCTCTTGAATCACTCTATCTATTGGTGAAAACCGCATGAAAATCCGTTGCGTAGTTTAAAAGATCTAAGCGCACATACATTTTGAGCGACTTCATTTTATACTATGTAATGATGATGTGTTCTTACTGGGCTACCCCGTTCCAATGTCAAATTGTACATGATTACGTGTTTGAATTATAAGTAAGAACCTACGTTAAAATATTAAAAGAGGAAATTTATAAAGCGATATCTAGCAGAAAACACAATACTAGCAATGGTACGAATTTAAAGAATATTGCTCTACGACAAAATTTTCCCTGATCTTAAAATCATGGCTATTGGGGAGTAACCTTATGTATTAAGATTAGGTATATTTTGCTAACTCTTACCATGCATTAAATTGCAAATATATGATTAACTACTATTGTATTGCTGTTATTATGTTGCTAATGTATTGCATTCTTAACTATTGAAATATATTTAAAAAAAATATATTTATATTTCCCTATTTCACTTTTTTCTCACCATAAAAATGCTTATTCTGAATTATTTTCAAAACTTACATATCACAATGTTGATAGGTTTGTTATATGTCGTTATATATGTATGTATGTTGTTGCTACGCTAATGCGTTTATGATTATTTAATTTGTTGTTGTAACTAATAAGCTGTGGAACTAATCTCCTGCTGACAAGCTACTTGCGGTAGCTTAGCGGGTAACAAATTCCAATTATATGCAATATTTGTTTGGTTGCAAAATTGTATCTGTATTCTTCCTTCCCATGTCCATAATCCATATCCTAATGCTTCTTTTGAAGTCGGCTATTTCTTTAATAGTTTTATTGCAAGAGGGAGTTAAGTAAATAATTTTATAAAGAAGTATTGGATATTTCTTTGTACAAAAGTCGTTTTAGTTGTAGGTTGGTGGAATGTAGGTATATGGTAATGAGGATCTTGTGAATCGGCCTGAGTTTGTCTGTGTAAAATTATCCTGGCTTTTCAATGTGATGACTTACATGCATAGTTAGTGCTACGCTTGTCACAGTGAAAAAGATGGTGGAGTCGAGTAGATTTAACATTTGGGGCTGTATAATTTTAAAAAGTATGAAAATAACATGAATGGTTCTCCGGGTAGAAAGCAACATAGTTAAATGCAAAGCTTGCAGCACTGTCTTGTTAACAGGTCTGCTAGCTTCCGAGTTCTGAAGTTGAGTTATTATTTTTTTAAACTAATCAATATATATAATAAAAGAAAGGGAGTTATATGATGTGGTAGATCTCTATCCCCCCTCCAGGATGACGGTTCCAGTTTTTACCTATAGGACGTGCTTTTGAAGATATAAGGGCTGGAAGTTTTGCACTCTTGAAATTTCTAGAACAGTCTTCCGGAAAGTTCTAGAAGAATCGATAGAGCTCTAGAAAGTTCTGGAAGGAGTGGCGGAGTATGTCGTGGGATGTTCGGAATAGGGAATAGGGAACATTATTGTGGAACATTCCAAACACTAGAATGTTGTCCTGAGCGAAGCCGGGTAACCTAGCTGGTATAAAATAATTCAAAATACTAATTTCAGTTGTGATTCCATCTGTCTGTCTGTAACTTTCGTTTAATGAATTTTAAAACTTTTGCTTTATTTTTTTACATCAGCTACACACAGGAGGCCCTGAGGAAAATAATTTCTCTCGGGGACTATGTCATCTTAAGGGATGCTGTTTGTAAGGTATTTTGAAGGAAAGCAAGAACTTCCGGGAAGCAAGCAAAAAAGTAGGAATCTGAGAGGTCAGTGTGTCTAAGATTGACGGCCGTATAAATCAATCAGTGCAAAGCGATGGGTTGAGAGTGTCTGGCTGGAAAGATCAAAATGCCTCCCTCAACCAGTCCATCTCGATCCGGCCTGTCACGCAATAGGTGGGCAGACGCATCTGCCGCCAAGGCCTAGACAAACCTAACTCAAAAGTGAGCTAAGTCACCAAACCAACCTCTGTCATAGGTGACTTCGGGTAACCTATGGCAGAATTGTCCGGGGCGGCGATATCCACACCCGCTTCACAAATTATTGGGTTATGATATTCAAGTGTTAATTTGGAGAATTCGGACAAAGGATGAAGTACCTACTCTAGTGTGGTTCATGTCAATGGGCGGCAGCACTTAGATTCTTAAATCTCCTTTCCCGTTATTTTCCATGTTAGGATTTCCCTCTCAAACTTTCTGTTTAAAGAAGTATTACGAAGCAGGTTCTCGATACCTACTTGAGTCCTCGGCTCAACCCATGGAAACCAGTCCTAAAATATTTATCCCATAATTTAAATGATTTCAATTAGAATTCAATAAATTACAGCAAATAAGGTAAAATGCACAAACTTCGGGAGGTGATTCTACATGTTGATAGAAGTAAAAAAAGATAAACATTTTTTGTCCAACATTACAACATTTATCAGTTATTCCACCAACCTACAAATAAAACGACTATTGGATGAAGAAATATACAATATTCTCATGGATTATGGACATGGGATGGAAGAATATATGTACATATATTCTATTTTGCAACCTAACAAAGATTAATGCTTGTGTTGTGCTTTCTTTTAGAAATAACTCTATAATTTTCCTCTTGTAATATTTGAACATAGGTCTTAACTTATATTAGAAAACATGTAAAATGTGACCTTAGAAAGGGGTACCCCAGTAATGACATATTTTTCTCTAAAAAAATACCGGGAACTTGCTAGTTTAACAATAACTTAGTAAATACAAGTTTTATAATTGTAATGTCCTTGATAGACTTGAATCAAGACAAAACTAAATGAATTTGTAATGAGAGATAGGATCGTAATAGATGAGTTTATTGACGTTATAAAGTTTACAGTGTAATATTATCTCCTATGCTAAGGTCTACGAGAGAATGAGCGCTCAGCGGCCGAAGTACTGCGCGCTGCCTGCCTCCGACTACCGACTTCGGGTGCCATCGGAAGCGTTCGGCTATTTCCGTTAATGTTGCCATGCTAAAGCAAGCTAGCGGATACTACAATAATAAAAATGGTGTCCCTCATGATCATAATATGTATTCACCATAATACCGAATCAGAAGAATTATAGGTTTCAGGGAGTAAAAAATATCCAATGTTTGCCAAGTTCAACGAAGTTATTAAGAGGGGGTTAACTTGAATAGTTTAATTATTGATTACAGTTCTCAAATTGATACGCAGAGAATATATTATATGCGACTACATTATTTACATACAAATGATTGTAAAGGTCATCTCTAATATTTCCCGAACTATAACAAGCTATCTTTGACCCAATAATACATGTACATACCTAAACAGCAGGTACATTTTACAAATGACTGTCAACCGCTCATTGGCCGGGTGTGCGCCGGCGCGGGAATTTTTTGTTTGTTTTATTTTTTTTATTTTTAAATGCGATTTTAACCCTTATGAATAAATAAACTGTATGAAGGAAAAGGTCAGAATATCATTCTGGATTTAACCAATGGTTTTATTCATCTAGCAATACTAGAATATTTTCTAATTAATTATCTATGACTTAGCGGATCAATTTTTGCAACTGTAAAAAGCGAAAAACCGAATTTTTACGTTTTCAAATGCGTATAAAGGTATTTATTTATTTTCAAACTTCTTTGAATAGTATTTTTTCATGTTGGGTATGTATTCAGATTTGTGTAGAAATAATAAAGTCAGTTTATATTTGTGTGATTATATTTTTTGACAATTATTTAGTTATTTAAGGAGATTTTTTAATCTTTTTTTTAGTTAATTAGCTATTCTGGAAAAACCTGTTACGATATTATTATCTACTACACTATATAAAGAGGAAAGATATGTTTGTTTGTTTGCATTGAATAGGCTACGAAACTACTGAACCGATTTGAAAAATTCTTTCACTGTTGGGAAGCTACACTATCCCCGGGTGACATAGATTATATTATATTTTTGAAAAAAAATAGGGATCCTTACCAAAATTCAAATAATGTAACCGAAGGTGTAATAAAATTACCTAAAATATTCTTCACATCGCGTGCGCTGCGAATAATGATAGATAAACTATTGATGATAGAATAAAATAATATACTACGACTTTGCAGAACACATCATTATTTATAAAAAGTGTCATACAGCATATGTCTAACTATTATAATTATGCCACAATAAGTGTTATTTTATTTTATAAATTTAAATAAAATGTCGCCGCTTGAAAAGGCTCTATATTTGTGTCTTGGTTTTAGTCCTTATCAAAATAAATTACTTCATATTCAAGAATGATTCAATACCTTTATGTAACTTTTTGAATTATTCAATTCGGACATACCATTTGAAAGATATCACGAGTTTAAAAATGTAAGTATTAGAAACGTAAGAAAGTATTAGACGCGGAAGGGGAACGGGGACGCACGGGAAGGAGATTCCGGGAGAAAAATTTATTTATTTGAATATGGCATTGCAACGCATGCCGGGAACCAGCTAGTGTAATATATACGAATAATAAGATATAATATCTGGTAAACAGAAAACAATCGCGAAAAAAGCAATTCCTTTGTTTTTATGTGGATATTTGACAAGAAAGCTACCAGGTAAAATCCGGGCGGTTTTTCGAAATACGCCTGGCCAATGGGAGGTCAAGCGAACGGCTGTCGACTATATTTTTGGTCTGATCATTATAATTCAGACCATTATTTAAAATATCAAATTTTCTCCTCCTTTTATCAATTATTCTTAAAATATTGATCAACAAATTACTAACAGAGGAAAACATTATCCGAAAATGTTTTATTGTGAATGAATTTATTTGAAGATTTTAAAATGATCTCAAAAAGGTAAGAAAATTTGGCGCAGGTAAATATTAACAACGTGAAACAAACGCGTTTCGTGTTACCGAAATAGATGATATCTCATTGCTGTTGTGAATATACAATTTCAAAAGTTTAATTCATGTATATAATCTAGGAGGATTTTGAAACGTCCCATAAAAACGATTATTAGGAGAATATTGGTTTAAAGTAAAGCTCTTAATAATTATTACAATTGTATGATTAAAGGAGTGTAAGGAGAATATATGATGCAAATGTGAATGGTAGAAGAAGTCGCGGACGCCCGAGGAAGACATGGCACGACCAAATAAATCAGATACTTGAGTCGGGCCATGTGAAGAGTCGGAATAATAGAAGAGCATGTATGAGACGATATATGAATGTGAACGAGGCAAAGAGTGTGTGCCAAGATCGAGTTGTGTGGCGGTCCGTCCTATCTGCTTACCCCTCCGGGGAAACGGCGTGATGGTTAGTTAGTTAGTTAGTTAGTTATGATTCGTAAGGCACCATTTTAGTGAAAAATCACCTAAAAGGCACTGTTAGGAACTTTCTAATGCAGCAGGCTGGATTGATGATGTCCTCATAAGATTTCACATTCCACATAATATATTTCAAACTGATCACCAACAGTTACAATTTGAAGTCTTTACGTAAACCGGTAATTTGCATTTGCATTAATAATAGAACTTAAAAATAATAATAATACACTGCTTGCTTGTTGAAAGTTATCACTGCACTGATTTGCAATGTTACTAAGTAGGTAGGAGGAAGTATGTATGTGTGTAGGTGTGGATGTAGGAAATATGTAGGAAAAGGAACAGGATAGAAGTATTCCCAAACAGGCACTGTATAAATTAATAACATATTAGCGAGAACCCGGCATGCGTTGCAATGCCACTCAAAGAAAGAAAGTGTTAGTTTTAACTACGCCTGTCTCGACACAGGTATACCCTAGTGAGACAGGCATATACATAAAACCATTGTAATTATATTTTATTATAGATAAATAAATAAAAAAATAAAAAAATTCTGTTTGTTGAAGTGCTTTTAAATAAACAATATTTTTTGTTTTGCCGTCTGGTGCGTGAACAAATAAATAAGGTTTTCCGTGGCGTAAGTACTGTACAACATATAGTAGTTGTCTATGTTACAGCTGCCTAAGCTGAGAATGGATTTTACAAATTTATCCCCTGCTATCCCCTTATGCTACTTCTCCTTTGAAATCTCTCCATCTGCCTCTCTCTCGTCCCCTTTGGTACCCTTCCCTTGCGTGTCTTTCCCATACGTCCACTTTCCCGCCCTCGTTTCCTTCCTACGTTTCCTTCCCCATCCACCTTCCCCTTCCATCTTCCCCGCCTTCCCCCCTTTTCACATTTGAAGAAAACGGAAAAACGGAAACGGAACGTAAATACAAATTAACAGATAGATGAAATTCATAACGTTCGAGTAAACACAGGACTTCGCCAGGCGCAGTCAAGTAATTTACAGAAGCTGCTGTCGAATTCTACAAATTAATTACAAAAACCGAAAAAACATGTATACAATCATAGCAAATTTTTAGGCCGCAAAAAAAATTAGATTTTTTTGTGTTAAATTCTTCCGGGCTTTTAATGTCATAAAATCCAGGGTAACTTATTTTATTAATCCCGAAATTGCAGAAGTTACTGTCTGCAAGTTAAACTAACTTGTCCGTCGGCTGACATAAAACCTTGAAACGCACCACTCTCGAATCCTTTTCAGCTTTAATTTTTGAAAAAAGACGCTGCGCCTCACAAAGTAAATTCCATTTTCTTTTTTCCATCTTCTTAATGTTTCTTTTGGAGGGAAATGTTTGTTTTACTAACGAACCTACAGCGGAGTGGGCCGGTGTCGAGTTACCCCACTTTGCTAGCTTTTTCACAGCGGGCTATAAAAAATATACACATTGCGTAAAGTCACTGTTTTTCCTGATTAAAAGAAGGAAGAATACTTAAATATACATGTATGACGCGAATTTAATAAAACGTTGAACGACTATATTGCATAGCTAAGTTAAGCCACGGTATATCGAATTTCTACCGTTTTATAACATATTTCTCTTAATCGCTTTAAATATTTAAGTTTCTAAAATAATTAGCATTATTTTTGAAGATAATGTCTACACATTTGTCTCGCCGAAACGGTTATTTTATGAAATTCCTTCGATAGAAAAAATAAAAAAATAAACACCCTTTTTTATTATATTGCAAGTTTTATGTATGAAAAAATTCTCTGTGTTTCTTTAAAGGCATTTTCCAACGATATTTTGGATCCATTTTGAGCGAGTCCCGTTTTATTTAAGACTAGCTGGTCGACGGCATGCGTTGCAATGCCCAATACATTGCTTCTCCCTGAATCACTTTTCCCGTGCGTCCCCGTTCCCCTCCCGCATATCCTTACTAGCTAGCTTTATAAATTATAGCCTTTGTCACCCGAGGAGCTTCCGAACAGTGAAAGAATTTTTCAAATCGGTTCAGTAGTTTCGGAGCCTATTCAATGCAAACAAACAAACAAACAATAAAATATTTCCTCTTAAAATATTTTTTTAACATTAACATTTTCAAAAATTTCGCCTAAATAATTATCGTTTTAATATTAGCGCGCTCTCTCTAACATTCATATTTACATATCTCCCCTTCTTCTTTTTTTTAAGCGCTTACTACCGGGACGTAAACAAGTGAATCTTGTCAGTCGGATTCAGAATAACAAAAGACAAAGGAAAGTATAAGAAACAACATGAAATATCTGTTTAAAAAATTTAAGTAGATAATAATGATTTACATCATTGTACTTTTTTGGTGCATAACATCTGTTTGCTCTGAAGCAAAGCTCTTCAATAGTTCATTCATTTAGGTGGTTGTGAGTTCCGCCGCCCCGGGAACCATTTATTGGATAACCAACACTCTTGCCAAGGGTCACCCCAAGTGGTTCGCTACGTTTGGTGACTGTTCAGGGGAGCCCGGGTTCATGGGGTGAGGTTTTTCCAGGTCTTTTCTTGGAGGGCCTTACCACTTTCTCGCCCTCGTATAACTAAGTTGTGTCCAGGTCGTGGAGGCGAATGCATTTGCCCAAATATAGCGTGGCGGGCCGAATTGGAAGAGAATATTTGAGGGAGACCTAACCTAGACCTCTCCAGCCGGATTCTCTAGACTCTAGACCATATATTCTCAACCTTTTTTTGCCCACCGCCCACTTTGAGATTTTTTTAATAGTGCCCCCTAACCCGTGAATCTGAAAATTAGTCTAAAAAATAAAACCAAGAAAAAATTTACGATAATGAATCAATTTTTATGTTGAAGTAAAACATTTTCTATAATGATTTAAAGTGTTCCATTTCCGATTTGCCGCCAAAATGACATTTTCGTTTTTATTCGTAAATTCGGAGGCATTGACGTCATGCCGGGAAAAGTTGATGACAGTCGTCTTACCAGCCGTCCGGTAAGTCGGTGATTTGGCGTTTTCTGTGTCATAGTGACGTTGTAGCCAATTGGAACCGTTTCGGAATGCGCAGTTTTCCAAATAAACAATTATGAATAAAGATATTAAAGGGTCATATTTTTAGCACAATTATCAGAATCATAGAAATAAACTTTAATATAAAATAACACAATAACTTTATAAATACCACTATACCTTACGCCGACCGGGTTTATCAGATATCAAATCAGCGTCTTACGCTAATAATAGTATAGGTAAGTTTTTGATGAACGGTAAGGACAAGAAAGATAGTCTATCTCACTCGGGAATTTATTCACTTCAATGCAGTGACTGTCCCGCTTATTATATATGCAAAACGGCACGGAACATAAACAACCGTGTCAAAGAACAAAATTAGAAATTTGCAAACCACTTGATTGAAACAGACCATAAATTTGATAAAAACTCTGGCGTCACTCTTATTCATTAAAACACGATAGGTATCAGGTTGGATAACTTAGAGGCACCAGAACTAAGGAAAGCCAAAAACACTAATATTAAGGTAATTAATAACCAAATAAATTTAAATAAAAGTCCAAAACTAAGATAGATCCCTATTGACAAAGAACACTCCCGTTCCCTTCCTAATTATTCATCGACACTTACGCCTTCTTCCTCCTTCATTTGAGGAGTCCAGCCCATTTTGTTAAATCATACCTTATCTTTATATCTACAACACACAAGTAACGATGTAACTTCATGTTAGCAGAGTATTATACTGCCCTGTAGAAGCTACGGTTGTAGCGAAACCCGATCGGAAAAGTATAAAAATAAAAGTGGTGTTTACAAAGTTGTTGTTTTTTTTTTAATTATAATGTCACATCACAATGAATGCTTCATATGAACAAAAAAAAAACTTTAATATTTCCATACATTTTTAACGGTATTCATATTATAATTTAAGCCTTTAGTGACTATTTTACTCGCAAACAGGCTTTTTATACCCAACTTTCGTGTCGTAGGTACTCGTCGCTTTTCCTCAGAAACAAACAATCACTATTATTCCATCCACCTTTTTATTACAGCAAGTGAGTTCACAAATTCATTCATGAGTTCATTACATCCGTTGGTGTTATTCAACATTGTACATAATGCATTGTACCTGTAGGCTGTAGGAATTAATAATATTTCGAGATAACCACAAAGCATTGAAATTCATAGCTTTTGGTACGCCCGCGCCGGATCCGCTCGGACATTTTTGATATCAAACGAAATTCGCCATAGATCCCCAGTGAACCTGAAGGACTATTTATAAATAATAATAGGGCACTCCGAGAACACCAATCGTTTTATGGATGAACGATTTTCGAACGCGTTGGATCCTAATATGCTTGATTTATTTATAGATTTATACACATCAGGTTCTAGAGCTGGGTTACGGGCTTGATGAAAAGGTGGGTAAATTTCTTCCCTTTGAAAAAAAAGGGGAAAAGGTCTCGTATTTAATTTGCTATCGCCACGTGAAAATAAATACTTTTTTACTTCTTTAATGATTTTTTTTTTGCAGAATGGACTTTGTTACTGCTGATAAATTAAAAAATAAAAATGTTTATCAGGTTTGAATGATAATTAAAAAATAAAGATAAATACGATTTGGGAGTAGATACCCATAGATAAATTTAATAACTATGGTAATTGTTCGTTTCTGAGTATAGCGACAGATCTCAAAGAAATTTAATTTTTGATGCGTAGTAAACATTTAATCTTGTGGATAGATTAGATAAATAATAATGTAAATTTATTTTTTTAATATAAACATTCCCGGACAAAGAAAAAAATTACAAAATTTTGAAAATCTCTCATAACCATAAATATCTAACGAATTAACAATTAATAATTATATTAATTAATAAAATTATATAAATGTAATAATAGATACATATTTCGACTACCATAACCTAGTAGGTTGTAAGCGTTCATAAAGGTCATTTCATGAAAATTCTCCAGCCTGAAGAATCCTAAATTTTCCATTATTTCAAAATAAATATCAACTCTACTTTCGCCACTAATCTTTTCATAAAAGTAATACCAATAGTGATGGGGGAAGCAAATGTAAAATCGTGCGATGTCCAGTGTTTTAAATATAATGTCCTCTGCGTGCAAAGCCGTATCTTCTCCAATCATAAACTTTCTAATTAAAGATTAAAGTGTGTTTATCGGAAGTGACATGTCAGGTAGATATGTTTCTATATCTATTTGTAAATAGTAGAATTAGATTGAACCTAAGAATTCTTAAAAAAATGTACAGTGACCTTGAGGTGATTTTTCACAAAAACGGCGCTCTACAAATTATCCAATTATTAATATTATTATGGTAGTCGAAAAACCTGTAAAAAACTGTACACAAAATTATTTTACGCATAAAGAAACCATCACAGTAAACGGAAAATGTTGCTTGTGTTATGATTTTTTTAACATTAATTTCACACATGAGACAATCATACGTCCGAAAGACGTATGATTAATTACCTTTTGTGTAACTTTGAGACTTGTTAGTATCTATAAATGTGATTTAGCGAAAAAAAAATTTATAACTTATACAAAAAAAACGATTTAGACATAAAATGATACAATATTTTTAATTTTAAAAAAGACATAATATTTTGTATTAGATTTGTAGGAGGTTAACAGAATTTTGTTATTTTTAAAAATTATTTTGGTTTTATTAAAACTAAAAAAACTCTAAACTGATTATTCTACTACCTTTAAACTGTGTAAGTATGATAATATATCAAATATACACTTTTAAACTTCAGTACGATGCAACGTATCTATCATTATCTTTAGTAGGTAAAAATAAGATTATCTTTCCAGGGTTAAAGGTATTTTTGAAGTCGATTTTACGTTTGAAATTGGTAAATAATGCAATTCAAAAATTACAATTTTATATTGAACATCATTTCGGGGGGCGAATTTTTTTGGTTTTTCCCTAAACCAACTGCATATTGTATATGAGTATGCCCGGGCCAACTGTCGAGGAATCAACTGTCATGGAACCCAAATAATTTACTATGATTCACGAATCTGGGTTTATATTTTCTCATTTACGACTGAAAGGGGAAAGGGGGTTTGTTAAAAAATATAAAGATTATTTTTGTTTCTGTTATATCACGGAGGTCGAATGTTTTGGGGTAGATTGCTTACTATGTCGTTAATACATTATTTAAGCACTTTTGTAAACGAACCCTGTTGAAATTAGTACGTCAAACGTGTTGAATGTTTGGTCTGTATCAGTCAGTCAATGTTTTTAAAGTATTACATTTAAGCTGGTTTTCTGTGTGATTTCCACATTACCGATACCTGAGTTTGTTACTCCTCCCCATGCAATGATTCCATATTCTATAATGAATTGACAAAAATTGTAGCATGATGTAAAACCTATTGGATTAAATACCATTGTATCATCACTAAACTTTACAAAATGATATTAACGGAAAAAAACACCAAAGATTAATTCCGTCGCCTCAAACGGGAACAGAATATTAATTAGATACTAAATTTGAGGGAATATAAAACATGTCTTGTTTTGGAAATTGCCCTGAAATTGGGTCATTCCACACTTCTAAACAGCCCATTGGTGTACTGAATCGGGGGGTTGCCATGACATAAGCACGCGGTGGGCCAATGACCAATAGAGCGGTTATTTCTATGACCATTATTTATTTTGTTTGTTTATGTATTGAATTTATGATTAAATAATCTAAATATTTATCCCACTCTTGCTACTTTAGATAAGTAGCAATCGAACTGTTGTTTTTAAAAAAGTGTTAAAAAATGTATTTCAGAAGTTTGTACAAGAGGTGTGCAAGGGTTATAGATCGTAGATTTTCTAATAGCTTGATAGATTTTTGCTGCAGGTAAACTAATTAATACGTCGGTTTGTTTTGGTTAAAATTTATTTGAATAGTATATTTTTGAACGCATCCGAAAATTAAAAACTGTTTTTGAAAGTTGATGAAATACGCTTTCATTTTTTTAATCGAAATAAGCATATAATTTTTAATGCAAACATCTAAAAGTTTTAAAAATTGCTCACCTTATGTTTTTTTCTAACTAAGATTACTGATAACGAAAAAAAATAAAAACACATGCATATTTTATTTGGCAAATGAAAGTTATCGTCAACTGGTTTTTTGTTGTTTCATGTAAAAAGAAAATTAATAAAAAATTACCAAAGTTTTTTTTTCGAATCGCTGTCAGAAACTGTGTACAAGTTTTAAAACTTGATATAATGTTCATCATTTAAAAAAAAAATCTAAGAGCTATACTTTTCAATTTGTTCGCCATAAAAAATTGAAGTTTCTAGGCTTCACCCTGTTCTATCGACAATTAGGTGAAAGATAGATGAAAGAGGTCTTCGCTTCAATAAATATAGTAAAAAATGTGCTTATAAACCTAAAATTGAAGCATTTACACCTCATGGAATAGACGGACCTTAAACAAATTTCTTTATAAGCATGGATTTAAAAAAATATGTTTTCTTTATATGTAATGTAGTGTTTTGACTGGGGATATATTGATACGCTTGTGTTTTTAAAATGCCTGTCCTCACAAGGGGACTTATAACGTGGAAGTTCACAGGAAAATTCAATATTTCCGCTTATACCCAATTCCCGCGGCGGTAATCTCCTAAATCCCCGGAACGTGGACAAACACACAATCTTCCAACAAGCCACCGTATAAGAAAGCTCTGCTGAAGAGGAAGTTAAAAGAAAAAAGGGACAATTCCAAAAATAACAAAATTACCGCGTACTTCAAATTCAAATTAAAAAAAAAACATTTTTTATTATTTTTAATCGGTTATTTTTTTTGCAATTGTATTTAACAAGTCTTACAAAACTATTGTTATTCAGTTAAATTGTAAGAAATAAAAACTGTTTTGCAAATCTGTTGCTGTCACTGTTACAAAAAAGAGGATTGGGGAAGTTTTTCTAAACCATCAGGTGTAAACAGTGATCTTTCTCTTGTTATAAAGGCCAATAGTACAAAATTTCATGGACCTCGAAATAAAACTTTAGATTTCTATAAACAACATACACACCTCACCGGTACACTCTTGTTTATGAGTATTATAGATATAGCTACGTTTGTTGACATTGATACCCGATTTCATGGGGTGAGGTTTGTCCATGTCTTGGCGGTGGATGACTTGAGCACACTGAACCCCAGTTTTCTATTCACCCGTCTTACTTCGTTCGTTCCAAGAACTTTCTTCCCTTCCTTTTCTTGAAAAGACACTCTACACAGCTTCCCCAAATATGATGCAGGCCCTGAGGGAAATTATTTTCCTTCAACGTGAAGCTAATGTAAAAAAAATTAAAGATATGTTACAGATTTTTTTTAAAGAAATACAAACCTTCCCGGGTTACGAATCACCAGACAATATTTGAAAATCTTCTACGACCACCACGTGATGGAGGACTTAGCCAGCCGAGGAATCAAATGTGCGACTCCTGGGCCCAACCCAAACGCGATGCTAACTCAGTCACTGACCGGTCAATATGACCTTTAATTGCTTGTTGAAATTAAAAATCAACATTGCAAACTATTCTACAGCATTGGTAAACTTGAAATTAATAAGTCCTCTAACATGAATGAAGCCAGCCCTAAAATATCTGAACTCTAACAGTGTAATAATATTGAAGTACCAACAAATTAATTAAATTGCTGACTTTCGTTAAACAATGAAATCATAATATTTTGCCTAATCTAGTCTCGTATTAGAAGTTCATTTCTAAGAAGACATTGGATACCAATGTTGGGATTGTATTACGTTTTCTTTAGCTAGTTACATACCCTTATCGAAAATAAACATCAAAAACAGGCACGCAGCAATTTAATTCAATAACACGAAGTGGGATCGTTTTTCCAAGAAAACAATTTGAACTCTTATATTCATGACATATTTGTTGATCACATTAAAATGGCGTATCAGTCTAATATTTTCTGTGCTTAATTAACATATTAGCCACTTGAAAGACCGAGTGAATAATTTAAATTAAAAAAGTCCAGCGACCGATTCTTATGCTACAAATCACCTGCTCTGCTACCCTGTAAAATTTCTATCGATTTATATTATTTTCTGATAATTCCTAATTCACGAAGACAATATTTGTAATTCTGAATTTGAAATATGGGATCAACTAAAATGACAGAAAAATAAAGGTCCCCATGGCCGAGATTGGGCCCTGTGTCCCGGTAAGACAAGAAATCCTGGGTTCGACTCCCAGAAGGGACCGTTACCTATTTATTTTTCTGTGACTTGTTCTTTTAAGATTTATTAGTATTATCTGTTTCTTCAATAATTCAATTTTATTAGTCTAAAATTAGACTATACCCAAATATTAAAAAAAATACTAAGAGTTAAATAAAACAATTAAAAAGTTGAATCTTTCATTCTTTATTTGCCGTTTATCTTCGTTTATCGTTCTTTATTTACCGTCATCTTCGTTTTGCATTATTTATTTGTCGTTTATCTTCGTTTGCTATTAGATTTTTGAAATATCAGAATATTGTTCATTGTTTTCTACATCACTAGGAGACCCATTTAATATGATTTTAGATTTTCACGGCCATAGTATTTTCCTTATTTATTTTTGGGATGTTATGCCATGTGCTGTGTTGCGTTACCTCCTTCTTAAGGCTAAAGAAAGAGGTAGTGCAATACGGCATAACACCCCCAAAAATACAAGCAAGGGGGGACCCATCTATTCCATTCCAAATCAACGCATCGTGGTTTTTCCCCTTGAATGAACGTCGCGGAAGGTTTGAATGATAACTTGAACTTATTTAAAGGGAAAATGTCTTAAAAAAGGGCATGAAAAAGGTATTTGTGATGGAGGTCACATGCTTTGTTCAATGCTTCACTAGGTAAACCCTCTAGAAGCGATTTAGAGATTTTTTTCGAATTCAGTGTCCCATTTTAGATTCTGAGTGACAAAATAGACGAATCGATCAGTCAGGGAATTAGGTACTTCACTTCTTCTCGGTCTTTTTTTTTCAACTTACCACCATAGAGAACTTTATTCACTGCACATCCCTTCGAGATCAATTAGTTATATTTTTTGTAATTAAGCGGCAGTGTCCATACCGTCCTCTCAAATTGAAGTTCTACGTTAAGACGTATGCTCCGATAACACAGGATACTGGCCAACGGGGCTTATTAGATAAAATGTATACCTACTCTTTATGACGTGTAATAGTTATTTTTTATAGTTTATCTTTTGTTTTTAGTTAATCTTTTGTTTTTAAAAACCTGTCTCTGTATTATAAACATGTAATGTAAAAGCCCACCAGGGCGTTGAAAATTAATAAATAAATAAAAAATAAAAATAAAATGCCAGATTGTAAAGGATGATGTGTAAAAAAAATAATGACTGCTGAACCAATTACCAACATGTAAAATTTTATTTATATTCTCATTCTTGTGCGCACTTTTGCCGAAAGCAAAAAAAATATTTTTTCATGAAAACCTATTTTAATTTTTTTATTATTGTTCTCGAATTATAATTACTAAATTAGTGAATAAAAAAAATGTCTAGAAAAGGGAAATTAAGCATTTGAGGGTTAAAGAGCGGATAACAAATTGTTGATTGCGGAGGGTTAAGAGCGGATCAACAAATTGTTGATTTGGTGTAATGAAAATAGACTCTACTTAAATATCTCAAAATGTCAAGTAGTTAGATTTTCTCGAATAAAAAATCCAGTGATCTTTAATTACAACATTGATAACAATACTCTTGAGACATTAACACAAATTAAAGACTTAGGCATCACTTTTCAATCAAATCTTTCATTTGTTAACCACATAACAGAAATTTCTAATAAGGGCTTAAAAATGTTGGGATTTATAACTAGGCTAACTAGAAATTTTAAAAATATAAAGTGTATTAAACTGTTATATTTTGCATTTGTTAGAAGTCAACTTGAGTACAATTCTCCCGTCTGGAACCCATATTATAATACACATGTACAAGCTGTTGAAAGAATACAAAATAAATTCTTACGTTTTCTAAATTTTAAAATGGGTATTCCAGCAATTATGTTAAACTACAACACTATTTTAAATGATATGAATATGCTCAAATTGTCAGACAGAAGAATTTTCACAGACTTGGTATTTCTTTATAAAATTCTAAATGATTTGGTTGATAGTCCATTATTGCTTGAATTAATAAGCTTCCGGATTCCTCTACGTAATACTAGAAGTCAGGATTTATTTCAGTGCAGAAATTCTGGAACTAACTACCATATGTATTCCTCTTTGCCCAGAATATTAATGGAGGGAAATAATTTTACCAAGTCTGTGGACATCTTCAATTTATCTTTAGACAAATACAAAATGCTGTTACTGAGGCAGTTCAGTTATGTAAAATAAATACTGTATATTTCTTAGTAAAAGAAATATATACCTTTTATATTTATTGGTAAAAGAAATATATAGTATTTATACTTTATTTATTCAAGTGTAATTTTTAAATTGTATATGTAAAAGCCCCGAAAAAGGGCGTAAATAAATAAATAAATAAATAAATAAATAAATAAATAAATAAATAAATAAATAACATTCAACGAAAGAGAAGGAAAGAAGTCAGGTGTAATGGAAGCGGATGGACCTGCCCGGAGCCAATGGTTTCATCACTTCAAGGATTTTTATAAGGCGGTAGCCACGTGGAGTGGCGCGTGCGAATCCGGGGGCAAAATCTTTGTGTTATTTTTTCAATTTGTAAAATTGTTAACCTCAACCCAGGCTTGTCCTAGTGAGGTGACAAATTGTATTGTAAACATTTTTCCTGCAGTGTAAAGAAGCAATAAATAAATAAATGCATCTAGGTAAAATTTGCCTAAAACTGGCAGCAAAGCAATCTTAGGTATTTTAAATGGTGCCATATTGTGACAAAAAGCGCTACAATAATTAGTACCCAGATCTGGTCACTTAAAACGGTTACATTCATCTAAAAAACTTTTCGACTCTGAATGGTGGATTTCACCAGGGCAATACTTAGAGTATCTGCCTCTCTGGTAGTAGAAAGGGCTAATCTAGTAAGTTCTATTTCTTTGGTTAAGGGGTTCGAAAAAGGTTATCAAGGAGCACGAACGATCCAAATCGCGTCACGTCTAGAGAACATAAAGCGCTTAGTAAATATAAACGAACGCTATCTCCCCCAAACTTCATTATGAACGCTAAAAATAGACGTCATTTCTGTTATAAACCTCCAAAGAAAATGTTATTTATATAATATGTATGTATATGTAGATATATGTTTTTTGTGACACCTCACAAGAGCGCCCTTGTCTAAAAAGGGTGGAGAATTATGTCGCCACCTGGTTGGGTAGCGTTGTGAGACTGGTTAAGGGAAGGGTTGTAGGAAGAGATTTATTAATGCGGGTCTTGAAGAGACGATATGAAGGAAGACAAAAAGATGACGGTTGCTCGTTCTACGTACAAGGAGATAAAATGAACAGTTATCAAGAAAATAACGGATAATAATATTAGTAAATTGTAAAAATAAATAATCTTGAATACACCTTCAATTCAATTTCAATTTAAAATCAAATTCAATTTAAACATTACAATCTTGACAACGGCACAAGAATTTTATACATTTAAAAAATTAAATTACTACTCCGCGGAGAGAGGAATGCATTCATACGTCCGTCATTACTAGACACACTGACCCCCAGATTCTTACCCACTCCCCATACCCTTTTCCTTATCAGAACTTTCTCTCCTTCATTTGCCTAAAAAGACTCTCCACGCAGCATCCCCAAAGATGACGTACGCCTCGAGGGAAATCGTTTCCCCCAGGGCCTCCTGTGTGGAGCTATAGTATAAAAGGTACGGGCATTTGTTCTCTTTTCAATTTTGTACGTGGGTATTTTTTCCTAATTATTTCACTGTGACTTTAAAAATGAAGTTAAAATTTTAAACAATAAGCACTTAAGAGGGAATAACCAGACAAAGCCGGAAATATGTCATTTTTAAATCATTGTTTAGACGTACTGACTCTTTTCCACAAAAATTCATAAACTGATTTCGAAAGACCGTTCTTTTATCTAATGAAGCTATGTTTTAAATTTTGAGAATATATGTTTATTTTTAGTCCAATAAGATTTTACCGTAGGTCGTTGGCATATTTGTTAAATTTTCAAACAAAATTTTGTATTATACAACACACATCTCCAATCATATAATCATGCAGTAAAATAAATCAATTAATTATCTGGGAAAGCTATGTTTTAGAATTTTAATTTACATATATATAAAATCATCATCAAATCACAAAAAAGATCCGCACACGCGTTTTGTGACGAAAATACTTCAGTTTGTCTAATTATGTACGGTCTTACAAATAAATCTATTTAAGATTTTTTTACATTCTTATTTTGCTTAGACATTATTGAAAAATTATAAACATTTATGATAATTTTTTTTTTAAAAAGTACATAGTTTTTATAGTTTTATCATCACGCCTTTCAGCATTTTTTTAATGTACCTAGGCATAAATTAAAGCAAATTTTGAGTTATTATTTAAAAAAGCTGGTACGGAGAACAATTAATCTTTCTCATTGGAACCGCCCTGTAAGATCTAAGAACATCTTTTGAAGAAAAATGAATTCTCGGCCGCTGGCTGGTTAATAGCCATTAAAAAACAAAAACACCAAATAAAAGAATAACCAAATATGTACTTAGTCTGTATTATTATCTTCCCCATTTTCTGGTAATGGACTGGGAAATCCACAAAGAAATTTATTTCGACCTCTTTTCGGTCACAAGGAACTTTGAAAACCGGTCGAGTACCTACTTTTATTTATTAGATTTCCTTCATAAAAGGTGTTCAGCCATTTCTCTTCTATGGGGAAACTTTTTCTCAGGAAACACGACATTTTATGGACAACGACACAATCCCATGGGAGGCGTAGGTTAACTATATTTAAAAAGTGTTGTTATGGAAAGATAAATGAATTTTTATTCGTGAATCCATATTTGTATCTTTTGGTACCTTTTGATAATGATGTTATTTCCATCGTTAAAAATATTGTTATGTAGCTGAAGTCCTCGGCTTTGCACGGGCTTTGCGCAGAGTTTTCGAATCCAGATGTGGACATTATTTCTTCACTTATTTTTAAAGTCAAGGTGTAAAACTGGGTAATGCTTCTTCTAGTGCCCCGGACCCATTATATTATTAAAGCACAAAAATTAATCATAAAAATAATTCTTTAACTTTATATTTCTACCAGAATTGATACGATCTTCAATACCATCAACGTTATGGACATAAAATAGCTCTTTGCAAGATCCATCTTAGTTGATTTCTACAACAAAAGCAAGACTAATTATACACAATAAACAAGCCAAAAATATAAACTTCTCCAAACTCCTTTTGCTAAAACCACCTTTGGACAAAGATATTTTAAATTCATAGCCTGCAAACTATGCAATAAAAGCTACACTACTAACTACGATTAGACAAAAAAAAACAATGACCAAATTCAAACACGAAATAAAGAGATGGGTTGCAAGCATAATATGAAGTCGCACTATAGCAAACATCTGTAAAACAAATTGCTCTTAGACAGAAATTAATAACATTTACGTACGACCTAACCCATATAAATTAAAATAAAATAATAGAATGCTGTCAAATCTAACTTATATACGTAATTAGATTTGACAGGATTTACTACTTTACTTCATCTCTTCCTACATTTGTAAGATCACACTCTTCATAGTGTTTACCCACATTATACCCACACTTTTACCCACACTTCCAATTAGCTTTCTTTTTGATAATAGTACCTACATAATTTTAATCATTTTACCTTCACGCGCTTAAGCATTTTTTATTGCTAACTTGAATGTAGGTATGAAAAAAATAAAATTTTAATTAAGTAAAATCGATATTGAGTTATAGAATATATGAGGTTAATCAATCTTTCTTATCGGAACCGCCCTGTAGTGCAAGACCACCTTTTGACAAAAGTTGACCAGGTTAATGGGACTCAGGAGCTTTTGCCAATGTTATTTATGTTTGTTGTCGGAATATTAGGTTAGATATTAGATAATGCGTTGTATTGCGTATATGCGATAAAATCAGTCGTGAGAGTTGGTGACGATAAGTGTATTTGATTTTGTGACGGTGTATACCGAAATTAAAGGTTGGCTTAGAATCAACAACACACTTTATTTCGCAATTAATTGCATTGATATATACGAGCCCTTATTACAGAGACTTAAATAAAGAGGAACCAAAGTTTTCTTGGTGAAAATTATGGTAAAATTATTTACCGAAAAAGGAACAAAAAATAAGTCAGATAAATGATTTTTTTCAATATAACAAAGTGCGCCTTCGGAACATTTGATTACACAATTGATAAAACCAACTTTCACAGAAAAGGGAAAAGGTCAGAAATCGAAAAGCTCGAAAGTGATGTTATCGGATAAAGTTCGAATAGTCTGACAAAGCCATTTGAACTCAATGATAACACTTACTAAGAAGCAGGAAATCTTGGGAAAATTTATTTAGTCACTGAAACTTTGTAATATTTAATGTATCTCCCACCTAAGTCCTTTCATCATATATCTAACTTATAGCGTATTATTTCCTAGTATTTATGTAAATCGTAGACCTCGCGTTCAAAAAAGTACGTTTTTAGTGTTATCTTATTTAATAAGTCAAAAACAAAGTATCCTCTGAAATCATATCATTTATTGGGTAACCAACACCTCTGCCATAGGTCACCCTAAGTGGTTCGCTACGTTTGCTGACTTAGTAGGGTTACCCGGGTTCATGGGGTGAGGTTTGTCCGAGTCTTGGTAGTAAATTGGAACTCCCAAATGGAAAATGTGAGCAACAAATAATTTTTAAAAACTAACCTATTTTTTCAAAACAATAAGAAACATTTTAGATATAAAACAGCTAATTAAAATCTATTACGCATTAGCCCAATCTCATATACAATATGGTCCAATCGGATGGGGAAGTTCGTGCGATTCCACAATCAAACCAGTCCTCATTGCACAAAGGGCAATTTTAAAAATTATGCTTAGAGTCCCCATCAGAACCCTTATAGACTATGTTTTTAAAGCTCTAAATTTAATGTCACTGAAAAAATTATACACAAAAGATATTCTAATGTACGCATTCAAAAACCAGGATAACTTTACACAGACCAACTCGAGCCGATTCACAAGATCTACACTACAACATACCTTTTACCAACCTACAACAAAAACGACATTTGGACGAAGAAATATGCAGTACTTCTCTGTAAAATTATTTAATTTACTCCCTCTTACAATAAAAACAACTGAAAAAATAACCGACTTCAAAAGAAACATAAAAATATGGATTATGGACATGGGAAGGAAGAAGATAGATGCAATTTTGCAACCGAACAAATATTAATGTATTGTACTTTATTTTAGATTCAACTCATAATTTTCGTCTGTAATATTTTCAACAAAGGTATATACTTAAATTCAAACAAAAAAACTTGTACAATGTTTC
Organism: Limnephilus lunatus; assembly: GCA_917563855.2. NCBI lineage: Eukaryota > Metazoa > Arthropoda > Insecta > Trichoptera > Limnephilidae > Limnephilus > Limnephilus lunatus. The sequence goes on along the minus strand of OU830602.1, from coordinate 73,604,360 downwards.
CTTAGAACGGGGTACCCCAGTAAGGACACATTTTTCTCTGAAAAAATGTAAAACAAAGAAAAAAAAAATACCTCTGTCCAGCTGCATGGCAGGTCGGCTCGGGAGAGAATGGTGCGGAAGTCCCATTGACATCCCAGCAGTACTCTCTCGGAACATCGCCTTGCACCGCAATGGGAGGGATGCATTCGTACGTACGTCACTCCTGGACACACTTACCCACAGATTCTTACCCACCCCCATACCCTTCTCCTTAACAGAACATTTGCCTAAAAAGCCCCTCCACACAGCATCCTCAAAGATGACAAAGGCCCTCAGGGGAATTATTTTATTTTTATTTTATTTTATTTTATTTGTGTACAAAAATTTACAACATTACAGATATTTTATCTAATTAATTGTAATAGTACCATTTTCACAGTGAGAATGTAGCGCCAAAAACATTACAAACTCATTGAATTTTTCGAAGAATATGTCGAAATTTTTATCTAATATATTTAAATAGCGTATCGCTCTTCCCACGGGCGAATTCGGGTACAGATTTGTACGACTCAATCAGCAATATAATATGTTATGGTGACGTCCCCGAGAGTGAGACTCTGGTACAAATAAATTGATTTGCGCCAGAATCTCACCGTTAGAGTCGAGGCCATTGATTAATTGAAATAAGTATTTTAAAACATCTATATCAAAACATCTACGAGTTTCTAGAGAATGGTAGTTAGTCATACCTAGAATAAATCTCGATGGATATGAATATGGATATGTTCCATAGAGGCGTAAAAATAAAAAAAAACGAATGATTTTTTTATGAACTCTTTCAATTTTTAAAATAAAGGATGCTTCAAATGGGGCCCAGATAATACAATTCGACTCCAGTACACTTAGCACCAGTGAGTTGTAAAGTAGCCTAATTGTTAGTGGGTTTTGAAATGAGCGTGAATTGCGAATGACAAAGCCCAGCAGTTTATATGCTCTGTTGCATAAGTCATTTGTGTGCTGGTGGAATGTCATTACTTTCCTCAGGGCCTCCTGTGTGTAACTAATGTAAAAAAAAAACGAATTGTAAGTAGGTAGTTTAATACCTACCTGCTTATTTATAAACTGTACAAGTCATGCAATGTCCCAGTGTTTTAAATATAATGCCCTCCACGTGCAAAGTCGTATCTTTCCCAAGCATAAACTTTCTAATAAAGTGTGTTTTTCGGAAGTGTATATGTTTTAAGTATGTTTTTGTATCTATCTGTAAATAATAAAATTAAATAGAACCTAGGAATTCATAATGAATTGTAAAGCACCCTTGAGGTAATTTTTCACAAAAACGGCGCTCTACAAATTGTCCTATTATTATTATTATTTAAAAATTTTAAAACATCTTCCAATATTCAATTATTATAGAAATTATCCAAAGAAACGTCACTATCTCATTGACAATTATATTTTTTTTCAAAATTTCTTCAGATAGACAACTACTATTAAAATGAAAAAATGCGAAATTAATATTTTAACCATTAAAACGGGCACCATATTGAAACGAAACTGGAACTTAACAAACCGCTTTACATACTGATGAAATTCTAAATGGTTGAGTAGAAACAGGACTTCGCAACGCTTAGTCAACTAAAGTTTATTTTTGAACATCTCAAAAAATTTTCCTATATTTTTTTTGCTGTTTCGTTGGTACTGAAAGATAAAGCAAAATATATAAACATACTATCTGACCTGATAAAATATTTTTATTTGTGGACGAAAGTTCGATGAGGCGAACATAGCGCCATCTGTCATTCAACAACAAAAATAATTTCGTTCTGTTTGAAATACGAACGACGGTTAAATTTATTGTTATACAAAAATACTAAAATCGATATTAAAAAATGGGAGGGTCGCGATTAAGAAATGGAAGGGGGGATACTTGGGGCTGAAGGTATTTAGGCCAAAATAAAAAATTCGAAAAAAAAAAAAATTGTCAAAAAATAGAAAAAAAATCTGGATAGGAACACCCTAATAACCTAGCGGTATGAAATATACTTCAAGACCTATTTTCACACCTACCAAATATACATTTAAAAAATCATAAAAATCGGTTGTGCCGTTTCGGAGGAGTGCGACCACGAACACCGTGACACGAGATTTTTATACATAGTATTCGTGTTCGTGTGGCTTTTCACCGGACACCCTGTTTAATTATTGAAGCATTTTTAGTGCCTGTTACTAGATTAAAAGAAAATGAATGTGGTAACTAAACCCCAATTTGTACTGCTTTTGAGACAATTAATTCCGTGGCCCGACGAGAACGTGAAAGAATTTGTCCTCGAAAACGACACTAGAGGTGCGTAGGTACCAGTACTGGTTTTAGGACAGCCAATAGTGTTTTTCAATCAAACTGTTTTTAACATTAAACAAATTCCAGTATTCATTGTTAAATTTTCAATCGTGAACTAATGTTTAACACGCGTTTAGTATCATACTTTGAATGCGGCTAAAATGACTTCTGAAGTTTTATTCAACATTCATTTTATTCACGCCGTTTCCTCACAGGGGTTGGCAGAGGAGACGGACCGCTTCGTCTTCGCACACACTCCTTGCCTCATTCACATTCTTACATCGAATCATATATACTCTTCTATTATACTTGACATTACCCGACTCAAGTATCTGATTCACTTGATCATGACATATCTTCCGCCGGCGTCCCCGACTACTTCTGCCATTCACATTTGCGTCATATACTCTCCTTACACTCCTTTCTTCGTTCGTTCGCTCAACATGCCCAAACCATCTGAACCTCCCTTTTCTTAAACCTTTACCTTACCTTTCTTTTACCTTTGACCGGTCATTGGTTGAGTGGGCATAGCGCTTGGGTCCCACCAGAGCGTCGCGTGTTTGATTCCTCGGCTGGCTAAGTCCTCCATCACAACACAAGCAACATTTTCGGCTTTCTGTGGTGGTAGTAAGAGATTTTCAAACATTGTTGGGTTATTCGTAGCCCGGGATTGTTTGTCTTTCTTTTTAGAAATAATAAAAAAAATTTAAAAAATTAAACGTAACTCTTAAATCAGTCTTGCATTCTCTGCGGATATCCACATTTCTCACACAATGATAAATAATTATACCACCAATGCGCTTCATGGATCTCATGTCTACAGCATTCAGTCTATTTTCATCCTTCCTCTATCTCATTATCAAATATCTGGATAGGCAGGGGCGTGCACTCCATATAGGCATATAAGCACTGCCTACCCTGCCGTTTTCGTAAAACATAAGCATGTAAATAATATTATAATTAATTAAATTATTTCTAAAAATAAACACACACTTTAAAAAATAAGCGCGAAAAAGCTGAGCAACCGAAACCACGCGAGCGCCACAAACGGCATACTACAAACGCGGCATAAACTGTAACTAGAAACTACACGTGCGCCCTCCGACTGCCTCACTAAAATGCGGTCTAAGCAGGAATTATTTCTGACTGGAGCTAACTTCATACAAGACATAATTCAATGTTTACGAAATGCACAAAGTGTAGAGTTGAACTGTCGTTTTGAATTGACTTCTATGAGGTTTTTTGTTAGGGTTAAGCAGTGCTTTCTAGAGCAAAATTAGCAAATGGCAATCAGAGACGACAAAAACATCTGTTGTTATGTACTTCTATCAAATAGTTATCTTTTATAAATGCTAATTTGTCGATTCAAAAACGTTTGTCGTACTTTAATTCTGAAATTATCTGATAGAATATGGAAATTTTAACCTGTTGTATTTTCCTTATTGTATTTTTACTTTTTGTATTTTCCTACTGCCTACCCTGATCAAAAACTCTGTGCACGCCCCTGTGGATAGGTACTGCTAGCTTCGCTTTAATAAAATTTAAAATTAAAACTAAATATTCAAAAACACTTTCTATTTTATACTTTGTAAATAACTAATTATTTGAATATCGGTATCGCACAGAAATAATCTGGCATTATCAACTCAAAGAGAGAGCAAACATTAATTATTGGTTTACTGGGTTTTTGTCCTATTAATTATTTTGTCCAAAAATAAAAATCTTTTACCAGTTTAATAGCTTGTTCTCTCGGTAATTTTTATCCATTTATTTAATCTAAATGGTATGCAATAAAGATTTTTATTTCATTCATTTGGAGTATTAAGAATTTTGTCCCAAAAAATGCTGAAAGGTGGGAGGATTTTGATAATTGTACCTGCAATTTAAAACAACAAAGCTTTTAAAAATAATAATTATTTTTAGTTATTCTTGTCAGTTTCTCTAAATAGGAGCTTAGCAGTAGATATTTATATTTTGATAATGATAATTTTTGTGTTGTGTTTTTAGTAAAATTTTAATAAAATATAATATCTGGGTGGAAAATAATAAAAATTTTTGTACTGAACACATGCAAAATTTACCATATCGCTTATCCTGATTAGTTTGGTGGGATTCAACATTATTCCATCAATAACTCAACGTTGATAGTTTTGTTAGGTACAACATTATTCCATCAATAACACAACATTGATAGTTTTGTAGGATGCAATATTATTCCAACAATAACTCAACGTTGATAGTTTTGTCGGATACAGCATTATTTCAACAATAACTCAACATTGATAGTTTTGTTGGATACAACATTATTCCAACAATAACTCAACATTGATAGTTTTGTCGGATACAACATTATTCCATCAATAACTCAACATTGATAGTTTTGTCGGATACAAAATTATTCCAACAATAACTCAACATTAATAGTTTTATCGGATGCAGCATTATTTCAACAATAACTCAACATTGATAGTTTTGTCGGATTTTTTTTTTTTTACAGTGAATACCGCACAAGAATCTCAACTGCTCCCGTCTGGAGCCAGTGAGATTATGGCATCCCCAATTGGGGTATGTTGTGAGGCTGAAGGTAGTGGGGAGGGGAAGGAGGTGGGGAAGAGGAAGTTTGGGAAGTACCTCGCTATTCAGATCTGGTCACCAAACACGGCTAAAGCCATTTTTAAGCAACGTTTCAATTCTGAATGGTGGTCTTACATCAGGGCGATACTGATAGTATCTTCCACTTTGGAACGTGCCGCAAAGATAAAAAATTATTCCAAAAAAAACTCAACATTGATGGTTTTATCGGATACAACATCGTTCCGTCAATAACTCATCATTGATAGTTTTCTCGGATACAACATTTTTCCAATAATAACTCAACATTAATAGTTTTTGTCGGATATAACATTATTCCATCCTCAACCTTGATAGTTTTGTCAGATACAACATTATTCCATCAATAACCCAATAGTGATAGTTTTGTCGGATACAACATTATTTCATTAAAAACTCTACATAGATAGTTTGATCGGATACAGCATTATTCCGGGCAAGGGCTCAATTATATGTAGCATTAGATCGTAAAATTACATCAGAAAGGATATAAAGAATACAAGTTCTTGAAATATATTAAAATTAGAGATACAAATACGCACAAAACACATAAGTAGACTTATGTTAAATTAAAATTGATCGAAAATGTACGATAGTACAGCCTTCCTGTAAATATAACAACCAAACGAGCTCGAACTTGAAGGAATAATGTTCCCCATTAAAATATCATTCATTCACGAATTCTGCTTTGATAATATCACTTAGAATAACTACAAGTTTCATTATAACTTGTATATCAAAGGTTCTATTTTTGGAAATAGGCATCCAGAAAAGGTTTTGTCTTTTTAACAATAAAAGTTTTCCTTCTAAAATCCATTGTTATTTTCAGACAATGTCCTTTTATAAAATATCGGATTGAAAATAGACTCTTATACTTACAAATAAAATATTAAAAAACGTCATACTCGTCCAATATCTATATATATTTTTCAACATAAATTAAGGGCCTTTAACCAGCCAGCGGCCAAGAATCCAAAATTCGTCGAAAGATATTCTTACGATCGTACAGGGCGGTTCCAATGAGAAAGATTAATTATTCTTCATACAAGCTTTTTAAAATTATAACACAATATGCTTTATATTTGCTTTAATTTATACCTATATCCAAAAATGCTGAAGGCGTGATGATAAAACTACTAAAATTATGTACTTTTGTAATTATTTTTTTATCATAAGTATTTATGATTTTTCAATAATGTCTAATCAAAATAAGAATGTACAAAAAATCATAAATATATTAGTTTGTAAGACCGTAAATAAATAGACAAACTGAAGTATTTTCTTCACAAAACACGTGCGCGGATCTTTCTCATTGGAATCTTTAAAATTCTGAAACATAGCTTTCCCAGATAATTTATTGATTTATTGTACCTACTATATGATTATATGATTTAAATGTGTATAACACAAAATTTTGTTTGAAAATTTAACAAATCTACAAATGACATACGGTATACCTTATTATGCTCAAAATTAACACATTTTCTCATAATTTAAAACATAATTTTAGTAGATAAAAGAACAAATTTTTCCAAATCTTTCCAAATCAATTTATACTTTTTTGTGGAAAAGAGTCAGAAAGGCTAAATTTTATTTAAAAACACATATTTCTGGTAAAACAATGTATGATCGTGTAAGAAATGTGGATATCCGCAAAGAATGTAAGGCTGATGTTTACATAATGAGTAAGATTAAGAAAGGGACCTTCAGATGGTTTGGGCATGTAGAGCGAATGAACGAAGAAAGTAGCTTAAGAAGAATATACGATGCAAATGTGAATGGTAGAAGAGGTCGGGGATGCCCGAGGAAGACATGGCACGATCAAGTGAATTAGATATCACGTGAATAGTCGGGCCATGTCAAAAGTCAGAATAATAGAAGAGAATGTATGAGACGATGTATGAATGTGAGTGAGGCAAAGAGTGTGTGCCAAGACCGAGTTGTTTGGCGGTCCGTCCTCTCCCCCTACCCCTGCGGGGAAACGGCGTGATAGTTCGTTAGTTAGTTATTTCTGGTTTTCCCTCTTAAGAAGTTAATAACGAAATGTCAAAAAACGATTTAATAATATTTTAAGTTGTCTGATTTGCTGGTCTTGGCGGCGGATGCGTCTGCCCACTTATTGCGTGCGGATTGGGAGAGACTCCTTGAGAGAGACCATTTTTCCTCCCCAGCAGGACTTTCTCGGTCCATCGCCTTGTACCGTAGGGGGAGGGATGGATTCATACAAACATCCGTCATTCTGGACCCATCGATCCTGAAATTCCTTCCCACCCCTCATATTTCCTTTAAAGGACCCTCCATTCAGCATGCCCAAATATGACATAGGCTGAGGGAAACTATACATACACAAATTATTATATTAACTTGCGTTTTTATTTCGATTCCAGAAACTTATTAATGTTTGCTTACAAATAAAATATTATACATCTGAATCATCGGTGTTGCTAATTATTGATTTCACGTTATAAATATGAATATATATCGAAAGGTCCCAAAGGTCCATAAAGGACCCATCAATTATAGAAGACGGTCATTGTCACCCATCAACATTATAAGTAGAAAGTTACCACGTACTTTCTTTTCGAATGCTCCAAGATGACGCAGATTCGACCTCTGCCTGGTTTTACCTTAAAAAATTGTTCATGCAGAGCTAATTTTAGAAATAATAAGAATCTGAACATGACGCGGTGTCAGAAAAATACATCCTTCAAGGTGCTTTCGTGCAAATACTACCTTAAAAATACAAATGAATTAATGAATTCAGAGTAAACTTTACGGACGGAATTAAAAGCCCAGAATACCTAAATGCTATTAAAATAACCTTTATCTAACACACTATATAAAGAGGTAATATTTGTTTGTTTGTTTGTGTGTTTGTTTGCATCGAATAGGCTCCGAAACTACTGAACCGATTTGAAAAATTCTTTCGCTGTTGGGAAGCTACACTATCCCTGTGTGACATAGGCTATATTATATTTTAAAAAAAATAGGCATCCTTACTAAAACTTCAATAATGTAACCTAGGGTGTAAAAAAATTACCTAAAATATTCTTTAAATCGCGTGCGCTGCGAAAACTATTGATGATAGAATAAAATAATGTACTACGACTTTATAAAACACATTATTATTTACAAAAAAAGTCGCGACAGCATATGTCTAACTATTATGGTTATGCCACAATAAGTATTCTTTTATTTTAAAATTTTAATTAATATGTCGCCGCTTGAAAAGGCTCTTTATTTGTATCTTGGTTTTAATCCTTATGAAAATAAATTACTTCATATTCAAGACAGCTTCACTACCTTTATTTAACTTTTTAAATTTTTCAATTCGGATATTTAATTAGAAAGATATCACGAGTTTAAAAATGTTAGTATTAGAAAAAAGTTTCAGCTACGGGCCACGCGGGAGAGGAGTCAAGAAATGCAGTGCCAGGGGGGTTGGCGGGACGGGGGAGCGGGAAAGCGGTGGCGGGGAAGGTGGAAATGGAACGCTGGAGGGGAACGCACGGGAAAGGACATATAAGGAGTAAAATTTTATTTATTTGAATATGGCATGTATTATAAAAGAAAGTCCAAAAAACGTGCAGCTCGCAAAAACTCAGAAACGAGTCCCGGTTCGATCAAGGGAGTTATATGGTGTGGTAGATCTCTATCCCCCATAGGGAATAAGGGTATCCGTTTTTACCTAAAGGCCGTGCTTTTAAAGATATAAGGGCTGAAAATTTCGCCCTCTTGAAATTTCTAGAACAGTCTTCCGGAAAGTTCTAGAAGGTTCCATAGAGCTGTAGAAAGTTGTGGAAGGAGTGGAATGATCAGGAATAGGAAATCGGGAACATCATTGTGCAACATTCCAGAACACTATCTTATTGTCCTGAGCGAAGCCGGGTAACCCAGCTAGTTATTTATATATTTATGTGGGGGTAAAACATACCTACTTCACTTTATTTGTTTAACACTGCCTTGTAAAATTGTTTTCATAAAATTCTAATAGTTCTGTGAATTGAATTGAATCTAATAATACGTGTCCTAAAAATATGTTTCTAATTTCCTTTTAGGGTCAATGACGTTATATTTAAATAGACTCGCCATAGTCTCACATACTCACAATCGCTCACAATATAATGTGGAAAGCAAGCAACACTCTTTTGTTTTCAGCGGTTTTCAGTTTAATTTCTAAATTCAAAACTTTATTCGTGTGTGATAAAGACAGACAATCAAATAATGTATGGGAGTGAATGTCATAGATAAATGGTCGGGCAGCGTATTAATTTCTTCGCTGAATACTACTGTCACATCACGGGTGTGACTGAGATAACAAGATACTCTCACTCGGTTACACAATATGACAAGGAAGGGTAAAGGCGGGTAAAACGTGACACACGGGCAAATATTTTTATATTTATTATATGAGTTTTCATTATTAATACAACATTGGTACTATTATAGTAGTATTGTTAAGTACATATTTTATTATACAGTACAGGTTATAGGTTCAAATGATTATACAAATCTATACAGATTAATAACACCTAGGACCGTTACTATTTACAATTTTCACCAACGACATTATTAAATTAATGAACGCGTTACCCTTTGTACGTTTTACCCCATCTTTCCCAATGGAATAAAACGAATGCGGGACGCTGTGTGAACCGACTTACTGTTAGTAGGTTGTCCTTGTTATGCTTATGTCAGTTTGTGATGCAATTTTCGCTGTCTCCTTTTCGACTATTTGCCGAGTAATTGAAGCATTTTCTCATCCCAATGGAATAAAACGAATGCGGGACGCTGTGTGAACCGACTTACTGTTAGTGGGTTGTCCTTGTTATGCTTATGTCACTTTGTGATGCAATTTTCGCTGTCTCCTTTTCGACTATTTGCCGAGTAATTGAAGCATTTTCTCATCACACAGGAGCGCTTTGCAATACAATTTACTTACTGGTAAGACACGACCTCACTCGACGCGTAGCAGTTTAGTACTAAAGTACTAGAAATAGAGACAGCTAAAATCGTCTTGTGTTTGGCTTCCCACTTTTAGATTTCTACCCCGAGTCCAGTATTAATGTCATTGTTTAGGGTCCGTTCCCGCTTCCGTTTAAAAATAGGACGACTAAAATTTGGACGTCGTGTCATGCCCTGTTCACACCTCCGTTTAAAAATCGGAACTATTTAATATCGGATGATCTAGCAGAACCTGCGTGACAGGGAGCCGTCGGGTTGGGGGGATGGGATACAGTGGGGCTAACGCCGGAACGACAAGGCGGCAAGCGTGAACAACTTCATATAGACCTATGAGCGAATGAGTTCCGACACCATCCATCCGACAAAACGTGCCGGATTCGACTCTTAATCGTGTCGGACAAGAGTGAACAGCTCCATATATCATCTACATCTACAACATCTGATTTTTAAATGGAACGATGTCCGATTTTTAAACGAAAGTGGGAACGGACCCTTATCTAATCTTCTTACAGTAGATATTATAAAGGCGAAAGTTTGTACAGATGTGTGTTCGTTACTCTTTCACGCAATAAATACCGAACGGAATTTAAAAATTATTTCACTAATCGAAAGCTACATTATTTGCTATAGCTAATAGGCTATATACATTGGTAATCTCTTTCGTTATGAATAAGCTTTGGCGTTATGAAATTATTTATTATACTTTTATTGGCAAAGCGTGTTGCTAAGTAAATTTTTGACGTTGACTGTCATTTGTTTAGGTTACTGTGGAGATTTCTTTGATAGCAAAAATTCAAATACGAGTATTCTAATATGAATATTTAGTCTAAAAATATAAAATAGGTACTAATCTACATTTTGACCAACTATTATGAATTCGAAACGGCGAGTATTTTATTTTTAATTTATTTTTGAAGGGGTGGGGGGAGATATGCGAGCGAAGCCGGGGACATAAGCTGGTTAAAAAATAAAATAAAATATTTTCCCTGAAACAACAATTTGTTAGTGGGTGCTTAAATACTACCTACATATATAAAAAGCATCATAATATTTTCGACAACACTAGCTGACCTGGCGAATTTCGTACCGCCTCAGAATCAATAACTGTTGTGTTGACTTATTAGCTGAATTGAATTCAGTTTTTTTATGAAGTAAGAAATTACACAATGAAGCAATTATCGATGCGCAACTGTCCGTGTTTTGTTTTTGTCAGTATCAGAGATGGCGTTGTGTACGGATTTATATTTTTTGTGATTTTTCTTACTTTTCCACTTACTTACGGGAATTGCGTTTTATTTTCTTTATACGTGTGAGAGAGATTTATTATAATTATTGTATTTTTTGTTTTTCTTTAACAATCAATTTTGACGGCCGGCGTAGCGCAGCGGTAAGACTCTTGATTCGCACACCGAAGGTCGCGGGATCGAATCCCGGCGCGGCGTGGCAAATAAATTTTATTTGATTAATTTGTGTTATTTCACAATGCATTCATTTAAAATAATATATTGTATATTTGCAGCACGTTCCAGAGTGGAAGATACTCTCCGTATCGCCCTGGTGTAAGACCACCATTCAGAATTGAAACGTTGCTTGAAATGGCATTAGCCGTGTTTAGTGACCATATCTGAATAGCCAGGTACTTCCCCACCTTCCTCTTCCCTATCTCCTTCTCCTCCCCACTACCCTCAGCCTCACAACATACCCCAATTGGGGATGCCATAGTCTCACTGGCTTCAGACGGGAGCAGTTGGGACTCTTGTGCGGTATACATATAAAATTTTTTTTTTTTTAAATCAGCGCATTGACATTTGACGTTTTGGAATTTTAGGAATTCACTCACTACTCAATATTATATTTATCACAATATTGCTGCAGCTCTTCCAAAAGATGAGAATTCGTTCCATGCAAAATGTATGAGGAAAACAATTTTCTTCATAATTTTTTTTCGTCAATTTTTTGGATGTTTTAATAGCTATTCTGCTATTCAGGGCAGAGACAAATCCAACAAATCAAAGTTCATAAAAATCGGTCCAGCCGTTCTTGAGTTATAAATGGTGTAACTAACCCGACATTGTTTTATATATGAAGATAAAAAATTCAAATAACGAATCTTTCATTTTGTACAACGAAACATCACTATCTCATAAACAATTATTTTTTCAATATTTCTTCCGGCAGGTAGACACCTACCATAAAATTGAAAAGCTCAGTCAAAGTTATAGTTTGGCAAGAAAGTTTAGAAATTTATTAATTTGGAACTAATTTTTTTCATTACTATGGTAACACCGAAATACTCGTTTTGTCAATGACATTTTGTATGGCTCTTGGCTTTACTGACTTAAATCGTGTAGAACAAACTGAAAATCGCTCGACTAATGTTTTTTTCTTCATTGTTTACCTGTGCATTGTTTGAATTGAATAAAAATGAACAAACCAATACGTAGTGGTGCAAGAGAAGTTATATACTGCGTTTTTCAACGCTGCCTAGCCCTATGTAAAGAAGCCCTAGAAGAAGCTCCTATGTAATTTTTAAGATGTTTACAAACGAACTACAGAAATTACTGGTACGTAGTATAGTGTTTTAATGAATTTCATTAGTATTACAAGATTTATGCCAATTTTCGAGCGACTATAACCATTACAATCTGATTTGAGGTTATGTTAAAAAATCCGAATTTGACATTTTCATTTGACAGTTAATATTAGGCCACAAGAAAAAGGCAATAACTCAATTAACAAAAAAATATTAATAATATGCTACTTTTAAATTTATATTAAAGTTACTTTTTCTTAATTTTCTCTTTCTTTTTTTTCTAAATGAATATTATCTAGTGTGTTTTTTTAAACTCCCTTCTATAGAATAATTATTTTAATGATGTTTTCCACACACAGGTATATCTGAATCAACGGTAAGATGAATCGTCAAGAAAGGGGAAAAGGCAGATGGAAAATTTGAAACACCGGGAGAACGGAAAAAAACATAATAATAATAATATGTAAATAGCATAATAATAATAATAATAAAAGTGCTGATGATTGGAAAAATTGTTGCAAACAAGTTATGAAAATTGAGGCAGAAATTTATGCACTAGGAAGTACTATATGTATATGTTGATATCGATGAATTGATAACACGTTTAGATGAGGATGAAGATAAGGAAGAAGAAGAATCACATGAGGACGAAGACAATAATGTCGGGTGTTGAATTAATAGACTCAAAAATTTAAGTACCTACGTTTTTATATCGAAATAAACCCCCACTTGAAACTTGTTTTGTTTTATTTTACTTCTTTTAAATTCCAGTTTTTTGTGCAAAATTTTTGAAAGTACAAATATACAATAAAGTATGCATTTTGGCCGAAGTGTTTTTAAAAACATACATTCATTGTCATATGAGCCATCTTGGTGTTGCCATTTAAAACTTAAAAAACGATCGCAGCGCCATCATTTATTTTCTACACTTTCTTGCCAAACTATAGTCACCTTGTCAAAGTTAGCGATCTAGTCAAAGTAAAATTGCTTGAATAATAAAGTGGATGCATAAGATTTTGGAATCCGAAAACGGAGTACATACGAACAAATTTTTTGACAGATAAAATGCCATAAAATCGAGTTTAAAAGCAGGACTTCAATTTTTTTTACGTCTACGGATTGTCCGCGGATTTCGACACGGAAAGTAAGTGTAAAAACTGGAGGGTACGTGTAAATATTTTTTTATTAAAAATAAATAGTGATATACCTAAGCACCTTCAAAAAGATTGGAATAATCACACTTTATTTAGTTTGCGTAATACCAGGCATAAAAATCGTGCAAAATAGGTATAATATAAGACAAAAGTTTAAGAAAACGAAAATTTAAGAATACATTTCTTCTTTTTTTCTCAAAAGTTTGTAAATAGTACTTCACTGGTTAGGTTAGGTTTGGTTAGATGACGTTTTTAGGTAAGGTAAGGTTTTGTTAGGTTAGGTTAGCTTTAATTAAGTTAGGTGAGCTTTAATTAGGTTAGGGTAGGTTTAGTTAGGTTAGGTGAGTGTAACTATATAAAACTATATAATATATAATATAAAAAAAACATAGTATTGAATTTAGACAATTTAAACATTACTCTGTTAGCCAAAATGATACGAGAATATACGAGATGAATGAATAATTTTTATTCGTTTAAATAATGAATCGATTTACATTTTAACATCGGATTTCACTAAAATATTTACAGTGCGTTAAGTGCCACACTTACAGTACGTGCTCAACCTGTACTCAAACGGCTTTTCATGCCATTAGTTAGATATTCCCTTAAATCTAAAGTTTCCTTTAACACTAGAAAGACCGGGTACTTCTCCATACCTATAAAGACCACGACCGTCATTTTGACGGCTGATCACTTTTTGCAATTTGGTAGGCGAATATGGGTACCGCCGCCCCGGGAACCATTTATCGGATAACCAGCACCTCTGGTATAGGATACTCCAAGTGGTTCGCGCTATTTTTGGTGACTTAGCAGGGGTGCCCGGGTTCATTGGGTGAGGTTTTTCTGATCTAGGTGGCGAATACGTTTGCCCGCCTATTGCGTAGCCGACCGGGTCGAGAGACACTTGTTGAGGGAGACCTTATCTAGACCTCTCCAGCAGGACCTCTCTCGAACCTTCGGCTTGCACCGCTGTGTGAGAGATCGATTCCTTCGTCTATCATTCATAGATACATTTACAAATTTCTCCTATTCATCCCTCACACCTTCATTCATCCGTTACTCCTGGTTAAATTTACCAATTTTTCCTATTCACCCCTCACACCTTCTTCATTCCCAGAACTTCCTTTCCTTCCTTTCCCTAAAAACACCCTCCACACAACATCCCCAAAGATGGCATAGGGCCCGGTTTCTTTTCTTTTTTTGTTTACGTTAGCTCCACAATTCCCCTCAGGGCATATTCATCTTTGGGGATGCTGTGTGCAGGGTACTTATAGAGAAACGAAGAAATATAAGTTATGGGAATTAAATGAGGTGTGAGGGGTGGGTAGGAATCTGGGGATCAGTGTGGTGACAGACGTAAGAATCTATTCATATCACTGAGGTGCAAGGCAATTTTCCGAGAGTCCTGCTGGCGAGGTCAAACGATCTCTCTCAACCAGTCACTCCCGATCTGGCCTGCCACGCAGTCGTTTGGTAGACGCATCCGCCACCAAGATCAGACCACACCTTCCCCGTACAAATTCCCAATTTGGGAGGCGGATGTGGGTAATACCGCCCCGGGAACCATTTATCGGATAATCAACACCTCTGCTATAGGTCACCAAAATTGGTTCGTTACGTTTGGTGACTTAGTAGGGGTGCCCGGGTTCATGGTATGAGGCTTGTCCGGGTCTTGGTGGCAGATAATAATCGTATTTGGCTTATTTATATAGCGCAATTTTTGTCAAAAATCATCTCAAGGACGCTGTACAAATAAATATGCATTTGCCTATCAGCTGCATGGCAGGCCAGATCGGAAAAGATTGGTTGATGGAGTCCCTTTGACTTCTCCAGCCTTGCTCTCTCGGAACATCACGGATGGATGGATTCATAGTCCGTCACACCTGAACACACTGACCTCCAAATACCTACCCACCCCTAATATCCTTTTCCTTCCCGGAACTTCCTCTCCTTCCTTTCCTAAAAATACTTCCTACACAGCATCTCCAAAGATAACCTAAGCCCTGAGGGGAATTATTTTTCTCAGAGCCTCCTGTTAGCTAATATAAAAAAATACCTAACCCCAAGAACCTGGGCACCCCTGCCAAGTCACCAAACTTAGCGAACCTCTTAGGGGGGCCTATTGCGGAGGTATTGGTTATCCAATAAATGATTCTGCCAGTTCTTCAGGAGCTAACCCAGCTGGATAAACTCTGGTAAATGTATGCATACCCTGTCTTTAGTTCTCCGGCGAGCCAAAAATAAATTAGGGCCAGAGATATATTTTTTTTGGTATTTTTATAAATTATATCATACGCGATAGCGAAAGAAAGAGACAGACGTTTTAGTACTATCGTGGTTATATCATAAACTAGAAGGAATGGGCATGTTGTAAACTTGGGTAAAGAAGGTTGTAAGCAAACTCAGCATTATGGCCCAAACCGTCACATTGACGGCGGCGTTCTTTGTAGGTATAAGTCAATATATCTCAAAAACTAAATAAGACCCGTACCTGTTTTTTTCACCATAGATGTAAAATCTTAAATCATGAAATGTGAAAAAAAATCACACCAATACAATAATTATTAAGCATTATATCGTCACATTACTTCGGCCAGCCGTCAAAATGAAGGCTACGGTCTTTCTAGTGTTAAAACGAAGCAATAATACATTCTGTTTTGGATGAATTTCGTCCTAAATCAACACTCTCAGAACTAATCTCCTGGGAGAATCTGAAACAATCTGACATTAAAGATGGATCATTCGTAGAATATTTAAGTGATTAAAAGTGATCTAAGTTCTAAAATTAGGATGCTTCAGGATTTATTTGATTTTTAATTACGTCATTTAAACTTTTCTTCATAAGTTGTCAATCGTATCTGAAATATTCATGCCTAGATTAACAAGATTATCATTGTTTATAACCCAACTTAATAATGATGGTCCGACAATCAAATTCTTGAAGAAACATTTACAATTCTAAGCTTAAGAGGAAACCGGGAGGCGTTTTGTATATGCAAACGTACCTATTCCCCAATTTTGTCTAGGAATTTTGTCGCTACTGCAAATAATTTTTTTAATATAATGTCGAACACTAGCGCATCGGTTCTTTTTGCTTTTCACTTTTGCTCAGTTAATTCTTATGGGAGTGTACTCTTTATATATTTTGTTTGACAGAATAGGTATTTTACCAAACTGTTGCTGTTATTGTTGCTCTAACTTTCCCGAATACTGAGCGAAAGGGCAACTGCATCTCAGGCTGATAATACCTAAATAAAATCAATGAAGTCATTGTTTTGTATTCCCAATTTTTCTCCTCCAAAACAACAGATATTTAAAAAAAAATTACTGTATTCAAAGAAAATACCCTGTGTCTGTACGTTTTGCTTATTAAATAAAAACTCTGTCTAGTTTGTATACTGAAGGTCTCTTGATGGCGTTAAACCAGACAATTTACGATTTTTAGAGGGTCCCAACTCATATAAGAAGTAACTTCCAAAAAAAAGTAAAACGTACTGACGTGGTCGATGTCTATATTACATTAAAAAATATTTGCACTAGTGTCAAAATCCAGAGAGGACAATGGGGAATACGACTGTATGGACAAAACGCCGCCCGAATCCTCGGAGTCATAAAACATTTCATCTTGAGTTATTTAATAACAATATTGCCTATTTCAATCTAATGTCTCGAATGGAAGATATGTTTCAATTGAGACATATTTATAAACAGCCTTGTATATTTTTAAAAAAAATCTGATAATTTTATTGGCTATAAGCTAATATGACGTTAAGGTTAATAGAAGTATTTGAATTAAAAAAATATGTAGTTGCTTTATTATTATGTCTTTTCTCTCTTTCTTTAATCTCTTTTTACTATATACTTACTATGTTTTATATTTTATTTTGTTATTATTATTTCTGTTATTTCACTAGTAACATCTCCACGTAGTACCAACTAAACCTTGATTTACGTATACTGTGAATCTATTAAATTGGAGTGTTAATATCTGTGCACATCCCTACGACAATATAATTAATATATAATTATTAACACTCTATAAATGTTTCAAACAATAAATCGATCATTTTTAAACGTGAAACGACTGCGTAAATATTTAATTTATCCTATCTCAAACATACATGGTTTCTTAATCAAGTAACAATTAATTTTTAATTAGTCATTAAAAATTTAATATCCAAGATATCCAATAATTCGCTTCCAGGAATAATTTAAAGGTACTTAAAGGCAACAGGGGTGGAATCGCGCACCCGTTAAAAAATCTGAATGTAAAAACACTACCTTTTTTGGTCCTATTTATAAAATATCTCCTACTGTATAGTATTGAAATATTATTAGTTTCACTGTAAAATCATTTTCAAAACACAATTCTTCAAAATGCAACATTTATACAGATTAGATAAAATGTTCTGCTATTGATCAACTAATATATGAGCTAATTTTGTATGATGTATCACTTGTATCTTTTGCCTATCTTTATATTGTTTGCCTTTCGAGTGAGATTTCGTAAAATTTTATAATTTTGTTTTTTTTTTTAACATTAGCTCCACACAGCTGGCACTGAGAAAAATTTTCCCTCAGGACCTATGTCGTATTTTGGTTTGCTGTGTGGAGAGTCTTATTAGTGAAAGGAAAGAGAGAAAGTTCTGAGAAGGATAAATAAAGATAAGATGTATGATGGTTGGGTAAGAATCTGACGGTCATTAAGTTCAGGAGTAACGAACGTATGAATCCATCCCTCCCAAGGTAGGGCGATGGGTCGAGATAGTCCGGCTGGAGAGGTTAAAACTAATTTTAGGTAAGGGGGAAAGGAATAGAAATGTAGGATAAGGATAGGGTATGCTTCCCATACATTCCACACTTTCGTATTAATTTTCGATTGTGCGCCTTCCTTCTGTTAGTGATTTGTATTATATTGCGCACATTATACGAGGAATTGATGTTTTTTTTCTAATGTTGATTCAACATGTGGGTAAATGAAATAAGTTGGAATTAAATTAATTAAACTTTTAGTTTGAAAAAAATTAAATAAACTTTTAGTTGGTTTTTGAGTTGGAAATAAATTAAATAAACTTTTAGTAGGTTTTTAGAGTTGGAAACAAAGTAAATAAACTTTTAGTTGTTTTTTGAGTTGGAAACAAATTAAATAAACTTTTAGTTGGTTTTTGAGTTGGAAAAAAATTAAATAAACTTTGAGTTGGTTGAGTTGGAAACAAATTAAATAAACTTTTAGTTGGTTTTTGAGTTGGAAACAAATTAAATAAACTTTTAGTTGGTTTTTGAGTTGGAAATAAATTAAATAAACTTTTAGTAGGTTTTTAGAGTTGGAAACAAAGTAAATAAACTTTTAATTTAAAATAAAACAATAACTTTGTAAACACCACTTTTATTTTCATATGAACAAATAAACTTTTAGTTGTTTTTTGAGTTGGAAACAAATTAAATAAACTTTTAGTTGGTTTTTGAGTTGGAAAAAAATTAAATAAACTTTGAGTTGGTTGAGTTGGAAACAAATTAAATAAACTTTTAGTTGGTTTTTGAGTTGGAAACAAATTAAATAAACTTTTAGTTGGTTTTTGAGTTGGAAAAAAATTAAATAAACTTTTGGTTGGTTTTGTATGTTGGAAACAAATTAAAAAAACTTTTAGTTGGTTTAGAGTTGGAAACCAATTAAATAAACTTTTTGTTGGTTTTTGTAACTTTATATACCTATTTGATTGTTAACTGAGTTTTTTTATATATCTGGATCGTTCTCATATTATGTATGAAAACATCTGGAAAACACAGAATAAATAAAATGATATAAATAGGTAGGCATAATTTCAAGACACTTATAATCCGCCCCTGGATACGATTGCCTGCTTTCATGACGTAGATAATTCTACAAGCTGTAATATAATAGTAATGAAATGGCGGATTAAGACGTTATTCCCAGAAACAGCCCTTTCCATAATCAATACCTAAACGGATTTCATGCCATCGCTATGTAATAAATGTAGCATGAATTATTTTAGATTGTATGTGAAAACATCTCACTCAGGTAGCATACATTATGCATTCTATCACATAAACTTTTGATAAGACATTTACATCTTTTATTATTTTAATTACTAATACTTGATTTTGGTCCTCTTTGTTTGAAGTACTTGTGTTTCAAACATATCATTGCAAAAAAATGTTGTGATAAATGGCGTGCTCACCTATAATTGGAATCTCTCATGATGGCATTACCATATTTTACAATGTACACTCCATATCCAACATTAATATAGACAACCCAAATTTCAAATATTCCAATGCTGCCCACGCAACTTTTACCTCCAAAGGGAAAAAATACTCAATTTTGACGGCATACCGCTCACCCTCTTTATCTACAAATCTGTTTACAGAAGAAATTAAAACTTTTATTAAAAACAATAGCTCTAACCATTTCGATTTTGCATTTTTTATGGGTGACATTAATATAAATATACAAAACGCCATACTAAATCCGGCCGCGAACGAATATCTAAACGTTATGCATTCCTCAGGATATCTATCATACATAAATAACACCACCAGACCTAATCATCCTAATGATACTTGTCTTGATCATATATTCTTAAAATCAAATAAAAATAACCACTTTAAATCCGCTACACTAAAAATTGACATAACTGACCACTATCCTACCTTCTACGGCCACCATACTCCAACTTTGCCCATCTCTGCTGAACCAAATAGTTTTAACAAAACATTTACTAAAATCAACTACTCAACTTTAAATACCTTACTGAACGAAGAATCGTGGATCGCGGTCCTATCGACCCAAATTTAACTTTGAATACCTTTTATGAAGTACTTCAAAAACATATTCTAAAAAGTCAAGAACAAATAGCACCACCAAAAAGTAAGCATAAGCACATAAAACCATGGATTACGCGTGGACTGATAATCTCAATACAACACAGAAACAAACTTTTCAAAATTTACAAAAACCTTGAAAACCATTGCACATCCATAAACGAAGCACAGATACACACCAAACGGAATGAATACATTTTATTTAGAAACTACCTAAACACAATCATAAAAAAACGAAAACAACAATACTACTCTACACAACTACATAATGCTCAGAACGACTCAAAAAAAACATGGCACGTAATAAATGAAATTTCAAATAGGAACCAAAAGGTTGACAAAATTCCACAAAAAATCATTACTGATAATAACACAACCATTGAAGACGCTGAGAGCATCGCAAACAATTTCAACCACTTCTTTACAAACATTGCCTCAACCCTTATAGATAGTAACCCAAGTCTTAATATTCACTCAAATCAAATTCCTCCCGACCTTTTAGAGTCTAACGACACTACCTCTGAGCTTTCTACATTCAAAGAAATAACAAAACTCGAAATTTCAAGACAAATCGACAACCTTAAAGATAGATCTGCAAAGGGCCCAGATAACATAAGCAATACCACCATCAAATCAATTAAAAAACACATAATCATTCCATTACATCACATTTTCAACTGCTGCATCAGACACAGCATTTACCCCAATAATTTTAAACTCGCTCACATTATTCCAATACATAAATCCGGATCCCAATGTAAAACAGACCAATAACCTTAACTTCACAATTTTCCAAGATCTTCGAAAAATGTTTAAAACGACAAATTATGAACTTTCTAGAATCTAACGCAATCCTTTCAGCTAATCAATATGGTTTTAGATCTAACCTGTGCACCGACGACGCTGTATTTAGTTTAACCCAAAACATATATTCTAACCTAGACTCTAACAATAAAACTCTAACCATTTTCTTGGACCTAAAGAAAGCGTTCGACACAGTCAACCACAGAATTCTATTAAAGAAAATCTTTAACGTTGGAATTAAAAACAAAAGTCTCATGTTATTAAAAAGCTATATATTAAATCGTCAACAACGCACAAAAATAGGATCAAGCTTTAGCACTTATGATCTAGTAAAACATGGTATTCCTCAAGGAACTGTCTTAGGACCACTACTCTTTCTAATCTACATCAATGACCTATGCAATATTGTGATACCAGGTAAAATTCTCTCTTTTGCCGACGACACTGCAATCACAGTACAAGGTAAAACGTGGGAAGACACAATCAGTAAAGCCAATAAATGCATTGCAACAGTCAAAGATTGGCTAGATAGAAATCTTCTCAGCCTAAATTATGATAAAACTATTTTTATTCCCTTTTATAATTCCCATAAGTCATCCCCTAAAAATAACCTTAACTTGAAGTTCCATAATGTTAATTGTAACTTTGAGACATGCTCAAACTGCGAAGATGTAAAATTAGGAAAATATATCAAGTACTTAGGTGTAACTATAGACAGCCAACTCAAATGGACTTACCATATAGAAAAAACTGTAAATAAACTGAGATACTTAATTTACATATTCAAACGTATGAGCAATATCGTCAGTACAAGAACCATGAAACTTGTTTACGACGCACTGGTGCTTTCGTCCATTTCCTATGGAATAATCGCCTGGGGTGGAACATACAATAACCATGTAAAACCATTAGAAATTGCTCAGAAGTCCATCATTAAGGTAATGTACCAAAAGCCCAAGACATATCCCACCAATCAGTTATTTCAAGAAACCGAAATTATGGAACTAAGGCGGATCTACTGTACCCAATGTCTCAAATATATATTTACTCGTCCTAACAATTTCACTAAAAACACAAATCGCTCTAGCCAGAGACATAACACATGCGTGTTCACAGTGCCTCACTGCAAAACCAGGTTGGCCCAAAGACACATTAATTATATTGCCCCAAAATTGTTTAATTCCCTACCTCACTCCACCAACATGTGTCAAAATTTGAACGAATATAAAAAAAATGTTAAAATCTGGATAAAAAATAATTTGGAACTGAGTAATTTTTTTCTGTAATTCAAACTAACAGCTTCCAAATTGCTAAAATATTCCATGTCGTTCTGAATATTTAGAATAAAAAAAGGAAATGTAAATGTATTTTTGTAAGGGTGTAAATATGCGATATAAATTTTTAAATATTTTATTATTGAAATATGTATACATCCAAATTTAAAAAAAATAAAATAAACTCCAGTAAAATCAATCATGTTGATTGATCTCTATAGCCTCTATACATATATATATATATATATATTATATTAAATTTTATTTTAACTACCACTGTTATCCACATAATATAATACCCACACACAGGCTTCGCCTTCGTGGGATTTTTTTTTGTTACTTATATATATTTTTTTTTGTTATTTTGTATTTACTTGTTAAATGTACCAAAAAAATTTGCTAATAAAAAAAAAAAAAAAAAAAAAAAAAAAAAAAAAAAAAAAAAAAAAAAAAAAATCATCGAATTAATCGTAATGAAAATGTTAATTATCGTAATAATTGTGCGATGTTTTATGTTGGTGCACCGATAAATATAAAACAAAAAATAAAAGAAAATATATGAAATTGTTGAAAAATATCAATAAAATTAGAAATAGACACAGAAAAAAAAAAACATGTTGTGATCGAGATTTGAACTCGGATCCTTCCCATTCTCTTCGGGAAGGCATATTACACATTTTGCCACTGCAATGCTTTCGATCATTCCATGTATCTGAACATCGACTAACTGTTCAGCTATTAAAGCAACAAAGAAGGCTTTGATTGTCAATTTGTGACAATGTCGAATGTGACGATTAAAATTGTTCAGAAATGTGAGGAATGTCCCTACTTACCTACTCTAAAAATACCAATAGACTTTTGGTTGTTCAAAAAACAAAGCGCCAAGCTTTATCATACGTGGTATCCTGTGTTTTCTCTGATGTACTATTCTTGGAGAGTTTTAAAGATATATGCGGTTCGTCAGGTTACGAGTCGTGTTTATTTATCGTCTTGTTTACACTGAATATCTACATGGACTAGACGTCCGTTATAATGGATGCTTTGTATTTATCTGAACCAGGAAAACTCGTCACTGAATGTGTCCAGCTGTCGATCGGATGTCATCGGCTATTTCCGTAACCGTTCGGTTATCAGACACGAACGGGCGACAGCTGACTATCTCTTTTAGTACAACTTTACTGACATCTGTTGAGACACCTCAAAACTACATTTAACTATGTGTACTAACGACATCTGTTAAAAAACAATTCCCGTAGACTAAATTATCACAAAGTAGAATTCATAATACAAAATAAGTAATTTTGTATGGAATGCAAAACAGTAAAAACCATTTTTCTGAAAATTTCTGATTATTCATCGCCCGTTAATACGCAGAAGGAATTAATTCCCAAGACGATCCAAGATTTACATACATTAATTAATGTTATTGTTTCCGCTTGTTTTTGTACTGAACTGTGATTTATTTCCATAATCTGGGAGATATCGCTTGAATTATGTAGAGTTTTATGGATATAGGATAATCCATGTTTCTTATTATTGCCTTGTAAATTAGATTGTAGAAATTCTCTTTGTCGTTTTAAATCGAAACGTTGATTTAATGTTACTTGTATGTTTTCTGACCAATTCTGAATGAGTTCTTGATAATAAAAACTAACCCCATCTTAATTATTATTTTTAATTGATAAACTAACGTTTAAACAAGATTTTTGTGCATAGCAAAAAGGGTAGATAACAAATATTATAATCAATAATTATCAGCCTGAAACACTCATCTACATTGAAAAAATCTTCCGAGAAAAGATACTGGCCGCCAACGGGAATTGATTCCCATTGGCCAGTATCTTTTCTCGGAAAAATTTTTCAATGTAGATGAGTGTTTCAGGCTGATAATTATTGATTATAATATTTGTTAACCCCATCTTCTTAACAAAACACTGAACAGCGCGTAAAATATCACATTTTGAAAAAGAAATTTTGGGGCGATTGAAAGAAAAACCTACGAAAGTTCAATGCAGTCAACATAAAAACATCATTTTGTTATTAGCCGTTATTAGCAACGTTGCGGAAACATCGTTTAACGGCCACCCAACAGAAACACCGTTCAAATGGTTGTAAAGTGTTTTTATTTTATTAGTAAGGCTTTATCTAATTAACTTACAAAATCACACCGTTTCCATGCATGGGTAGGCAGTGAAGATGGACCGCCAAACAACTCGGTCTTGGCACAAGCTCCTCTGATTCAGATTCATATATTATCTAATATACACACTTCTCTTATTCGACATTCTTATCGACAGGACTTCGTGGTCGAGTGGCAAGGCTCTCGACCATCATATGTATATTGTGGGGGACTAGCACGTTGGCGTCAAATTGATATAGTTTACTTGGTGGTCAAAATTTAACCTTATTTGTGTACTGAGTATTAAGGACTGAATTGATGAGTATTAATTGTACCTCCCTTGGTAACAGCTTTGTAGAACGTTAGGCGTTCCACGCGCCAATCTGCAGGCGATTCCTGCAGAATGCCACTATCAAAAGAGGTAGAATTGTCTAGCTCAAACATGAGACCATGAGATCTTTACAAGGATCGTGGGGACTATCTGGTTTCTCCTCCAGTTTGCGGACCAAGAAAATGAGTAAAAACTAGATTTTCATCGTAAGTAAAATAAGTGTATTTATGGAGGATGGAATGTACAGTGAACATACAGAGAACAAATAGTACTCACCCCCGGACCGACAGGTTTAAACCTAGCTATCTAATTACGAACACGGAGACCTGGAGAATTTTCCATCGCTCTTCTGGGGTGCGATGCCGAGGAACCGTAGAGCTCCAGCTCCGAATCCAAGTCCCCGTCCTGGCGGAGGTCACGCCCTAGAGGCGTCTGCGTACATCCTGGCGAAGGTCTCGCCCTAGCTGCTTCTCTCAATAGGATGGGTACAAATTCCGTAACCGCAAGTTACGAGCTGGCAACGTTCGGTCAAGATGTAGCGAGGATGCCTTTGACCTGGTGGATGCAGCCAGGTTTTCAACTTCAAGCGCGTCTGTGTAATAATTCATCACTGGAATGCAACCAGGAGTTCTCAAGGCATATGTACAGCCGATGAGTAATCTCAAGCCCGATTATAATGTGAGATCATCCGTAATTTGTTCAACTACCGCACGCGGTAAACTTCCTCGAACCCCCCTACATCGGTGGATCGGGACAAAAACCAACCAAATTTAGGTTAAAAAGGGAAATAATAATCCCTCGGTCACTATTATTGACACATTTCACTGTCCGCGAACCGGATTGAATTTAATACTGCGGATTTATAATTGAATTTATGGATTTTAAACCGACCATGTCAAATGTAAGACGTACTTGCCCTTCGTCCCACATTCAAGAAATCGGTAAACGGAACTTTCTCCCACCCACCTTGTCCAAAATGTTGCCAGCGTATAAAAATAAATCCCTATAAACGACTTCTGAATTTAAGAATAATCAAACCAGTGACTAAATAAAAGATGTTATGAATTCTTTTCATAACAATCAATCCGTAAGTCTCGGGTTCAAATGCCAGCGCGTGCGCAGATACATTTTATTTAGTTAATTTGTGTTTTCACAATGAAATTATTAAAAATAATTTGAGGTATATTTGCGGCACGTTCCGAAGTGGAAGTTACACTCCAACTTTCTAAGAGCACCAATCAGTACTGAAGCGTTGCTTTGAATTGAAGCGTATTTTGAAGACTAGATTTGAATAGCCAGGTTTCCGTTTCCCCATCTCCTTCTTCTCCCTACGTACCTTCAGCCTCACAACGTACCCTAATTGAGAATACCATAATCTCACTGACTTCAGACGGGAGCAGTTGGGACTCTTGTGAGGTATTCACAACAACGAAAATGGCCCGACTCAAAAAGACAAGATACTATAACGATGACGTTCAGACAAACGATAATGTTCCTAGCCATCAATCAATTACCTATCAATACTAATTTCGGTGGTCTGTGCCTTAGTCCCGCGTGAAATCTGGTTCAATGAACTCAAATTTGTTTTGAATTTTATTTTTTTTTATTTATTTTATTTAATTATAATGTATTACAAAAACATGGTGAGTAACACATTATTCCCAATGAGTTGAGAAAAAACTCATTACGGGAAGGACAAACACATAAGAGTACATTTTACACAAATATTGCATGTTTAAAAAATACAACATAAAAAGGGGAAAAAAATGCATTGTCAAGAATAGAGATTTTAGAAAAACTGAGGACATCCATACACATAAAACATATAAAAAAAAAATAAAAAAAAAAAAAAACGTATGAAGGCGAGCAAATATTCACTGGTTTAAAAACATTTTCAGGAAATGTTCTTTAAGCGTTTTAACTAATTTTTTTTTGTTATCTACTGGTTGCTTTATTTCATTAGGTAATGCATTGTATTGTATATTTGCAATATATTGTAATGATTTAATACCAAATTTAGTTGTGTGGGTAGATGATGCTAAGTGTATTTGATTTTGGGATCGTGTTTTGTGCTGGTGTATATCGGAATTAAAGGCTGGTTTAGTGTTGGTGTGTGAGGAGTGTTGAATTATTTGTAGGATGGCAGTGGTGATGCTATATTTTGGCAGAATGGTAAAGGGAAGTATTTGTGTCAGTGAGTATATATCTTTGACATGTGTATCCCATGGTAAATGGTATATATTTCTTATGGCTCTATTTTGGATTACTTGTATTTCGGATATTTGTTTCTTAGTAATGGTGCCCCAGATACTAACCAGATAACTTAGGTGAGAGTGGATCAGAGCATAATATGTGGCACGCAGTAAAGCTATGGGGAGCACATCTTGAAGTCGATAGAGTACACCAGTAATCGGGGAAATTTTGGATTTTACATATTCAACATGAGAGTTCCACGACAGGTTAGAATCTATGAATAACCCCAAATATTTCGTTACTTGTACATTTTGGAGCTTTTCATTTCCAAGAGTAATATTCATGCTCATATAATCTTTTTTCCCGAAAGTGAGGTAGTGGGTTTTTTTGACATTGAGGCTTAATTTATTTATTCGCAGCCATTTAGCTAGCTTTGCGAGATCTTTATTCATTAGAGATTCAAGTTCCCCCAGATTTTTGCAACGATAGTAAATCACGGTATCATCAGCGTAAAGTTGTAGTTTTCCCGAGATGCCGCATTTAGTTATATCATTGATGTATAGTAAGAAAAGTAGGGGTCCCAGAATCGAGCCTTGTGGCACTCCACATGTGATTTTTCCAAAGTCGCTTAGGTTCCCTTCGATGTCGACAAGGCAAAATCTATCAGATAGGTAACTTCGGAGAAGCTTTAAAAATTTTCCAACTATACCCAAATGTTCCATTTTCTGTAGGAGTATTTCATGATCTACTGTATCAAAGGCTTTTTTTAGGTCTATAAAAATAGCTGCTACGTATTCGCCCTGGTCTATGTACTGCTGAATGTTCGAGATGAAATCGAAGGTGGCACATTGGGTACTGGAGTTTTTTCGAAAGCCATATTGTTGTGGTGTTAGGATATTGTTGTTAGAGATATATTTTAGAAGTCTATCCTTTATAATAGTCTCGAACACCTTTGAAAATACTGATAAAACCGATATTGGGCGATAGTTAGAAATACATTTTTTGCAGTCTTCTTTATAAATTGGTATAATTTTTGCTAGCTTTAATTGATCTGGAAATACTCCCGAGCCTATAGAGGAATTGATAAGTTGCACTAGGTGCCCAGCTAGTTCTTCTTTACAGGTTTTAAGGATGCACGGGGTTACTCCATCGATACCTGCCGCTGCATTCGACCTAAGTTTCGAGATGATCCTTAATACCTCACCCTTATTTGTCCTAAGTATCATTAGCAAAATTAGAACTGATTGTGCAAGCGTTATTGTTTTAAATTATCGTATACAACATCGTATTCGGAATGATGTTCTTGTTCAATCGGTATTTCCAAATTAGCACATTTTACAAATTGCAACCGATTTGCCAAGATTTCTGACTATCCCGTGACTTTTCACGGATCTACGCCAGTACTAATATAATAAGTCACGTAAACATGTTTACGTTTTCAGACTAAACTCCATTAGAGGCTGGTTTACAGATTAAGTTTCCATCATAACATTAATGCACTGCCGGGAACGCACGACGAACAGGGGAGGGAATGATATTAATATGCAGCCTACAACCCCCCGAAGGAACATAAGGTATATCACCCCACCCCCATATCCCCCAGTAAAGCACCGGGGCTCCCATATCTCTACAGCCATAAAAAACTTTACGATAAAAAGGTGCTGACGTCCGCTGAAGCCTTAGAAAGAATACGGGATAAAGGTTAGTCCTGAAAATTCTGAAAATGTCTGAAAATAGTGAAATGACTGAAAATGCGTTTTTTTTATATTTAACCCCTCAAGTCTCTTACAGTATTGAGACGGTATCTTATTGGGTAAAACATACTCTACACCCACTGGGGTGCAAGGCGATGGGTCGAGAGATTCCGGCTGGAGAGGTCAAAAGGACTCCCTCAACCAGTCACTCCCGATCTGGACCGCCATGCAGTAGGTGGACAAACACATTCGCCGCCAAGACCTGGACCAATTTCTCTCCATGAACCCGGGCACCCCTTCTAAGTCACCAAATGTCGCGAATAACTTGGGGTAACTTATAGCAGGGGTTTTGGTTATCAAATAAACAGGGTAGCGATATCCACACCCATCATTTTGAGTCTAAAAATGTTTCGTTAAGTTTTTTTGTAATTATTGTCATGTTTGACGTTAGAATTTAATTTTTTATAAATGTTTATTTCAAATACAAATAATTCAAAGATAACTAATTATATCTAGTTTCTTAAATTGAATTGTTTTTTACGAAAACCTCAAATCCAAGTATAATATAAAACCAATGATATTTAAAATATCTCGGAAGCATTCCGAAAGGACCTGTAGGTAAAAATATTTTAACGATTGAAGAGTTAAAATATTCCACGTTTCTCCAGTTAGCTTCTTAATTCCGCCTTTAGGTACTGTTTGGTCGTGAAGGCTGTTGTTTCCACTGAAATAAATACTGAAATACAAGACAAGAGGTATTTTCTGTTAACGACGTGGTCGGTTTATTTATGTTCTATGAAAAATCAGCTCTTGATATATCAGTTCCAATTCTGAAAACGATAATTATAATAATTCTCTTTTAAAATATAAAAATGTAGGTAGGTACCTACTATATCGCTTGTATGAAATCTTTCCACAATGTGACATGCTTGATGTGTTATAATTGAGATTACTTGAAACGTATTCGGGAAAATAAAAATAAGATTATATAACCTATTTACTTTATTGTAAGGCTCAAAATAAATATTTTACTGGACTATTTTTATTTATTTATTTATAACATTACATTTGATACATTTGTATAGCAAAAATAACATAGTAATAAAATTGCAAAATAACTATAGAGTTTACAATGTGTACAAGTGTTATTATGTCTTGTGGGTCGATATTATTTCCTAGCTAGGCAGATTGCCCGTTCCAAGGAACCAAATGCTGATGAAAATGCAAAAAAATTATTCTGTAACAAAATGTTGTTTTTTTTATTATTATTTTTTAATTAAATGTACCTATATTAATAAAAACGCCAAAAACTTATTCCGTAACAAAAAAAGAAAAAGAAAAGAAAAAAGATTTTTTTTAAAATTTTTTTTATTTTAAATATATACCTACTAAATTTTTACTAAATGTGCCGTTAATTACATTTAGTTATAGTTGCAAATTTCTTACAATAAAGATATACAGAGTGCAACATCACATACTCGAAGGATTTTAACCATTTTAACCTGAGCATATTAGGAGTAAAAAAAGTAGATGTCATTTTGCTCTCCGATGATATTTTTTTCTATTAAAAAAAAGCTTTTCACTCACACGTCACCATTGGTCGCGTCAGGATTACGTGATACGCGTGCTGTTTCGTGTGTTATCGTGTTGCTGGAATAAGACGGAGTGATTATCATGTGACACACTAAACTACTCAGTTGCGACTTGTGATGGAAAAATATTTTTATTGTTTTTAATTAAAAACAAATATTTGTTCATATTAGAGATTGTACTGCCCTGAAGAAGCTACGGTTGCTACGGTCGTAGCGAAACCCGGTCGGCATAAAGAATATAAAAAATAAAAGTGGTTTTTACAATGTTTTAGTTTTATTTTAAAATAAAAAGAAAACAAATATCATCAAACAGCAAAATGACGTCTACAAGTCTTACTCCAAGTAGGCTCAGGAATCGCTGGATAAAATCCTTCAGGTACGTGCTGTTACACCTGAATATTATTATTGTTATTGTTAATCACAGTTTAATGTAGCGATCTGCTGACACATCCCTCGGATCACAATTATACAGTTTGGCACAATTACACCATAAATTTATACGATACTTACGGAGCTATATACTCTGTTTAAGGAGCTAAAGGTCTCAAAATTTATAAAACTGGGAAGACTTCGGTGGCTGGGGCATGTGCAGAGAATGACCGAGCATCAAGCACCAAAGTCACTGCTAAACTCAAGACCGACAGGGCGAAGGAGCCTGGGAAGACCAAGATTAAGATGGAGCGACAACGTCCTTAAAGATATATCTACTTTGGAGATTCTAAACTGGAGAGAGCTGGCATAAAACCGAGATGAGTTGAGGAAGACTCTTGAGGAGGCCAAGACCCACCAGGGATTGTACAGCCAAGAGTGACGATGATGATGATCATTTAATTTATCTGAACGCGAGTTTCAAGAGAGAATCAATAATTGCCAATGTTATCACCAGCAATGCGACAACATTTCAACTGACAATGTGGGTATTTTAAAATTGATTGTACAATAGAGGGTCGCCAAAGGACCTGGGTGGAGACAAATGTCTCGGCTGCGAAATATAGGAGATCGGACCGGTATTAGAAGTGTGGAGGAGCTATTCCGGGCAGCGCAAGATAGAGATACATTTACCAGAGTGATCGCTAACGTCAGAGACACCTGATAGGGCATATGAAGAAGAATTACAATAATATTTTGATCTGGCCCAGTAGGTAGAAATGAAGTCATCTTTTTTCTTCACCCAAAAGAAGGACTTTTAAGCAGGGATAGGGACAATGGGAGATAAATACATTGAACAGGACCTTGGGAAATGGATTGGTCTCAAAGCTGTTTCAACACTTAACATCATTATATAACCTGGTAAAGTATTATTAAAAAAACCTAAAAAAGGACGCCATGAATTCTTGGAATGAAGCCAAAAGTATTCAGCAAATACATTGATTTTGCATTTCTACCACTTATATTTGTAGATAAATTCATGTGGACAAGAATGTTTGGCGTGGTCTAAATAACAATGAAAGCATTCCGCTTTGAATTATTAATATTTTCCGCCTAAATCAGATAGCAAAACTTCAGTAGAAGAACATAAACTCTCTACTCAATTAATTAAATTAAATCTGAAATTTTCTTTTTTTACGTTGTTGAAAAATTAATAATAGAGGAAATGAACAGCGGTTTGCATGTGATAGAAATGAGACCCCGGAGACGTATGTGTGCTAAAAGTATGCGTGACAAAATTACAAATTACTACACCCGACATTAATGCTAAGGCGATGTCTGCGTAATGAATTAGATTAAGTTATGCGTGCATATAAAATTAGAACACGTACGGCAAATGAATAAAGGAAGGAATCCCTGGAGAATGTACGACGCGAAAGTAGATGACGATAAGAGTCGGGGATATGGTGGAAAGATATAGCATTGTGATTTTCTCTGCCTAATGCAGCCTAAAGTGGTATGAAGATTAATTATTGGTTAGTTCTAGTTACTTATTACTTTACGATAAAAAACATATAAATTTGTTATAGACCACGTTCATTTTATTTTACTCATACTCTACCAGTTTCGGAAGAACTCTTTCTTCGTCAGAAGAATATTAGAACTAACCTACGATACAGAATATTTCCAGACATGCACATACTTATTACTTTACTTCCTCCTCTCTTATCGGGAGTTGGCTATCATAATGGTAATCGTCCATTTGGAGGCTGCGGCAGAGCTGTTAAAAGCTAAGAAGTCATTTGAAAAGCATGAACAAGGGCTACTAGATTTACAAACATCTAATTGATATTAATGAATTACCAAAATCCAATTAATATGCAAAAGACGACGGGACTTAATAGACGGGAATATTTGATATCTTCGTATCCGGTAATTTACGGCTACACCTAAACTAAGCCCAGAAAAAAAATTAAAATTATTTTCGTTCTTTGTTTTCGGGGTGTTATGCTGTGTTGCGCTACCTCCTTCTTTAGCCAATGTTTCGGACAGCGTTGTCTAACAAAGGAGGAAGCGCAACACGGAATAACACCCCAAAAAAAATAACGAAAATACTTTTGGCCGTGAAAATCTAAAAACGTATCCAATTTTAAAACTATAGGTACTACAATGCCAGCTCTTAGAGGGTTAGAGCTGGCAACACAGTATTGCATCTACATAAATAAGCACTCACTCACCACAATTCAAATCTTCGATTTCGCGTCTGTTCTGATGATGGAATCCGAATGTAATGCTATCCGAAACGCTGGTTAAAAAAGGAGATAGCGCAACCTATCGGCATAATAACCTAAGAAGAAATCGCGATAATACTTTTGTTCGTGAAAATCTCAAATTATCCAAGTCCAACTGGACTTGGATAAATATAAATGTCACTGTTTAAAATAGTTTAATCACTCTGTTTATTTAATATGCTTGTGGTAAAACAACACTCACATTAGCAAAAATAACGAGTATCAACAACAACCGACCGATATCGTTGCTCGATGGTACTGATTTGATCACATGACAAGTACACCATCCGTTTTGTTTATTACTTATACTCCCTCTACTGTTGTCTGCCTTGACGCCCTTGACCATGAGGTACCTACACACGTCCTAAATCGTAGTTTCTTCACAATTAATTTTATTTACCACACTTCGTGAGGTGACCGATCAATATATTGGAAATTTCTAGTTGGAGCTAGAAAATTGAGTTACCTTGGTCCTAGATAGAGTAATGTCCACAAATGTGCTCGAAGCACGAAATAAAATATCATGATATTTCAAGGGATAACAACGTGTCCATATAATATAATTTGTAACATGCGGAGAATATCACAATTGGAGTAAATTTACATAAGTCTGACAGTAGGTCCCAGTAATCAACACAGTGAAATATCTCATAGTGAATATTTCTGTAATTTGACTGAGAGATCGTTGTGGGGATAAATTTAAAAAAAATTAAATTCTTCTTCGGCTAGACGGAATAGGCATAACAAACCATAATGATTGTGGCGAATTTTCCGCCGATTGCTCAGACTTTTTTAATATATAAAAATATTGGTTCTTCACACGCTAAGTAAGAATTATGGGTTTTTATGGACGAATACAATTTTTATACAGCAAAATAACGTAGTTTTTCAGTTATATTAGCGGATTCCGTACTCCATAGTGAACACGACCAAGTTATATTTTTCATGGGCGGGAAATGGGTCTGAAGTCAATAATATCAATTGTTCAGGAGAGCCAAAAAGCTGAAATAAATACTGTTATTTATTAGTTTAGTTCCTTTAATGGTGGCTGAAAAACACGAATGAATTAATACATCGGGCTTACTAATAAGCGCGGCATAAATTTATACCAATGATAATAATCAACCGTCTATGTGAAAACTAAACTATTAAACTAAATTGATATTTAACAGCCGTTTTGCCGATTTATATTTACCTATTTTTTTGCAATAGCTCCGCACAGAAATAATTTCCCTCAGGGCCTATGTCAAATTCGGGGATGCTGTGTGGAGGGTCATTTTAGGAAAGGGAAGGAGAGGAAGTTCCGGGAAGGAAAACGGTAAGAGGGGTGGGTAGGAATCTAGGGTCCAGTGTATCCAGGTCATCCCCGTCAGATCCAGACAAACATCAGATACCAGGCACCCCTGCTAAGTCACCAAACGTAGCAAACTACTTGGGGTGACATATAGTAGAGGTATTGGTTATCCATTAAATAGTTGCCGCCTCCCAAATTGTAATACATAAGGCATTTATGTTATTAAAAACTTCACTTTCAAAGAATTCTTAAACCGTATGTGCTCAACTTTTTTATTTTTTTTTATTTTTCCTAATATAAGTCCATTTTAGTATTCGATTAGACTTTAATAATGATGTAGTATAAAATTTTTTGTTATAATTTTATTTTTTTATAGAGAAATCGACCGCCCCAAAAATGGGGCGCTGGGCGCATTACCGAGCATAAAAAAATGTTAGGAAGTTGAGAATAAAAATGGGATTATAGTATAAAATGAATGTATTAAATAGTATAATAATGACAAAATCTTACAACTAAGCACAACATTCTATAAACTCTAAGTATTAAAATTGACAAAACAGTTTGTGTGACAACCAACATCACACTTCCTGCACTTCTTAGTCGTATTTTTGTGGCACTCGGCACAACGAATTTGTGTAAGACTTGATACTATCAAATGCCCTATACCATCCAGCCTGACTCCATCTGGGACTCTTCGTCTTTTTGTCGTTTGCTTCAGTGGTCTACCGATAGAACGCGCTGATGAATATCGACCAAGGTAAGTTTGGGTAACTTCTTGTATAAATGCCAGGTAATCTAAATATTCTTTTGCTTGACCGGCTGGAGACAATTTGTAGAGCTGGTATGCATTGTTCATGGATGCATTCAAAGGCCACATAAAAAGTTGCCAGCACCATTTTTTGCGATTGATACTTATCCTATAGCAACCGATGTTTTGGTCAAGTCGATCCACTCCGCCCATATACTTGTTATATTGTAGAAAGCACGACGGCTGTTGGATTACAATTCTTCTCTTTTCACGGCTAGACCATCGCTGAGCCGAGCCCAACGGGCTGACTCCTTCGCAGGTGGATGCTACAGTTACCACATTGTTGTCGTTGTATTGGATCAATGAGATACCTGATATTTGATCAGTCAGTTGATAATAACTGCCACGCGCTTGCTTTTTCATTTGTGCAGTATCTTTCAGAGGTGCCTTTTCAACACGATTCATACGAATGGTACCTGTAGCTTGGTTGCCTGTTTCTTTGAGGTGGGTAAGCAGTCGGAGAGACGTAAAAAAATTGTCCATATAAACATGGACTTTTTGTCCTGCCGGTAACTTTGCAATAAGGTTAGTTACCATAGAACCTCCAACGCCTAACTCGCATATATCGGCCACCGTCAACCTGAAAAAACAATTTAGGGACAATTATAGTATGCTGTTATGATATTATTTTTAACAATATTTGATAATCTTTATGTACAACTGTGGAATATCGAAAGTTTATATCGAAAGAAACACTTCTAAAATGTGTACACTGCCGCGCTCACCGCCCCTAAAATGGGGCGCACAACAAAACTGTCTAGATTGATATCGGAATATAGCCTAATCAAACTATTTATATTATTATTTTATAGTGTACATAATATACAATGACATAATGTTGATTTTGCAGCAAAACTATGGAAATAAATTATATTTACTTACTTTTTTCTCCGCGACATTGCCACAAGGACCACTATGAAACTTTTGACGTGAATAATTAAAAACAAAATGGCGTCTCGCGCGTAAAAAGTATCTATTAGTGTTGCAAGGAATCATAATAAATTAATTATTAGTCATAAAAAAAACAAAAGCACGTGATATATTTTTTTTCTGAAATTACTAGCCGTTTTAAAAATGGGGCGTTTTACACATATGGGTTTTAAAGAAAGAAGATCAATTAAAAAATAATATGTCCGAAAAAATCAAACTTTTTCAAGACGGGGACTTCAAGTGTTAGTCTACCAAAATGCGACGTTGCCAGCTCTTTCGCAGCCAAGTAAAACGTTTTTTATAAGTTAGAATTCGAAACAGAAATTGTGCAGTCCTTATTCTGTGTGTAAAGATACTGGATAACCTTGTACCCTGTTTGAATACCATTATTATTATTTGGGTCAATAGGTCGGAGATATGGAATAATAGTGAACATATGACTTTGATGAATTTCCTCAGTACGGGAAATCACAGTGCACTAAACGTCAGAAACTCATACCTGGATAAATCCATGTTTACACGTGTGGTAAATAACACAGCCTTCATTACCATAATAATGAGTTAAGCCAAAATAATGCAGGTCATATTACTACGCAGTATATGAGTACACCTGTACCATAACCAACGTTATCCATATTCTTCTTGACTAATTTGTACGAGCCATAACAACAACAAGGGTTTATACTGCGTATTATTATTTTGTTACAAATTGCTCCCCGATGTTCTCATTAAAACACAGCTGGTGTGAAAGAAATAAATTATTCCTAAATTTGTAAAAATATTTCTACCTTTGTTTTTACCAATCACGGAATCCAATATCTACTTCTTAATCTATTATTAATGATGACGAGATTGTATTAGTGTTATTTATCAAAGACCTTGGAATTATTTAAACTTACATTTTTGGTCGTCACTGGAAAACAATTTTTAATAAGGCCATACAAATTTTAAGTTTTGTAGTACGTAACACGAGGACTTTTCATACCGTTGAATCGATCAAACTACTTTTCTGCTCCCTTGTGAGATCGCAGCTAGAATATGCATCTCTTGTATGGTCTCCTATTTATACTTTTAACTTACACCGCTTGGAGAAACTACCAAGGAAGTTTCTTAAATATTTTCAATACAAACTGAGGTAAACTAAGGAAGTAGAGTCCATTTAAAAAATATATATTTATGTTCACATTCAAACTTAAATACTAGTATTTTTTTTAAAGTTCGTTTTCTCTAAATTAATTCTCCAAGTTTAAATTTTATTAAGCCCGCCAAGATGAGCGGAATCCGAGCATTAAGAGGCAGGGTGAATGTGTGACGTCATTTGGGCTCTGAAAAACCCGTCGCTTGGGCATTTTGTATGGAGATTTTCGTAATTCTTCAATAAGGAATTCCAGTAATGTTTTTTATCAATGTTAACCGTCTATCAGAATTAACCTTCTTAAAGATTAGGAACATCAAGAACTACTTTTTAATATATGTATATATATATTTGTGACAAAATGGCTTTAGTTAGTACAATATGTAGGTAGTCAGTCATCATTATAGCCAGGTAACTACCATCCTTTCTCTTCCTTTGTCCTTCCCTCCCCACTTCCTTCATCCTTTGACACTCGTGAAGGTTTTACTTTTTTCTGTAACCCCTTTTTCTTACCAGTAAATAGAACATTTTTATCCGTGGTCCAACAAATACAAGTACTTTAATTTACCTCTAAAACAAACAGCCTAAACAAAGAAAAGTCATTATTTCCAATTTCAAATAATGAAGTCACATTTTTAGTAACGGGCATGTAACCTTTTTACGGATTTGTTCCCTCACTTCACAAATTTATTTTACGTGATTCCCACGGCACAGGAGGTTATATATGCATTGGTTTCGTTTATCTGAACATCTTACCCGGCCGTAACCCAGTTTCGTAAACACTCATCCCTTGACATGTTTGAAATAAGATATAGGGGTTGGAACCTTCCTCGCGAGTAAACGAAGTACTCGATGCGTACTCAAAGAACTCGAGACGAACTCAAATAATGACAGGATCTCTAGACGTATTCGATAGTTTCGTAAGAGTTTATTATTTATATCATTGAAAATTCGAGGTGCTTGGCATGGAAATAACATATTTTCTGGAAATGCAAAATGTAATTATCTTTGAATGGATCGTAAATAAAATGCAGCTGTTGTATGTGGACTCTTTGAAGGGAACTCAAACAGCAACGGTCTAATAATTGAATAACTAACTAAATGTAGGAAGTATGATTTTTTTAAGCTGGCAATGTGTAATGAACGGCAATACCGACGCAAAATAAGTTGCACACGGGATCACAACCGATGACTACGCGTTTCTAAAATTCAACATCATTCCGTTTTGACCCCCTGGCAGTAAATAGTTAATAGTTCTTAAATATCAGTCGGAATTTCGTGTTTCAATCCTTGATTAATAAAGTTTGTATTTTTGAACCCATCAACATATTATTTCTTGCATTAATAAACTTAGAATCCGTCAAGCGTTAACTGGTGACCCTGACGTGATATGAACTCGCAACCTTCTGATCAACTAACAGGGATAGGCAGAAAGGACGTACAGCCAAACAACTCGGTCTTGGCAACCACTCTTTGCCTCTTTCACGTTTATACATACATCGCCGCAAACAAACTCTTCTATTATTCTAAATCTTGAAATGGCCCGACTCAAGTATCTAATTTATTTGATCGTGCCATGTCTTCCTCGGACTTCTTCTACCATTCATATTTACGTCATATATTCTCCTAACACTCTTTTCTTCGTTCATTTGCTCTACATGCACAAACAATCTGATCGCCCTTTTCTTCTAGTGGGATATGGAATTTAAAATTTATAAAATGCAGAAATCTTTTTGTATTTGCTGAATGTTATTAAGATGAAGCCATACTAAATAATGCAAAATCATACGTTTTTGTTTCGAAAATTTGATCGCTTAGAAGTATTATAGATGCTTCAATCAAATACTGCGTGTAGAACATATCTTGGCCCTTAAAAATATCGGTCATTTTTTAATAAGCAAGTTTTTTAATAAGCCAAGAAAAAAATAAATTATAAGGTCTATAAAAACACTTTGAAGTCCAAACTCTCCTATTTATAAACCTCTTTTCGGATATGGTTTTATTGTTTAATGTGGCAAATTTAGTTTCTTTTATGATTATAACAAATTTACGCTCTAACCTAACAAAATAAAATATATGCATTTTCGCGTTGTTATTTTTGACATCACGGCGACAATTCGGCTGTGGACGAATTTTTAATATCAAAGTGAACCTTATACCGTCCACCGAAGAACGACTGGCAGCCGCCCTTATTTTCTCTCACTATTCCTCCGGCCGGAGCGGAGAAATGACGTGTTAGGCTCCGCGTCGCTTTTTTTCTTGGAATCAATTTAAAAATTCCGTTTTATTACAATAAACAATGCATAAAAAACGAATTGATATCTTTTACAGGCCTTTACGAAATCAACATGTAAAAAAAAATCTCAAATATCTTTTCCAACCTTTCCAAAAGCTGTTTCTCAAGTATTTTTAAGCTCCTCCCATAAAGGGGCGAGAATTCTGACGTCGATTTTTTCCTGTACTAGTGGATCGCCTTAACGATTTGTAAGATGGAGACCAAACTACCGAGTTATATTCAATTTGACTTCTAACTAGAGATACATATATAGTTTAATGGCTTGTATGGAATTAAAGTTTTTAGTACATGACCTTAGATAAAAAATTTCATTTAGATTTTACAGAGGTTAGGTAAAATTATCATTGTTGGTATCGATGATCACCGTCCTTGTATATTTTTAATTCCACTGCCACATAATTTACAATCTTATGATTACGATCTAATGTAATCAAGTTAGAACCATAATCTGATATGCCCAGGCACACGTGTTGAAATCCAATTATCTCCGATTACGGTGATATTTAGGCTGGTAGTCCTGTCTGGTAATGAATCATCCTAAATCCAGCAGTGACCGCGGTTCCATTACGCGTACAACCACCGCAGTCCAATCACGCGAAATCCCATCC
This sequence comes from Limnephilus lunatus, assembly GCA_917563855.2. Classification (NCBI taxonomy): domain Eukaryota; kingdom Metazoa; phylum Arthropoda; class Insecta; order Trichoptera; family Limnephilidae; genus Limnephilus; species Limnephilus lunatus. Next base: position 73,564,194 of record OU830602.1, on the reverse strand, counting down.
GAACTGTACGAACAAGCTACACAAATCATCATTATGCATAATTCTTACCGCTGGTATACATGTACAATTAACTGCTACAGTATCCAGTATCTAGGGACTGTGGTCGGCGAAATCATTAGTCAAAAGAGCCAAATATCAGTAGAAAACAGCAACAGATTTAGATTAATTTTGAATGCCAAATTTCATTACAGGAACTGTGTTTTTAAAAGTCTTCAAAACTATGTATGTACTCGACAAACTTGTCAATGTCCGCCTCAGGTTAATACGGAATATTTCTCATTTAAATAGTTTTAGCTTTTTATTACGTACTAGCTGGCTCCCGGCATGCGTTGCAATGCCATATTCAAAGAAATAAATTGTTTCTCCCTGCATGTCCTTTCCCGTGCGTCCCCGTTCCCCTCCCGCATCCCCTTCCCCTCCCACATAGCCATTCCACCTTCCCCGCCTACCCTCACCCCTGTCCCGCTCCCCCGTCCCGCCAACCTCCCTCCCGCGTTCCATACATTCAGTTCCAGTACATTCAGTTTTCAAACAGCTCGCTTGCCACCTATTACAATTTTTTTATTCAAATTTTCATTTTCATATATTACAAATATGAGTATAAAACAATCAATCAAATTTGCTACTTAACATAAGTACCTATTTAAAATATCTATAATTTAAAATCTCCATAGACAATTCTTTTGTTACAAAAAAAAACAGCTGCCTGCTAAATTCACATTCATCAAACGCGCGAACTGTCAAACGTTTGAAGTTAAAATAGTAATTAAGTTTTCTGAAATTATAGAATTTTCCACGCAAATTTTTTAATTTTTCTTTCCTTCTAAAAAGTATTAGAAAACTTTAAAAAGATGAATGAAATATGTAAAGTCATTCTGAAGTTATGGCGTGACCAACGTAAACAGGGATTAATTTTTATATACATATAGATAGTGAGTATTTATGTCGAAGGAGACGAAAGAGTATGCATTTTACATCTTAATTTTGTAAAAATTAATTCTTTTGCTTTATTCTTTTGACCTTATAATTGTGTTTTCTACGCCGTGATTCACATTGTTTCTACATTTTATAGACAATCAATGCTGTCAATCAAAGAAAAAATATTATGGCCACATAAAATAGTAATTTATCCATGTTTTTAAGTGAAAGTATTATTTATGAAAAATTATAAATATAAAAAACCCAAACAATAACCAAAAGAAATTAATTGTAAAACAGGTTTTTGGTTAGGTTAGGTAAGATTGTTAGTTAGATTAGTTTAGGTTAGGTCATGTTATAGGTTAGGTTAAGATTAGGTAAGGTTATGAGTAGGACAAATTAAATTTTATAAATTAATAAAAAAATTATTTTCATTCGCTGAATTAGTAAAAATGTGCATACTCGTAGTTTAAATATTTTTGTTTTTATTTTTTACCAGAATTTATTTTATACGGATGTTACCTCCAGCAAATGTCGTATCTGATGAAATCTATAAAACAAACTGAACATGACCAAGTGAATCGAAAACTCATTAACGTTTTTTTATTACACATCGAAGTACTTATATGAACACTTCTTACATTAAAATTGAACGCAAACCATGTACTCACGGGTATAAAAATGTCTGAGGTGCAAATATTAGAGAAATATTATTATTATTTATTGATCTACATATATACGGATGTTTACATTATATTTTTTGATGTCTGTCTCGCTAGGGTATACCTGTGTTGAGACAGGCGTAGAGGTATATAAATGAATATCAAATATAAAAGTATTTCAGAATGTCGTAGGAATATTTAAGGTTAAAGACATGTTAATTTGAATACAATTAAAACATATATATCCGAGATTTTAAGAAATCCTAAGAATATTTAAGGTTAGATGGATATAAATTCGAATACAATTATACATAAAGATGATTGAAAGTGTGGGTAAATCACATAAATAGAGTTATCTTATAAATGAAGGAAGAGATACAGTACAGTAGTAAATCCTGTCAAATCTATTTAAGGAGTTAGATTATTTAGGATTTTATTATTTAAATACAATTAATTGTCTGCAAATAAACGGTTATTATTATATTATAGATAATTAACTGATTAACTCCAACCAAGCAGCACTTAAGGCGACAATATACACTAAAATATATTCAGAATCTTAACGACGTAAGTAAAGAAGCCGTGAATTGGACGAACCTACTGTTGAATTTGCTCTATCAAAGAAAAGAAGAAGAAGACAAATAATGTGGGAATCTTAACGACGTAAGTAAAGAAATTAAAGTGAAGTATTGGACGGACGTACGGTCAAATTCACACTGGCAGGTCTGGAGATTCGACCTTTCCGCCGCGTTCATATTAATTAATTCTGAAGAACGTCTTACAAATATTTAAAATGTGTCACCATGACGCACTCCCGAAGTTATTAATTCATCGTCTAGAAAAATAAAATCTGGTGCAAACCGCTAACTTTATAGTTGAAAAACGGGTTATAAAGTTTTAAAATCGTTATACGTAAAATATATTGATGGTAAGGTATTGTTTTTATTAATTTTAAATACAAAGAACTTACATCCCTAGTGTTCTGTTGGAATAAAACAGTTATTATAGTAACAAATTAGCCGGAAATGATTAAAATGTGAGTTTTGAGCAAACAAAAATTATTAGGGTTCTGTACCGCCTTAAAGATTAGAATGCTTTTGATTATTTATTAATACATGATATACGAATAAATAAAATACTGACTTTTATGTACATTAAAAATGGTCATAAAATTGTAAAAGAAAACTTGGTTAAAAAAACACCCACCGTGCATTCTAGGTACTGCAAAACTTACATAATGTAATATATTATTGAGGAGCGAACCAACCACCCTGTTTACTGTTTGCGTAGCTGGCAATATTTACACCCGGATGTAAATATAACCTCCCGGAAGTCAACCTGCATGTCCGGTTAACAAACATAACCTTCGTATTCTTACATGTAAATAATAAATCAAATCATTTGGTACATTTCTGTTCTACATCCACTTCTACGGTAAGTCTTTACAGGGTGTTAAGGGACTTATTTTGCTTACTTTGATCATTGATTCCTGACATCATTTGGAGTAAAAAATGCACATAAAATTTTGGTCTCCGGTGGCTTTTTTAAATTTCTTTCTACAAAACCAAACAAAAACCAAAAATTTCTTCCACCATTCTTCACATGGTCCAACCTGGTCCAACCCCTCAACCCAAAAGCCTAACTGTCCAATACCTACTGATTTTTTTAAGTGAAAACTTATTTAGCACCGTTGCGTGTTTTGAAACTCGATGAAACCAAAAGGCGACACTAAAAAGAGATAAACACATACATCTATAGGATTTAACCAGCGAGAGAATGAGATAGGATAATCAGTCTCTTCTTTGTCCTGTGCTTCGTAGCCTATCAGTCTTTCTCTTTGTGCGGTACTTCGTAGCCTCTCCACTCTTGTCTACTTTAGTTTTCTGAAAGTTTCACTCACACCACATGTTTTTAAAGTGAAAACTTCTTTAGTATTCGAAACTCGATGAAACGAAAATGCGACACTAAAAAGAGACAAACACTTCCATCCATAGGATTTATCCTGCGAGAGAATGAGGTAGAATTATCGTTCTCCGCTTTGTGCGATGTTTCGTAGCCTCCCCACTCTTGTCTACTTTAATTTTCCGAAGGTTTCACTTCTACCTCGTGTGAACTGCACACTTATAATTTACTTTTAAGTTTTATGTTTAAAACACAACAAAAATGAATAAAAAAAATTATGCATTATGCGATCGTAAATAGGTATGTCGATAAACCTTCGTAAAACTTTAGCTTGCTTTCGATTGTATTTTATACTTAATATACTAGTATTTTCATTCTGTTTATAAGAACCTACCCATCGATATCGTGGGCTGTACTTGTGTCTTGTGCCTTGTGTCCTGTCCTAATTCCTTTAATTTGTATGTAAACCAGTTCTGGTAAACAAAGACAAGGAGTTGAAGTCAGTCAGTGGTCTGAAGTTAGTGACAAGTTACGTAATCCAGGTGAATGGGTGACATCTTGTGAATGGATTAGCTGGGAGCGGATTAAAGGACTTGAAATCTAATCAGGTGCTTTCATAGAGCCCCCGAGGACAAGCATAACAATTAGTAATAGAACGAGGTTTATTCTCAAAAGCTTGCAAATTATAACCAAACCTCTGTCCGCATGTCGGCATAACCTGTTGCTAGAATTTTTACTTATTTTTGAAATAACCTTATGAGAAAAGGCTCAAAATGTAATATTTAATTGAGGACAATATTGAAGCAACTCTTAAACGAAAACTTTAAACAGAAAAATCAAAAAAGATTCGGACGCATCTAAGAATTTATAAATAGAGCAGAGCCCCAGCAAAGCTAAGGTCTTGAACCTAGAACCTCAGCCTTGCCAAGGCTTTGCTCAACTACTGAGCTAATCCGACCCTCTCCCCTTCGGTTATATTTAATTGTATCATACTTGGACAAAGAACTAACAACATTATGTTCATTTAACGCATATTTTTATTGGCTGCTACCTTTATGTGTATATGATTGCAAGATTCTTCCCGAACTAAATGCCATCTAGATAGTGTCTTGGATAAATTAATCCATTTTTATTTTAATGTGCGACATCTATCGACTTTTCTTCAAATCTAGGAAGAATATATATTTGATTGAAATAACTTAACGAGTCAAATCTCAATTTGTGATATTTAATAATTGAAAACTCTCGAATCAAAATTGAAACAGAAAAACATTCAGTTGCATTTAGGAACTAAACCCAGGACCTCTTAGCCTTGCTGGGGCTTTGCTCAACCACTGAGTTAATTTGACCCTATCACGTTTGTATTTATTTATTCGTCATATTTAACTGTATCATACTTCGATTAAGAACCACCAACTTTATCTTCATTTTCTTAACGCGTATTTTGTTGTCTGCTATGATTGCAAGATTCTTCCTGAACTAAAGGCAATATATGCAGTGACTAAATAAATACATCCATTTTTATTTTAATGTGCGACATCCATTGACCATTCTCCAAATCTAGGATGATTTTATTTATTTATTGTTGGAATAACTTAATAAGTAAATCCACATTTAAAAAAAAAATTATCGTTGAAGACTCTCAAACAAAAATTTTAACAAAAAAAGATACAGTCGCATCTCGGAATTGAACCCAGGACTCTAGCCTTGCAGGGCTCTGCTCTACCACTTATTTATTATTTATAATTTGGTCATATTTAATATAATACTTCGACTAAGAACCACGCTGATACCTTTTTGTATGATTACAAGATGCTTCCCGAACTAAATGCAATCTAGATAGTGTCTTTGATAAATTTGACAATTTTTATTTTAATTTGCGACACCTATAGACTTTTCTATAAGCCTAGGAAGAATTTTTTTTTTAAATTTTTGTAATAACTTAATTACTAAAACCTCAATGTGTAATATTTAATCATTGAAGACTCTCAAACGAAAATTTAAAACAGAAAATTCAGAAAATTTTTCGGTTGGATCTAAGAATTGAACCCAGAACCTTAATATTGCAGAGGCTTTAATCTACCACTGAGCTAAGACTAATACGAATACTAACCAAAAATAATTGTAATAATTGTAATAAGTAATAATTATTAGCCTGAAATACTCACCTACGTTGAAAAAATCTCCCAAGAAAAGATACATGCTGCCGACGGGAATTGAACCCGCGTCCTTCTGATTTCCGGTCAACTGCTCTGACCACTGAGCGACGTCGGCTTATCTCCTACCCGCCAAATAATTCAATATATACTAGTGTATCATTCAACAATTACTGCTTATTACATTTTTCTACCTGCAAACAACCAACTTTATTTATATGAGAAAGGCATTGTAAGTGCTAAATCTCTCACTAGGTGGCGTCGAGACAAATTATGTCTACATTAATCGGTGAAATATTCGAGTATATAAGTCGTCATGTATTAATTAATATTTTTAATTGATAAACTAATGTTTAATACAAGATTTTTATGCATAGCACAAAGGGGAACAATTATTGTAAGTAATAATTATTAGCCTGAAACACTCTATGCATAAAAAACTTATCTAAAACATTAGTTTATCAATTAAAAATAATTAAAATAATTGTTCTTTTTTTTTCGATGAAAATGTTTACTAATCTTTTATACCGCGAAGTATTTCCGTAATAATTCGCAAAACGTTATTTAATTCACTACGACAGAAAATCTAATACGATTTGAATAATAATATTCGTGGAAAAAATATGAAAGCTTTAAACTGGTTTGCCCGAACTTTTGAAGTATGCGGCCGAAAGCGCCAATGCCGCCAATGTCAAAGGTTTGCGGCGAGAGGTTTGCTAAATACGTAATACAGTTATTTGTCCGGACGTAATTCGGTATTCAAAGAACGAATTAATTTATTCCGCTTTTAAATTTACATTCGGCATTAAAAAAATATTCTGAAAATGTGACGAGGCACGATTTGAAATAATATTTCTGTGGGAATTTTATGAATTTCATAAATTCGACGGTTTGGTCACATGACGAAAAAGTGGTATTTTTTCAAGGAATTAAAAATCCAGCAATGGACACTCTTACGGTTCCCGAGACAAAATATCCCTAACAAAATACCTTTCGACAAAATATCCTATGGTTAAAAGATTCCCCAACAAAATATCTACTTAACCTAACCTAACAAAAATAATACAGACATCCTGTAAAGACAATAAATTATTGTTGAAAAATAGTAAAATGGGACAAAAATAATACTGATAACAATAATTTATTGTCTTTACAGGATGTCAGTATTATGTTTGTTTCATTTTGTTTTTAGGTTGGGTTGGGTTAAGTTAGGTTACTACGGTTGAATTTGGCAGCCACCTCTGGTCTGGAGCTCAAAAATACCTTCGACTCTGTGCAGAAACGGGAGGGTTCTTTTGATAGATTTTCCCATCTTAACAAACGGATTGCAATCATAAGAGCAAAGGTGTCAGGTGGGAATGACATCCTTGTTCTACCGGTATAACAATGGAAGATGCTCCGAGGAACTAGCGTCATTGATCCCTTCGGCACCGGTGCATAGTCGAAAAACACGCCAATCGCGTGCCCAACATTCTCAACAGCTCGGCTGTGGAACGATTTGCCGGCCTTTGTGTTTCCTCCTTCCAACAAACAACATGGGTCTCTTCAAGACCAATGTTCATTCCTTCCTTTCCCCACAAAGACCCTCCACACAGCATCTCAGATGATGACATAGGCCCTGAGGGAAATTATTTTCCCCAGGGTCTCCAGAGTGGAGGTAATTTAAAAAAAAAATGGGACAAAAATAATACAGAAAACAATGATTTATTGTCTTTACAGGATGTTTGTATTATGTTTGTTTCATTTTTTTGTTAGGTTGGGTTAGGTTAGGTTAGGTTAGGTTTTAGTAGATATTTTTTGGGGGATGTTTTATCCATAGGATATTTTGTCGGAGGATATTTTGTTAAGAATATATTGTTGGAGGATGAAAAGTCGTGGAACCTTTTGAAAGGATGGGTGGTACATGCATACTAAAAATAATTCTGTGATGGGAGGACTTATGAACACAAAAGCTCACATTTTATAGGAGAGCAAAAGATAGTAATAGCGTTATTTTTTATTAATTAAAATAAAAATACTTTTTTAAGAGAAAGTGGCTATTCGGTTCCACTTAGTTTTTACCGAGATAAATGGTTTTGAAAAATGATAAGCTACTGTGTACACCCATTAGACCTTAATGTGTGAGGTTGACATAAAGGGTTCAAATTAACAGTAAATATTAAGATTTTAAGGCACACAGAAATTCAAATGTAACAATGTCATCAAATGACCGTTTAGCACCATTTTATATTTTTCGACATTTTAAAGGTACCCGTTAAATGTCAATTCTAGGCGCATTTTAACTTTATATCAAATTGTAATAAGTTGACTAGCTTTAACAAAAGTGTTAGATATATTTTTTAGAGGTATTCAAATTCAAAATGAAAAAAAACACATTAAAATAATGTTAATGTCTATGATATTGGCTTTATTTAATACATTATTTTATGCCATTATAATTGTAAATATGATTTCGGGCATATGCGCGCCACGGCTAGCTCGAATGAAGCGCAATCGTGAAGTCCAATTTTCGAAAACTTGTTTTTTTTAAGAGGTTTGGTTTTAAAACTTATTAGCAACATTATTTCTACAGACTGTCAATTTGACAGTTGATTTGTAGTCATTATACCGGGTCCAAACACATGGCAAGCCTCTGCAAGCGTCCACAAGTCCCAACGTCTGGAGCGCGAGTGTGGCTTGGCTTGCGTAGGCTTGCAAGAGCTTGCGAGAGCTTGCTACCGATCCGATCGAGGTCGGATATTTTGGCCACAAGCGGCAAGCGCTTGCGGCAAACGCTGGGGTGGCATCCACACGTTGGTACAACTTACGGACAATAAACAAAATATTAGAATATTAAATGAATTACCTGGTACGATTTCTATGGATTTTAATCATCCACTATCTTCTCTTTCTTTCGTTTTGTTTCGCTTTAAAATAGAAATAGGTTAGCGCAAAAATGACAGCTGCTTCGACATCCGCCATCTTTGGGCGCTGCGCGCGCTGCGAATGTACTGGCGCGCTTGCAAGTGTGGGGACGCCAGCCATTCGCTTGCCAGAGCTTGCCTGAGCTTGCGACAAGCAGCTTGTCGCAAGGGTCTGGACGAAACATTACGTTTTGCCATTTAACCATGAATAGACTGACGTCAGAACAATGCTTGCAAATTGTGCAAATTTATTTTGAAAATCCAGATATCGCCAGAATGTTACGGTCAATGGAGAGCGCTACAGAACCATGATTACTGACTTCTTCGTACCTCAGTTGAATGGCATTGATGTGACAAAACTGTGGTTTCAACAAGATGGTGCAACATGCCACACGGCGGGTGCCACTATCAATTTATTGTGGGAAACGTTTGGTGAGCGCATAATTTCACGTAATGGATCTGTGAACTGGCCTCCACGATCGTGTGATCTTACACCATTAGATTACTTTCTTTGGGGATATGTGAAGTCACTAGTCTATGCTGATAAACCAGAGACGTTGGACCATTTGGAAGTCAACATTCGCAGTTGCTCGATAAAGTTGTCGAAAATTGGACTACACGATTGCGCTTAATTTGAGCTAGCCGTGGCGATCATATGCCCGAAATCATATTTAAAGAGTAATGGCAAAAAAATTTTTTTTTTTTTTTTTACATGTGCTCTACACAGGAGGCCCTGAAGAAAATAATTTCCCTCAGGGATTATGTAATCTTTGGGGATGCTGTGCGGAGGGTTTTTTTTATGAAGAAGGAGAGGAGAGTTCTGGGAAGGAAAAGGGTTTGGGGTGGGTTGGAATCTGTGGTTCAGTGCGTCCTGGTCATCCGCCTCCAAGACCCAGACAATCCTCACCCCATGAACCCGGGCACCCCTGCTAAATCACCAAACGTAGATCAAATCACGAACCATTTGAGATGACCTATGGCAGACGTGTCGGTTATCCAATAAAGGTTCCCGGGGCAACGGTGCCCATTACCGCCTCCCAAATTGTAAAAAAATCAATTTGTGAAAAGAGTCGATACGTCTAGAATTTGATTTTAAAATGACGTATTTCCGGCTGTCTGGTAATTCCCTCAGATAAATTTAATAATACAATTTTCATTTTTATCACAAAAGGAATCACAATGTGTTTCGCAAAGTGATTGCACGAGTTAAAACTCTGTTGATATTGAGTGCATAACAAATTCACCGTGCTTTAAGCTCCGAGCTGCGAACTCGTGTGCTAAGCTAACCAACTAACAACTTTAAACTCACTCCTCCTCCCTCACAGCTCACAGCCTCCAGGAGATCAATAAATGGGGCCATGCAAACATTAAGGATTCTTTCGGGTGCAATGCAGTCCGCAGTGCAACCTACAACCGAGCCAGCCAACCAGCCCGGCTAGATGCACTAATGCACTCGTAATAGCTGCAATTGTTATGAATTTAACTTTGTTCGAATGAACCGATGGATATTCGTTTATTAAGAATATTTTGTAGAGTTGTAAGGGGAATTAAAGGCGATCCACCTCGGCGTGTAACATTCGGAATCAACTGTCATAATGCATTCCTTTGTTTTCAGATCATAATCTCAAAAAATTGCTTTGACCCATTATATAATATAAGTAAGTAAGAGATTCTGCAGTTAAATTAAATTAAACCTTAAATCTCTTGATCAACGCAGAAATATCGAAGATCTTTTAATGTTATTCATAACTTCATTGATAGCCCATACTTACTACAAAATATTCATTTCGGATGTCCATTAAGAGTTATTCGATCTCCGGACACATTTTATATCCCTAAGAGCAACACAAATTATCTTGAAAATGTATTTATAAGAAGAAGCTGTAGCACATTGAATAGATTATGCCTAAATATCGATGTTTTTAACACTAACTTTTATAAATTAACAGCATTCATTAAAAAAATAACACTCGATCGAATGCCACATGATTAACTAAAAATTAATATTTAATTGTTTTCTTTATTTTTTTTGGTTCACCATATTTCCCCTCTTACTTTTAGCAGTTCGAATTTAAATAAAATCACTTAATGAAAGATATTATTGATATCAATTAAAATTTAAATGAAAACCATCGAAACATTTCATTAAACACTTTTTGTAGATTTATGTAAGAAAATGCACTTTATCAGAATTGTTTATATCAGGTATAGGTATTGTTGTGTATTTTTGTATTACGGTTCTAAATTTGAATTTGTCGTTAGTTTATTGTTCAATGACATACATATTCTTAACACTGTCATATATGAATTTATAAAGACTGTTTATAACGCTAATAAATAAAATAAAATATTATAAAAATAAAAAGAATTTTTAGGGGTCTGATATTTTTTTATATTTTAAAAGGACTTTACAAAAAAGCGCTCATTAAAGGCCAAGATGTGTTCTACACCCAGAACTTAATCAAAATATTTATAATATTTCAGAGGCGATTAAATTTTTAAAACAAAACATTATTTTGCATTACTTCACGTGGTGCAGTAGGCACAATAAGCTGACATGTTAAAATAAGATAGCGGTTCACAGGACAGTTCTTTTACCAAAATTTCCTAGAACTTTCCTTCGTTCATTTTCCAAAAAAGACCCCCTGCAGAAATTATTTTTGTTTAGGCTTCCTGTGTGTAGGTGTAACGTAAAAAAAGTGTCCATCTGTATAGAAATTATTTCAATTTTTTATAGTAAAGCAATCTAAGATAAAATCATTATATAATCTATAACTCAACCATTCCAATTTCATCTAATTATCAGATTCAGGCTACTAATTATTAATTAAATGTAAACAAATCACTTTGAAAAGCACAACTATTTAATCCCAATTATTATCTTCATGTTATCCTGACGAAGAAATGTTTGGTATCGACACATGTAGATAATTGTGCTTAAATAGTGGTGTTTTACGAAGGGATTTGTGTGCATTTAATTAAAAATCACGCCACAATGTGAATTTGCGACAATTAAAAAAATGTATATATTTTCAATATTATTTAAGTGTATCTATTGATTGTTGATTTTAATGTATTTTTTCTTTATTTCAGGTAAATCATCTGAATGATTTATTCACCCCCACCTCTTATCTAAACACTTTAAGAATCAGCTGCAAATCAAAAAGGTATTTGATTTAATTATTTATTAATTCATTATTTGAAAAAAAAGTCTTCATAAAGTAAAACATACTTTAAAACGAATTCTTTAATTTTAACAAAAAAGAATAAATGTTTTCTAAATCTATCTAAGTACCTACCACACATAGAGATGTGTTTTTAAATACAATTCCAACTGTGTTGACACGTTCATTCAAAAAAATCATAAGTAGTGTATTTTTATAAAATGAATAAAAGGAAGGAAAAAAGTTATGGGAAGTCCCACTGCAGTCCAGGGTCGAGATAGTTCTGCTAGAGAGGTATAAAGGTCTCCTTTAACCAGTCCCTCCTGATCCGGCCTGCCACGCATTTGGCGGGCAGATTCATCCGCCGCTAAGACCCGGACAAACCTAACTCCATGAACCCGAGCAAACCAATCCACTTGGGATGCCCTATGGCAGAGATGTTATCCAATAATGGGTTCACGGGCGGCCTAATTTAAAAGCTGCTCTCGTGTTATTATATTTAACAACTTACGATAAACTTTAATTTGTGCTTTTATAGTAATCCGCAAAGCTCAGATACGGGAATCTTTCCACTCCGTTACGGAGCTTATTAAGTTAAAGTTTGTGGAAATGACGTCAAAACGTAATTTCACGTTAATAAACAAGAGAGGAAGAGAATACTTGGAATTGTACATTTAATCATAAACAGTAAACACGCCACAATATGTTGTTTTCAACTTACTTTACTAACAGTGACTTGGAGTAAACAACGATTATGGAACGCCACATAACTTGTTCTCAGCACACACTCCTGGCTTTATTCGCATTCGTACACTTTGCTTGATATACGCTTTTCTATTATTTGGCACCTCTACCATAGGTGACCCCAAGTAATTCGCTACGTTTGTGACTTTGTAGGGATACTTGGGTTCTCGGGTAAGGTTCATTTCTCAACTCTTGGCGGCAGATGCGGCGGACCGGATCGGGAGAGACTGGTTGAGGGAGACATTTACGGCCGCTGTTTCGAGAGACTAATCCTAGTCTACCATCAGCTAAGCAATTTGTAAGTATTTTAAAGGTAACTAATCTCGATTCTCGCTGTTCCCAAATATTTTATCGTTGAATTCTTAGATGACCCCGTTCACCTTAGCCACGCCTATAATGGCATCAAAGTAAAAACTTTCAATGTTAAATTAATATTTGAGAGTTAAATATTGTATTTATTATTAACACATAAAATTTATTTAAAATACTGTTATCCATAAACTTGCATTGTATATTTTTTAAACAAATTTATAAAATATATTAAAAATAGAGTGCCAGTTTGACCTTTGCCGTCATCGCGTCGTTGACACTTTTTATAACTTTGCTTTGCTCAGACGAAACTTAATCCACTTCCTTAAGATTAAACATTAAATCCACACAGTAGGCCCTGAGGAAAATAATTTCCCTCACGGCCTATGTCATCTAAGACGCTGTGTTTTTTAAAGAGAGGAAGTAATGAACATTGGTTTTGAAGAGACCCGTGTTGTAGGAAGGAGGAAACACAGAGGCCGGAAAGAGCATAGTTGTGCTTTTGAGCAGTGTTGAACCTTGAATTGGCTTAGAAGTTGATTAGTAGGATTGGGAACCGCGGCCGTTAGACCTCTCCAGCAAGACTACCTCGATTCATTGCCTTGCATTACAATAGGAGTTGATTTATACCTACGTCCGTCACTTCTGGACACTGTGACCCCCGATTCCAATCCACCCCTAATACCAGTTTGTTCTCAGAAATTCTTCCACTTCCTTTTTAAAAAATTCTTTATTAATCTTAATAAACACAAGTAACAGATGCTTTTACATAATAATACATATTTTATAATGTAGTCGTCTTTTTGAGATCAACATGGTCGTGTAAAAAAGGCAAAAATGCATGAAAATAAAGTTTTAATACAAATTTTCAGACACTTTTCAAAAAGAAAGCAAAGCGCAAAAAATAAATATTTAAAATAGTACACAATAATACCTCAAATTTTAATATTTAATTAAATGAAGATAAGAAGACAAAGTTTATTTTTTACGGATATTATCACTTAATAAAATGATTGTTCGTGGTTTATTACAATAAAAATTGAGACCATTTTTTTAACGTTCGAAGTTAACACAATTTTCATCTTTGTATTTAGTTTTTAACCACCCGATTTTTTATTTCCACGTGCGTGGAATGTTGTTTCGGTGCTTAATTCAATACATTGTGTTAACACGCATTACGTTAATGAACCAATTACGTAGATTGAAATACCAACCCCATCTAGCGGCAACTTTCAAAAGCTCTGTGGGAAAACTCCATCTATGTTGCGTAATAAAATTATTACTCTTCGTGTACATGAGCGTACATAGATTGTCCCTGAGGGAATTCACGGTGTTACGTAATACGCTGTGTCGCCTTCCCCTACAAAGAGTCGGTGCAACTTAACTAATAGAACTTTAGATTTTAAGCTAAGTTCAGCACCAAAAGTCGTCGTTTAATTCAAGTTGTTGTTCAGATTTACAAGAGGAAAGACGAAAGAATGATGGAAGATTTTTCTCACTGAGGAAATTGTTTTGTTTGTCTGTTAAGGAAACTTTATGAGAGTTATACTTTAATTATCTATTAATAATAGTTAACATTCCCATGAGAAATCACGGGACACGTGAAAATTACACTTAAAAAAAACAATTATAATACCAATTTTGGTTGTAATTATTTCTGTAACTAGTAATAAACTCGAGAACTACGATTTGCTTTGAATTAAGGTGTCCAAGTGTCGTTTTAGTTTTTCAAGTTAACTACGATGTTTATTCGAACGGCAAATTTCTGATTTTGACGATGTGTATTTTTGAAAAACAATTTTTTTTAATAAATATTTTCACCTTCACAAATCCCCCAATTTGGTGATATTTAAATTTTTTTTAAAATGCTATCATCGAGGATCGAAGCCCGATCAACTGCTTGGAAGACAACTATGCTGACGATTACATAACCAACTATTTTAAGGTATTTAAGGAACGGCGGCATAAACTCATTATATTTTAATAGTAGTTAGAATTACAAACTTTTTATTTTTTAAGGTCGATCCTGATGATGAACACTGCAATGCTCTCCGAAACGTTTCCTAAAGAAGGAGGTAGCGCAACACGGCATAACACCCCAAAAACAAATAAAGATAATACTTTTGGCCGTGAAAATCTAAAAACTTATCCGAAATTATACTGTTTTATTATGCCTATAGGTATTTTGGGATTATGAGAATCCAAAATGGATATTTTGTGAAAATGAGGGGAATGAGGAGGGGGGAGGTGTGAGGTGGGAGGGGGGAGGGGGGAGTGGGGGGGTGGGGGGTGGGTGGGGGGAGGGGGGAGGGGGGAGGGGGGAGGGGGGAGGGGGGAGGGAAATAAGAAAGGAACGGGAAAGGTGTGGAATTATCTAGCCATTGTGGTGGTCGAGGGGTAAATTCTTGACTAGCAATCCGAAGAACGCAGGTTCAAATCTCGAAATTTTATTTGATTAATTAAAAATAATATATAACAAATTGGAGATATATACCAGAGTGGAAGATTCTTTTATAAGATAGTTATACATATATATGTATTTTAATTTAATTAGCGCACTTGAAGTGAAATGACACAAAACTGCGCTATACAAATATATCGTTATTATTATTAATATGGCCCTGGTGTAATAGGACCACCATTCAGAATTGAACCATGCTTGAAATGGCTCTAGACGTGTTTAGTGACCAGATCGGAATAGCCTGGTACTTCCCCAATCGTCTTATTCCCCATATCCTTCCCCTCCCCAAAACATTTCAAAGACAACCTGTAACATTTTTTGGTCAATACCAGAGGGCTAACGTTGGAGGGGATCCCACCATATTCGACGGCGTTATAAGGAAACAGATGGTTTCCTCCTTCACAGCACACGTCAAGACTCTGCTTATTTATTGAACCAAGCTACATTTATTTAAACGACTCTAGACCCTCCAATGTCCATGCATACGGGGTTAGTAAGTAGTAAGCAAGTACTTACACCAACATTACAAAAGATAAATATAAGTAGCAGCCATGGATTAATTCTTCTGAAATAGGTAACATAAAAATAGATATAATAGTGTTAGTAAAAGAAAAAGAATAATAGCGGCTTTAACAAGTCAAAGAAAAAAAAATTCTCATTAAAATTATGTTATTATTACTACTGTGTAAAAGAAAAAGAAGAAAATAAAATGGGAAAATGTACTTAAAATGTAACCAATACCGACTGTAATATTATATTATATTATGTATTCATATATTTTTTGGATGAAATAAATAAATTTAAAAAAAAATAAACCTTCTGAGAAAAAAGAAGTATGTTATTGTTACTACCAGGGGGCTAAGGTTAAATTTTTCGGAATCAGGGTAATTTTTTTATTGAATTTTGGTGAACAAAGTGTTTTCCAGATATCTCGCAAATAAGATACGCCAACTCTTTACTCTTACTCTAAACTCTAAACGAATATTTTAGCAAATTTCTACACCATGCATTTAGAATTCCTTCCACTCTATCTAGCTCTCTCTCTGTGGCTTCATTCTTTCTTCTTTTATTTTATAAAATTTTGTGCATTCACAGCTCAAAGTGGCAAAGGAAGGTTGAATGCAAATTGAATGCAGCAGAAATGAAATGAAACGACATATGAATATTGAATATAAAGGATAGGAATGCAGAGAGGATGATAAAATTATTATTTTATTTGGTTTGGATTGAGGTATTTCGGTATTTCGGTATTGCCTTTGTGATGCAAATGTGACTATTCTTATACTAAAAATTACATTAAAAATATGATTGTATTATATTTCATCGTTTAATATCTGGAAATTTGGGCTCCTTCGAAACCAGAGTTAAGTTAGGAGGTCGCGGATTTAAAACCCGTCGTCCGCAAGTAAATTTGATTTAAATATTAATTTGTGTTGTTTCATAATTAATTATTTTGAAATAATACAGGTAAATGTGGATGGATTATATAGTATCTATACTTGCAATAAGAGGAGGGTGTGGGTACCGCCGTCTCGGGAACCATTTATTGGATAACCAACACCTCTGCCATAGGTCATCCCATATGTGTTACTATGCTACGTTTTGTGGTTTAGAAGGGTGATAGGGTTCATGGGATGAGGTTTGTCTATTGATCTTTCCAGCTGTATTATCTCAACCCATCGCCTTGCACCGCAGTTGGAGGGATAGATTTATACGTCCGTCACTCCTGGACACACTGACCCCCCCCAGATTTCTAATCGCCACTCATACCATTTTCCTTCTCTTCCTCTCCTTCCTTTTCTTAAAAAGACCCTGCACGTAGCATCCCCTAAGATCACATACCTAGGCCTTGAGCGAAATTATTTTCCTCAGGGTTTCCTGTGGGGAGACAATGTAAAAAAATGGTGTTACGTTCCAGAATGGGAGATGCACTCATTATCATATTGGTGAAATGTTGGTTAAATTGGTGTTTGGTGACCAGAACTGAAGAGCCAGGTACTCCCCCGCTTCCTCTTCCCCATCTCCTTCCTCTCCCCACTAAATTCAGCCTCAAACCATACCTCACTTGCTGCAGACGGTAGGGAGCAGTTGTTAGGTAATACTCACATAAAAAGCCTTTGGTCAGAAGCCCACATCCAATATCTGAAAAACACTTGAATCTGGGCAGAAAAGGGCATTCCGTGTATAATTTTCAACAAATATCGTTATTTTTCCCAAGACTAACCTAACCATTTTCTGACTTTACTAGAATTGTTGAGGTCTCTCTAATTTGTCAACTAAAAAATATAAATATTTGTTTTTGAAAAGCAATATTTTGAGGTACGTAAATATTTTCTTAATACCTTCAGCTTCACAAATCCTTTAATAATTACATAAATATATAAATATAATGCATTTATGCCAGATCCTTAAAGGAAAAAAAAGTTATATATAAATTGAAAAGAGGTTATATTTGCACCTTTCCAATTTGAAGAATGTTTGCTTTGCCAATTCCAAGCAATCAACGTGAAATGAAAGGCCACAAAATAACCATACTCTACATTTTCAATATGCCGTATTGCCATTTAGTCTTCTTCTGAAAATATGAAGTGACATTTACTTTGATTTGAAAATGTCAACAGCAGATCTATGGTAATAATGGGTAAAGTAGGTAAATGTACTGCGGATGTTCTGGCAAAGGGTGACATTTGGGGATTGTCTTGTCTAGTGAAAAATGTTACCTACTTAGTTCATCTTTGCGATAATATAATAAAACACAATGTAAAACTTATTTTCACTTAATTTATTTTTGACCGTGATCGGTTTCAGCCTGTTAAAGCCATCTTCAGACTGGTACAAATAATTCTTAATATACATTTTATAAACCTAACAATAGTGTTTGACCAACAGTTCTCCAACTCACCTTTGAAGGAGATTTATTAAATGGGTAGAATAAAGCTATTTACGTACAAATATGGGTTTTTTTATACTTCGCGTATACAAGGGTTGACCACGACCTATCTAGCAACCGGCTTATTGGAATCTGAAGCTATTGATCTCCTGAAAACTTCTTCTGAGCCCTTTGACCCTCTGTTGCCCAAAGCCTAAACTAAGCTAGCTGCCATCTAGCGGACTTTTGGGACAGTTCTTATTACTACCATCTATGTGACTAAGCAAGAAACTTTTAGATATACTACAATAACCTATTTTATTCAACTTATATATTTCTTCCATATTTGTTGCCATGTCTACTTTGACGATTAGATTTTTAATTATTTGGCTATTGGCAGTAGATATCTTTGCGATTTGATATTGTAATTTTAAGATTTCGATATATTTCATGTAGATTCATACTTTCGTTTCCATAACAGTCGATCCACCGACAGTTTGCTCCCCGGCAGTAGGCAGTTAGGTTTAGGGAATTTTCGGTATACCTACTTACACAAAATACAACTAAGTGTCCTAGAAGGGGTTTGTGTGTAGAGAGGATAAAAAAAGTATAAAACATATTCTCATTCAAATACATC
This sequence comes from Limnephilus lunatus, assembly GCA_917563855.2. NCBI lineage: Eukaryota > Metazoa > Arthropoda > Insecta > Trichoptera > Limnephilidae > Limnephilus > Limnephilus lunatus. Next base: position 73,545,469 of record OU830602.1, on the reverse strand, counting down.
AAGGATAAAATTACTTAACGTAATTTTTTTACATATGCTCCAAAGAGAAAGCCCTGAGGAGAAAAAAATTCCTCAGCGCCTATGTCATCTTTGGAGATGCTGTGTGGAGGGTTTTAAGTTCTGTGAAGGAAAAGGGTTTAAGGGATGGGTAAGAATATGGGTCCAGTGTGTTCTGGTCATCCACCACCAAGACCTAGACAAACATCACCCCGTGATCCCGGGCACCCCTGCTAAATCACCAAACGTAGCGAACCACTTAAGGTGATATATGGCAGAGGTGTTGGTTATCATACCAAATCCGCCTCCCACATTGCGAATACATTTTCGGAATTGATTAAGTGTTATAAAGTGAAGTTAAAGTTTGTAAATATTCTTATTATAACGTTAAGTTAAAGTTTGTAAAGTTTCCCTACTTTTTGAATTTTTTTTTAATTTTACTTAAATTTCTAAGTATATGTAGTTACCAAATTAATAATTTGCATGACGCAGGTTTTTTACTGCAAAACTGTTAAACTAACGAAGGGGGTAGTGTCCCATTAGCTCAATGGCAGAGCAGCGCCCTGGCAAGGCTAAGTTCTGGGTTCAATTCCTAGACGTGACCGTATCATTTTCTGATTTTTCTGTATCAAATTTTCAATTAAGGGTCGCTGGTGTCTCTAGCCACTATTGTCTTCAATGATTAAATATTACAATTTGAGGTTAGGTATACTCATTATGCTAAAATTTAAATAAAATAAACTTACAACTAAGACTGAAATAACTGGTGCCTTGCGATTAAGACTTATAACTACTGACTAAATATTAATAACATACCAACATATTTATAACCAAATAGGTTCTGAAAAACAAGATTTACAACTATGGCTTAAAGTTAAAAACTGATGTACAACCATAAGAGTATGCTACTCCGGAAGATATTTGAAATATGTATCTGGACTGCATTATGAACTGGACAGTTCGTACTATATTATTATTATGTTGGTAGCAGTCCATGGACATAACCCTTTCTCTTTGTACCGTGAAGTGTTTGCTTTTATTTTTCCCTTCATTTCCGTAGTCAAGAATTGTGTGCTGAACAGGAAGTTACTTTTATGAACGTGGGTCCTTTGATTTAGCCATTGTTTGCTTTTGAATTTTATTTAATGTAATTATGATAAAACCACTTTATCCACAGGAAAATGACAAAATTAGATTAACAGAGAATTTCTGTAGAAAAGGGCGGTTGGAATAAGTTTCTCATTTTCAAAACTGGGTTAAATAAGCCTTCTGACGACCTCTACGACAGAATTGTAAAGTCATTGCGAATAAACCCTGAGATTACGATTTCTAAAGCTCCTGTATCACTATTATAAATCATAAAATATGCAACAGGAAATATAAGCATGTATTTATAATTTATTTATTTAAACACGCGTGAGATTACACAGTGGTGTATACAGGAGGGTATCAGTATTACAATAATAACAAAATAAGAATGTACATTTAACAAATTTTTCATTTGTTAACCACATAACAGAAATCTCTAATAAGGGCTTAAAATGTTGGGATTTCTAACTAGGCTAGTTAGAAATTTTAGCAATACAAAATTTATTAAACTGTTATATTTTGCCTATGTTAGAAGTCAACTTGAGTACAATTCTCCCGTCTGGAACCCACATTATAGTATACATGTACAAGCTGTTGAAAGAATACAAAACCAATTATTACGTTTTCTTAATTTAAAAATGGGCATTTCAGCGATTATGTTGAACTACAATACTATTTTCATCATTTATGATGTGAAAAGGCTCAAATTGTCAGACAGAAGAATATTAAAAGATTTTGTATTTCTACATAAAATTCTAAATGCTTTAGTTGATAGTTCGGTATTGCTTGAATTGATAAGCTTCCGGATTCCACAACGTAATATAGAAGTCAGGATTTATTTCAGTGCAGAAATTCTAAGACTAACTAGCATATGTAATCCTCTTTGCCCAGAATATTAATGGAGGGAAAGAATTATACCAAGTCAGTGGACATCTTCAATTTATGTTTAAACAAGCATAAAATATTATTACTAAAGCAGTTCAGTTGTGTACAATAAATGTTGTGTATTTTTTATAATTCATTTGTAATGTTAAAGCCTCGAAAAAGGGCGTCAATAAATAAATAAAATATGGATGTTAAAAGCAAGAATTTAATAAATAAATCCAAGCGTCGACAATTTTTTCATCTTCTTCTTTACCTATTAGGATTGCGGACCTCCAGGAATGCCTTCCCTGCTCCACTACAGGAATCCTTGATTGGATAACTACCACCTTTGCCGTAGGTTACCCCATGTGGTTAGTTAGTTTAGGGGTGAGGTTTGTCCAGGTCTTGGCGGCGGATTGAGGTCGGTCGAAGGAGACCCTTTGATATCTCCAGCCGAGCTCTATCGACATATTATCGCCTTGCACCGTAGGGATGGATTTAAACGCCCGTCACTCTAGGATACATATACCCTCTGTATTACTAATCACTCCTCATCAGTGGCGTACAAAGAGTATTAATGTAGAATAGTTAGTAGTAACAACAGCGAAGTGATATATATAAGCGAATATAAAAAACTGAACACAGCAGCTTTAGCCGATGTAAAATATCCAAATTACCGCATCATGTAGGCATATGACTGTGCCTTGGAGGTGATTTTTCACAAAAACGGTAATTAAATTATTATTACAAGCCAATTACTGGACACATAAAACCTCACTCACAAAATTTCCATAATTTTCGACCGCACAGGTGCCGCGCACGTAATCATTTCGATTTCATAGTTGTACTAGTAATAATGGAGATCCCAAGAGCTTTTTTACATTAGCTCCATAAAGAAGGCCCTGAAGAAAATAATTACTTCTTCAAACACAGCGAATATATTTTGTTGCACCAATTTAATTCAAAATTAATAGAATACTTAGTTAATAAACGTGGTAAAAACTAAGTAATATATTACTTTTGATTTAAAATAATTAGGAAAGTCGAACATGAACATAATACTAGGTTCACAAAGATTAAAGGAATGCTTGTTCCAAAGCATGAAAATAACTACGGACGGCGAACCCTGGAATATAATGTGCCCAAAATATTTAACATGTTACCAAGTAATATAAAAAATTGCGATTCTACAAATAGATTGAGACATAATGTGCTGAAAATAAGCTTGCTAAATAGAGATGGTTTATACTAAGTATGTGTGTTAATTGTGACAGTATGTATAGTTATAGTAATAATATTATGTATGTTTAATTAAATTGTAATTGAAGATTAAAATTGTTTTATTATAATCTATTAAAATCCTGTTGACAAACTGCTTTGTTGCGGTTTAACGGGAAAAAAACAATAAATAATAAAAGAAAAAATAATTTAAAAAAACTTTAAGAGCCTATGAGATTTTTCATCCCGCAACAAAATATCCCCGACAAAATATTCTCCGACTAAATATCCTGCGGACAAAACATCCCCCTACATCTACGTACTAAAACCAACATAACCTAACAAAAAAATTGGACACAAATAATACAGACTTCCTGTTAAGACATTACGTACATAAAGTAAATCATTGTTATCTGTAATATTTTTGTCCCATTTTACTATTTTTGGACAATAATTTATTTGTGTCCCATTTTTTTGTTGGGTTTGGTTAGGATAGGGGGAAGTTTTGTCCGTATAATATTTTGTCGGAGGATGTTTTGTCGGGGTGTTTTATCGTGAGATGAAAACGCGCATTACCGAGATTTAGCGTACCTACCTACCTGGGAAGTAGGTTCGTTAGCGAGGGACGGGAATGACAAATATTGACAGAAGGACAAATGCAAGAAACTCAATTATCGAAGGACCTGAATGCAGCAGTGTCTTCGTGGGTGACTGGTTTAGTGTGATATCCTACATATTAGTTTAACAGGTCACCCATAGATGGAACGTAACTGTCAGTAAAGCAGGGGTTGAGACTTAACTAAATTAAATCGATATAATTAAGTCATCCAAGCTAATTGTCATATATCACAAGTAATTTGTTGACCCCAGGGTTACATTAGAGTTTGTGAAACAAACCCGCAGTAACAACAATGATTATCTTCGTCTAAAGTCTAAGGAGATGGGCAAGGTAAGGTTACTGTCGAGCGATTCTCTATGTTTTGTGAGATCGAGATAGGTATCGAACGAGATCTCTCGTCAGATTTGTGTGATTTTCCAAGGCTGTTAAATGAATAAAAAATCATGCATACTTATGAATTTGTATTTAAAACGACCTAAATTAAAATATGTGACAGTTCTTATCTGGAATTCTGACATCTGCCCATATAAAAAGCAAATAACAGCCAAAGAAAATCACATCTGAGAGGAGATCTTGCCCGAGATCTATCTCCATCTGGCTATTCAGATCTGGTTACCAAACATAATTAAAACCATTTGAAGTTTGACGGCCTCTGTCATCGAGAAGTGAGGCTCTCAACTAGCGATCAGGAGGTGACGGGTTAAAATCCGGCGTGCGCAAGTAATTTTTTTGATTAATTTGAGTTATTTCACAATTCGTTATTTTAAAATAATAATTAGCATTTTTGCGGCACGTTCTAGAGTGAAAAAGTTATTAGGCGTCATTCGGCGTCATACATAGATGAGACATTGAGCGAATAAATTGGTTCAACGGAATCGTAGGTTAGTACCTCCATTTCGGTGTGACGTATCAAAATAGGATGGAAAAGGATGAAACCATGAGCTTGAGTAAAAGGAAAGGACGGTCTGACGGCCGAGCCTGTCGACGCGGTGGCTTCAGTAAGAATTCACTTTCCCGAAGGCCTGTTCATGCATGATTTGAACACGTATCTCGGAGAATTATGTACAGGATAGCGCCTCTATAGTATATCTCTATTTCAGGCGTGAAAATCGCCGTAGCACGCCGTACGGGATAGCGCCTCTATAGTATATCTCTATGTCAGGCGTGAAAATCGCCGTAGCATAGAGATATACTATAGAGGCGCTATCCCTTGGTTTGGAGTAGACTTCAAAGTGTCTCAATTGGGGGAACAAAGTCCAGCTTCTTTTCTGTGCCCTCCGGTGTACCTCAAGGTTCTCATTTAGGCCCATTATTATTTAATGTGTATATATATGATATTTACAAATGTTTTTACATGCTAATTACCTAGCATATGCAGATGATAAAAAAATATACTTAGTTATTAAATCAATCAATGACTGCATTAAACTCCAAGAAGACCTCAATCGTCTTTTTGTCTATTGCGAACTAAACAAACTTGTTATTAACATCTCAAAGTGCAATAAATTAACATTTACACGTAATAAAAATATTATTTCATTTGTATACACACTGAACGGCACACATATCAATGAAGTAAAATATATCAGGGACCTTGGGGTAACGATGGATGTCAAATTAAACTTTATCCAACACACTGATGAAATAATTAACAAAGCCAATAAAATGCTGGGATTTCAAATTAAACTTTATCCAACACACTGATGAAATAATTAACAAAGCCAATAAAATGCTGGGACTGAACGGCACACATATCAATGAAGTAAAATATATCAGGGACCTTGGGGTAACGATGGATGTCAAATTAAACTTTATCCAACACACTGATGAAATAATTAACAAAGCCAATAAAATGCTGGGATTTATAATTCGTATAGCAAAACCCTTCCACAACATAAACACTCTATATTCTCTTTACACCTCATATATTCGCCCGCACTTGGAACACTGTACACCGATCTGGACTCCTTTATACCAAGCCCATATTGAAAGAATAGAAAGAATTAAAAAAAAAATTTTTAAACACTTAAATTATAAATTCAAATTACACTTCTCAAATTATACCGAATCCATTAAATTTCACAATTTCAAATCCCTCCAAACACGACGTCTAATTTTTGATCAAATCCTATTGTTTAAAATTCTAAACAATGGCCTGGACTCACCAGAACTTACCAATTTAATAAATTTTCATATTCCGTCAAGATCAACCCGGCAATCCGATTTACTTTATTTACCCTCTTGTAGAACAAACATTAGAAAAAACTCCCCAATTCCTCGTGTATGTGCACAATATAATACAAAATTTCACAGCATTGACATTTTTAGTAAAAACCTTAAGAAATATCATAAGGGGGTAAACTGTCAGGGGGGTTAATTATCGGGAGATCAACTGTCATGGATCATATAAACTTTTGGTTAGTTTTACGAATCAGTAAATATTCGTTCTCATCGTCTGCTGTAAGTTTTCAATTTGTGGCTTGAAAGGTTTTTTACAAATAAACCTTTTATTGAAAAGAGCGGATTTATCTGAATGAAATCGCCCACTTAAGCCATGTATTAAATTTGTAAAAAGCCTGTAACCGACAATCAAGATTATTTCTCAATGTTAATCTTCGTTTACCGTTCTGGCAACATAATGGGCACGCTTTTACAATGTAAATTTCATTCTAAATCTTTTAATCTTGTTTGCTTTGTTTCTAAACGTTTCTCCTCCATTCCGAGAATCTACAAATCTGGATGATTTTTTTTTTATTGATTGAAGTTCTACAGTCTCTCGAATTTAGGATGAACGTAGTATGAGTGAAGAATGAGTTAATAACTTACTCATTTTTCGCAAATTTATGTTTTGGTTAATTGTGCCATCTTACCAGAGTTTTTATATGAATACCGCAAAAGAGGCCCAACTGCTCCCAACCACCTTGAGCCAGAGACACCATGGTATCCCTAATTGGGGTATGTTGTGAGGCTGAAGGTAAGCGGGGAGGGGAAGGAGGTAGGGAAGAGTAAGCTGGGGAAGACTTTGACTATTTAGATCTAGTCACCAAATACGGCTAAAGCCGTTTCAAGCACCGTTTCGATTCTAAATGGTGGTTTTACAATAGGGCGATACTGAGTGTATCTTTCTGGAACGTGCTGAAAATATGCTACGTGTTATTTTAAATGAATAAAATTGTGAAATAACACAAATTAATTAAATAAAATTCATTCGCGTACTCCAGGATTTGAGCCCGCATCCTCCGGATTTTTGGTCGTGAGCCTTGCCTCTCAACCACGGAAGCCGACATATCGCTACTAACTATATATTTACTAACCATATATTCAAGAAAGAAAAAAAATCTCTCCAATATAATATATATATATAATGACGAAGAACAAACATATTTTTGTCTTATTATATTTTCCAGCTAAATAAGCGTTTTTAACAATAAAAATAAATGATATTACGATTCTCTCATTCTCTAAAAAAATAGAGTACATATTTTAACTTTTTGGAATTCGGAATTATGACATGTGATATGGAATTTTGAGACGAGCTTTTTCACAGATAAATAGACTAGTGTCGAATAGACAAACTAGCACAATATAAATATACAATCTTACATTGCCAAGCGAATAAAATATACTTTAGAATCCCAGGAGCATTTTTTAAGGTTCACAATACTGAAAAATCGAGGAAGTCTTGAGAGCTGTTAAGGAATCCACGCTGGATTTCTTGGCGCACTAGCATCGACATAATAATTATAGACTAACCCTCCCATAAATATTTTTTAACTAAAAGTAACACAACCTTCGAATAATTTCATAATACAACTATAACCGCCGGCGCGCGTAGCGGTAAGGCTCTTGACTCGCACACCGAAGGTCGCGGGATCGAATCCTGACGTGGCAAATAAATTTTATTTGATTAATTTTTGGTGTTTTACAATTTATTCATTTAAAATAATATATTGTATATTTGCGGCACGTTCCAGAGTGGAAGATACTCTCAATATCGCCCTGGTGTAAGACCACCATTCAGAATTGAAACGTTGCTTGAAATGGTATTAGCCGTGTTTGGTGACCAGATCTGAATAGCCAGGTACTTTTCCACCTTCCTCTTCCCTACTTCCATCCCCTCCACACTACCTTTAGCCTCACAACATACCCCAATTGGGGATGCCATAGTCTCACTGGCTTCAGACGGGAGCTGTTGGGACTCTTGTGCGGTATTCATATAAAAAAAACTCATTGAATTCCGTCGCGGTAGTTGTTTTGCTAGGAAGAAATTAAACATTGTTTATCAAACGTTACTTTCTCGATATGCTGGCTGCCTCGAATCTTTATTTTGTGTTATGTGCACACATATTTTTGTAAATGCATCTGACATTAAATGGTTAATAATAAATTTCGGGATAGCTAAAATATTTCAACTGCCTTAATTTTGTATTTCAATTATGATCTTCACAAAGCTGGTGATTCCGTTGCAGATCGATAAAGAAAAAAAACAATGATTCTAAGCGATCTTTTGGTTGCGAAAACGCACTTTTATTTTGATAAATGCTTTCATAAGCCAATATTTTTGGTTCCGGTGTCATTTTAAAGCAACGATACTCAACCTTTTTTCTCTTCGGGCCACATACATGTATTTGTAAAGTTATGCGGGCCGCAACACTATACTGGTATATGACGAAAAAAAATTATCAACCCCCCCCCCCCCCCCTATTTAAATTATAACCGAACAATACTTTATACGACAGCAAGAAATGGTGTTAAAATTTGCAAGTAGGTACCTGACTAACCAATGAAATAAACCAGTTTTTATTTATAATTGATGCGGTGGTTTCTAGAAGTGGCACTTTTTTATGTATAAATTATTTGCGCGCGTACTTGTGTGTCAAATATTTGTTTTTTGGGAATAAATCTAGCATTTTCAATAGCAACACTCTTACACATCTGCCCTGACGATTGGCACTGCAACGCTGTCGAAAACTGAAATGTTGGCTTTATTAAATTATTTCAAAAATCGTACCATTCATGAATCCTAACATCTTTTCAATACAAGTAATAAGTCATGTTCTCAAGTATCCGGTAACCGTTTGGTTTCGGTTTCCACCTAATTGTACTTTTATGTTTAATATCTGAATTTTCTGTAAGAAGTTAGTGTATTATATTTTAGTTTAAAAGTTCTTGTTTTGTCCTGTGTATTATTATTATTTTCCTCTGCGCTATAACAGCACTGTTTTGTTAATCTTTGTTCTCTTGTCATTGTTTTGTAAATACTGTATATTCTTTATTTCATAGGTATTATTTTATAAATATTTTGTAATGATCTCGTAAGGAACACTGTAGGATTATTTTTAAATTTATTATAGTTAAGCGCACTTGAAGTGAAATGACACAAAACTGCGCTATACAAATATTACGTTATCATTTTTATTATAGAAGGAGGAAGCGAAACACAGCATAACAAAAACAAATAACGAAAATACTTTTGGCCGTGAAAATCTAAAAAAGCGTATCTCACTCTTATACCTATCTAAGTATCATTATTTGAGCGTCAAAGACGAAACGAATTTCAAGAGATACGAAATTTAGAATGATAGATTTTTTAAAATCAAGTTCCTGATAATAAAATGTTTAGGGCCGCACACAAAAGCTTGCCGGGCCGCATGCGGCCCGCGGGCCGCAGGTTGAGTATGGCTGTTTTAAAGCAACTCATACACCCTGTAGATATACTTGGTCGAAGCACATTAAGGGTTAACGTATACGACTCGATTTCTTGAAGTAATGAGGCAACGAAAACGCCCTTTTCTAGTGACTATTTGTATTCCTGGCATGTCGGTATCAAGTATAATCCTTCAATGAGATTTTCTCTGTATTTTGATGGAAGTAAGTTAATGGACTTAAAGATTCTAGTATTTGGATTTGAAATAGAACTACCTATTTTAAACCTTATAAATAAAAGTATCTTTAACGGACGTGACCCGTCAAGAAAGTATATTTTATGTATCTGTTAATAATAAAATTAAATAGAGCCTAATAACTCGCTTCCAGATATGTACAAGGGAAATCAGCAAAATAAAAAAGTTCAGAATAATGCTTTAAAAGAATATTTTTTAAATACGTTTAAGGATGAAACTATGTAAATTTTCTTATCATGTCTCATTTGTCTTGTTTCCTTTTCTCTTCTTTTCTTTTCCATTTATTTGTAATCATAATCATCCACATTTGTATAACCTTGTTCTTTGTTTCTTTAATTATTTTCTATTGTTGTTTGCTCACTCAACCTGTTTTTTTTTTAAATTTATTTTTTGTCTATGTTGTATGTGAAACTTATATTTTTAATATCCATTTTCCAAGTAAAACTGTAACTATTTCCTCACACCCATTAATTTTCCTCCTGTCCTAAAATGAGTTCTGTAACTCATCGGGATTGCTCCAGCAAGTAATAAATACAATAAAAAAAAAAAAAAAAAAAAAAAAAAAAAAAAAAACTCATAATAAGTTGTACAGCGTCCTTGAGGTACTAGTTTACAAAAACGGCGCTCATTTGTAACTATCCAACTATTATTATTATACTTAGAAATCCTTCCACGTAATATCGTAAATATTTGTCAACGATCTCCGTAGTTGTATCATTACGATCCTCGGCTACGTATTCGTAGGTCGCGGGTTCAAGTTATCTGGTTATTATGGTACCTATCTACCTGAAAAAAGTTTGAATATTAATCTTAATTGAAAAAGTGACATTTCTGTGGCAAAATTATATTACTGCAATGAAAAAAGGTGACATAAAATATTATATTGGTTCTATTCAACTTCTGTTATAACCCAAGTACTGTGATACAACCTGCCACGAAAAAATCGTAAAGTTCTTTTCAAATAGCTTTTGAAAATAACTTTTACAGATCTTGAATTTTAATTTTGAAATTTGATGAATTGCACAAATTCTGTGAAACAACCTGTCACATAAACATTATGTGACTAGTGCAGTTCTTGCCTATTTGGTTATTTTGTCTATTGTATTTTTTTTTGGAGACTGGCAATTTTTTTTGGGAAGAAAAATGCTTGTTTTGTTTATGGTCACTTCCTCCCTGACAGCTTTTGGGCGAGCTGTTGGGCGAATTAGTCACTCACCTTAGAGGTGTTTTAATCTCCGTTAAACATGTGAATCCAAGTTTATTTTTTCGTAAAAAGGGCGCGGGGTGTTTTTAAGTAACACGAGTAGTTCGTGCACAGTACGATTTTTAGTGGATGTGTGAATCCCAGTTTTTTCCGTGTTGGCAGTTGGCCATTTTGATGGAAATGTTTTTGGACTCTTGGCTTTAAAGTGAATGGTCCTTGTTGTGGCTAGATTGCCTGTTTGACCCCGCGTCATGAAGTCAAGGGTTGATAATTGAATCCGTAAGTCTTGGAGACCGGTTGGGCCACGTGCCTTCGGACGGAGATTGTTGGGACAATCTGAGACGGGAGACGCTCCTTGGAGGCGTCACATAGAAGGAAGACCTAGGCTCCCGGGATTCCGCGCCGGCTCCGGCTGTTGAGGCTGAAAGACCCGCCAGGACCGTTCGCTCGACGAACCAAGATGTCGGTCGTCATCCGGTGTTATTTTTCTTCGTTCGGCTTCGATAAGCTAGCTTAGCATGTCCAGGAGTCCATCCGGTATGTCCTTGATGTTGTAATCTATTTATTTCATCCGTATAATTGTGCACTCTCATGTGTGTTATTTTTGATTATATTATAAGTTTCACAAAGTTCATCTTCTTTTGATTTTACCAATTCCTACCCACTTGACAGAGAATATTCCCATAATCCTGAGCTGTGCTCTGCTCTGCCGCATTCAGTACATTTAACAGATGCATAATCCCATTACAAACCCGTTGTAAATAGGTAGGTATTTAAGTATCTACTCACAAATCCTTCGATTGACAATTTAGAAACATATTGTATTGGACGCGAGTCAATATCATATGTTTTTCCTTCCTTTATTATAATGTTACTTTCTCTTGAGATGATTTTTCACAAAAAACCACGCTATACAAATTAATGATCAAAATATTATAACTTTTAAAAAATATTTTCTAGTACTGAAATAGATTGCAAATAAGAGTAAAGCTTTTTTAAAAACTTTGTACTCACAAAATGTATCACTGATTTTCTATTTTCATTAAATATATTTCTAATCCAAGGTACATAAGCCGTCTAGACTCGTTTTTAAGAATTTTAGAATTCTGTCTAGTAAATCAAATAAATTGTTTTCTAAGAATGTAAATGAGAGGGCTTTGATAGAGTTGAGTTTAAATTTGTTCGAAAATTTCGATGGAGATAAAAGTTTTCGCACGTAGGTAAGTTTAACATAACATGAACTCGACAGATTCACAGAAATACTTGTAACTTCAATCAACTGCAAATATCAGCCTTACTAATAAAAAAGGTTCCCAACAATGAATTAAGACTATAGATTTTCTGTTTCAAATCATTACTAATAAAAAAATATTTAACTGTGCTGCAAAGGAATTGGTAACATTGCATTTTGGTCCACTGACACAAACGCCAAAGAGACAGTTTTGATTTGTGTGGGCGATGTGTGATTCCTAATCATGTTTTTGTTCATAATTTCTATTATAAATGACCAATTCACTATTACTCTACTGTAATTCAAAATATTTTTGTTATTTTTCGTCAGTTTTAATCAATTAATAATGTTATGTTGTGGATGTTGTCGGGAAAGCTAGATTATTTCTCACACAATTTTTTTTATTGACTTGTGATGATTTTTTTACTAACATACTTGAATAATACAAGTTTAGGTTAATACAAATTCAAGAAATCATCCTTTATATTTCCCAACAATGAATCTAAAATGTCTGATTTTTTTATTACTCTCGGGGAATTATTAACATAATATTTTTTTTTTTAATTCTATGAACGTGTTAAAAAATTAAATTTCAGTTTTCTTGCAATTCCTAAAATAAAAGGTCTGAGTTTTTGAATTATGAAATTTCTGAAAATTTGGACGTTTTGATTAAAAATACTTGTAGCGTAACAGTAACTTAGGTAATAGCAGATCTTCTTTTAATCTTCAAAAGTTGATATTATATATATTTTTTAATTATGATCACAAATTTTTTTATTTTTACAGGGTGTTTCAGATGTTCTCATTTACGTGAGATGAATCCAGTTGTAAAAACTCAGTTAATGCATTAAAAAAAACATACAATTACAAAAATCTAATCAGACACAGGGTACAAAAAAGACACAAGAGACACAGGAGACACAAGAGACACAAGAGATACAAGAGCCACAAGAGACAAAAGAGACACAAGAGACACAAAAGACACAGGTGAAACAAGAGACACGAGAGACACAAGTGACAAAAGAGACACAAGAGACACAAAACGCACAAGAGACACAAGAGACACAAGAGATACAAGAGCCACAAGAGACAAAAGAGACACAAGAAACACAAAAGACACAGGTGAAACAAGAGACACGAGAGACACGAGAGACACAAGTGACAAAAGAGACACAAGAGACACAAAACGCACAAGAGACACAAGAGATACAAGAGTCACAAGAGATACAAGAGACACAAGAGATACAAGAGATACAAGAGACACAAGAGACACAAGATATACAAGAGACACAAGAGTCACAAGAGACACAAGAGACACAAAACTCTCAACATACTCAATTCACATAGTCAATATCTAGTATTTAAAATATGCGCTATAACTATCCTCTAATAATCGTTTGTATTGTTGGTGAAAATCGAATTCCTAAGTGTTGCGAACTTGCGACCTCAAAATCTAAATTCCGCCCTCGATTTACAAAATTAGTTTCGCAGGCTTTTTCTCAAACGGAAGATAGGCCTCCCTCTAAAGATCTAAACGAGCCAATAAATCCGCCGCTAACAGACTCGGACCCTCGGCAAATGGCGTCGTATAATTGAATTAGCCCAGGGATGAACTGGCTTCGGCTAAATGGGCACGATTACACTGAGAACTGCCCACGCCCTTCGCCGGCCCCTAATGCAGGCCTATTTGAAGGTACCTCAACAACATGCATGATATTCATTTCTTCAAGTTTTTATTTAAACATTGTGCCTCTATATCTTAATCATGTGTCTCCTAGTCATGTAAAAGCCCATTGAAAAAATTAATAAATAAATTAACGGTTTCCTCATGGGCAAATTTTAGACCCAAAGACCTTTAGACGTTGAAAAGTAATGCGCCAAAGGTAAAGTACACATAATATGATGTCCTCCGTAGTCGAAGGGTAAGGCTCTCGACTATTAAACCGGAGATGGCGGGTTCAAACCCCGGTGTTCGTAAATAATTTTTATTTTATTAATTTCACAATTAATTAATTAAAAATATCATACATGTAGTATATTTGCGACACATTCCAGAGTGGAAGATATTCTCAGTATCGCCATTATGTAAGACCACCATTGAGAATTGAAAGGTTAGGTACTTGAAATGGCTTTAGCCGTGTTTGCTGACCAGATCTGAATAGCCAGTTACTTCCGCACCTTCTTTTTCCTCTTCTTCCTCTTCTTCCTCTTCTTCATCGTCATCTTTCTCTTCCTCCTCCTTCCCCTACCCTCTACCTTTTGCCTTGCAACATACCCCGCCCCGGGAAACTTTATTAGATAACCAACACCTCTGCCATAGGTCACCGGCTCACCGGCTCTACATAGATTTTTTTTTTCTAAAAAGAAAGACAAACATTCCCGGGTTACGAATAATCCAACAATGTTTGAAAATCTCCTACTACCACCACAGAAAGCCGAAAATGTTGCTTGTGTTGTGATGAAGGACTTGGCCAGCCGAGGAATCGAACACGTGACGCTCGGGTGGGACCCAAGCACTATGCCCACTCAACCACTGACCGGTCGAAATCGAAAAGAGATGCGAGCATTGTGACTCTTGCGGTTTTGTCAGATTAGCTGTCAATGTACACAACGTTTTTTTGTTCGCTATGGAAAATAACTGGCTTGCTAATGAATGAAGGTGAATTAACGGTGCTCTTAGAATCGAAAGAAATCGCATACGCGATCCATAGCTTTGATTAATTCACGACCAATTTATTCCGTTCGATCTTGGAGAAATGAAAGTGGTTCAAATACGACTAAAGACCGCATTGACTCTCGTTTAGTGTCAAACAGTACATGCAAAGAGCCAATTTATATTACAGTTGGTATTTCACTTTGAAATTGACAATTTTTAAGTATTTTTATTTTTTCGTGGCGGTTTGACGTTTAAAAATGTAAATCCATAGACAGATCCGCCAGTGTAGCCAGCGTATACCAATTTCTTAATTATTATAATGTGTTCAGGATGACGATATAAAATCGTTGGAAGTTTCGATCGATTCGATGTTGTTATGATATCGATTTTTTTCTGTGCTGGACCTCCAGGTCTGTATTTCATTATTATTCTGGTCGGCCTTGACAGTAATGTACCGTTGTTTGTAAACAGAAAAGAAATAAGAGCTTACGCGAAGATATTACTTTAACAATTACTTGCCTTGATTCTACCTTATTTAGCATATTTCTGAGTATTTCATTGCTATAAATGAGGTCAACTTTAATTCTGCCTGAGATATTTCCGGTAGTAAATCCACCCCTGAGGCTTCAAGGTCCCGAGGTCAGACCCGTTTGATGCACGCGACGGTGTTTGGAGGCGAAACACGCAGACCTCCCTCCCAGACCCACCCCGGGAGGCAGGACACAAATGGGTGAAGGCTAAACCTGACAGGCTGTAGGTTGCAATGCAGCCTTATGGGGGTAGTAAAAGCAGTTAGTAGAAGTTGTTAAAGGTTCAACTTTATTATGTTCATCGCACTGCAGCGTGCCGTATCTGCCTGAAGGTAATGTTATTAGGTTTTATTTTGTAGACTAGCGCAGGAGACCCGTGAAAAATGGTTGAATATAAAATTGAAAAGGTAATTTATAAGTTAAAAAAATGTCAAATCAAAATATTATGTATGAACGGTGGCGTAAATTTATTATATGTACCTACTGAAAACTAGAATGTTTAAATTTAATAATGTTACGTAAATGATTTAAGATAATATTATATTGTTTAAACGCGAACAATAAGAAACAAAAATTTTACTCTCGAAATTATCATAAACAATTAAATTGTCTGGAGGAAGGAAATCAACAGGCGTTATTATTTTAAAAAAATGTGTATAGTTACATAAAAATATATATATTTTTTTAATATTAGCTCCAGACAGGTGCTTAAATTCCCTTCAGGGCCTATGCCACCTTCGGGGATTCTGCGTGGAGAGTCTTTTTGGGAAGGGAAGGAGAGAAAGCTCTGTGGGAAGTAAAAAGATATGAGGGGTGGATAGGAATCTGAAGGTAGTGTGTCCAGGAGTGACGAACGTATGAAACCATCCCAACACTGCGGTGTAAGGCGATATTCTGAGAAAACCCTGCTGGAGAGGCGGATTAGTCTCCCTCAACCAGTCTCTTCCGGTCCGGCCCGCCACTCAGTAGGTGAGCAAGCGTAACTGCCGCCAAAACCCGGAAAAGCCTCACATAATAAACCCGGACATCCTTGCTAAGTCACTAAAATAGCGGATTGCTTGGGGTGACCTGGGGGAAAGGTGTCGGTTTTCCAATACATGCTTCCCGGGGCGGCGGTACCCATACCCGCCTCCCAAATTGAATACATATATTTTTTTATAATAAAACAGCTACAGCTTCGGCGTAGACCCAATATACTCGTATAATATACTGTGCTAAAGTTACACAGAAGTGGACAAATACGTTACTCTCAGGCACAATATGCTGGAGGGTTTCAAGTGGAACTGGGTATTGCGTAAAAAACCTATCGCGGATATTTGGGGTTTGCAAAAAGTTGGTTACGATCGCAAAAAAAGCAAAGTAGTCAAGAAACTCAATATCGAACGAGGAAATCGACAAGTAATTGGCTCCATGCTGGCTGAAGTTACTGATGACATGGTAATATAGGAAGAAAGAAATGGTTTACATCGAACCAGTCTGAACGGCTATGACTCAAAAAACATTAATTACCTACATATTCGACTCGAAATTTTCAAATTCGATCTTATAGAGGTTATTTTAATTTAGCCTACGGTAAATAATTAAGTGCCTACCGACCTTACTAAAAAAGGGCCGAAATACCGAACCAAAGTGATTGTTTTAAATTAAAAGTAACTATAGCAAGTGGTTTGCTACGTTTGGTGACTTATCAGGGGTACAGAAAGGTGAGTGACGAAGAAGAAGAAGGTTTGGGAAGGAAAAGGTATGAAGGGTAGGTGGGCAATGCATGTGCAGCCAAGACCTAGAAAACCTCACCCCATAAACACGGGCACCACCAAACATAGTGAACCACTTAGGGTATCCTGTGGCAGAAGTGTTAGTTATCCAATGAATGGTTCCCGAGGCGGAGGTACCCAAACCCGCCTCCAAAATGGAAGAATTCGTATTAGCTGTCATCAGGAATAATTCAATCGATGGATAGAAGCGTATTATCTCAGAACACTATCAACAGAAGACCTTAAGAGGGAATAACCGGATAAAACCGGAAATAAGTCATTTTTAAATCAAATTTTAGACCTATTGACTCTTTTCCACAACAAAACTATAAATTGATTTCAAAATACCGTTTTTTTTAAACTATCAAAGCTATGTTTTAAATTTTGAGAAATATGTTTATTTTTAGTACAATAAGGTTGTACTATAGGTCGTTGGCAGACTTGTTAAATTTTCAAACAAAATTTTGTACTATACAAAAAACATTTCTATATATAATCATGCAGTAAAATAAATCAATAAGTTATCTGGGAAAGCTATGTTTCAGAATTTTAATTATAGTTTAAATAAAATCATTAAAAAAGGAGATCCGCGCAAGTATTTTGTGACGAAAATACTTAAGTTTGTCTATTTACTTACGGTCTTACAAGCTTGAATATTTAAGATTTTTTTTAAATTCTTATTTTGCTTAAACATTATTGAAAAACTGTAAAAAATTACAAAAAGTACATAATTTTAATAGTTATATCATCAGGCCTTTCGGCATTTTTGAATGGAGGTATAAATTAAAGAAAATTTTGAATGAAATAAAATCGAAATTGAGTTATTATTTGAAAAAGCTGGAACGGAGAATAATTAATCTTTCTCATTGGAACCGCCCTGTACGATATTAAGAACATTTTTCGACAAAATTTGAATTCTCGGCCGCTAGCTGGTTGACTTTTGGCATTTCAGAAAAATTAGTATTTTTAGAAGAAAGTATGAATGTATTTATAAAGGCGTTATCGATTTATGATCTAATAATAATTATCTATAAATCCGATGCCATTTCGCAGAGATTACATCGGGATAAAATATTCATTCAATAAAAATTTTAAATATAACTTCTCTCGAAGCAGTGATAATAAAGTTACTATTCAAAATAGGTCAATATAAAAATATCTTACCGCTTTTAAGAATTAAATCATTCAGTTGACTAGTACATTGAAGAAGGTATTAAAATTTCGTACTCGTATATTAAAATCACGATAGACATTTAAATATTGACAATTAGTATTTAAATATTGACAATTCTAAAATTTTACTTTAACGAACTAACTAACCATCACGCCGTTTTTACAGAAGTAGGCAGAGAAGAAGGACCGCCTCATTTACAATCATACGGGATCTCCTACGTACTCTTCTATTATTCTGACTCTTGACATGGCCCTACTCAAGAATCTGATTCCCTTGATCGTGTCGTGGCTTCCTCGGGCATCCCCGACTTATTCTTCCATTCACATTTTCTTCATATATTCTCGTTCCATTCCTTTCTTCGTTCACTCGCTCTACATGCCCAAACCATCATCTTAATCTTACTCAGTATGCTTACATCATCTTTAACGTGCCGCAAATATTCAATATATTATTTTAAATTACCGAAATTGTTAAATAACACCAATTAATCAAATAAAATTTATTTACGCAAGCTTGGATTTGAACCCGCGTCCTCCGGATTGTTTTTCTTTTACAGTAACTCCGCATGGAGGCCATGATGAAAATATTTTCCCTCAGGGCCTATGTTATCTTTGGGGATGCTGTGTGGAGGGTCTTTTAAAGGAAAGAGAGTAGAGGAAGTTCTGAGAAGGATAAAGTATGAGGGGTGGGTAGGAATTATGGTGTCAGTCGGGGAATCCATCCCTCCCACCGCGGTGCAATGCGATGTTCCAAAAAAGTTCTGCTTGAGAGGTCACATGGTCTCCCTCAACCAGTCTCTCCTGATCAGGCCTGCCATGTGTAGCTGGTGGGCAGACACATCCGCCGCCAAGACCCGGACAAACCTCACCCCATGAACTGAGGCCGATATTTCTAATGTGAATTTTTAATCAGTGGTTACAACTAAGCATTTAACATTTCTTGAGATGAATTTCAGAAGTTCTGTAAAACTCCTACGAATCTCATCGCGAAAGGAGTGGGGAGGTAATTATTTATTTCGATCACCCCCTTCCCCTCCCCCTCCCCCTCCCCCTCCCCCTCCCCCTCCCCCTCCCCCTCCCCCTCCCCTCTCTGCTAATTAGTTCGGCCAGCCTTATCAAGATAAAGTGCTGACGTCAGAGAGCACAGAATTAAACTGAGATTTATAATCATTATCGATTGTTAAAATTTATGCCCAAGTTTGTTTTGAAATAACAAATTTTTCTAATATTTTTAATTTACTTAACGTTTATTTTTGTTGGATGTTATCTTTATGTACGACTGCAAGATTCAAGCTCGAACTAGATGGGTCTAGTTAAATTGACCGAATTGCAATTTTTCGAATTCAATTGTTCGAAATGCAATTTTTCCAACTTCAATTTTTCGATAACTTATTTTTCGAACATCAATTGATCGAATCACTAGTTTTTTGAATTGATATAAGTATGTATATAGTACGTAAAAGAGTATTTTATTAAAGTATGGACAATAACTCTAACTTAACCTAACCTTACCTAACCTAATCTAATTTATTTTTTTTACATTAACTCCACACAGGAGGCCCTGAGGAAAATAATTTCCCTCAGGGCCTATGTCATCTTTGAGGATGCTGTGTGGAGGGTCTTTTTGAGGAAAGGAAGGAGTGAACATGGGTCTTGAAGAGACCCATGTTGTAGGAGGAGGGAAACACAGAGGCCGGCAAATCGTTCCACATCCGAGCTGTTGAACTCAAGAACGAGTCATAAAAACGACCCGTTCTCATGTGACTAATGTCAACCGTGTACAAATGTTGGGCGCGTGTTTGAGGTGTTTCCCGACTATGCACCGGTGCCGAGGGGATCAACGACGCTAGTTCCTCGGAGCATTTTCCATTGTAATACCGGTAGAACAAGGACAGCATTCCCACCTGACGCCTGTGCTCTAAAGATTGCAATCCGTCTGTTAAGATGGGAGAATCTATCAAACGGACCGCCCGTTTCTGCACAGAGTCAAAGGTTTTTTTAAGGTATTTTGGAGCTCCAGACCAGAGATGGCTGCCAAATTCAACCGTGGGGCGCACTTGCGATTTGTACAGGGTTAGCAGTTGTGTACTATTAAAGTATCTGCGGGCCCTTTACAGTACGCCCAGTTTATTAACAAATACGAAAAATATGTCTTTCGGCCAATTGCTGTTCGAAAAATTAGTCTATCGAAAAACTGAAATTCGAACAATTGAATTCGGTAAACATGTCTGCTCCCGAACTAAATGCTATCTAGATAGCATTTAATAAGGGTTTGAATCTTGCAATCATACATAAAGATAGTAGCTAATAAAAATATATGCGTTAAAAAAATTAAGATAATGTTGGTAGTTCTTAGTCGAAGTCTGATAAAGTTAAAATATGACCGGATTGGATACATTAGCTCAGGTAGAGTTGCGCCCCGGCAAGGCGAAGCTCCTGGGTTCGAGTTCCAGATATGACCATATATTTTTCTGTTTTCAGATTTTTGATTGGGTTTCGCTAATATTGTCTTCAATATTAATAATATTCAAATAGACATTAGAAAAACGAACATTCTAGAAAGATTAGGGTTCGACCAAAAATCCAAATAGGAATGTCACTTTTATTGGACAGGTGGGTTTATGGATTTCGCCAAACGAATAATTTTTCAATTATATGGTCTTTATCATAAGAATATTATGATGAAATTATTAATGTTGTTCCCAGAGAATTTTAAAAGTGCATGAATTTTTCTAAGACTGTTTTAACATTTTTTCTTTCGAGACATTTATTATAATTTTAGTAATACCTTCAAGAAATATCTAAAACTTTTATGAAATCTCTTTCATCCCTCAATATCATAACATTCCTCAACGGGTATTTTCACTGTTTTTTTTTTATTATCGAAAAATATGAAGAGAAAATTACGATATTGAAGGTATTTTTACGTTGAGGAATAAATTTTCTACAACAATTTAAAATGTGCCATTTTTATTCGACGCCAAAACGCCATGTTCGTTTTTATTCAGGAATTCGGCGGCGTTGACGTCAGGCCGGGCAATGTTGGTGACAGCCGTCTTACAAGACATGGCTTTTTCTATGTCATAATGATATTACAGCAAGTTGGAACTGTTTTGGAGTTGTTCAAATCAAGAATTACGAAAGAAATTGTTAAATTACACATTTTTAGTATATTGATTAAAATCAGAACAAAAAAAACTTTAAATCTTCCACACATTTTAATGGAATTCATAGTTTCAGAAAATACCCCATTGCGCTTCTATAGTTTTTCTGTCTACGGGGACTGGGGATTCTTGTGCGAAAGTAAAAGCAACTTTAGAATGCATTTCAATTTGGGAGGCGGGTATGTGTACTACCACCCCGGGAATCATTTTTTTGAAAAACCATAGGTTACCCCAAGTGGTTTGCTACGTTTGGTGATTTAGCATGGATGCCCGGGTTCATGGGGTGAGGTTTGTCTAAGTCTTGGTGGCACACGCGTTTACCCACTTATTGCGTGGTGGGTCGGATCGGGAGAGAGTGGCGGATGAAGACATTTTACCTCTCCAGCCGGATTCTCAGAGCCTCATCGCCTTGCTCCGCAGTGGGAGGGATGGATTCATATGCTGTCACTTCCAGACCCCTCATATCTTTTTAGAACTTCCTCTCTTTCCTTTACCTAAAATGACCCTCCACACAGCATCCCCAAAGATAGAACTAGCCCTGAGTATTTTTTTCCTAAAGTCTTCAAGAGCCAACGTAAAAAAAATTACATTTATTACTAATGAAAATATTAAAATTACACATTTTTGTACTATTACCAGAATCAGAAAAATAAACTTCAAATCTTCCACTCATCTTTAAATGTATATTCATAATTTGTGAAAATACCCCATTACGGAAACCATAGTTCCACTTGCCACGGGATGTTGGGACTCTTGTGGGGTAGTAAAAGCAGCACTTACATGCACCAAACGACTCACGGACTGTAACGATTCAATTAAATTCAACCACGTTTGACCCCTTTCCAAATTTAACGACTCCCACTTCACAACTGCGAAAACAATTAGGGGAGAGTCGGATAATACCGCGCGTCTAATAACTCCGCGCATCAACGTATTGCAAAAACTAAAAATTCTAGTACTATCCAGCGCTAAAAAATCATAGCCCGAAGCGCCTACTCCTTCCCCGCCCACGCCCAGTTTGCTCCGAGCAGAGACGGAATAACACTGCGTCGTGCAAGTTTTTACTGGCGTTTCTTATAATTTGGCAGGTATTTTGACAAGAGCTAAGTTATTCTAAATTTATATTGTAACACATTGTTCCCTTCTTTTATACTGTTAAAATATTGTAAAATTAATGCCCAAATGGATTTGAATACCCGATTAATTTTACTGCATTATTTTGAGGTTATAAAATGAAATGATCGAGTTTATTAATTCCGCACACAGGGCGCGGTATCATCAAGCAAAGGTTAAGTCAAAGAAATGTATCAGCAGCAATGAATATGGTGAAGATGATGATGTGGAGAATCGTGATATTTGCGCCGCCAAGAGTTTGGTCGTGACAGAAAAATTTGGTTCCGTTGTTGCAGATGCTCGAATTGGATTCATAAGGAATGTAGCGGAAAAAACTCTCCCGAAAATTTCCTATGTAAAATTGCGTTGATTAATGTCTGTTATCTTGTTCAAAAATAATATCTCAAGCTATAGAAGGAGTGTATATACTCCTTATCTGGATTTTATTACACTTAAAATTGATTTTTTTTTTAATTTATTCTAAGGTTACTCTTAGAAATTCCACGATATAATTACGGGCACGGTTTTATCAAACCTCCGAACGATATTATAAAACCAGTCTGATTATACCGCGCTCTCTCATCTTTTAAAATATCGAAATAACTACTTTCTATTTAATTTTTTAAATATTTTACCGTGCTGTATGCGTAGCTAAATAAATTCTCTACTATTTAACTGCATTTTCGAATCTGTACATCAAACCCTGTCTGAATTATAAATAGGTCCAAGTTCTTAGAGGCACGATAATATCCAACTCTCCCCTAATGAATAACGAACATCAAACGATAATTAAATATTCATACTCATAGAATAAACAATTATTCATCGATTATTCAGCACACAGACGTTTGATTGTTTTAATCAATTGACGCAACGTCAGCTATAATATTATGCAGAACATTAATTGGTTCGCCACTCGAAGAGCTTGGTGCTCGATCGTCAATACCCGACTATCTCGATTAATTGCTAATTGATTGATTAACACCTGAGTAGGCAACATTAGCACCAAACGCTTAGGTAGCTTTGTTGATTAGGGTGGTAACGAAGCATACGTAACGGAAACTGAACGATATAACTTAGACTTTTTTTACATCAGTTTCACACAGAAGGTACTGTAGAAAATAACTTCTCTCAGGGCCAATGTCATATTTAGAAATGCTGTATGGAGGGAGAAAACACAGAGGCCGGCAAATCATTCCACAGCCGAGATATCAAACCCTTGAACGAATCGTAGAAGCGACCCTTTCTCATGTGACAAATATTGGATGCGCGTTTGGCGTGTTTCATGATTACGCACCGGTGCCGGTATGGAGAGTTTTTTAAGGAAAGGATAGAGGGCAAGATCTGGGAAGAAAAAAGGCGTGAGGGGATGGTAGGAATCTGGAGATCAGCATGTCCAGGAGTGACGGACTTATGAATCGATCCCTCCAAGAAGCGGTGCAAGGCGATGCGTCGAAATAGTCCTGATAATTTTGAACCCAGGTCATTTATGAATATCATAAAAAGCAGAGGGCCAAGATTTGAACCCTGTGGTACACCAGAAATTACACCTATAGGATACTTAAAATTTGTATCCATTTAAAATTTAAACACTATTTGTGTTATGTTTCATAAATATGATTTCAACCAGTGTAATAGGTCTCCCTGTATTCTTATTTTATCAAGCTTTTTTAGTAAGACAGAGTGGTTAACTTTGTCATAAAAGGTGGGCAGACTCATCCTCCGCCAAAACCTGGACAATTCTTACCCCTTGCTAAGTCACCAAACGTAACGAAATAATTCGGGTGGCTTACGGCAGATCCCGGTGCGGTGGTACCCATACCCTCCACCCAAATTGAATTCTATTTGAATTTTCGTCTTCAATAAAAAAGTAATCCTAGGCAATCGCTTAGGCTTATTAAGTTTGGACATAAATTACCTAGATAAAAGATAGAGTCGTAGCCCCTAGGACACCCGGAGTTGACCCGGAATTTCAGCACGTCCCGACCCGAGCGCGGGCGTGACCAGACTCCTAAACAGCCTCCATCCGCTGTCATATAAAGCCTCCTGTTACGATTAATAAATAAATAATTATTATAAACACGACACCATAGTAAAGAAGAAGGTATTTTATTTTGTATTGTTTAAGCTGTCACGTTTAGTCTATGTGGTATAAATTTTGTCTCCAAATTTCTTAAAATAGGTTTCAAGTTTTTACAAAACCTATGCGTTGTTTCTGCATTGGAATGAGATACGGAGTCAAATGAAATTGGATATAATGTAATTTTTATAACATTAATAATGTGGTATAATAAGTTAATTTGGGAGGAAGGTATGGGTACAGCAGCCCGGGAATCATTCATTGGATAACAAATACTCCTGCCATAGGTCACCTCAAGTGGTTCGCTACGTTTGGTGACTTAGCAAGGGTACCCGGGAACATGGGGTGAGGTTTGTCCGGCTCTCGGCTTCTACCCACCAGCTGCGGGACAGGCTGGAACGGAAGAGACTGGTTGAGGGAGACCTTTTGATCTCTCCACTCGTGGAACCACTTATTAAATACCCAACAATCCTGCCATAGGTCACCCCAAGTGGTTCAGTGATTTGGTGACTTAGCAGGGGTGCCAGGATTCATGGGTTGAGGTTTTCCTGGCTCTTGGTGGTGGATGCTTCTGCCCACCAGCTGCTTGGCAGGTCGGATCGGGCGAGACTGGTTGAAGGAGACATTTTGACCTCTCCATTAAATTGCACCACAGTGGAAGGATGGATTCATTCCCTCTTGGGCACATTGATCCCCAGATTCCTACCCACCCCTCATACCTTTTTCCCAGAACTTCCTCTCCTTTCTTCTTTTCCCTTAAAGGACCCTTCACACAGAATCCCCGAAGATGACATAGGCCCTGAGATATTTTTTCCTAAGGGTCTCATGTGTGGAGCTAATATTTTTTTAAAAAATGAACCGTAGAAAAAGTCGGTGAAGGAAGACATAATCAAAAAATTATTTGAGTACGTGATGAACGAAGAAAGAGGTGCCAGGATGTTGTATGAATTGGAAGTAAATGGAAAAATCATGTCAAACAAGCACGTATATATGGTAACTACGAGGGCTGTCCGTAAAATAAGGTCTCCAAGGTGCTGCGGTCGCGAGGAACAATTTTGGTTTCCCTACGCCAAATCCCCACAACGCTGCACTCTCTGCGACACTTAGTCTCGGCGTGGCACCCGTTCGAGATGAAGCTTCTGCTTGCCGCACCCGCCAGATGTGAATAACGCTCTATAATTAGTTTTTTTTTGTGTGAAGAACAAAACCCCGGTAGAAATTCATTCTCAGCTACTTGAAGTGTACGGAAAAAAGTGTATGAATGCAAAAATGTTCGCAAATAAAGCACAGAATTTAAAAGCGTCCTGGACGGCCATCGGTTTCAGATGAAAAAATTGCCCAAGTGGAAAAAACAATAATTGCAAATCGACGGGTGACGGTTTGGGAGCTCTGTGATATGATCCCTGATGTCAGTAAGACCACTATTGACAAGATTTTGACAAAAAAATGGTGAGACCACAAAGTCTACCCAAGGTGGGTCCCAAAATGTTCACCGAAGATCACAAACAACAACGGTTTGAAGCAGCCCGCGAATTCATTGAGTGCTACGATATCGATGGCGAAGAATTCTTGGACTCAATTGTGACTGGGGACGAGACCCGGATACACAACATGATCCCAGAGACAAAGGAACAATCCCAGTGGCATCATTCAGATTCGCTGAAGCAAAGTTTAACAATGATTATAAAGCGTAACTCACACCTTGCGAGTGGGAGGCCCATCGCGAATGGCTGCCACGCCGAGACAAAGCGTCACAGAGGGTGCAACGTAGTGGCGATTTGACAAGGGCAAACCAGTCTATACGCCAGTGTTGCAGGATTGCGCGTGAAACTATTCCTCGCGACCGCAGCGCCTTGGAGACCTTATTTCACGGACAGCCCTAGTATAAAGGGTAAAAAAAAAAACTGGGTTAACTTTAAGAAATAGGATGAACCTGTAAGCTATACTCTTTGAACTTTATTCATATTTTATTTTAACAGAGATTGTTTAAATTCCAATTTGCATCCAAACGTCAAGCATTAAAATATTACTACAGAAGCAAGCATCTCTTTAAAACAATTTACCTTTATATTTACATTAAAGTTACTAAAATATGTTGAATTTTGCGCAAATAAGCTTCCAAGCAAATTCACTTTGGATAAAAAGCTTTGGATATTTTTGTAATTTAAAGTTCTTTCCCTTTGCACTCTAAGAAGAGTAAAGTAGGACACAGGACAAGAGAATGGAGTCTTAAAACCTGAAAGGAATATGAAATCCCCGCTCTGGCAGCTGAAAGACTCATCATTATAATTAACTCACCTTGAAACACAAACTTTTGAGTGCAATGAACAAATTTTAAGATCTGTTTTTACATGAGTACAGTCACGGGAAAAATGACAACGGACACAGGGGCTGATTTTAATATAATTTAATTTTTCATACTGCAAAATGCGCATATCTTTCTTATTCCGTTGAATTCGAATAAAATATCAACTGCATGGCAGGACGGATCGGCAGAGAATTGTTGAGGGAATTCTTTTGACTTCTTTAGGCATATTCTCTCGGAATATCACCTTGCACTGTAGTTGGAGGGATGGATTCATACGTCCGTCACTCCTGGACCCCCAGATTCCTACCCACCCCTCATATCATTTTCCTTCCCAGATTTCCTCTCCTTCCTTTCCTAAAAGACCCTCCGCACAGCATCACCAAAGCTGATATAGGCTCTGAGGGGAATTATTTTCCTTAGGGCCTCTTGTGTGGAATAATGAGGCATAATTTCATAGAATGCCTTCTTTTTCCTTTTTTTCTTTGTCCTCTAATAATATTATTATTTGTTTACAGCCACTTTGATAATGCCTACAGAAGGCAAAACAGCTGACACGCGCAATATTAATTACATAGCATTACTTATTTATAAATAAACATTAAATTAATTGAGTAATGATATTATTGAACGTATAAATGAACGTAAAATCATTAAAATAAAATGGAGTTCTGCGAATTAAAAATGATGACAATAATAAAAAAATGTCAGCACTGGAATTTGACCATTGCCAATAATACATTTTTACACTGCAGCAGACACAACATCACGTCGTTTTTCCGCAGTGGTAGGCAGAGAGGACGGACCGCCAAATAACTCGGTCTTGGCACACATTCCTTGCCTCGTTTACTCTCATACAACGTCTCATACATGCTCTTCTATTATCTGACTCTTGGCATGGCCCGACTCAAGTATCTGATTCACTTGGTAGTGCCATGTCTTTCTTGGGCCATGTCTTCTACCATTCACATTTACGTCATATATTCTCCTTACACTCATTTTCTCGTTAATTCTCTCTACATGTCCAAACCCAATAATCCGATCGTCCTTTTCTTAGTTTTACACGTTACGCTTACTTATTTATTTATTTATTTATACTGGGTTTTATAGATTTTTACACTTACATGAGAACAATCCAGTTATAAAACTCAGTTATTACACAATTATAAAAATCTACAATTACAGACAATTAAATACAAATAAATACAAATAGAAAAACAAAAACATCACAAATAAAAATACAGAATTATATACAAGATCAGCCTTGCATTTTTTGCGGATCTCCACGTTTCTCACGTGATCGAACAGGGTTTTACCGGACATTCGCCTCAGGGATCTCATTTCTAAATCATTCAGTCTACTTTCATCCACATTTAAATTACTGACTGCAGTGTCGATAGTACAGTGAGTAAAATACGAAGTTTTGCTATGTCTTAGCAAATGGAATTAGGTGGGGTATCAGAAGAGTACCATTTATCTTCGTTCGTGTCATGGGTACGAACGGTTAGGATGACTGCCAAAGGCATCTCTGAAGAACTAAATAGAGCCTATTTTAGAAAGGATATCGATAATCAATTAGTAATCACACGCACCTCAAAAGGAAGAAGACTTCCAACACATCATAAGTTATATTATTATTGGAAATTAATAGATACAAAGCTAACCTTTCCTTATTTTATTAAAATGAAGTATTGTGTCGCAGGCTACTTATTTTGGCCTGTAACTGTATTTTGTTCAGCATGAGTGCCCATGAAAATTTAAAGCCTGAAAACTGAAAAGTAGAATCCCTTACAACACTCCACTCTGAATTCACTTCCACAAGCCCATGAACTACTTATCTTTTGATTCATTGTCCCATCTTCCATGTCGACTTTAAAGCTTCCGATAATGGGAAATGGTTTTCAATTTCGGAAATTTTAGAATTTTTTGAAATTATCTTGGGCCAGTTATTTCAGAGGATTTTAACAAATCATTAAATTTCAAAATACATTTTCAAGTTCAGTTAATGTTTTATTTTAGTTAATTTATCATTTTAATAATAAGAATTAACTGGCCAATAATTTAATAAACAGAAGGCGAATAGAAACATAACAGAACTTTAAATTTAACACGGTAATTTGATGAATTGTATAAATTCCGTGAAACAACGGTCCAAGAGTTTTTTAATTTTTTTTATTTAAGTTATATCTTTTTTTTGTGAATTTGAGGGTAATAACAGATATGCTTGATCATCACACTACCCATTTCTCAACAGAAATCAATTCTACAGATATAGAAGTTTAGAAGGAATTGAACGTCTTCGTAAAAACAAAAATAAATGTAATAAATAAATTTTTCAAAAAAAATCTGTTCGGCGGCCAGTCCCCTCTGCCTACACATGGGGAAACCGCGTTATGATTAGTTAGTTAGTTAATAATCTTATAAAATAATATGTATTATATTTTCGGCACGTTCCAGAGTGGTATATATGTCAAATATTAAAATCAATAATTATCAACCTGAAACACTCATCAACATTGAAAAAATCTTCCGAGAAAAGATACTGGCCGCCAACGGGAATTGAACCCGTGTCCCTCTGATTGCCGGTCAGCTGCTCTGACAACTGAGCTATGGCGGCTTATCTAATACCCGCCAAATAATTCAATATATACTAGTGTTTCATTCGACAATTACTTATTATTACATTTTTCCAACTGAAAACAACCAACTTTATTTTTGTGGCGGCCAGTATCTTTTCTCGGAAGATTTTTTCAATGTTGATGAGTGTTTCAGGTTGATAATTATTGATTATAATATTTGTTATCTACTTTTGTGCCACGCATAAAAATCTTGTTTAAACGTTAGTTTATCAATTAAAAAATAATAATTAATATTTGACAAGTTAAAGTATTTCAGCAAAAAATGCAGACATAATTAGTCTCAACGCCACCTAGCGGGAGATTTAGTATCTAACAATACCTCTCTCATCTACCTTTGTGCTACGCATAAAAATCTTGTTTAAACGTTAGTTTATCAATTAAAAAATAATAATTGGTATTTATGTATTATATGTCAGTATCGCCCTGGTGTAAAACCACTATACAGAATTGAAACGTTGCTTGAAATTGCTTTAGCCATGTTTGGTAACCAGATCTCAATAACCAGGTACTCCCTACCTTCCTCTTTCTCATTTCCATCCCTTTCCCACTACCTTCAGCCTAACAAAATACCCCAATTGGGGATGCAATAGACTCTCTGGCTCTAGACGGTAGCAGCTGGGACTCTTGTGAGGTATTAAAAAAAAAAACTCCAGTGCACTCAAATAATCAAAATCAAGCATCGACTGTGAACTACTATTATACATCGACTATTTCCTATCAATCTACATAGATACGGTACGTGGGCTTAATTCTCCAATAGCCATCGGGAGTTATTCGCTATGCGCCATTTGCGAACCCGTCGTCTCGACGAACTTTGTAGAAAGTTTGTCGAGATACGTATTATACGTATATTTTTACGTATTCTTAAATGTCGTAAGGGTTGAAGAGATGATTGTATTGGCAGCCCAGTGAATATTGTCCATGTGAAAGTAAACACACTTTCTTTGAAATGGCTGACGGATATACTACTCAACCAAAAAAAGCTGCTTACCACCTACAAAACGACATTAAAATATATTAATTGCGAAATTATAATATGTATTGAAAAAGTGTAATATGTATTTATTGGTGCCAATTAGTAAACCTACCTTGTTCTGAACAAAACCATAATCTAACCAGAAACGTATCGGAAATACTTACTGCTATATTGTTATGTATCTACCGTATTTATATTAATAAATCCCAATACATGTTTATATATTATTGCTGCCAATTAAATTATTATTCTATATGGGTGACTTGAACGGAGATTTTGACACTGCAGAAATAGATTATGAACGCACGCCAATTTTTGAAAACTGGGCTACAAAAAAACATGTCTTAGGAAATAATAAAATAACTGCCCTCAACTTAAATATACGATCTTTATCGAAATATTGGGACACTTTCCTCTTAATTGTTTCTAGCTCTTTGAGAAATATCGACTTAATTTCGCTGTGCGAAACGTCGATAAATGAAAATAATATAAATCTTTACAAATTACCGGGATTTAATTCGTACCATTTTTGTCGAACAAAAAGATCTGGAGGCGGTATTATTGTGTACGTGAAAGATCACCTTACATTCGAAAAAATAAATATTATTACTAATAAATTTGAATGCGTTTACGGAACTATTTCAGTTAACAAACATATTCGCTTACATCTTTTGGCAATGTATAGACCGCCTAATACAAATAAAAAATTATTTCTTGAGGAGCTAGAGACAATATTGGGAAATATTGATATAAAAGAATCCGTATTGGTACTAGGTGATACGAATATTAACTTGTTAAAAGTACACGAACCCATAACTATGCAGTATGAAAACCTAATGTCTCATTTTGGAATGACCAAATGTATAAATGATGTGACTAGAGAAGCGATATTGACTAACTATTTAACGGCTTCATGTTTAGACCACATCTATGTTAGAGTGAGGGAGACGACGGAAATCAGTTCATGCGTATGCGATTCAATAATAGCGGACCACTACCTAACTGCAGCTACTATTAACTTCTGTTATTATGATAAATGTACCGTCGACAAATCGCACCAAGAGTATTACACTGCACTATCGGACAAAAGGATTGATTTATTGATCGAAATCACCGATTGGAATACAATGTTAAAATTGTCTGAACCAAACATTATATATGCAGAATTAAAATCGATTTTTAAAAATATTTATGAAAAAAGTACCATTACCAAATTAAACACAATAAAATATCGAAATAACCAAAAAACTTGGATGAATGACAGCCTCGTTGAAAGTATTCTAATGCGAGATGCCATGTGGAAAAAGTGGAAAAACACGCCTAATAATAAAAAATATGAAATCGCATTCAAAAAATATAGGAATAAACTTAATAAACAAATATTAAACACAAAAAAGATATACTATAATAACAAATTTAATCACTGTTTCAAGGACATTAAAAAAACATGGAATGAAATAAATACAATTTTGGGTAGGAAAAATAAATCTGGTTGCGATGAAGTCATATCTAAATATTTCCTAAAGTCTCAATCTACTGATGCAGTGGCAGAAAATTTTGCTAACTTTTTTGACGAAGGAGTTAATAAGTTATTGCATGAATGTGATTTCAGAGCGTCTGAACACTTGCAAGAATCCCTACCGCATTCAATGTACTTACCTAGAGCTAATGTTAAGCAAATTGAACACATTATCGGAGGTATGAAAAATTCCAAGTCACCGGGCATAGATCTAATTCGAATGTTTGATTTAAAAAAACATGTCAAATTACTTAGCCCTGTAATTACCCACTTTATCAACAGAATAATTGATACGAGCCTCATTCCTGATGAACTAAAATATAGCACTGTAAGGCCTATTTACAAAAATGGAGATCACTCCGAAATTAACAATTACAGGCCAATTTCCATTCTACCGGCACTAGAAAAAATTTTAGAAAAATATATTTCGATAAATTTAGATAAATATTTAAATAAAATGAGTATAATAGATGAATGCCAGTACGGGTTCCAGAAAAAAAAAAGTTGTGATAAATTGCTGGAAAAATTTTCTGATTTTATAAATTCACAGCTTAATTTAAAAAAACATGTACTGGTGCTTTTTATTGACTACTCAAAAGCTTTTGATACTCTCAGCCATATACAATTAATTAAGGTACTTGAAAACATTGGAATCCGCGGTAAACTCCTCTCATTTTTTAAAAACTACTTAACAAATAGAAAAATGAATGTGAAGATTTTAAATGTAATGAGTAAAGCAAGATATGTTAAATCAGGAGTACCGCAAGGATCAATTTTAGGTCCAAAATTGTACATTATATATGTTATTGCTATGTCAAAACTCTTTAAAAAAGCCTTTAGATTCATTTTTGCTGACGATACTGCACTTGTACTATCCAATGAAAATCCTATCATAGCTATTCAACAATTGCAAAGTGACTTTAACGAGCTACTTAAATGGGCTCATGACGTTGGATTAATTATAAATGTTAAAAAAACCAAATGTATGTATATAAGATCACCAAGCCTGGGAATATGGAATATACCCAAAATAATTGCTCATAATTCTGAATGTATTCATAAAAAAATTGAAAATATTTGCTTCTGTGAAACAATTGACTTTACTAACGAATATACTTATCTGGGACTAATAGTAGATAATACATTTAAATGGGATAAACAAGTGGCTAAAATTTGTAACCAGCTCCGATCTTTTGCATGTAATTTTTATAAATTGAAATTTATTTTGCCCCATTGTACTCTTAAAATTATTTATTTTTCTATGGTCGAATCCATCCTTAGATATGGCATACGAACTTGGGGGCACACAAGCAATATTTATATTAAATATATACAAAATTTACAAATTGCCATAATAAAAAAAATTGTACCACCGAATATTTACAGACAAAGAAGTAATCTAAAACTACTGTATGGTTCTGAGAGTCTACTTCCAATAAAGGGTCTTCTTTGGTACATTATTATAATGGATAATGAGGGAGATAGCAAATACAAAAAGCAACCGGTGCATAATCACACAACAAGGTTTACTGAAAATAAGGGCCTCATTACTCCAAGAGTAACAAATAAGTATGGAAGCCGAACGCTTAAATACTTAATACCAGAGATTTTCAATAAACTCAATAATTTTTTTAAACCTCAGAATAATGAGAGACCCTGCCCCAAAAACACTAAGCTTTGGCTAATAAGCGACGAATCAATGTATCTCTGAACATTATAATTATTGATGTATCCCTGAACATCTCAACGTACCTGCCTAAATAATTTGTATATAGGTAGGTACAATGAGATATATTATTTTGTGATATTGTTTATTGTATAATATTGTGTTATACATGTATTAAAAATTAAACATATATATATATATATATATATATTGACCTCTTCTCGTAATATGCTGATCCAGTAAGAAGTTATTTGACAGTGTTGATCCACCTTTAACACCGAATAACTTGGCTTTAATGGATTACTTCTGTATGAATTTGCAACAACGTTACATTAAATAGCAAGGTTGCCAGTTTCCCAGTAAAAGTAAACGAAATACTACACATAAAATTTTCGATGTTTGTATGGAAATCATACGCTTCGTAACTGTTGATCCGCCCAATTTACCATGCGTTGATGATCCGCCCAAATTGCCATGCGTTGTTGATCCACATAATCGTATATCTTATGTACCTATATGTGCTTTTACTATAAAATTGTTGATCTGACAATGACCAATCAGAATGGCGTTCAAGATGGCGTTATGAACGAAGCCTTCTGATTGGTCATAAAAAAACATATACCTATATCTGGTTTTACTGCTCATTGGTTGAGCCGATATGGAAGTTGCAAAACGTAATATTATAACGGCCGCGGCACCGACAGGAAAAATATATCTTTCTGTATTTTATAAAATTCTAATAATATACTTCCGCGGGTTTTTGTTGCTAGGCTCCGCCGCCCGGGAAACATTTATTGGATAAACACATCTGTCATACGTCATCCCAAGTGGTTCGATACTTTTGATGACTTAGCAAGGGTGCCCGGGTTCGAGGGGTGATAATGCGTTGCATTACGATCTTGGCTACGAATTCGGAAGTCGCAAGTTCAAATTTTGGCGTGCGCAATAAATTTTACTTTGATAAATATATATGATTCCTCGATAATGCATTGCATTATGATCCTTGACTACGAATTCGGATGTCGCAAGTTCAAAATTGGCGTGCGCAAGTAAATTTTATTTTGTTAAATTTGTATAATTCCTCGATAACGCGTTGCATTACGATCTTGGTTATGAATTCGGAAGTCACAAGTTCAAAAATAATAAACTTTATGTTGGTAAATATTTAGATATAATTCCTCGATAATGCGATGCAGTACGATCTTGACTACGAATTCGGAAGTCGCAAGTTCAAAATTGGCGTGCGCAAGTAAATATAATTTTGATAAATATCTACGTATGATTACTCAATAATGCGTTGCATTATGATCCTTGACTACGAATTCGGATGTCGCAAGTACAAAATTGGCGTGCACAAGTAAATTTTATTTTGATAAAAGTCTATGTATGATTCCTCAATAATGCGTTGCATTATGAACCTTGACTACGAATTCGGATGTCGCAAGTTCAAAATTGGCGTGCGCAAGTAAATTTTATTTTGATAAATATCTATATATAATTCCTCAATAATGCGTTGCATTATGATCCTTGACTACGAATTCGGATGTCGCAATTTCAAAATTGGCGTGCGCAAGTAAATTTTATTTTGATAAATATCTATGTATTATTCCTCAATAATGCGTTGCATTATGATCCTTGACTATGAATTCGGATGTCGCAAGTTCAAAATTGGCGTGCGCAAGTAAATTTTATTTTGTTAAATTTTTATAATTCCTCGATAACGCGTTGCATTACGATCTTGGTTATGATTTCGGAAGTCACAAGTTCAAAAATAATAAATTTTATGTTGGTAAATATTTAGATATAATTCCTCGATAATGCGTTGCGGTACGATCTTGACTACAAATTCGGAAGTCGCAAGTTCAAAATTGGCGTGCGTAAGTAAATTTTATGTTGATAAATATCTATGCATGATTCCTCAATAATGCGTTGCATTGTGATCCTTGACTACGAATTCGGAGGTCGCAAGTACAAAATTGGCGTGCACAAGTAAATTTTATTTTGATAAATATCTATGTATGATTCCTCAATAATGCGTTGCATTATGATCTTTGACTACGAATTCGGATGTCGCAAGTTCAAAATTGGCGTGCACCAGTAAATTTTATTTAATAAATTTGTTTTATTCCTCGGTAACGCATTACAATACAGTCGTAAGTTCATATTGTATTTTATTTTGATAATATATGTATATGCTCGGGTTCAAGGGATGAGATTTGTCTAGGTCTTTGCGGCGAACGGGTTTGCCCACCTACTGCGTTACGGACTGGATCGGGAGAGACTGGTTGAGGGAGACCTTTTTTCTTACATTAGCTCCACACAGGAAGCCCTGAAGAAAATAAATCCCCTCAAGGCCAATGTCATCTTTAGGGATGCAGTGTGGAGCGTATTTTTAGGAAAGGAAAAAGAGGATGTTCAGGGAAGGAATGGGGTAGTAGGTGTGAGTAGGAATCTGGGGGTCAGTATGTCTAGGAGTGACGGACGTGTGAATCCATCCCTCCCATTTCGTTGCAAGGCGATGTTCCGAAAGGTTCCATGTCAACTCAGAAATAAACCAACTCATTATAACTCAGAACCTCCTTAGAAAGGTCATTAAATGCTATGAAAATATAATTTTAAAAAAGCCGGTAACCCTAACCTAACTTAACCTATTCAACCTATGTTTTCTGAAGTGCTTCTCAGTATGTTTCATTATGAGTTGTTCCACCGTTCACCGTTCCGAAAGGCGATCATTCTAATCTAACACACTTCTACTATCTACTACACTATAAAGAGGTAAGATTTGTTTGTTTGTTTGTTTGTTTGTTTGCATTGAATAGGCTCCGAAACTACTGAACCGATTTGAAAAATTCTTTCGCTGTTGGGAAGCTACACTATCCCCGGTTGACATAGGCTATATGATATTTTCAAAAAAAATTAGGGATCGTTACTAAAAGTCCAATAATGTAACCCAAGGTGTATAAAAATTACCTAAAATATTCTTTACATCGCGTGCGCTGCGAAAACTATTAATGATAGAATAAAATAATGTAAAACGACTTTGTAGAACACATCATTATTTACAAAAAAGGTCGCGACAGCATATGTCTAACTATTATGGTTATGCCACAATAATTATTCTTTTATTTTAAAAAAAATATTAAAATGTCGCGCTTGAAAAGGCTATTTATTTGTATCTTGGTTTTAATCCTTATCAAAATAAATTACTTCATATTCAAGACTGTTTCAATATCTGTATACAACTTTTTGAATTATTTAATAAAATCTTTCTTTTTTATTGCTTTTGTGTGATATAGGTATGCAATAATACTTCAAACCAAATTTTTTTTACCAAGGTTTTTCTAATAAAGCACCGATAAAAATCGTCATCTATGAAGACCTATCTTTTTTAATTTAAAGACAATGTACTTAAATAAAATAGTATTCAAGCGTACGAAAACACACAACTTTTGAATAAAAAAACATGTTCCATGGATAAACCGTTGGTAGAATGCCAGTTTACTCCCTCTCTACATTTTTTTTATAATACATTACTAAACAACCTTTAGGCTAGTAATTCTGAGGCAAAATGAATTGGGATATGGAG
Source organism: Limnephilus lunatus (assembly GCA_917563855.2). Taxonomy (NCBI): domain Eukaryota; kingdom Metazoa; phylum Arthropoda; class Insecta; order Trichoptera; family Limnephilidae; genus Limnephilus; species Limnephilus lunatus. Next base: position 73,508,183 of record OU830602.1, on the reverse strand, counting down.
GACATTTTTTTAAAATCGATGTGGACGGGGAATAATTTTAAATATGGGGAGAAATTTTAAATCGATGTATATGGGACGGGGTAAATGAAATACAGTTAATTACAAATAATAATATTATTTTATTTATTTATTTGTTTACGACTTGATGGATTTTACATGTGATTAAATTGTACAGGAGCATTATAACAAGTATATAGCATAATAAGAAGTACATAATACATAAAATAATAAACAGAGCATGAGAGACATAAGTAGGCACAACACAAGTGTTTATTTCATAAAAAAATATTTTGCATTATGATAAACTAATAATTATTATCTACTCTAAAAACAAACTAAATCTAAACTAAAAGCTACGAATCCGGTGGTTGAATTCCTTTGTACAATTCACTTATCGAATACTCATACCTCTCATACACAATGAGTATTCGATAAGTGAATTGTACAAAGGTTGGTTGAATTCCTTTGTACAATTCACTTATCGAATACTCATTGTGTATGAGAGGTATGAGTATTCGATAAGTGAATTGTACAAAGGAATTCAACCAGCGGATACGTAGTTTTTAGTTTCGTAGTTTTAGTTTGTTTTTAAGGTAGATAATAATTATTAGTTTATCATAATGCAAAATATTTTTTTATGAAATAATCCCTTGAAAAGAAGTTTACCAAATTTAGTCTCAATAAAATAATTAATAATGTGCAATAAAAGCGTCGATCAAGTATAAAGTATAATAATTTTTTTTTTAAATGTTACACAATCAAATACGGGTACTGTAAAAATGTAATTATATAAAATAAGATTCCAAATATTATAATCAATAATTATCAGCCTGAAACACTCATCTACATTGAAAAAATCTTCCGAGAAAAGATACTGGCCGCCAACGGGAATTGAACCCGTGACCATCTGATTGCCGGTCAGCAGCTCTGACCACTGAGCTATGGCGGCTTATCTAATACCCGCCAAAGCCATAAGCCGCCATAGCTCAGTGGTCAGAGCTGCTGACCGGCGATTTGCCTACAGCAACACATTTGAGCTACAGCTCAATTCTTATGAACTTTGATCGGTACGGTACTTGAACTACATTAAAAAATTGGTTTGGTTTAAGTCAAACCGGTAAACTACTATCCGGTGAACTTTGGTTTAAAGTGAAACCGGTAATCTACAATAATTTGATGAACTTTGGAGTCACACCGGTAGTCAAACAGTTGAGCTTTCACACCCTTCAGCCTCACAACATATCCCAATTAGGGATGCAATAGTCCTACTGGCTACGAGCATTGGAGGTTATTATCCACCACTTACCCGCCCTGGTATAAGTAACAGATGGTTACTCCTTCAAGGCTCTCGCAAGGACTCTAATTTTTTTGAAAGAACGAAGCTACATTTAGTTTAGAAAGAATTTCACAAAAAATCTAAAACACGATCTGGTTTGGGAGTGTACTTCATAGTATTATTCATTTACTTATAAAGTTTTTCAGCCACGCAATATGTTGTATGGGGACACCGTAGTTCAATTGATAATAACCGGATAATGATTAATTGTTAAAATTATTAATCTTTTATGCTGACGAAGATAACATTGTTTTTGAAAGATGTCGATAATATTAATAAAATAGTGGTGTTTACAAAATTACTTATTCTCATTGAAGCAATAATGAAGCCACAAAGTTTATTTGCGAAGTTTGAAGAAAAAAAAATTACCTACACTTCATATTTGATTTCGAATGTGCATCATGCACTAATTAATATACACGATAAACAGACGTCATGATTACAGACATTGCCAAGTCTGGCGGTGATTATAACACTATTCACATTGATTAATATTATAGTTTTCCCATAAGTTTTGGAGTAGAAAACTGTATTTCCTGTAAATGTTCAACAGAAATTATGGTCACCTCTGGTCGGAAATCGTTTGTTTACTATTAAAATTAATATGTATCACAATATTTTAACCACTCAGGTATTTTGCGATTATGCAAGTTTTTTGTCTTAAACGAACTGCCAGATTTATAAAACTTTGTGTTATTTCCGCTTCACAATTAAGGGTCAATAAATGGAACATATCTGAACGTAGCCGAATACTAAAAACTGTCACACATCTGCCGGATCTGCCCTGATGAAGGACACTGCAACGCTGTCCGAAACGTCGGCCAAAGAAGGAGGTAGCGCAACACGGTATAACACCCCATAAACAAATAACAGAAAAAAACTAAAAACTTGAAACGTTTGTTTGAAATAAGGTTTCAAATTGTTATATTACAAAAAAATATTAACATTTATAAATATTAAAATTTAGAAAGCAAACATAAAAATATTGTAAAAATGACTCACGCGATGTTTTTATGTGGAAACGGTACTAAAATCACTGATTATGTAAAAATAACACTTATTCTATTGAATAAATAAACAATTTTGTCATCTACCTTTTACCATTTCATACAAGAATATTTAAAAAATTAATAATGTCTAACAGCGCGTAGGTGATTTGGGGGTGAAAACTGTTTCTACAAAATTAGTATTTTTTATGTACTTCTATGGACAACTTTGAATAGAAATGTGAAGCATTCAATATGGATCTTCTACTTTTTGTTTTAGGGTTATCACTAGAACAATAACAGAGTTATAACGACTTCTGTGGGAACACACGAAAAAACGCGCTTATTTTACGGCTATTGTTATATATATTAACACGCTTACGTATCCGAGTGGTTGAAATATTCTAAAAACCATTGTATTAAAGACCGGATGTCGGTAACTTGATATATTCATGTTGCCGCTATTTAAAAATATATCTGAATATTATTTTAAATTTTTAGCAAATCTACAGTGTGGTAACAAATTCAATAAAAATTAATCAATTTTTACGATTATGTTTTATGTTAAAACTTATTTCACAGTAGCCTCATTAGTATTAATTAATGAAAATGTGGGCCGAACTGCATTGGCAAATTTTATTTATTACATAAACATAAAATTTCAGAGACAGAAAGAATCGACTGTGTACCAAGTTTCATCTCGATTATGTGACGGAAAGTGGATTTTTTAGACTTTTGAGACTCAAACAAACTCAGAATTCCAAGTAAATGTGATACTTAAGAGGAATATAAACGCTAGAAGTATTTCGATTATCGTGCCTGCAAAATTTGCAATCGAGCGTCTTATTTGCGCGCGGCAAGTAAGCGAAAAAGTGGTTTTTATTTATTTTGTCCATAATTTTATAAGAGTGAAAAAAAGTTAGAACATAGAAAACCTCAAAAATGGTCTTACCCATAAAGGAGTATTTTTATAAAAATGTTTCTTGTATTACTTCATAGTTAAGTCATGAAAAAACATTTTTTTAGTGGTTTACGCTTATTTTGTTTTTGTTATGTAAATAATAATTTTATTCTAATTCCATTACATAAAAAACCTAGTAAAAGCTTCAATTTATCCGTAGCATATTTTTTGATGTTGATACTGTAAGCCAATTCGTCATAAAGATTAATCTAAATAGGATTTCACGTATAACTTCACCTTAAAAGAACGCCTCTATATTATATGTAGATGGCGCGAGTTTAATTATTTTAGCGTAAAACTTTTTTTAAGTTGTGCTTTAAAATATTAAGATGAATTAATTGTTTGCGCCCGTACAGTTGCAATATGAATATGAATAAATAGTTTTTTTGGTTTGAATAAATCTTTCAAGAAAGGCGTACAAATACAATAATGGATTGAATTACCGATACAATATGGTATTTGTTTGCCATTTTTGAAAGATTTATTTAAACCAAAAAAACTATTTATTCATATTCATATTACGCATGAATGGGCGCTAACAATTCATTCATCTTAATAAGGCACTACTTGTAAAAAGCGTGTTCCCTAAAATAATTAAACTTGCGCCATCTATGAAAGAGTAGATTGTGAAATCTTTTTAATATCACTTTAATATAAAAAGGCGGCTCCTTGGCCGTCGCCGTCGTAAGAAAGTATTAATTATGATTTCTAAAACATTTTCTTAAGTAAGGTAAAAACAATGATATAATTTTTTTTTTTTTTTAATTAAGCTAGTCATTCCCGAGATAGTATACTTTTAGTTAAAAACTAGCAGACCAGGCCACATGTTGCTGTGACTAACGAAACATAACGCCATCACAACGCCACGCCACTACCCAACCTTTATAACCAACGCCATCTGTTAAATCAAATCGACACCGCCCGCTTGCTGCCGACTGCCCGATGCCCACTGCCTGCTTGCCAGCCCTATTTCAGCCAATTAACACAAAACCTTGACAAATTATATACTCTAAAACCTTCCTCATGAATCACTCTATCTATTGGTGAAAACCGCATGAAAATTTGTTGCTTAGTTTAAAAGATCTAAGCGCACAGACAGCGGAAGCGACTTCATTTTATACTATGTAAAGGTAACACAATTTTTTGCCCAAAAAAATAACATAATAAATACCTACTCTAAAGAACTACTTTTCGAAAAAAATGTCCTTACTTATTAAAACGTGCTTTATTTTTTAAACAACTGATAAACAAAAATATACCACACATAATTTCATTTTTCTCAGTTAAAACGAATTTCTAGTAATGGGTTATGCGATTAGATGTTTTTAAATATTTAAAAAAGCGGGATTTCAATGGTTTTTACTTCGGGCATTCTTCATTGAAGTTCAAAGTTGATAAGCTTTTAGCCATTCCAAATAATAAAAACATCTATATAAATAAAATAATTAAAAAAGAAAAAATCGATAATTATTTTCTTCCAAACATTTTTAAACACCCAGTTTGTTTTGAACACCTGCACTCATGCCTAGCCAGAAGTGTGAACGGGCTCTACCACCCACAATGATAATCCACACTATGGAAACTATTTTCAAGGCACTCCGTAAAAAATGATACCGAACGAGTTGGTTTAATTTTTACGTAAAAGTAAAGAAAATACAGTGCTGTGAACCGTTTTGAAATATTTGACATTTGTAATCCATTGAAGATATGCATGTTACATGATGTATGTTTTAAAATATTTTTGGCAGCAATTCAGCAAACCTACATACATTAATATTATATTTTCGTTTTTTGTTTTGTGTTGGCTACCTCCTTCTTTAGCAGACGTTTCGGACAGCGTTGCAGTGTTCATCGTCAGGGCGGATCCAGCAGATCCGACGATGTCTGCGACAATCTGCCGGATCTGCCCTGATGATGGACACTGCAACGCTGTCCAAAACGTCGGATAAAAAAGGAGGTAGCGCAACACGGCATAACACCTAATAAACAAACAACGAAAATGCTTTTGGCCGTGAAAATCTAAAAACTTATCATTAATATTATAGGTATATTGGGAAGAGGATTACGCACACCACCGCCCCGGGAACCATTTATTGATTAACCAAACCTTTGCCATAGGTCATACCAAGCGGTTCACTACTTTCAGTGACTTAGCAGGGGTGCCCAGGTTCAAGGGGTGAGGTTTGTCTTTGAGGAGAATGTGTTTGCCCACTTACTTCATGGCAGGCCAGAACGGGAGAGACTGATTGAAGGAGACCTAACCTAGAACTCTTCTATTGGACTCTCTCAACCCAATTTGGGAGGTTGAGAGAGTCCGATTTGTTCCATCGCCCCGGGAACCATTTATTGGATAACCAACACCTCCGCCATAGGTCACCGCAAGAAACTCACTACGTTTAGTGACTTAACAGGGATTCCCGGTTTTAAGGGGAGAGGTTTGTCCAGGTCTTTGCGACGAATGCGATTGCCCACCTACTGCGTGGCGGGCCAGGTTGGGAGACACTAATTGAAAGAGTCCTAACCTAGAACTCCCTCAACTCGCCTCTCAACTGGGAATAACATGGGAGGTGGATAAGTGTATCGTCGCCCCGAGAACCATTTATTGGATAACCAACACCTCTGCCATAGGTCACCCCAAGTGGTTTTCTCTGTTCGGTGACTTAGCGGGCGTGCCCGATTCCTCGGGTAAGATTTGTCCAGGCCTTGGCGATGGATGCCTCTGCCCACCTGCTGCGTGGCGGGCCGGATCGAGATCGAGAGACTGGTTAAGGACGGCCATTAAATTTTCTGCAAGTCTAGGATGAATATTTATTTTTATTTAGAACAATGAGTTAAACTTCAAATTGTAAAATTTAAATAAATGAAGACAATATTAGCGAAACTCAATCCAAAATCTGAAACAGAAAAATCAGAAAGAGGTACGGTCACATCAGGGACTCCAAGCCAGGACCTTCGGCTTTCCGGGCAGCAGCTCTAACCATTGCGCTAAGCTAATTAATTAGTCCCCATCCGATTCTGTCATTTTTAACCGTTTCATACTTCGACTAGAAACTACCAACATTATCTTCATTTTCGTAACGCAAATTTTATTGGCTGCTATCTGTATGAAAGATTGCAAAATTCAACCAGAACTAAATATAATCTAGATAGTGTCTTGGATAAAGTTATCAATTTTTATTTAATATGCGACGTCTATTGACTTTTCTGCAAGTCTAGGAGGAATATTTATTTTTAACTATGAGTAAAACCTCAAATTGTAATTTTGTAATATAATCAAATATTTTAAGATAATTTTCACGTTCTATTCAAGTTCCGTCATTATATCATTATAGGCCAGTTGCTCTATCAATCTGAAATAATACAGAATTTGAATAGAACTTACACAGGTCGTAAAAAAATAATTTCAAATATTTGATGAATCCGTAAAATTTTTTGAAACAACCCGTCTTTAGTTTCATTAGCTCCAGATAGAAGAGAGCATCTGGGACTATTGTGCGGTACATTCATAAAATACCTATATTAGTCCCTCGACCCGTCTCCCAACAAAGGAATATCAATTTGGAGGCGGATATGTGTAACTCCGCCCCGGGAACTATTTATCGGATAACCAACATCCTTGCCGTAGGTTACTCCAAGTGGTTCACAACGTTTGGTGACTTAGCAGGGGTGCCTGGGTTTAGAAGTTGAGATTTGTCTAAGTCTTGGCGGAGAATGCGTTTACCCACCAACTGCGTGGCGGACCGGATGGATTATGAATTCTCCAATCAGACTTTCTCAACCCTTTCCCCAAACGGGGCTATTTTTAAACTCGTGGTAACTTTAGAATAAAATGTCCGAATTGAATAATTCAAAAAGTTAAATAAAGGTATTGAAGCAGTCTTGAATATGAAGTAATTTATTTTGATAAGGATTAAAACTAAGATACAAATAAAGAGCCATTTGACGCGGCGTCATTTTAATTAAATTTTTAAAATAAATAAACACTTTTTGTGGCATAACTATAATAGTTAGACATATGCTGTCGCGAAACTTTTTGTAAATAATGATGTTTTCTACAAAGTCGTACTACATTATTTTATTCTATTGTTAATAGTTTTCGCAGCGCACGCGATGTAAAGAATATTTTAGGTATTTTTTTTACACCTTGGGCTACATTATTGGAGTTTTAGTAACGATCCCTAATTTTTTTTTGAAAATATCATATAGCCTATGTCAACCGGGAATAGTGTAGCTTCCTACCAATGAAAGAATTTTTCAAATCGGTTCAGTAGTTTCGGAGCCTATTCAATGCAAACAAACAAACAATCAAATCTTTCCTCTTTAAATAGTGTTAGATTGGTTCCATGCAAACTCAGAAAGAAACCAACTCATAATTCAGGTCATTAAGATGAAGCCATACTAAATAATGCAAAATCATACAAAATCGTATGTTTTTGTTTTGAAAATTTGACCGCTTAGACGTATTATAAATGCTTCAATTAAATACTTCGTGTAGAACATACCTTGGCCCTTAAAAATATCGGTCATTTTTTTAATGTCTTTTAATAAGCTTAGAAAAAATAAAGTATTAGGTCTATAAAAAACATTTTTTAGTGCAAACTCTCCTACTTATAAACACTTTTTCGGATATGGTTTTATTGCATAATGTGGCAAATTCAGTTTCTTATATAGCGGAGAAACAACGTGTTAGGGTCCGCGCTGCTTGTTTTCGTGAAATCAATTTAAAAATTCCGTTTTATTACAATAAACAATGCATAAAAAAGGAATTAATGTTTTTTACAGGCTTTTACGAAATCAACATGTAAAAAAAATTCTCAAATATCTTTTCCAACCTTTCCAAAAGCTTTTTCTCAAGTATTTTTAAACTCCTCCCATAAAAGGGCGTGAATTCAAATTTCGATTTTTTCCTGTACTAGTGGATCGCCTTAAAAGCTATGAAAACATAATTTTAAAATAGCCGGTAACCAGAGGCGGCCCCTGCCTTGTAGGCCAGTCAATAAAGGCTCAAAATGAGACTAACCCAAACATTAATTCCTCCGTCGATGAAATTTTGCAGTTACAATAAAAAATAAAAAATAAAACCAACCTTTATACCTTATTTTATTGTATTTTTGTTATATGTTTATGGTCAGTTAGTAAATGATCTTTGATGTTAGTTTCGCAAAGTAATGTTAATAAAATGTTAAACTTTTTTCATATTATAATATATTTTGATATTATAATATGAAAAATGAACAATAAAACGATAAAAATAAAAACTGATCCCAATTGCTGTCATTTGTAAATACATAGATATTATAATGTCTTATAATTAATATTATTATTCAACAACAGTAACTAATTTTCAATCAAATAAATAGGCATTTGTCAAAATAATTAATTAGTTAAAATAACATTGTATTACGTAAGTATTTTAAAATTAAAATGAATATAGAAGCTTACGTCTATTTCATTGATTTTAACAACGCTTTCGGAATTGCCTGTTTGTGTTGATTTCTATTGAGAATTTGAGTTACGAAAAAACCTCATTTACAATGCCACAATAATTTAAAAATAGACATTGAGTTATTTTATATTGCACTTTTATAATCAAAATCAAAAGTCAAAATCTAAATCTAAATCGAAATCGAAATCGAAATCAAAAGTCAAAATCAAATTCAAAATCAAAATCAAAATCTCAAACCAACACCAAAATCAAAGTCAAAGACCAAATCAAAATTAAAATCTCAAACCAAAACCAAAATCAAAATCAATATCCGAACTTGCGACATCCGAATTCGTAGTCAAGATCGCACTGCACTGCATTATTGTTGTATTATACAAACGTTTCAAATAAAAATTACCTCCGCACGCCACAATTCGAACTGGCGACTTCCGAATTCGTAGCCAAGATAGTGAGGCAGTGCATTATCGAGGAATTATATGTATTTATCAAAATAAAATTAACTGGCGCATGCCATTTAAACTTGCGACATCCGAATTCGTAGTCAAGATCGCACTGCACTGCATTATTGTTGTATTATACAAACGTATCAAATAAAAATTACCTCTGCACGCCACAATTCGAACTTGCGACTCCCGAATTCGTAGTCAAGGTCGCAATGCCCCTTAGATATCGTTGAATTATACATTTAAATCAAAATAATATTTACTTTCGCACGCAACAATTTGTTCTTGCGACTTCCGAATTCGTATTGATCGTAATGCAATTTGTTCTTGCGACTTCCGAATTTGTAGAGATCGTAATGCAATGCATTATTGAGGAATCATACGTATTCCCCGATAATGCATTGCATCCCCAAAGAAGACATAGGCCTTGACGGGATTTATTTTCTTCAGAGCTTCCTGTGTGGAGCTAATGTAAAAAAAATAAGGTCTCCCTCAACCAGTCTCTCCCAATCCGGTCCGTAATGCAGTAGGTGGGCAAACCCGTTCACCGCAAAGACCTAGACAAATCTCATCCCTTGAACCCGAGCAGCCCTGCTAAGTCACAAAAAATCAGTCTCTCCCAATCCGGCTTGCCACGCAGTAGGTGAGCGAACGCGTTCGCCGCACGGACCTAGACAAATCTCACTCCTTGAACCGGGCACTCCTGCTAAGTCACGAATGTCACTGCAAAGTGACATATGACAGAGGTGTTGATTACCCAAAAATGGTTCCCGGGGCGGTGGTAATCATACCCGCCTCCCAAAATTAAGGTATACCTTAAGTGGTTCGCTATGTTTGGTGACTTAACCGGGGTGCCCAGGTTCATGGGGTGAGGTTTGTGCGGGTCTTAGAAGCGGAAACGAAAACAAAATCAAAATCAAAATCAAAATCAAAATCAAAATCGAAATTGAAATCGAAATCGAAATCGAAATCGAAATCGAAATCGAAATCGAAATCAAAATCGAAATCGAAATCGAAATCAAAAATCAAAATAAAAACAAAATCAAAAATCAAATTCAATATCTCAAACCAAAACCAAAATCAAAATCAATGTCAAAATCATAATTAAAATCTCAAATCAAAACCAAAATCAATATCAAAATCTCAAACCAAAAGCAATATCAAAATCAAAATGAAAGTAAAAATCAAAATAAAAATCAAAATAAGAATGCAAATAAAAATTAAAATCAAAATCAAAATTAAAATCTCAAACCAAAATCAAAATTAAAATCTCGATCCAAAATCAAAATCGAAATCCAAATCAAAATCAAAAACAAAATCAAAATAAAAATTAAATCTTTAACCAAAATACATTAAAAAAGAAATGAAATAGAACGAATTGAAATAAGAACGTACAGGTACCTACTAAAAGAAGCTAAAAAGTACGACAGACGGGCACCTTTGTTGGCGGTCAAAACTTGGCATTTATATGGATCAACAAAAAAAAACGTGTAAAATGTATAAGACACCGAACAATGGGCGTGGCTTACAGCGAAATCTTGATGGTATAAATTGATCCACATGGATCAGGATGTGTATGCCAGCTTGTGTAATGGATCAGCATATCCGGATGGATCAACACGTCCGAACGGATCAACTTAAAACTGGTGTACCGTCGCGCAAGATCAACGTTTTACGAGAGGAGATAAATATATATATATATATATATATATATATATATATATATATATATTTATCTCCTCTCGAAAAACGTTGATCTAGCGCGACGGTACACCAGTTTTATGTTGATCCGTTCGGACGTGTTGATCCATCCGGATATGCTGATCCATTACACAAGCTGGCATACACATCCTGATCTATGTGGATCAATTTATACCATCAAGATTTCGCTGTAAGCCACGCCCATTGTTCGGTGTCTTATACATTTTACACGTTTTTTTTTGTTGATCCATATAAATGCCAAGTTTTGACCGCCAACAAAGGTGCCCGTCTGTCGTACTTTTCAGCTTCTTTTAGTAGGTACCTGTACGTTCTTATTTCAAGTCGTTCTATTTCATTTCTTTTTTAATGTATTTTGGTTTAAGATTTAATTTTTATTTTGATTTTGTTTTTGATTTTGATTTCGATTTTTTTTGATTTTGATTTTGGTTTGAGATTTTAATTTTGATTTTGATTTTAATTTTTATTTGCATTCTTATTTTGATTTTTTAATTTTGGTTTTAATTTAGATTTTGATTTTTACTTTCATTTTGATTTTGATTTTGGTTTGAGATATTGATTTTGATTTTTGTTTTGATTTGAGATTTTGGTTTTGGTTTTAGATTTTAATTTTGATTTTGATTTTGGTTTGGATTTCGATTTTGATTTTGATTTTGATTTTGGTTTTGGTTTGAGATTTTAATTATGATTTTGACTTTGATTTTGATTTTGGTTTTGGTTTGAGATTTAGATTTTGATTTTGATTTTTGATTTTGTTTTTGATTTTGATTTTGATTTTTGATTTCGATTTCGATTTCGATTTTGATTTCGATTTCGATTTCGATTTCAATTTCGATTTTGATTTTGATTTTGATTTTGATTTTGATTTTGTTTTCGTTTCCGCTTCTAAGACCCGCACAAACCTCACCCCATGAACCTGGGCACCCCGGTTAAGTCACCAAACATAGCGAACCACTTAAGGTTTACCTTAATTTTGGGAGGCGGGTATGATTACCACCGCCCCGGGAACCATTTTCGGTAATCAACACCTCTGTCATATGTCACTTTGCAGTGACATTCGTGACTTAGCAGGAGTGCCCGGTTCAAGGAGTGAGATTTGTCTAGGTCCGTGCGGCGAACGCGTTCGCTGACCTACTGCGTGGCAAGCCGGATTGGGAGAGACTGATTTTTTGTGACTTAGCAGGGCTGCTCGGGTTCAAGGGATGAGATTTGTCTAGGTCTTTGCGGTGAACGGGTTTGCCCACCTACTGCATTACGGACCGGATTGGGAGAGACTGGTTGAGGGAGACCTTATTTTTCTTACATTAGCTCCACACAGGAAGCCCTGAAGAAAATAAATCCCGTCAAGGCCTATGTCTTCTTTGGGGATGCAATGCATTATCGGGGAATACGTATGATTCCTCGATAATGCATTGCATTACGATCTCTACGAATTCGGAAGTCGCAAGAACAAATTGCATTACGATCAATACGAATTCGGAAGTCGCAAGAACAAATTGTGGCGTGCGCAAGTAAATATTATTTTGATTTAAATGTATAATTCAACGATATCTAAGGGGCATTGCGACCTTGACTACGAATTCGGGAGTCGCAAGTTCGAATTGTGGCGTGCAGAGGTAATTTTTATTTAAAACGTTTGTATAATACAACAATAATGCAGTGCAGTGCGATCTTGACTACGAATTCGGATGTCGCAAGTTTAAATGGCATGCGCCAGTAAATTTTATTTTGATAAATACGTATAATTCCTCGATAATGCGTTGCCTTACTATCTTGGCTACGAATTTGGAAGTCTCAAGTTCGAATTGTGGCGTGCGCAAGTAATTTTTATTTTGATATAATTCCTCGACAATGCGTTGCATTACGATCTTGACTACGAATTCGGAAGTCGCAAGTTCGAATTGTGGCGTGGCCAAGTAAATTTTCTTTTGACAAATACGTATGATTCCCCGATAATGCATTGCATTACGATCTCTACGAATTCGGAAGTCGCAAGAACAAATTGCATTACGATCAATACGAATTCGGAAGTCGCAAGAACAAATTGTTGCGTGCGCAAGTAAATATTATTTTGATTAAAATGTATAATTCAACGATATCGAGGGGCATTACGATCTTGACTACGAATTCGGAAGTCGCCAGTTCGAATTGTGGCGTGCGGAGGTAATTTTTATTTGATAGTTTGTATAACACAACAATAATGCACTGCAGTGCGATCTTGACTACGAATTCGGATGTCGCAAGTTCGGATATTGATTTTGGTTTTGGTATGAGATTTTAATTTTGATTTTGACTTTGACTTTGATTTTGATTTTGGTTTTGGTTTAAGATTTTGATTTTGATTTTGATTTTAATTTTGATTTTGAATTTGATTTTGACTTTTGATTTCGATTTCGATATCAATATAGATTTCAATATCGATTTTGACTTTTGATTTTGATTATGATTTTGATTTTGATTTTGTTTTTTTTTTCGTTTTCGTTTATGCTTTTAAGACTCGCACACCCTATGAACCTGGGCACCCCGTCTTTAGTCACCAAATATAGCGAACCACTTAACGTATACCTAAAATTTGGGAGGCGGGTATGGTTATCACCGCCCCGGGAACTATTTTTTGGGTAATCAACACCTCTGTCATATGTCACTGCAAGTGGTTCGCTACTTTTCGTGACTTAGCAGGAGTGCCCGGATCAAGGAGTGTGATTTGTCTAGGTCCGTGCGGCGAACGCGCCCACTTACTGCGTGGCAAGCCGGATTGGGAGAGACTGTTTGAGGGAGACCTTTTTTTTAGCTCCACACAGGAAGCCCTGAAGAAAATAATTCCCCTCAGGGCCTATGTCATCTTTGGGGATACTGTGTGGAGCGTATTTTTGGGTAAGGAAGAAGATGATGTTCAGGGAAGGAAAGGGGTGGTAGGCAGACGCGGCCGGTGCCTTAAATTTTTGATGGTTCACCGAGTAATTCATCAAAAACGTAAAATAAAAGTAGGTAAAATAAAAATAAAATTAGACAGCCTAGTAACTCATAACTCGTACAGTGCCCTTGAGGTGATTATTCACAAAAAACGACGCTATACAAAGTATCCATTTCAAAGTTTTCTTTGCAGATTTAGGTACTATCTTGGTTGATAATTAAATGTAGTTTTGGCGGGCCATTGGCCATAATTCTGCTTTTATTTTCATGGTTCATAAATATTTTATTATAGTCTATATTTATTATTACATCACTAATTTTAAAAAGGCAAGGAAATTTTTTTATATATATAAACAGCGATATCAGAATATTTCTATAATATAATGATTTAGTAGGCGGCTGACGTAGGCAAAATGTATAGCGAGCGATATGCTGAAATAGGCCAAAACTAAATGATCTTTTATCTATTATAGCTAAGACTGTTAGCCCCATAAAACAAATTTAACCGGTTAAATAATTATAATTTAATTGTTTCGACTCAATCATTGTTTTGCCACCGCCAACCGCCTACAAAATGAATAATAACACAATAACAACATAGCGTAAACGTTTCTATTTGTAGCGCATTCACACAAACAAAAGGTCACAAAAACTAATAATGACAATGTCAAATCGGTTCCCTCTCGATCAAGATAATATCGCACACGATGACCCGTTGACTCATCGTTTCATTTTACAAGACCAAAACACAATTACTGTCGTATTTAAACCCGACTTAAGAATAGTCATTTCGCTGGAACCATTTCTTCGGAACTCTCCGGACATTTCCGTCATCCGCATGCCACACGGACAGCCGGCACTCGGTTCCTACTGTTCCGAGCCGATATAAAGTGCGCGCGGGAAGCAATGCTTTAGGCCCCTATAACTATTCTCTACCAATTTCATGTGCACAATTTTATAATTAAAAATATTATGTAGGAATACGATGAGCTGCAAAATGTTGTTCAATTTTGTTGGCGGTTCGGCGCACGAGTGCACTTTAGGACGGGCCGCGCCTGGTGGTAGGTGTGAGTAGGAATCTGGCGGTCAGTGTGTCTAGGAGTGAGGGACATGTGAATCCATCCCTCCCATTTCGGTGCAAGGCGATATTCCTAGAGGGTACGTCTGTAGAAGTCGAAGGGACTCCCTCAACCATTCTCTCCCGATCCGGTCTAACTATCTAATCTGACATCTAACATATAATCTAACGGTGACCAGGCAACTCAGAAAGAAACCAACTCAGAAGCAAATCAGAAAGGTCATTAAGAGTGGTAATAAAAATATATAAAAACATTTGTTAAATAGGTTAAGCTAGGTTAGGGTTACCGGCTATATTAAAATTATGTTTTCATAGCTTTTAATGACCTGAATTATGAGTTGGTTTCTTTCTGAGTTTGCATGGAACCAATCTAAAACTATTTAAAGAGGAAAGATTTGATTGTTTGTTTGTTTGCATTGAATAGGCTCCGAAACTAATGAACCGATGTGAAAAATTCTTTCATTGTTAGGAAGCTACACTATCCCCGGTTGACATAGGCTATATTATATTTAAAAAAAATTAGGAATCGTTACTAAAACTCCAATAATGTAGCCCAAGGTGTAAAAAAAATACCTAAAATATTCTTTACATCGCGTGTGCTGCGAAAACTATTAACAATAGAATAAAATAATGTAGTACGGCTTTGCAGAAAACATCTTTATTTACAAAAAGTGTCGTGACAGCATATGTCTAACTATTATAGTTATGCCACAAAAAGTGTTTAATAGTAGAAGTGTGTTAGATTAGAATGATCGCCTTTCGAAACGGTGACCAGAAAACTCATAATGAAACATACTGAGAAAACATAGGTTGAATAGGAAGTTAGGTTAGGGTTACCGGCTTTTTTAAAATTATATTTTCATAGCTTTTAATGACCTTTCTGAGGAGGTTCTGAGTTATTATGAGTTGGTTTATTTCTGAGTTGACATGGAACCTTTCGGAACATCGCCTTGCACCGAAACGGGAGGGATGGATTCATACGTCCGTCACTCCTGGACACACTGATCCCCAGATTCCTACCCACACATACTACCCTTGTCCTCCCCAGAACTTCCTCTACTTCCTTTCCAAAAAATACCTTCCACACAGCGTCCCCAAAGATTACATAGGCCCTGTGAGGGGAATTGTTTTCCTTCGGGCCTCCTTCCTGTGTGGAGCTAATGAAAAAAAAATACCTCTACCAGTCTCTCCTGATCCGGCTTGCCTCGCAGTAGGTGAGCAAAAGCGTTCGCCGCACGGACGTAGACAAATCTCACTCCTTAACGAACCACTTGGAGTAACGTATGGCAAAGGTGTTGATTAGCCAAAAAATGGTTCCCGGGGCGGTGGTAACCATACCTGCCTCCCAAAATTTAGGTATACCTTCCTCATCAAAGAAAAAAAAATAAAAGAATAAAAATATAGCTATTATTTTAGCTCATTGACATAAGCTCCACACAGGAAGCCCCGAGGAAAATAATTCCCATCAGGGCTTGTGTTATCTTTGGGGATATCTTTTTGAAGAGACTCCCTTAAGAGGACATTACCAGAGAAACCAGAAATATGTCATTTTTAAATCAGTGTTTAGACTTATTGACTCGTTTCCACAAAAAATTATAAATTGATTTTGAAAGATTGTTCTTTTATCTAGTAAAGGTATGGATAAAATTTTGAGAAAAAATGTTTATTTTAAGTATAATAAGGTTATACCATAGGTCGTTGGCAGATTTGTTATATTTTCAAAAAAGTACATGTATTATACAACACCAATTTCAAATCATATAATCATGCAGTAAAATAAATCAATACATTATCTGGTAAAATTATTTGTCAGAATTTTAATTTAAGTTTAAATAAAATTATTAAAAAATATATGCGTGCATGTGTTTCTTGACGAAAATTGGTCCGTTTGTTTATTTATTTGCGCACTTACTAACTAATATATTTCAGATTTTTTTACATACTTATTTTGCTAAGACATTATTGACAAATCATAAATAATTTTAATGGAAAAATAATTTAAGGGTGTATTTAATATTAATTAATTTACAGCTTCGCGTTTCACAATTTTTCTTATCACCGACAACACGAATCGAGAGCGCTCATTCAGACCGCAACTGCGGCCACTGGCGGTTGTCTTCGCGGCGCTCTACATCGCAACATTTTCAAACGAATAACGAAGCAAAATAAATAGGATTTCATGTTTGTAAAATTTATAGGGTTGCCCCAACGCAAAATTTCATGTTCATTGAATATTTTTATGATAAAATTTTTATAATTTTGAAATTTTTTTTATTGTAAATTATTCTTATGTGAATACCGCACAAGAGTCCCAACTGCTCCAAAATATTTATTTTCAAGTAAAACTTCTTTACGCACGCTCGACACTTGGGGGGTAAGCTGGTAAATGTGTTACGAAAAGTGGTGATTGTTACGAAAAATTTCCTTCGAACGGCAATCGATGCGAACGGTGATCGATTGCTAGGTGGGTCGTGCCTTTACGCACGCTTGTTATTCGTGTTATTGTTTTATTGTTAATAGACTATTTTTGCGTAAATAAATAGATAAATTAAATTATTTAAAAATATATACGTACATGTGTTTCTTGACGAAAATTGGTCCGTTTGTTTATTTATTTGCACACTTACAAACTAATATATTTCAGATTTTATTACATACTTATTTTACTAAGACATTATTGACAAATCATAAATAATTTTAATGGAAAAATAATAAACACGAGAATCGGGTATGGGTACCACCGCCCCGGGAACCAATTATTAGATAATAAACACGTCTGCCATAGGTCATCCCAAGTGGTTCATAACATTTGGTGACTAGCAGGGGTGCCTAGGTTCAAGGGGGTGAGGTTTGTTTAGGTCTTGGCGGCGGATGCGTCTGCCCACCAGCTGCATGACAGGTCGGATCTGGAAAAGTTAAGGGAGTCCCTTTGACTTCTCCAGCCTTACTCTCTCGGAACATCGCCTTGCACCGCAGTGGGAGGGATGGATTCATACATCCGCACTCCTGGACACGCTGACCCCCAGATATCTACTCACCCCTAATATCCCTTTCCTTCTCCGAATTTCCTCTTCTTCCTTTCCCTAAAACGACCCTCCACACAGCATTCCCAAAGAAGAGATAAGCAGTGTGTCGAGCGAGTGTAAAAAAAACGGTCTCTCCCGATCCGGCCTTCCATGTAGTTGGTGGATGTACCTTCCAAATTACTGATACTACCTATTGACGGCCGGCGTGGTCAAGGGGTAAGGCTCTTGACTAGCAATCTGAAGGTCGTGGGATCGAATCCCGGCATAGGCAAATAAATTTTATTTGACTAATTTGGGTTATTTCACAATTATTTAATTTAAAAATAATATATTTGCGTCACGTTTTAGAGTAAAAGATACTTTCAGTATCGCCCTGGTGTAAGACCACCATTCAGAATTGAAACGTTGTTTAGTGACCAGATCTGAATAGCCAGGTAATTCCTCGCCTTCCTCTTCCCCCACCACCTTCAGCCTCGCAATATACCCCATTCTCACGTCATAGTCTCACTGGCTCCAGTAGGAGCATTTGGGTCTCTTGTGCGGTATTCAGATAAATATAAAATAAAAAATTGTGCATACGAATAAATATTTCAAAATGAGACATTTTTACAATCCAACTGAATATTACACTTTTTTCATAAGTATATCGCACAAGAGTCCCAACTGCTTCTGTCTGGAGCCAGTGGGACTATGGCATCCCCAATCGGGGTATGTTGTAAGACTGAAGGTAGTGGGGAGGGTAAAAATATAGGGAAGAGGAAGGTGGGGAAGTACCTGGCTATTCAGATCTGGTCACCAAACACGGCTAAAGACATTTCAAGCAACGTTTCAAATCTTAATGGTGGTCTTACACCAGGGCGATACTGAGATATCTTTCGCTCTAATGGCCGTAAAATAAAATTAAAAAACAAAAAACCCAAAATATTAAAAAGAATTTAACACATTGTTTATTCATGTAGGTATCTATTTAATACCTACTGTGTTTACGCATTTTACTTGTATCTATTTATGTTTATGCACTTCGATATACAAATTACAAATAACTACTACTAATTAAAATTCTGGACGCGAGAATATAAGCATACCGTAACAATGTAGCCGCCCTAGCTCCGCGCGATACACAAAATCCAGTTTCAGCGGAACGTAATCTAATTCCAAAAACTTCCGCTAACAAGCTCTGATATGAGAGCGCTGGCGCAGGAATCAGAATAATGATTAGCTGGTAAGACACTCTTAACCATTCTCTCCCGATCCGGCCTGCCAGATGGTGGGCACACGCGTCCGCCGCCATAACCTGCACAAACCTCAACCCATAAACCCGGGTACCCCAGCTAAGTCACTAAGCTTAGCGAACTACTTAACCTAGACCTACAGTTTGGCAGGCGGGTACGGGTACCGCCGCACCGGGAACCATTTATTGGATAACGAACTCCTCTGCCATAGGTCTCCCTAAGTGGTTCACAACGTTTGGTGAATTAACAGGGGTGCTCAGGTTCTTGGAGTGAGGTTTGTCTAGGTCTTTGTGGCGAATGCTTTTCCTCACCTACTGCGTGGCGGTCCGGATCGGGAGAGGCTGCTTGAGGCAGACATAATCTAGACCTCTCCAGCCGGACTCTCTCGACCCCACGTAAATAATAATAATTAAATAACTTACATTGCTTAAAAAGTGAATCTAAAAGGTTTCATTATCGCCATGACGGCCGGCGTAGTACAGCAAAAACTCAACCACCGAAGGTCACGGGATCGAAACCCGGCGTGGCAAATAAATTTTTCTTGGTTAATTTGTGTTATTTCACAATTTATTCATATAAAATAATATATAATATATTTTACTTATCAGATTGATTACCATAGGTAGGTAGGTACCAATGGTCTGGAATTTTAACATGAAAAATTATTATAATTTGGAAGGTGAGAGTGGTACCGCTGCCCCGGGAACCATTTATAGGAATTTTAGGAACAAATGCAGCATAAAAATAAGAATATGCATAATATGAATAGCTGCATTTACAAATGCAGTTATTCTTATTATGTTGTTTACAGATTTTCTTCATTTTTATTGTTTCATTGGAAATAAGGTTGCTTCCTGTAGTGACGACCGGCGTAGTCTAGATGTAATCAGTGGCGGCCGCTGCCCTGAGAATGTGGTGGTTCACTGACAATCCGTACCTACTTATGACAAAAAAATTAAATTAGGAATTTTTTATTATTAATTTATTTTCAAACAAACTGTTAATCCCTCTTATATGTATATTCAACACTGGTTGCACTCATTTTGGTAATAAAATTATATATTAACAAATTATGTTATTAGTATTTAACATAATCAATACAAAAAAAAAAAAAACAAAACAATGACAATTATCACGTGACGGGTCAATATAACGCGCGCCGCAAGACGCAAACGATCTACGATCTTCGCCGAAAATCGATTGTATTCGTGTCACCTCGGGTCCATAGTTCATGGTCAATCGGTAAACTTCGGCAAGGATCGGATTATGTTGGGCCGGTGGCACGCGAATCCAAGCCAAATTCTGGTGCAAATAGCGAAATCGACGGGCTTTCGATGTTTTAAATATCCCGATACGAGGCCGCTCGGCGGCCGCGCTATGGGAGATTAAAACCGTTCTCTCTGATAATATTCGTAGCATTATATTGTATATTGGTAACTAATATTTTGAAATGATTAAATTAGAGATTTGATAGATTTAAATTAGATAAATTAAATTAGAGATTTTTTAGTCTTTAGTAAGTAAATAAAGTAAATTTAGGCATTATATTTTGGCAGTGCTGCACACGAGCGCACTGTGCGACCAGCCGCCCTTGGAGGAAATGCTCTTGACTCGTACACCGAAGTTCGCGTGGTTTATCACAATTTATTAATTTAAAATAATAAATGCATAGTGTATATACTGGGCGTACTGTACAGGGCCCGCAGATACTTTAATAGTACACAACTGCTAACCCTGTATAAATCGCAAGTGCGCCCCACGGTTGAATTTGGCAGCCACCTCTGGTCTGGAGCTCCAAAATACCTTTAAAAAAAAAAAACCCTTGACTCTGTGCAGAAACGGGCGGTCCGTTTGATAGATTCTCCCATCTTAACAGACGGATTGCAATCCTTAGAGCACAGGCGTCAGGTGGGAATGCTGTCCTTGTTCTACAGGTATTACAATGGAAAATGCTCCGAGGAACTAGCATCGTTGATCCCCTCGGCACCGGTGCATAGTCGGGAAACACGCCAAACACGCGCCCAACATTTGTACACGGTTGACATTAGTCACGTGAGAACGGGTCGTTTTTACGACTCGTTCTTGAGTTCAACAGCTCGGATGTGGAACGATTTACCAGCCTCTGTGTTTCCTCCCTCCTACAACATGGGTCTCTTCAAGACCCATGTTCACTCCTTCCTTTTCTCAAAAAGACCCTCCACACAGCGTCCTCAAAGATGACATAGGCCCTGAGGGAAATTATTTTCCTTAGGGCCTCCTGTGTGGAGTTAATGTAATAAAAAAAATATATATTTGCGGCACGTTCCAGAGTGAAAAATACTCTCAGTATCGCCATAGTGTAAGTAAGACCACCATTCAGAATTGAAACATTGCTTGAAATGGCGTAAGCTGTGTTTGTTGACTACATCTGAATAGCCAGGTACTTTCCCACCTTCCTCTTTCCTATCTCCTTCCCCTCCCCACTATCTTCAGCCTCGTAACATACCCCAATTGGGGATGCCATAGTCTCACTGGCTCCAGACGGGAGCAGCTGAGACTCTTTACTATAAAAAACAAATTAAATTACTTAACATGAAATATATTTTACTTTTAATTTACCTACCATTAAACATTTTCGGTAGCACATCTCTTTTGTATTTGAATATCTTGTACAAACTGACTGCGATTGAACGTGCAAAAACAACACGAAAGTTTCAACATTATAGTGCGTGATAATTTTTCTCACAACAAGGCAGCACGAACACTTTTACTTACATTTTAAACTCATCATATCTTTCTAATGAATTGTCCGATTTTAATAATTCAAAAAGTTGAATACAGATATTGAAACAATATTGAATATGAAGTAATTTATTTTGATAAGGATTAATACCAAGATACAAATAAAGAGCTTTTTCTAGCGGTGACATTAAAATTAAATTTTTAAAATAAAATAACACTTATTGTGGCATAACTATAATAGTTAGACATACGCTGTCGCGACCTTTTTTGTAAATAATGATGTGTTCTGCAAAGTCGTAGTACATTGTTTTATTCTATCTATAATAGTTTTCGCAGCGCACGCGATGTAAAGAATATTTTAGGCATTTTTTTTACACCTTGGGTTACATTATTGAAGTTTTAGTAAGTATCCCTATTTTTGTTGAAAATATTATTTAGCCTATGTCACCCGAAGATAGTGTAGCTTCCTAACAATGAAAGAATTTTTCAAATCGGTTCAGTAGTTTCGGAGCCTATTCAATGCAAACAAACACACAAAGAATCAAATCTTTCCTCTTTATATTTTAGTGTGCTGAATTATGAGTTGGTTTATTTCTGAGTTGACATGGAATCTTTCGGAACATCGCCTTGCACCGAAATGGGAGGGATGGATTCACACGTCCGTCACTCCTAGACACACTGACGCCCAGATTCCTACCCACACTTACTTCCCCATTCCTTCCCTGAACATCCTCTTCTTCCTTTCCTAAAATACGCTCCACACTGCATCCCTAAAGATGACATAGGCCTTGAGGGGATTTATTTTCTTCAGGGCTTCCTGTGTGTAAGAAAAAAAGGTCTCCCTCAACCAGTCTCTCCCGATCCGGTCCGTAACGCAGTAGGTGGGCAAACCCGTTCGCCGCAAAAACCTAGACAAATCTCATCCCTTGAACCCGAGCAACCCTGCTAAGTCACACAAAGTAATTGGGATGACGTATGACGAGTTGGTTATCCAATAAATGGTTCCCGGGGCGGCGGTACACATACCTGGCTCCCAAACTATAAGTCTAGGTTAAATGGTTCGCTACCTTTAGTGACTAAGCCGGGGTGCCCGGGTTCATGGGCTGAGGTTTGTACGGGTTTTGGCGGCGGACGCGTCTGCCCACTATCTGCATGCCAATCCGGATAGGGAGAGAATGGTTGAGGGGGTCCCTTCGACTTGTTCAGTCGTACTCTATCGGAACTTGCCATGCACCGCAATGGGAGGGATGGATTCATACGTCCGTCACTCCTGGACACACTGATCCCCAGATTCCTACCCACACATACTACCCTTGTCCTCCCCAGAACTTCTTCTCCTTCTTTTCCTAAAAACACCTTCCACACAGCGTCCCCAAAGATTACATAGGCCCTGAAGGGAATTATTTTCCTCAGGGCCTCCTTCCTGTGTGAAGCTAATGAAAAAAAATGTCCCTCTACCAGTCTCTCCTGATCCGGCTTGCCTCGCAGTAGGTGAGCAAACGCGTTCGCCGCACGGACCTAGACAAATCTCACTCCTTAACGAACCACTTGGAGTGACATATGATAGAGGTGTTGATTAACCAAAAAATGGTTCCCGGGGCGGTGGTAACCATACCCGCCTCCCAAAATTTAGGTATACCTTAAATGGTTCGCTATGTTTGGTGACTTAGCCGGGGTGCTCAGGTTCATGGGGTAAGGTTTGTGCGGGTCTTAGAAACGGAAACGAAAACATAAACAAAATCGAAATCCTAATCGTAATCGTAATCGAAATCAAAATCAAAATCAAATAGGTAGGTAGGTACCTATGGTCTGGAATTTTAACATGAAAAATTATTACAATTTGGAAGGTGGGTGTGGTACCGCCGCCCCGGGAACCATTTATAGGAATTATAGGAACAAATGCAGCATAATAATAATAAGAATATGCATAATATGAATAGCTGCATTTACAATTATTATGTTGTTTACAGATTCTCTTCATTTTTATTGTTTCATTGGAAATAAGGTTGCTTCCTGTAGTGACGACCGGCGTAGTCTAGAGGTAATGTTCTTGACTCGTACACTGAAGATCGCGTGATCTATCACAATTTATTCATTTAAAATAATATACGTTCCAGAGTGAAAAATACTCTCAGTATCGCCCTCGTGTAAGACCACCATTCAGAATTGAAACATTGTTTGAAATGGCGTTAGCCGTGTTTATTGACTAGATCTGAATAGCCAGGTACTTTCCTACCTTCCTCTTTCCTTTCTCCTTCCCCTCCCCACTATATTCAGCCTCATAACATACAATTGGGGATGCCATAGTTTCACTGGCTCCTGACGGGAGCAGCTGAGTCTCTTTACTATAAAAAATTAATAAAATTACTTAACATGAAATATATTTTACTTTTAATTTACCTACCATTAAACATTTTCGGTAGCACATCTCTTTTGTATTTGAATATCTTGTACAAACTGACTGCGATTGAACGTGCAAAAACAACACGAAAGTTTCAACATTATAGTGCCTGATAATTTTTCTCACAACAAGGCAGCACGAACACTTTTACTTACATTTTAAACTCATCATATCTTTCTAATGAATTGTCCGATTTTAATAATTCAAAAAGTTGAATACAGATATGGAAACAATATTGAATATGAAGTAATTTATTTTGATAAGGATTAATACCAAGATACAAATAAAGAGCTTTTTCTAGCGGCGACATTAAAATTTAATTTTTAAAATAAAATAACACTTATTGTGGCATAACTATAATAGTTAGACATACGCTGTCGCGACCTTTTTTGTAAATAATGATGTGTTCTGCAAAGTCGTAGTACATTGTTTTATTCTATCTATAATAGTTTTCGCAGCGCACGCGATGTAAAGAATATTTTAGGCATTTTTTTTACACCTTGGGTTACATTATTGAAGTTTTAGTAAGTATCCCTATTTTTTTTGAAAATATTATTTAGCCTATGTCACCCGAAGATAGTGTAGCTTCCTAACAATAAAAGAATTTTTCAAATCGGTTCAGTAGTTTCGGAGCCTATTCAATGCAAACAAACACACAAATAATCAAATCTTTCCTCTTTATATTTTAGTGTGCTAGATTAGATGTTCTTCAGTCGTACTTTCTCGCCTTTCGGAACGTTAATTATGAATTATGAGTTGGTTTATTTCTGAGTTGCCATGGAATCTTTCGGAACATCGCCTTGCACCGAAATGGGAGGGATGGATTCACACGTCCGTCACTCCGAGACACACTGACGCCCAGATTCCTACCCACACTTACTACCCCATTACTTCCCTGAACATCCTCTTCTTCCTTTCCTAAAATACGCTCCACACTGCATCCCTAAAGATGACATAGGCCTTGAGGGGATTTATTTTCTTCAGGGCTTCCTGTGTGTAAGAAAAAAATGTCTCCCTCAACCAGTCTCTCCCGATCCGGTCCGTAACGCAGTAGGTGGGCAAACCCGTTCGCCGCAAAGACCTAGACAAATCTCATCCCTTGAACCCGAGCAGCCCTGCTAAGTCACAAAAAGTAATTGGGATGACGTATGACTAGTTGGTTATCCAATAAATGGTTCCCGGGGGGGCGGTACACATACCTGGCTCCCAAACTATAAGTCTAGGTTAAATGGTTCGCTACCTTTAGTGACTTAGCCGGGGTGCCCGGGTTCATGGGCTGAGGTTTGTACGGGTTTTGGCGGCGGACGCGTCGGCCCACTATCTGCATGCCAATCCGGATATGAAGAGAATGGTTGAGGGGGTCCCTTCGACTTCTTGAGCCGTTCTATATCGGAACTTGCCATGCACCGCAATGGGAGGGATGGATTCATACGTCCGTCACTCCTGGACACACTGATCCCCAGATTCCTACCCACACATTCTACCCTTTTCCTCCCCAGAACTTCCTCTCCTTCTTTTCCTAAAAATACCTTCCACACAGCGTCCCCAAAGATTACATAGGCCCTGAAGGGAATTATTTTCCTCAGGGCCTCCTTCCTGTGTGAAGCTAATGAAAAAAAAAATGTCCCTCTACCAGTCTCTCCTGATCCGGCTTGCCTCGCAGTAGGTGAGCAAACGCGTTCGCCGCACGGACCTAGACAAATCTCACTCCTTAACGAACCACTTGGAGTGACATATGACAGAGGTGTTGATTAGCCAAAAAATGGTTTCCGGGGCGGTGGTAACCATACCCGCCTCCCAAAATTTAGGTATACCTTAAATGGTTCGCTATGTTTGGTGACTTAGCCGGGGTGCTCAGGTTCATGGGGTGAGGTTTGTGCGGGTCTTAGAAACGGAAACGAAAACAAAAACAAAATCGAAATCGAAATCGAAATCGAAATTGAAATCGTAATCGTAATCGAAATCGAAATCAAAATCAAAATCAAAATCAAAATTAAAATCAAAATCAAAATCGAAATCAAAATCAAAATCAAAATCAAAATTCAAAAGTCAAAGATAAAATCAAAATCAAAATTCAAAAGTCAAAGATAAAATCAAAATCAAAATCAAAAGTCAAAATCGAAATCGAAGTCAAAATCAAAATCAAAAGTCAAAATCAAAAGTAAAAATCAAAATCTAAATCAAAATCAAAGTCAAAATTAAAACCAAAATTAAAAATCAAAATCAAAACCAAAATCAAAATCAAAAAAAAAATCAAAATCAAAATTAAATCTAATATAAAAAAACATTAGAATTGAAATAAGAACGCAAAGGTATAATATTATAATTTTATAAAACACATACAGCAAAATGCATTACTCAAAACAAAAGATACAATATAAGTTAGGTTATGCAGAATGTATAAAAATATGTATTCTTCATAACCGTTTTAAGAATTTATCTGAAGTATTAGATATATTTTTCCACCAAGTGCCGTTGTATTACGTTTTACAACTTCCATATCGGCTCAACCAATGAACAGTAAAACCAGATATAGGTAAATGTTTTTTATGACCAATCAGAAGGTTTCGTTCATAACGCCATCTTGAACGCCATTCTGATTGGTCATGGTCAGATCAACAATTTTATAGTAAAAGCACATATAGGTACATAAGATATACGATTATATGGATCAACAACGCATGGCAATTTGGGCGGATCATCAACGCATGGTGATTTGGGCGGATCAACAGTTACGAAGCGTATGATTTCCATACAAATATCGAAAATTTTATGTGTAGTATTTCGTTTACTTTTACTGGGAAACTGGCAACCTTGCTATTTAATGTAACGTTGTTGCAAATTCATACAGAAGTAATCCATTAAAGCCAAGTTATTTGGTGTTAAAGGTGGATCAACACTGTCAAATAACTTCTTACTGGATCAGCATACTACGAGAAGAGGTCAATATATATATATATATATATATATATATATATATTTATCTCCTCTCGTAAAACGTTGATCTTGCGCGACGGTACACCAGTTTTAAGTTGATCCGTTCGCACGTGTTGATCCATCCGGATATGCTGATCCATTACACAAGCTGGCATACACATCCTGATCCATGTGGATCAATTTATACCATCAAGATTTAGCTGTAAGCCACGCCCATTGTTCGGTGTCTTATACATTTTACACGTTTTTTTTTGTTGATCCATATAAATGCCAAGTTTTGATCGCCAACAAAGGTGCCCGTCTGTCGTACTTTTCAGCTTCTTTTAGTAGGTACCTGTACGTTCTTATTTCAATTCGTTCTATTTCATTTCTTTTTTAATGTATTTTGGTTTAAGATTTAATTTTTATTTTGATTTTGTTTTTGATTTTGATTTGGATTTCGATTTTGATTTTGATTTTGATTTTGGAACGAGATTTTGATTTTGATTTTGGTTTGAGATTTTAATTTTGATTTTGATTTTAATTTTTATTTGCATTCTTATTTTGATTTTTATTTTGATTTTTTAATTTTGGTTTTAATTTAGATTTTGATTTTTTCTTTCATTTTGATTTTGATTTTGATTTTGGTTTGAGATTTTGATTTTCATTTTGTTTTTGATTTGAGATTTTGGTTTTGGTTTGAGATTTTAATTTTGATTTTGATTTTGGTTTGGATTTCGATTTTGATTTTGATTTTGGTTTTGGTTTGAGATTTTAATTATGATTTTGACATTGATTTTGATTTTGGTTTTGGTTTGAGATTTTGATTTTGATTTTTGATTTCGTTTTTGATTTTGATTTCGATTTCGATTTCGATTTTGATTTCGATTTCGATTTCGATTTCGATTTCGATTTCGATTTTGATTTTGATTTTGTTTTCGTTTCCGCTTCTAAGACCCGCACAAACCTCACCCCATGAACCTGGGCACCCCGGTTAAGTCACCAAACATAGCGAACCACTTAAGGTATACCTTAATTTTGGGAGGCGGGTATGATTACCACCGCCCCTCTGTCAATCAACACCTCTGTAATATGTCACTTTGCAGTGACATTCGTGACTTAGCAGGAGTGCCCGGTTCAAGGAGTGAGATTTGTCTAGGTCCGTGTGGCGAACGCGTTCGCTCACCTACTGCGTGGCAAGCCGGATTGGGAGGGACTGATTTTTTGTGACTTAGCAGGGCTGCTCGGGTTCAAGGGATAAGATTTGTCTAGGTCTTTGCGGTGAACGGGTTTGCCCACCTACTGCATTACGGACCGGATTGGGAGAGACTGGTTGAGGGAGACCTTATTTTTTTACATTAGCTCCACACAGGAAGCTCTGAAGAAAATAAATCCCGTCAAGGCGTATGTCTTCTTTGGGGATGCAATGCATTATCGGAGAATACGTATGATTCCTCGATAATGCATTGCATTACGATCTCTACGAATTCGGAAGTCGCAAGAACAAATTGCATTACGATCAATACGAATTCGGAAGTCGCAAGAACAAATTGTTGCGTGCGCAAATAAATATTATTTTTAATTTTCCGAAGAAAACTTCTTCGGAAAGGTTTTCACTTTGTGATGGCATTATTTATTTTAATAAAAAGACAAATAACTTTGTTTACATCACTTTTATTGGTACACAATCAACATGTTTCGTAAACAATGTTTACTTCATCAGGATCAAACGTATACGTTTGATCCTGATGAAGTAAACATTGTTTACGAAACATGTTGATTGTGTACCAATAAAAGTGATGTAAACAAAGTTATTTGTCTTTTTATTAAAATAAATATTATTTTGATTTAAATGTATAATTCAACGATATCTAAGGGGCATTGCGACCTTGACTACGAATTCGGGAGTCGCAAGTTCGAATTGTGGCGTGCAGAGGTAATTTTTATTTGATACGTTTGTATAATACAACAATAATGCAGTGCAGTGTGATCTTGACTACGAATTCGGATGTCGCAAGTTTAAATGGTATGCGCCAGTTAATTTTATTTTGATAAATACATATAATTCCTCGATAATGCGTTGCCTTACTTTCTTGGCTACGAATTCGGAAGTCGCCAGTTCGAATTGTGGCGTGCGGAGGTAATTTTTATTTGATACGTTTGTATAATACAACAATAATGCAGTGCAGTGCGATCTTGACTACGAATTCGGATGTCGCAAGTTCGGATATTGATTTTGATTTTGGTTTTGGTTTGAGATTTTAATTTTGATTTGGACTTTGACTTAGATTTTGGTTTTGGTTTGATATTTTGATTTTGATTTTGAATTTGATTTTGACTTTTGATTTCCATTTCGATTTCGATTTAGATTTCGATTTTGACTTTTGATTGTTAATTAGTTGTAAATTCGTTAATCCTAAAATCCTATATCTTTCCAAACGTTCGGCACAATATCACGCATGTTTAAGGTTTTGTCATAAATCAGAATGCCTCTCCGCTAGTGCACGCGTGCGTCATATATCTTCACTACTCTAACAAGTCAATTTCCGATATGGTTCTCTACCTGTCTTGCTCTTTCACCGTTCCAGCCTCTGTAGACTGTCCCGGTAGAAATATCATATCATATAACGTCTCGGCATAACTAAAGATATGCACGCGTTGCTTTCGGATGCGCCGGAGTCTATTACGCACGGAGAGCCTTGATTTGTAAAAGAGTTTTTTAATAACCGTAGAATTATATTAAATTTTACGAATGGTTTATATGTATTATGCGAAGTGCAATATAAAATAACTCAATGTCTATTTTTAAATTATTGTGGCATTGTAAATGAGGTTTTTTCGTAACTCAAATTCTCAATAGAAATCAACACAAACAGGCAATTCCGAAAGCGTTGTTAAAATCAATGAAATAGACGTAAGCTTCTATATTCATTTTAATTTTAAAATACTTACGTAATACAATGTTATTTTAAATAATTAATTATTTTGACAAATGCCTATTTATTTGACCGAAAATTAGTTACTGTTGTTGAATAATAATATTAATTATAAGACATTATAATATCTATGTATTTACAAATGACAACAATTGGGATCAGTTTTTATTTTTATCGTTTTATTGTTGAATCAAAATATATTATAATATGAAAAAAGTTTAACATTTTACTAACATTACTTTGCGAAACTAACATCAAAGATCATTTACTAACTGACCATAAACATATAACAAAAATACAATAAAATAAGGTATAAAGGTTGGTTTTTTTATTTATTTTTTATTGTAACTGCAAAATTTCATCGACGGAGGAATTAGTGTTTGGGTTAGTCTCATTTTGAGCCTTTATTGACTGGCCTACAAGGCAGGGGCCGCCTCTGGTTACCGGCTATTTTAAAATTATGTTTTCATAGCTCTTAAGGCGATCCACTAGTACAGGAAAAAATCGAAATTTGAATTCACGCCCTTTTATGGGAGGAGTTTAAAAATACTTGAGAAAAAGCTTTTGGAAAGGTTGGAAAAGATATTTGAGAATTTTTTTTTACATGTTGATTTCGTAAAGGCCTGTAAAAAACATTAATTCCTTTTTTATGCATTGTTTATTGTAATAAAACGGAATTTTTTAATTGATTTCACGAAAACAAGCAGCGCGGACCCTAACACGTTGTTTCTCCGCTATATAAGAAATTGAATTTGCCACATTATGCAATAAAACCATATCCGAAAAAGTGTTTATAAGTAGGAGAGTTTGCACTAAAAAATGTTTTTTATAGACCTAATACTTTATTTTTTCTAAGCTTATTAAAAGACATTAAAAAAATGACCGATATTTTAAGGGCCAAGGTATGTTCTACACGAAGTATTTAATTGAAGCATTTATAATACGTCTAAGCGGTCAAATTTTCAAAACAAAAACATACTATTTTGTATGATTTTGCATTATTTAGTATGGCTTCATCTTAATGACCTGAATTATGAGTTGGTTTCTTTCTGAGTTTGCATGGAACCAATCTAACACTATTTAAAGAGGAAAGATTTGATTGTTTGTTTGTTTGCATTGAATAGGCTCCGAAACTACTGAACCGATTTGAAAAATTCTTTCATTGGTAGGAAGCTACACTATTTCCGGTTGACATAGGCTATATGATATTTTCAAAAAAAATTAGGGATCGTTACTAAAACTCCAATAATGTAGCCTAAGGTGTAAAAAAAATACCTAAAATATTCTTTACATCGCGTGCGCTGCGAAAACTATTAACAATAGAATAAAATAATGTAGTACGACTTTGCAGAAAACATCATTATTTACAAAAAGTTTCGCGACAGCATATGTCTAACTATTATAGTTATGCCACAAAAAGTGTTTATTTATTTTAAAAAATTTAATTAAAATGACGCCGCGTCAAATGGCTCTTTATTTGTATCTTGGTTTTAATCCTTATCAAAATAAATTACTTCATATTCAAGACTGCTTCAATACCTTTATTTAACTTTTTGAATTATTCAATTCGGACATTTTATTCTAAAGATACCACGAGTTTAAAAATAGCCCCGTTTGGGGAAAGGGTTGAGAAAGTCTGATTGGAGAATTCATAATATATCCGGTCCGCCACGCAGTTGGTGGGTAAACGCATTCTCCGCCAAGACTTAGACAAATCTCAACTTCTAAACCCAGGCACCCCTGCTAAGTCACCAAACGTTGTGAACCACTTGGAGTAACCTACGGCAAGGATGTTGGTTATCCGATAAATAGTTCCCGGGGCGGAGTTACACATATCCGCCTCCAAATTGATATTCCTTTGTTGGGAGACGGGTCGAGGGACTAATATAGGTATTTTATGAATGTACCGCACAATAGTCCCAGATGCTCTCTTCTATCTGGAGCTAATGAAGCTAAAGACGGGTTGTTTCAAAAAATTTTACGGATTCATCAAATATTTGAAATTATTTTTTTACGACCTGTGTAAGTTCTATTCAAATTCTGTATTATTTCAGATTGATAGAGCAACTGGCCTATAATGATATAATGACGGAACTTGAATAGAACGTGAAAATTATCTTAAAATATTTGATTATATTACAAAATTACAATTTGAAGTTTTACTCATAGTTAAAAATAAATATTCCTCCTAGACTTGCAGAAAAGTCAATAGACATCGCATATTAAATAAAAATTGATAACTTTATCCAAGACACTATCTAGATTATATTTATTTCTGGTTGAATTTAGCAATCTTTCATACAGATAGCAGCCAATAAAATTTGCGTTACAAAAATGAAGATAATGTTGGTAGTTTCTAGTCGAAGTATGAAACGGTTAAAAATGACAGAATCGGATGGGGACTCATTAGCGCAATGGTTAGAGCTGGTGCCCGGAAAGCCGAAGGTCCTGGCTTGTACCTCTTTCTGATTTTTCTGTTTCAGATTTTGGATTGAGTTTCGCTAATATTGTCTTCACTTATTTAAATTTTACAATTTGAAGTTTAACTCATTGTTCGAAATAAAAATAAATATTCATCCTAGACTTGCAGAAAATTTAATGGCCGTCCTTAACCAGTCTCTCGATCTCGATCCGGCCCGCCACGCAGCAGGTGGGCAGAGGCATCCATCGCCAAGACCTGGACAAATTTTACCCGAGGAATCGGGCACGCCCACTAAGTCACCAAACAGAGAGAACCACTTGGGGTGACCTATGGCAGAGGTGTTGGTTATCCAATTAATGGTTCTCGGGGCGACGGTACACTTATTAACCTCCCATGTTATTCCCAGTTTAAAGGCGAGTCAAGGGAGTTCTAGGTTAGGACTCCTTCAATTAGTCTCTCCCAACCTGGCCCGCCACGCAGTAGTTGGGCACACGCATTCCCCGCAAAGACCTAGACAAACTTCACTTTCTGAACCCGGGCACCCCTATTAGGTCACCAAACACTATTTATTTATTATCTATTTATTTATTCATAACATTTTTATTTTTATAGGGCACAAGGGATTTTTCAATATTTTTCGATGTTTTGTGGTTTAGCGTGTTTTCAAAATCTTCTGTGCACGTAACAGCACATTAAAAAAAATATTTGTCAAAATATTTTATTAGATGTATGTATGTTGTAAGCCCCCAGTTAAATTTAAATATTAACAAAAAAAGTTATTCTTACTTTAAAACTGTTTATAAAATAGCAGTTTTCAATAAATCGTCAGTCGACCCCCGGTTTGTTTCCATCTGTAATCGTATATAATATGAAAAAGATATATAAAAATATTTTGTAATAGAAAACATCTCAACCTGTTTATATATTTTTATAATGTAGCTTAAGTTGACGTATTTAAATTTTTTAAACTACGTAAATCAACGTACTTTAAAATCATTTTTTTGAATTAAAAACCATTTTTTCTGTTTAATAAAAATATTACCCAATAAAACAGTAGTTTAACTTTACAATGTATAAATTAATATTAAAAAAAAATCAATTATTTATTTGATGATATCCGCCCTACAGGTTGTCTATGACGCTCTGTTCCGTAAAGCTATGTTGAAAAACATAAGTTATTAGGATGTATCAATATACACTGTATGAATGAAATCAAACTGTATAATTTGTTCGTGTAATTTGAAGGAAGCGTGTCAAAAAGGATTTCAAAAACGTGCGTAGCAAGGAGACAGACGATGATATGCTTAAACTTTTCCACATTTAATCTGTTTATCATTTAAAAAGAAACATGTCAAAAGGAATTAGTTAAAGTACGTGGCAAGGACTCAGCCTTTTCTTGTATATTGTAACTTCTGATGTGTTACCTTCAAATAGCTTCGCACGGAGCATTTGTGCGCGCTTTTTTGAAACAGCATACTTTATAAAATTTACAAACGGAGCACGTAGAAAGTGACAAAATTACTAGAATACCTAGAACGCGAACGTTCAGATATATTGTACCTTCTCACATGTTACCTTCAAATAGTTTCGCACAGGGTCAAAAACTACTCTGAACAACAAAGCAAGTTTGAATTGTATTGTGATCTCTTTCTCTAGCGCGGCGCCGTGGGTATGTCAGAGCGAGACCACTGTAACAATACATTATTGAAACGATACAATATATTTGAAGATATCATATTACATCCGACAAAAGTGTAAGGGCTGTGCAAATAGGTGAATAATTATTATAATCATTTAAGTATTTAATCTAGCTATCATCGTGTTGATTCAAAGAAATGAACATTACTTATTGAATAATTACAAAAAATTCAGTTTGTTTTATTAGTTTTTATTTTTTTTTTTCAGTAAAAAAATTTAAATATGGGAAACAAATGGCGTTCCAAAACTTGGCGTCAGCTCAATAGACTCCGAATGAAAAAGTATGATTTTTAACCTATTTATAGCATAAAATTTATAGGCTAAAGCCATTTCAAGCACCGTTTCAGTTCTGAATGGTGGTCTTACACCAGGGCGATACTAAAAATACCTTCCACTCTGGAACGTGCCACAAATATACTGTGTATTATTTCTAAATGATCTAACAAAAGTTTTTCATGATGTATTTTTCTTGCTTTTTGCTGATGATCTCAAAATGTTTAGAATTATTAAAAATATTTACCATTGCAACATTCTTCAAGATAATATCAACAAATTGTTGATTTGGTGTAATGAAAATAGACTCTACTTAAATATCTCAAAATGTCAAGTAGTAAGATTTTCTCGAATAAAAAATCCAGTGATCTTTAATTACAACATTGATAACAATACTCTTGAGACATTAACACAAATTAAAGACTTAGGCATCACTTTTCAATCAAATCTTTCATTTGTTAACCACATAACAGAAATTTCTAATAAGGGCTTAAAAATGTTGGGATTTATAACTAGGCTAACTAGAAATTTTAAAAATATAAAGTGTATTAAACTGTTATATTTTGCATTTGTTAGAAGTCAACTTGAGTACAATTCTCCCGTCTGGAACCCATATTATAATACACATGTACAAGCTGTTGAATAAATACAAAATAAATTCTTACGTTTTCTAAATTTTAAAATGGGTATTCCAGCAATTATGTTGAACTACAACACTATTTTAAATGATATGAATATGCTCAAATTGTCAGACAGAAGAATTTTCACAGACTTGGTATTTCTTTATAAAATTCTAAATGATTTGGTTGATAGTCCATTATTGCTTGAATTAATAAGCTTCCGGATTCCTCTACGTAATACTAGAAGTCAGGATTTATTTCAGTGCAGAAATTCTGGAACTAACTACCATATGTATTCCTCTTTGCCCAGAATACTAATGGAGGGAAATAATTTTACCAAGTCTGTGGACATCTTCAATTTATCCTTAGACAAATACAAAATGCTGTTACTGAGGCAGTTCAGTTATGTAAAATAAATACTGTATATTTCTTAGTAAAAGAAATATATACCTTTTATATTTATTGGTAAAAGAAATATATAGTATTTATATTTTATTTAATCAAGTGTAATTTTTAAATTGTATATGTAAAAGCCCCGAAAAAGGGCGTAAATAAATAAATAAATAAATAAATAAATAAATAAATTAATTAATTGTGAAATGACACAAATTAATCAAATTAAATTTGACTATTTTGTGTACAGATCGATTTCTCGAAGATCTCAGGGAATAGAAGAGAATGCTGTCGAGGATAACTTTTCTGAAAATTTCAGTACTGAACTACCTACGAATATAGTTTCAACAGTAAGCAACATCAAATAATGATTATTTGGGTAATTTATCAAAAATATTCACACATGATTAAGTTTTTTTTAGGATCAAAGTGTGTATGACATTCATGAACCCACTACAGCCACACATTCAAAAGAATTCCGCAATGTTGAAGTAAGAGTTACGATGACGCTTTATTATTTTTTCTTAGCACGTTTTGTGAAATATTTCTTGATAGGTACCTTTAGTTTAACCTTTTCATGTATTATACGCTATTAATTCAGATGATCTTTATGGAGCGATCTTTTTGCATGCGATCTGTGTGAAATGTTTATAACTAATAACGGCCATGTACACTCTGTCTTTTACCTTGTATTATGTTCCTTATGAAAACAAAACTGTTGTTTCTATCAAAATTGTAACAAATTCTTGCATCTTCTCATATACTATAGTATCCTTTTTGAATAAGGAGAGGAACTACTTGGTTATTCAAATCTAGTCACCAAACACGGCTAAAGCCATCTCAAGCAACTCTTGGATTCTGAATGGTGGTTTCCATAAAGGTGATACTGTGAGTATCTTCTTTCACTATGGAATGTGAAATATTAGTAAATGCCAGATTACTTTAAAATTTTTACAAAAATAAAAATCCTTTTCATTTTCCCCTTTTTATGAGTGGTGCTAAGTTTCTTCGAGTATTGCAGATACGAGATCTCGGTGTTATATTCCCGCCAGTCTATCTTTTTATAATTAACTTTTATTATTTTTTTTCTTTTTACAAAATTCTTCTCTTTTAAAATTCGATACCGTACGAGTACATCATATCTTTATTTTATTGTTTGTAACACACATGAACAATTGTATCCATATGGCTACATTTTAGCTTTAAAGTCAAGTTTTATTTTCTAATTGTATCAGTTTTTTAATTGGTACAAAAATATAATTTATTGTAATATTTTCATGCATGTATGTTAACGCCACTAGGATATTAATAAAAATAAGTTAATAAATAAATTCCACCAGTGCAAGACATTATTCTATGAAATCTCTTTTCATACTCCAGGTAGGTCAGTCACAAGACAGTACCTACCATATTATTGTAGCAATTCCACATCAATATCCAAATATTACACTCCTATGCGACGATTCAACAGCTAGAAAACAAAAACTCCGATGTTGTTGATATATTTAGTATATCAATTGTAATATACATATAAGCAAATATACCTTATTGAAGTTTTTTCATCTAGTAGGGGAATATTTTGTTAAAGCTATTTAAATTGACTAACACATTTAACAGCATTTTGTCGGCTGAAAGAAAAAAAAATGTCACTATTTTGGATTTTTTCATATCAATAGATTTTTTTAATATTCTGTACCTACATACTTTATTGATCAAATTCAATGATATTTTTACTTTATTTTTTTGTGCAAGTTTCTTAAACTAGTCGTTTCCTGCATTGTTTATGAGTATAATTTTCTGAGTTCTATCGAGCCAAACCGTCTGATATGAAAATCTGATATGAATGTATCTGGAGTCGGTGAATTACTTTCCCATTTGGTCTCTGGTGGATTGGCGTATTGTTCTTGTATTGTTTTGTATTTATTATACTTATATAGTGCACTTACATTGCGTGGATTTACTAGACAATCGTTTTTGGAATAGTGTGTGGAAGGGTTTCCTGTGGGGAAGATTTAACCCGGACGTAAAATCTGAAGCATCAAAAACGTAGTTAAAGAATTATGTAAGCTTGTGTTTTTTATGACAAAAACTATTTTATTCTATTTTACAAAAAACCTTAACTTTTAAATAACGAAATGATATGTCAACGTTGTTTTATATTTCCATGTTTTGACAGCCCTAGCAATTTGCACAGGCGATGATAGACAAGCTAGCACGCTGCTAGCAGGTGTTCGGTGTTGAGAGGTAGAAAAGTTCCCAGTATTTATGGAAAATTATGTACTTTACTCGTGAAATGTGGGAATATTAGTAATATGAAATATATCAATACCCCTCTTATTTTAACTACATACTGAGAAGAAGCTGATTTTTATAGAACTTGGTAAACTTTTTGAGGTTTATAATTTTTAAGATTAAAAATAACATAGAATTTAGTGTTAAAACCCAGTAAACATCTTCCAATTTAATTTTAAAATCATAATATTTGAAACTTGGATATCTGTCAGTTGTTATAAGCTGTTCGTGTAATATTGAAGATTATTTTTCAACAAAATAGGTAATCTCAGGGGAAATTTCCCCACGTTATAGGGAAAAATCGAAATTCAACCAATAACGAAAACGACCAACATGTAAGAAATAGTTGAAAAATTAACTAACTAACTAACCATCACGCCGTTTCCCCGCAGGGGTAGGCAGAGAGGACGGACCGCCAAACAACTCGGTCTTGGCACACACTCTTTGCCTCACTCACATTCATACATCGTCTCATACACTCTCTTCTATTATTCTGACTTTTGACGTATCTGATTCACTTGATCGTGCCATGTCTTCCTCGGACGTCCCCGACTTCTTCTACCATTCACATTTACGTCGTATATTCTTCTTTCACTGCTTTCTTCGTTCATTCGCTCTACATGCCCAAACCATCTGAGGGTCCCTTTCTAAATCTTACTCATTATTCTTACATCAGCCTTACATTATTTGCGGATATCCATCGGAGGGCCAAGTCAGAATAATAGAAGAGAATGTATGAGACGATGTATAAATATAAGTTAGGCAAAGAGTATGATGTGCCTAGACCGAGTCGTTTGGCGGTCCGCCCTCTCTGCCTATTCCTGCGGGGACGCCAACTTCCGGTCTGCTAATCCTGTTGGTTTAAATTTTTTTTGAATATTGTGATAAAAGCATGTTTTCATGATAATTTAATGTGGGTATACAGACGAATAACGTAGGAGGAGTATCTGATTTATTACAACATTTGGTTTTAATTTACGGAACCACTCGGAGTGGATGTGTTGGTTATCCAATAAATGGTTTCCGGGGCGTCGGTACTCATACCCGCCTCCCAAACTGTAGGTCCAGGTTAAGTGGTTCGCTACGTTTGGTGACTTACTTATCCGGGGTGCCCGGGTTCATGGGGTGAGGTTTGTGCGCGTCTGCTCACCATTTGCATGGCAGGCCGAATCGGGAGAGAATAGTTGAGGGAGTCCCTGCGACTTCTTCAGCCGTACTCTGAAAATCTCTGAAAATTGCACCGAAATGGATTCATACGTCCGCCATACTCCTGGACACGCTGACCCCCAGATTCCTACCCACTCCTACTACCCTTTTCCTTCCCAGAACTTCCTCTCCTTCCTTTCCTAAAAATACCTTCCACATAGCATCCGCAGAGATTACATAGTCCCCCTGAGGGGTATATTTTCCTCATTTCTGTGTGGAGCTAATGAAAAAAAATATCCCTCAATCAGTCTCTCCCGATCCGGCTTGCCACGCAGTAGGTGGGCAAACGCGTTCCCCGCACGGACCTAGACAAATCTCACTCCTTGAACCCGGACACTCCTGCTAAGTCACCGAAAGTAGCGAACCATGAGGTGACGTTTGAATTATACATATATTATCAAAATAAAATACAATATGAACTTACGACTGTAATGTAATGCGTTACCGAGGAATTAAACAAATTTATTAAATAAAATTTACTGGTGCACGCCAATTTTGAACTTGCGACATCCGAATTCGTAGTCAAAGATCATAATGCAACGCATTATTGAGGAACCATACATAGATATTTATCAAAATAAAATTTACTTGTGCACGCCAATTTTGTACTTGCGACCTCCGAATTCGTAGTCAAGGATCACAATGCAACGCATTATTGAGGAATCATGCATAGATATTTATGAAAATTATATTTACTTGCGCACGCCAATTTTGAACTTGCGACTTCCGAATTCGTAGTCAAGATCGTACCGCATCGCATTATCGAGGAATTATATCTAAATATTTACCAACATAAAATTTATTATTTTTGAACTTGTGACTTCCGAATTCATAACCAAGATCGTAATGCAACGCGTTATCGGGGAATTATAAAAATTTAACAAAATAAAATTTACTTGCGCACGCCAATTTTGAACTTGCGACATCCGAATTCATAGTCAAGGATCATAATGCAACGCATTATTGAGGAATAATACGAAGATATTTATCAAAATAAAATTTACTTGTGCACGCCAATTTTGTACTTGCGACCTCCGAATTCGTAGTCAAGGATCACAATGCAACGCATTATTGAGGAATAATGCATAGATATTTATCAAAATTATATTTACTTGCGCACGCCAATTTTGAACTTGCGACTTCCGAATTCGTAGTCAAGATCGTACCGCATCGCATTATCGAGGAATTATATCTAAATATTTACCAACATAAAATTTATTATTTTTGAACTTGTGACTTCCGAATTCATAACCAAGATCGTAATGCAACGCGTTATCGAGGAATTATACAAATTTAACAAAATAAAATTTACTTGCGCACGCCAATTTTGAACTTGCGACATCCGAATTCGTAGTCAAGGATCATAATGCAATGCATTATCGAGGAATCATATATATTTATCAAAGTAAAATTTATTGCGCACGCCAAAATTTGAACTTGCGACTTCCGAATTCGTAGCCAAGATCGTAATGCAACGCATTATCACCCCTCGAACCCGGGCACCCTTGCTAAGTCATCAAAAGTATCGAACCACTTGGGATGACGTATGACAGATGTGTTTATCCAATAAATGTTTCCCGGGCGGCGGAGCCTAGCAACAAAAACCCGCGGAAGTATATTATTAGAATTTTATAAAATACAGAAAGATATATTTTTCAAGTCGGTGCCGCGGCCGTTATAATATTACGTTTTGCAACTTCCATATCGGCTCAACCAATGAGCAGTAAAACCACATATAGGTATATGTTTTTTTATGACCAATCAGAAGGCTTCGTTCATAACGCCATCTTGAACGCCATTCTGATTGGTCATTGTCAGATCAACAATTTTATAGTAAAAGCACATATAGGTACATAAGATATACGATTATGTGGATCAACAACGCATGGCAATTTGGGCGGATCATCAACGCATGGTAAATTGGGCGGATCAACAGTTACGACGCGTATGATTTCCATACAAATATCGAAAATTTTATGTGTAGTATTTCGTTTACTTTTACTGGGAAACTGGCAACCTTGCTATTTAATGTAACGTTGTTGCAAATTCATACATAAGTAATCCATTAAAGCCAAGTTATTTGGTGTTAAAGGTGGATCAACACTGTCAAATAACTTCTTACTGGATCAGCATATTACGAGAAGAGGTCAATATATATATATATATATATATATATATGAATAATATATATATATATATTATTTTGTAGAACCTACAGACAAGCCGTCATGTGTGACAGCTTTGTGGGACTGCATAAAACTTGTATTTTAAAAATGTATTTTCTTGTATTAAATAAATAATAAAAAAAAAAAAAAAAAAATATTTCATGAAAATCTTTTTTTTTATATATCTATATAAAGTATCTTTACATTGGGTTTTTCGATGCATGTCTCACTGGAATATACTTGTGTCGTGACATGCAACAGACTATCTACCCTCTGTAGAGCACCTAACACCTACAAAACGACATTATAACAGATTAATTAGGAAATTAATTTTCATGTGAAAACTTTTTTTAATATATATTTATCAATATAAAGTATGATTACATTAGGTTTTTCGATGCATGTCTCACTGGAATATACCTACCTGTGTCGAGACAGGCGACATAATATCTACCCTTTGGCAAAACATCTGCTTCAGCTTGCTCTACATTATGTAATGCATCAAATATCACCGGTAAATCAGCCATTATATAAAATCAAAATAACTTTGTTAAAATGTACAATGCCTGTTCTTTGAAGAGCGCGTGGAAAACGATCGTAGGTTAGGTTATTAGGTTAGGTGATAAGATAGGTTAGGATAGGATACAACGTACTAGATTTTGACGGTTTTTTTCGGTTTCGAATGGTTCAACCCACTCATCGCTAGAGTAGAACGACTTTTGATATTTGGCATCTAAGTATGTAGATTCGACAAGACTCAAGAATACCAAAGTCGTCTATAACAAGAATAAAAAAAGCCGAAAATTACAAAGTCCATCAAAGTATTACATACTTTTGACGGCGATTGCGAGCGTCCGTGATTGGAGAATTGAACCCCCGATCCCTAGAATACCAACTACCATAGACCGTGCACTTTGCATAAAACCATAGAATATTTGCATACTACTTGGATGACACAAGTAACCTGGGAATCCCCGACAGAGTAAACTCACCGATACAATTTGCATATTGCAGTAGTTCTTTATGGATGGCTGTAAAACCACTTGATGTTTGTGTGTTTTAAAGTTAATTTGGTAGTACGGCTAGGCCAGGAGTTCGTATTGGGCTTTATTCTGTTATTCTTTTACAACTGTCAACCGGATTTTAAATTATTTATGGTTCGTTTCACCGTTGGTGTAAAGAAAATAGCAATTTTTGTCTTTAATAAATAATATATCCATTTGTGGCTAACCGAAGCATCATTAAAAATACTAATTTTGGTTGCAGATTTGTCTGTGAGTGATTATAACTCAGGTTCAACGAACCCGGATTTGTTTTAAATTTAAGTGTCATTAGTTCATACCTATAATATTTCGGACAAGCCATATAGTACCAGCGTATAATATAGTTTTTCGTTCACCAAAAAAATATTTTAATTGCATATTTAAAATATGTATTTCTTTGTTTAAATTTCTCATAGCTAATATAATTAACTGGCAGACGAAGGATTAAAGTAGATTGAATGCTGTTAAAATGAAATCCCTGAGACGTATGTATGGTAAAAACTTATATGATCGTGTGAGAAATGTGGAGATCCACAAAGAATGCAAGGCTGATGTGAGCATAATGAGTAAGATTAATAAAGGGACCCTCAGATCGTTTGGGCATGAAGAGCGAATGAACTTAGAAAGGAGTGGAAGTAGAATTTTTTTTTTTATTTACATCTGTCGCAAATGTGAATGGTTGAAGTAGTTAGAGACGCACGAGGACGACAGTATGATCAAGTGAATCACACACTTGAGTCAGGAGTCAGGCCATGTCAAGAGTCAGAATAATAGAAGAGTATGTATTAGACGATTTATGAATCTGAATGAGGCAAAGAGTGTATGCCTAGACCGAGATGTTTGGCTGTCTTTCCTCTCTGCTTACCCAGCGGTGAAACGGTGTGATGTTTAGTTAGATAGCTAATAATATCAAATAATATAATAATAATCACAAAAAAATAGAAACATAAATATTAATATAAAAGAATTTAAAACTCACCTTAAAAATTATACTGAAAACTTGAACTGAATCATATAAAATAAAACCAATATAATAACACCCCCCATACACACAAGCCTTGTTTAATTATAGGGGTACATCAAATACATTGTGATTGTATGAAATTACTATTTGATTGTATGAAATTAATATTTCCGAGGGCCTGGTAGGAGACAAATGTCTTGGCTGCGAAACATACGAGAGTGGACCGGCATTAGAAGTGTGGAGGAGCTATTCCGGGCAGCGCAAGACAGAGAGACCTTTTCAAGAGTGATCGCCAACGTCGGGGGGGCCTGATAAGGCACATAAAGAAGAGGAAGATGAAATTAATTACTATAAATATTTTTTTGTAATTTATGTATCTTTTTGTGACTAATACAAAAAAAGTAAGATTTTCAAGGGTCTGCGCTTTGTAGCTTACGTGTAATTATCAATCATACAATAATTAGAATATCCCTTGATTTTGCTAATATTGATTTATATAGAAGTAGGAAAAAAACATTAAAAAAAAGTCACCGGAGACCAAAATTTAATTAACATGTTTTACTTCAAATATTATAAGGAATCACTGGTTAAAGTAAGGCAAGTACGTCTCTTAAAACCCTGTATTATTTCGAATGGAAGTCAAGAAGATTATAAATCGACATTGCCAGATTGCACGTAAACAGGCGTACCACAAGGTACGTTTCTGTGACCTCATTTCGCCAAGAGAATACGTCAACCATTTGAGATAGCATCCCCTTGTATTCCTACACTACCGGAAACATATTCTTCATACGAGATAGACGGACCCCTCCCTGTTATATGGTATTGAATATTTAATACGTCTTGATAGCTCTCTTCTCTTTCTCCCGGCTTCTTTGTCTCGGGAGCTATATTTTATTAACGGCATTCTTCTTGAAGTTCTGTTTCGCAAGGTTGACAAAGTTGGCGTTACAGTAGCGGGGAATACATAAGCGAAATTGAAGATTCATATTTCTATCAAACTTCTTTAATATCTTTTTTTAACAAAGTTGTTGTTCACGTCAAAGAAAATCTATGAATAAAAATGTCATAAGCTAGCGCAGACCGATAAAAACTTAGTCAAAATTCTTGACAAATCGGTTCCAATTTTGAAAAAGCCAATTAAAATGATATTCTGTTATAAACATTATATTATACGTACAGATACTTTATAGCTCGTCTGAATTCTTCACACAGTCAGTTACAATTTTTAAAATAACTTTCAGTTCATTGAACCAGATTTTACGCTTTCACATCACACGCAACTGAAATTATTACCTATGTGTGTAGTACTAGTTTTTTTGTCTCAGTTTATTTTGTTTACATTAGCTCCACACAGGAGGCCCTGAGGAAAATAATTCCCCTCAGGGCCTATGTCATCTTTGGGGATGCTGTGTGGAGTGTCTTTTCAGGAAAGG
This sequence comes from Limnephilus lunatus, assembly GCA_917563855.2. Taxonomy (NCBI): domain Eukaryota; kingdom Metazoa; phylum Arthropoda; class Insecta; order Trichoptera; family Limnephilidae; genus Limnephilus; species Limnephilus lunatus. Next base: position 73,463,557 of record OU830602.1, on the reverse strand, counting down.
AAGGAGAGGAAGTTCTGGGAAGGCAAAGGTTATTAGGGATAGGTAGCAATCTGGGGGTTAGTGTATCCAGGAGTGACGGACGTATAAATTCATCCCTCCCACTGCGGTTCAAATGGACTCCCTCGACCATTCTCTCCCTATCCGGCCAGCCACGCAGTAGGTGGGCAGACGTATCTGCCGCCAAGACCCGGACAAACCTCACCTCATGAACCCGGGCACCCTTGCTAGGTCACCAAACATATCGAACCACTTGGGATGACCTACGGCAGAGGTGTTGGTTATGCAATAAATGGTTCCCTTGGCGGCGGTACCCATACGCGCCTCCCAAATTTCATACAAATTCCATTCAATTTACCTACATTCTTACAGATCTGCCTAATCTAACCTAACCTAACCTAACTTGTTATTCCTAGAGTTACGAATAGGTGACGAAATTTTATTATGACCAACTGGTTTTACTCCCGGTTTGAACTCAAATTTGTCTTGTACGTTTTTGTTAGTTGATTGGATATTTAAAAGCTCCAAAGCTCCTGATAAATTAAACTTAATGAACGTTGGTATAAACATAAACGATGTCCGGAAACTCGTAGTACAAGAAAAAACTGATGAATCTATATCATACTAGCTGACCCTGCGAACATCATACCGCCTCAGAATCAATAACTGTTGTGTATTAGCTGAATTATCGAGTTAAAAACTACACAATGAAGCAATTATCGATGCGCAACCGTCCGTGTTTTGTTTTTGTAAGTATCATAGATGGCGTTGTGTACGGATTTAGATTTTTTGTGATTTTCTTACTTTTCCACTTACTTGCGGGAATTGCGTTTCATTTTCTTTACACGTGTGAGGGAGATTTATTATGATTATTGTATTTTTCCTTTGGAGGGGTGACATTTTCGACCACTGAAATTTAGTGTGTAAAAACGAGGCAGCATTATATATTTAAGAACAAAAGCAAAACATTCAGCGCATTGACATTTGACGTTTTTAAATTTTTGGAATTCACTCACTATTCAATATTATACTTATCACAATATTGCTGCAGCTCTTATAAAATATGAGAATTCATTCCATACAATATCTATGAGGAAAAGAATTTTAATAGCTTTAATAGCTTTTTAATAGGGCAGAGACAAATCCAACAAATCAAAGATCATAAAAATCGGTCTAGCCGTTCTTGAGTTATAAATGGTCGAACTAACCCGAATTTGTTTTATATGTTAAGATTTAGAGACTATTTTGTGATATATCTTTTTTGATTTGAGCTTTGGTTTTCGATTAAATGCCCAAGGTGACATTTTTTTTTGTCAAATTGTTAAAAAACGGTCTCTACAGGATTCAATGTCTTTTAAAATGTGTAGAAACATAGGCCCGGCTCTAAAAGTTTTCATGGTGAGATGTGAAATAAGTTTTTTTTTGGGTTCTCATAGTAATGTCCGTAGATTCACCAGTTTCTCGCTTGTATTCCAAGTTTCCGAACACCGTGTATAACAAAATATCAGGAAGGAAACTATTATATTCCCATTTTCAATTCTGTAATTTCGCAAAGCATTCCAAATATCAAATGGCTCTTTCAGATCTAATCCGTATTGTCAAACGCAAAACGACTGATATTTAACTTTATTCCAAATAGAATTCTTAAATTTCTGTAAACCTTAAACCATTTTGCAAATATTCAAGACAATGGGTTTGTATGACCCCTCCAGTTCATGCTAAATTCTGAAGCTCTGTCATACTCGAACATGTTTAATGAAATTTCACGAAAAGACGGTTGAGTGAAATTTTATTCGGATAAATGTAAAGCGGGCATGCTTTATTCATTGCTCAGTTATTATATCATTCCATTTGATGGGTAGAATAATAGTGGTTTGCCAGTTGAATGAATTTATAAAAAAATGTACCTACTTTAAAAGTTGTGCAAAATTAATTGTGCACATCATTTTATATCCCTAAGTAGACATGTCTAAAACATTAGGCAAATTCGAGAGTAGTTAGTCTTAGCTAACTATTCATAATGTGAAAAAAAAAGTCGTGGTACATGGATTATTGATAAATTAAAGATGGAACGTTTCAAAAATTTTTAACGTACTTATCATAAATTTTTATAGGTTAATTTTAACATTCTGTAAAATTTCTATTCAAGCTCTGTGATCATTTCAATTTTAATATCTTAATAACAGAATTCGAACAGAACGTGAAACTTAACCATAATTATTTGAAAAATTGTTTTTTGAAACGACCCGTCCTAACAACAACAAAAAATTGCCTTTTTTTACATTAGCCCCTCACAGGAGGCCCTGAGGAAAATAATTCAGTTGTCTTTGTCATCTTTGTGGATGCTGTGTGGAGGGGAAGTTCTGGGAATGAAAATAGTATGAGGGGTGGGTAGGAATCTGGTGTCAATACGTGTCTAGAAGTGACGGACGTATGAATACATCCCCCCACTGCGGTACAAGGCGATGTTCCGAAAGAGTACGGCTGGAGAAGTCAAAGGGACTCCCTCAACCATTCTCTTCCGATCCGGACAAACCTCACCTCTTGAACCCAGGCACCCCTGCTAAATCACCAAACGTAGTGAACCACTTGGGGTGACCTATGGCAGAGGTGTTGGTTATCCAATAAATGATTCCCGGGCGGCGATACCTGTACCAGCCGTCCAAATTGGGATTAAAATTATTTTTCTATATCTTGTTTTTTTATTTAGAGAATTAGTTAGAATTATTAGATATCTTCTTCTTCGGTGATATATTACATTGATAGACATAACCTCCAAAAGTTGTTAAAACAGAAGTTATTCTAATTTTTTTTAAATGCTATATTAAAGAAATGTTCATTTTTTTCATGCAATTAGCATTAATTTTGATCATGTCAATTCACAAAGAAAGTTTAAATGTCAAACGACGATGTAAATTATGTACATATTACGTAAAGTTTATATTTTCCCTTTATAGAATATGTTTACTCATGTCGTATTGTACGCAGCACTAATGATGTATTGATGAAATTTATCAAAGAACATGTTGTTTTATACATTCAGAAACTTCGTCTACCAGACTAACATGAATATGATGTAGGTACATTAGAGGGGGTAATGCACGTTTTCATCCCCTGACAAAATATCCCCGACAAAATATTCTCTGACAAAATATCCCTAGCAATCGCAAGGATAAAATATATCTCCGCTACGCTGAATTCTTTCTTATAACTATTTTTAACCCGCGACGCAGGTAGCGGTGTTATATGTTTGACTTTCTTTGTGTCTGTCTATGGCATCGTAGCTGCTGCACGAATGGACCGATTATGATGCGTTTTTTTATGAAAGTTGACGTGATCGAGATGGTTGTTAGCTACAATTCATGAAAATCCGTTCACGTTTCAAGATCATCAGCTCTTTTTTGTGCCGGGGATTACATAAAATTTTGAATTTTTTTTAACAAAAATTTATTGTCTTTACAGGATTTCTGTATTATTTTTCTCCCATTTTACTATTTTTGAACTTTATTTTATTGTCTTTACAGGATACCTAAATTATTTTTGCCTCATTTTTACGTTAAGTTAGGATTCAGTAGGTATTTTGTTGGGGATGTTTTGTCCGTGGGATATTTTGTCGGGGATATTTTATCAGGGGATGTTTTGTTGTGGGATGTAAACTCGTGGAACAATTCGAGGAATACGAGAGCAAAAAGTTACATAAAACTAAATACGGCAATCTCATGAGAAAATATTAATATTAATAAAATTCTCCGAATTATTTTGCCGATCAAACAGAAAATTTGAATTTCTCGTGGCATATTTTATTCACGGTTTTGTGAATATGAAAATTATTTATGTCTTTGAAAATTTATTTGAAAAAATACCAAGAAAATTGACTTATATTGTAATATATCTCCTGTTGAACTCGACTAAAAATTATTTTTGTCTTTGAAAATTTATGTGAAAAAACACAAAGAAAATTTACTTATATTGTAATAATCTCTTGTTGAACTCGATCGACTTGCATTTCAAATCATCGAGTTCAACAACTTTTCTTCTTTTTCAATGCATTAAAAAAGAAGAAAAAAAATTGGTCGCTTCTGGAAACTGAACATATTATCTCTGCCTTACCGGTGCATTGCTCTGAACACTGAGCTAATTCGACCACATCAACTGACGACTAGTTCGTCGGTATTATCATACATTGACTAGGTTACTAGACATTTGTCATTTATTTTTTTCTTATCTGCTACCGGTTTCGACACATCAATTTCATTCACTAGCAATCTTAAAAGCTTACTCAAAAATTATACTACAGAAATAATCAGATTTTATTAGGTGAAGGTAGCGAAGGGTGTGATGTTTGGGGAGGAGGGGAAACTGGTAGCAGATACATAAAAATTAAGCAATTAATGAACATGTGAAATAAAACTCTTCAAAACACAATTATTATCATTTTCTTATCGCGCATATTTTTACCCAAATTTCAAATGGTTTTAAATAAAACCTTATGTTCTATTTTCAGTTAAATGCCATGAGGTATTCTGAGAAACATGAAAACCTTAAACACGGAAAAATTCAGACCTTTTTGTGACAGTCTTTGTCATCTTTATGCACGAAAAACAACAAAAGGGTAACAACGCGAAGCAAGCACAAAGCTTCGTTGACATGACACATTATGTTTGGTTGTGGCCGCATCATTCTGCTCGGGGCTTTCTTCATGCATCGTGTAATGGCAATATGCTGTATCTCCAAAAAACTAGTTGTGAGAAAACTGATTTTAAAATTTATTTTGGTACATTTTTCGCAAACTAAGAGTGCTTGAATTTCATTTTTTTTTAATAGGTTAGAAAGATCAGCAGTTTTTTTTTATATTTAAAATTAGTTCTGAATCCAACATTTCATCAGATTTTAAATTGTTATTGCTATTGCTATTAGTTTGCAAGAAAAACAATAAAACGCCAAAAAAATATAGTTATTCATCTCAAAATTGGCTTTGTGGAGATACAGCATATTGACTTATCGAGCGACACTTACGTGGTACGGATAGCTGCCGATTTGTGTGGCCAATACGCTGTAACTCAAACATCCTGCATCCCAAGCGGCAACGGCTTTGTAATGGCAAAACAGCGTATTAGTGAATGGTGTATTTTATGTTGCAATGTTCTGCTATTACAAAAGTGTTATTTATGCAGTTACAGCATTGTGCCATAGTCATTTCTGTATGAAGTAACCACAATAAACCAATAAAAGTGAGTTCATATGATGCAACTCGATGATTTGAATTGATTGAGAGTTGTAAAGCCAAAATGCTGTATCTGTAGATATGGCATATTGACGTAATACGGACGCAAATTTTTCAAAAGGTTTATAAATAATATAAATACCGTCTAATTTAATTTTTCATTTTGTAGGAGAGAATTTAATAAAAACATTTTATTCTTCAAAAAAAAATTGGTTTGTTTTATCATATAATTTTCGGGTAGTACAGGTACTGATATTTTGTTTATTACATTTTATGTATTTTGTCAATTTTTGTAATTAACGTGTAAATATATCGCAATTTATGTCCGTTACAAAATATGTTACTCTTCTTGGTTAGTTTTCTTTCTAATTCTTTCACAAATTAGAATTTTACAGACGTCCCCAGCGTTATCCGGACAACACGCAGAGTTATTCGACATCAGATTTAGAAAATGACCTGTTTCTTGTTCCAAAATTTAAGTGTGCAAATTTCATCGAACTCAGAATAAAGCTGTAGATTTGTATAGAAATCTAATCGCGCCATAGACACACTTCTTTATGTTAATGGACTTTTTGTCCGTAAATAAATAAATGTACATGTAAATGGATGTAAATTTTAATCGCTTTTCGGAACATCACCTTGCTCTGCAGTGGGAGGGATAGAATCATTCGTCCGTCACCCCCGGACACAATGAACCCCAGATTCCTACCCAGCCCCCATACCTTTTTCCTTCCCAAAATATTCTCTCCTCCCTTTCCTACAAATACTCTCCACATAGTATCCCCAAAGATGAAATAGGCCCTGAGGGGAATTATTTTCTTCAGGGCCTCCTATGTTGAGTTATTGTACATAGCAACACCCCGAACCCAATATCAATTTAAGCAACGCAATTACAAAATTACATTAAAATTCAGCTCATTTCTAAATTCCTCAATTATTATAAAAGGCATTTGATTTTCCGTTACTTGAAATTTTTAATATTGTTTTCTGGAATCATATATCATTGTTGTTTGTTAAGAACATGTCGAATTTTTTAATAAATATAATATTATATTCATTATCCTATTCTAATATTTAAACTCAAACAATACAAATTTCTTAATTCCCTTAGGACATTACACTGTCCTCCATTATCAAACCCTTCTCTAATTCTCACGATCTTCTACATAATCTAAAAACCATTAAATCCAACACCAATGCGTACTTTAGAAATGAAAATTATTATTACGTGAAAAAATCTGCTTGAACGAATAGTCCAATATTTTATTAAAATAAATTTTAAATGCTAATTCAATTAAACGTTAGACATGATGAATAATAAGAACATCCAATTCATTTGTGAAAAGCCAATTTTATTTAAAAAGATTGAAGATTTAAAATGGTATTTACATATTTGAAAAACACAAGTTTTAACAAAGCGAAATATTAATACATTTTAGTTCTACAATAAAAATTATTTGTGTGTTTATTAAAAAAAATATTTTTTTAGCATTATCTTTCAAGCACCTAAATATTATAATATTATTTATTCTTACTAGCATCTAAATAATTTTGCTTTTTTAAATTCTTGATACATATAGGCTAACATAACAATCATAGCATAACATAACAATCTAAACTCAGTAAAAGTTTCGAAATCGCAAATCATCTATAACGTAATATTAAAAAAAATACTTTCTTCTCAACAGAATCACCCTTTAAATTGTTCCCAGTACCAAATGTCGATGACATGTCATATTCGCTTCCATTATAAAAATGTGTAAAGAAAAAATGAATTTTACTAACTAATGAGAAATGGAAACCAATTTCTTACATCTAATTTAAAAAAAACTTAAATGCAAAATCATTATATTTTCCAAGCCATAAACAACTCTAATATCCTCTCTTCTGAATTACTCTGTATCAAAAATAAATAAAATTAAACAATTTTTCAAAAAAAAACTTACAGTACAAAAGTAAATATTTTATACAAAATATAGGTATTATAACTTCCAACCTAAGTAAGAATCGTGGCTCCCTTTTCAGGCACAAGAGCTCCTCTTTTCTGATAAGGTATACATATACATGACCAAAAACGACCTTTATTATAATATTTTCTAAAATAGCATAAATGTAACTCATATTTTTTAAATTTCAATAAATAAAAAAATCAAAAAATACAGAATTAATTGTCATGGAATTAGAGGTATAGTTTTTTTAAAGTATAAATATAGTTATTTCATTGTTATATACATGTAGGCGTGTAGATGTTTCATTCTGTGAAAATTTGTTATTTTCTATTACACAAAAAGCAGGTAAATATATTGATTTTTTTTCTGAATTAGCCATAAAATGTATAAAAGACCGTTCGGAATGAAATTTATTTTTCTGAAAACGCCCATCAATTAATGATTAATTTACCCCAAAATGTATATATTTAAATTTAATAGACCTTAAAAATATATTATAATCAGGCTGTAGGTAAGGTCCCTTTACGTTTTTGGATTCTAAAAATAAACCTACTTCTAAAGAACATCTTGACCAAACGTTAAAAAACGTAAACGTTTTCTCGGAAGGTTTGTTTTGGGACTTCGGGTACAATACTCAAGAAATTCACACACTACCTCATAAAATCCCTCCGTCAAAAATATTTACCAGGAGGGTATGTTGTGTTTGGCAAAACCCCACAATAGAGGGTTGTGTAAAGGTTTCTGTTGCCGAAACCCAGGTTTCTTTTGACGGATTTTCCCCCTTCAATTCTCAGAACCTGCGAAAAGTAATGTTTTTCTCAATGCTATTTATATGGACGATATTCATTCTTTCTTATAAACATACAAGTGTCTTTGTTCTGCAAATGCTTACATTTTGACATTTTGTTATTTTATCAGATTGAAAGCGGTTTTTCTTGAAAAAAATATTATTAAATGAAAATCGTCCAAAATTTGTGTTTAATGATTTATAAATTGGGAAACTTTTGAATAATTGTTTGTGAAATTGTGATATGGTACCGCCACTGCCGGGGAACCATTTGAATACTTGCGCATGCGAGCATACTGAATAATATAATTTATTGTTTTTAGTTTATTTTCTTCTATTTAGTGTCAAAGTTCTAATAAACAATGATTGTTTAATACAAAGATAAATCGTTGGCGTTTTACGAGAATCTAACACCTGAAATTTTTTTTTATTAAAAAATGTCACGTTGATGACGATGACGATTTAACAACACTTATTATTATTTTTATTTAAAGACTCTTTTATGTATTTAGATTGGTTTTGGTTTGAAGTCGAATAAAAATGCCACCGAGCTCCTGTATAATGAATTTTAAGATGAGGAAATCTTTTCGGGACAAGTTGTCTTTCTTTATTACACTATACATTATCAGACTTTTACCTTTCACGTTTTGGGCGTCACATTGCTCGCAACAATCCTGGATATTTCTTTTGAAAGAACATTTTAATAAACTGGGCTTTAAGAACACATTAAATGAACAAATATATTCAAAACTATAATTTTGTTCAACACATGTCGTTATATGTTCTCCAAGTAGTATTATCACAAGTTAAATGTAAAAAGACATTATTTATTAATATGTTGGGTTAATTTTCCTTTTGATGAGTTTTATTCACAATGGAGTTTTAAGAACTCTAGTAGTGTGTCGAAACCAATAACAAATAAATGAAATTAAGTAACTAATGTACATTGTTCAAAACAAAATATTTAGTTAATGTCCAAGAAATACAAAAAAATAATGAAAAATTGATTTTTTAAAGTTCGTAATAATGCGTAGGTATAATTTCTACTGTTGGATAACATATTTTTCTTGAATTTTTTTGTTTCTAAAAAAATATGTTATTTTTGAAAAAAAAAATTATAGATTTGCCACCTCGATAGAAAAAAATCCGCAAGTATACTCCGCAAATTTATATAAAAACGTTTTTTTCTTTTATTTTAAAAGTTATACGTATGTAAAACAGTGTTTCTTTAAATGCTATTTAAAACATTTCCGAAGAGATTTTTGCTCTATTTTAAACGTGTCGTGTTTTATTGAACATTTTCACGATTTTGATCTAAATATTATCGTTTTTAATATTAGCGCGCTCCCTCTTTATTATTCCTTTTGAGCGTTACTACCGGGCCGTAACACAATAATTCTCTTTGATATTTTGAAGATCTTTACCATCTAATATTATAATTGTTTTATTCGTTTATATTCTCATACCAATTTTGTTTTTCTGGGAAATCCTTTTCGTTTTTGTGTAGGTATCATGTTGATCTGGAGTAAACAAACAAACACTCATTAGCTCTGTTCTAGCATCTTGAAAAGTATATATCCGGTTGAAAGTCCTTAAGGCACGTGCTCTGTTAAACATCTTGAAATAACTTCTCCTTTCCTGAGCTTTAATATATTAATGGGTAAACATTTTTCAAGTCAGGCAAAGGCTTGAGCAGCGTTGCACCTATTCATAATGGTAATAAATTTAAGATCAAGCTCGACTACTCAGTCTTTACCTACGGGGATATACAAAACTAGGGGAGGTCCTTGTACTTCGGGACATTTTTTTTAAATACATATTTTTTAATAGATATCGATAAATTATCCTTTACTTATGATTTAAACTCGTCAATAATTAATAACCATACATTTATAAGTGAAATAAATTGCTTACTTAATACAATTTGTGAACTAATTTCAGAAAAGTAAAAAGTTACATTTGTCCCAAGGTACAAACAAGGCTTGTACCTTGGAACACTAATTTAAAATGTTATTTTAGAAGGAAAAAAAATTCACCAGAATTATAATTATTTACTTATTAAAAATAGCACATAATATTGCAAGAAAGTTAACGGAATTAGTGTTCTTCCCTTTCCTTGATTCCACATTTTTGACAATAATTGTCGAAGATAGTGCAGTCTTCATGGACCAAGGAATGACAGATAATGCACTGAACCCAATCCTATTTGCTCGTGGTTTAAAAATATTTTCACCACAGCCCACACAAATATTTTCATCATGAACAGTCCATGGGACAGTCCCAAGGTACAAAAATGTATTTTATACCTGATGACTTAAATTACGTTTGAAAATTAAAGATACTAAATTGATATGTTTTCCGTTAAAATACGGTATTATAAATGCGTATACTTATTAACTAAAACTTAATTCAATCATTTGCCTTGAAACGAATGCACAAAATCTAATATAACAACGGCTAATTAAACATAGTTTGCACGTACAAAAATACTTTTCTTCACTGATTGCTGATAGGAATCAAAATGGCCGACTTTACTCACAACCTTTCACTTTATATACTATAGCTATGGCGCTGCAAGTACTTTCGCGCGGCAATATTTTGGTCGTATTATGGTTGTTCTGAAGTACAAGGTGTCCTGAGGTATAAGGACCTACTGTATTTTTCGGACGCTTGACATACGTAAGTAGGCTATATATATACCTATTTTTTTTTACTTGTTTATCGATTTCAAGAGTTACGTGGATTCATATAATTCACATAAAATGACGTCACCTCACCACGGATCACAATTTTTCCGCTGTATACAATTTCTACGCTGTATACAAAGGCGTCTCGATTGTACACGATGTCAGATCGAAACGAGAACGTCATTTATTTATTATATTAAGGTACAAACGTGATCCTCTTTGCGGTTGCCTTAGGAATGTATGTAAATTCTAAATTGTCATGTAAACAATCACAAAATACAAACACATATTAAGTTGTCTAGCTAAGGCGGTAAACCGCAGGAGACAGAAGGTAGAATACCACAAATCTCAGTCGGGTACAAGCCGCTTACGGCCAAACCAGTTTTATAAACGGTTGTCTATCCCACAGACTCTTAACATGACCGATGCTTAGCATATTCACACTGGTGTATTTAACTGCAAAATGTGAGTATTATTTTAGGTACCTACTCGAGTCTCGGTACGAGACTCGTTGCTTATGATTAAGGGTTTAAAATTACGAATTATTGATATTTTTGCAGACATTTTATGTAAACATTTTTCATGCAAAGATTTGCAGCGATCAGGTCCAGCCCCACATATTCTCTCCTAATAACTTAATACATAATTTATAATGTTACATTTGACGAGAAATATCATCGAAAGTTTTAACTTTATTATTTTAATGCCCCAAACAAGTAAAATTACGGTTTCCCCAATTTTCGGAATGTTTACTTTGTTTTTTATTTTTATTTCGTACAAGAAACATCAAAATTTTTAAAGAATCTAAAAATGTACTTATAATCGTTTTAATTCCTGTGAAAGGGATTGACTTCTTTGTGAAGATAAAAGTAATCTCAAGGATACACGTAGTTCGAATACAATTACTTGCTAAGTTATAATATCTAGGAAAGCGAGTTCTATACTACAGTTAGGAATGTTTTAAACATGAAATGACAAGCTAGCGTTCTAGGGCACCCGGAAGAATTCGTCTATCTTCGTAAAACGAACCTTCACCATTTATCGAAATGCGTCAACCTCGTAGATACCTGTATAATTTTTTAATTATTCTTCGATTGTAATAATTCATGAGCACTAAATTGTACTTAAAAAATTGTTTACAGAAAAGTGAAAAAGGCATTCACGATATTTAAGAAATTAATGTGAGTGACATATCAAAGGCAAATTCTTAAGTTCTTTTTATTAATGTTAAAGAAATAATTCTAAATTTCTCTTTAATATTTCTGTAGCTTGCTTCTAAAAGGTCAAATTTAAGTTTTTCAAATATTACGCTGTGTATATATAAATAATATTTGCTCTTTTTAATAAAAAAAAAACGGTGATTTTCTATTGCAACATTTGCCTACGAAAATTATAACATCCTTTATCATAATTGAAAGGTTCTTTTAGATTTTGGAAGACAACCCAATTTTGAGGCGAAATCAGCAAAAAAATATGTTTAGAAAAACTGACATTGGCCATTTTCGAAGCAAGCCGCAGAATTATCGAAGCTTAGACGCTGTACTTGAAAATGTATTTTTTTGTATTTGATGTATTAAATCCCACGCTATTGAGAGTTTTTATTATCACCGTGACAATTCACGTTTACGGTTCCGTGACGGCAAAAAAAGGCAATGAACATGGTTCCTTGTCGGTATTATGCTACAGCTCTTTCTTACACATTAAATAATGGTGCGACGAAAGATTAGACACACAAAATATGTGTGACTGTTTTCCCCAAAGTACTACTTTTTTCCTTTGGAGTTGCATTTCATTTTCTATATACGATTGTGGGAGTTGTATGATAATGATTGTATATTTTCTTTGGGGGGTGCAGACATACATTCATCGTTTGTCTCATTTTCATGTCTCAAAGAGCTGCAGCATTATATATATTTAACAACAAAAGGAAAACCATCAGCGCATTGACGTTTCACCTTTTTTCAAATCACACTTCAATATTATCCTTGTAACTATATTGGCACTTTGAAAATCATCATCTGGGCTAATAGTATTGTAGTAGTCTACGGAGACGTCACGGTGCAGTGTGTGAGAGAGAATATGCAAGAAAATGACAACTTTTTCATTTGGAGGAAACAGACCTACGAACATTGTTAACCAAAATAATCTGAACGGCTGTTCAAAAGTTTTGTAATATGGTTAACTGAAAAGGAAAGAACAGACATTCGAAATATCCTAAAGAACAAACAGGAGTACTTTATTGACATTCGTTTTTCATATAGTTACTCTCAAAATAATATAATATTCAAATATAATAAAATATGCAGGGTACTGCTTGCTAGCAACATTAATTATAAAATCATGTACCTACTGTATTTACGTTTTCTTATCTCCATGTGTAATCATATATATCGTATGCAACCTTTTTATGGAAATTTATCAAGTAATAAAAACAGCATGTAAATATTTAATATAACAACAATACTTATGTATGTGTACATATATGCATATATTTTTATATACATACATATCTTTGTTGATACATAGCTTTTTAATAAATATAATATGTTATTTACCCGCCTCGGAACAGACTGTCTAGTGAGGTGGGTAAAAGAAAACGATGTACATAAATGAAATTAAAATAAACGCCCGGGTTGCCGGCACTGAAATTGAATTGAATTGTATCTCATCTTTTGAACATCATGGTACTGTTCATCATTAATTGTTACGATAATAACAAAAGCCCACACTTGAAATCATGTCTGAAAATCGTTATTTTAGGAACATTTCAATTCGTCTCATTAAAAGTTATGATTCTCGGTTTTATCCAGTCAGATTCTACATCATGGATATCTAAATTTGTGATTTCCGCTCGCCAAGTATTGAATTATTCACAGTTAACTCCGTACCTTCCTGTTAAATATCAGATGCGTAGCAAAATTATTAAGAGATTGTATAAATTATCGTCAGTTCCTTTGTCAAAATTTTTCTCCGAAAATTGCTTTATAAATTCATAGGATTTTCAATGAGTTCCAAATGATGTCGGGGTTTCTTATATTGTTGAATATTTTAAAAATAAGTCTGTATTTTATGTGTTTTAAAATGGCTTCGGTTCGTGTTTCACACTTTGGCAAAAGTTGCGTTTCTAGAGAGGTAGATGACGGTATCCGTGTTCGAGGGGTAAGGCTCTTGACTAGCGATCCGAAGGTTGCGGGTTCAAATCCCGGCGTTCACAAATAATTTTTATTCGATTGATATGGTTTATTTCACAATTAATCAATTAATAATAATATGTAGTTTATTTGCGGCTCTTCCAGAGTGAAAAATACTCTCAGTAACAACCTGGTGTAAGACCACCATTCAGAATTGAAACGTTGCTTGAAATGGCTTTAGCCGTTTTTAGTGACCAGATCTGAATATCCAGGTATTTTCCCACTTTCCTTCTCCCCATCTCCTCTCCTTTTCCTCTACCGTCAGCCTCACAGCATACCCCAATTTTGAATGCCATAATCTCACTGGCTTCAGGTGGGAGCAGTTGGAACTAATCACGTTATTATGCGGTATTCACATTAGTACTATTTTTTTAAATAGAGATAATATCAATAAAGTCACAGTGATTGATAGCATCGTTCGAATCGAAAAGTTGCGTGAAATCACTTTAGTGTTTGGTGACCAGATTTGAACAGCACGTTTTAGCTCCACACATGAGGTCCTGAGGAAAATGATTTCCATCATAGCCAATGTCATCTTTGGGGATGGTGTGTGGATAATATTATTAAAGAAATAAAGGAGGCACTGAGGACAATAATTTTCTACAGGGCCTGTGTATTCTTTGAAGATAATTTGTGGAGGGTGTTTTTAAGGAGAGGAAGATGTGAACATGGGTCTTGAAGAGACCCAAGTTGTAGGAGGGAGGACACATAAAACGAGAACGAGTCGACCAAGCGAGTGTACGCCTCATTAATCGAATCTACCTCCATAATCACAGAATTACTTCGGTATTTTGTCACTAACCATTGAAAATTCTATTATATTTGTAATTTCCCTAGGGATTAACTTCTCCACAACCATCGTTGCTTATTTGATGTTAATAATGATTTGATTTGGAACCCGCCATGACCCGTTATGACAAGTTGACATATAACTGACATAAATTGACATTTCTAACAGTTAACCGCTAACCGCTAACGAATTTCCAACCTAATTAATGATAGATCATTATTTGCATGCGTAAATTGGAACTAAAGCACGTTTTCATTGTCAATTAGTCATAAACCAATTGGATTATTTTAAGCTTTAATACATAACGGGGCTAATGCAATAGGTTATGTGCATTTTCATCCGGCGACAAAATATCCAAGACAAAATATCCTCTGACGAAATATCCCACGGACAACACATCTTCCAACAAAATATCTACTAAACCTAATCTAACCTAACCTGTTAAAAAAATGGGACAAACATAATGCAGAAATCCTGTAAAGACAATAAATTATGGTTCAAAAGTAGTAAAATGGGACGAAAAGAACACAGTTAACAATAATTTATTTATCTACTAATTCGCCAATCAATCATGCTACACATATGTTCAATATAATTGGTCTAAATTCTAACATCGACATTTTCTCGAATTCACTGCCCAAATCTAAAAAGAGCACCATGTCGATAATATAAATTGTTCAATGCGCATACATATTTACATACACACATACTCATACATACACACACACACACCTTCCCACTTCACACATCACCCGGTAATTACTTAATAAGCATAACATAAATAAGACACTACAATGAAACACATAATAGGTACCCAACATGAAATATACTTATTAATTGTATATTGTTTTTACAAAAGTAACTAATGTAGGTACTGTTTGTTTCTGTTTATATATAAATAAATAAATAATTTATTGTCTTTACAAGATGTCTGTATTATTTTTGTCTCATTATTTTGTTACGTTAGGGAAGGTTTTAGTAGATAATTTGTTGGGGGACGTTTTGCCCTTAGGATATTTTGTCGGTGGATATTTTATCGGGGATATTTTGTCGGGGATATTTTATAGATGGATGAAAAGTCGCGGAACCAATGCAATGAAATGCATCTATTCGTTAATAATGAGTTATTTGCTAATATTTGTATTTGAAGCATAATTTGATTGCTTTAACGCTAGTTATGACAAGTCCAATTTTAACGTAAAGCTACATCAACGCCGTCTACCGGACACAATAGGCGCTTTTAATATGCTCACGTTTACGGAACGGCGACCGACGCAAAAAGGCAATAAACATACGTTCCTCATCACAATAATGCTGCAGCTCTTTCTTACACTTTAAAAAATGGTAAGACAAAAGATGAGACGCACAATGTACCTACGTATGTCTGCTACATAGACATATGAATATTGATAGACCAGAACATAATGGTGAGGGGTAGAAGCCAACTACAGCGGGACGAAGGGCAGGAAGATGGCTTTGGTGATACGTGATTCGCCAAAACTCAATCTGACAGTATATAGGCATCTCGCACTATAAAATCATCATTTAGTTCTTAAAAGTAAACTCTGCTTTTGAATGAATAGACCTTTTTACATGGGAGCCCAAATTGCTCGCCACACAATGAACAAATTTGAAGTTCAAATACGTCAAAGTAAGGTCGCCTATAAGGTCGAGTCCAATATTTTGCTCCTGTAGTTAGTTAATACACTTTTACAAATGTTTAATAATTTACTTACCCCAGTAAACATAAACGGGCACACGCCATGTATCTCGGAGTGATAGTGTATGTATGGGTGGTTTAGTATATTTATGGTGTATGTTCAAAAACGATCATATTATGTGATCTGAATTAGCTTAAAATAGTGTAAAATAATGCTTGCTTATGGAATGTAATACCACAATTGGGTTTATTCTCTATTTCTCTTCTATGTTTACACGTATTTATAGCACAAGCCACCATTTTTACCGTGTTATTTACGATGAGAGCTCGACACTGGTCCGGACACGAATGATGACGTCACATTTTTTAGATTGACGCGTGGCTCTCGCAAGCCCAGCCGGTTCCGAAAAATGGTTCCAATGGGAGGGGGAAATAATACGCTTTTTATCGCTTAGGGCAAGTCCATGTGTTTTGTACGTCCGTGGTCTGCTATTTTTTTCTGTTGGGGAAACAGACATACGTGCATTAAATGTTTCATCTTTTGTCTCGCCGTTATTTAATGAGTAAGAAAGAGTTGCAGCATTATTGTGATAAGAAACGTATGTTTATTGTCTTTTTGTACCGTCGCCGTTCCGGAATATTAAAAGTGCCAAATAGTTTTTAATAGGTGTTTCGAGACACTTCCGCATTCAAAAAGTGTTCATGTAATCCGAAAGGTGACTGGCGATCCGGAGATCGACGGTTCAGATCCTGGTGTACACAGATAAATTTTATTCGATTTATTTGCGTTTACACAATTTAATCATTTAAAATAATATAAGGTTTATTTTCGGCACGTTCCAGATTGGGATATACTTTCCGCATCACCTGGATTCTTTTAGAATTGAAAAGTTGCTTTTAATGGCTTTAGCCTTGTTTGGTGACTAGATCTGAATAGCCAGATACTTCCCAACTTCTTCCCCCTCTCCTTCCTCTCTCCACTTACCTTCAACCTCACAACATACCCCAATTGGGGATGTCATATTCTCACTGACTCCAGAGGGGAGCAGTTGGAACTCTTGTGAGGTATTCACATAAAAAGAAGTAAAAATTATGAAAGTGATTTGAACAATTTATCAAAGTTAAAATTCCATTTCTTTTATTTATTATCGATGCCGAAAACCAGCTGCATTCCAGGAGAAATCCTGAATGTACAGCTGAGCAGTAACCTTTTTGTCAATGGGATCAATGATAACTAAATAAAATATATAAAATTGTAAAAATCTATTCATGAATAATAATGAAATAAAAAGCCTTTTATTTCTTGCAAATAGGTAGATATGTTACAGAGTTACGAAAAAGTAGGAAAGAGTATAATTAATGCTATTTACGAAAAAAATAAAAAATAGATATCTTTAATTTTTCATAAGCCAGAACCCTTCTCTCAGGCGAAGGTGAAGGCCTCCTCTAAAGAATTTCATTTATCTCTTGTTTGTTCGTAGGGTTAAACATTTCTTGTGTTTGTGTCACTTCTTGTATTTTTGAGGAAGTTTAGAATTTCTTCTTCAGAGGGTTTTGGTCTTGATCTTCCACGGTGACCAGCCGGGTTGAAAGATGAGCTTTGGTTTTTATGGTTATTTTTTTTGTTTTTAATTATTATTTTGATTGATGTTTTTATATTGTTGTTTTTTTATTAATTTTTAATTTTAAATTATTATTATTTTTTTTTAATTTTTGGAAATGGTTTCATGTCATTCAGTCTCATGAATAAATGTTTTAAATATTATTATTATCTCTCTCATAACTTAACAGACCTCTGTGGAGACCAAAGATATTAGAAACCCAAGATATGCTATAGGCAGTTTGAACCCTTTAGAACTGCGTTACCTCGTGTCGCCGATATTGCTAACCAATACTATTACACACCTTCGCTTACGCTAAAGTATCCGCCCCTTTTCGAACTCACACTTGAAACTTGTCGTTTTCGTTGGCACTATTACTTAGGACAGATTTCTATTCGTACACGCATCGGCTGCATTCGCAATTAGCAATACATTCAAATGAAAACGAATAAAGATTGCAACAATATAAATCGACAGCAATCGGTATTTTAATTTTAAAATTATTCCAGTTGAGATTTGGATGAAAAATTCTTATTCTCAGAACCGATAAACCGGAATAAGTGTGATCTATTCTCAGAACCGATAAATCGTAGTGAGTGTGTCCAAATCGTAACGTGTCCCATTCGTAACAAATCCACATCAATTGTTTCTAATCTATTTAGAATTTTAACAGTTTTTGGTTTTGTTCAATAATATTAATCACAATAACATTCAAATTGTGCTTTTGTTGTAAAAATCCATAAAAAGAAATTCTAATTTTTTACTTATGTTAATTTATTTTGTATTTGAGTACTTCACAAGAGTCCCATGCATCTGTGTACTATCCCACTCTGAATGCTGTCTAACAGCCATCTCATCTTAAATATGCTTTGTAAAAACTAAATAGAAAACACATCGAAACATAGTATGACCGGACAGTGGTTGAGTGGGCATCGTGTTTGGGTCCCACCCAGGCGTTCCGTGTTCGATTCCTCGGCTGGCTAAGTCCTCCATCACGACTCAAGCAACATTTTCTGCTTACTGAGGTGGTGGTAGGAGATTTTCAAATATTGTCGGGTTATTCGTTACCCGGGAATGTTGATCTTTCATTTTTAAAAAAACGAGTGTGCTTTAGACCACACGACTGAAGTAAAACTTCACTAACTTATAAAAGAACACATGACATTGGGGTGACATTGACATTGAGATTGGGGTGACATATAACATTGGGGTGACATATGACTATGGGGTGACCTGTGACCCTGGAGTGACCTAAAACTGTGGGGTGACCTATGACCTTGGAGTGACCTACTACCTCGGGGTGACCTACGACCTTGGGGAGACCTACGACCTTGGGTTAACCTATGGCATGGTTATTCAACAAATGATTCCTTGTGCTCGCACCTCTCCATAACACTTCGTAACGCATTTACCAGCTTACTCCCTAAGTCAAGCGTGCATCAAGGCCCGACCGTTCACCTCGCCCTATCACCGTTCGCATCGATTACCGTTCGCATCACACTTTTCGTAACATCACTCTTTTCGTAACGCATTCACCAGCTTACCCCCCAAGTCGAGCGTGCGTAAAGAAGTTTTACTTCAACTTCTTGGGAAGTAAGCTGGCGAATGCGTAACGAAAAATGTTATGGAGAGGAGCGAGCAAAATGAATCATTTGTTGACTAACCATGTCATAGGTCACCCCAAGGTCATAGGTCACCCCACGGTCGTAGGTCACATCAGGGTCATAGGTCACCCCATGGTCATATGTCACCCCAATTTCATATGTCACCCCAATGTCTTTTTTGTTATGCTTCTCCCCGTCCCGCGAACCCCCCCCCCCCCCCCTTCATCCCTCTCTCACCCCTGCCAACCCCCCCCCCTTCGTTTCCCTCCCCCACCCCCGTTATCCTCTCCCTATCGGATCAGTCGTCCCGGATTCCCTTCCCCTACTCCTTCCCTTCCTGCCGCTTAACTTTATGATTTGCACACATTTTTCAAACTGATCACGCGTCAAAAAATATACAAATTTCATAACGCCAGAGATTACCGTTAAATGTATATAAACCTTCACGAACGTGCCCACACCAAAATACCAAAGTTTCATCCCATTCGGATGTATGGTAAAGGAAATAATTTAATAATGCTAGAGCCCACTGTTATACTCCTATATATAGAAACCTCCGCGGGCTCGGGCACAAAAAATCAGCAAAGTTTCATTGAAAATCGGATAAATGGTACCCATGCGAAACAACCAATTAATTTTTTTATAAAAAATAAAGATTTGAAAAGAAAAGCATGGCATTTTTTTCTACCACAAATCAGCATTGACACAAAATTATCTACAAAAAAAAAATCAAAAGAAATAATATGTTTGTATATGTATATTATTTTTTTTTACATAGCCCTGCTAATTTTACGAAATATCGATAGTCGGTTTTTAAAAGAATTCGCGTCCCCCTCACTAGCTTCGTCATGGCGGCGATGTTTGCTTGACCGGGGCCTTACGTCAATTATAACTTTGAATAATCGTTAAAAAATGATAACTCACTTTAATATTGTACTTAGCGGTGAAATAAAACTCAATTTATCTTAAAGTTCACATTGCTTGTCGTATTTTTACAAAGTTGCATTGAACAAGACGGCATTTTGAATAAAACGGGCACAAACCGTGCTCGGTTACGACACAAAATCAAATAAATGAACGAATTCTTTCCGTATTCATACTACGCGTATTACGCCGTAGTCCGCCCACGATCTGGCGGCCAACGTAGCATATCTCCCTTTGTTTCTATTATCTGTGGTGGAGACACATTAAAACTACAAGTAATAATTGCTTTAACAACAACTGCTGAGAGACATTGAAACCACATAGATTTTCTCTTACATGATAGTTTTTTTCTCTTAGCAATATCTTGACTAACAATTATAATATTGCTTGCAAAATTATCTTAAATTGTTGGAAGATATATTCTCTGCTCATTTTCCATCACACACCCCTCTTTCGTCTATATTTTGTTCCTCACAAAGCCACAGTTTTCCCTTAACCCTTAGATAAATGTTTTGTTTCGGTACTAACCTGGTGAATTTAACAAGGGCGATGTTTCTCTAAAGTTTTCTAGAAACATCATGTTTACAATATTTTCTCTTAAACTTCTTAGAAATTATAATAGAAAAATTACCTTAAATACAAAAACCAAAAAAGTTCTCAGTATGGCTTCTACGTAAAAGTTTTTTAGAAAATTGGATTTAGTTATTCAATTCCGAAAGGAAAAATATAATATTCTTTTTGTATTAAGATAAGAAGGAAGAAGGTACAGAAGAATCATTTTAAAGATACCCTTGCTTGTGCAGTGGTGTAGGCACAATGGATCGAATAATAAATTAATGTGATAATAAGGAAGTTTGCATGATATAAAAAAAAAAAAAACGAGAGCTGTCAAATTGAATCGCGAGTCTAAATTTCAATATAATTGATAAACCCGGTATTAATAATTTGAGTACTGCCGCCCCGGTATACATTGGATAACTAACGCCTCTGCCGTAGGTTACCCTTAAGTGGTTGCTACGTTTGGGGACTTAACAGGGATATTCGGGTTCATGAGGTGAGGTTTGTCTAGGTTTTGACGGTGGATGCCTTTGCCCACCTGCTGCGTGGTGGGCCGGATCGAGAGAGACAGGTTGAGGGAGACATTTTCACGTGTCCAGCAAGACTCTCTCGGAACATCGCCTCACAAGGCAGTGGAAGGGAAGGATTACCATGATGGCGCCTCTCATACCTTCTTCCTTCCCAGAATGTTCTTTCCTCCTTCCGCTAAAAATATCCTCCACACAGCTTCCCCAAAGATGACAGAAGCCCTTTTTAAACGACTTCGAAAAGGAGGAGGTTATCAATTCGACGGTATTTTTTTTTATTATTTTTTTTTTTAATGTTTGTTTCGTCAGAACTTTCGATTGGGTGAACCGATATTGATGGTACTTTTTTTATTACAAAGCTGGTGTTTTTCGTGTGGTCCCATTTTAATTTGGTCCCGTTCTAACAATGAAATCTATGAGAAAACCATATATGTCTTAAATTTGCAATAAGTATGTGCGCGACAAATGGACGAATAACTCAATATTACGCCTACAGATTTCGATGATTCTTTTTTTGAAGTATTAGGCACGTTCGTCACTAAAAATCAAAAAATAAACAAAATTTTTAACAAAACAAAAAACGACTTCAAAAAATGCACTAAAAAGTAAAAAAATAATTTCGTACGATTGTTATTTTTGGAGTCGGTTTCGGCCAAGATCTCCACATCTCACCTATAACTAACTATGTGTGTAGTTACCTTGGCTGACACCGACTCCAAAAATAACAATCATACGAAATAATTTTTTTACTTTTTAGTGCATTTTTTGTTTTGTTACATTTTTTTCCCTTAAGTGTGTAGCACTTATTTAAAAAAAAAGTTTTAAAAAAAAGTTCGAACCACTTTTTTGAATTTTTCAATTCTGTCGGTATGCCCAAATAAATTTAAACTCCTCTTTAAAATTATTTGCCTGTGTATTTAAATTTATTTCAGGTCCGTGGGCCTAAGGCTAAATAACAAGAAAGCTTCGATACTCTTTTATTTGGATGTCCAGTGATTCAGATAATTTAACCCAAAAGGTTTTCATGTCAAATGTTTTCGTTCAACTTATCTCTACCGTATGAGTTAACAAATTGGAAGAAAGAAGACAGCACCGAGGCAGAGCCTTTTACAAAGCAGATATACCGGATGTGAGTGACGTACTTGACTTACTTTAACCAGTGATTTCTGACATTATTTGGAGCAAATAATGAAAATGAAATTTTGATCTCCGTTAACTTTTGTTAGAATTTTTTTTTCAAAATCAAATATAAAAAATCTTCCATATGTTGTCACTGGTCACTCACAGGAATCTCTAGTTAAAGTCAAATACGTCCCGCAACACCGTGGTATAATAG
The DNA here is from genome assembly GCA_917563855.2 of Limnephilus lunatus. Lineage (NCBI taxonomy): Eukaryota > Metazoa > Arthropoda > Insecta > Trichoptera > Limnephilidae > Limnephilus > Limnephilus lunatus. The sequence goes on along the minus strand of OU830602.1, from coordinate 73,440,722 downwards.
TGTTTTTTTAAATGGGTTTTTTTTAAATAACCATTACATCAACAACTCTTAGAATAACGACAGCAATAATTCATTTTATGTGTAGGCACTTAACCCCTCAGGCCTGGACCATATTTTGTCAGAGGGTCAAAATAATTCCGCTTTACAATAAAATCCAAATAAATGGAATATTTCTGAACATATCCGAAAAATAAAGACTGTTTTTGAAAGGTGATAAAATATGCTTTCAAAGTTTGTAAATTGTAATAATTATATATTTTTTTAAATACAAAATTTTGCATGCAAACATTTTTTTTTTTAAATGACTCACCCTATTTTTCATAGATTTTTTTTTTTAATTGCCATCCGAAACTTTAGTTTCATAAAGGTCTACGTTCTACTTCTTTTATGGTTAACTTTTATATTTGAATGGAAAACGTAGACTTTTTTAATTCTAGCACCGTTTACATCGTATTTCTCACTATGTTGGTAAAGGAGATACGACGATTTCTATAAATGCTATAAAATAATACGAATGACATATTTCGAATTTTAGAACATTACTTGGTTTATGATGTTTTTGTTGCTTTCGTTTAGGTTTGTGTTTTTTAATTTTATAATTAAAATAATTGTGAAACAGGTTAGTTAGTTAGGTTAGGTTAGCACCAAATAAATACAAAGATGAACATTTTAAACTAAACTGAATATATATATAACTGAAGTTTGCCTAAAAGCGGATATACTTTAAGTTAGTATACTTTAAACCATCGACACAAAAACGGCGAAGTACATCTTTCTAAGATCTCATAGAAGTTGTACAAGATACACTAAATAAATTAGTATCTCACGAGTTCCCTCCCCAAATATTGTTTTAAACAAGTAGACCACGAAATAATAAACTGTTCCGAAAGTCTCCATACTAAATTCACCCAAAGTTACGCGTACCCATCAGATAAATAAAAATCCTAACATCATTTCCTCGGTAAAACGTTAATAATTCCCGTTCGGGGACCGTGGCGATAGGAGGGGGAGGAATTCTCTCTGGGAATAATATTTTTTCTTCCAATCTCTTCTCGACTCCTATACTCCTGTCTTACCTCTCTAAGCGATCGCTATTTCTGTCGACAGGACGAATCCATTGGATGGAAGTGAAAGTGAAACAAAAAGAGTGAACGAGGAATAGGAAGAAGTGAAATATATTTTTATATGTTTTCCACTTCGCCAATTCTTTGGTAGATTCAGTGTTCGGAGTAAATGTTCTGCTGATAAGTCGGTCAGGTATTTTTTTCTTCTGTTTAAAAATAGTCTCAATGGATTCAATTTTACCTCTGTCAATCTTATGTTGAAACTCTATTAGCGTTAATTGTATCCAACTAATCTTCCAAGAATTAACAAGATGTTAACTAACCAACAACCAGCAGTAGGCAGAAAGGCCGGACCGCTAAATAAATCGGTCTTGGCACATACTCATTGCCTCAATCAAATACATACATCGTCTTATAAATACTCTTGTATTATTCTGACTCTTGACATGTCCCGACTCAAGTATATATGTGGTTCGATTAATGATCGGGAGTTCAATGATATTTGATTCGTCAGATTACGAGTCGTGTTGAATTATCGTCTTGTTTACAATGAATATTTAACAGTCCTAAATATCCGTTCTAATGGATGCTCTGTGTTTGTCGGAAGCTGAAGCAGAAGACCTCGTCACTGAAGTAGGGATCGATTTATAGATAATTGTTTTTTTGGAAAATTAAAATCGCTTAATAAAATCAATTTTTGATGAAGAAAAATCGAATACTTTTTCACATCCCTATTTGTTGAGTAGAGATAAATTCAAAGGTGTTCTGATACTGTATTTTTAAGTTGGCAACACTGGCCGTGTGTGGCGCTACTGTTGCTGTTTCCTGTCACATAAAGAAGTGTATTTTGTTTTTGTTCTAATAAATAGTAATCCATAAAATATAAAGAAATCTTACTTATTTTCAATGAAATATAACCAGATTCCAATACTATTCCGGACTAATGAATAAGCGTAGCAGGGCTAGGATTTAAAAGATCGGCAGTATTAAAAGAAAATCGATTACTATTCAATCAATTTTTTCGAAAATTAAATCGCTTAAAAAACGATTTTTGTTGGAGAAAAATCGTTTTTTTCATAATCGTTTTTTTTCACATCCCTACATTGAGAGTGCCCAGCTATCGATCGGATATCATCGGCAATCTCCATAACAGTTCGGATATCAACGGGCGAACGTTTACTCTCTTCTACAGTCCGACATTACTGTCATATATTGAGATACCTCAAAACACCTATACTGCCTATACTAACGACATGTGTTGAAAGTTGAAATACATCGGAACTATATACCTACGTGTTCATATTATTTCGGTTGAATAATTTAAAAAAAAATTTAAAATTATTTTCATTACATATCTTGACCATTGAATGTTGATAGGAATTGATAGCAAGAATGGCATACTTTGTTAGTGTACTTTGTGTCATCAAAAGAGTTATGCCTGTTGACCACTGAGACTTTATGAACAAAGCACTCATATTGTGCGTAGATTCTCTAAAAGAAAGTATATTAACTAACAATCTGATCTCCCACCGTTTTCCTGAAGGAATAAGCAAAGATTGACCGCCAAACAACCCGGTCTTGGCACACACTGCTTGCTTCATTCACATTCATTCATAACCCTTCTATTATTCTGACTCTTGACATGGCCCGACACCCGTAAATGGTTCACTCGATCGTGTCATGTCTTTCTCGGGCGTCCCCGACTTCTTCTACCATTCACATTCGCGTCATATATTCTCCTTAGACTCCTTTTTTCGTTCATCGCCTTACATGCCATTTCCCTTTTTCCTACTCTTTTAAATAATAATAATTATATGTATTTATTCCAATATGTGGTGAGGTTTAGCATTCCTACAAATTCAATAAAATAATAAAATTAAAATGAATTAAATCTTAATATATAAAACAAAGTTGGGTTAGTTACACTATTTATAACTCAAGAACGGCTGGACCGATTTTTACGATCTTTGATTTGTTGGATTTTCTCCACCACGAATAACAGAAAAGCTATTAAAACATCTAAAAAATTAATGAAAAAAAATTATAATGTAAATTCTTTTCCTCATACATTTTGTATGGAACGAATTCTCATCTTTTGAAAGATTTGCAGCAATATTGTGATAAATATGATATTGAATCCCATAAATTCAAAAACGTCAAATACCAATGCGCTGATTGTTTTGCTTTTGTTCTTAAACATATAATGCTACCCCTCTTTCTTACACTAAATGTCAATAGTAAAAAATGAGACAAACGGTGAACGTAGGTCTGCACCCCTCCAAAGAAAAAATACAACAATTATAATAAATCTCCCTCACACGTATAAAGAAAATGAAACACAATTCCTGTAAGTAAGTGGAAAAGTAAGAAAATCACAAAAAATATAAATCCGTACACAACGCCATCTCCGATACTGACAAAAACAAAACACTGACAGTTGCGTATCGATAATTGCTTCATTGTGTAATTTTTAATTTAATAAAACACTAAATTTGATTCAGCTAATAAGTTAACACAACGGTTATTGATTCTGAGGCGGTACGAAGTTCTTCGGATCAGCTAGTTAATAATTAAAAAGTTTTTGTCAGACCACATTATTTCATACTGAGTATTTCTGACTAAACAGTTCAACCATTCAAAATAATTCCTAGTACTCATATAATCGGAAAGTTTGGTTGCACTTTGCTAAAACCACAAATTTCTAGTAATTCCTGCATATGGTGTAAATTGCATATCCCTTGAATAATTAATTAATAACGCCAAGTTATAATGCATGTGTAATGGGACTTTGTTTTAGAAATTTGTATTATTTAGAACTGACAGACGAAATGCTGAATAAATTGGATTAAAGTATCAAGCCTTCAATTTGGGTCTGGGTACCGCCGCCCAAAGATTTTTTTTGGATAACCGACATCAGAATATGTGCCCAAACAAAGTCGTGTGGCGGTCTATCCTCTCTGCCTAGGTCGAGAGTCCACGTGATGGTTAATTAGTTGACTGAGCATGGCGATTTTGCCTGTCTGTAAATTTGTGTGTACGTTACGTTCAAAGATGGTAACCGTTTGAAGGGTTCCGGAAATATTATTATTTTTTCCAATGTAAAATAGTCGTATTTAATTGGACATTTTTATTCGCTTTGTTTTAATATCATAATACTTACCTGCCTGAAGAAAATTTTAAAGTTGAGATAGTGACGTTTCCTTTACAGATTGTATACTTCCTTGTTTTTTCTATGTGACGGCTGGCTAGCGTGGTCTGGGGGTAATCATTGCTTGACTCGCAATCCAAAGGACGCGGGATCGAATCCCGATGTGGGAAAATATTTTTAATTTGATTAATTTACGTTATTTCACAATTATTCATAAAAAATAATATATTTTTCATTTGCAGCACGTTCTAAAGTGGAAGACTGTCAGAATCGCCCTGGAGTGAGACCACCATTCAGAATTGAAATGTTGCTTGAAATGGCTTTAGCCATGTTTTGTGACCAGATTTGAATAGCCAGGTCTATCTCACCACTACCTTCAACCACACAATATACTCCAATTTGGGATGCTGGGACTCTTGTGAGGTATTCATATTTAAAAAAATGTGAATGCCGCACAAAAGTCTCATCTACTCCCATGAAATCTCCCATTTGTTTTAGGTATGTTGTAAGGCTGAAAGTAGTCGGAAAGGGAAGGTGGTGGCAAAGAGGTAGAGGAAGGTGGGAAGTACCTGGCTATTCAAATCTGGTCACCAACCATGGCTAAAGCCATTTTGAGCAACGTTTCAATTCTGAAATTCTTTTTTAAATTTAAAAAAAATGTTGTATAAGATGTATTGATTATAATTACGTAGGTAGATATGTAATTACCTACTTACAAATCGTGTGAGTTCATAGGAAATTTTATTTTTAATTTATTAAATGTAAGAAAAATAGAAACACACTTTTTTGAAAGCGAGGTCTACCATTTGAAGGTTTAAGATTAGCAATTTTTATAACTTTGGAAATTCATATTCTAATTTTCTAGATTTATAATCAGTATTATAATTCAAAGGGTCACCTTACCTATTACTTTAATCTTCAGGTTTCAACCCTCTTGTATTTCATTCGGGTCAGGGGGTGGAATAGGGTGGATTACAGCCTGAAATTTGCGTTTGTTCAAAATTGTATGCGGTGTTGATTTTAAATAAAATGCCTTCCGAGAATTATCGTTTTTAATTCGTAATCATTGTTTTAATTTGTGAAAGGGTTTGCTTCGTTTGATGTGCAAAGATAAGGGGGTGAAATTAAACCGAAGGTAAAACCAAAATTATTATTTTTGAAAGAGGTGGTTGAAAATCTACGTGATTGTATACTTTTCTCGACTCTACTAGGGTATATTGTTTACGGTCTAGCAAGATTTTCACACTTTAGTATGCACTTTTGCGGTATATTTACACTATAGTGTAGATACTACCAGCTATCGGGATATTTAAAATATAGTGTGCGGTATACCGTGATATTTACGCTGTAGTGTACGGTATCCTGGCGGTATAGTGTGCGGTTTACCCGGGTTTATTCTATCCCCGGGTTACCAATAATCTAATAACATTTGAAAATCTCTTACTACCACCACACTAAGCGGAAAATGTTGTTAGTGTCATGATGGAGGACTTAGCCAGCCGATGGATTGAACATACGACGCCTGGGTTGGACCCAAACGTGATGACAACTCAGTCACTGACCGGTCAATGTCGAATATGTACACTATAGTGTGCAGTCTACCAGGATATTTTAACTGTAGTGTGCGGTGAACCGGGATACTTACGCTATAGTGTGCGGCTTACCGGTATGTGCACACTTTAGTTTGTGGTCTATCGGGATATATAACTTTTTTATTTTTTTATTTTAGCGACTATATAAAATAATTGTTACATACAAGATATAATGGTGAAATTAAGTATAAATTATTGTATTTCTTAGTCCTCCTCACTAGGGGGTCCTGTACCGAGGCGGACTAAAGTTATTTAAATATGGTTTATTTGTCTTCTATGTCGTTTTTAATGTCTTCATTAGGGTTTTTTCATTGACCTCTTTTAGCCATATTTTTATTCTTGATTTGTATTCATTAGGATTTTTTATTAGTTTTATGTCTTGGGGAAGGATGTTATGGAGTTTTGTTGCAAAGTATGTATAGTTTCTTTGTCCGAAAGTGGTTTTATAACTTGGAATATTTTTTATATCGTTTTTATTCGATCTTGTGTTATGCATACATGGTCTAGTAGAGGATTCATTATTTTTGAAAAGCTTCAATAATATATTTTTGGCATATATTTGCTGTACATTTGGTACGTCGAAGCTATTGAAAATTTCAATTGAAGGCGTTCTAATTGGTACTTTCAATATGGTCTTTATGATTCCTTTTTGAATCGTATTCAGGTTGTGGAGGTACGTATGTGTAGCAGATCCCCATCCTATGATTCCATATTCAATTCGAGAATGACACAACGCGTAGTAGACCTTTTTCATATAATTTTTATTTACCACGTTTCTTAGATTTTTAAAGAAATATATAAGGCTTAACCTAACTACACTCGACATGCGTTGTACTGCGACATCACTATAACGTGCGGTTAATCCAATACATTTTCACTATGGCGTGTGGTTAATCCAATACATTTTCACTATGGCATGCGGTCTACATACGTATGTACTGGACGGAGCGGTTTTAGGGAATTTTAATAATCAACCCCCAAAATGTTCACATTATTATGCAAACGATAATACTATATCACGGGATGGTACAAATTCTCAACCAATCAATTCCAATTTTGAAAATGACAATAATATTATGTTAAAATATTATATTTCAGGTAGGTACTTTATCAGTTTTCTGAATTCTTCACAAAGTCAGTTCTAATTTTAAAAATGACACTTAAATTCAAATCAAATTTGATATTCCTAATGGAAACAGGACACGCCAAACAGAAATTACTTAGTTTGACCGCAATAATAGTAAATGTAAATGTTACATAGTCTCAAATCTTTATACACATATATATACTTATATGAGTTACGTTTTTTTTGGTTAATACTTACAAAATAGGGACACGCTCAATACACACTTTAATTTTTTTTTAATTGTAGTACACGAATAATAGTAAGTATTAAGTAATTCAGTATATTGGAGGACTGGAAACAAGATTAAGATAAAAATAAATATGTGATCGCGGTTTTCCTGGACTTTCAGAGAGCTTTTGAAACGATAGATAGAGATAATCGTTAAAAAACTATATAAAAATGGAATAAAAGGAAAGGCATTGAAATGGTTCAAGGATTATTTAACTAATAGATATCAAACCACAAAAGTGGGTGAAACAATCTCCGAACCAATGAAGATTATATTGGGAGTACCACAAGGGTCTGTTCTCGGACCTATTCTTTTTATAATGTACATTTATGATAAAAGTAAAAGTATTAAAACATTGTAAAATAAGATTATTTGCAGACGACGCATTGATATATAGAGCAGGAGAAGATTATGAACTCATAATGAATCATTTAAATGAAGACCTACATAATATATCAATATGGCTGAAGAAAAATAAACTAAAACTGAACATTGGAAAACGAGTAACGCAAACAAAAAAAGATATATTGATATACAGTGAAGTTTTACAGTATTTGAACTTTCGAACTTGAACTTTCGCTCAAAATACAAAACGAATTATTTAAAAGATTGCCAAAAACATTTCGCTGTTGGGAAGAATAAGAAGATTTCTTGACACAGTCTCCAGTAAAAATATGTACACTGCAATCATTGTACCACACATAAATTACTGCAGCAGCATTTTATTCTTAGCCAACGAAGGATTAATGAAACAAATGACAATTCTACAAAACAGAGCTATGAGAACTATATTGAAGAAAAATAGGTAGGTACACTTCAGTCAAGAAAATGTTGAAGGAGTTAAATATCTTGTCATTTAAACAAATTATTTACTTCAATACTAGATTGTCAATGGCCATACGTCTATTGAATTCTTAAAAAAAATGATAAACTATAAATCAAACATACACATGAGACGAGGAAAAGAAATGAACTAAGACTCCCCTTCATGAAAAAAACACAGAGTCAAAAGTCATTGATGTACGGAGCATTGAAGATATTTGGAGAGTTACCAGAAGAAATAAAATTGGAAGAGAGCATAAAGTCACTTAAAATTAAATTGAGAAGATATGTGATAGATTTGGTATAGTGTTGTTTTATTATTATTATGTTATTTTAAGTGTATTTATATTTATGGATTGTATTAGGACATAAATAACTATGTACCTAATTTAAAATACCGCAATAAACAATAAACAGTAACCGGAATTGTAAAAATATTGCTTTAGTGGTTATTTTGTTAACTTTAAAAACGCGAAATGTCATTTTTCAAAGACCGCCTGCATAAATGAAACTGTTGTTTTTTTAAACGTTTTGTAACTATAAAAAATATCATAATTTCAAAAACATTCGATCGACAAATCATTATAGGTAGTAGTATCACACTTTTTCCATAAAATATTCAGTTTGGGGTTTAAATCATTATTTCCAAATTCACAACTTTGGTCGATCTCTAATCTCTTCTACCCTTCTTTTGGATTGACACAAGGCATACGGGTCGCGCTATAAAATATAACAACTTTACCAAAGGATATTATTAGCAACACGAACCATTTTAATTGGCGGAACCAGAACTTGGGTAATTAACATTTTCCCAACTTTCCAACAACTGAAACTATTTTAACAACATTACTTTACGTTTTCAATTAAGTCATACTTCCACCCAAAATAACCGTACAGAAAAACCACCCCGTAATCAAAAAGGATATTTCAAATACATCGTTATATTAAAGGCAATCATATTAGATTGTCACCTTTTGGACTCGTTTGCAAATTTTAACGGAATTGTTGAACACACCACACCAAAGTTAGATTACGGAGACGCATCATTACTTCATCAGTTTTTGATAAAATTATTACCTACGAGATAAGGGTTATTAAAACTTTCCTTTAATAAAGCGTATTTAATGTTGCTAAAGTTTTTTTTATTAAAACGGTTCGTTGACTAATTTTGTGACAAGAACCTTGCTCTTTGACCTTTTTTTTATATTAGTTCAACGCAGGAGGCCTTGAAAAAAACTTTTTCCCTCAGGGCTTGTGTCATCTTAGGGAATGCTATGTGGAGAATAGGCTGAAATTTTTTATTTATTTTTTATTAGTAACAAATAGATACATAAAGTACAAATAAATTTTATACAGTAATTAATTACATGGTAGATATATATTTGATGTAACCCCATAAGTAAGCAGGGCTTGTGTGTATGGGGGGGGTGGTATTGTATTGTGTTTTTTTTTACATGATTCTGTTTAAGTTTTCAGTATAATTTTTAAGGTAAGTTTTAAATTCTTTTATATTGGTATGCATGTTACTGATTTTTTCAGGTAGTGAATTAAAAAATTTAACTCCGAGATATTTATGATTTAACTGTCCTGTTGTTTTCTGGGATCTGGAATCTGGAATCTGGGAATCTTTCTTCTTCTTCTTCTTATCAGGTGCCCCCGACGTTGGCGAACATCCTGATAAATGTATCTCTATCTTGCGCTGCTTGGAATAGCTCCTCCACACTTCTTATACCGGTCTACTTTCGTACATTCCGCAGTCAAGACATTTATTTATTTATTTAGATTTCCCGTTATGTGATTTTTCACTGAGCAATAAATGTTAAAAAACAAATGGAAATATCCAATGTCATGTTTGTGCTCCTGGTATTTTGTTCTTGTCGATAGGTTTACGTTTGACCTTTAAGCCTCGGCAACCCGAATTTCTACCGATTTCTTACAATCTCCCTTAAACATTTGAAGTTTTTAAACTCTTAAAAAAATATATGTTATTTTTTAAGATAATGTCTAGATTCTGCCTACGCCGAAACGCAAATTATATAAAATTCCCTTGATAGAAAAAAATCGCAAAATATGCTCTAAAAATTATTAAAAACAAGTCTGTTTCTATTATCTCATAAATTGTATTTGTGAAAAATTCACATTTCTTTTAATGATACTTAAGATGCTCCCCAATTCTTGCTCTATTTTAAACGAGTCGTGTTTTATTAAACATTTACGCAATTTTCGCATCGATTTTGCCGCTGTAAAAGTTAGCGATCTCCTCTAATATTCGTAATTTCGTATCTCTCCATCTTCTTATTTTCGAGCCCGGTTGCGGAGCCTTAAACAAACCGCATGAATCCTACCACCTCTGTTAGGTTACCAAATGTAGCGAACCACTTGGTATGATCTATGCAGGGGTGTTGCTTATTCAATAAATGATTCCATGGGCGGCGATACCAGTTCCCGCCTCCCAAATGAATCCTAAGCAACATATTCGCAGTAAAACTCAATATAATTAATTATAGAAGCTAGGCTGTTTGAAAGATTTGAAAGAAAGGCAGATGAAAAATCTAGTGAAAATTTAAAAAATAATGTATATTTTAAATAATATAAACGGTTTCTCCTTATGTGATGTTTCACTGAAAAAATGTTTATAATAATAATCAAATAGAAATATCCAATTACATTTCTGTGCTCCTGGTATTTTGTTCTTGTCGGCAGGTTCACGTTTAAGCTTTTATTATTATTTCGTATATTTTTAATATAACCATTGTGACATTAGCGCTACTACGGAAATTAACACGAATCACTCATGACATTTCTGTACTCCTGGCCTTTTTATTCCTGTTGACAGGTTCACGTTTTGATGTTTATTTTATTTGTGGAATTAGCACAACAAATACGTGAAAAATACAGAATATTATTATATTCTTTCCTGATTTGGTCACCCCAAGTGGTTTGCCACGTCTGGTGACTTAGCAGGGGTGCCCGAGTTCACAAGTGAGGTTTTGGTGATCTGCCCACCAGCCGAATGGCAGTCCGGATCGGTAGAGAATGGTTGAGGGAGTCTCTTTGGCCTCTCCAGCCCGATTCTTTCGGAATATCGCCTTGCAACGAGGTGGAAGGGATGGATTCAAAATATGTCCGTCATTCCTAGATACACTGACCCCCAGATTTCTACCCACCCCTCCTAGCCTTTTCCTTCCCGGAACTTCCTCTTCTTTATTTCCTAAAACGAGCTTCCACACGGCATTCCCAAAGGTGACATAGGCCCTGAGAGGAATTGTTTTCCGCAGGGCCAGTGACAATCTCCTGTGTAATGCTGAGGTAAAAAGAAATAATTATTACTAACATTATTATCCCCATTTTTATGTTACCTATTTAAGGGCTGCTACTTCTATTTATCTTTTGTATAATGTTAATGTAAGTACTTGCATACTGCTTACTAACCCCGTATGCATGGACATTGGAGGGTCTAGAGTCGTTTAAATAAATGTAGCTTCGTTCAATAAATAAGTAAAGTCTTGACGTGTGCGGTGAAGGAGGAAACCATATATTCCATTATAACGCCGTTGGGAAAGTGGTGGAGTCCCCTCCGATGGTCATTAAACATGGTTAAAACAATTTCAAACAACATCTTAATTCTGAACTGTGGCAATTTAGAATCGCAATATTGAGTATTTCTACAACTCTGAAAATCCGAGTTGAAACTGACAAGTTGGGAGGCAATCTATTTCTATTCTGTTCAATATCGAAGATTTTTAAAATACAAAAAGTTTCAAAAAGTCTGCAAGTCGCGAGTTTTGGAAAATTTATTTTGTCGAGTTTCGAATTTTCTCGAATCGTATTTCGTTCTGGAAACTTTTGTAAATTTGAATATCTCCGTACATGAGAATCGAATCAAATGCCTGCTGTGATTGGTTAGTAAATAAACCACCCGTGTTTGATTACAATTTCTGAAAATCGAATCAGAAATTCGAATTCGCTCGCAACAAATGAACGTCGAAGCGTTTCGATCTGACTGAGAATCAAGAAACAAGGATGTACAAATTAAATTCTACATTTCCTATTTGTTGGGTTTTTTTAACATTATTTTCTAGCCAAACCTTAGAATGTTTAGCAAATGATTCTTAAAGTCACATGCAGTGTTAGCACTTCCTATAAAAAAAATTGTAAAATAGATGACCGGTCAGTGGCGGAGTTGGCACGGCATTTTCAATTCCTCGGCTGGCTAAGTCCTCCATCACCAGACACAAACAACATTTTCCGCATGTTGTGATGGTAGTAGGAGATTTTTAAATATTGTTTGGTCATTTAATCCGCGAATTTTTGTCTATATAACTTACTGAACCAGTAACATTAGTAGATTAGGTAATTATCTTTATTATATTTATTTATATAAAAATCTCGTATCATGATGTTTGTTCGAGATAAACTCCGAAACTTCTCAACCGATTTTGATGAAATTTGGCTTACTGTGTGTAATTTGGTGCATCTTAAAAGATATGATAGTTTTTGTCTCAATTATTGACCTCAATGCTTTGTAATTATTTGTATGTTCCATAAGTTTCTAGCAGATATAGCGTGAGTTAATTTATTGACACGACACTTGTATATCTAGGTTGGGTAACTATCCGGTAGATGGCGTTGTGTTTTCAGCAAGTAATTTAATATTTTTTAAACTTAGAACATATGGCAATTAGTTTGTAATCGATAAATGTCTAAATATTTATTTCTCAAAAATCTGAATTGAGCCCAGAAATTAACTTTGTTTATTTTTTTTTATAATAAAGAAAATGTTATACAATTACAAGAAAATAAAATTAAAATAAATATTACAGAAACAAGAAAAGTCGCAATAAACTACTTTTGTCAATGGGTGCTTTTACTTTGAAGTTTAAAAAAAAAATGAAACTAATTATGCAGTTAGAATTTGATTGTGTTAGAGTCTAATACAAACTTTTTCTTTCGGCGAGCCAATTTTTCAATATAATATTTGTTTTTACCTTATTTGCACATTTTTTTTAAATTTTAGCAGGTAAAATATTTAAGCAAGTTCCTACGTATCATGTAGTCCAGCGTTTTTTGTCCATATTTGTTTAAGTGCTTAGGTACGATTAGTCCTTCATTTAACGTAAAACGTTAATGAAATTAAAACATAAACAGAGTTTTATTTATATATGTGTAAAAATAAATATCATATAGATTATGAACGACCTATCAATATTTGAAGTCTCTTTTTGAATGTGAGTTCATAGCAAACACTTCCAGTATTACCAGCATACATTGATTACTTTTTATTCCTTGTCAACATCGGTTCGGCTGTCAACAGTGAAACCGTGCTCGGTACATCGATATAAAATCGTGGGAAATGTTGCTTATCGATTGCTCTGTGCTTGAAGCCCTGGCGGATTAAATGTCATTTACAAACCCATCATTTTGGAAATATTTTCCCTTAATTTTATTTGTATTTGTTTTTCTTCAAAAAACTGGCAACCCTACCCCTCTCGAATCATGTATAAAATATTATTTCTGCAGGGAAATTTTCATGGTATCCCCTTTCCTTACAGCTGCTAGGGCTGACTGTAAATAAATTAAAGGTTATTTAAAACTTGTTGCGGATGAAACAAGACTTTGAAATTTAAAAACAGTGTTTATTTATTATTTGTAGAAATATAAAGATTATTTGTTTATATATAAACAGAAACAAACAGTACATTAGTTACATTCGAGAAAACAATTAACAATAAAATTAATAAGTATATTTCATGATGGGTACCTATTACGTGCTTCACTGTAGTGTCTTATTTATGGTGTGTAGTGAGAAGGTGTGTGTTTGCGTGTGTGTGTGTGAGGGTGTGTGTGTGTGAGAGAGCATGTGTGTATGTATGTCTGAGCATTGAACAATTTATATTATTTACAAGATGCTCTTTTTAAATTTGGGCAGTGAATCGGAGAAAATGTCGATGTTCGAATTTAGACCAATATTATTGAACATATGAAGAGCACAATTGATTGGCGAATTAGTTATAGTTATAGGTATAGTTACTAATTCCAAAGTTGCTGGGAGATGAAATTTTATTATGTCTTAAAACTAATTTTAGGTACCGGAGGAAGGATGTGGAATATAGGTTAAAGACAGGGATAGGGGAAACTCTCGATACATTTCATATTCTTTATCATTTTAGAAGGGAAGGAATGATACCGCCGCCCCGGTAACCATTTATCGGATAACCAACCCCTCTGCCATAGGTTACCCCAAGTGGTTAGCTACGTTTGGTGACTTAGCAGGGGTGCCCGGGTTCACAGGGTGAGGTTTGCCCATGTCTTGGCAGCCGATTCATCTGCTCATTGCTGCGTGGCGGGCCGGTTGAAAAGAAACTGGCTAAAAGTCTTTTGATCTCTCCAGCCAGAATCCCTTGACCCATCGCCTTGTAAAGCAGTTAGAGGAATGGATTCATACGTTCGTCACTCCCGGACAAACTGACCACCAGATTCCTACCTATCCCTCATACTTATTTCCTTACGGGAACTTCCTCTCCTTACTTTTCTTAAAAAAACCCACCACACAGACTCCCTTAAGATGACATTGACCTTGAGAGAAAATATTTTCCTCAGGGCCTCCTATGTGGAGCAAATGTAAAAAAAAAATAGTCAATAATTAACTTACGTGACTTCTATTCGATATTTATGGAGGTTATGCAGTTAAAAAGGTAAACATTGCAAAATTTTGTGTGTTATTTTGCACTTATGTACATATTTATTAATTTAAGAAATACACTTAACATAAAAATATATACTACGCTCTAGCCCATTCAATAATACAATACGGTATCGTTGCGTGGGGAGGAGCTTACAAAACCTCAATTTTGCCACGGGACATTACTCAAAGATTATTAATCAAAATTATTACTAAGAAAACTACTATACGTACAATGGAGTGGTGTGGTTTAATCAACTAGCAATAGGGCCGAGATTAGAACCTGACTACAACAAATTAAACAATAATATCTAAAGTAATTTAGCTACCTAGAATCAAATTAACAATAACAATCTTGACGGATTATAAATATTTATTTAATTGGTAAGCTCTGGCGCGTCCAGGCCATTATTCAAAAATGTTATGTGATAAATTAAAAAAAGTATCTGAAATGTCTGGTGCAATCGACTAACGATGACTTTCGTGGTGCAATATCTACCACGAGTGACTTATTTTGGAGAGGTTGAGTAATGTGTATTTGACTCCAGTCACAAATCAAAATAATTTCAACCCTATTTTGTTTAATATTAACGAGTGGGTGATTGAGTTGTGGATTCCCACTACTCTCAGTCAACCGGAACTTATTGCTAGAAAACTTTGTGAAATAAAAGGTTATAAATAATTACTAAGGATGCTTCAGAAGGTCGCGGATCGAATCCCGGCGTGGGCAAATAAATTTTATTTGTAATACAATAGTAATAGAAATACAAAAAAATTATTTGATTAATTTGTGTATGATTAAGAGTGGAAGGTATTCTCAGTAAAGTCGTGGTGTAAGTGTAAGTCCACCGTTCAGAATTGAAGCGTTGCTTGAAACGGCTTTAGCCATGTTTGGTGACCAGATCTGAATAGCCAGGTACCTCCCCACCGTCCTATTCTCCATTTCCTTCCCCTCCCTAGTACCTTCAGACACACAACATACCCCAATTGGGGATTTCATAGTCTCACTTCCTCCAGACGGGAGTAGCTGGAACTTTTGTGAGGTATTCACATAAAAAAATTTACTGTCTTCTTCTCATTTTATAATATTAGGGTTTTTGTATTGGTTTTATATTCTGTTCTATAAATTTCATCAATTTCTTAACACAAGAAGGAAATCTATTATTCATTGTATTTTTGATAAAAGGTAAATAAATTATAAAATTCAATAGTTGATTTCCCATAGATTAATAAATAAATACGGTGACCCGACAATTCGTCCGGCGACAATTCATCCGGCTTTCGACTCTCCGAAGAAGCATGCGTGAAGAACAAAATTCGACATACTTATACGTGCAGTCGGCTTAGCAAAAAACCGTAAATATTCCTACTTGCATATATTATATCTTTTTTATCTGAAATTAACACCATCTTTTTAGGGTGAATTGACTAATTTGTTGGATTAGGTTAGGTTAGGTTAGGTTAGTTTAGGTTACAGCGGATTTCCACTCAAGATGCCTTCAGATATAAGTATATCGATTTTGGTTGTACGGCCGTATATCCTCTTTGCATACTTACTTGAAGAAAAAATCTTCTAAATGTTCAGGCCGGATGAATTGTCGCCGCATGAATTGTCGGCCGGATGAACTGTCGGCAGGATGAACTGTCAGCAGGATGAACTGTCGGCCGGATGAACTGTCGCCGGATGAACTGTCGCCGGATGAATTGTCGCAGGATGAACTGTCATGGAATCATAAATACAGTAATCCCGGTAAAAATGGTATTTTCCACCAATTGAACACGTTCTCTGTTATTCCTTTGCCGTTTATGCCATGTAAAATAAAAAAAATGTTGCTATTTATCCAGCGCAAATATCATAATATGATATAAAATTGGTGTTATATAATACATGTACTTTTTTGAAAATTTGACAAATCTGCCCACGACCTATGGTGTAACCTTATTATATACTAAAAATAAACATTTTTTCTCAATATTTAAAACATACGCTTACTAGATAAAAAACAATCTTTCGAAATCAATTTATATTTTGTTTGTGGAAAAGAGTCAATACGTCTAAACACTGATTTAATAATGACATATTTATGGTGTTCTCTGGTTATATGCTCTTAAGTTTTTCTTTCTTATATTCGATAATATTATTATTCAATTCAATGAAAATGTTATCATAAAACAGATTTTTTCACAAAGTGTAAGATTTTATTGAAGAAGAAGATAACACCAATAATTTAAACGAAAACATGAAAGAGAACAAGACACAGAAAAAATGGAAAAAGATCCTTCTAAGAAGCTATTATATTTGACAAAACTCATGTTTTCAAATTTTGGAATTAACAATATTATTTTAGACTAATTTTTCCATATCATAGTCAACTACCCTTTTCATTGGACACAATCGTTCTATGAACTGATTTGTAACCTTGATAGCGTCTCGGATAAATATATTCGATTTTATATATTTATGGAACATGTTTAAATAAACAAATTTATATAAACATGTTCCTTTTTATAAAAGTTCAAATGAATATTCAATTTTTTATAAGAACAACTCTCTTTTTATAACTTTTGAAAGTTATTTCCATCAATTTAATATACCATTGAAGAAGAAGATAACACTGATAATCTAAACTAAAATATGAAAGAGAGCAAGATACAGAAAATAGAAAAAGATAATGGTCGCATCTGGGACTCGAACCCAAAACCTTTCTGTATACATAAATAAAATTATTTTGCTGTGTCTGGTTCTCTTTCATATTTTCGTTTAGATTTTTTAGTATTATCTTCTTCTTCAATTATATATTACATTGATGGGAAATGGGAATAACCTTCAAAAGTTATCAAAATAGAGTTGTTCTTATAAAAAAATTAAGTCTGTAGTTTGAATTTAAAAATATTTTTTTCGGCTTTAATCAAATAAATAAACAAAAAAAAGTTATCACACGATTTTATAAATACGGCGTAAAAAATGTCATTAAACATAATTTTAATTAGTAAAAAAAACGCACTTTATATTGAACTAGCTGACCCGGCGAACTTCGTACCGCCTCAGAATCAATAATTGTTGTGTTAACTTATTAGCTGAATTAAATTCAGCTTTTTTATTTATTAAGTTAAAAATTACACAATGAAACAATTATTGATGCGCAACTGTCGGTGTTTTTTTGTTAGTATCAGAGATGGCGTTGTGTACGGATGTATATTTTTTTGTGATTTTCTTGCTTTTCCACTTACTTTACGTGAAATTTAATTTTCTTTATACGGGTGAGGAAGGATTTGTTATAATTATTGTATTTTTCATTTGGAGGGGTGCAGACATACATCACCGTCTGTCTCATTTTCGACTATTGACATTAGTGTGTAAAAAAGACGGCAGCATTATAGTATCTATGTTTAAGAACAAAAGCAAAACAATCAGCGCATTAACATTCGACGTTTTTGAATTTTTGGAATTCACTCACAATTCAATAGTATACTTATCACAATATTGCTGCAGCTCTTTCAAAAGATGAGAATTCGTTCCATACAAAATGTATGAGAGAAAGTTTTTTTCTATAATTTTTTTGATGTTTTAAGTTTTAATGCTATTCGAGACGGAGACAAATCCAACAAATCATAGATCATAAAAATCGGTCCAGCACTTCTCTAGTTATAAATGGTGTTACTAACCCGACTTTATTTTATATATTAAATGAAAACATGGATCACGGTGCACCTCGTTACAATTTCTAATTAACCCTTCTAAGTCGTCAGAAGGGTCGGGCGGTACTTGTAACATGACTGGTCCTGAAAGGAATTTATTAGCACGATTGCTTTCTCGGCAGGTGACAGGTTAACTGGCAAAGGTGCTAGCAGAACTTCGGACGGAATTGGGTCTTTTTCGGTAACGCACCGGACAGGAGCAGACCACTAATAGATTTCATTATTACTTGACGGCTAATACCTTACACATAAATCTTTACAATAAAAGTAATGCGCGAGTTTAATTAAATGACTAATTACTATTGATAAATATCGTGTGCGTGCGTGAATTTGATTTTTTTTAACATTATGGCCACAATTACCTGAAGAAAAAAATCCTCCAAGATCCTATGTTAGCTGGAGATGCGTTTGGAGGTTCTTTTTAAGGAAAATAAGGAAAGGAAGTTCTGGGAAGGAAAAGGGTATGAGGGGTGGGTCAATGTGTCCAGGAGTGACAGCGTCATCAACGGCAATGGGTCGAGAGAGTCCGGCTGGAAAGGTCTGGTTTAAGTCTTCCTCAACCAGTCTCTCCCAATCTGGCATGCCACAAATGCATTCGCTACCGAGACCTACATAAATCTCACCTCATGTACACGGGTACCTTTGCTAGGTCACCAAATGAAGTAAGCAAACTAAATTTATACTTTTTTGTACTTTTGGTTTTGTGTTTTAATTTTTATTTTTGTATTTTTTTTAATTAATTTTGTTATGTTTGGTTTTTTATTATAAATTAACCGTTTACAAAAAGGAAAAATAAATGTGGCCTTACTTGATTGGACAATGTCTTCAAAGAACGTCCCAGATCTCTTCGTCCATTTATTAAATTTATTTAAATTTAAATTTATTTATTTCATCCAAAAAATATATGAATACATAATATAATATCATATTACAGTCGGTATTGGTTGCATTTTAAGTACATTTTCCCTTTTTATTTTCTTCCTTTTCTTTTACACATTAGTAATAATAACATAATTTTAATGACAATAACATGTTACTTACAAAGTTACAAACATAAGGTAATGAATGATGCATTAGTAAGTAAATATCTATAAGTTCATAACATTGTTATAAGAATAATGTTATAATAATAATTGATGCCAATAAAGCTGTATCAAAATAGGAAAAAAGATATTCAGGTAAGAACTGTTATATAGAAGTAACATAATATATATTTTAAGTTGCGCATAGTCTGCCTCACTAGGCGAACCTGTATTGAGGCAGAATTTTTAGTAAAATTGTTTCTCGTAATTTTGTCTATGGTTTACTTTTGAATGTATAATATATGTTCTTATACAGCAATACTTTGTTTCTGTTTACATTATTGCTGATACACAATACAAAAACAGCAATTTTATTACTACAATAACCATTAATGACAAGGCGAATTAACACATAATATTTTAACAAGACGAATTAACACATAATACTTTAAAAACACACCTTTCTCCTTCTATTAATTCTACTTATCTAAAATATATAAGCATTCTAATCAAAATATTATTTATTAGGCCTAAAACTACTTCTCCTTTTCGGATATTTTAATATTTAATATGGTTGTGCAACATTATTCCAACAATTAATAAAAACTCATGATTAAAGAAAACGTGGTCTTTTTGGCCCGGAGCTCTGTTTGCCATTATATCAAAAGTCACGGTCGTGCAAGACCATACCACACTTCAGCGCACTAAACAGGATTTAATTTCGACTGCATTCAGTACACTGCAGTCCTTTCTCTGCCAGCTCCACACTTCACTGTCGTAAATCATGGTTTTAAGCTCCATTGTGTACTGACAGCCTCGCTCCCTTAACAACGTTTTAAAAGGAAGCTAATAATGTTTATATTATATATATAGTGTTTACTGTATAAAATTTTCATGTTGGTGACGGCTACTTGGGTAACATTTCCTTTCTCAACAATGGAATAGATACGTGACGAATAATACTCGCTTTTAATCTATAAGTCAGAATCAAATTTCATATCTAGCAGTAATTTAATAGTTTGATGATGTAAGTCTGACTGGGAGATTTTGTATTTAAGTGCATGTTTGGTTGAGAAGAAAAACATATACTTTGACGTGTATTTATTTATTCTTTGAAATATTAACAAAGCGTTAACATACAGTGCAGAGAAAGAGAAGAAAGAAAGAAAGAAAATAAATAATAAAACAGCTTAAAGGCGTTTAATCCACATTTCGTTGAAAAATGTTCTTACGAACATATAGGGCGGTTCCAATGAGAAAGATTAATTATTCTCCATACCAGTTTTTTTAAAATTATTACTCCATATCGATTTTATTTCATTCCAAAGTTGCTTTAATTTATACCTACGTCTCAGCAAAATAAGAATGTAAAAAAAAGAAAAATATTAGTTTGTAAGTGCGCAAATAAATACACAAACGGACCAATTTTCGTCAAGAAACACATGTACCTATGATTTTATTTAAACTAAAATTAAAATTCTGTCACATGCGTACCAGATAATGTATTGATTTATTTTACTGCATGATTATATGATTTGAAATGTGTGTTATATAATAAATGTACTTTTTTGAAAATTTAACAAATCCGCCAACGACCTATGGTATAACATTATTATACTAAAAATTATCATTTTTTCTGAAAATTTAAAACATATGTTTACTAGATGAAAGAAAAATCTTTCGAAACCAATTTATATTTTTTCTGGAAAAGAGTCAATACGTCTAAACACTGATTTAAAAATGACATATTTCTGGTGTTCTCTGGTTAAACGCTCTTAAGTGGCATTGCAACGCATGCTGCTACTCGCTAGTCATTAAGAGGGAATAACCAGACAAAACCGGAAGCATGTCATTTTTAAATCAAATATTATAAATATTTAATCTTTTCCACAAAAAATTATAAATTGATTTCGAAAGACTGCTTTTTTTTATCTAGTAAAGCCATGTTTTGAATTTTGAGAAAATATGTTTATTTTTAGTACAGTAAGATTTTACCGTATGTCGTTGACAGATTTATTAAATTTTCAAACAAAATTTTGAATAATACAACACACATTTCAAATCATATAATCATGCAGTAAAATAAATCAATAAATTATCTGGTAAAGCTATGTTTCAGAATTTTAATTTTAGTTTAAATAATAATGTTTAAAAAAAATCGCGCATGTGTTTTGTGACGAAAATACTTCAGTTTGTCTGTTTATTTACGGTCTTACAAACTAATATACATAAGATTTTTTTAACATTCTTATTTTGCTTAGACATTTTTGAAAAATTATAAATACTTATGATCAAAAAATACATAATTTGAATCGTTTTATCATCACGCCTTTTAGCATTTTTGAATGTAGGTATAAATTAACGCAAATTTGACTGAAATAAAATCGATATTGAGTCATTATGTTAAAATGCTGGTATAGAGAATAATTAATCTTTCTTATCGAAACCGCCCTGTAGGAACGTCTTTCAACGAAATATGAATTCTCGACCGCTGGCTGGTTAATGGCCCTTAATAAAAAAACAACTGATTGAATAAGTAAATTTAAAGTTTCCAACACAAACACCCTAACGAGTTCCTAAAAAAACCTCGCATTGATCCTCGTCTCAGGACGGCTTATGTCAGACTGTGTAATAACAGGCAACCAACATAAAACTGGCTCAGTTCTGATTACAGTGCACAGAAAGTGTGTATACTGGTTCACTTTGCCGAGGGGTCTTTCAAACGCCAAAAGCCGATGCACTCAGCGTAAGAGGCACTTCTGCCGTACTAGGTGCACGCTCTAGCGGGGTGCTTACACGAGTGGTTGCGTCTATTTTACTCGAATGTCCCGCAATTTCCCAGACTTATTTACGACTAAATAATAGACATCGACTTTCCCACGAGTAAATCCGAATGCTCGAATACTGAAATGGACGTATTTCTGTATGACGTAACTCCTTGGGTATTTTTGTGTGACTTTTAAGAAGAAACCCGATCACCGAGATATTTGAACTATAGGTATTTTATCAAACTATTGCTGATACTGTCGCTCTTTAGCTTTTCTTTTTTTATATTCTAGCTAACCCGATGAACTTCGGATTAGAATTAATAACTGTTGTGTTAACTTATAAGCTGAATTAAATTCAGTTTCTTACTTTTCCACTAACATAAGGGAATTGCGTTTTATTTTCTTTATATGTGTTAGGGAGATTTATTATAATTATTGTATTTTTCCTTTGGAGGGGTGCAGAAATACGTTCACCATTTGTCTCATTTTCGACTATTGACATTTAGTGTGTAGGAAAGAGGGGCAGCTTTATTTGTTTAAAAACAAAAGCAAAACAATCAGCGCATTGACATTTGACATTTTTTGAATTTTTGGAATTCACTAACTATTCAATATTATACGAGTGTTTTTCACAGTATTGCTGCAGCTCTGTCAAAATATGAGAATTTGTTCTATACAAAATGAATGAGGAATAGAATTTTCTTCATTACTTTTTTTTGTGAATTTTTCCAATGTTTTAATATATTCTCCTATTCGGGGCGGTGACAAATCCAACAAATCAAACAAGGTCAGTTGTTGAGTGGGCATAGCGCTTGGGTCCCATTCCGTGTTCGATTCCTTGGCTGGCTAAGTCCTCAAGATTATCGGCTTTCTGTGGTGGTAGTAGGAGATTTTCAAACAATTTTGAATTATTTGTAACCCGGGAATGTTTGTCTTTAAAAAAAAAAAATAGAAAACAAAAAAATAAAAATAAATTTAAAAAATCGGTCCAGCCGTTCTCCGGCTTTGTTTAGTATATTTAGAGATAATAATAATTCTGAAGGCATTATCAAACTGTTAAGAAGGCGAAACAGCTGTCACGCGTTATAATAATTACACTTCAGAACTCGTTTACAAATAAACTGTTTTTATTAAGTTATTGTTTTATTGAATAATGAATATATAAAAGAAATTAAAAGTAAGTTCTACAAATTCAACTTAATGACAATTAATCTGTGGCATTTTTTCAAATGCAAAATACCCGGTCAAAGAGCGGGTATTCCCGACCCGATCAGTTCGCAAGTGGATTATGACTGGGTTATTCACTCTCCCGAATACTGAGCGAAAGGGACAACTGCACCGCACCTCAGGCTGATAATACGTAAATAAAATAAATAAAATCGAGGTTCTGTATTCCCCACTTTGCTCCTCCAAAACTGCACCGTTTTTTAAGATTTATTTTACTAACTGTATTAGAAAATAATTCTATGTGAACGAAGAAAAGAATGCTGAACGTGTGTTGATGGCGTTTGAACCAGGTAATTATAACGATTTTTATAGGATCCTATCTCCTGTAAGAAGTAACTTATTAAAAAAAAGCAAAACGTACCGTCACGCTAGTGGTCCCAGTGGTCCACATCAATATTATCTGAAAACATATTTGCAGTAGTGCCAACATCTAGAGAGGATATTAGGGAATACATTACATACATACAAAAACAAAACTCTCTTACAACACAACTACACCACCAGAACAATAACCAACGGAC
The DNA here is from genome assembly GCA_917563855.2 of Limnephilus lunatus. Taxonomy (NCBI): domain Eukaryota; kingdom Metazoa; phylum Arthropoda; class Insecta; order Trichoptera; family Limnephilidae; genus Limnephilus; species Limnephilus lunatus. The sequence continues at coordinate 73,416,822 of OU830602.1, read as the reverse complement.
ACTACAATGTACCTAAACTACACACCACAACGCCGACAGCTCAAAGACAATTTTTCTTCCTAGCTCCTAAAATCTTTAACCTTATCCCTGAAAACTTAAAAACGTTGAGCCAACCCCATTCCTATAAAAAACAAATAACGAAATGGATCCTTACACATGGAATGCATTACAATTTTAATACCCATTCACTTCACACTCTATCAATTTAATCACCCGACAGACAAAACATAATATATCTCTATTTTCTAAATTAGCGGCATTGTACGTACAAGATTAATTAGTGTGATCTATATCTAACTCCTCAAATTTTTAATTTTCTAATAATTCTCTAACTTCTTCATCTTCTTCTTGTAACCTAATCTAACTATATATCATTTTCTTTTTATAGAATATCTTTGTGCATAGTATTAAGAGCAGGCAAAACATGATATATTTTTATTTACTATCTAAGCAGCATTGTATGTATGTATAAGATTGATTACTGTGATTTACATACCAATTATTTCTTTAACACATTAACAATAACTTCTCTTTTCCAATAATTATTTAACCTCTTCACCTTATTCTTGTAATCCAATATAACTACATAAACTCTTTTTCAACCTATACTAATTAATGTATATCCGCAAACTGTAAACTTCACCCGCCATAACACAGGGTCATCCCTAGCATGGAGGGTGAAATATCATACAAAAACTATATGTAATTTCAATAATTCATGTATTAAATAAATAAATTTGAATAGACAAAACGCCGCAGGGTTTCATCTTAATGCACAGAACATCGATAGCAGTGGAGTCTGTTCTTTCTGCTTTTATACATAGTATGTTGCGTCTAAATAGCAGAAAATAGAGCAAGTCGAACCACGAAATATGGGAAAGGAACAAAGGATTTCGCGCTGTCAGATATATGAAATTGAAACGTTGCTTGAAATGGCTTTAACCGTGTTTGGTGACCAGATCTGAATAGCTAGGTACTTCCCCACCTTCCTCTTCCCTCTCTCCTTTCCCTTCCACTACCTTCAGCCTCACAACATACCTCAATTGGGGATGCCATAGTCCCACTGGCTCCAGACGGGAGCAATTGGGACTCTTGTGCGGTATTCATGTAAAAAATATGATTTAAGCAGTATTCAAAAGTGGCAATACCATTCTTTGGTTTTGCATTTAAAAGCTTACTTTAGACACTATCAAATAATTGTAATGTATGCCAAAATCCATCCCTCCAATTGCGATGGAAGAGGATGGATTGAGAGGGGTCTGAGGAGAGAAAGAGAGAGAGAGTAGAGGACTCTGGAGAGGTCAAAAGTCCCTCAACCAATCTCTCCCGATCCGGCCCGCCACACAGAAAGTGGGCAGACGCATCCATCACCAAGACCTAAGCAAACCTCACCCCATGAAGTCCCCTCACCTCACCTCCTGCTAAGTCACCAAATATAGCAAACCACTTGGGGTGACCTATGTCAAAGGTGTTTGTTATCCAATAAATGGTTCTCGGGGCGGCGGCACCCATATCCGCCTTGTTGGTCAGAAAAAGAAACAGAAGTACTAAACAATGTACCAATATTTAAGATTTATCTATTTGATTCCTGAAGATTATGTTACGTTACGGGTTGTAATAATTGTAACTGTAAATTACAAAATACGTTCTTAAGACTTTTATTTATATGAATTTTCTAATAATTTTGAACCCCCAACATGATGTGCTGATGGAAAAGTGTGGTTTATTTTAGTAACAGACGGTGTATTGTAGTCAGCCTAGATCTGGTATTGTGTAACGTAAAGGAAGGGTGGATGTTTGACGCCCCGTGAACTGGATGATGCGATTAGCAGGAGGTTTCATTAATCCATAATGAAACAGGAGACTCATGATTACGAGAGGGCCCTCTACGGCACCTTGTGGGATACCGGGGCGTATTGTAAATCCCAAATTAAGCACTTAATACGTATTCATGTAAAGGGCCTAACCATGATGCTGGAATTATCGGTGACGATGTTCCATGGGGTTTGGACTAATCCAGGATCTATCTTGAACTACCCGATCATTGCAAAAAAGGTTAGATCGTCAGTATCCGTAACACATGATGGGGTGGCGACTGGTTAATGTTTGACCGTATATCTCAAATCTGGTTTTCGCGATAGGCAAAAAAATGGTATATTCTGTTTTTTTTTAATTTTTTTTTTAAATTTATTATAAAGATAAAGTACTATAATATGACAGGAAAAAATAAAAACATGTTACAGAAAAAAACTAAAGTCCAAATAAACTACTTTTTAGTAACAATTATTATAAGCAATAATTATCAGCCTGAAACACTCATCTACATTGAAAAAATCTACATGCCGCCAACGGGACTTGAACCCGTGTCCTTCTGATTGCCGGTCAGGTGCTCTACCACTGAGTTATGTCGACTTATCTAATACCCGCCAAATAATTCCATATTTACTAGTATTTCATTCAACTTTACTAGTATTTCATTACTACCTACCCAGCTACGAAGCGTCGCGCTCTGTCAAGCTGTCTTTAATACGGAATAAACAACGTTTTTACAAACCCGCCGGTACACAAAAATATAGTTGTCATAAAAAGCATTTAAAGTTATTCATGTGATACTGTTCTCCCGTGATTTCTTTGACATTACGACACTGTTTTTTGAATATTAAAAACTATTTATTTCGCTGTTGGAGTACAAAGTTAAACCGAGTCGTTGTGTGAAACGGTCAAGTGCGCTCATTGGACGCTTTAATAATGAGCTCACTTATCTAGGCTTCCATTGGCTTAGATTGTGTTGTGAAATATCGCGCAAATTAGTAAAAACAATGTCTGAACCTGAGGTATCTGATGATGAAGGGGACTTCGTCTCCTTGAACTCAGCAGGAATTTTAAAAGAAACACAAAATGCCCTCAAAACACTACAAGATACCTTGGTAAACACAAAGGTTTCCAAGGAGCAACAGCTGAAAATTGCCAATAATATAGCTTGCGTCCTGGGATCTGTTGGGCAACTTATTTTGGAGAGAGAAACTCTTAGAAGTGAACTTGCCTTAGCCAAAGCAAAAAACAGAGTAATGCTAGCAGAAAAGATGACCATTAAACAGGATAATTCGCAACTCAAGTCCAAAATCATTCAGCTAGAACTCGACCTTGGACCAGTGATGAAAAGAGTGGCGGATGCAACAGAGGCCAGTCTCTCTTTTGCAGAAGTGGCTAGTAAAAAAGTAAATTTACCTCCACCATTATCGCGCCTGGACGTCCTTGTAGGAAAACCGAGGCCTTCCGTATGTTTCTTTCCCAAATTATCATCGGTGGAAGACAGTGAAGAAACTAAAAAAATTATCAGGGAATCACTGAAGCCATCTCAGCTAGGAGTCAGAATTACGGGAGTAAAAAACATCAGAAACAAAGGAGTAATCATCCATACGGCTAGTGCTGCAGAACAAGAGAAGCTACTAAGGTCAGAAGTAGTAACCGGATCTGTGACCTTGAGCGCACGACTTCCAGCAAAAAGATTACCAAGGGTCATCTTCTTCAACGTTCCAAGGGAGTTGTCTGATGAAACTTTTCTCGAGTGTGCACTAAATGGACTACAAAACATCGAGGAGACAAATGAAACCATTAAACAATGTAAGCTTAGTCATCTAGCTGGCCCTCGAACTGGACCTGCATGCCATAGGATTTACGTGGTCCCCACATATCTTAGACATGCACTCGTAAAGCAAGGACGCGTATTTGTTGATTGGACAGTCTGCGGTGTTCGTGATTTTATTGGATTGACTGTGTGTTCAAAGTGTCAGATGATCGGTCATTCTTACAAGTTCTGCAAGGAGATGACGAGATGTGGACACTGTGCCCGGGAAGGACATACCCGTGAGACATGCCCTTCAGCTGCAGCGGAGCCAGTCTGCGCGACATGTGCGAGATTTCACAAGCCCGCAAACCACCCGTCCGGAGATAAAGAATGTCCGGCTTACAAAGCAGCCCTTTAAAAGGACCTAGCAAAAATTGATTATGGCGGCTGACATTGATTTTGAGACCTCAGATCTAGAATATGAAAGGATTCAAAAGTTCGAAAACTGGACCCGATTCAAACATGAAATAGGCGATAAAACAATAACTGCAGTAAGTTTGAATATTAGATCTATTTTTAAGTACTGGAATACATTCTTAATAAATATTTATAGTCAACTAAATAACATTGATATTATCATACTTTGTGAAACCTCAATAGATGAAAACAATGTTAATCTATACAAAATTCCCGGATTCAATTCATTCCATCATTGCCGCACAAAAAGATCCGGCGGCGGGATTATAGTTTATATTAAAGAAAACCTCATATTCGAAAAAAATGATATAATAGCAACTACATTCGAGTGCGTCTACGGAACCTTTTCCGTGAACAAATTCAAACGCATACATTTGTTGGCTTTATATCGACCTCCAAATACGAATAAAAAAACCTTTCTAAAACAACTAGAAAACATTATAGAAAACATTAATATTAAGGAAACCTTTTTGCTACTTGGAGACATTAATCTTAATTTATTATGTGAAAATGACTCAATAATTTTACAGTACGAAAATCTTACGGCAAACTACGGACTAGTGAAATGCATACATGACATTACGAGAGAAGCAGTAGTAAATACCTACACAACTGCGACGTGTCTAGATCACATTTATGTTAGAGAAAGGGAGAAGTCCGAATTATTCTCATGCGTATGTGAAACAAGGATAGCTGATCACTATATAACTGACGTGTCTATATATCTTTGTACTAATGACAGCGAAGTAAGGCACCATGAATACAACACTGCACTATCTGAAAAAAAAGTCGAAGAAATGATCATAAAAACTGATTGGAACTCAATTCAAATTCATACTGATCCAAATATCATATATCAAGATATTAAATCACTCTTCAAAACAATTTATGAAAAAAATTGTTTCAAAAAATTAGTAAAAAAAACGTACCGCCATAACCAAAAAAGTTGGATGAATAATATTCTAATAGAAAATATACAAACAAGGGATAAATTATGGAGAAAATGGAAAAACACGCCAACAAACAAAAAATTTGAAAAAGACTACAAAATATACAGGAATATTTTAAATAAGCAAATATTAGATACTAAAAAAACTTACTACAATAACAAATTCAATAATTGTTTTAAGGATATTAAAAAAACGTGGAACGAAATAAACAAAATCTTGGGGAGAAAAAACAAATCCAGCTGTGACGCAGTTATATCGAAATATTTCTTGAAGACCACACCTACTGATGTAACTGCTGAAAATTTTGCTAATTTCTTTGACGATGGTGTTAACAAGTTATTACACGAATGTGACATCCGTGCGTCCTCATACCTGCTTGACGATTTACCACACTCTATGTACCTACCCAGAGCTAGCGTAAAACAAATTGAATATATTATCGGTCTATTGAAAAACTCAAAAACATCAGGATTGGATCAAATACGTATGTTTGATATAAAAAAACATGTTAAAATACTGAGCCCAGTAATTACTCATTTCATAAACAGTATAATTGATACTTGCCATATTCCCGAAGGATTAAAAACTAGTATTGTTAGACCTATTTTTAAAGGTGGTGGTTACGCCAATACATATACCCACACATACACACACCTACATAGCACACATACATACTGTTACTGCTTGGGATTGGTATTAATATTGTTGCAAATCCTGTCCTACCTTGTTCCCAAAATCCGCACCTATAACTACCTTCACCACGTCAGTCTGCAATCAACAGCCCGCGCCGCAACATACCTATAGCCACCGTGCTCCCGCTACCTGCAACATTGACGTAATTCCGCCGTGTCCGCCGTGTAAACGAAACGCACGCTTATTGCTGTTTTCAGTGCCAATTGGACGGGGAGAAAGAAGACAAAATTGCCAGCATACAAGTTCTTAATCCTGTTTCGGTGAGTCCTTTCCTTTATATGCAGCATATGTTTTTTCCTCATTCCAAGCAGTAAACAGCAACACAAAATTCAAGGTCCTTCGTCAGTCAATCTTCGCACATATCAAATCCACTATACACACACACTATCTCATTCATCTTGATCCAAACGAGCCGGACATTTTTGAACCATAATATTAGTAGATAATAATCCAGCAGAGTGTGAATACGTTTTTACAATACCGCATATAAATAATTACCCGCATTCCCGCAGTTTGATATACCTACATGAGTAATTTTGTTTCTTTATACCTATCGTATTATGGTTGGAAATAACATATTTACCCGCTATTAGAATAAATAGATACAAGACACTGCTTTGATATTTATTTCTGATAACTCATGTAATTATATCTTGCTAATCAAATCGCATTACCTACCTTATAAATAATACGATTATTTCCTAATATTCGTATTGTTTATATTATTGGATTACATTACAAATGGAATAATACGATCGTAATATTTATAATTTGTTAATGATAATAAACGCAAAATAAAATAGTGCACGGCGCATCTGTTAACCTTTCACAGCTCACCAGTCAATTTAACCCCGTGCGGTTATCACTGTGAATTAATTAAATATTTATTAAATATTAATTAATTAATTCCGCATAAATAATACAGACACATTATTTTAACCGCAGTTTTAGTTGTTTATCGTCTCATATTTTGTAAAATATAACCGGAATAAATAAAATGGCTACAAGCGCGTCATCCGGGTCGTCTCGGGACGAAAGACGTCTCAAACGTTTAAATGCTAAACTATCAGCTAGCTTTGCAAGCTTACAGTCGGTGTATGACAAGATAAGGAAAGCTTCGGAAAGCATTAGCAATCGCCAATCTTTTTTGTCAGGCGCAACTACTGTTGAAAAAATTCGTTCTGAATTTATAACAATTTTAGATGAAAAGGTGGATTGCGAACTGGAATTGAATCCGGAAGCAATTGCTGAATACTCTCAATTAAATGCATTTGAAGAACTCTTCGGGGTTATTAAATATACCGAAGCAAATATGCTGTCCAATCCAGTTGCGAAACCTCGCCGTCAAATTAAGTTACCGCCTTTGGAAATAGCGTGCTTTGACGGAAAATTAGATAATTGGCCTCTTTTCTATGAAACATATAATTCGGTTATACATTTGAATGATTCTCTGGATAATACTGAAAAGATGCAGTATCTGATGTCTAAATTGACCGGAAAAGCATTGAATATTTGCAAAACTATTACGCCTACTGGTACAAATTATCAAGATATTTGGGACGCATTGTGTACTAAGTATAATGATCAACGCGTTCTTGCTGAATCATACTTTGACCGATTGCTGAAATTGCCTCCAGTTAACTCGGCCACGCCCGCTTCTTTAGAGAATTTCGCAGATGCATACTCCGCTAACATCGCCGCGCTGAAGCAATTAAAAATAAAAGACCTCGCAGAATTCATATTGCTACAACTGGGTCTTAAACGGCTTGACATAGAGACTGTAAAGGCTTTCGAATCTTCTATTAAAAATAATGAAAATTTACCTTCCAGCGCGGAACTAATCGACTTTGTAAGACAACAGCAACGAATTCTCAACCGCGCGCAATTCACGCAACCGACCTCGAGCCGCGTTGGCTCAAACATTAATTATACCGCTAAACCGCAAAAAACTAATTCCGCAAAGGCATTTATTAATGTCGAAAAAATCGATAATCACTCCATCGAAATTTGTTTTTGTTGTCAAAAGGGATCGCACCCTTTATACCAATGTTCTAAATTCACAAGTCTAGAACCACGCGATCGATTTAACTTTATTAAGTCATCGAATATTCGTGTTTGTGTGAACTGCCTCAGTACTAGGCACATCACGAAAGCTTGTAAATCAAAAAGTACATGCAAAACATGCGCGCTCAACCATCATAGTTTATTGCATTTCAAACAAACTGATAGGCGAAAGTCACAAACAGACCCAATACCATCTCCCGCGTTACAAGCAGATGCCGATAATGATAACTTAAATTCTTTGAATCCGGTTTCGCTATGTGTAACAAATTCATGCCCTAGTGCAAATACTACTGCACTCTTAGGAACGGCTGTTTGCACTACCAGAGACGCTAAGGGCCAGGTACAGACGTTACGGGCTCTAATAGATAGCGGCTCCCAAAGGGACATAATTACGCGCAAATGCTGTTCACGCTTGAATCTTACGGTGCGGTCATCTCCAAGTACTTACGTCACGGGAATAGGTGACGTAAGAAATGTGACAAATGGCGTAACTTGCTTAAAGTTACATTCCCGCTATGACATCACTCAGTCGTATACGATTAAACCATATGTAGTAGAAACTATAACCGGTGAGTTGCCTACTGTTAACATTAACCGTTCCTCTTTGTCGTATCTTGACAATTTGCCCTTAGCAGACACAACATTCTGTACGCCCGGTGAGATTGATATTATCTTAGGATGTGACATATTTGCTCGCATTCTAAAGGCAAACAAAATATCAGGTTCTCTCGGCCAGCCATTTGCTATTGAAACCACTTTGGGATATCTCATCTTGGGTACTGCCCCAACGATGATTGAAAACCCAAGTATAAACGCCACGCAATCATTTTGTACGTTCACGCAAAATAATGATTTTTGCCTGTCGCGCTTCTTCGAATTGGAAGACATTCCAGATGAGAAGTTTTTAACGCCTGATGAACAAGAGTGTGAGGACATTTTTAAACTCACTACCTCTCGTGACACGGCAGGTCGTTATATCGTCGCGTTGCCGTTTCGAAACAGTCCCTCTGTTCTCGGTGAATCGTTACCCGCCGCCGAACGCAGGTTTCGATCTCTCGAACGCCGCTTGATATCTCAACCCGCAATAAAGTTAGAATATGACAAAATATTACGCGAATACCTACAGAAAGGGTACATTTCGCCGGTCGACAATTCTGACTTACCTCATTACGTTATACCGCATCATATTGTAGTTCGTGAAGATAAACTTACTAATAAAATTCGCATGGTGCTAGATGCGAGTATGAAATCCGATTCGGGTTATTCGCTTAATGACATCCTACATACCGGAAAGAATTTACAAGGTGATTTGTTTCGCATTATCCTCAATTTCAGATTGTTCGCAATAGCTATAACCGCTGACATAAAACAAATGTACCTACAAATCGTAGTGCAAGAAGAATGCCGTCGTTATCAGCGCATGCTGTATAGATTTAACAATAGTGACCCTTTACAATTGTTCGAATTTAATCGCGTCACTTTCGGCATGTCTTGTAGCCCATTTTTGGCTATGCGTTCACTGCGTCAACTCGCAACGCATGAAAAACCTCGTTTCCCACTCGCGGCAAACTTGGTGGAAAATGGCTCATTCTACATGGATGATTTCGTCACCAGTTGCTCATCAGTCGAGGAAGCTACCGAGTTGTCGACGGAATTAATTCAGTTATTCGCTGCCGGAGGATTCGACCTTGTAAAATTCTCTTCTAATTCTCCAAAGTTTTTATCCACGATTCCTACAGCTCGTCGTGTTAAGGAACATGTGGAATTTAATCCCGATGAAAACCTAAAAATACTAGGGCTTCATTGGATACCCGCTTCTGATCATTTTGTATTTGTCGTACACACCGACGAAAGAACGTGTACTAAACGAAATATTCTCTCGACGATTGCTCGTCTTTGGGATTTGATGGGTTTCGCCGCACCAGTTGTATTATTGGCTAAGCTGATAATTAAATCTCTATGGGAGTATAACCTGAATTGGGACGATACTCCTCCTGAAACAGTTGTCACACTTTGGCGACAGTTTAAAAAGGAATTGCCATTACTGCAATCTATTAAAATTCCTCGTTTTTTAGGAATCGAACCCCAATGTGTATTAACGCTTATCGGGTTTTCAGACGCAAGCGAACGCGCATATGGAGGTGTTATTTACTTACATGTTTACTGTCCGAATACCGATAAAACCACAATTAATTTATTATGCGCTAAATCCAAGGTCGCTCCGGCTAAGACGATTTCACTTGCGCGATTAGAACTATGTGGAGCGCTAGTACTTGCACGATTAATGCATACGGTCAGTAATACCTACACATCAAATTCAAAAGCTCATACGACTTAAGCTTTTTGCGACAGCACGGTTGCACTAGCTTGGATAAATTCACCGCCTGCAAAATGGCAGACCTTCGTTGCCAACCGTGTCTCACAAATACAAAACCACCTTGGGGCTGAATGCTTCCATTATATAAGAGGTCAAGACAATCCCGCCGACTGCTTATCGCGGGGTCTTACTCCCGCTCAGCTAATAGACCATCCGTTATGGTTTAACGGTCCCGTATTTGCCCAATTACCTAAAAGTGATTGGCCTTTACAACGTTTTGATACGAAATCGATATCTGATCCACCCGAATTAAAAACAAAAATTTTGATGTCCGTTCAAGACAATAACCGCCCTAAAACAATCGCTCCACCGTTATTGTGTGCACTAGCTTCTCGTGTTAGTTCATGGCCGAAATTAATTCGAATAGTAATTTATGTTTTTCGTTTCATTAAGAAATTACCACGAGCATTCGAATTAAGCCATATCTTAGTTGCAGAAATCGCTGTTATAAATTCTATACAGCAAGAACATTTCTCCGAAGATATAAAGGCAGTCAAAGATGGGAAGAAGGTTCGGCGAGCGATTGCAAAATTGAATCCGTTTCTTCATGACGGCATTCTAAGGGTAGGAGGCAGATTGAGTAATGCTGAAACAGAATTTGACAGTCGTCATCCCATTCTATTACCCGCTCGTGATAATGTAGTCAATTTAATAATAGACTACTATCATATTAAGAACCTACATACGGGTCCTACGTTACTGATGTCGCTGCTAAGACAAAGATTTTGGATACTTTCTTCGCGCAATTTGGTTCGGAAACGTGTGCATCAGTGCAATACGTGCTTCAAAGTCAATCCTAAACCACAATTCCCATTAATGGGAGATTTACCCGCATGCCGCGTCCGCAAAGCTAAGGCTTTTTTTCACACGGGGGTTGACTACGCTGGCCCGCTTCAAATAATCCCTTATAGACGTCGGGGGGTGCGAAGTCAAAAGGCATACATTTGCTTATTTATTTGCTTGGTGACCCGAGCAGTTCATATTGAACTCGCTTCGGATCTTTCCACCGAAGTCTTCCTCAACGCTTTCAAGCGTTTCCTTTCTCGTCGAGGTCCTGTGAGTATAATGTACTCCGATAATGGGACGAACTTTGTGGGAGCCAAATCCCATTTAAGGTCTTTATTTGCACTTATAGAGTCACCCAATTACAAAAAGGAATTCTCAGACAATCTGTTGGAGAATCGAATCGAATGGAAGATGAATCCACCGCAAGCTCCTCACTTTGGTGGGATCTGGGAAAGTAACATTAAATGCCTGAAAGGTTATTTAAATAAAATAGTAGGCACCTCTCTACTGACTTATGAAGAGATGCAAACAGTGCTTTCTCAGATTGAAGCAATTCTAAATTCACGCCCGCTATCTGTACTTAGCGTTAACGATGTTTCGGCTCCATTGCCGCTAACCCCCGCGCATTTTTTAACGCTCACTCCCTTAAAATCTTTACCCGCTGCTGATTTGTCAGACGAGCCAGTCAACTTGGTACAACGCAAACATCTCGTGGATCGTCTTGTTCAGACGTTCTGGAACCGATGGCGAATTGAGTATTTAAATACTTTGCAAGCTCGCCAGAAATGGAATACAAATGCTAATTCGGTAAAGACAGGCACGGTAGTAATGATTAAGAGTGACAACATCGCGCCTCTTCAATGGCCTATTGGGGTAATAGTCAATGTCTACCCCGGGGCAGATGGGGTGATCCGGGTTGCGGAAGTTAAAACTAACTCCGGAACATACCGCAGGGCAGTCGTTAAACTCTGTCCCTTACCGTCACAATAGATTTAACGACATCTTAGAAGTTAGTTCATAATACTTTAATTTTTAAAAATCAATTAGATTAGTTTCATTGTTAAATAGGTACCAAACCCTACTAGTTTTATCTACCGCAGGTTCAGTATTATTTATTGAATCCTTTCAAGTCATATTTTTCGTTTCAATGTTTTTTATTCATTTTATTTCCTTGCTATATCAGTCATTTTGACCATTTGGTAAAGCATTTATATAACTTACATAATATTTTCGTAACTTTTACATAATTTATTACATTCTACCGCGTGTCATTATAATTTTGTTTGCGCATTGAAACGTATTGGCACTCTTTTGGTTTATGGAAGTGGATTCTTTCATCCCCTTCCAGGCGGGGGGCATGGTTACGCCAATACATATACCCACACATACACACACCTACATAGCACACATACATACTGTTACTGCTTGGGATTGGTATTAATATTGTTGCAAATCCTGTCCTACCTTGTTCCCAAAATCCGCACCTATAACTACCTTCACCACGTCAGTCTGCAATCAACAGCCCGCGCCGCAACATACCTATAGCCACCGTGCTCCCGCTACCTGCAACATTGACGTAATTCCGCCGTGTCCGCCGTGTAAACGAAACGCACGCTTATTGCTGTTTTCAGTGCCAATTGGACGGGGAGAAAGAAGACAAAATTGCCAGCATACAAGTTCTTAATCCTGTTTCGGTGAGTCCTTTCCTTTATATGCAGCATATGTTTTTTCCTCATTCCAAGCAGTAAACAGCAACACAAAATTCAAGGTCCTTCGTCAGTCAATCTTCGCACATATCAAATCCACTCTACACACACACTATCTCAATCAGGTGGTGATCATTCAATTATAAATAATTACAGACCTATTTCCCTATTACCTGCTTTGGAAAAAATTCTCGAAAAATATATTGCGGTATACTTAGATGCATATTTAAATAAATTTGGTATCATTGACGAATGTCAGTACGGATTCCAGAAAAAAAAAAGCTGTGACGCACTACTAAAAAATTTTACTAATTTCATAAACACCGAGCTCAACTCTCAAAAACATGTACTTGTACTCTTCATTGATTTCTCTAAAGCCTTCGACACACTATCACATAAACAAATAATAACAGTTCTACAAATCATTGGAATCCGAGGTAAACTGCTTACTTTCTTTAGTAACTACTTATCAAATAGAAAAATGAATGTAAAAATATTGAATGTGATGAGTAAATCTAAATTTATAAGGTCTGGTGTGCCACAGGGGTCAATTTTGGGTCCAAAATTATATATAATTTATGTTATAGCTATGTCGAAACTATTTAGAAAAGCGCGTAGATTCATTTTCGCAGACGACACCGCACTTATTGTATCAAATGAAAATCCACAAATAGCGATGCAAGAATTACAAACCGACTTCGATGAACTGCTGAAATGGGCACATGATGTAGGATTAGTTATAAATGGTAAAAAAACAAAATGCATGTATATCAGATCACCAAGTTTGAAAATATGGAATATTCCGAATCTAACCGCACATAACCTTGAATGCATTCATAGGAAAATAACAATAAATTGCCAGTGTGAAAAAATTGAATTTGTCAACGAGTATACTTACCTGGGATTAAAAGTAGATAACACATTTAAATGGGATAAGCAAGTTACTAAAATATGTAACCAGCTAAGAGCTCTGGTGAGCAATTTCTATAAATTAAAATTTGTCTTGCCTCATAGCACACTCAAACTAGTGTATTTTTCATTGGTAGAATCAATTCTCAGATATGGAATTCGAAGCTGGGGAAATACAAGCATGACTTATATTAAGTATATACAAAATTTGCAAACCTCTATCATAAAACAAATTGTACCACCAACTATATATAGACATAGACACAATGTGCAACTCTTATATTGTGCTGAGGGCCTGCTCTCAATAAAAGGTATATTCTGGTTCCTTACTATTAAGGATAACTGAGGAGATAGTACTTATAAAAGACCACTGGTACATAGTCACAGCACACGTTTCACAGAAAAAAAAGGCCTGAAAATACCTAAAATATCCAATAAGTATGGAAGTCGGACGCTGGAGTACTGTGTACCAGTGATTTTTAATAAGCTCAAAAATAATTTTGTTTTTGAGGAAAATGAAAATTTAACCATGAAAATTGTAAAAAAGTGGCTTATCAATGAAAAATCTATGTATCTGTAAAATAAAACAGAATAAACAAAAAAAAAAAAGAATGATTGGTGATGTTATGGCAGTTAACTTTTTAAAAATATTTTGACTTTTTCTTGAATGATACCAAAACTGTTATTTTATTTTGATTCTTCGGGAAGACTATTAAAATATTGTATTCCTTTGTAAATAAAATTATAGTGTGAATTTTTGGCATCAAAAATATTGAAATTTGTTGTTTAGAAAATCGGTTGTTATGTTATGCCTAAATGATGAGTTAAGTTTAAACATTTTTATTTTTATTATTTATTACATTTTCTTTAAATATTTGTAATAATTAATCTTTTTACAGAGGTCTTAAATTTTTGGAAGGTACTTCAAAATTCTGAACAATGATGCTGGAGAGAATGTTGGTTCTTTTTTATTGTTTTTTTTTTTTTGTTATTACTATCTTTCAACCACCTTCACATTAACATTTTTCTTCATATGCGCCTCCCCATCCACTGATTTCCTACTGAATTAAGGATTGGACCAGTGCGAAATAGTCTTTATTTATTTTTTAGATTACTTAATTTGAGTAAATTTCTTAATCTGATAAATATATAGATATATTTCCTAAAGCGCATATGTGACTGTTCTTCATATGTTGATCTTCAATTACACCGAGGTTCATTTTTTTTTGTCGAATGATTTAATATGGTACATGAATTATTACAGACATCTTTGTCACATTTTTTGTTATGTTTATGTTTAAATTAGAGTAAATTCTATCAATGTTAGAGTAAGTTCTAAACATATTCATTGAGAATATAAAGTTTTTTTTTTTTTCTGCATTTTTTGTAAGGTTGTAATTAGATTTGTATCGCATCAGTTTTTTTAGGATTAGGATGTCATTATTTGCATTTTCCATTACGATTTTTGATATTATACATATATATATATATTTAACTTCTAATATAAACGAGTGTATATTAAGGTAGAACCTGCAGACAAGCAGCCATGTGGCAGCTTCGCGGGACTACCGATAAATTGTCTAAATTATATATTTATGTAATTTGTGTTTTTGTTGGAAAAAAAAAAAAAAAAAAAAAACAATTACTGCTTATTACATTTTTTCACCTGAAAACAACCGACTTTATTTTTGTGAGAGAGGCATTGTTAGTGCTAAATCTCTCGCTAGGTGGCGTCGAGACAAATTATGTCTACATTTTTTGGTGAAATACTTGTCAAATATTAATTAAATGTTAGTTATATAAAGTATCGACTACCACAACACGGGCATGTGCCTAGCATGGTGGTTGAAAAATCCCCAATGTATGTAATAAAAAATCTAATGAATAAGGAAAACTTTAAAAAGAAGTTAGTTTATAATAATTAGTATTTTGAAATAATTAGTATTTGAATATAAAGTATTATATTTAGTATTTACTATGTAAAACTAAAAAGTATTCTGTAATAATTAATTTTTAAAAATGAGAGATTTTAAAAATTAAAAATGAATAAACAACTAAAAAAAGAAATCAATTAAAAATAATAATTACTTTTTAGTAGTTTGTCAATGGGTGCTTTTACTTTGAAGATATAAAAAAAACTTATTATACTTTATTTTGAAATCTAAAATAAGCTATCATTTACCTTCTATCTGCCTATGTCAAACGAAAGAAACCGATCAAAGATCGGATGACGGGTAGTACCCGGGTCTTAATCTTCTTCTTTGCGTATTCATATAAGGGCCTAAGCATGATGCTGGATTTATCGGTGACGATGTTCCATGTTCCGTATGCTGCGATGGGGTTTTGACTAGTAAAGGGTCAATTTTGAACTACCCGATCAGGTTAATTTATCAAAAAAAAAATCGATCGTCAGCATTCGTGACACGTGGCGATCGATTAAGGTTGTGAACCGGGTATCTCGAACCTCGTTCTCGCTACAGATTAAAAGATAGAGATAATATATATTTTTACGCAAACTCGACACAAGAAGCCCTAAAGAAAAAAATATCTCAGGGCCTCTGACATTTTTGGGGATGCTATGTGGAGGGTATATTTAAGGAAAGGAAGGAAAAGAATTTCAGTGGAAGAAAAAGATGTGAGGGGTTGGTAGGTTACCTGAAATCTAAAATAAGCTATCATTTACCTACTACCTACCTACGTCAAACAAAAAAAACCGATCGAAGATCGGGTAACGGGTACTCTGATCTCTCTTCTTTACTATATGGCATTTTTCCATGTGTAAAATACCCGATCAAAGAGCGGGTATTATCGACTCGATCACTTCTCCAGTGAGACATGGAGTGCAATACCAATTCTAAGCAGAATTCTTTCATCTATCGTGCGTCCAATACTTTTAACACACAATACAAAAAATTTGACATATTTAATTCTGCACCACATTCCTTAAAATCACACAGACGCTCTCTCGATAGTTTATAACAACAATAATTTCTAATACCACCAGTCACCATTATATTAAATTCTTTTTTTTTTCTCTTTTAATTTTTTGTTTACTCATATTTTTATTACTATACCTCAACCTAACCCATTCTCCCTCCCCCCCATCCTACCCCCTCCCTATTCCCCCCTAATTAACTTGTCGCTTGATATGTAATTTTTTTTTTTTTCTCTATATCTATGGAACCACTACACTTGTATACAAAACCCATGTGGAAACCTGTAAATGGTTCAATTATTGTCACTTAATTACTATTATGCTCTGTTATGAATGTAAACTGTTGGTCTCCCAAATAAAATAAAAATGAGTGAACTGGGTCGTGTAAAATGATCGATCAATCCAGCTATAATTCGTAGTTCGTACCCTCCAGTCGCCAAAAAATAATATATTTTTTTTTTGTAGAAACGACGAAGTCGCGGATATCACATGAAAAGAATTTATATATTTTAAAACGACTAACAAAGAATTTATACAAATATTAACTCTTAATAATGTAAAAATATACACACTAAATAATAGCAGCTCAAGTATTGGAATGCAGGTAGGTACATAAAAATAATCCGGAATAAGGGAAGAATTTAGAAGTTGGAAACAGCGTGGAATGCGAGAAATCGTGAACGGACGTTCAAAAAATATATAAAGACGTTTAGTTACTGGACGCTAGCTGCTTTTATCAGCAGTATGAGATTGAAATACCTTTCCTTGGGAAAGGCTATTGGAGTTCTCGCACAAAGTCCAACAAATCCGTGACGCAATGTGAACTATGAAGATAATTACTACTGCCAGAGACGACTTGAGAGTGAAATAAGAAATAAGTAATATTATCACTTTTTCCAACAATCATAGACATTTTAACTTGGTAGAACTTTTCTTTCCTTTTTTGTGAAGGGTTATTTGAGTTCTCGAACAATGTGAGCTAAGCAGATTACTTAGGATGGAATAGACAAAATCGGAAATATGTCATTTTTAAATCAAATTTTTGACGTATTGACTCTTTTCCATAAAAAAATAAACATTGATTTCGAAAGACTGTTCTTTCATCTAGTAAGGCTATGTTTTAAATTTTGAGTAAATATGTTTATTTTTAGTACAATAAAGTTTTACCGTAGGTCGTTGGCAGATTTGTAAAATTTTCAAACAAAATTACGTATTTTATAACATACATTTCAAATCATAGAATCATGCAGTACAATAAATCAATTAATTATTTGGGAAAGCTACTTTTCAGAATTTTAATTTTAGTTCCAATAAAATCATTAAAAAAATATCCGTGCCCTTGTTTTGTGATGAAAATACTTCAGATTATCTACTTATTTACGGTCTTACATGCAAATATATTTTAAAAAATCTTATTTTGCTTACACATTATTGAAAAATTATAAATACTTATGATCAAAAAATAATTACAAAAAATACATAATTTTAATAGTTTTGTCATCACGTGCTGGAGCATTTTTAAATTTATGTGTTTATCAAAGCAAATGTTGAAATGCTGGTATGGAGAATAATTAATCTTTCTCATCGGAACCGCCCTGTACAGTTTCAAGGGTACGATCGCAAGATCGTCGTTCGACGAAATTTAAATTTAACCGCTGGTTAACGGCTCTTAATCCAGAGATGAACTGAGAGTGAAAACAAGATTGAATTTTTTTTTTGCCACTTTCACGTGAAGTTGAAGTCTCAGGTTTTTGCACGTAAGGCAGAACTAGAGAAACCAAAGAACGAGCATACCTATAGATGTGGAAGCATTTTTTTACAATCAAACCTACAAACGGTGAACATACAACACCCGATTACATTGTGTAATATAAATCATATTTCATGTTTATTATCCGATAATAAAACGTTGCATACGCCTATCAGAGCCTATCTTTTTTATTATTCAATTTGGGAGGCGGGTCTGGTACCGTTTATTGGATAACCAACACCTCTGCCATAGGTCACCCCAAGTGGTTCGCTACGTTTGGTGACATAGCAGGAGTGCCCGGGTTCATGGGGTTAAGTTTGTCCAGGTCTTGGCGGCGGATGCGTCTGCCCACCAGCCGCATGTCATACCGGATCGGGAGAGATTGGTTGTGGGAGTCCCTCTGACTACTCCAGCCGTACTCTCTCAGAAAATCGTCTTGCACCGCATTGGGAGGGATGGATTCATACGTCTGTCACTCCTGGACACACTGTCTCCCAGATTCCTACCCACTCCTAATACCGTTTTCCTTCCCAGAACTTCCTCTCCTTCCTTTCCTAAAATACCCTCCGCAAAGCTGACACAGCATCCTCAAAGATGACATAGGCCCTGAGGAGAGATACTTTTCTCAGGGCCACCTGTGTGGGACTAATGTAAAAAAAAAGAGCACCCAGTAAAAAATATGTTGCATACGTCTACCATTGTCAGTGCACTAAGTGTAAAAAACGAGTATGTTGCAAAACAAATCATCTTCACAAAAATAATTTTCCCACACAAAAATATTTTTCCATAGATGAAAATTATTTTTTCCACACAAATATTCGATGCGAATTCGATTTTTTACCCGAAAACTATCTTTAAAACACAGGAATTTCGAAAAAAGTAATTCGTCTTTTTTACTTCTAACATCATTTTGAATCACCTTCTGAAGTTTTTGCACTTTAACTGCGGACACCCAGTATAATAAAAATGTCTAACACATCTGCTACTGACTGGAAAGGGTCTCAAAAATATATATCCCAATTTTAAAGCGCATTAGTTTTATATTTTTACAAGCTAACATAAAAGACAGTGTTAATAATAATATTACGATCAAACATGTCTTCCTTGTGAATGACTATGACTTGTACACATTACTGTCGTGTTTGACAGCACTGAAGATATATACTGACAGAAGTGTATTTTGGGCGTGTCTACAATGCGGAAACGTGTGCCCGAAAACTCGAAGTACAAGATGGAAAATGATGAATCGGCATCATATTTGGAGACAATTTTGTAGTATAACTTATTTTGATGTATAATAATCAGTCAGTCAAACGTAACAGTCATAATATTTTTGCTCTGCGTTAAAGTAATTACTAAGTGACAAAACACAAAAACCGAAAAGTTAACGGTAGTGATTCCTTTTTGTGACACCAAGGACTAAAATCTATAAACTTCATATTAGTGATTTACCGTACCTACGGAGTATAATCAGCAAAAACAAAAATATAACTTAATATCATCACCAAGGTGTAACGCAGGTAGTAATTAAATTTATTTACAAAATGCATTGCAATATCTGCCCGGATCCAGTTATAACAGAAGAGTCAATTTTTATGTGCTCTACGTGCAAAGGCATATTTCATCTAGCCTGCGGGGGAATAACTGAGAACAGTTTCCGTAGGCTCACTCAGGAACGGCGTGCGCTACTAAAATGCAAACAGTGCAAAAATATGAAGACAGCAGTGGCGGCCGCTTCGAGCGTAGCGGAGACAATTAGCGGTAACGAACCTTTGGAGCCAGGTAGAAAAATGAACAATAAAGGACCGACGATCACCGCTCAGGCCCAAGCAAACTTAGAAGATCTGCAAGGGTTAGTATTGGATAAGACATCCAATCTTGAAAGGAAACAAAATGACATCATGGAACAAAACAATAAAATTTTAGAAAGCATTCAATTCATGAGCTCACAATACGAGGACTTCCTAGTCAGGATCCGTGAAATTGAATCAAGGAACGAGGCGCTTACAAAAAAGAACATCGATTTGGAAGCCAGGATTAATGTACTGGAGGACCGTCTTGAATTCCAAGAGAGAGCTCTTAAGGCCAACAACTTAGAAATCAGAGGAATCCCGGAAAATAAAGGAGAAATACTACAAGACGTCATTTTTAACATCTGCCAAAAAACTAAGTCCAACATCCAAACACAACAACAGACGCTATTCATCGAGGAGCAAAAAAATTAAATAACAAATATCCGAGAGAAATAATAATCAAACTCAAATCGAATATAGCAAAAGAACAACTGTTAGCGGATGTGAAATCATATAACAAAAACAACCCGAATTTGGAAGACAAATTAAATACCTCGAACATTGGTATTGCTGGCCCGACTTCAAGAATCTACGTTTCCGAACAGCTGACATTTCGGGGCAAGCAACTATTTTAGAAGGCTAGACAAGAAGCGAAAGGAAAGGGGTACCGGTTCACGTAGACCCGAGCGGGTCAGATATATGTTAGACACGATACAGGTGCTAATGCAATATGTATATCTGATGAAAGCAAGCTCGCAGCGATGTAATACAACGGAAAGAACCAAAATATTGAGGTATGTACCGTCTCGCCCGTCTACAGGTATATGCAATAAAGCCGAAACTCAGCGATACAGCGAAGTTACCAGTCCTCATTACACTACTTACCATGATGTAAAACGATTAGCGTTGATTAATTATTTCACTAGTCAATTGTACGAACACACCCCATCCCGCTCATTTACACTTATTATTTTGTTACCATCAACATATAATAATTTTTTATCACAACGTTTCAGCGGTTGCAAACATTCTGCTTTATATTATCAAATCACTGTCAACTTATTTCCATACACACTTATCTATTCAACTGCATTGAGAAGAGTTTTTAATTTTAATAACATTTTATTGGAACGCTGTTTTCTATTCTACATTCAACCAACTTTTAATTATGTTTGATTTACCTTGTGATATTAGTAACCATTCAGGTATATTCTGTAACTTGAATATTATTGATAACTTGAATAATATAAAAAACTAAAATTGGGGCTCCTACAGTCTAAAGATTATACATCAGAACATAAGAAGCATATCTAAACTTGACGATTTCCAAATTTTCTTAGATCAATTTAATAACGCGTTCGATGTAATAATCTTATCGGAGTGCTGGATAAATAAAGAGTACACCTCAAAAGCAATTCAAAATTACTCAGAATATCACACTAACATAATTCTAAATAAATCAAGTGGAATTGTAATTTACATCAGAGACGGTCTACAAGCACAAGTCGATGAAATACTACTACCACAAGCAAACTGTATGAAAATCGTATTGAACAATAACTTATGTATTTTTGCAATCTATAGGTCACCCTCTTTCCAAAATATTGACACTTTTTTGAATTCTCTACAATCTAACATCAACAGTTCAAAACAATTAGAACGGCAAATAATTTTAGGCGATTTAAATATTAACACGATCCCCGAGTACCACCGTCAATCCGAAGATTATCTGTGTCTGTTAACGGAAAATGGGTTCATGCAAACAATTAACAGCCCTACTCGAGAACAGGGCTCAAGTAAATCTTGTCTTGACCACATTAACGTTAAAAAAATTAAACATTGCGACTCATTTGTTATTCACACCACAATTTCTGACCACTACACTACAGCTCTCTGTCTTAAAAATAAGCCTCTCACCGCAGTCAAAATTAAATACATACCTCGAATAAACTACTTCAATCTACTTGAGGACTTAAATTCAGAAAAATGGGAGAACGTTCTAGACCAAAGAGATACTGACTCAGCAATGACAGAATTCATCATCAAGTTACATGATTATATAGCCAAACACACTAGTAAGAAACTCATATCTAATAAACAATTAAAACTTACACCATGGATCACCCCTGGCCTTGTCAAATCAATTCATAGAAGGAACCAACTACACAAAACGGCAAAAAGTAGCCCAGAGAATAATATATTACAAACCCGCTATAAAAAGTATAGGAACTTGTCTAAAAAAATAATCATTTCAACTAAAGAAAACTATTTTCAAAAAATTATTTACGAAAATAACTATACACCAAAAAGCCTATGGGAAGCATTTCGCAGTATAACTAAAACCAAAATCAATAAATCATCTGAAATTAAATCACTACACATTGATAACACTATCACATCAGACCAAAAAAAGATAGTAAACTTTGCAAATAACTATTTCACGTCAGTGGGAACCACTCTGGCCAAAAAAATTCTCGATAAAATTAACACAACTGAAACTGATCTCGCTAAGAAAACTGGCTGTAATCTCGAGCATAAAATAGATAATATTCGAACTACGTCACACGAAGTGATGAAAACAATTGACGAACTTAAGTCATCCAATGCGTGTGGCCCAGATAAGATCTCTACAAACCTGTTAAAAATTATAAAATCCGCCATAGTATCACCCATAACGTTCATTTGTAATCTAAGTTTCAACTCTGGAAAATTCCCCAATCATTCAAAACAATCAATTGTTATTCTTCATCACAAAAATGGGGATAAATCACAGATCAACAACTACCGACCAATTTCTTTGATCAACTCTGTGTCTAATATTATTGAGAAAATTGTTAAGAATCGGCTCACCTTATACCTAGAAAACAATAACATCCTTTCCAATAGTCAATACGGTTTCCGTTCAGGTTTAGGCACTGAAAATACCATTGCTAAATTGACAAAAATTATCTCTAATAACATAGATAGAGGTACAAAATGCATTGCGCTCTTCCTGGATCTAGCCAAAGCATTCGACACTATCTCTCATAAAATCCTGTTGAATAAACTACAGCACATTGGTATACAAGGTCAGCTCTTCAATCTGTTGTGTAGCTATTTAGATAACAGGAGCCAAAGAGTGCTTATCAACGACACTATAAGCGATTCAGCTAATATTAAATTCAGTGTACCCCAAGGAAGTACTTTAGGACCACTTTTATTTAATATATTTATATAAATGATCTATGTAACAGTTCCTTTGCCGACCACATTATCACCTTTGCTGACGATACAGTTTTATTATTTGAAAGCAAAAACTGGAATGTTGTTCACAGTAAAGCAGAAGTGGGTTTAATTAAGGTTAAACAATGGTTAGACAACAATCTCCTCACGCTTAGCTTAACTTAACTTAGATAAAACCAAAATCCTCCGTTTCAGTGCAACACAAGCAGGAAAACCAAAAGAAATACACAACATCCTTATACACCATTGTAATGACCAAACCACTTGTAAATGCTTAAACTTAGAATGTGTCGATAGCATAAAATATCTTGGAATCATGATAGATAAGTCTCTGAGATGGGACGAACATATAGTCTCAACTTCCATAAAGATCAGAAAACTTACTCATCTATTCATGTCTGTTAGAAATATTCTTCGCGTAAAAGATCTGAAACAAATGTACCATGCCTTGTGCAACTCATTGCTAGAATATGCTTCCTTGGGATGGGGCGGCTGTTCCAAAACAATAATGGATCCTTTAGCAAAAGCACAAAAAACACTTCTAAGGGTCATCCTTAAGAAACCCTTCAGGTATCCCAGTGATCTATTATTTGAAGAGATACGAGTTCTTGATGTACGGCAACTATACATAAGAAAAATTATTTTACATACACAAAAACACCGACACCAATATTCATCCATTGATCATCTCCACAACACCCGCCATGCAGGGAGGAATCCAGTGGTTCCACCTACTACAAACACATCATATTATGCCCAAAAACAATACTCCTACTTAGGGCCTAAATTGTTCAACATCATACCCGATGCATGGAAATCGAAAAGTGCAAGCACTATACGGAAATGGGTTAGCAATTGGCTTCTAGATATGGGGAGAGTCAAGAGCGAACATATGCTAACACAATCTCACATACCTAATATGTACTAAAAAGTTTATGTTATCTAATCTTATAAAAATCTTTTGCTCTGTTTTCTTATCCTTGTAATATAACGACTGTTCTTTGATTCTTGTAAAATAACGACCAGGCGTTTCAAAAATAAGTCCTGAAATTATCTATATAAATACATAGGAAATTCATATGTCATGTCATAATTATATTCTGGTTTAAATGGGTTATTTCTATTACTTACTTATGGTACTTATTAAAATTAAATAGTCATAAATAAATTGGGAACTAATATGTCATATATTGGCAAATTATAAATATAATTATGAATATAAATATAAATGTGTAAATTCTAATATGAAATTGTTAATGTTCTCAAAAGAATTTCAAAATTGTGATCGCCCGAAAGAAGCTATTTACCTATTCTGAAGGCAATTATTGATGTAATTAAATGTAGTAAATTTAAAATATTATATCTAAAATAAAATATCCAAAATATAAAAATCCACAGTTTCGAACTCCTGCAACTTGCAGTGGGAGGTACTGAAGGTACTCGTACCATCGAAACAGCGCGCTGCGGCGCATTGGAACTCGAAACATACTAAGGTGTTATTAAAAGTTATTATTGCAATTTTGCAAACCTATGATCACCTTACTTTAAATTTTGGTTGTAAACATTTTTATATTATGTTTGTATTCTTTCTTATCGTAACTTATTGATAACACATATCTCACTGTACTTAAATTTATACATTTTTTTTGCTCATATCTTTATTTCATGTATATGTATTTATTTCCATCATAACTTTATTTGTTCTAGTTTTTTTTTCTCTTAAAAAAAATAGAACAAATAAAGTGACGTATATAAAAAAGTTACGTATATAAAAAAAAATATTTATGTATATATCATTTGTCATAATATATTGGGTATATAAATGGTTTATTTCAAGATATCCTATGATATCTTGAAAGAAACCATTCCCTTGTTAAAAATATTATGAACTGAATATACAATTTGGCTGTCCTGAAACGGGTATCCTTCCCAGTTGGACAGACAAAGTATCATTTTCTAACTTGTTGTAATATGTATGCATATAAATAAATAAATAAAAATAAATAAAGATTATTTCTAGTACGAGTTCTGAAATTTTATTTTATTAATTCACATTTGAAAAAATTGAAAAAGCGGTTTTTCAGCTGCTAATCCTATTATTTTTGAATTTGGCCTAGAAAATTAAATTCGATTTTCCCGAAAACGAAAGTTCAATTTAAAAAAACGAATCCTACAAAATCGATTGCAAATATGATAGTACGAGAGCCCACGACCAAAATTTTTGTCTCATAGCAATACGGCCAAAACCGCATCAAATCGATAGATACGATTATCCTGAACTCGAAAATACCAATATCAGACATTTTCCGCGTAGCGTTTGATCTGACCGAATTTTCAAAATTGTCAAAGAATTTTACCGAACTGCATCATAGCAATATGTCTGATTTGCAGACTGTAGTTGAATGATAGTTCTGAGATACCGGAAACATATTTTTCAGACGTTAGTGGTGTAGCGCAAACCCGTAAAATCACTTAAAAAAATTAAAAATGAGACAAAAAAAATGTCTCATAGCAATACGTCTGAAAATCTTTTTTATTAGTAAATTTTGGTTATTTGATGCGAACAAAACAATTTTCAGACGGAAATGTGAACGCATTAAATTTTGAGACCGTTTTGAAAATGTTTACAAATTTTACCGATCGGTATCATAGCAATATGTCTGAAATTTGTTGGACATGATAAAATAAGTTGTCCACATGTGCAAAAAATTTATATCAGACAAATTAAGTGTAGCACCTTCTCTATCAGACAACTTTTCGATACTCAGATATCATTTAAAAATCGTATTGAGGCATCTTGAATTTTCTGTTACAAACCAATGAATACGTTGCGACCCTGAATTTATTAGATGATAATTAACAAAGAATTTACCCGAAACCGTAACATTGAAGTTGAAGGACTGAAATAAATCGCACAAAAGGAAACTGGGATGAAGTTGAAAAAAATACGGTTTATTCAAAGTTACAAAATATTCTCGTATTCAATCGCTGCGGATTCGGAATCGTCGTCTTCGAAATCACTCTCGACGTCGCTCGGGAGATCTTCAACGTCCTCTTCTGTAAAATAAACATCGTTAGTGAAAATCACGAACTTATTTATGAAATTAACAGCAAAAGCCATGTAAACTGTACCTGTTGTGGATGATGATGAAGATGTGGATGAAGAAATAAGTAATGACAACTGTCATCGTTCAAAGTACATATAGACAAGGGAGATTCTTGAATATCTATGAAGGCTGTAAATTTAAAAAAACATTTAACAGAGGCGTCGGCCAGGCGACTCCGAAACGTTATTTTCGTTTTGGGAGTATATGCTACACTTAAAGTGTCTGAAAACAGGTTTTTGGTAATCATGGCAGCAATACGAAAAGTTGAAAAAAAAATTATCCGTATTGCTATGATACAGGTCGGCTAAATTTGTTGACATTTTCAAAAATGCGCTCAGGCTATATGCTACGCGCAAAATGTCTGAAAACAAACTTTTTCGTAATACAATTATAAAATCTATGTACATTTTCACTATCAGACGTATTGCTATAATACCGACTGTCTTTTTTTTTTGACACAGCAGAAATGGCCTCCCACGCAGTTGCTACACTTTCGACCGTTACTACACACCTAGTCGGGTTCAGAATCATACAATCTAACGATTTTATAG
Organism: Limnephilus lunatus; assembly: GCA_917563855.2. Classification (NCBI taxonomy): domain Eukaryota; kingdom Metazoa; phylum Arthropoda; class Insecta; order Trichoptera; family Limnephilidae; genus Limnephilus; species Limnephilus lunatus. The sequence continues at coordinate 73,389,934 of OU830602.1, read as the reverse complement.
GGTTTTTGCCGTATTGCTATGAGACATGGTTTTGGTCGTGGGCTCTCGTACTATGATATGCGTGCATTTTCACTAATTTTTGGTAAAAATGACGAAATTTTCTCAAATATCGGAATTCCTTCATGAAAAGATAACAAAACTAAGCATTGACGAAGAAGATGATATTTAAATCAAAACTAAACATGAAACAGAAAAATACAGAGATATTTAAAAATGGGATCAATAAAATTTAAGCAAAATAATCAATTATCAATGGCAAAGGGAGATTGACCTTGTAGGTCAGAGGTCCTGGTACGACTCCCAGTTGCGACCGTTGCCTTTTTCATATATTATGTGTCTTAATGTGTTTCATAATTCAATGTATTTATAAATATTATACTTTTCTATTTCATTATTCAATTAGGTCCAAAGAATGGTTTTGTAGTATGTAAACATTAATTTTCTTCTCTCAGTCTTGTTCTTTGACAGTAGTTACCTAAGTTAACAACCTGTTCATATATTTTCTTTCACAACTTCGTTAACTTCTTTGAAAGACCTTTACTTTAAGTCGGGTCCATTGCGCGGGCAAACGCCAGACTTTTGCTTGACAGTCCCATACAACAATCAAGGTCATAAATGTTTGACAATTTTTGTCAACTTTCAAGGTCATAAATGTTTGTAGTGTTTGAGCTTCCCGTGTTCGGCGGAAAACATTCCAAAACAAAACTTAAACATCCCATCCCGGGTGAAGCGGGAAGGCAGGGGGGGCAGCAGGGGGGGGGGGGGGAGAATTCATTTTTTGACAGAAGTCGCGCGGTGCGGTCGTGTATGTAGAATAATCGGAACGGATTTTTGTGGTTATGTGCTATGTACGAGCGAGCATAATTACTAGTTTAAAATATTATTATACCTAAATATAATATAATAATAAAAATATTTGATAATAGAATTATAATATAATATCAAATATTTATAATTATTCTGTTTTTGACGTAAATATTTACGTACTCTAAATTCTATTGTAACTTTAGGTCGTGCAATAAAATGACGTTGTTATATAATGTCTGTTATGTAACACGGTTAGGTGCATAGTAGTTACCGGAAGGAATTGTTTTTGCAATAACCACACTGATAGCTTGCACTGAGAGGTGTGTCTCTAGCGATCGGCCGACCGACGCGGGCACCCCTCGCCCTTTCCCCGCTCCCGCCCTTTCCGCCCGCGGTCCGGAGGGAACCCGCGTCCCCAGAAAGCGACCGGCCGCCAACCAAAACAGACACGTGCCTCGTGCCCAGCCCGGTTCAATTTAACAAACATGTAGATTCACGCGTGCCTAATCTATGGACGGGGAGGAATTTGGGATGGTCCCCCGTACCGGCAGTATTTTTCTACTGCAGTAGAGTTCATTTAACGTACGCTGTGTTCTCGGGCATTCCTTTGGAACTCGCTATTCCCTTTCTCGCCTATGGACCACGAGACGGCTGAAAGGGAAACGCCGTCCGCCCGACTATACGCAGTGAGTTACCACAATATCCCACTTAATTGTGTCCATGTTAATTACCTTTCACCTGCGCGATAAACCCAGACTTGGAGAGAGATAGATAGATCCCGGTTAGCCAATTTTACCCTGTTTTATAATCCATGTACGATGTAACCAACTAAAGGATATAAAACACTGCTTTTGTTACCTTGAAGCATTCTTTGATTTGAGACAGATCATGTGTGGAGTTTCCCTCCCAATTAATCTTTTTTTAGCTGCCAACCCCCGCCCTGATTGAAGAGAGCCTGCTTGAGCCGAAACGACTGAGCTAGTTGTCGGAGGCAGGTTTGCCATAGCCTGGCACGCCTGTAGGATTGGCCTCTCCATCCTATCCTTTTTTAGCTAACACTGGCGCCCTTTTTAGCTAACACTGGCTTACAACGTGGGGCTCTTTTGCAAAGTTAACATTAGTGCTCCATCGTGGGCCCAAAGCTAACATGTCATTGGTGCAATAATCGATATTAGTCGGAAATCTTTCCTGATAATCTCTGATCTGTGTTTTCTTCCTGATGTAGGTAGCATCTTTTCTACATCGAACGCATTTTAACATTTATCCTAGTCCTAAACGATAAACGTCAAACGTCAAGTTTTTTGGTGCGCGGACCTAATAATTATGATTTTAAATTGTAAATAAACACACTGTCGTAATGGATGATTATTTCTTTCGTGAACTCACTTGTAAATAAAGCCTATAAATTTATTAATCGGTTTCAGAGACACGGGATAAATTGACAATTGTAAATCGATATTCTATTTTTGATGCTACGTAATTATTTACGTAGCATCAAAACGTATTCACTCTAAATTCTTAATAGTTAGTAACTTTAGATCGTGCGTATTAGTCGAAAATCTTTCTTTATAAATAAATATCTATTAAAATATTTGTGTTTTCTCCCTGATGCATCTCTTTTGTCATCAGGACGGATTTTTATATTGATATAAACGTCAAACGTCAAGTGTAGGCGTGCCGTGGACACGTCCGTACCTCAGACCAATTGTCAAATTGTGTGGACCGCACGAACTTCACCCTAAACGGATGTTTGGAAGCTCAAATACTACAAACATTTATGACCTTGAAGGTTGGCAAAAATTGTCAAACAAACATTTATGACCTTGATTGTTGTATGGAACTGTCAAGCAAAAGTCTGGCGTTTTCCCGCGCAATGGACCCGACTTTATACTTGTGGGTGTTATTATTTATCACCTCCCCCCCCCCCCCCCCCTATGATCCCCTGGTGTGGGCAACGCGAAGCCTACATCGTTATTCTCGGATGTTGCAAGATACCTATTCGAAGGGGCTGTGCGACACGGGAGATGAACCTCTGATAAAAACATCCCTCAAGTTAATGAGGGTGTAAGGACAAACTTATACAGGAGTAAAGTCACGTACCAATATTTACACTGCCAGAATTACATATGGACGGAATTAAACATGGACTTGGAGAGAATGTATTAGAAAAACAATGAACAAAAATCTGTTTTTTTTATTCGTCAGGCTAATTTGTTCGCTATTCCAAACAATTCATATAGATCTCATCATAATCGTTGGGTCTCCCTTACTGCCATGGTGAAAAATATGTTCTGAACGGGTTTCGAAAGAGAAAAAGTCTCGCTTTAAATTCAAATCTAAAAATTAACCTAAAAATAAGTTAAGTTTACGATCGGAATTGGAAATAAATGAAACTTATCGTTTTTTTTACATGGAACGACAAAAAAGTGAGCTTGCAATAATTTTTGTTATAAATTTGTCTAACAAAATATGTAAAATTATATTTTATTTCGATTTTTAAAATTTTAAAGCATATTTTAAAAACAGTTTTTAGTTTTCGAATATATTCAGAAACATTCCATTTATTTGAATTTTATTGCGAAGCGGAAATATTTTTCCCCTCCTACTAAATATGGTTGCAGCCTGAGGGGTTAAGGTTAAAATATGTGTTGTTTTGAGTATTTAAGTGTGTTTTAAATGAATTTTAGGTAAACTTTTCGGATAGTTCGACACAATACTTATGATCGAAAAATAATTACTTATAATTTTTCAATAATGTCTAAGCAAAATAAGAATGTAAAAAAAATCTTAAATATATTAATTTGTAAGACCTTCAATAAATAGACAAACTGGAGTATTTTCGTCATAAAACATGCGTGAGGATCTTTTGTTAAACGATTTTATTTAAACTAAAATTAAAATTCTGTAACATAGCTTTTCTAGATAATTTATTGATTTATTGTACTGCATGATTATATGATTTGAAATGTGTATTGTTATGGTACATAATTTCATTTGAAAATTTAACAAATCTGCCAACGACCTACATTTAAACCTTATTGTACAAAAAATATACATATTTTCTCAAAATTTAAAACAGACTTACAAAAATAGATAAAAGAACAGTCTTTCGAAATCAATTTATAATTTTTGGTGGAAAAGAATCAGTACGTCTAAAATTTGATTTAAAAATGACATATTTCCGGTTTTGTCTGGTTATTCCCTCTTAAGTATAACAGTCCGCTTAAGTATGGAAAACCGGCCTTAACACCACACTTTAACATGGAAATAAAAAGGCTCCGAAATTAAGTGTTTCAAATAACAAGACAGGGGAGTAAACATAAAAAAATCATCAAAGAGAGAATTAAATTTTTTTATATAGGCTATAGGTACAAACGATTCATCCCTAATATAATTCTTAAAGGTCGAGTTGATATTAGTCTTAAAAGGCTTTCATAAAGTTGTAGAAAGGATCCTTATTTTATTTACTGTCTGTTTTTATTATTTTCTGCAAAAAAGGAAGCGAGGAGAAAATTTAATTGCGAGGTAATGCTTGCCTCTTCCGCTCAATTCCTCGTTCAGTAATGACATTCAATATTAATAAATATTAGCGCAGCCCCCTGAAAAAGCACAGGATATTATAATATAGAATTTATGAAGCTGAAAGATTTCAAAAAAATATATTTTACCCAGGATCATTTAAAAGAAACCATTCCTTCGTTCCGAATGCAATTATTAATTTTTAATTAAATGAAGACAATATTAGCGAAACTCAATCAAAATCTGAAGACAGAAAAATCAGAAAAAGATATTGGTTCCACTGGGACACGAACCCAGATACCTTAGCATTCATGGCCAACTGCTCTACCGATTGAGCTATGGAACCCATTTCCAATTCGGTCACTTTTAACTGTATCATACTTCGACTAAGAACTACCAACACTATCTTCATTTTTCTTAACGCACATATTATTGGCTGCTATCTTTATATATGATTGCAAGATTCAACCCGAACTAAATGCTATCTAGATAGTGTCTGGATAAATATTTATCCATTTTATTTTAATACGCGACATCTATTGACTTTTCTGCAAGTCTAGGATGAATACTTTTAATTTTTATAATTCTGATTTTTCTGTCTTCAGATTTTGATTGAGTTTCGCTAACATTGTCTTCATTTAATTAAATATTATAATTTGAGTTTTTACTCATAAAGTTAAAAATAAAAATTAAAAGCAATTATTAATGTTCTCAAAAGTTGCCTTTACAGAATCTCATTCTTGTGATATCTTGAACAAAACCATTTCTTCTTTAAGAATATTATGAACTAAATATGCAATTTGGCTGTACTGAAACGGGCATCCTTCCCAATTGGATAGACAAAGCATCATTTTGTAATGTATTCAAATAAATAAATTAAAATCAATAAATTTTCTTTTAAAAAGAAGACATTAACCTTCTAATTTTTTAAAAAGAAAATACCGCAATAGGGTTCCAACTGCTTCCAACCGCCTGGAGCCAGTGGGATTATGGCATCCCCAATCAAGGTATGTTTTGAGGCTTAAAGTAAGTGGGGAGGGAAAGGGATGGGAAAGAGGAAGGTTGAGTAGTACCTGGCTATTCAAATCTAGTTACCAAACACCACTAAAGCCATATAAAGCAATGTTACAAGGGCGATACTAAAACCCACAAATTAATCAAATAAAATTTAATTGTGTTCGCCGGGATTTGAACCCGCGACCTCCATATCGCTATTAAAGAGCCTTGCCCTTCTACCACGGAGGCCATCAAATGTCATAAAACTTGAAAATTTTGGAAATCTGTCAAACGTTTAAACGATAAAATCATAATTCAAATAAAGAATTATTAATTTTTAATTAAAGCAGTTTTAACCACTTTTGTTGTTTAAATAATTGTTTTATAAGCAAAGCTTACTTCATTAGGGTTAAGTCTGTCAGTCCTCCCCCGGCCGGAGCAGGGAACAGACGTTAGGCTCCGCGTCGCTTGGTTTCGTGAATTCAAATGTCCGTTTTATTACAATAAACGAACATTTACGAAATTAACTTATAATTTTTTTTTCTCAAATGTTTTCCAACTTTTCCAAAAGCTTTTTCTCAAGTATTTTTAAACTCCTCCTATAAAGTGGGGTGGATTCCGATTTTTTCCTGGACTATTGGATCGCCTTAAAGAAATCGTTGTTCCCCCCTTACTATCATGGTTAGAAATGTGATCTAAACGGTGTTAAAAAGCGAAAACACCACTTTTCATATTCAAATTTAAAAGTTAACCGCGAAACAATTCAAATTTACACCCAAAGTGAATCCAAAATTTCCGACCACAATTTGAAAAAAAATTATGAAACCTTAGTGATTTTTTATTCATTATTTTTATTATTTTTAATTGGTAAACTAATGTTTAAGACAAGATTTGTATGCATAGCACAAAGGGGAACAATTATTATAAGCAATAATTATTAGCCTGAAACACTCATCAACATTGAAAAAATCTCCAGATTTATTTTATTTTACGGTTGACATTAGTTTACCGATTAAAAATAATAATTAATATTTGACAAGTTAAAGTATTTCACCAAAAAATGTAGACATAATTTGTCTCGACGCCATCTAGTGGGAGAGTTAGCACTTATAATGCATTTCTAACAAAAAATTAAGTTGGTTGTTTTCAGGTGAAAAATGTAATAAGCAGTAATTTTTGAATGAAACACTAGTATGTATTGAATTATTTGGCGGGTGGGAGATAAGCCGACGAAGCTCAGTTGGTAAAGCAGTTGACCGGATATCAGAACGACGCGGGTTCAAGTCGCGTCGGCGGCATTTATCTTTTGTCGGGAGATTTTTTCAATGTTGATGAGTGTTTCAGGCAATAATTATTGCTTATAATAATTGTTTCATTATTTTTACTTGAAATGACAAAAAACTGAATTGATAATGTTTATTATACATTTGATTAATATTTTTTTTTTACCTAGAAAAGATTGATCTAAAATAGTGATTTAGCATCAAGCTTTGCCTTAATTTCTCAGGCCTCTGGCCTATTTTTTCGGAAGGCCAAAATATTTCCGGTTTGCAATAAAATCCAAATAAATGTAATATTTCTGAATACATCCGAAAACTAAAAACTGTTTTTGAAATATGATGAAATACGATCTCAAATTTTATAATTCGAATTAAAAATGTAATTTCTTAAATTTACCTAAAACTTTTGAATGCAAACATAAAAGGTATTTAATAAGAATCACCTGACATTTTTCTGTATACTGAAGACGAAACAAATAACATACATACATATTTTATTAAGAAAATGTATCAAAAACATTATCATCTACTCACTTTTTTGTCGTTTTATGTCAAAATAATTCATGAAAAATTCCCAAAGTTTCATAATTTTTTTTCAAATTCGGTCTTTGGATTCACAAATGTGTACATTTTATTTATTTTACGGTTAACTTTTTGATGTGATTTTAAAGCATCGTGTTCTCTCTTTCTAACACCGTTTAGAACATATTTCTAACTGTGATAATAAGGGAGATAACGATTTTTATGAGACTTATATAAGTTTTTTTTTTCAAAAGAAGCAAACACATTGTAACTTGACTTTTAAAAAAAAAAAAAAAGAGAATTAATTATTATAAGTATGTTTCCCATTACTTCACTTATCCCACACTCCCCTCCCCCACTTCCCTCCCACAACTGACACACTGTCCCACTCTAATATACTGTATCTTTATTTGTTAATAATTTGTATACATATATGTGTATTCTTCTGTATTTATTAGTATTTTGATAACAGTCCTGATGATGAAGGAACCGAAACCGGTAGACTATAAAATATCAATAAAGTGACTTGAAACAAAGTATTCTCTTTTTATTTACCTATGTAAGTTGTTCCGAAAACCGAACAAATTAAAAAAAAAAACATTGAAACTACATACTCTAACGACATCTAACTCGTTATTTAAAAACTCTACATATTCAGTATTTTTCTCTGATCCGCATCTATTTCAAGTCTTTGAGACGTGTAGAGTAAGCGATTAAATCAACGCTTTTCCCAAAACACTCAGCAACACTCTTGGCTATAATTCACAAAGCTCTTTTACCTTATTCAGGCATTCATAATTCCTTTAATGTTCGTGTTGTTCAATAAACAATGTTAACCTTTAGAATATAATTAAAGAGAAATTTTAATTAAACATCAAAAGGCGAGTTAATGTCAGATTATCATCGTTCATTTTCAAATTACCCACGCTCATGTTAAAACAAACGCTTTGAAAAATTGTTCTTGAAACATTAAGTCGTCACACATCAAAGCTCGTCTAGTTAGAAATTTAAATTTTCGTCAGACATTAAAGCCTTTTTAAAAATTTTATTAATGGGAAATTAAACCACATAAATTATGTGTTACTGCGTGCAAAACATTCATGAATATGAGTACGGCTGTAAGCTTATTCGAAATAATGTAGGAAATCTTTTCTACATGGTCAAAATCCATATACAAGGTTTAACAGCGCGTACCCGAAGGATTTTAAAGTAAAGAATGTAGATGTCATTTTGTTCTCCGATGTTTTTTTTGTCTCCATTTAAAACGAAAGCATGTTTTCACGCGTTGATCACGCGTCGCCACTGATCCCACATCTTTATTTTTTTTTATTTGATACCGGACAAGATTCCCAACTGTTCCCGTCCGTAGCCAGTGAGACTATGGCATCCCCAATTGGGGTGTGATGTGAGGCTGAAGGTAGTAGGAAGGGGAAGGAGACTGGGAAAAGGAAGGTGGGTGAGTGGCTATTCAAATCTGGTCACCAAACACGGCTAAAGCTATTTCAAGCAACAATGTTGGTCCAGGGCAATACTGGGGGTATTTTCCTAATCTGGAACGTGCCACAAATATGCTATTCATTATTTTTAATTAATTAAGTGTGATTTATTTGTATTTCTACGCCATTTACTATGTAACAATTTCTAGATATTTTGTTTTAAAAAGTTTTAATTTTCAATGTACATTTGTTACTTTATATTTTAAATTAATTGTGAAACAACTCCTACACGTTGCGACGGAATCACGGGATAAGGGCACTATTCCGTGTGTTACCGTGCAGCTGGAACGAGACGGAGTGCTCATGACCCGTTTCTGGGATATATCTGACTCCTCAGTTGCGATGTATGATAGAAAAATATTTATATTATTTTTAATTGAAAAAAATATCATCGAACAGCAAAATAATTTCTACATTTTTTACTTCAAATATGCTCGGGAATCGCTGGTTAAAATCCTTCCGGCACATGCTGTTACACCGTCAATTGGAGGGTGACTTTGGCGTGAAGTTTTCCCTTTTTTTAATACAAATCTATTTTTTATTTCGAACGTGATGATTACCGTATGCTACTTTCAAAACAGAAGAAAGGACACTGTTTACAATAAATTTCCAAAAATTACCCTCACCCTCTTTTCCCACTCCACAGAATTTCGAAACTTCTGGTTGAAACTTTCACACTTATTATCAAAATAAGAGGACAATTACTGTGTACATCTGATTTCAAAAATTCAGCTCCTTTAAAATACTATATGGTGATGACTTTAAAATATCCAATGGCTTCGCTTCGGGTGCGTGAAAGCCTCAGAAATTGGAAATTCAATATCTATGTTATAGTTAAAACCCGTTCTTAGTGACAACGCGTTTTCTCTATTATAAACTAGTTTTCACTAAATGCCTTTGTTACAACTAAAATTAACTGCTTAAATATCAGTTAAAACTAGTTCTAACTAGACAAAACGCGTTTTCTCAAAATGATTCAGTTAAAACTGTTTCAACCGATGTCAGAGCTCATCGTGATTTATTCTGATTGGTCGAGTGACATCAGGTTAGGTTAGGTTAGGTTAGGTTAGATTAGGATAAGTTAGGTTAGGTTAATTAAGGTTAGATTAGGTAAGGTTAGGGAAAATTCGGTTAGGTTTTTAATTAACAGTTATGAAACATGAGTCTAGTTTTTGCACTGTTAATTCGTGGTGGAATTCCATTGTTATAGAATTGAAATTAAAAAACTTTTTCACTTTGTTCCACTTATTTATTATTACCAGGACCGGTTTCATCCTACTACAGACATTTTCAGACTGGTAGTTGAAACCCTTATTTTATTTATTTATTTTATTTTGCAGAAACAAACAGTACATAATTACATGTTACAATTAAATTAACAAAAAATTAAAAAATAAAATCATTCATTAGGTATTATAAGTTACCTTTAATTAACAAAATAGAATCAATCATTATATATAGACAATATTGTGTACCCCTGCCTAAGTTTGTATAAAATCAATAGCATAAGAGTTTCAACTACCAATCTGAAAATGTCCGTAGTAGGATGAAACCGGTCCTGGTAATAATAAATAAGTGGAACAAAGTGAAAAAGATTTTTTAATTTCAATTCTAGTTATGAAACATTTTAATAAACAGTAACCATATTTTCAATTCCAATTTCAGTTTTAACAAAGGCAGTTAGTAAAAACTAGTTTTAACTAGAGAAAATGCGTTATAACTAAAAATGAGTTTTAACTGTAACATCTAAATCGATAGCAGGACGTTGGAAAGCAAATTATATTAATATTAGTAATAAATGTACTTATATAAAGTCGGATATTGTTGCGGAAATATATATATATATATAAGTGGTGATATTTGTAAATTAAGAATCACCTTGGTGAAAAACCATGCAAAAATAATATTATGTTGCTTGAAATCGCAGTGAAACAATATCTGTAATTACTAACTGCACATGAAACAAGAGAGAATTTCAATTTTTTACGTTGGCTCCACATTTGGTCAAAGAAATTTCAAATACATTGCGTCTAAAATATACAATAACCTACGTGACAAAGCAAGACAATCGAATAATATTAACAAATACAAAATTCTGATAAAACAATGGATCATCGAAAAAGGTTGTGCAATAATTAGTCACCTCACCCAAATATAATCCTCTTATCCCATTATTGTTACCACTACTACCAACCTGAAATTTTTTGTCAAATATTTTTACTTTATTGAAAAATGTATTTTATTTAATATCTATAAAATATTTGTAAACTAGTCTGTCTCGAAACTGGATTTCCTAGTGAGACAGGCAAGGCCAAAAAATGTTAACTTTATTGTATAGATGCATAAATAAATAAATAAAAATAAAGTAGTCCCTAAGGAAAATAATTTCTCTCGGGTCTCATATCATCAAGGAATGCTGTGCGGAGGGTCTTTTAAGGAAATTAAAGAGGAGAGGAAGGAAAGAGGGAAGAAAAATGGTGTAAGGGGTGAGTAGGAATCTTGGGGTCACTGTGTTCAGGTCCAGGGATGACAGGCATATGAATCAGTGATCGGTTTGAGTCCGCCTGAAGAGGTGAAAGAGATTCCCTCGACGGGCCTGTAAGAAAAGTAAACTATTCATTTTTATCCAACATAAAAAAAAAACTTCTAATTAAGTACCCTATATAGGTTAAGAATTAAAATGATTTTTTACCACCGTAAGTAAAGGGTTAAAAGAAGTTACAGCATAAATCCCAAATGACAGGAAATACAGCAATACACTTTTCGGATCAGAACTACTCCAATCCTTTAAACCGCCACGATTTTAGATAATAATACGTGTCACGTTATTTGAAAACACGGAGTGACTGCTCGGAGGATATAAATAATGTGGAGATAAAAGGCTTTGTGATAGAAAACGATCCATGCGTGAAGGAACAGGTTTACGACACGTAAGTGGCGGTGGGTTTCACGGGAATCAAAGGCATAACATCTAAAAGATTCATGACATGAAATGTGATTTTTCCACACAATTTTTTAGAACCAACCCACCTATTTGCCACCAATACATGACATGTAATTAATAATATATTATTTGTGTAGCTACTTGTTGAGGGTCAACGACCAGTGGAATTCACATAATAAAATATGGTGATCTTTTCTATAAATTTTATCTAGAACTTAGTCAAAGAATTGTGTCCTATCTATTCTTAATTCTAGTTTTTACATATTTTATATAATAGATTTTGAATTTTAGTAAGCACAAAATCAACATTTTTGATATCAATAACAACGGAAAACATAGCAAATGATCTCGAAGTATTTAGTTAGTAACCTAGAAATTCAATAACATCAAGAAATCTCTCAATGAAAACGATTAAAAAAAAATTTTTTACATTAGCTTCACACAAGACCCTGTCATATTTAGGGTTGCTGTGTGGAGATCTTTTTGATGAAAAGAAGGATATGAAGTAGAATAAAGGTAGGAATTTGAAGGTCTGTGTCTCCAGGAGTGATGGACCAGGCGATGTTCCGAGAGAGTCCTGCTGGAGAGGTCAAAATGTCTCTATTAACCAGTCTCTCCCGATCTGGCCTGCAACGCAGCTGGTGGGCAGATGCATCCACCACCAAACCCGGACAAACCTCACCCCATAATCCTGGCACCCCTGTTGAGTCACCAAACGTAGCGAACCACTTGGGGGGACCTGTGGCAGTGGTTTTGGTTACTCAATAAATTCCAATGACCATAGGCTCCAGGAGTGGCGTCCCAAACCCATAATACTATCTAGGTATTAATATGCGTTATCTGTAAAACCTGACAAACTTCATTCGGCACGAAAAATAATTAAGAAAAGAGAGATTTTAGATAGAATTATTTACAAACCGTATTATATTGCCTACATATACCATATAGCGGAGCCACCATGATACGCCTGATGCATCGTACGTATGTTTAGTAATGTTACATTGTCGTGTAAACAAGCTTTATGGATCCGAGTGGTTAAGAGCTTTCTATATAAATAAAAAAAGAAGCTACATTTTCATGTGGGTTCACGTTGTTTTAATTCGCAGCCACACAGGTTGGTTTGTTTCATAAAAACTCAAATATAACAATATCATCAAATTAATAATAAAACATTAAATATTCTTTTATTGTTCATACGAAGCATACTCTTTGTGATCTGACACTATAATTTAAAAAAAAAATAACATTGTTTTTATAGAGGTGGTGTTTATTAAGTTATTGTTTTATTTTTATATTTATTTTTGGAATAACTTAACTTACAATTTGGGAGGCGGGTATGGGTACCACCGCCCCGGGAACCATTTATTGGATAACCAACACCTCTGCCATGGGTCACCCCAAGTGGTTCGCTACGTTTGACGACTTAGTAAGGGTGCCCGGGTTCATGGATTAAGGTTTGTTCGGATCTTGGCGTCGGGTGTATTTGCCCACCAGCTGCGTGGCAGGCCAGATCGGGAGAGACTGGTTAAGGGTGACCTTGTAACCTCTCAAGCAGAAATCTTTTGGAACATCGCCTTGCACCGCACTGGGAGGGATGGATTCATACGTCCGTTACTCCTGGACCCAATGACCCCCAGATTCCTACCTATCCTTCATCCCTTATCCTTCGCAGACCTTTTTTTTATTTTTGAAATAGGCAATTCACCCTAAAGAGAGTGCTTTGTGACCCTCTCCTTCATTTCCCAGACCTTTTTTCCTAGGTCTCCAGGGTCTTTCCAAGACCCCCCACACAGCATCTCCAAATATGACATAGGTCCTGAGGGAAAATATTTTCCTCAGGGCCTCCTGTATGAAGCTATTGTAAAAAAAGAGTAAAACCTCAGATGGTAATATTAAAACATTTAAGATAATATTATCGACTCTCAAGCGAAAATTTAAATAAAATAATTTATTTTAATGATTTCTTTACTGGTGGAACATTTTCTTACTATTTCTCACCAGGAGATCTGTGCTGTAAGGAACTAGGTTTTGGAAGTGTTTTCAGCGACTTCTAAGTAGATTTTTTGTAAACTCGGAACATTGAACTGTTTTAATAACTTCGAACTGTTTAAATTGTCTGTGTATGATGGTGACCTTTAATATGGTCTCACCATAATACGGGCATGTGCCTAGTGTGGTAGTCGAAAAACCTGTAAAAACTGTATAAAAATTTAAACCATTATGAGGGTGATTGTTTACGTGTAGAAGGTGTATGGTAAATTAAATAAGAAGTTGGTAGTTACAATACTTACAAGTTTATTTAACAAATTACAAACGAACAAAACGCACCATAATTAAACATTTAAATATGAACATTTGTACATGAAGTGGAGAACGAACAAGCACGATTTACAAGCATTTTAAGGCTTGAGATAAGGCTTGAATCCTATTGGTATATGGGGGACCAATCGGGTCACCGAAAGGTTGCAGATCAGTGTCCTTGTTCGACCTCCATACCATGAATAATGAAAAAAACAACATTTTTGAGTTATATTTTGTCGTTTTATGTGATTTGATGCTGCTATGTCATGGAAACCTGAGCACTTAACTCAGAAGGCACGTAATCAAATAAAAACATCAAGGCTATAAGAAATAATCAGAACTCTATCGTGGGCTGCTAGCCTTCGACTTGCGAAAATAGCAACTTTTTATTAGCGACTATTTTCAGTCCTCTATTAATAGAATTTCTTCCATTCGCCGTCCCTCTGTCAATGTCCCTTTCAGTCTTCCCGTCTCTCGCAAACATACATCTTAAGTACAAAAACTCATACAATGGCTTCAAAGATTCACATGCACGTTATATTTCTCTATTGCAGAGTGTTTTCGTATCATCGCCAATCCACAAATCAGAAAGCTGAGAAAATAGTACACAAAGATTTGTGAGGAAAGAAAAAAAATGGTGGTTGAAGTGCGAAATTATCTTTTTGTTACTTTGATTTAAAAACTAAAAAAGGGGTATTTTTGAAGTTATGGGTGTTAATAGGAACTGATGGCATGAATTAATACTGAACTAATGAATATTGATAGAATTTGGCCCGTTGACCACTGGAAATTTGTGGACAAAGGACTAATATTTTAAGGAGATTCTCTAAAGAGAAGCCTATTAACTAACAATCTAATCACCACACCGTTTCCCCGGAGAGGTAAGCAAAGAAGATTGAGAACGTTGCTTGCTTCAATCACATTCATGCAATAACCTTCTGATATTCTGACTCTTGACATGTCACGACACCAATATATGTTTCACTTGGCCTTGGCCAATATCGTCATTCCATTACCATTTACTTTCGCTTGTTTGATACCCCTTTTTTCGTTTGTTCGCATTACATGGCCATATTCTAGACGACTTTTACTGAATCTTGCTCTTAATTTTGTGTCAATAATATACATTTCCATAACTCGACAGGTGTTGATTTTTCTCGGTCTCTTTTGCTGAGTTAGACAAAGACAAGACTATAAATGCACGCGTAAGGTAAATCGAACGCGTGCCCTTATGGGGTCACGCGTTCGATTTCGTGAGAAGTTTCAGTCGTCAACAGCAATAAGCCACATATTACATCAACTAATTCGCAAGTCAAAAGACTAATGCGGCGCTTCGTAATTGACCGCTTTAATCTATGTTTGTTAGATTTATTGTCAGTTTACAAAATAGTCTTAAATGAGATGTTTTGTGGCTCTAATCACTAATCCATTGACCACGACATCAAATCTCTGATGGTTTTAAAATGCTTTTGATAACTTAATTAATATTCGCCAAATTTGAGGTTTTGCTGCTTCGGTATCTACGGTGACATATACTCCCATTTAAATACTTTGTCTTTGACAAATAAATTTTTCCATGCAGATTTTTATTAACATGCATTCATTCTTACAATTTAATTGAACCCCCTTAATTGTAATTCAGTTGTGGGTATATATGTAAATATATTAGCCACATTCTGGAATGTCAATTCTAGAGCATTCAGTCTACTTTCGTCCTATATTATATGCGGTTCCACGCCAACTCAGAAATAAGTCAACTCAACCTCTCTCTGAAAAGTCATTAAAAGCTGTGAAAACAAAGAAATAAGCCCATGACCTAACCAAACCTATTTAACCATTTTTTATACATTTTTTTCATCACTTTTAATGACTTTGCAAAGGTTATTATTTTGAGTTGTCCGTTCACCATTTGATGCCCTGCTAACTTTATTTAGGTAGGTGGTGAAAGGTTTTCAATTTTGGGAGGCGGTTATGGGTACCGCCGCCCATTAATTTATTGGATAACCTACATCCCTACCGTAGGTCAGCCCATTGATTTGGTGAATTTGTCTAGATCCTGGAGGCGGGATAGAGTTTGCCCACCTACCGCGTGGCGGGCCTGATCAGTAGAGATTGGTTGAGGGGGACCTAACTTAGACCTCTCCTGCAGGACTCTCTTGATCCATCGCCTACTAATGTAGTGGGAGGGATGGATTTACACAGTAACCCCAGATTACTACCCACCTCTCATACATTTTTCCTTTCCAGAATTCCCTCTCCTTTCTTTCCTTTAAAAAACACTCCACATCCCCATAAACGAAATAGAGGGGTTTATTATTCAGGGCCTCATGTGTGGAAGTAATTAAAAATAAAAGATTTTTAAAATTTATAAAAATGTTTAATAAATTTGCATACACGCATTTGCTTAGCAGATTAATTTATGGTATGCATTTTAAAATGTATGCTCTCGCGATCAAGTTATCTTGTTCGTTTTTATTTTTACTATTTTATAGTGATTTATTATTCACAATGCGCCCAGCCATGTATTTTTACACGACCCGCAAGCTAAAAATATCTATCAGGCATTCCAATTAAAACTACGATTGTTTTCACAACACTTATCGAAAAAAGTTGATCGCTTTTCATCCGCGGGTTCTGGCGGTAACAGAAAATAAATTTGAAGAATATAATAAAACGGTCAATAGTTTCAGCAAATTCAAAAAGTTTTTTGGTAGTTTCCGACCCAGTTTCAGGTGAAATGATATATTGTTAGAACACAGTTAACTTTAACATGAAATAGTCCTTTGGTTTTATATTTTTAAAGACAATTAAACCGTATCAAAGGACCGTCCACATTGCATAATTCATTTTACTTCGTAAAACGCAACGCTTTCTATAATTCACATGGAAAGCTTTAGATAAACCATTTACTTATAAAGATTTTTTAGCTTTAATGTCAACGCTCTCTTTGTGGGAGAATTTAAAATGGAAATTGATACATTGCTTTGGAGAACAGTGTTCATTTCCTTTGAAAAACGAAATAAAATAAAATGTTACCATTTTCATTTCCATTTTAATTAAGTTTTTCTAAGTAAACCTATCTTTTGTGTCTGAAGTAGCATACATTTGTGAAAAAACTTCGACCAAGTATACCCTACGTCAATGTGAAAAAATCATCATTTTTACGGACATAATTTTAGGTACTTGGGGTCAAAATTTTGTTGTCAAAAGTCGTTTTCTCATGCCTTGTGGCATCGATCCGACTGAAATTTTGGATTCTTACTAAAACTATGGTCTTTATCGGAAGACAAACATTTCCGAGATACAAATAGTATGAAAACATTTTTTTCTCCCTACTGACAAATCGATCGTCGATTCAGACATCTCCGAAAAATTGAAATTTGAGTTGAGTTTGCAGTTACATGTAGGCGTGTACCCTCTATCTGGTACAATACTCAGATTACTCATAAACACCACCAAATCAATTATAATGCAGCAAAACTTATAGCGAAATAAACAAACAAATATTTTTTTCTGGAATTCTGGAAAATTTCAAAATGTTATATCATATTTCATAATTAACCGGACCGTTATGCCTCCTGGTGTTATTTTTAAGAGAATATTTATTATGTAAAACACAGATAAGTTTAAATAATATTTGATTAATGCATTCCTCATTATCTCGAAACTTAAAATTTGGACATGTCTGACCAAAAAACTGGACCATCGAAATTTTGCCTATGTAACGATAGAGGAGTTTGCTAGCATAGGATAGAACCCACGATATTAGGTGCAAACCTGTCACTTTAGACAACTTAGCTCCTAACTGATACACTTAATTAAGGATAAATTGTAACACTTTCAAAATGTTGCTGACATTTTTTGCAAAAATAAAAACAACAATAAATTATCATGGGTTCTTGGGGTGAGGTTTGTCTAGGTCTTGGAGGCGGATGACCGCCACTCCTGAAGATACTGACCATCAGATTCCCACTAAGCCTCTCATACATTTTTTCCTTCTCAGAACTTCGTTTCCTTTATTTTCCTAAAATACCCTCCACACAGTATCCCCAAATATGACATTCAACCTGAAAGGAAATATTTTCCTGAAAAAAAATATTTACATATATATCATTATGATTGCGTGTTATTTTTCAAGTTACCTTTTAATTTATTGTATGTTTAGTATGTACCATATTAAGAATTGTATCATTTGTATAGAAATACCGGATGGTTTATACCCCTCTAAACCCCCTCTCAGTGTCCCTGTCTATGGGCACGAGTTTAAGGGCGGAACTGAAAGGGGGCCCTAGGGGGTTTTGCAGGCAGGAGCCGATGAGTGACAAAGAATGGTCTTATTTTCCGACCCATTTTCAGCTTTTTGGCCCCTGAATAAATCAATATCTGCACACCATGACAATATGAATTAAATTAAATGATAAAAATTGAATTGCTTCTTTTGATTAGAGAATATTTCATGTTCACAACCAAAGTAATTATGATTCCACGATTTGAATTATTGTCGTTGTTTCTTCCAAAACTGCTAACGATTTACAGCTTCAGATGCACTTGGAAATGCATCATACAATGGTGTTAGCTGGAATTGGCTGACTATATATGTAGGAAAAACTATGGATGCAAGGAAAAAGGATAACCAATCACTTACCACTTTACACCTTTACGAAGGAGCACAAAACACAATCACAATATAGTCACTTTTTTTTTTTACAGTGAATACCGCACAAGAATCTCAACTGCTCCCGTCTGGAGCCAGTGAGACTATGGCATCCCCAATTGGGGTATGTTGTGAGGCTGAAGGTAGTGGGGAGGGGAATGAGGTGGGGAAGAGGAAGGTTGGGAAGAACCTGGCTATTCAGATCTGGTCACCAAATACGGCTAAAGCCATTTTCAAGCAACGTTTCAATTCTGAATGGTGTTCTTACACCAGGGCGATACTGATACTTTCTTCCACTCTGGAACATGCCGCAAATATACTAGTTTCACAGTTTCATATATAGTTTCACCGCGATATCTTGAGGTAATTATCGCCACAACAAGACGTATTGTTGACTTAGAGATACTAAAATACTAATTATTTAGTTCAAATAAGATTACAAATACGAAAAACACCAACAATTTGCATCAAAGTTAGTTCCAAATCTTCTTCAGTTTTTCAAAAACAAATGCACTCGAACTTTCTATTTTTCTTGCCTTTGTTTCAATTTTCAATTGCTTTTCCAGTAAGGTGATGTGGTTGGGGAAAGGTAGAAACTGGATAAAGGACATCCCGGTCAGAACTACGCATATTCTCATTTCAAAATCAAACAGTTTTATTTATTCATTAATTAAATTTTTTAAATAAAAGAATCCTTTTTGTGGCATAACCATAATAGTTAGACATATGCTACTTTTTTTGTAAATTATGATGTGTTCTACAAAGTTGTAATACATTATTTTATTCTATCATCAATAGTTTTCGCAGCGCACGCGATTTAAAGAATATTTTAGGTTATTTTTTTACACCTTGGGTTACATTATTGAATTTTTAGTAAGGATGCATATTTTTTTTGAAAAGATAATATAGCCTTTGTTACCCAGGGATAGTGTAGCTTCCCAAAAGCGAAAGAATTTTTCAAATCGGTTCAGTAGTTTCGGAGCCTATTCAATGCAAACAAACAAACAAACAAACAAACAAATCTTACCTCTTTATATAGTGTAGTAGATTAACTAAATTTAATAGCGGTAACTATCAACTAAGTTGTACGATGAAATGTTCGTTATTATAAGAGATCCATATTTCCAGGTAAATATAGGTTCAAATGCTTATAACCTTATGTTTGTAATAACGAATTTATAAAGTGCAGTGTTGTGATAGTTTCGCATCATCATTAAACTTGGCTAAGGTCTTTTCGTGTAAAGTTTCCAATTCGATTTGATTTTCAGAAAATCAATAATAGTAATGAGATTGTCTTCTGAAATGAAAATTGATTTGGACTATTGCCAAGTGCAGTCTAGCGCTGTTACGCGGTAGTAACATAGTAAGACAAATTTATTTATTACAAACTTTAGATAAATCCAAATCCTTGCACTTCAATCAACTCAGAATTATTAGTAATTAGCGCAAACCCGTGAAAAATCACGGCTTATTATAATTGATAAATTTACAAAACCGAAAATATTAACAAAATATTTATGTTTGCCTCTTGATCATTTAAATTCAAAAATAAACATTATCATATTAGGGACGATCAGAAATTTACCTTTCCAATGAACACCGTTGATAAACTTGACAAATTACGACATCTGTCAAATTTATAAAGTAAAGTAATACCCATTTTAAATATGTAAAGTAATAATAATAATATTATTTTATTTTAATGAACTAATTAATTCAAATGAAATAAAGAAAATCTTCCTCCCCAGGAACTGGAGTCAACAACGCTAATAACTGAGCTAAACCCCAGTTGGTTAGAATCAACATTTATTTCTTATCTGCTGTAATTTTTTTTATGTTTTATCCAATTTCAGAGAAATGCGTATATGTTCGCGTGTGTATGCGTGGTTATTACGAAAAGTTGACGGTACAAATCTCAAATCACAAATTTTGAAATATGCACAAGTAAGTTCTCAACTTTACACGACTAAAGTAGGAATCACAATGAATTGCAAGATATTCAAACCACAAGATCATGTGACAGTTATTCCAACAATAATATTTATAAATAAATACATTTTAAACTGCACTATGTCTCCAAACGGACAAGTGAGCCACAAGGTATCTATGATACCTTGTGGCCGATCATAATGATTTAGCAGTTTTTTCGAATAATACAGGGTGCGGCAGCATAACTTCCTTTTTTAAAAAGCGCACCATTCAGTCGGTTGATGTCGTAGCATGATGATGGCGGAACTATAGAGTTTTATCCCAACCCTACGAGATTTGAAGACCAACATCCAGGAAGAAATTGCCAGGATAATGCCTGATATGCTGGCGAGAGTCATGACAAACGCCAGAAATCGGTTTACTCAGTGTATGGAGTATGGGGGACGTCACCTGCCTGATTTGATATTAAAAAACTAAGCAAAACAAAGCTTTAGGTATGTGCCTACATTATAAAAAAGAAATAAAAAAATTCTGAAAAAGTTTTGAAAAAATTAAGTTATGCTACCGCACCCTGGGTTGCGATCACAGAACATCCGTTCGAAAAGCAGGCCTCAACGGCAAATGAACACTCCTCACGGTTCCAACGCATGATGGCGACTAAATTGTGTCGTGACAAAACTTTATAGTTACGCCTCTCGAACGAGGTCACTAGCGCTCCGCTACGACACCAACCGACTGAATGGCGCGTATTTTTAAAAGGAAGTTATGCTGCCGCACCCTGTACATTTCAGTGTCTCTGATAATCCAAAGAGACCGCCAAATCACAATTCTTACAATGTATATTAATTATTAATTATTTTTTCGAACAAACAAAAACAAAAATATATTGCCTAACCAGTTGACACAATGAGTCTATCTGCGGAGATTCAGCTCGATTGGATGTCGGAAAGTGGGTTAATTTCCACTTCCGAGATTTCACGTTATTCATGCGTTCATTGAATCAAGAAAACAAAATCGAAATTCAAATAAATAAATTAACAAAATCGAAATTCCAATAAATAAATAAATAAATTTAGGAAAAGTTTTATTACGTTTATTTCGAATAAATTAAAAATTGAATTCAAATAAAATCAACATTGGCTCTTGTGTGTTTGCACAGCTCAGGTACATTTTCATAAGATGAATTCAATACATTCCATTTGGCCTCAAGCGAAGAGTATGTTCATTGTTCAGATACGAATGAATAAACAAGACAAACGACAAAATTTAACCCAAGGAAATTCTCTTGTCTTATGAGAACTCATTTTTATTTATTTTCCTCTCTCTAATTACCTATATTACAGAATTTGTAGAAAAGAGCTGTTATTGGCCGGCAACGTCTTCAAATTACTTTAATTTAAAAGGGAAAATAGAAATATTTTGCAGAATTTTTTCACTTGAAAAAGATCGGGAAGCATTGCATAAAACTAGTAAAGAGTTGAAAATTAGGTAAAAGTCGTCGTAATTAGTTCTTGTAAGTCCTTTAGGCACCGATATCTAGAGGTGAAATCGATAACTTTACAATATCGGATTGATAGGCTTCCGATGATTTCACCGATGGTGAAGCACGGTTTCACCGATGACAGCCGAATCGATATAGACAGGGAATAAATAAGAAATCGACATACGGTAGCAACACTAAGTAATATTGATAAATTAGCAATGTTTAATTGAAATACTAACCTTAATATGCATTGGCAGTCCAATTTAATTTTTGACACTAAACGGGAGTTATTAGTTCATGAAGCCTTTATTCATATTTCAACCATTTTTGTGAATCAAAAATGAAACGGAATAAATTGATTGCGTCTTAGATGCATTATTTAAGTCTATGGATCGCGAATACGACTTCTTTCATTTCTAAGCGCTTCTCTAGTTCGACATGTTCATTAAGTAAGCCAGTAATTTTGCATAAAGAACAACATAATCAAAACATATGACAGTTAACCGAAACTTACCTGATGTTACGGAGGCCGCGCTGAAATGTATCAATCGGTCGGAATATCTGATAACAATCTTAGACCGTGCTCGCAAATGTTGATAAGTGATTTGGTAAATATCGTACTGATATAGGGTTTTATCGATTGACCAAACTAGATATCCAGGTAATGACACGCGTTTGGTTCCCGTAAGTATGTAGATTGTACAAATCTCAAGAACGTCCAACAAAATAACTGATAAACTTACTTGAGGTGTGCAAAGCAGGACGATAAGTCTCATGACAATCCGTTGTTGACAAACCGATTGCCGGATACTGAGTATATTCTACAGGTATTACAATGGGGCATGTTCGAAAGAGCTAGCAGTTTTGATCCCCTGTAAAACCTTTTCATGGCATTATATATTATATATAAAAATAAAATTTAAAAAATAAAAACAACCCTTGATTTTGCAGAAACGGACGGTCGTCTGATATAATCTCCCAATTTAACAAACGTTGCAATCTTTATAGCACAGGCGTCGCGTCGGGTGGGAATGCTATCCTTGCTCTACCGGTATTTCAATGGAAGATGCTCCGGGGAAATAGCGTCATTAATTCGTTCGAAGCACGCTAAACGCGTGCCCAACATATGTGCACGGTTAACATTTGTCACATGAGAACGGGTCGCTTCTTCGACTCTTTCTTGTGTTCAACAGCTCGGCTATGCAACGATTTGCCGGCCTTTGTGTTTCCTCCTTCCCACATCATGGGTTTCTTCAAGACCAATGTTCATTCCTACCTCTCCTCAAAAAGACCCTTCATACAGCATCTCAGATGACATAGGCTTTGAGGGAAATTATTTTCCTCAGAGCCTCCTGTGTGGATTTAATGTAAATATATATTAAATATACATTACCGGCGTAGCGCAGCGGTAAGTCGCTTGACTCGCACACCGAAGGTCGAGGGATCGAATCCCGGCGTGGCAAATAAATTTTATTTGATTAATATGTGTTATTTCACAATTTATTAATTTAAAATAATATATAGTATATTTGCGGCACGTTCCAGAGTGGAAGATACTCCCTGTATCGCCCTGGTGTAAGACCACCATTCAGAATTGAAACGTTGCTTGAAATGGCATTAGCCGTGTTTGGTGACCAGATCTGAATATCCAGGTACTTCCCCATTTTCCTCTTCCCTATCCCCTTCCCCTCCCCACTACCCTCAGCCTCACAACATATCCCAATCGGGGATGTCATAGTCTCACTGGCTTCAGACGGGAGCAGTTGGGACTCTTGTGCGGTATTCATATTTAAAAAAAACATAATTTATATAATTATTTTTCTGTAATTGAATATTTTTTTTAAATTTTTTATGGTGTATAAAAACATATTCTAGTGACCTCGAATAAATGTATTGTGTCAAATAAAAAAAACCTTACACATCTGTCGGATCTGCCGGATCGACACTGCAACGCTGTCCGAAACCTTGGCTAAAGAAGGAGGTAGCGCAACACGGCAGAACACCCCAAAAACAAATAACGAAAATGCTTTTGGCCGTGAAAATCTAAAAACGGATCCACCTTAAATATCACTTATTTTTATTTGGGACATCCGCTTATTTGGGACATCCGCTTATTTGGGACATCCACTTATTTAGGACAGTAGCTTATTTGGGACCGCCGCTTATTTGGGACAGCCGCTTATTTGGGACAAAGTGTTTGAATCAATGTAATCTTAAAAAACGTATTTTTTTCCTTTCTTTCAGCGTCCCCGTCAGCAGTCCCTTGGTGGCGTCCTTCGTCGCGAGGGTAACTGGAGATGCCTGGTCCTCAGCGCTTTGCTGGCTGGCTGTCTCGCTGCGGCTGCTTGGTGCCGCCTGGCCCAAGTGCAAAGGGTCGTCATCAACTTCTCCGTGTGAGTACTTAAACCACATCATTTGTTTACCCTTTTCATCCGCAGTTTTTTTTTTGCTTGTCGTTTAATTCTAACACTCTTAGCTAGAAGATAACAGAACGTAAGTAATTTGGTAAATTATATATTATAACTTTTACGTTTCGTGATCTACAGATTTGACATTTAGCCAGGAAGTGGCTTGCTGAATCTTGGCAAACCTGTCTTAGTTATTTAGTGACAAGCTTTTGGAATAGATCTAGCTTTTAACCGTTATGAGCACAGCGAACTCGGGCCAAAGTTACGACCGTTCGTTGTCTACTGATGGGCACTTTTAATATTCCTACGGCGACGGCACGGCAACAGCCCAAAAAACGCAAAAAAAAGTACATTTTTTATCGTGGTTATTCTGCAGCTCTTTCTTACTCACCAAATAATAGTGAGACAAATGATGAGACGAACGTGTACGTATATCTGCTACCTTAAAAGAAAATAGTAATTGTTTTCTTGCATCTTCCTCACACGTATTAAAGAAATGAGACGCCGCGTGTCGATGCCGTGCATCTACCGTAGGCATTTTAAAAGCACCTTTTTCCTACTTTTGTATGTACGGTGATGGTAACACATTGTAACATCTCATTTCTTTAATACAATTGAGGGAGATGCAAGAAAATAATAACTTTCTTCTTTTGGAGGAAACAGACATACGTACGTCGTTCAACCTCTGTCTCACTATTATTAAGTGTGTAAAAAAGAGCTGCAGCAAGAATTGTGATAAGGTGATAAGGAACGTATGTGTATTGCCTTTTTAGTGCCGTCGTCGTGCCGTAACCGTAGGAATTATAAAAGTTGCTTTTATGGGCGGTGACTTTCTCTCTCTCTCTCTCAATCGCTAATTTGCCCCTCTGTCTCTCTTACAACTACAGCTGTGTTTCCTCCCTCCTATAACATGGATCTGTTCAAGACCCTTGTGCGTTTCTTCATTTCATCAAAAAGACCCCTCACACAACATCCCCAAAGATGACATGGACCCTGGGCGAAATTATTTTCCTGAGGCCCTCCTGTGTAGAAATTTTCGGCATATTCTTAAAGAAAAGGGTGCGCCATCCCTGTTCGAGGTATTATGAATTACCAAAGGTCCTGTAATAACGTATCCTCCGTTTGCCTTTCAAAAAAAGATTTTTGCTTTTATTTATATATCCAAAACACAAAGCGATATCTCACATCGGTTCAACGAACAATATTGTATAGATTGATCATTCAAACGAATATAACATGTAAATGTGGTTCGTTGAATCTTGAGAGTAACAAAAGCAGTCGAATTCTTCATCGGAAATAGGTTTTCTCTTTGTTATTTGAAACTCGAATGGTATCGAGATGAAATCTGTGTGAATATTAGATCAAAAGTATTTTTAAATCGAAATTTATTGTATGTTTTGCGCAATCGGGAAATCGAGTCAATGTTTCAAATCTGTTTTAGAATTTCCATCGTCAAATTTGAATGCCAGTCGGTGCAGTTTTCATGGTACCACGTTTCCCATTGTGACGAGTTTGGTGGCACCAAACGAATTCGCATCAGATGATATCACATATTATTTTTAAATCTCTGCATGAGATCGTCTCTACCGGATTCAGGTGATGTCAGAAACAAGCCTAACCGTTTAGAACTCTTATCTTATTTTAATGATTGTACGATTTACCATATAACACGTTAATAATTCATGTAGTTTATCATTTAGAGAGAATAACCATATAAAAGCGGAAATATGTCATTTTTAAATCAAATTTTAGACGTATTGACACTTTTCTACCAAAAATTATAAATTGATTTTGAAAGACTGTTTTTTTATCTAGAAAAGCTGTTTTAAATTTTGAGAAAATATGTTAATTTTTATTACAATAAGGTTTTACCGTAGGTCGTTGACAGATTTGTTAAATTTTGTATTATTTAACACAAATTTCAAATCATATAATAATGCAGTAAAATAAATCAATAAATTATCTGGGTAAGCTGTGTTTCAGAATTTTAATTTTAGTTTAAATAAAATCGTTTAAAAAAAAGTTCCGCACACATGTTTTGTAACGAAAATACTTCAGTTTGTCTATTCATTTACGGTCTTACAAACTAATACATTTAAGATATTTTTTTACGTTCTTATTTTGCATAGACATTATTGAAAATTTTTGAATACTTATGATCAAAAAATAATTACAAAAAGGACATAATTTTCATAATTTTATCATCACGCCTTTCAGCATTTTTGAATGTAGGTATAAATTAAAGAAAATTTTGAATGAAATAAAATCGATATTGAGTTATTATTTAAAAAAGCTGGTACGGAGAATAATTAATCTTTCTCATTGGAACCGCCCTGAACCATCGTATGAACATCCTTTGATGAGACATGAATTCTCAGCCTCTGGCTGGTTAATTGCTCTTAAATTTTTATTGCGAATCGTAAGTTTTGCCCTAGTATGGAGAGATTTCAATCAATTTTCAACTTTGAAAATACAAAAACTTGTACATTACATTAATAAATTTGTGAAATCGAAATAAAATCGCCTGTGAATATAAGAATATTTTTTATTTAAAAGAGCATAATATATTATTGGTTCAGCAGTAATCTGAATCTTTAAAATAAAATAAAATTTTGTTTAATAAAATAAATTAAATTAAATAGTAAATTTTGAATTTGAAGTGTTACAAATCTTAAAGTTAATTACCATCATTTCATGTTTTTCCTTGTTTTCTATCTAATATCTATGGGAATATGATTAAAGACATTCCACATTCTAGTATCTTCCGTCTTTTTGGTTTTTATACAAGACATGTGAGAAGGAAGATTTTAATGGGTGGCTTTTAGGAGGATCGTCAATGACGTGCGCACAATCTCTCCGTGGGAGTAGTATAGCCACAAATCTCTTAATAATGGCTTTCTTTCTTTATACTGAATTCCAATGGGCGTGGGGGGGGGGGGGGGTATTTTTGCGCTCGGGGCACCCACAGAAAACGCGTCCTCACAATGGTTACATTTTTGTTTTTCAAGCACTTTGGAACGGGTCAAATTGCTGGAATATTTTCTACTCATATTTGAAAAGGGAGATTGCTTTTCTTTCTAATGTAAATGTCGACTCAACAGGTTCAAATCGAAACCTCAATTTCAAAGTGTAACAACTCCAAAGATTAGTTCAAAAAAAAAATGGAAAAAAAAGTTTTGGCTAGCATCTTCTAGTTTGTATTTTAGATTTTTTTTTTAATTATTTTAATTTATTAAAATACAGTATTTTTTAAACTTGAAAACAATAAATATAAAAAAATCTTGGATTTCTAAAAAATATGCGTAACGCATAATTTTTTTTATTTATTTTATATATTCAATAATTTTATTGTTAAATTAATAAAAACAGTTTATTTATAAACAAGTTATGCTGGTAATGGCTTTCTTACCAGCAGAACTTGTTTATAAATACCAGCTTTATAGTTACCAGCAGAACTTGTTTATAAATAAACTGTTTTTATTAATTTAATAATAAAATTATTGAATATATAAAATAAATAAAAATTAAAATGGAGTTCTACAAATTAAACTTGATAACAATAAATAACGCATAATTCTTAAGATTAATCACCACAATAAATGATATCACTTAGGTAGGTATTATATTTTGGATCTAATAAATATCGGTATTCTAATAATTCCTCATACTTAACTCAAAACTGCAAATTTGAGTTGTGTCGCTTTGAAACTGAGGTATCAAAATGCACGCATATTTTTTTCGATTTTGGTTCAGTTTTTAAAAAATGCGATAATTTTCAGAGTTCATATTGGACATTCATCGCCCTGGTGTAATGCCATTATTCAGAATAGAGAGGTTGCTTGAAATGGATTTAGTTATTTTTAATAATGTGATCTAAACATCCAGGTTTTCTCATCTATCCCTTTCTTCTTCACGTTAATGGTTCTTATGCTTCCTATTGATGATACCGTACATCGATTAATAAAGTTATGCAGGATTTAAAGTGGTTTTCAAATATACTGTATTATTATTATAGATATGATTTGTGATTTTCACATACAAAAATATCATAATATATTTTATAAAAATGGTTTATTTTATTTTATGTATTTATTTTTATTTATTTATATTATTTAATTTCTTAAATTTATTAATACATTTAATTTATGAATCTAATTTCTTTGATTTATTTCATTTATGTTATCCAATGTTTCAGTTTTATTTATTCCATTTATTTAATTTACTTTATTCAATTTATTTAATTAGTTTAATTTATACAATTTATTCAATTCATCATAATATATATTATTCAATTTGTTCAAGTTATTTCATTTCTTTTACTTGTTTAATTTATTTTATTTGTGTTATAAAGGGGGGCATTCATTAATTACGTGTGCAGTTTATTTTCCTATTTAGACCCCTCCCCCCCCCCCTTGGTGATATTAAATAAGATTTGGTGGGACCCCCCTCCCCACACGTGAGATCAGTGGTGTATCTGGGGTTCTACCCTATCCCTTTCCGCCCAATGCTATCCCATTACACCCCTCCCCCCCCCTCCCCCGTTGAGGTAAATATGATCGCGACAATACGCTGAAAAACTGTTTTTACTGGACCCATTTTGAGCTCACGAAATTAATGTATGCCCCCTAAGTTGTTTATTTTTTAAAAATACTTAAATTATTTAATATATATTTATTTTATATGGTGTTTTTGTTTTCATTAGCGTGGAATCTACCTACTCCTTAGAATGTTGGTACAAAATTTTGTATATCAGTCGTAAACCTTACAAAAGTAATTTCGTGTCAACAAACTTGGTACAAGATGATGACGATGTAACGATTTCTCTTAACTTATTGAAGTTAATATTTGCTACCACATAAACTAAGACGAAACTTACGTAACAACTAGTAACATAACGCCATAGAATCTGGTCAGGGGCGTACGGGAATAATCGAAAAAAAAACCTTTTCTATTCAGTTTTATTAAATAATCAAATATATTTAACTCGGTAAAGAATATGAGCCACAATGAAGATTCTATGACAATTAATCCCCCGACAGTCGCCTTTGGCATACTTATAGACAATATGCAGTCGGTTTAGGGAAAATACGATGTACTTACGTCCCCGATAGTGTGTGCTGAGAGGCTGTACCACCGAATAACAAGCGTGAAACTTATTTTATTCAAATGCATCAAAGATTAAAAAAAAATTGACACTGTAAATAAATTCGTTTGATATCCATCTTACCAATAAACGTATTTTGAAACCGCTTTTAGGTTAGAAAATGATAAACAATTTACAAAAATTTGAATTTTTGATGTAATAACTTCCTTTAGCACAGTTGTGATTTGAAACTCCATGAAACGAAATGTGACACAAAAAAAACAAACACATTCATCTAAATCTATAGGATTAAACCTGCGAGAGAATGAGATAGAATAATCGGTCTACTCTTTGTGTGGTGCTTCGTTGCCTCCCCACTCTTGTCTTTTTTAGTTTTCTGAATGTTTCACTTCTACATAACTTTGGATGCCAACCGTCGGGGTATTAACCGTCGGGTCACCTACAATGAATACCTGAAGTTGATGCAAAAATAATTAGAGCACTTATTTAACTACAACGTATCGAATTTGAATCATAATATGTGATCGATCGGAATAGAAAGTATACTCGTACAGCATTACGATATGTACTTACTCAGATCAAGTTCTAAAAATAGGAAAAGAAAATTATGGAATTTAATTGATGACATTATATGATGAAGGAGATTATTACGGCCCGCCTTTGGCAAAACTTTTCAGTACACAGTACAGTACATATCCAAAAGCATGGACTCTCAAAGAACGTGTGACAAAATGGGAACCTCACGTAACAGCCATGCTTGGAAGATATGGCAAGGGTTGAAGGATTCTTTTACATTTCATGCAGACGGTTTACATTGCCGAAAGATTGTCTTGACCGTCAATAGTCTTGCAGGGAAAAATCGTGTTCGCCGTCAATATCAAAAAAGCAATCAAAAAATTTCTACTCCTACTTTTAATTTTAAAAATGCGAACTATCGGGACATAAATGATCGTCTCCACAAGGAAGATTGGTTATTTCTTAAGAAGGCGATATTAATCAAAATATTGAATCATTTTATAATTTGTTGGATGAAATTATTTCAGAACTCATCCCACTCATTCATTTTAAAGAATCGAAATATCCGAGATGGTTCAATAAAGAACTTGTTCAATTAACTGCCCTTAAAAAAGTTTTACATAAGAAATATAAAGAAGACAGGTCTTTATCAAATTATATTGAATTTAAAAACGTTAGAAAAGATTGCAAAATCTTATCAAAAATTTTCTACAATTCTTTTATTAATAATGTTGAAAGTTCAATAAATCATGATGTAAAGTATTTTTGGAACTATGCAAAATCAATGAAAAATAACAACTTTGGTTTACCCACCAACTTAGAATATGCAGGTAAAAAGGCCAAAGACACTCAAAGTATCGCTGACCGTTTTGCTGATTTTTTTAAAAGTGTTTATGAATGTGATACACCAGTTTCTGCTAGTACAACATCAAATTTTACCACTGATCATAATCTTAATTTATCTTGTATCCACATAGAATATAATGATATATTGACTGAACTAAAATTACTAGATCAAAGCAAAAGTGGTGGACCTGATAAAATACCTCCTGTATTTTTGAATAATTGTGCTTCCAATCTGGCGTATCCTTTATATTTGCTGTTTAATCAGTCTTTACGAACAGGATGTTTTCCTACTAAATGGAAATTCAGCTTCCTTACGCCTATTTTTAAAAAAGGTGATAAACACGAGGTGACTAACTACAGACCGGTGTGCCTTTTATCAACAATTCCTAAAGTTTTTGAAAAATTAGTTCTTAAAAAAATTATTTTCCAATTAAACCACATCATTTCTCCTAAACAACATGGATTCTGTACTGGAAAATCTACCCTTACTAACTTGTTAACGTATCAAAACTATATATCTGACTCCATGTCCAGTAAATGTCAAGTTGACTCTATTTATACCGATTTAAATAAGGCGTTCGATAAAGTTAATCATGAGTGATTGCTGAATAAACTGCATAAATTCGGTATAGGTGGTTCACTATATGAGTGGATTAGCAGTTACTTGATCAAAAGATTACTGGCTGTTAAAATTGATGGTATATTTTCATACAAATTCACTGCTACGAGTGGTGTTCCCCAGGGGTCACATTTAGGTCCAATCCTTTTTTTATTATTTGTTAATGATGTGTTATATATTTTCAATGATGTTCAAGTATTAATGTTTGCAGATGACCTGAAATTATTCAAAGCAATTAGAAACATTAATGATTGCCATATTTTGTCAAATAACTTGTTGAGATTTATTATATGGTGTCATGATAACCGCTTGCAACTTAACGTAACCAAATGTCAAATTATGAGGTTTTATCGAGTAAAGAATCCAATATTTTTCGATTATTCCATTAACAATATGTCGTTAGTATCTGTCACGGAAATTAATGACTTAGGTATTTGGTTTGACACGAAACTCAACTTTATCAATCATATAGAAATTATAACCAATAAAGCTTTGAAAATGTTGGGATTTATTTTAAGGATATCTAGTGATTTCAATAATGTCAATACTGTAAAAACATTATATATGTCACTAGTAAGGAGTCATATAGAATACAATTCCACGGTTTGGTCCCCAAATTATGAGGTTCATTCACATGCCATCGAAAGAATCCAAAATAAATTTTTAAGATATGTAAATTTTAAAATGGGCATTCCTAGTGAATGCCTAAATTACGATAACGTACTTTGTTCATTAAATTTAATAAAATTAATTAATTCAATGTTTGATACCACTGATTTATTATATGCAATCTCTTTTCATACTCCAGGCAGGTCAGTAACAAGACAGTACCTACCATATTATTGTAGCAATTCCACATCAATATCACAATATTACACTCCTATGCGACGGATTTAACAGCTAGGAAACAAATACTCCGATGTTGTTGATATATTTAGTACATCAATTTCAACATATAAGCATACCCTATTGAAGTTTTTTTCATCAAGTAGGGGAAAATTTCTATAAATCTATTTAAATTGTCTAAAACATTAACAGTATTTTTGGATTTCTATATTTTGTAATAAACTATTTTGGATTTCTTATATTTTGTACCTACATACTGTGTGGATCAATTCAATAATATTTTTATTTTATATTTATTTTTGTGCAAGTGTTTTAAACAGTTGTTTCCTGCACTGTATTTATGAGTAGAATTTTTGTAAATGTTGTTATATATACTTATGTAAAAGCCTAAATAGGCGTAAATAAATAAATAAATAATAAATAAATAAATAAATAAATATTTTCGTATCCCGTCAGAATGCCGTAATCGCCGTAATTTATAAGACGAATTCACAAAAAAAAATCGATCTCCTGCAATAATTCCATCAAGCTTGTTTAATTTTGAATGAAATGTAATGGTGTTATTATAAAGTTCAGCAAGTATTTTAGTATTTATTTTTGTTACAGCTGTTTCGGCTTACATTTTCAAACTGACAATGACCAAAATTACCGAAATAGCTATAACTAAAATAAATACTTAAATACTTGCAGAACTTGATAATAACTTAATAATACGACCGGTCAGTGGTTGAGTGGGCATAGCGCTTGGGTCCCACCCGGGCGTCGCATGTTCGATTCCTCGGCTGGCTAAGTCCTCCACCACAACACAAGCAACATTTTCGGCTTTCTGTGGTGGTAGTAGGAGATTTTCAAACATTGTTGGGTTATTCGTAACCCGGGAATGTTTGCCTTTCTTTAAAAAAAAAAAATAACATTATTAAATTAAATTAAAAATAATTTATTTTTAAAATAGAGTTCTACGGACAACACTAAACAAAAAATAATAATCTTGTGTAAAATGGGCATAATTAAGTATTATTAGAACTTAATTATTTAAGTATTAGTAATATTAATCGAAATTATGAGTTTTGGTAGGCGAAAAACATGCACATAGGTATGTAACAGAGCGAGAAGACAATAGTGTCATCTAGCAACTGCAATATTGTCGTCATAGACAATTGAAACCCTCGTAATATTGAAAGACGAACAAACTCACCGAGAAGACAATAATAATAGGCAATATACGAAATACGACCATATAATATGGAAATCTTGACGGAAATGTTCGTACCTTGTTGGTAAAAAATTGTCGTTAAGAGTTCCTCGTATACCAGAGCCCATCAGGGGGTCAAGTACAGAGCAATCGATAACTTGACAATATCAAATCGAAAGGCGTAACTTCCGAACATTTTATATCGATATACCGAGCACGCTTTCACCGTTGACAGCCGAACCGATATTAACAGGGAATAAATAATCAATCGATGCACGCTGACAATACTGGAGCTGTTTTCTATGAATTAGCTTTCGAAAACGTCAAACCCAAATAATTAGGTACGTAATAATATTGATAAATTGGCAATGTTGATTTGACGTAGGTACTACTTTAATATGCATCGGCAGTCTGCATCTACTTTTTGGCACTATACGGGAGTTTATTAGTTAATGAGGTCTTTAGTCATATTACATTCCATTACGTTTCTCAAATATCGAACGGAATAAATTGATCCCGTTGCATTATTTAAGTATTTTATTTTATTTTTTTTATTTGGAAAACCAACAGTTTATAACAATAATGTTTGATGAAATACATATGAATAAAAATTTAACCAATAACAGGTTTTCACTGATGTATATTAAATTATTAAGTGCGTAAGTATAAAGAAAAATAGTTAAATTAGGTTATGTGGATGGGATGGTGGAAGGGAGGGGAAAGGGATGGATCTATTCTGTGTAAATAGTGGTATGTATGTTTAAATGTTATTTATTCATTTTAGATTTGAAAATGTTAGGTGCTGTGTTAAATAAGTCGAATTCACTGTATGTCATGTTAAAGATGAGTGAAGCGCGGTGAATGAATGTATTTTGTTTAGAGTTAGTGTTGCATTGAGGAATGTATAATGCGTGGTTTTGTCTTGTTTGTCTGATGGGCACTCTTAGTTGAATTCTTTCTAGTAATTCCGGGCAATCTATCATAGAGGTAGCTATTTTTCGTAGAAATAGTACGTCTGCCAAATTTCTTCGACTTTCCAACGAATATATCTTGAAGAACGTGGCTGACTCTTCGTGGCTTAGATGAGGACGATAGCTCCGAAAATCAAGGTATCGTAGAAATCGGTTTTGCACTTTCTCAATCCTTTCTATGTGACATATGTACTTGGGATTCCAGATTTGAGAGGCGTACTCCAGAGAACTGCGTACGTACGCAAAGTAAAGCATTTTCATGGTTTTTACTTTTTTTAAATCTTTGCAGGTTCTAAGTACAAAGCCTAGAACCTTGGAAGCCTTTGATACCATGGATTCGATGTGGCGGTCAAAAAGTAGTTTCTGGTCTAACACTATTCCCAAGTCCTTGACCTCCGTCATTTTTGTAAGTACTGTACCGTTTAGGGCATAATTGAAAGTGATCGGGTTTTTATTGCGGGTGAAACTGATGGCGCTGCATTTTTTAACGTTTATTTGAAGGTTGTGCTGTGCACAATAAATATTGAGACGATTAAGATCTTCTTGTATGCCGGTACAGTCGTTGGTAGACGTGACAGGGGAAAATATTTTCATGTCGTCTGCGTACAACAACGTCCTGGAATGGCGAAAACATTTTCCAATGTCATTAATGTATATATTGAAGAGTAATGGTCCCAATAATGAACCTTGGGGTACTCCCGACGGTATGGTTACCCAGTCTGACTTGTAGCCACCAACAACTACTGCTTGGCTGCGGTTTGCTATATATGACGAGAGCCATCTGAGGAGGTCTCCATGTACGCCGATTTGTGAGAGTTTGATCAATAATATATCATGAATTACTAAATCAAAAGCTTTACTGTAGTCTGTGTATATTGCATCTACCTGTATGCGCTGGTCCATATTGTCTTGTAAGAATTCGGTGAACGCCGTTAAGTTCGTTGTTGTAGATTTTCCCTTCATAAATCCATGTTGGTTGATATTGAGTGATGATCTCAAGGCCGAAAACATCTGGTTATACACAATTTTTTCGAAAACTTTACTGAAGATGCATAGCTTTGATATTGGTCTATAATTTTCGACGTCAGATTTTTGGCCATTTGAATTTGATTTGGTATTTGAATCGCTTATACGACTTCTTTCAATTCTAAGAGCTTTGCTAGTTCAAGCCGTTCATTAAATAAGCCAGTAATTTTGCAAATCGAAGGACATTATTAATAAATATGTGTACATTGTCTTTTAACCTAAACTTATGTGATACTATGGAGGCCGCCATAAAATTTATTAATTATCGGTCAGAATATCTGTTCAAATCAGATCTTATCTATGCTCGCAAATATTGATAACTGACCGTAGATGACAGATTTTGTCAAAAAGGTATTGATATACCTAGGGTTATATCGATCGACCATGCTGGGCCTACAGAACCTTAACAAGAAAAAGGTGTATGACATTACAGTCAAAATCCCACATGCAATGAGTCTTTATGGGCGAGTGGGCAGGTGACACAATTTTAGAAGAGAAATGTGGTGAAACTAATTTTTCATCTGTATTGTTCGGTACTTTTTAGATGCTCCGAACACTTAATTTGTGGAGGTTTAAAAATGATCAGTAGATTCTTAATAACGATCAGGTTTACTTATGTTTACATATTACAATAACAAGGCTACGAGCATAAATATACCGAACCACCCACGCTACGAGTTAGCCGACCAAACTGGGAGATAGCAAGATTGAATCTGACACCAGCACCTCTGTCGGTCAAGTGGAAAGTACTTCCCTGCTGACATCTTGTGGAATAGTTGGAAACCTTTGCGATTCATTACAGCATCCAATGGCATCAATGATTGAAGAAGATAAATATTGATCGCTTATAATTTAGAGAACTGCCGGTTTTAGATGAACGAAAGGCGTCAAGAATCGGCAAACATTTGAGAGACATAATATCTAAATCTAATACAAAAATAATAAGTTTTTATTTCTCGGTAAATAAAGTAAAACTTAATGAATAAAGTTCATCGTTCTGAAACATTTTTGAACACGAAGTTATCATTTATGTATTCCTCTTGAATTGTTATTGTGAAATTACTCTCGCTACAACAATATTACGATGTTTGAAAGTGATAAAGACGGAACGTGTTGTTTGGTGTTAAAACTTTAGTAATGTATTTTGTAACTTTAACACGTGGAACATAACATGTTTTATTTTCATATCTCCTCGTGTACTTCACACCTTTCTACGTAGAAATAATACAAACCTCTAGTACGTGCTAGAAAAAATCGCAAGGAAAAGTTGTGAATACCTAGTTCTCATTATTGTTCACGGTAACCAAAGAATCTTGATTCCATCGCAATTTCAACACTCCTTTAAAAAGCCATTAAAAGTTATGAAAAAATGAAAAATAGCCCATAACCAAACCTTCTAATGACTTTTCAAAGGAGGTGTTGAAGTTGCGTGATTCTGAGTTTCTTTTTGTAAAAAAGAAGCAGTTAACTTAGCTAAATCTTGAATATACCCATGTTATAAGAGGGAGGAAACATAGCCGAACTGTTGAACTCAAGAACGAGTCGTAGAAGCGACCCGTTTTCATATTAATAAGTGTACATAATACGTAGCATATTTAAAAAGGTAAATGTATTTTTGCTGTTTGATGATATATAAGCATATAATAGCATGGTGGTAGAAAAAGCCACTTATAATGTAAATAATTTATGCAATGAATAAAGAAAAAATAAAAAATAAAATTCTAATTAAAACAAACAACATCATAGACATACAAATAACTAGACGAGAACTTACAGATGAAGGGTAAAAACCAACTATGGCGGGGCGAAGAGAGGAAAGAGACTTGTGATTCGCCAATAAATCAATCTAACAGTATATAGGCACCTCGCACTATAATATCACTATTTAGTTCTTGATAGTAAAATCTGCTTTTGAATGAATAGACCTTTTTATATGGGAGCGCGAATTGCATGCCACGGTATGAACAGATGTGTAAAATCCAAATTCGCAAATTAAGGTTCAGAGTATTTTCATAGTGGAATATTTTGTTTCCGTAGACACTTTTACAAATGTTTCATGATTTACTTGACCCAGTAAACAGCGGCTTTGTGTTTCGCGTCGCTATGTATCTCGATGTCTAAGTATGTGTTTCATAGACATACAGCGTCCGTGCGTAAAATGTACGATGAGAGCACGACACTGGTCCGGACACGCCCAGCCGGTTCCGAAAAATGGTTCCAATGGGAGGGGGAAATAACACGTTTTTTAACACGTAAGGGCATGTCCATATATTTTGTACGTCCGTGAACAACATATTTTTACATATCACATCGCCACTGATCACGCTCCTACATGCCGCGACGGGATCACGTGATACTCGAGTGTTTCGTATGTTACGGTGCTGCTAGAACTAGGCGGAGTGCGTATCACGTGACCCGGTAGGCTACACATTTTATAAATGTTTGTATTGTTCCAAATATGCTCAGAAATCGCTGGTTAAAAATCTTCGGGTACGTGCTGTTACACGTTTTCAAATTCGAATTTCAGCAGTACTACTGTGTTTTTCGTTTAGTACCTGAGAGTTGTACGTGACTTAAAAATGACTTATTGAGAACACGAAGCATTGTGAGGTTTTACATCTTCTATTTTGGGGGCACTTTATGCCTTTCCCAGAATCTGATATGTTTCGATTCCTTACAAAAGCAAAGGGTTATCAAACTTGTGTTTTCGGGAAAAAATCATATTCAAATCGGTCTCATATTTTTTTTGCCCCTGGTTATTTTGTGTGGAATACAGACGTCATGTGCCAATGGAACTATAGATTCCTCAATTGGTGTATGTTGTGAGGATGAAGGGAGGGGATAAACCCTGCTATTCACATCTTATATCAAACACGGCTGAAGTCTTTTTTTAACATTATCTCCTCACAGGAGGTGCGGAGGAATGCTGTGTGGAGAGTCTTTTTAGAAATGAAAAGGAAGGAATGGAAGTTCTGGGAAGGAAAAGGGTATGAGGAGTGGGTAGGAATCTAGTAGTCAACGTGTTCAGGAGTGACGGACGTATGAATCCATCCCTCCCACTGCAGCGCAAGGCGATTGGTCGAAGTGTTCGGCTGAAGAGATCAGAAGGTCTCCCTCAACCAGTCGATCCGGCCTGCCATGCTGTGGTTGGGCAAAAGCGTCCGCCGCCAAGACCTAGAAAAACCTCACTCCAAGAACCTAACCAGCCTGCGATGTCACCAAAAGTAGCTACCTAAGGCAGGGGTGTTGGTTTTCCAAGTGATATATATTTATTGTAAAAAAATATAAACATATTATTTAACATATTATTGAATACATAAAAGAAAAAAAATAAATAAAAATGAAAACTAATATTTGTATATTAGTTAATATATAGAGAATTGTAATGCTTAGTTGTAATTTGGGGTTTCTCGTAACTCATATCACGGGGCTAGGCGAAGCAGTAATTTTGCAAAATTATTTTATAATACCTGTAAATGCACTCTTACAATAAAAATATGTTTACTGAATCGTTTGGTTAAATCAGTAACTACGAATTTGGGTGAGGGCACCGGTAAAGGCCCTTTCATTATTTTGAACCCAATTTTTTTGTTGTCTTTGATATTTTTTTTGTAAAAATATAATATCTCTGCGTAAATGGAATATTTTTATAAAATTTTATTTTTAATGAAAATGTGGGAAGAAACTTAAGAGTGAAGCCAAATCATATTCCTAAGGGTCAATTGTTTCCCAGAATTTGAACAGTTCATCATATTTCAAAGTTAATATTCTTGTTTTGTAAAAATTATATTTGAGTTCTGTTATTATATCATTATAGGCCAGTTGATTCACAGAACTGAAATAACAACAGAACTTTAAAATTAACTTTGAAATTTAGACGAATTGTACAATATCTTGAAACAACTGGACCTAAGTTTATTAAGTTAACCTAAGTTTATCTTGAGGCATTTGCAACAAAGTTTTGATTCTGAAAATCCCCCGACAGTTGGCCTCACGAAAATATGTATAATTACTACACAAATATATGTTTTTGTTCATTTCATTATTCATTACAGTACCTACCATATTATTGTAGCAATTCCACATCAACGTCCCAATTTTACAATCCTATATCACGGATTCAACAGCTAAGAAACAAATACTCCGATGTTATTGATATATTTAGTAGATCAATTTTAATATATAAGCATACCTTAATAAAGTTTTTTTCATCAAGTAGGGGAATATTTTGATTAAGCTATTTAAATTGACTAACACATTAACAGTATTTTGTCGGCTGAAAGAAAAAAAACTATTTTAGATTTTTTATTTATTTTGTACGTACATACTGTGTGGATCAAATTCAATAATATTTTTACTTTATATTTATTTTTGTGCATGTGTTTAAAACAGTCGTTTCCTGCACTATTTATGAGTATAATTTCGTAAATATTGTTATTTATTTGTAAAAGCCTAAATAGGCGTAAATAAATACATAAATAAATAAATTATTTACTGAATTCAATGCTAAAGTCGATATCAAAAATACCTTTAATAAAGAGTTGTTATGAATATAAAACATGAATTTATTTACAGCGTCGACTGATTTTTTGTACTTATACGCTGGTATACACAGAAAAGTTCTACAAAATTACTTACTAAGTTTCAGTCACCCTGTTTTAATTAATCTAGTTATTAGACTATAGTGTTTGCCTTTAGAATTAATTTAATGCTTTAATAATCCCATAATTAACACTGTTTTGATTACAACTGCAGCTCGGATTTCTACCGCGTCCCCATGGTAACGTCAGTTAGGTAAGACCCTGTTTTCTCTGCTAAGCCGCCAGCTTAAAAGCTTTCCCGCCCTTTTTATCACCTAATTTTTCTCGAGCACAACCTTTGAAACTCCGGACCGAAAAAGCCACAACTTTTCGGTGACCCACCCCACCCGACATAATAAGCCCCGGTTAGATTGGATACACAGGATCAGGAGAAAAGACGTGGAATTTAATAAATGCTGTGTATTTTTCATAAATTTAGTTTTAGTCAATGATTTAAAAATACTTTTCATCCAATGATCGGATGTCACACTTTTCTTAGCTCAATCAACTTTTTTTCGTGATAGTAGATTTTTGTTTAATTTATAATATACTAGCGCAGACCCCAAAAAATCACAGGATATTATCAACACTGGAAGGGGAAAATGGCTTAAGCGCCATACATCTTAAAAGGAAAAATGGCTTAAGCGCCAAACCAGCTATATTGCGCTTATTATCATATATATTACTATCCTTTAGGTAGATACTTTACCGCGTGTCTGAAATTGTTCAAACAAATAGTTCCGATTTTGAAAATGACACTTAAATGCAATTTCTATTCGAGTTCTATATACAGTTCATTGAACCAGAGTTACACACACGCAATAGAAATTAGTATATTCAAAATTAATTGAGATCACAATTAATGTAAAAATAGATCTTGCTATTTTTAACGCATTGCTAATAATTTTTCTGCATTTTCACTTTTTTTCTATCTAATAATTTTTTTAACTAGGGGTCAATTTTTTGTATTATTCTTCTTTTAGACACTGCCTACCTTTTTATTGATTATTTTCCTCCAAATATTTCAATTTAAAAACACTTAAACTTTCATGAACATTTCACTGACATATTGTACCTTTTATTCATCTATCTCAGAACAGGTTACCTAATGTGAAACACACAATTAAATTACGTAATTAAGTACTTGACGAAACTGTAAAAATAATAGGTAATACCTTTCCCACAGCATTGCAGTTTAAGGAACGGTGCAAATTCCTGGCAGTAGCCAAGGTAGTAAAAAGATTCCGTTGGTATTCATTCTCCAGGTCAACTCCTGGTCACAGCACCAGCCGAAATGGTCTTCTAATACATACATTTGACGGCCTCCGTAGGGATATGGCTGTCAAATAGTTATCCGGAGGACACAGGTTTAAATCCCGGTGTCCGCTTGTAAATTCTATTACATTAATTTGTTTTATTTCACAATGCATTATTTAAAAATCTTTTATAATATATTAGCGGCATGTTTCAGAGTGGAAGATAGCCTCAGTATCGCCCTGGTGTAAGACCACAATTCAGAATTGAAACGTTGCTTGAAATGACTTTATCCAGGCAAGTCTCATTCTTCCTTTTTCACATCGTACCCCAATTGGGGCTGCCATAATTTCACTGGCTCCAAACCGTTAGGAGTAATTAAGAATCTTGTGCGGTATTGACACAAAAAAAATGTTTGGATACATGTAAATAATATTGTTTCAATGTAAATGAAAAGGTTCTTGATAGATTACAGTCAAATAAAGAATTTCAAATCATGTTCATATACTGACGTAAAAGAAAGATATTTCTGTTTACCATTAATTTATTTTACCTGAATTTTTTAACAAAGCTAAATTTATCAAAAAATACAAGCATCTTACAAAACCATATTGTCTTTTCTCCGAAACTGTTTTCACTGTGGTTAGCTTTTCTACCTTTGTCTTTGAGAAAACCCCAAATGTAACCTCCGTTAAATTTATAAACCCCGAATAGTAATCTCCCTATCCGTTACACGACTGCTGATAGACCTTCCCCGTATTCTTAGACCCAACAAATAATATTATATGCTGAGGAAAGGAAATACAGAAAACAAACAATGTTGGGATTAAGCGGCCTAAGTCCATTCTGGGAAAAGGTCGTCCAATACTATAACGTCTTTCAGGTACAGAGCCAGGTCGAGATATTTTGATGCCTAAGGCTTTCAATCGAAAGCACGCCCCAACAACGGTGAAGTTTCTTTTTTATTACTTACTACTTTCGAAAAGCGTAAATAAATTGCTGTTAAATATTATCTTCCAGCATTTTATAATGTGCTTTCTTAAAGCAGTTTTTTTTGTTTGATTTTTTTTTAAAGAAAGGCAAATATTCTGAAGACAAACGAGCAACATTTTCCTTGTGGTGATAGTGGAAAATTTAAAATGTTTAGATAATAAAAATTATATTAGACGAGTTCGTTCATAAATTATAAACTAATTTGTACTTATTCTTTTTGAGTTCTGTCTTGGCTAGATTAATTCATTGGAATGACGCTTATTTTACTTTTTTCTTCATATAATTAAGTTTCTTTAATGCAGCAGAAAAGCGCATTAGTATAGTAGGTTTGATCTGCATGTTTCAAATTTTAAATTACATGTAGGTTATTCAAACATCATATATTTTTGATTCCGAAAGGATAAATATTTTCTGTTTGAATTAATTTATATTATTATCATTATAAATGAAAACCCGATAGAAACTGCAAAAGATATTGCTAATAAGCTTGGCACTCAAATCCTGGATGAAGACTTTTTAGAAATCTATCGTGTTCCTGACCGTCGTCAAGGTTTTCCAAGAAAAATTATCATCAAATTCCACAATTCTAGCGTTACTACTCGACACAACCTTCTTGCAGCAAAAAACCTAACCAAGAAAATAAGTCCATCCTTGTACATCGGCGAAGTGTTGTCTTCATATAATAAGGACTTATTATGGAAAACTAAGAAGCGAGCACAGGAACTAAACTACCAATACACGTGGTTTAAAAATGGTAAAGTTTTCACGCGGAAATCAACGGAATCTAAAATTATAAATATAAAACATGAAAGAGATCTTCTAACACTGTAAAATTTAATTTTATCGTTAAAAAAATTAATTAAAATACATAAAATGGCTACTAATCTGGAAGAACTCACATGCCACCTATTTGAAAATGAAACTGTTACTACCAACACAGAAAACATAAAACTAGGTCTAAAAAATAATTTGAAAATAATACACCAAAATATAAGAAGCATCAATAAAAACTTCGAAGAATTCCTCATAAACCTAAAACTAATAAACATCGAATTTGATGTAATGATCCTAACAGAATGTTGGATTAAAAGTTCTTATACACCAAAAAATATTGAAGGCTACTATTGCATCAACACTTCATATAATACTAAACAAAATGACGGAATTGTAGTTTACATTAAAAACAATCTGAAAACTACTACCAAAGAAATCAAAATCAATGACTCCAATTGTCTACACATACAAGTTAAGTCAGTAATTGATATACTGGCTATTTATAGATCCCCATCCGCAAACAATATTACAAACTTCCTTACTTCACTTGAAACTGTGTTGCATAAACTAAAACACTGTAAAAATCTGTTTTTAATTGGAGACACAAACATTAATATTTTAGAAAATGGACATCCTCAAAAAGACGATTATCTCAACGCCATAAGCTACTACGGTCTTGTTAGCTACATCAACAAACCTACTAGAGTCACTGAAGAAACTCTTTCTTGTATTGACCATATAATAGGCAAAACGAAAAAACCTATCAACACAATAATATATGAATCCACAGTAACAGACCACTACTCTACAATATTGGAAGTTGGAAATGAAAATAAAAGTAAAGATGATTCCGTAAATATATCTATTGTGAAAAATAAAATCGACTGGGATACAATTATTTTCAACATAAAAAACGAAAAATGGGAAAATTTGTACTCAATTACTGATAATGATAAGGCATGGAATTATTTTACCAATTTTATTCAAAAACAAATAAAACTACACACCAAACAGAAAGAGGTACCAAGTAAAAAAAATTCAATCACTAAACCTTGGATTACACCTGGATTATTAAAATGCATCAGGAAAAGAGATAATATTCACAAACAAATAAGGAAAGATCCAAATAATTACTTACTACATTTTACAAAAAATACAGAAATATGTGCACAAAACTAATTAAACACGTAAAGAATAAATACTATTCAAGAAAAATTATTGAATGTAATAATGACTCCAGAAAGATTTGGCAAATTCTTAAAGAGATAACACATGCAAGGCAATTCAGAGATCAAATTGAGGAACTTACAATTGATGGTCAGAATGTGAATTTTAACTTGGACCCGAAGACTATTGCCGATCATGCAAATACTTTTTTTACAAACGTTGGATCAAATTTGGCCAGTAAAATAAAAGAAAACATCAACTGCAATACTAAAACTCCACCACCAGATGATAAT
Organism: Limnephilus lunatus; assembly: GCA_917563855.2. Lineage (NCBI taxonomy): Eukaryota > Metazoa > Arthropoda > Insecta > Trichoptera > Limnephilidae > Limnephilus > Limnephilus lunatus. The sequence continues at coordinate 73,345,414 of OU830602.1, read as the reverse complement.
TTCCGAGAAGAAACTTACGCAAAATTTACTCTAAAAGATGTATCGATGGAGGATATCATCAAAGAAATCGACTCACTGAAAGAGAGGACTTCACCTGGACATGACAAAATACCAAGTAAACTACTAAAATCACTGAAATCTCATATAGCCGTTCCCCTCAAATTCCTAATTAATAAGAGCTTCACTCTAGGTTGCTTCACAAATGCATTAAAACAAGGTATTATCTCTCCAATTTTTAAAGGTGGGAACAAATCTGAAATTACCAATTACAGACCAATTTGTGTTCTAAGTTCACTCTCCAAAATTGTTGAAGGAACACTGAGAAATCAATTAACTACTTACCTTGACTCTAGTAAAATATTATCAGCAAATCAGTTTGGTTTCCGCCAAAACTTATCAACCTCAGACGCCATCGCTAACGTTACAAACTTCATAACAAGTAATGTTGACAAAGGAAATAAATGTATAGCAATTTTCCTTGATCTTGCAAAGGCGTTTGATACTGTGAACCACAAAATACTTTTAGATAAACTTAAGAGGGTAGGAATATCAGATACAGTTCTTCAATTACTTCATAGTTATCTAACTGATCGAACGCAATGTGTTAAAATAAGCAGTACCTGTAGTAGTTCCCAAAAAACAGTTTGTGGAGTTCCACAAGGTAGCATCCTAGGACCCTTATTATTCTTAGTATATATTAATGATCTATGTAACTTACAAATTTGTGGACAAATCACAACTTTTGCCGATGATACGGTTTTGCTATTTTATGCCAAATCTTGGGATGAAGTCTTTAAAATGGCAGAAAATGGCTTTCGTATTGTTAAAAATTGGCTTAATGCTCACATATTAACCCTGAATACAGACAAAACCAAATTTCTAACATTTCGAATATCAAATAAGCTCTTGCCTTCACAAAAAAGCCTTAAACTTCACAGCTGTAACCCCTCATTAACTCCATGTACCTGTCCTTCTATAAGTAGAGTTGACAGTATTAAATATCTTGGTACTCAAATAGATGATCTTCTTAAATAGAACGCACATGTTACAAACTTAACGACAAAACTGAGGAAATTCGTCTATTTCTTTAAAAATGTTAGAGATATATTAAATATAAAACAACTGAAACAAGTTTACTGTGCTCTCATACAATCATCACTTGAATATGGTATTATTAGCTGGGGAAGTGCCACAAATACTTGCCTGGAGCCTTTAGTAAAGATTCAAAAACTAATTTTGAAGGTTATTCTTAAAGTCCCGTTGAGAACGAGCACTGATTTTATTTTTAAGTCACTAAATGTTCCTAACCTGCAAAAACTGTATTCAAAAAATATTCTGCTTCACCAATTTAAAAATACACACATGTTTGAGGAACGAATAAACACTAGAGCCCTAAGAGAGTCAAATGTAAAATCTTTTAACATCCCAGTTTGTCAAACCTCTTATGGACAAAGAACTTTTAAATATAATGCAACAAAGCTATTCAATTCTCTACCTACTGAAATAAGAAACACTCAAAGCAAAAGTGCATTTAAAAGTAGAATCATTGATCACCTCAAATAAACATATCTATCAGGAGTATTTAATAACATTCTTACCTTTATGCCTACTGTGTGTAAATATGTAACCATGTACCTACTGCAATGTTCATATAACATACTTGAATTGTATATTACTTAGAAAAAAAGATTTTATATCAACCTGTCATGTTCATAATATTAATAAAACAAAATCATAGATTATAACCACTCTGTAAATTGCCATCTCAACACAGGTGTTTCACACCTAGTGAGATGGGCAATACGTCATTATTATAACCTAATGTAATACGAAAATAATTAAATAAAAAAAAAATAAAAAAATCATATAAAACATGAACAATTTTTCCATTTATCAATACTTTTATTGGAATTACTCTTGTTATAATAACTTTTGAAGGTTATATTATTATACCTCAACGTAATATATCATTGAAGAAGATAGTTTTAATAAATCCAAACAAAAATATGAAACAGAACAAGAAACAGACAAATAAAAACATAACGGTCTTAACTAAGACTTGAACTCAGAAGTTGAGTCTTTCCAGGACAAACGCCTTAACCAAGTAGGCCATTAGGACCTCTTATTTTTAAGTAATTTTTGTCGTTCTCATTTTCAAATTCAGAATTAACGAAATTATCTCCGACTAATTTTTCCCATATTTTTGGATGCTACCTTTTAAAACGATCACAAAGTTCTAAAGAATTGGTTTATAACCTAGATAGTGTCTCGGATAAAAATATCCGATATTATCCATATGGGACACCTATTGACTGTTTTGTAAAAATCTAAATAAACATTCAATATTTATATGAATAACTCTTGTTATAATAACTTTTGATGGCTATCTTTCAGGTACTTTGTGAAAGCCGTTTGTTTTTGTTTCTCATTCTCTTCAGCTGAAGGAAATTAAACGTAAAAAAACGAAATTTAGGTAAATAATAGGTAAACTCTTTTGTAGGATTTAATTTAATTATTTAACTTGTTATCTTTTTGAAAGGTGGGTACTAGGTAAAAACAAAGTATTTTTTTGACAGATTGGATAATTGGATGAAAACAAAATGTTAGTAGGGAAAAATCTGTTGTTGAAAATGTAATTATTTATTAACAGTTCCTCGTACGTTTTATTATAAATGTGAACTAATTGCCTGGTGGCTTCTTTCCAACTTACTCAGTTTTTTTAAGGGATTTTTTTTAATGTTGAATTTTTGGCATAGTGTGATCATAATAGCTAAAATTATATCTAAAAGTGTTAATTTCAAGCGACCTCTCAGGTAAGTATGGTCCTGTATTAATTCATTTTGAAAGCATCGCGTTCATTGGTCAAAATATTGTACATATATTTTCGTATCGGTGATCAATGAACCAGTGTATGCAATTTTTAGCCATAAGTTGTTTTTAATTGTTTGTCTAGCTTGTAGTCTTTCTAGATTTTAGGCATGTATGGTATGTTTGTACAGCGCCCTTGAGGTGATTTTTCACAAAAACGGCGCTATATAAATCGTCCAAATATTATTATTATTATTATTAAAAGAAAACATAAGTAAAATTACGTGATCGATTGAAACTTATATAAATTTATTCAATTTTGCAAAAAATATATATAAAAGGAATGAGAGTATAATTGAAGCATTTTGTATATGATGAACATTTTAGGCACCTTGAAAGGGGTTATTTGATTTGAGTAAGTATACTTATTACAGATACATAAATAAGAGGCGCGTTGTTTCCAAAGTAAAGAGAAAATATGTGAATAGTAATACATTTTTATTATACAGGGATGTATTTGACTTAATTTAACCAGTGTTTTCTGGCATTATTTGGAGTAAGAAATGTAAATAAAATTTAGGTCTCCAGTGATTTTTAAACGTCTTTTTTTCAAAATTAAATAAAACAAAATTCTTCTCTTGTCCTCAATGGTCACTAAGCCCAGTAATCAATAACCCCTCACCCCGCTCCTGTTTGTCGTCCAATACCTACTGATTTTTTAAAAAATTTTAGTTGAAAAAACGCCATCAAAAATGATATTCATAGTTTCGTTTACATTTTTACTCCAAATAATGTCAGGATTAACTGGTTAAAGTAAGTCAAGTACGTCCCTCAACACCCCTATTTATTAGTGGGTGGAAGATATTAAGGATTACTTAATTACCCCATAAAAAAGAGACGAGATTATTCTAAAAACGAAGTTTTCTTCTTTGAGATGCTCCCTCTCTCTTGCTGTGTAAATATCCTTAAGTCAGTAGGGACATTTTAGAAAAGAATAGTTTGTTATTTATTTTCCGTCGTTCACTTTTGATGAAAAACCTGTGTAATAATATTAGGGTCATAGACAAGTTTGCGATAGGTTGAAGGTAAGAATAATGTTATCGAAGAAAGCAAATACTTAGTGATTTAATATTACACAAATAAATACACAAAAATTTTAACAAAACAAAAAAACGACTTCAAAAAATGCACTAAAAAGTAAAAAAATAATTTCGTACGATTGTTATTTTTGGAGTCGGTGTCAGCCAAGGTAACTACGTACATAGGTAGGTATAGATGAGATGTGGAGATCTTGGCTGACACCGACTCCAAAAATAACAATCGTACAAAATTATTTTTTTAATTTTTAGTGCATTTTTTGAAGTCGTTCTTTGTTTTGTTAAAAATTTTGTTTATTTTTTGATTTTTAGTGACGAGCGTGCGTAAAGAAGTTTTACTTCAAACAAAGAATCATCTAAATCTCTTGGCGTAATATTGAGTTATTCGTCCATTTGTCGCGCACATACTTATTGCAAATTTAAGACATATATGGTTTTCTCATGGATCCCACTGTCTAAACTAGACCAAATGGGACCACAAGGGAAGCACCAGCTTTCTAATAAAAAAAGAATCATCAATATCGGTTCTCCCAATCGAAAGTTCTGAGGTAACAAACATTAAAAAAAATAATAAAATAAAATACCATCGAATTTGCCTCCTTTTCGAAGTCGTTTAATAAATAACGAATGTTCATGCGAAATAATCGTCTTCAAAACAAAATGTCTAGAAATTGTTACATACCCAAGAAAAACAATCGGCTGTTGATTTCCTGAAACAGATTAATTTATTATCTCACCACTTATTCATCAGACAGATTAAAGAAACTTCCTGTTAATTCATCAAAGGCATTGTCTAATATAATATTGCTATGTAACCGAGTGATATAGGAGTGTATTGTTATGAAGCCTCCAGAATAGCATGATGTAACATATTCCAACAAAGAACATAAACACGAGGCCTTGGAATTACCTGGCATGTATTGGACGCACCCCTTACTTGTGTATGTGTAATGGATTCTCGCTAATCATTAAACCCTCCACTCCTTTAATTAATGAACACCTGTTTTTTATTAATATTTCATAGTCATCGATCAAGTGGGAAATACTTAATTCATTTCTCAAGGTAAGTGAAAAAAAAATGAAATGTATGTACTGCTTGTACTCGAGAACAACTTTAACAACAAATGAGTGAGGAAATATAGCCGATTAAAAAAAAATTCATATAAAAACAATTTACAAAGTATAATTGTATTTTTAAGATTATTTGTGACAGTTTCCTTCTATTAATATTTTTCTGCCATAAGATTTTTATTTATAAAACTGCTTTTATTCTTACACCGACTATTTCTTGACTCTGTTTGCCAAGCGATTTATACGCTTCTACCTATATTCGTGGTGATAGAAGAAACACTAAGAATAGACATATTTTTAGCTTGTGCATTTCTCATAATAGACGAAAACATGTGTTCTTGAGGCGCCTTATCCTAGCTCAAAAAGAAGAAGACGGCGATATATGTAATTACGAATGTTGGAGAGAACGCGCTAATATTTAAAACGATAAAATTGAAGCTAAAATTGTAAAAATGTTTAATAAAACACGACTCGTTTAAAATAGTGCAAAAATCTCTTAGGGGCTGTCTACAACTACTTTTAAAGAAACATTGTGAATTTTTTTCATACACATATCTTGTAAAATAACAGAAACAAACTAAGTGCCTAGTAAAGAGAAAGATTTAAATATTTATAATAATCCTCCGAAAACTGTTACCAGCACGTCTGTCTGGCGTAGCTGTTGAAGCGATACAATACCCTAAAATATATTCAGAATCTTATAGACGTAGTGAAGAAGGCGTGTACACAAATATGCGAGTGCGATCCCGGTGTATTAGACGAACATACTACCCACGCAAATACTTTAAACAATGTGAGAATCTTAACGACGTAAGTGAAGAAAGCATGTACACAAATATACGGCGCGCGGTCTGGGGTATTGGACTTACCTACCGTGGATTCGCCCTAGCAGGTCTGGAAATTTGATATTGGGGTTTATTTTAATTAATTCTGACAAACGTATTCTAAATTCGTTGAAAACTGAATGTAGCTTCGTTCTTTCAAAACAATTAGAGTCCTTGCGAGAGTCTTGAAGGAGTAACCATCTGTTACTTATACCAGGGCAGGTAAGTGGTGGATAACCTCCAATTACTATAAATTAATTACTAAAATTTCAGATGACTCTAAACGAATCCTTGAGAAAGTTAATAATTCGTCGCATAGAAAAATAAAATCTGGTGCTTACCGCTAAATTTATAATTTTATAAAATTTTCAAACCGCTTTACGTAAAATATTTTAATGGTAAGGTACATTTTTAATTAATCTTAAAAATAAATACCTTATATCCGTGAGTATCGGTTTGAAAAAATATTATCGGTACGAATTTTTCGGAATTAATTAAAATGTCAGCCTTAAACAAACTACCATTTTTAGGGTATTGTACCGCCTTAAAGCTGTTGTAGGACATAGCTACTTTATTTATATTTTTTTTGTTTGTAGGCTCGCCAACAGAATACATAACATATAATTATTACATTAAGCTTACAGATTTAACATAGTTACAGTGATAATTCCAATTAAAGGTGAGAACACCATTCATGAAATTCACAATAAATTAAATTACATGTAGGTACGTGAATAAAACAAGAAGGATCAAATATTAGAAAATACATACATACACACTTACTTGTACATGTACACACATGTATATGCATATGTGTTCACACTTCACATGCACACATACACATGCATATATGTACATACATACATGCACGTAAATATACATTTATACACATATTACAGCTTTATATAGAAGAAACGCGAAAATTTTGTCCATACAAGTGTTTTCCCCCATCATCCTATCTGCATTTTGCAACTAGTTAAAATATGATTAAAATTTATTTATTTATCCATATGTTGAACATTTGATGTGAAAATTTATGGGTTACAGCCAAATAATGTATATGGTATGAAATATAGTTGATCTTTGCACATGATGCTTTAACAGAGCCGACATAAAATGCAATGAGAGAACAATGGCGATCATTGCACAGGTTACATTAATAGACCGATTGTCCCATAATTTATTTTTGTAATTGTCACACACTTAGGTTTATTGGTCACACACTGTCAGCTAGGGACAGTGTTGGTTAAGATGAAGTACTAAATAATGCAAAATCATACAAAATCGTATGTTTTAGTTTTGAAAATTTTACCGCTTAAAAGTATTATAGATGCTTCAATTAAATACTGCGTGTAGAACATACCTTGGCCCTTAAAAATATTGGTCATTTTTTTTAATAAGTCTTTTAATAAGCTTAGAAAAAAATAAAGTATTAGGTCTATAAAAAACATTTTTAACTGAAAACTCTCCTACTTATAAACACTTTTTCGGATATGGTTTTATTGCATAACGTGGCAAATTCAGTTTCTTATATAATTATCGCGAAAAAAAATGATATTTACGCCCGAACCTCACAAAATAAAATATAATATGCATTTTCGCGTTGGTATTTTTGACATCACGGCGACAATACGGCAGTCGACGAATTTGTTATATCAAAGTGAACCTTATACCGTCCACCGAAGAACGACTGGCAGCCGCCCCCGATTTTCTGTCATTACTCCTCCGAACGGAGCGGAGAGAAGACGCGTTATGCTCCGCGCCGCTTATTTTCGTGAAATCAATTTAAAAATTCCGTTTTATTACAATAAACAATGCATAAAAAAGGAATTAATGTTTTTACAGGCCTTTACGAAATAGACATGTAAAAAAAAATCTCAAATATCTTTTCTAACCTTTTCAAATGGTTTTTCTCAAGTATTTTTAAACTCCTCCCATAAAAGGGCGTGAATTCCGATTATTTCGATTTTTTCCTGTACTAGTGGATCGCCTTAAAACTTTGGATGGAAGAACATATGTTAGAGGGAATGAATATAGTTGCGTCAACACTCATCATGAACATGAAGTTTCTATAAACCAAATTGGTGATACTGACATTGTGTTACCCGTCATGTAAGTCTAAGTCTACCTTTCTCTGTATCAAGTGCCGTCGTAATATTACTCCGCGACATCATAGTTTACAATCTGGCTTTAATTAATGGCGCGTGCGTTCTTGTGTATCAACAGCAGTGAAATTTTGAGAGGCTTATTAAAATAAGCCAATTAGGCGGGAGCCAAGCAGGTGTGCAGTCTGATATGTGGTATTGTCTTAGGCACGAGATGTATCTGCTTCAGACGAACGTGAACCATTATTGGCATCAGTATAAAAGTTGTAACAGGACATGTAGAGGGCAGAAAATTTACCATTCAATTATAAAAATATACAATACTAAACAGTTTCAATTATGAAAAATAAAAGTAAAAAAAAACGTACTCAAATAACTTTTCGTAGAAATTACGCAGGAATACGGAGAAAAAATTTATATCACCCATGACACCATCAACCGAAATTAGTACGTTTAATACATTTATTACTATTATAAATAAATTGTAAAAATAGAACAAATTAACAGTGTGGAGGGTTTCGGACCCTCAAAATAAACACTATAAATAAAACAAGGAAAACAATATTCCATACGTATATTATTTATTCACATTTAACTTAGTTATCTACTCAAAATGTCCATCAGATTGTATCCTCTTACCAGAATCCTATTCAGCCTATCTCAGCATTTTATGCAATAACGTAATCCAATGAACAATGACGAGGGAGACGGGTAGATAATATCCCCGTCCTTTGTTGTACTCGCAGTTCCCCGATACCCCGCCGGAACACCGGAAATCCGTTAGCGAGATAAGTAATTAGAGCGAACCGGAAATGACTAAAGCACAACGTAATGGACGGTTTCGCAATTCAGACAACGGACGTACTTGGACACACGACACGATTACATGTGGACATTTGAATTTTAATTCACGTCATAAAAACTGATAAAAATTTAATCTATCCACTAATTTGTCAAAAAATTTATCCGTTTATTTCTTCAAAATTAACAGTTGTGTTATTGATTCACCTACATTACTACATCTAATTCTTTTCAATATACCTTCCCGTATATTCAGAAATAATGAAAGGCTTTCCCTTAATCAACACTTGACTAATTATGAATATTATTCACCTTTGTGCAGAATGTGTAGACTGGTCAACTCACTTTGGCTTTTTTGGTATAAGTGTAAATCATTGACGTATGATATAATTGATCGAAGGTGTAAATGATTTCAGATGGTCGCTAAATAATTGACGAAATTTTTTAAGTATGTATTTTGATTTCTAGCTAAGACTTGACTTGACTTGTCACTTCTATTTTTTAATATTTATCTCTGTTTTTTTCTTTGTATTCATTTAGCATACTGTTTTTATAATGGAATTTTTTTTAAGTTCATGTTATTTTATTGTAAATTTGACGTAAATATAATAGAAATCTCTGATTTTCCTAAAAGAAACTTTATAAAGCTTATAACATAATGAAAAACTACCTAAAATGATTATACCAATTTGGGAGGTGGGTAGGTATGGTTAAGGGTTTATGGGTAAGCGCAACGTTTGGTCATTAATCAAAGCCATATATAAAGTATCCTCCACTTTTGCAAATATCAAGGAAAATTCTTAAAATGAGCTTCCGCTGTTTTTACATACACAATTGTATATTAAATTATAGAAAACATGTAAGTTATAAAAAATATTCAAATTTAAAGTTCCTGAATTAAATTTGATAATTTTTTTTTATTTTATTAATTTGTTTTCACAGTAAAGGTTATAAATTTAACTGTCCGGAAAAGACACAATAAAAATTACTCTTTGTTGAAGTTTCCACTCTTCGTGAATGTTTTTTTTTAATTACTTACCGAAAAGATTAAATTTTAATTAATGGACCTTTGCGTGGACAGGGTTAACTCAACTAACAAAGCGGGCATTATTTTTAAATTTTCAGAGAACCACAACTTCACGCAAGTCTAGAAATGTAAAGACCTCTAGACTACGAAGAACCTTATATGAAGAAAATCATAAATCATGAAAATTAAGGAGGTCATCAATCATTCTCTGACATAAAAATAAAATTCAAGGTACACTTGGATTGTACTAAAAAAACATAATAAATAATGTTAAAGTATATTTTTGTATCACTTTTTTCGTTAGTTGTGTACTTCAATCTTCTCTAGACAACAAAGCAAAACTTTTACGGAAAGAAAAAATCATTCCAAGCACTTTGTGAAGTTCCTATTAAATCCTGCCGACACGATTTACTTTTTACTGCCTTACTAAAATAAAAATACAGTACAGTTAATTGTTATTGAAAAATTGTTAAGGAAAGGTTTTTTTTTTCAATGCGTATTATAATATAGAAAAAAAAAGAAAACTAGCATAGCCTTCCACAATTTGAATGGAAGTAAATTTAGTGCTCCATTTAGCCGATTTAGCATACGCTCTATCTCACTTACCCTTGTCTGACATCATGACGACCTCCGTAGTCCAGAGGCTAAGACTCTTGACTCACAATCCGGAGGTCGCGGGTTCGAACCCGGCGCACAGTGGACGGAATGAAGAAAAAACACGAATTAATTCTCTGCTGACTAAATATTAATGCAATACTTTTTTTTTGATCTTATTAATGAATTATAACTACTAGCAGTTAAAAATCCGCTTTGCAGGTTTTTTCTGCTAGGCCCTGCGGGCGACTTTTGCTTAGGCTTCGCCTGGGCGAAGGGTTTGGGTATAGGTAACCATTTAATAAATCCGATAAAAACTGCTACGCAGACGCAAGCCTATTAATACTGTTTGATTTTGAAGAAAAAATATTAATTTATTCTTGCGTAGAAACTTACAACAACGAAATAATAAATTTTGAAGAAATACAAATATCTAGGCAAATAAAACATATTAATTTTAAATTTTACATATTATATTTCACATCTATGAACACAAAAAGACAGGCAACAATTAGGTTCATTCATATTTTAATCAAAAATGGTAGAAAATCTAAGTGCTACAGGTTGTCATTGGAGTCTAAATCATCGCTCAAATTTCCAGAAACTTTGGACGAATTCTTAGCGGACTTAAAACTTAAGTAGGTAAACAGAAACTTTTTTTAGGAAGTGATCGCAAATTTTAAATTCTTTTCTCATTATTTTTGGAGTTTCTTTTTTAAATTGTAATCTGATTGGTCTGCAGTACCTTGTAGATGAAGGCCGTGGGTTTTGCCATATAATGATCATGCTTTTTGAGTTTCCTTCGCTGTAGAGTTGAAGTGGCACCAACGTCGTTGTAAGGAGACAGTGGCGTACCGTGGGGGGGGCGGGGGGGGCGGCCCGCCCCGGGCGGCACTTTTGGGGGGGCGGCAAAATTTCAAAATCAATAATCATCTTGTAAAAATTTGGATTGGGGAAGTCGCGGGTTCTATTCTCGCGTCAGGACTTAAAAGTTTTTTCTAGTTTATAGTTTCTTTAAATCTTTCTTAAGTTTTATATACTGTTAAAATCAAAATATTAATGACAGACGTTTTGTTTTTATTTCTAACACATACATTATTTTTAAATAAAAATGTGAATGGCAACAGTATCATTTTAGCTCTAATTGATAGTCGATTTGTGTTTTATATTCGTGAAGCTTTGTGCGCTCTGCTGAAAGCGCACAAAAAATTACACTTATACGGTTTTCTTCCACGTATATATCACGGTGATATATTTTAAATTTATTATCACAGAAAAGTTAAATAGCTGACAGGTGTGTGCATACTTATTCGAATTGCAGTTATAAAATTCTAGATGCACAATATCTATGTGCTGCCAGAATCAAAGAAAAACCATTTTTATGTTCTGAGTGAAGTTTTAATTCACCGCATACATATTTAATTAAAAGCAGTTTTGTGTTCAAAATGTATAATTCCAGTTGTGGATTCATCTGACGACACATTTCGAAGGAAAACATTATATTATTTAAAGTGCTTTATAAAATTCTTGCAGACAATTTATGTGCCGCCAGAATCAAAGAAAAAACATTTTCATGTTCCGAGTGTAGTCTTAATTCACCGCTTAGAGATTTAATTAAACCCCTTTTGTGTTCAGAATGTAAAATTCCAGTTGTGAATTTATCCGACGACACATTTCGAAGAAAAAACTTATTTGAAGTGCTTAATAAAATTCTTCCAGACAAGTTATGTGCCGCCAGATTCAAATAAAAACCTTTTTCATGTTCTGAGTGTAGTTTTAATTCACCGCATACAGATAAAATTTAAGCCAGTTTTATTGTTCAGAATGTAAAATTCTAATTGTGTATTCATCTGCTGACATATTTCGAAGGAAAACTTAACTTTTTTCGAAGTGCAAATATAAAATTCTAGTTGCAGACAATTTATGTGCTGCCAGAACCAAAGAAAAACCGTTTTCACGTTCTGAGTGTAGTTTTAATTTACCGCATACAGATTTAATTAATAAATATTTTAGAAAAAAAAAATTAAAAAAAGGATCACTACCCCCCCCCCCCCTCCCTGAAGAAGTACCTACATAGGGGGGGGGGGGGGGGGGCGGCAAAATTTTCCTCCGCCCCGGGCGGCTGATACCCACGGTACGCCACTGTAAGGAGATTAGAGAGATCATGATATTTTCCATTACTATACCTTTGCTTGTAGTGACTGTGACTCCCATAACCATCACAGCCCCATTAGTACATTTGTACAAACTCATTTCTGCTGCTAACTGGAGTTCATCAAGAGTGCGAGACTCTAACAGATCGTTCATTTTTTTCTTCCTTGATCTAGAACCGATTTCTTGAAATACTTTTATTGGTCTACCCAAAGTTTTGGACACAAATATTATTTCTTGCAACCACTCTTAATTATGTTGTTCAAACCTCACAATAACAACTACGGCTTTTTCTCCATTTCTTCATTGATTGTAGTGAAAAATACTTAACAGTTTTGTAAAATGTAGGGCTTGAAATGTTAGAACCTGCCACTATGTGGTATTTTTATGTTCGATAATGAATTTAAATTTTTTCATTTCACAGAAGTGGCAATTAATATACCCGTACATTTAATGCCTCGAATAATTCTCTCCGGGGAATGAATATAGGCCTCCCTTAAAATAAAAACATTGTTCAAGAGAGGAGAAAAAAGGAAAACAATTTATATATGACATAAAAGGTGAAATTTCAGTCTACAATATGTATATATTCATAACTGGGAGCAAACGATGTTTTGTTACTAAATGCTAATTGAAATAAGCATTTTAACGGTAAAAAAATACAAAAATAGTGGAATATTAGAAGTTAGTTCAAATCTCACACACATGTGATATTGATATATAATTTATTACATTAAATAGAGAATACCTTGAATAATGTCATACATATCAAACTTTTGTATATATATATAAATGTCACGTAATACACAACCGTCTCTGCTTACTCGTAGGAGAGAACGGAAAAACGCGATGCCGAACATCAAATTTATGGCACACTTTGCGGCCTTGCCAAACTTCCGTCAAGCGTTAATGACATATTTAAATTAATACATAAAGTGCAGAAACTATTGTGCTACACTAAAAAAAATATATTTGTTTAAAACAATAACGTTTGCAAAAACCACTTAATTCGGGTTTTTTCTCCATTTCGTCCACTGTGCGGCGTGCGCAAATAAATTTTATTTGATTAATTTGTGTTATTTCACAATTAATTCATTTAAAATAATATATATTATATTTGCGGCACGTTCCAGAGTTGAAGATACTATCAGTATCGCCCTGGTATAAGACCACCATTCAGAATTGAAACGTTGCTTGAAAATGGCTTTAGCCGTGTTTGGTGACCAGATCTGAATAGCCAGGTACTTCCCAACTTTCCTCTTCCCCACCTCCTTCCCCTCCCCACTATCTTCAGCCTCACAACATACCCCATTTGGGGATGCCATAGTCTCACCGGCTCCAGACGGGAGCAGTTGAGATTCTTGTGCGGTATTCACTGTAAAAAAAAAAAAAATAGATCTAAATCCCATTTGAATTCAGAAAATCATGGTGAAACACAGTTTTGTATTGGAAATTTGAGGTCCAAATTTGAGGGCAAATATTTGGATTATGAAATACGTCAACAAGGCATTTCTTGTGTTCTTCTTTGTTCTATAATTATTTACCATTTTCTGCAACGTACAACACCACAACATCCACACCAAGGATGGTGGTCGAACGTTCCATCTTGCAGACCCAGCTTCACTCTAAATATATCCTCTTTAGGTGTTCAAGTTAGGAAATTCCAGTTTCACTCTAAATATATTTTTTTTAGGTGTTCAAGTTAGGAAATTCAACGATCTTAAATTCAAAGAAGATATCAAGACAGTTGAACGCCGACAGTTGGCCTTCCGGCATACTTCTTTCTTTTTTATTTTTCTTTATTAAAAAAAAAAGTTAAACATTCCCGGGTTACGAACAACCCGACAATATTTGAAAATCTCCTACTACCACCACAGTAAGCGGAAAAATATTGCTTGTGTCGTGAAGGAGGACTTAGCAGCCGATAAATCGAACACGCGACGCCCAGGTGGGACCCAAACGCGATGACAACTCAGCCACTGATCGGTCGTAGGTCTCCGGTCATTCAGTCGGTGGCTTGTACCGCCTCAGAATCAATAACTGTTGTGTTAACTTATAAGCTGAATTAAACTAAAAAAAATTATACGTTTAAAAATTGCACAATGAAGCAATTATCGATGCGCAACTATTGTTTTTGTCAGTATCAGAGATGGGGTTGTGTACGGATTTATATATTTTGTGATTTTCTTACATTTCCACTGACTTGACGGGAATGGCGTTTCATTTTATATTTATACGTGTGAGGGAGATTTACAATATTATTGAATTTTTCCTTTGGAGGGGTGCAGACATACGTTCACCATTTATCTCATTTTCGAATGTTGACATTTAGTGTGAGAAATAGGGACAGCATTATATGTTTAAGAACAAAAGCAAAACAATCAGCGCATTGACATTTGACGTTTTTGAATTTTTGAAATTCACTCCTATTCAACATTATATTTATCACAATATTGCTGCAGCTCTTTCAAAAGATGTGAATTCGTTCTATTCAAAATGTATGAGGAAAAGAATTTTCTTCATATATTTTTTTTGTGAATTTTTCGATGTTGTAAGAGTTATTCTGCTATTCGGGGCGGAGACAAATCCAACAAATTAAAGATCTTAAAAATCGGTCCAGCCGTTCTTGAGTTATAAATGGTGTAACTAACTGGAGTTTTTTTCTATAGTAAGACACCGTTGGTTTAGGGAAAATAAATTCTACCTACTTACACAAAATATAACTAGGTGCCCCTGAACAGTACAGAGAAGATGTACCGCCGAATAACAAGAATATATAACATATTTTCATTCAAATTCATCAAGTATAAAACTAGTCCACATATATATACCAATGTATAAGTACAAAAAAATCGACTCTATACTTAAATTTGTTTGATATCCATACAAGTCGGCGACAAAAATCTTGTTCGTATTACTTATTAGTCTTATTACTTACTCTCCTTTCTTACCTCCATATGGTGGCAACGATGCTTGCGCTTGCTTGAGCTTCGGGATTTTGCTTTCATACAAATATAATTTAAGATAAAATAAATTAAGACTGTAGTCCTCAGCATTCTTTAAAAGTGTCATTTCCAGCTCTGCGTTTAAAATAGTTTTGTAATTCAGACCGCCCTCCGCTCATATAAATCTAGTTATCTCCAAACAACATCTCGTCACCTTGTTAGGACAAGGTTCCATTTTGTTCAAAAACAAGTGCAAAACCATTTCTTTTGCTCATTTTTAAAACCAAATAAAATTCAGAGCCTTCTGTGTTGCAATTCCTTAGATACTTTTTTGACGAAGTTCTAATATCAAGCTTTTAGAGATTCCATTAATTTTACAAGGTTTTAACATGACTTTGACCCTTTTACATTCGCAAATTTGTTTGTATCTGTCAGTTGATCGTTGTTATTACGAAGCTTAGTTTAGTTCGTCATTTTGGTTGGATACGGTTCAAACTTTGCCTTACCGTGTTCTAAGGTATTAAAGCTTGCAAAGACGATTTCCCAATTCAATTTTTAGGTTAAATATTATGTAAAGTATTTTAGTTTAACTTTTTTTATAAGAAATCCATACGGGGGGCCTTGAGAAAAATAATTTCCCTCAGTGTCCATGTCATATGTGAAAATGCTGTGTGCAGGGTCTTTTGGAGGAGAGGAAGGAGTGAACGTGGGTCTTGAAGAGAGCCATGTTAAGGAAGGGATGAAATACAGAGGCCAGCAAAATATTTCACAGCCGAGCTGTTGAACCCAAGAACGAGTCGTGGAAGTAACCCGTTCTCATGTGAAAATGTATACCGTAAGCGCGCATTTGACGTTTTTCGGTGTTCGACTATTTACGGGTGCCGAATGGATCAATGCTAGTTGATGGTAGCATATTCCATTGTAATATCGCTAGAACAAACACAACATACCTACCTGACGCATGTGCTCTAATGTTTGCAATCCGCTTGTTAAGATAGGGGAATCTATCAAACGGACCGTTTCTGCACAGAGTAAGTGGTTTTTTCGTGTATTTTGGGGCTTCAGAGCAGAGGTGACTGCCAAATTCAATATTAGGGTGTACTTGCAATTTGTACAGAGTTGGAAATTGTGTATTATTAAAGTATCTGCATGCCCTGTACAGTACGCACAGATTCTGAGAGGCTAACCTGCCTTAACTTATTTAAAGGAAAATATTTAAATATGACGATACCCGATCTTGGAATAGCATTAGGAATATGTAATTAGAACCTTATGCAATAAATTGTTTGGACCTAGCTGGTTGCACTTGGTTATATCTGCACATATGCATATTGTTCTGAAATGGTAAGTACACGGCATATTTAAATATTTTCCTTTAAAATATGTTACACTAAAATACTTAACACAAATCATAGACATATGAATATTACTAGACCTGCCCTAAGTGATAAAAGCGTATTATTTCCCACTCCCCATACCGGTTCCACTTGGAGCCGGCTGGGCTCGGGTGAAGCCTCGCTTGAATCTAGAAAATGTAACGTCATCATTCTTGTGGGGACCATCGTCGAGCTCGGTACATTTTACGAAATAACAAGGCAAAAATGGTGACTTGCGCTATGAAAACGTGTAAAAATAGAAGTGATAAAGATAATAAACCCCATTGTCGTATTATATTCCATAGGTGAGCATTATTTTACTTAATTTTAAGCTTATTCAGATCATATAATATGATAACACATACGATCACATCGAGATACATAGCGACGCGAAACACAAAGCCACTGTTTACTGGGGTAAGTAAATTATGAAACATTTGTAAAAGTGTCTTAACTAAATACGGCAACAAAATATTCAACTCTGAAATCAGGCGAACTTTACTTTGCCGTATTTGGACTTCGCAAATTTGTTCATAACGTGGCGAGTGATTCGCGCTCCCATGTAAAAAGGTCTATTCATTCAAAAGCAGATTTTACTTCTAAGAATCACATATCATTACAATGATGTTGCCGTTCCGCGCCCCGCTATATTTGGTTTTTACCCCTCTCCTGTCTGTTCTGGTCTAGTAATATTCATATGTCTACGATACAAATAAATAGATTATGAGAAGTCGTCCTTACAAACTTTCACAAACACCTCAATCTCAGAACAAGGTAAAGGGAAAACAGAACCCTGTCCAACCAAAGTGACGATTTTCCAACCGGTGCGTACTGTCACAGACAAATGATCTTGCCGTTCCGCGCCCCGCTATATTTGGTTTTTACCCCTCTCCTGTCTGTTCTGGTCTAGTAATATTCATATGTCTACGATACAAATAAATAGATTATGAGAAGTCGTCCTTGCAAACTTTCACAAACACCTCAATCTCAGAACAAGGTAAAGGGAAGATAGAACCCTGTCCAACCAAAGTGACGATTTTCCAACCGGCGCGTACTGTCACAGACAACAGACCTTTATCATCCCAATGGTTATTTATTTGATTTGAATTCTAAGCTAAATATTTTTTGCAAAGGATAAAGTTATCGCTGATACGTTATATGAAATCCAAATAGAATTATTGTAACATTTTTCAATTTATAGAATAATTCTTTGTTTGTCTGAAATATGGAATTTTTATAACTTAGTTTTCTTTTCAGTATGCATAAAGCATATGATTAAGTATTGAAAAATGAGATTTCTTTTTGGTAATAAAATTCTAAATCATTTTGCAGTCGATTTGATGCTTATTCGTTAGGAAAAATGATTTTAAAGAAGTTTTTTTTATGTTCATTGTATTTTCAAGTTCAACAAAGGAGAAATAATAAAGTTTAAAAATCTTTAAAAGATGCGATCAACTAAATTAAAAATGTTTTTTAAAGCTTTGGTGTTTTTTATGAACCGTAAATAAGCGAGTAATGGCTGATAAGGAAGGAAAAATTAAGATTATTAATATTTTTCTTGGTAATTATAATGTTTAACAATATTTTGAAGTACGGCCCTAGTGTAAAGCTACCATTCAGAATTGAAAAGTTGCTTAAAATTGCTTTAGCCGTGTTTGGTATTTAGATCTGTATAGCCACTTCCACAACTTTCTGTTCCCCATCTCCTTCCCCTCCTTTATCAGTTGTGTATGTGGTTTTTTTTATATTAACTCCACACAGGAGGCCCTGTGGAAAAAACCCTCAAGGCCTGTGTCATCATTGGAGATGCTATGTGGAGGGTATTTTAATCAAAAGAAAAAAAGGAAGTTTTGGTAAGAAAAAGGTCATCGGGGTGGGTAGGAATCTGTGGATCAATGTGTCTAGGAGTGACGGACCTACGCCGGGGAGGAAGGGGCTCAATTTTCACGGAATCAATAATTCGATTAAAAATATATGAAATTACTTGTCATACCTTTTTGTTTAGCAAGTTAAAAAAGGGTATGTGATTAGCGTGTTTTTGGTCTTTTTTAGAATTTTTTTTTACCTTCCCAGGCCCTCAGTGTGCCTTCTTAACGCCCCCTAATTTTCTATCGATCTTCTACTGCCCACCTGAAAGTCTCAAATGCCCACAAGGGGGCGTTGCCGCCCACGTTGAGAACCTACGACATACACTATGCACGCGTTAAAAATCGACTTAAGATACGTTCATAAATCAACTTAGGATGTGTTCAAAAACCCACTGGGCGTTTTAAAATCAAATTAATAATCGATAGAACAATGTGCACTAAATGCCAGGCACTTCGTGAATCAAGTTTTTTTTCAATCAAACATATATATCACGATTTAGGCGCCCCCTAAAACTGCCGCCTGGGGCAGCCGCCCCGGTTTGCCCACATCCCCCTAGATCCGGGGTTGGCTAAGGGTAGGTCTCCCTCAACCAGTATCTGACCTAGAAAAGTATGAATCCATTAGCCCGGACACCCCTGGTAAGTCACCAAACGTAGCGAACGTGTGTAAAATATAAAACGCGTTTATTAAAGAAGGAGCCAATATTTGCTTAATATCAATATCATAACATTAGGCTGTAATTCCTTACATAGTACCTTCTTACTTCTTATTATTATGCCATGTAGGTACACCTTATTTTATACTCCTTCGTACAACTTTAAACTTTCTTTAATAATTAAGCTACATGTAACATTATTCATAAACATATTGTCTCTACATCTTATATACTCTTGATTATATAATTACATTATGTGTTATACACTAGTATTCCTTTGTTCAACTGGCCTACAATCTACAATAATGTATCTACACGTATGAAAGCCTTCGAGGCTTGAATAAATAAATAAATAATTATTAAGATTTTTTGTAGGCATGCACCCCAAATTTATTAATTTTTGCGAATGTATTATTGGAGAGGTGGGTATAGATGCCGCCACCCCGGGAACAATTTATTAGATTCCTAATACCCCTGCTACAGGTTACTCCGTATGGTTCTCCGGGATTGGTATCTTAGCAGGGGTGCCCGGGTTCATGGGATGAGGTTTGTCTATATGGGGTTTGGGATGGAGACATTTTACCTCTCTAGCAGTACTTTCTCGGAACATCGCATTGCACTGCAGTGGGAGAGGTAAATTCGTACGTCCGTCACTCCCACCCCATCCAGATTCCTTCCCACCCCTTATACCCTTTTCCTTTCTATAACTTCTTCTCCTTCCGTTCCTAAAAACACCGCCACACTGCATTTCCAAAGATGACACAGGCCCTGAGGGGAATTATTTTCCTCCGGGCCTCGTACCGCAGAAGGGATAGAATCAATTATACTGACCGAATACATTGACCCCAGATTTCTATCCATCCCTCATACCTTTTTCCTTCCCAGAACTTCTTCTCCTTCCTTTCCATAAAAATACTCTCCACAGGACATCCCCAAATATTCCATAGGTGCTGAGGGATTTTTATTCTTCAGAGCCTCTCGTATGGAGCTAATATGCATTGTATTTTTTAAATTGATTAGGGGAGGGAAGGAGACGTGAGAGAGGAAGGTTTTTATTACCTAACTATTCAGATCTTGTCAAAAAACACAGCTAAAGCCATTTAAAGTAACATTTCGATCTGAATAGTGGTATTTCACAAGGGCTGTACTGAGAGTAGGTATCTTTCACTCTAGTATTTAATTTACAAAACCACCTACGAGTACCATAATTTAATTGTCTAAATGTCAACACTATCAAAAGTAATACCGTATAATCGAGATTTCCACAATAATAATAATTCTCAAAGATTAAGTAAAAGCTCCGAAAGAAATTAACATTTATTTCATAATGAGAGTCGTAAGTTCTTTTTCAAAGCTTTTATAAAAACGTAATTAAATGTAGGTAAAAGTGAAGTTTGAATTTCAGGGGGATAAGAGGTTAATTTCAGCCCTTAGCTGCGGTTAAAACGTACTTATAATATTTATTCTGGATGTTTTCATTTCTCGTACGCATAAAGGAAAAATTATGTTAAATGGGCTATTAACGTTTTTCACATTATCTTTACATAGGAAGCCCCGAGGAAAACAAATTCTCTCAGGACTTGTGTCATCTTTGGAGATGCTGTGTGGGTTATCTTTTTATCCTCCCCTCATATCTTAATATGAAACAACGTCCGGTTAGTTACGCCATTTATAACTCAAGAACAGCTGGACCGATTTATATGATCTTTGGTTTGTTATCTTTGTCTCCGCCCCGAATAGCAGAATAGCTATTATGCCATCGAAAATTACACGAAAAAAAAATTATGAAATTATGAATATTTTGTATGTAACGATTTTTCATCTTTTGAAAGAGCTGCACCAATATTGTGATAAGTATAATATTGAATAGTGAGTAAATTCCAAAAATTCAAAAACCTTAAATTTAATGTCAATGGGCTGATGGTTTTGCTATTGTTCTCAAAACATATAATGCTGCCCCTCTTTTTTACACACAAAATGTCAACAGTTGAAAATGACACAAACGGTGAACGTACGTCTGCACCTCTCCAAACGAAAAACACAATAATTATAAAAAATTTCACTCACACGTATAAATAAAATGAAACGCAATTCACGTAAGTAAGTTAAAAAGTAAGAATATAACATAAAATATCAATCCTTACACAACGCCATCTCTGATGCTGACAAAAATTAATCACGGATAGTTGCGCATCGATAATTGTTTCATTGTGTAATTTTCAACTTAATAAAAAAACTGAATTTAATACAGCTAATAAGTTAACCCAAGTTATTGATTCAGAGGCGGTACGAAGTTCGCCGGGTCAGCTAGCCTTTATAAGTATTTTTAAATATTATTTTTTTTAATGTGAATTCGTCGTCCTAACTTAGACTTTCTTGACCTGCCTGAGGAAAGTTTAAGCCTTGCTGGAGTTTCGCTCAACCATTGAGCTAGTTTAACCTTATCCCCTTCGGCCATATTTACTTCGACTAAGAACATTATATTCATTTTCTTATCGCATATTCTTATTGCCCGCCCCCTATACGTATGATTTCAAGATTTTACCCGAACTAAATGCAATCTAGTGTCTTGGATAAATATATTAATTTTTATTTTAATGTGTGACATATATTGACTTTTTCACAAGACCAGGATGATTTTTATTAATAACGTAATGAGTAAAACCTCAAATTTTAATATTTATTCTTTGAAGACAATATAAGCGACTCTCAAACTAAAATTTGAAACAGAAAAATCAGAAGTTAACCTCTCAGACGTATTGTAGACGTACTAGGTGTACTGTACAAGGCCCGCAGATACTTTAATAGTACACAACTGCTCACCCTGTACAAATCGCAAGTACGCCCTATTGTTGAATTTGGCAACCACCTTTAGACTGGAGCCCCAAAATACCTGGAAAAAAAACCCGCAGAAACGAGTTGTCCGTTTGATAGATTCTCCTATCTTAACTAACGGATTGCAATCTTTAGAGTGATGTCCTTGTTCTGCCAGTATTACACAAAGCTAAGAACACACAAATTTGAAACACACCAAACACGCACCCAACATATGTACACGGTTGACGTTTGTCACATGAGAATGGGCCTCTACGACTCGTTCTTGGGTTTAAAAGGTCGGCTGTGGAACGATTTGCCGGCATCTGTGTTTCCTCCCTTCTATTCTCTTCAAGACCCATGTTCACTTCTTCCTTTCCTCAAAAAGACCCTCCACACTGCATCTTCAAAGATAACTTAGGCCCTGATGGAAAAAAATATAATTTTTTTAATTTTTAAATCGGTTACATCTAGGAATTGATCACTTTTGGTTTTGATTTTTTACATAAGAGAGAATTAGAACATACTTTTTTGGACGCATCGTCTACTGTTCACAGAACTATTAGTTTACCACAAAACTGTAATCACGATATTTAATACTGCTCATCCTAGAACAAACAAACTTTTTCTAATTAAATGCGAAGCCAACAAAATGCATCTCTGAAGTTAAATTGATATTTGAACGTTCCGTATTTCACGATTTTAAAATAATTCAAAACCTACTCTTTCACAGAAGTCGCTAGTTTAATTATTTTAGGAATAAATACTTTTTTAAGTTTTGCTTTAAAATTAATATCGGGCTAATTTATTCGCTTTTCAGAAAAACTTATAAAGGTCTCATAGAAATCGTTGCGCCACTCTTACTATCATGGTTAGAAACATGAACTAAACGGCGGCGTTAGAAACAAAAAACATCACGCTTTATAGTCAAATCTAAATTTTAACCATAAAATAATTTAAATGTACATATTTATCAATTCAAAATTTCCGACAGCAATTTGAAAAAAAAATTACGAAAGTTTTTGAATTTTTTATTAATTATTTTTACATGAAACGACTAAAAAGTAATTGACGATAATGTTTAAAATAAATTTGCCTAATATTTAGTTTCTATTTTGTCGGAAAGTCTAAATATTTCTGCTTTGCAATAAAATCCAAATATTCAGAATATTTCTGAATGCATCCGAAAACTAATATCTGTTTTTGAAAGGAAATGAAATGTACATTTAAATTTTTTATTTGAATATAAAGCGTGGTGTATAGAAGTTTAAATCATATTTCACACCATGATAATAAGGGAGACACAGCGAATTCTTCGAGACCCAAAAGCGAACAAATTAGCCTGTGGGGTTAGAGTAAAAAGAAAAGAAATTCAATAATATTTTACATCAATACGTAACCCTAAAAATCGTTGAAAAAATAAAATAAATACTTTCTGAAGAGCGGAAGAAACTTCCGCCACTATCATTTTTTCCTGTTGAAAAGAATTCATTTTAGTTTTATGATAAAACTTATAACTTCTCTCAGGTTCTGTCGGCATCCCCCATCCCCGTATTCAGTAAGTGGGGCGAGTTGGGTCGGAAATGTATTTTATTATTCCAACGTAGATATTACGTGAGATTTTCGTCCCTTCCGCGATCGTAAGACACATTGCATGGGACGTTATTTCATAATCCGAAACAGGGTCTTGTCTTACTTAAAAGCTTGTTTGGCAAAAAAATGCAACGTGACAAGAGGGTTTCATTTTGAAATGTACAGTTGTTACCTGTGTATTAATATATTTCTTTTTTTATTTTTATTTTTAACTTTATGAGTAAAATCCATTATTTTAATATTTAAGTAAAATCGCAAATTATAATATTTAATATATTATATTTTCTCAAATATTGTTGGAACCAATATCTTTTTCTGATTTTTCTGTCTCCAGATTTTCGATTGAGTTTCGCTAATATTGTCTTCATTTAATTAAATATTAATATTTCGTTACTGATTTCGACACAACTGCATATCATGAGCCAGGGTTTTGAAAAATAACTTTTTTTGAAGTGAAAAATTCTTTAACACAGTTTTGATTTGAAACTCGTTGAAACGAAAAATAGCGACACTAAAAAGAGACACTTATAATAATAATATAATAAACACTTTCATGTTTAGGATTTAACGAAGGAATGAGACAGTATAATCGGTCTCCTCTCTTTGCTCTGTGCTTCGTAGCCTATCGGTATCCGCTTTGTGCGGTGCTTCATAGCCTCCCCACTCTTGTTTACTTTAGTTTTCTGAAGGTTTTACTTCTACCACGTGCGAATTGCACACTCTGATTTTTTTCCATTACCTCTATACAGGCCCCGCGGAAAAAAAACGCTCAGGGCCTATGTCATCCTTGGGGATTGTGTGTGGAGAGTCTTTTTAGGGAAAGAAAATAGAGGAAGTACTGGGATGGAATATGGTGTGAAGGGTAAAGGAACTAGGTGTCAATGTATCCAGGATACATGGACGTAAAAGTCCATCCCTCCCACTGCGTTACAAGCGATTGTGTCGATAGACCTAGACAAACCTCACCCCATGAACACGGGCACCCCTTCTAAGTCACTAAACGTAGCGAAGCACATACTGACCTACGACAAGGGTTACATAATTAATGCCGAAGAACTATATAAAAATTGTTTACACACATTAAAATTAGTGTTTTTATTGAAAATTCTGTTTTTAAAAATCGCACATAACAATATTTTTGAAATATAGGAACACTATTTTAAACGTTTGTGATAGAACTTATCTAATATCTACCATAGGTCACCCCAAGTGGTTCGCTACAATTAGTGATTTAACAGGGGTGCCCGGGTTCATGGGGTGCCTTGTCTAGGTCTTGGAGGATGACCTGGACACACTGAACCATAGATTCCTACCCACCCCTTAAACCATTTTCCTTCCCAGAACTCTCCTCTCCTTCCCTTAAAAAAAACCTCCACACAGGATCCCCAAAGATGACATTGGCCTTGAGGGAAATCATTTTCCTCAGGGCTTATGTCATCTTTGGGCCTCCTGTGTGGAGCTCATGTAAAAAAAATTATTAGCAACATTAAAAAAAAAATTTACGTCAACCATGTTCAACCAAATTCCCCGAAAGTCTGTATTATATAGTATCTTACTTGTTTATATTGAAAATCTTTTAAATAGCTGCTTCAGGGTACATTTACGAATGCGAGTTTATAAGTATCTACCCTTACTAAGATTTTCAGGCGTATTCCAACCCTCAGTCCGGCTTTCAGAGTACCTATATCCGGTTTCTCCCTATAGAAAACATTCCAAGCCTCACACATAAGTGAATTCCCATTATACTCTCCTCTTCCCCTCCCCTCTCGTGCCTGCCCATCTCCCCCGCGATTAGCCGCCCTTACAACCGCCGCTACCGCTTCCGGTCCCACGGAAGTCGTCAGGGCCTGCCGGAAGTTCCGCCCCGCGCGGCTTCCTGGCAAACTGAAGGTTGTGTCACTCGGTCAGGCAGTGTGTCGGTCACGGTGCTTACTTCTGTTGTATTTCAAAATAAAACTTTAATCACACACGATTCGTGAAAAACAGAAATTAAAAAACATTATTTTTTTATTTACGGTATAAATACTCTAAATGCAGAATCATAATACACAAAACATAGTCGGGTTAGTTAGACCATTTATAACTCAAGAACTGCTGGACCGATTTTTATGATCTTTGAATTGTTGGATTTTTCTCCGCCCCGCATAGCAGAATAGCTATTAAAACATGGGAAAAAATTCACGAAAAAATTTTTATTAATAAAATTCTTTTCCTCACACATTTTGTATGGAACGAAAGCTCTTCTTTTGAAAGAGCTGAAGCAATATTGTGATAAGTGGGTATAATATTGAACAGTAGGTGAATTCCAAAAATTCAAAGACGTCAAATGTCAATGCGCTGATTGCTTTGCTTTTGTTCTTAAATGTATAATGCTGCCCCTCTTTTTTACACACTAAATGTCAACAGTCGAAAATGAGACAAACGTTGAACGTGTACCTACACCCCTCTAAAGGAAAAATACAATCTTCTTACTAATCTTATAGATATTATAAAGGCGAAAGTTTGTATGGATGTGGGTTTGTTATTCTTTTACGCAATAAATACTGAATGGAATTTAAAAATTATTTCACTAATCGAAAGCTACATTATTTGTGAGTAAAATAGGCTATATATATTGGTAAGCTCTGGCGTTATGAATAAGCTGTGGCGTTACGAAATTATTTATTAAATGTTTATTAGCAAAGCGTGTTGCTAAGTTAATGTTTGACGTGGGCTGTCATTTTGTTATTTGGATTTCTTTGATAGAAAAAATTCAAATACGAGTTTTCTGATATGAATATTAATTTATTGCACAAATATAAAACAGGTACTAATCTACATTTTGACCTACCATTATGAATGCGAAACGGCGCGTATTTGATTGTTGATTGATTGGGGGAAGGGGAGGTGTGAGGTGGGGGAAGGGGGGGGGGCAAAAGCTAGCATTATAGACGCGAAAGTTTGAATAGATGTATGTGTGTTTGTTACTCTTTCACGCAAAAAACAACTGAATGGATTTAATGAAACTTTACAATAATATAGCTAATACACCAGAATAATAAGTAGGCTATATATAATGGTAAGCTCTGGCGTTATGAAATTTGTATAAATGAAAATGTGTGTGTTTCATATATTTTAGTAGCATGGAGGAATGGCAAGGGGAAGGGGAACGGGGGAGGTGGAGTTTGCGAAGAGGGAAGAGACGAGGGAGGGGGGAGGGGACTCGGGAGAGAAACGAGGACATGCAGGGAGAAACAGTTTATTTCCTTGGATATGGCATTTCAACGCATGTCGGGAACTAGCTAGTACAGAATAAAACATAAAAATAAATTACAAAACAATTTACAATTTTGGAAACAAAACTTAAATTGATAAATGTTTTCAAAAATTTGTAAAATGCTTTTTTGTAAGTTCTTTCGGTGCTATTGAAAATATCTGCAACTTTTGCATATTGTTTGCCTAAGCTGTATATTCGTGGTATAAGGGAGTTCATCGTTCATATTGTACAGAAAGATATTTTTAATTTGGGGAACTCTATTAGGAACGTGAAATGAAATAAATTGTAGCAATGCAGGGTTGTCAATAAGGGAATTAATGAGTTTTTAAAAAAAATGACGTCAGATACACTAATCTTCTGACGGACAGTTTTATTAATTTTAGGTTTTTCGTCAGACAGTTATAATCGAAACATTGTTTCATATCAAATTTGTATGGAAGACACTTCTTGTTTTCTTCTTCAATACATGCATTGACCAATAAAATGTGTTTGTCAATTCTATTATCTTCATGTTTATTGACTTTACGTCTTCATGTTTGTTGACTTTAGGTCGTTTTAGTGTTACTCCATATTTCTATGATTTTCTCATCTTCATGTTTTCTTAGCCATGGTTTTTCTGGCCAAAAATTATAGTTATTTTCGGATTGTTCAGTAGATTTAAGGTTCTTGAAGTGTAGGTGTGTTGGTCAATTGGTCAATTTCCACCTTTAAATTTGAATTGAGTTTGATAAAAGCTTATTTTAATGAAGTGCTTCCAGGATTATTTTATTAATTTTTTGGGGTTCTTGAGTTTTTTTGAAATGCTGTTAATGTGGAAGTAACACCTATTTTTTTTATCAGGATCATTGCATTTCAAAAGAAGGTATTAACCTATCAAATTTTATGACATACATAAATACATTTCAAATAAAGAATAAGGACGGGTTGTTTAAAAAATTATGACGGTTTCACTAAATTAAGTTAATTTTCACGTTCTGTGTAAGTTCTATTCAAGTTCTGTGTTTATATAATTATAGGACAGTGGCTCCATAAAACTGAAATAATCACAGAACTTCAGTAGAACTTACACAGAATGTGAAAATTAACTTCAAATATTTGATGAATCCGTCAATTACTTTTAAACAACTTGCCCTTATTAACTCACAATAAAATAATTTTTGTATCTAACCAATCATATCTGATATTATTTTAAAATTAAAAGTTCATTGAAATCAACATGTTTCACGCATTATACAGGAAAACAATTTCAAATAATACAGCCATAAAACGTTAAACGAAATCAATATCTTAAATTGCTGCATATGGCGAAAAACTTTGTGACATGTATATTCAAAATACTTTAATTGAAAAAATTCTTGCAACCTTAATGCTTTGATAATCATTTCATAATTCAATGCAAGAAATTCCAAGCTGCCATACTAATGCCATTCAATATTTTGTACAACAAAACAAAAGTTAATAAGAAACCATAATAACCCATGATAATATCATTCACTGACTACTGGCGCATATCCATTTCACAGTAAAAGTAAATTGACCTCAAAATAAAAGGAATAAAACAGCGTCAGCGATTCTTTGAGACGTTCAGCGTGACCTTCGTGACAAGTTAGAGGTCACAAAGGGTCGTCAGTTCAAAAGGCACCCAAGTATTATAGTCCCTCTAAGAACATCCACATAAGACATCTTTAACGTTCTCAACCGTATGACTGTGAAACTATTGCCCGCAAAAGAGATTTAAATTCAAGAAGAGGTTACACTTTTGTTGCGTTCACAACAGTTCTCCAACTCGTCTTGGGAGGAGATTACTTCTTGGGAAAGAATAGAGTTCTTTTACTGGGATTTATTTAATACTTCGCGTGTTACAAGTGGTGACTATGATAGTCGGCCTAACTAAAAGCTGGCTAAATGAGATCTGATTTGAGTGAGCTCCTGCAGACTACACCCAGGCCTTTGGCCCCCCTGGTGCCCAAACTCCAAACTAAACTAATTGCCATCTAGCGGACTTTCGGAACAGCTCTAAGCACTGCCCTCTATGTGACAAACTATGAAGCTTTTATACCACAACTTTACTTTCGTTATTTATTTTTGGGGTGTTCATAAATAGGTACCTAACGAAAATACTTTTGGCTGTGAAAACCTAAAATCATATCAAGTTACAATTTAATCTTTGTAACTGGGTAAGAATACAAGATCATCAATAAATAATTAATCAACTAGAAATGCATGAACCCACAACTAAAACGACATTTCAATTAATTTCACATGAAGTTACTTATTTTTGTAGCAGAGCGCCCTTGTCTGCACAGATGTAAAGATAGGGGAACTATGTCGCCACCCGGTTGGTAAGCGATGTGAGGCGGAATAATTCAGGGGCTGTAGGAAGAGATTTATTAATTCTGGTCTTAAAGAGGCCGGATTACATGACGGGGGAAAAACAGTTACCGGTAACTCGTTCCATATACGAGTCGACGAAAAACTAGTCGAAGAAACGACCCGTTCTCATAAAGCCAACATCAAGGGTAAACGAGTGTTCCGCGTGTGTCCTTCGAGTTTCATCGGTGTATGGATCAATGCTACTAATAATAATAATAATAATAACGTAATATTTGTATAGCGCAGTTTTGTGTCATTTCACTTCAAGTGCGCTAGCTCCTTAGAACAAGCTCCATTAAAATACCAGCAGAACAGACAGCATGATAACATTGCGTCTGTACAATAGAGACGGCAATCGGTCTGAATAACCGGATTGTCAATCAGACGAACCGCCCTCCTTTATGCGGTATCAAATAGTTTTATCAAGTATTTTGGGGCTCCAGTCCAGAGGTGGCTCCCAAATTCAATTGTTGGGCTGAAGTCTATATTATGTGAGAAGCAATAAATAAATACAGTTATTTGTAAACTGGGAACGTGAGACTTTTTTTTTAATAAATTAATCTGTTAAAAATTAAAACAATATTGAAGTAACATAAAATGTATTTCAACTTACATTAACAATTATTATAAGCAATAATTATTATTAGCCTGAAACACTCCTCTACATTGAAAAAATCTCCCGAGAAAAGATACATGCCGCCGACGAGACTCGAACCCGCATCCTTCTTACATCCGGTCAAATGTTCTACCATTGAGCTACGTTGGCTTATCTCCTACCCGCCAAATAATTCAATATATAATTGTGTTTCATTCGACAATTAATGCTTATTACTAATTAGGCTAATAATTATTGCTTATAATAATAAACACTTGCATACTGCTTGCTATCAACGTACGCAGGAACATTGGAGGTCTAAAGTCGTTCTAAACTAAATGTAGCTTCGATCTTTTAAAAAAAATAGAGTCCTTGCGAGAGCCTTAAATGAGTAACCATCTGTTACTTATACCAGGGCGGGTAAGTGGTGGATAATAACCTCCAATGATTATAATAATTGTCACCAGGCCCGGACTGGGACCATTTGGGGCCCTCCGCTAATACCTGTAAAAGGGCCCCCTAACGTGCGGTGGGGGGGGGGGGGTTGAGAAAACGGGGGGTCCGGGGGCCTCCCCGGATAATTTTTGAAAATTAGGTGCAATGAAAACGCGTTTCTACGCTATATCAGAACCTATAAAGAAGAATAAATTCAGATAGGTTTTTATACGAATATTATGATTTTCGACTTTTGTTGACTTTATTATTTATTGAAATAAGAAATTCACGGTATTTTCAGGATACCACAACACTACTAAATACATGCTGTAGAACTGCCAATAACAGAACTGCCCTCCGCGATCGCGGACCTGCGGACCTGGCCAGTCCGGGCCTGATTGTCACCCTTTGTGCTATACATAAAAATCTTGTCTTTAACATTAGTTTAGCAAATAAAAATAATAATCAACTTATAGTGATTAAAAACATTTTTCATAGAATCAGTTAAAACGAGAATTTGTGTTTATAATTAATAATTATTTTCTGCTCTTTATCGCAAAATCTAATTTATTAGATTCTTTGAAATAAATCTGTCAACAGCAATTAAATTAATATTTGCAAGGAGATTATTTATTGCCTTCTTTAGACGAGTACCTACCTACCGAATTTTGAAAGGGTGGAGGTAGTTGCAAGGGGAAGATGTAGGTAGGAAGTTTAATCAATCTAATTTTAATTTTTAAACACTTACATCTGCGATTGCCCTCCTCTAGAAAATAACAGAACAAATAAAGTATCTAGGAATCATAATTGACCATAACCTTAAATGGACACATCACATCAAACAAATCACAAATAAACTCCCCAAAACAATACACGTTTTCCTAAACATAAGAAACATGTATAAAATAAAACAAATTAAAACAATATATTTTGCACTTTGTCAATCAATAATAGAAAATGGAAAAATTGATTGGGGAGGAGCAACAAACTGGGCTATCGATTACATAGAAATCGCGCAGAAAACGGTCTTGAAGGAAAAACCTAAAAAACATAGACTGACTGACACAGTCCAAATATTCAACAGTTGTGACTTACTAGATATACGACAATTAAACGTTTAAACACTACTAAACTACATTTTTGACCAAAAAAACAAATTTCAACAAACACAAAATATCGGTAACTGACCAGTTCGACAATCGTACAAAGAAAACATAAAAATTCCGATGGTAAATACAAGCTTTGGACAAAGACACTATAAATATAATGCTATAAAAGCATTCAACAGTCTAACACTTGAAAATAAAATTGAGGAATACAAAAATAAATTCAGACATTATATTAAAATTAAACATTATAATTAAAATAAAATCAAATTACAAAATGGATGAAAGAACAAAACAGATAACATTACCAAAATTTCAAAACATAAAATAATAAAACAAACCCTTAACGCGTAACTTTATATGTATAAATTTTTAATTTATTTTGCATGCTTTTTTTACAAAATGGAGGTCTCAGCATGGGTAAGTCACCCAGTGAGGCCAATATTACTGGATTGTACTATGAAATGTAAAATATTGTATCAAACGAATAAATAATTTACCCGGCGATTCCCATCACCGTACACGTCAAAAATCATTTCAAGCAGCGTTTTGGTATTGAATGGTATCTACCGTTATGGAACTTGCTGCTAATACACCTTAATTTGGGAGACTCATTTTTGGATTACCAACACCTCTGCCATAGGTCACCCCAAGTGATTCGCTGCTTTTGATGATTTAGCAGGGATGCTCGGGTTAATGGGGTAAGGTTTTTCCGGATCTTGGCGGCGCATGCGCCTACCCACTATACTATACTGATATTATACACGATACTGGCGGAGTAACTCTAGAGTAACTATCGGTTTTCGGAAAGTAAATACAAAAGTTAAAAGTATCGTAAAACAAGCAGTCAAATTGATTGAAAAACGCATTTTGGTAAAACTTTAGGAACTACTTTTTGCTTTACTTTTACTTAAAAATATCGGTCATTTTTCAAGCCTAGAAATAAGCATAGAAAAAAAAGTATTACGTGTGCAAAAAAACACTTTCAAATGCAAACTCTCCCCCTTATAAATCCCTTTTCGGATGTGGTTTTATTGTTTAATGTTGCCAATTCACTTTCTTTTATAATAAATGCAAAAAAATTGACATTTACGCCCGAACTTCACAAAATAAAATAAAATATGCATTTTCGCGTTGTTATTTTTGACATCAATCATAGACATATGAATATTAATAGACCAGAACAGAAAGGTGAAGGGTAGAAACCAACTGCAGCGGGACGAAGAGCGGGACGAAGAGCGGGAAGGTGGCTTTGGTGATATGTGATTCGTCAAAACTCAATCTGACAGTATACAGGCATCTCGCACTATAATATCACCATTTAGTTCTTAAAAGTTAACTCTGATTTTGAATGAATAGACCTTTTTACATGGGAGCGCGAATTGCACGCGGCGCAATGAACAATTTTGCGAAGTCTAAATAAGCAAAGAAAGGTCGCCTATAAGGTCGATTTCAATATTTTGCTGAGGTATTCAGTTAAGACACTTTTACAAATGTTTCACAATTTACTTACCCCAGTAAAAAACGACGGGCACACGCCATGTATCTCGAGTAATAGTGGATTTTGAAAAACGATCATATTATGCGATCTGAATTAGCTTAAAATTGTCTAAAATAATGCTTGCCTATGGAATGCAATACGAAAATTAGGTTTATTCTCTTTTTCACTTCTATTTTACACGTTTTCAAAACACAAAGCACTGTTTTTACCGTGTTATTTCGTAAAATGTACCGATGAGTGCTCGACGCTGGCTCGCAGAAGAATGATGACGTCACATTTTTAGAATAACGCGAACCCATACTCGATCCCAGCCGGTTCCAATGGAATGGTTCCAATGGGAGGGGGAAATAATACGCTTTTATCACTTAGGGCAGGTCTACTAATATTCATATGTCTATGACATCAATCAATACGGCGGCAGGAACTTGGATTTTCAAAGTGAACCTTATGCCGTCCACCTAAGGACTACAGACTTGCCACACCCATTTTGCATCAGTTCGGCCCAGGCTGCGGCGGGGAATAGACGTCTTACACTCCGCGTCGCTGGGTTCCAAGAAATCAATTTTAAATTTCCTTGTTATTACAATAAACAATGCGTAAAAAAGGAGTTAAGGTTTTTTATACATTTTTTTATATGAATACCGCACAAGAGTCAAGAATTAGGGTATATTGTGAGGCTGAAGGTAGTCGGGAGGGGAAGGAGATAGGGAAGAGGAAGTGGGGAAGTACCTGGCTATTCAGATCTGGTCACCAAACACGGCTAATGCCATTTCAAGCAACGTTTCAATTCTGAATGGTGGTCTTACACAAGGGCGATACTGAAAGTATCTTCCACTCTGGAACGTGCCGCAAATATACTATATATTATTTTAAATGAATAAATTGTGAAATAACACAAACTAATCAAATGAAATTTATTTGCCACGCCGGGATTCGATCCCGTGACCTTCGGTGTGCGAGTCAAGAGCCTTACCGCTGGACTAAGCCGTCCGTCCTTTTTAAAGGCCTTTCCGAAATCAAGCCGTAAAAAAGAATTCTCAAATACCTTTTCCAACCTTTCCAAAAGCATTTTCTCAATTATTTTTAAACTCCTCCCACAAAGAGGCGTGAATTCCAATTTCGATTTTTTTCTGGACTATTTCATCACCTTAACTTTATCGGCACAAATCACTCTTATTAG
The DNA here is from genome assembly GCA_917563855.2 of Limnephilus lunatus. Lineage (NCBI taxonomy): Eukaryota > Metazoa > Arthropoda > Insecta > Trichoptera > Limnephilidae > Limnephilus > Limnephilus lunatus. The sequence continues at coordinate 73,311,238 of OU830602.1, read as the reverse complement.
GGCGAATGCCTATTAAAAAAAAAAAACACTTTTATTTAAAAGCCTTTTGAGGCGTACAAAACTCAAACAAATATATATATATATCTAAAAATGGTGCCAGCGCCCTTTCAGAAGCGATCCACAAGTTTATCTATCTAGGTTATAAAATATTTCTAGTTTTGCATCGTAAAGGCGTCTTAGCATAGCCGTTCTAAATGTAAATCTCAACGTCTTAAATAATAATGAATTTGAGATTGAAAACAATGAATATTTAACAGACAAACACTGTATTCCTTTATTTATGATTATTTATATTTTGTACTTCGCAACAGCGTTTTATACGATCTCGTCTAATGTTAGTGGCTGAGGATTAAATTATAGCAAAAGAAGCTTAAAGCTCGCACCCGTTACTTAGCGCTTATATAATCTACTTTATTATTCATTAGTATTTCTTTGAACAGTACACCAAACTAATGGAAACCAAAATTTCCTCAGAAATCATAAGATTTGTAAGTAGGTAGTTGTAGTGTTCTTGATAGACACGTATTTTCAGTTAATAGATGCCGTCAGGCTTAGAGCTTCTGCCAAGTTCCAACAGATTGTAGACTAGTATTTTATAAAAACTTTGGATATTTATCTTTATATAAGAAGGTACTATACAAGTTATTAAATAATTCCCACACAGCATTGCTATTTGTCAATAAGAACTTAATGAAATAACTGAGATATTTTACTTGTCAGATATTCCGAGAATGATTCATTAATTTCGTCTTTTTGATGTGTGAAATTGAGAAGTAGTCGAGTATTGTTTGGTAATTTGACGCTCGAGGAGAATATTCACAGAATACCTAACAATATATTCCATTGAAATGCTCGATATTTTGTTTATAAGTGATACTCGAGTTTGAACAATTCATTATATTAAACGATATTCGTGAAACATGACTCCAGATCATGATAGTTACAAGTATTTTTCAACAGAGTACACGTCAAAAATCGCTCCACAAAAACATACAAAAATTGCAGTTTATAATTTCTAATTACTATAAGATTTATCGTTAAATGTGTCCCCAAAGAACACTGTAGAGAATTATAAAGTTTTGTGAAATCTATAAGGTCTCATCTACAGTTCACAAGTGTTTTAAATCAATTGTGAAGTGACAGAGTGTTGTTAACAAAAAATCAACCTCCTGTTATTATACACTGTGGTAGGGCAATTCACAGTTTATAAGAGTGAAATTCGCCACTCACCGAAAGGGAGCCGTAGCAACGAGGATAAATACACGGCTGTCGCGTCGCCGGTCGGTGTTCGATCCCTTCACCGGCGAAAGATTGCTTTATTTTTATTTAAATAAATAATAATCCTACACCATCTGTCTTAAGAAATACGAACTAAACATTGTCAACATCACTGTTAGTCAAAATATATAACCAGGCAAAATGGCAACTACAAATAAAGTCCAAACACGGTCGAAACAAACAGAAATTGATGCCGGTACAGAACTCTATGACAAATTTATAAAGTATGTAGAAAAAAAAATGGAGGATCTAAAACAACAACTATTCAAAAAAATTGAAGAGGAGACACTAAACGTAAGGAAAAATTTTGAAATTGACCTATTAGAAATGAAAAAAAGTGTTGACCTTAGCCGTCAATATCTCACAAACATGACAGAAAAAATTGATGAAGCAAGCAAATCTCTGGAATTCGATGATAAACAACATTTCAAAGAAAAATTAAAGAAACATGAACCAATTGTTATAATTAAACCTAAAAATCAAGAACAAAAAAACACAAAAACACAAGAAGACATAAAGAACAACATAGATCCAGTTGATGTGGGCGTGGCCGGAATCAAGAATTTCAAAAAAGGATCAGTTATAGTGGAATTAAAGAACACAGAGGCAACAAAAAAGATCCAAAAGGAAGTCATCACTAAGCTTGGGGATAGGTATGATGTTGATATTCCTAAACCCAAGAATCCAACAGTAAAAGTGATAGGAATTACAGATAAATATACCGCCGAAGAAATTGAAAATAAAATAAGGATGCAAAATGAATACATAGACAAGGAAAATTCAAAAATATCTGTAAAATTTATAAAAGAAAATAAAAAAAGCAGTGGATATAATAACTTTACTGTATTCATAGAAGTAGATGGAAAAACACACTCTAAAATGTTAGAGGAAACGAAGATAAATATTGGAAGGAATAGATGTGCTGTCTACGATCATCTCTCAGTTTTGAGATGTTTCAATTGCAACGGATATAGACATAAAGCAGGTGATTGTAAAAATAAAAAAGCATGCGGAAGATGTTCTAATGCACACGATACGTCAGATTGTAAGGAAGATATTGACAAAATCAAGTGTGTGAATTGCAAACTCACAAATGATAAACTTTCATTACACCTAAATGATAATCACCATGCATGGAGCAAGGAGTGTCCTATTTACAAAAGAAATATAGAATCGGAGAAGAGAAAAATTGATTTTTTAGGATAAAAAGAAAAGCAACAATATACTACTTAAACATTTCAAGTCTTTTGGCTCATTTAAATGAAATTGAAGTATTATTACAAGAACTCAAACCAGAAATTTTAATGTTAAGTGAAACGTGTATAACTAGTGATATTTACGATTCTGAAGTATCATTTATAGGATATTCAACTGTAAGATGCGATTCATTTAGTCGGCATACGGGAGGAGTCGTTATGATTATTAAAAATAATATATCTTTTAAAATAATATCAAATGAAGTGTTTGATGAAAAAAATACATGGATACTGGCAGTACAAATAAGAAAAAACTTGATTAAAGGAACATACGCTGTATTATATCACTCACCAAACCAAAGCCATTCAAAATTTTTGGATTTCTTCGAAAGTTGGTGTACTAAAAACATGAAAAATCAAGATATGTTCTATGTAACCGGTGACTTTAACATTGACATGAAAGTCAAAAATACCTGCAGTAATAGACTTCAATGTTTAGTAAATAATCTAGGACTGAAACAACTTGTGACCAAACCAACTAGAATATCAAATACATCAGCAACCATTATTGATTTAGTTATTACAAATAATTTTTACTTGAATGTTAATGTTGTGGATACTCCAAAAATATCAGACCACGAAAATATATTAACAATATTTGAAACGAGTATAATTAAAAATGAATCAAGGGAAATTACATATAGAGATAAAAGTAAATATGAGCAAACAAAATTTTGTGAAACTTTACAAAATAGTATTTCTCAAGTTACCGAATCAAATAACCTAAACGACAAAGCAGAAAACTTCGTCAATATTTTGACTACAGCAGTCAATAAAATTATGCCAATGAAAAGGGTTAATTTTAAAAATACGAATAAATGGTATTCGAAACCATTACACAACCTTCAGCAACAAAGAGATAATGCATATAAAGCGGCAAAATTAGAACCATCAGAAGAAAAATGGAATGCATATAAAAAAGTTCGTAATATATACTCCAAACTAATTAAACAACATAAATGCGATTATTATAAGCAAAAATTAGAAACACAACAGAATGAACCAAGAAAACTTTGGATAACACTAAAAGAAATCATAAAGGGTAAACAAAAAGAAATTGTAAAGTCAATTGATTTCCCAGATGGAACTGAAGAAGAAGTAGAGAAGATAGCGACTAAATTTAACAAGCATTTTATTTCGAGCATAGATCTTATAATCGAAAGTATTCCACAACATCCTGAGAACCAACTAGATGAGCCTATACGCACTGATAAAGAATTTAAGTTTAAAAATGTGGATTTACCGTACATAAAGAGGGTGTTGAGTAATATGAAATCGAAGGAATCTGCAGATGGTATTACAATAAATATAATCGAAGACTCTATAAATATTATTGGCGAATCGATGGTCCAAATTATCAATGAATCTTTGAATAGTGGAGTATTTCCCAAAACTTGGAAGACGTCTGTAATAACTCCTATCCCGAAAATTGATAACCCAAAAAAATTTGACGACTATAGGCCGATCAATTGTTTACCCAAATATGAACAAATACTGGAATACATTGTAAAGGAGCAATTAACAGAATATATTGAGGCCAAGCAGATATTAGTTCCACAACAATCTGGTTTTAGAAATAAATGTTCTTGTGAAACCGCTATTAACTATGTAATAGATGAGTGGAAAAATTTTAGAGATAAAAAAAATAAAATTATTGCAGTATTTCTAGACTTAAAGCGGGCATTTGAAACAATCGACAGAGATAGATTAATAAAAAAATTAAGTAATATTGGAATTAATGGTAAAGAAAATAAGTGGTTTGTTGATTACCTATCAGAAAGAACACAAATTACAAAATATGGTGGTAAAAAATCTGAACCACATAGTACTAATAAAGGCGTTCCGCAGGGATCTGTCTTAGGTCCATTGTTGTTTATTATATACATGAATGATATTATCAAAGTGTTAAAGCATTGTGCAATTAAACTTTTTGCTGATGATACATTATTATATATTGCCAGTAAAAATTTACAGGACGCCATTGAAAAAATACAAACTGATTTAAATTATGTAGCGCTTTGGCTTCACCAAAACAAATTAAAATTGAATGTTACGAAAACAAAGTTTTTAATTGTGGATAGCCTAGGCGGAAAGGAGCAGGCAATACTAACAATCGATAACGAAAACATAGAAAGGGTTAGCAGTATTAAATATCTGGGTGTAATATTAGATGATAAATTAAAATTCGACGAACACTTAGAATACATAACAAAAAAAATTGCTAAAAAAGTTGGATTCTTAAAAAGGATCAGAAATAACTTGGATCTCAAGACAACGCGCCTTGTTTACAATTCTATTGTAACTCCGCATTTAAATTATTGTTCTAGTGTTTTATTCCTATGTAACGAAGCCCAAAATAATAAACTACAGGTTATACAAAATAGGGGGATGAGGATGATTTTAAAATACAATATGTTTACAAGAGTCAAAATTATGTTACAAAATCTAAATATGATGACGACAAAACAACATATAACATATAATGTATTAACAATGATTTACAAACTGAAAAATAATATGCTACCAAATTATCTGAAGAGTAACATTATGTTTCACGAAAATGTTCACAACTATCCTACGAGAAGACGCGGAGACTTTAGGCTTCCCAAAACTAAACTTTCGTGCACACAAAATAGCGCGTTTTATAATGGACAAAAACTTTTTAACAGCCTGCCGAATGCCGTTAAGGAAGCCTCAATTCTTAGCACTTTTCGTAGGATGTGTGCATTATATGTGAAGAATGTTTTTTGATTCATAATAATCGTACCAATATTATTGTCATATCTGTTTCCTCAAAATGTATTTTTATTTATGTAATCTTTTCTTTTTTTCCTCTTAAAATGTATTTTAAAAATGTAACTGTATCAATTGTATTTGTTTATATTTTCTTACTAGATGTATGAAAAAAATTTTGCATACATCTAAATAAATATTCAAAAACAAAAAAAGATCGAACTCACCAATTCTAAAGTATTAATCATTAAGACAATGTTAATCTCTAAAAAGAAAATGAGAAAATGAAAAAAACAGAAAAAGATTCAAACATTGAAGGCAATATTAGCGACTCTCAAACAAAAATTAGAAACTGAAAATCAGAAAAAGATTCGGTCGTATCTAGGAATTGATCCCAAAACCTTAATATTTCATAAATAAAATAAAAAATGTTCATTCTAGACTTGCAGAAAAGTCAATGGCATATTAAAATAAAAATGGATATATTTATCCAAGATAGATAGCGATTAGTTTGAGAAAAGATGGTAACAAATAAAAATGTATTAAAAAATTATGATAATGCTTGTGGTTCTTATTCGAAGTACGATATGGTTAATTATGACCGGATGAAATGGGGTCGAATTAGCTCAATGGTTACAGTAGAGCCCTGGCTTCAATTCCTACGGTCCTGGATTCAATTCCTAGGTGCAACCGAATCTTTTCTAATTTTCGTTTGAGAGTCGCTAAAATTATCTTCAATGATTAAATATCATAATTTGTGGTTTTAGTCATAAAGTTATTAAAAAAACAAAAGTAATAGATTCAGTCGTTTCTATGTCAGAATTGAACCCAGGACCACTGTCTTGCTGGGGTAGTGCTACTTGCTCACTGAGCTAATTCGACCGTTTCAACGTTCGTAATTTTTAACTGTATGATACTTCGGCTGAGAGCTACCAACATATTATTATAAAATAATAAATTAAATAAAAGGCCTTTTATTTCTTGCAAATAGGTATGTTACAGAGTTATAAAAGTAAGAAAAAGTATAATTAATGTTATTTACAATCGTGTTGAAAAATGTAATATGGGTATCTTAAATTATTCATAAGCAAGAACTCCTCTCTCAGGCGAAGGTGAAGGCCTCCTCTAAAGAATTCCATTTATCTCTCTCTTGAGAAATTTTTATTGTTTTGTCTGCCCATCGTGAGGTCTGCCTTTTACATATTATTACCATATTAAAAAGTAGTGTGTACATTCACCGATTTGTACGACGAGTTTCCGGACACTTTGCATATCGCTACAACAAAATAAAAAAGTTAGTAAAATTGATTAAAGCTTTATTGAACAAAACGTGCGAGCAAAATACATAATGGTTTTTCCTAGAATCCTCTATTAATATTTGCCACCCTTGTGAAGCGTTTCGTTCCATACTTTCTCTCGCAAATTTTTCATCTTCACACGTTCTTGGAACATTGGTCCTATTATGAATAAATAATTCATTTGTATCTCACTCACGATATTAAATATTCAGTAGTAAGTTTATTGTTTCTCTGTAGGTATAAATGTCTCCACTCCACCAATCACAGACTGTTGTGGTGATTTTGGGCACATAGTCTAGACATAAATTTCTTTGTGGGTTCAGACAAACGGATACCACTCTCATTAGCATATTATTTTCGACGATAATTTATTTTGCCACTAAATGTTTTTGTGAAAATCTGAATTAATTAGATATTTATATAAAATGAAAGCTAAGAATTGTATGATTCTGATTAAATCTTTAAGGTGTGTTTCCCAGTTTGAAATTTGTTCAGAGGAAATCACAGTCCAAAAATATATGTATTCTTCGTGTGCCTTACATTACCACGAATTTAGGTAATAGGCATAAAAATCGCTTGGTAAACGGAGTCAATAGGTCACGTTTTCCAGTGCAAAAGTGTGTGTTTTTTTTTTTAATATTTTTTGTGAATAATAATTTCATTTGTTTATGTTGACTCTACACAGGAAACCCTGAGGAAAATATAATTTTTATTTTTACAAATATTTTTCCTCTGGGCCTTTGTCATCTTTGGCGATGCTGCGCCGAGTGTCTTTTTAAGTAAAGGAAGGGAAGAAAGGTCTATGTAGGAAAAGGGTAAGAGGGTTGGTCATTTTGTCCTGGAGTGACAAACGTATGAATAATCCCTCCCACGGTGGTGTCAGATAATGGGTCGAGAGAGTCCGGCTGAAGAAGTCAAAGGGTCTACCGCAAAAGGCCTCTTCCAATCCGTTGGTGGACAAATGCATCCGCCGTCAAGACCTGGACAAACTTCACAACAAATCACCAAACGAATGGTGTTGGTTATCCAACGAATGGTTCCCGGGCGGCGGGCGGTACCCATACCCGCCTCCAAAATCATAATAAGAAAGAAAATGCAATGGAAATTGCCACAGATAATTTTAGTAGCAAAAAGACGTACATTTTTCAATGTTGTTTCTTATACGCGTTCATAAATTTCCAATGAAAAAAATACATGTTTTAGTAGTTTACGCTTAAATTTTTTATAAAGTAACCAACATTTTTATTTTGATTCCTCTCAATGAAAACCTCACTTTATCACAAGCATATTTTTTCAAATATTTATACTCTTAACCAATTAATTTTTGTCTACAGGAAAATTCTAATTAACATGTCAAACATGCATACAAGTCATATTGCAATAGAAGTTATTGGTTCTTAAAAAATCAAAGACTAAATTCTCAGCAACCATCTAGAAGAGATTTCGTGTTAATTTTATGTTCGTTGCAATAAATTTAATGCGGAGTTACATTTTTAATGGAGGAATTTCCAGTGGGCTAAACTTTTAACAGCTTTCACTACAATTTTATTAAAAATATGTGTTGGCTGTTCAAAATGAACGACTTTATGAACCTAGCTACCTAGGCTCGTCTATAAGTGACGAAGACGATTTTGAAATACATATATAGGAGTGAAAAGAATTTGCAAGACAAAAGATGCCATGCGTAAAATGCAAACGATACGAAGTGACATAGGCATAAAAAAAGACCACCAAGATGAGTCGTGTGGAAACATGAACTCTTAGAGCCAGCAAAAGAAACCGGATAGACACCCTCGAAATGTGGTGCTGAAGAAAAATGTTCAGGATTCCTTGGATAGTCGGAAAAACAAAAGTGTCCATTTTCGAAGAGCTAGACATCCACTGTAGGCTCTCAGCTATCTGCCTACAACATATTGATAATTTGGACACGTTGCTCGCTAACTGAGGACTCCAACATGGAGAAACTCATAATCACTGGCAAAGAGTTTGACAGAAGAAGCAGATGAAGGTCACAAATGCGCTGGAGTGATCAAGTATCACTAGCGTCCGGTACTAGGTGTCCTTGGCTCTTTATGCAGCGCAGAAACGTGAGTAGTGGAAGAGCTTTGTCTATGGAAAATGGAATAGTCGTCACGATCCTCGGCAATGAGGAAACTACTTGAGAAGAAGATTCAAAGTGGGTTTATATTTTATAGCTCGCCTCGATAGCTGAATTTTCCATTAAACTATGAAAAGTTCACAAGATATTCTTAACGACTTCATTATTACAGTTAAATAATATTCATATAAGTACTAATTCGTATTATATAATTGTATTCTGATGTAGAAACCATTGGTTTTGAAATATGTTGATGGTTTTTTAAGACATAATATAGAATTCAATAACTATTAGTATTTTTTTAAAAAGATAAACATTTTTCGTCTACGAACAACCCAACAACATTTGAAAATCTCCTAGTATTATTACAGTAAACGTAAAATGTTGAATTTTGTACATTAACGTTACACAGGAGGTCCTGAGGAAAATATTTTCCCTCAGGGCTTATGTCATCTTTGGAGACGATGTGTGGAGGGACTTTTTAGAGAAGGGAAGGAGAGAAAATTCTAAGAAGAAATAGGGTAAGAGGGGTTAGTAGGAATCTGGGGGTCAGTGTGCCCAGGAGTGACAGACGTGTGAATCATCCCTCCCACTGCGGTGCAAGGCAATAGGTCAAGACAGTCGAGCTGAAGAGGTCAAAAGGTCTTGAACCTGAGCGCCCCTGCTAAATCACCAAACGACTTTATATGCCTAGGCATACTAAACCACTTAGAGTGACCAAATGATAAAGGTGTTTGTTATCCAATTGTGATTATGGGGGCAGCGGCACCCATACCCGCCTCCCAAATTGGAAAATTGTTGTTGGTATCATTACATAGTATAAAATGAAGTCGCTCAAAATGTTTGTGCGCTTAGATCTTTTAAACTATGCAACGGATTTTCATGCGGTTTTCACCAATAGATAGAGTGATTTAAGAGGAAGGTTTATATGTATAAAACATGCTTATTATAGAAGGGGAAAAGTCGATAAATTCAAATATTCAATTCAGGCAGCGGGCAGCTGGCAAGCGGGTGGTGTGGATTTTATAAAGGTTGGGTAATGGCATTGAGTTTCGTTAGCCACAGCAACGTGTGGCCGGCTAGTTTTATTATAAATTCCTATCTACAGTATTTACTTGTAGAGTTCGTATGTACAAATTAAATGGATATTTTCGAAAAGCCTTTCGAGTCGGTGGACAAGCACGCCTAATATTTACTCTGTCGTAACGGTGCCATATTTAATTAAATTATTTATGCGGGTTTTATTCTTCCTACGCCTAATTGCCTTTTCTACATTCACTCTTAATTAACCTCCCCTTTGAAAAGAATTATACAACTACCTACTATTAAAAAAACAAATAATTCTCTCGGGTGTCCTCTGGGTACGTTTACATAAAACGTTGACAGCAAACTATTTTCATTAAATTAACTCGTACAAAAGAGCTATAAAACAAATTAATATCTGTTTCTTTTTCAGCAAGGAGGAAAGGTGAAATTTCCTTTGAGCTCTACTAATTGTTCTACCTCGCAAACATTTCACATCGATTCTACCTACTTATTTAAAATTGTTGTATTACGAAGAGCGAAGCAACACGAAAATAATATATCAAAAGCTAACAAAATTAGTACCAGACATCTTTGTCGCAAATTATTAATTTCTCAATTTTTCACGTTCGCTTGCGAAGATAAAAATAATAAAATCATGGTAGGTATTCAATGTATTCATACTCTCATTTATTTAAAAAACTAACTGACCCGGCGAACTTCGTACCGCCTCAGAATCAATAAGTGTTAACTTATTAGCTGAATTAAATTCAGTTTTTTTATTAAGTTAAAACTTACACAATGAAGCAATTATCATTGCGCAACTGTCCGTATATTGTTTTGGTCAGTATCAGAGATGAACTGATTTTTTTTTTGTGATTTTCTTACTTTTACACTTACTTACGGGAATTGCGTTTCATTTTCTTGTATACTAACAGAAAATTGCAATTAATTCTTTCAAACTAGACATTGATGTAAAAGTTCCATAAAGTATAGCGATACATCTCTATTATTTATCTTTTTTTAATGAAACTTAAGATTTAAGTCTATATTTGATACTTACGTGTATAGGTGTGATTATAGTAGGTATATAATACGCCTAATACGTATAATAATATTCACTTCTTAAATCTTAAAACTTAGTTTTTTTAATAAATGTTTTTGTAATGTAATACCTGCGCGAGAATATTTTATTTTGTCAGCAACACTTAATTTTTTGCAGACGTGCAATTTTTTTAATCCAAATGATATCAGAAATATTTTCCTTGGAAGCTTTCAAGATATAATTCAAGTGATGCGTCCTTAGAGCACGTATTGAATTCTATTCCGCTTCCAGAATAATAAAAATTCTTATTGCAGTTGATATTTACGAGAGCGTTTTGATGAAATCATCGAAAAAATATATTCTAAATTTTCGACATAAACTGCTTGAGAAGTTTACGTAGTTGCTTTTAAATTTTATTCTTACAGCTTTCAGAATAAAAAATATATTAATTGGGTAATAAAATTAAAAATTTTAAAGAACCCCCGACACATTATACAGCCACTTTCCAGTTCCAGCATCAGGTCCTCGTCATCAGGAGAAATGAACAGTACTAGTTAAGACGAATCTAATGAGCCCAAACTTGATGGGTTTACTAATAGGCAATCCAGGGTTTCAACTCCTACCTTCGAACTCCATCATCAGAGTAGTTCGTGGTTCCAGAATACTTTTTTTTTCAAATATGAGGTCACACATATGTTTGAAAATAAATTAAATACCCATTATGCGTCTAAGATCCCTACTGGAGCTAACAACAATAATAAAAAGAGCTGATGACCTTGAAACGCCTGAACAGATTTTCACGAATTGTAGCTAAGAACTATCTCTATCACGTCAGCTTTCAAACAAATGGGCAAAAAAACGCATTGTATTCGGTCAATTCGTTTAGGAGCTACGAGGCCACAGAAAGACACACAGACACACACATACCACTCCTTGCGTCGGTCGGGGGTTAAAAATTGTCATTTTGGATTAAACCAAAAATTAACATTAATTTCTTGAATTTGGGTTTATTTACATGTGTATAAGACTTTTATTTTATTAAAAAATCATCATTTTCTTGGAATTGTTTTTGTTCTTTTAGTAAAGGTGTCTAGGTCATTGAGGAACTCGCGTTTCTTTTAAAGATGAGTTGATAGTTAGCAATTTCAAATTATTAACCCTTGTACCTCATCGTAAAAGTTCGTAGCCGTCACTCCCATTAAAGATTTATTCCAAGATGTTTTACGGAAGGTATACACAATAATATTTTTCCGAGGAAACCATAATTTTTATACTACTCCGTGAACATTTATTGAATCATTAAATTAAGCCAGTAAAATTGGTTTGATCGATTTTGATATTGTAGGGTGTAAAAACTGGCGATAAAAAAGATTTCCTTTGCTCAGTTTATAGAATATTGGTTTTAATTTTGTACTTAATTTAGTACACTCTAGAATTCATAACTTTTTAAAATTTAAAAGTGCGGGTACCTAGCCCACAGTGATTTTGTGTTTTAATGATACCAGGTATTACATTCAGAGTTACACTCTACTTACACTCACAACTGTATGGGAAAAAAATCTTATTTTGATTTGTCTAACAGTGATAAAAGGTGTCAAATGAAGATATAAAATCATATTATTTTTTTTAATAATATTTGAATTTAATCTTCTTCCTCCGGATTGACTTTGAAATTTCACATAATAGAGAAAAACCCACCCTTGTTAAAACTTTAAAAAATGTTAGATAAACCATTAAAAATGAACTATTTTGAATAAAACACGAAATAGAGGAAACATTTTGATTTATTTATTTACAAAATATATGAATATAATTCAAATTATCTCAAGTCAGTGTATTCAAATACCAGCAAAATCCTTCTAACTCTCAAATTTCGTCACTATTATGCAAAACTCAATCTTGGGACTTTGTAAATGATTTCGCAAATATATACTACATTTTCTATTGAAGACTACAAAAATTATGGTTTAAATTAAAGGATTTATAGTAACCTTTTTATACACTAGAAATAATCAGGAGTTTTCATGTACATTTTTGTACACGAAAACTCCGCTAACATTTTTAATGTTTTTTTTTCATCTAAAATCAGTAGGAATTGGACTTTTTTTATTTTTTAAGTACATAAAAATTCACCGGAGACCAAATTTCATTCACAAGTTTTACTCCAAATAATTTCAGGAATTATTAATTTGGATTAAAGTAATTCATGTACAATATAGGAGTCGCAACCAAGGTTTAGTCGAACCCGGTATTGACACTGATTTCATTTATTGCATACAGCAAACGTTTGAAATGCGTTATTATTCAACTTCAGAAAAGAAATTCCGATGAAAATTAAAAACGCCATTTTTACCATGTTTTAAAAAACCCTTGCAAAATTTGCTAACGTATGTGAACCTATACTTGTTGTCCCTTAATCGCTAAAAAAACACTATATAACTAAATGCTGTTTCGCAGTGAAGTTTCCTAAGTACGTTACTGTTGGAAGTCGAATCACTTGTACCAATATACAAAATAATGCGTAAGGGTTATTTGGGTCATCACTAAATGCGAACTAACTAACCACCACGTCGCCGCAAACTAACCTAACCTAACCTAAATTACCTAACCTAACCATCACGCCGCAGCGAAATGGTTAGTTAATTAGCGGCGCATTAACAGCGCGCCGTTTTCCACAGGGGCAGGCAGAGGTGATGGACCGCCAAGCAACTAGGCCTTAGCACACTCTCCTTGCTTCATTTACATTCACACATCGTCTCATACATATTCTTTTGTTATTCTTATGCCTCTAATTGCGAGACTTATAATTAAAGTTTTTATTTTATTTTATTTAACCCCTCAGACTTATTTGTTCGCTTTTGGAAACTGCTCACGTGAGTCTCATAGAAATCGTTGTATCTCCCTCACTGCCATGGTTAGAAATATGATCTTAGCATTGTTGGAAAGAGAAAACACCACGCTTTATATTAGAATCTAGAAGTTAACCACAAAAAAATTAAAAGGTGCTCCTCTATGAAAACAAAGTTTTCGACCACAAATTGAGAAAAATTTATGAAACTTTGTGAATTTTTTATTAATTATTTTTAATGAAACGTCAAAACAGGTTGACAATTGCGTTTATAACACATTTTTTCAATAAATTATAAGTATGTTTTTCTCGTTTCTCATTGTCAGTTATCTAGTTATGAAAAATGCAGGGTGAGCCATTTTTAAAACTTTTGGATTTACAGTTAAATTTTTATCTCAATAATATTATTATTTCATTTATAAAAACAGTTTATTTATGAATAAGTTTTGCAATGGAATCATTATTACTTGTGACAGCTGTTTTGCCTTCTGAGGGCATTATCAAACTGTCAAACGATTTGTATGCCTATTACCCATATTCGTGGTGATATATAAGATACACCAAGATTACACACATTTTTAGCTTGTGAATTTATACGATCACACCATCATCACTCTTGGCTCTACAACCCCTGGTGGGTCTTGGCATCCTCAAGAGTCTTCCTCCACTCATCTCGGTTTTGGGTCAGCTTTCTCCAATTGACATAGAAGCTCCAAGGTAGATATATCTTTGAGGACGTTGTCGCTCCATCTTAATCTAGGTCTTCCCAGGCTCCTTCGCCCTATCGGTCTTGAGTTCAGCAGGGACTTTGGTGCTTGATGCTCGGTCATTCTCTCTACATGACCCAGCCACCGAAGTCTTCCCAGTTTTATTAATTTTGTGACGTTTAGTTCCTTAAACAGGGTATATAGCTTATTGTTGTAACGTTTGGGCCGATATCCATTTTCTAAAACCGGTCCGAAGATACGCCTCAAAATGTTCCTTTCAAAAACGTCCAGTGCTCGCTCATTCCTCTTAGTTAATGGTCTGATAAGTGTTTTGTATACTAATTTCTTGGTGTTTCTGGACAGCAGTTTGGATTTTATTTGGTTTTGTAGGCGGAAATAACAACGATTTGCGTTCACTATGCGCGAATTTACACAATATAATATAATAAAACATTTACTGGTAAGTCCGCCTGTATCCTAACAATTTCTCACAGATTAACCTTTTCCTACAAAATATAACTCTTCTTAAAAATTGAGTTTTAAAAAACGTGCATATTTTAACCGGATAAACATCACATTTTTCATTCTACGCCAAGAGAAAGAAAATATGCCATAAGACAAATAGCTTCACATTATGTAGGTAATATTTTAGCATAGCTTGTCTGGCGGTTACTTGAACCTGGTTAATGTACCTCAGAAAAGGGGACAGGGGTCATTTTTAACTCAGTCTCAGGGGAAGACCTAAGGATGACCTCCACACGATAACATTGTAGACAAGATGTTCGCAAAGGGATTATTTATCAAACTTTTTTATTTATTTATTTATTTATTAACGCCGATTAAAGCGGCTTTTACAAAAGAATTACAATTGTTTTACATATGAATACAGAATATACATAGTGTAACATATCTATTTCGTGAGCAGGTACTGCGCAAAGTAGGTACTGTTTATTGTCTATTGATTATTATTTTTTTTTCTGATTTTAACTTTGTTGGTTGGCAAAACTGGAAGGAGACCGGAAAGAGGTCATTCTTGGAATCATGGCGGAAGACGTAACTTAGTGCTTGTTTGCGGCGGGGTTTTTTGGGCAATTGGGTTTAAGAGTTTTTTTTTATCCTAGTGCAATGTAGCCGGGAAATATTATTTTGTTATGTCACGAGAGTGTGTGACGACCCAAATGGCATTGAAGCCTTTTTATTTTTATTAATCCCTCGCCGGATGTCGTTGGATAAAATGATCCGCGTGCGGAAGTTAATTTGGACTGGAATCAACGGATGATGTTCTGCCCGCAAGGATTCTTTTGCTGTCTGTTTGTTTGGCCGGCGAGATTTGCCAACGCCGCCTGAGGGGTGGCAAATCGCCGTGCCTATTTTGTTGGGTGGATTCCCTTTAATGAAGCGGCTCTTCGACACGCGCAGGACCCGCAAGTATTCTTTTGCTGTCTGTTTGGCCGGCGAGATTTGCTCGCGCCGGTGAGAAATCGCCGTAGCTATTTTATTGGGTGGATTCCCTTTAATCGAGCAGCCCCCCTGCGACGCGCTGGACGGCGTTTTGGGATGGCTGTTTGCGAACTTGAGGCTTTTCGCTCTGCAAGAGGAGAATCACGACGACGTGACGTTTGCGGTATTAAAAATTAACTGTAATTTTAATAACTCTCTCTCTCCAAATCTGTTGCTAAATGCTCAAAGGTATTTATGTCCTTTTGTTAAGCCTTCTTTGGTGTTTATTTTCCTTGCAAAGTGCAATAAAGTATTATTATAATTTCACTAGAAAAATGGATGCTTCATTTATATGCATGACCTCAAATCCCTGACTCCACCATCCTGAGAAGGATGTTCTTTTGCTCTAGAATAAGCTGTCGGATGACAAAGGTGGGTTACCTTCATCTCCCAAGTATTACAATAGATAAAAAAAACATATAAATATAAAAAAATATAAAATACATAAAAAAGAACAATAGAAATTGTAGTATCAACATGAAAAAGTACAACGAGTAGGTTATTATAAATACAATACAACATATTATAAATCCCGGATAATATGTATTAAGAAATTAATTTGCCATAGATATGATTAAGATTTTCACGGCCAAAAGTATTTTCGTTGTTTATTTTCAGGGTGTTATGCCACATCTGCCCCTGTAACGCAATCCGAAACGTTGGCTAAAGAAGTAGCTAATATTATGAATTATGTAAATTGTAAGAATGGACTAATATAATTAATTTAAAAGTGGTGTAAGTATCTTTAAGTACGTGGAATGAATCACTTTTATTTAAAAAAAAAGGTTTAGCTAAAGATATTTTTGTTTTGTTGTTTTAGTGCAAATTAACTAGTATGTTTCTTGCAAAGATATTAGATTAAAAAAAAAAAAGACAAACATTCCAGGGTTACGGATAACCCGACAATATTTAAAAATCTCCTACTACCACCACAGTAAGCCGAAAATGTTGCTTAAGTTATGATGGAGGACTTAACCAACCCAGGAATCGAACACGGAACGCCCGCGCCCGGGTGGGACCCTCAACGACTGATCGCTTTATGTCCATTACATATTACATTAATGGTATCGAAGGTAGATATTAATATGATAATAATATTACTGTTATGTGATTTTCTTTATTGTATAATTATAATTAATTATAAAACACTTTGTTTTTACCACAATAATCTTTATTTAAAAAGTCGACATGTTTTGAGAACGATGTTCTCTTCATCAGGACATTATATGTACTAAAAACTAAATTATCAAGCATAGAAAGACAGGCATGGGTGGAAATGGAAGTAGTTGGAGGGGGGGGGGAGGAAAGAGGGGTGGAAAAAGGAGGAGCTTAGAAGATAGACAGGGGGAGGGGGTTGCTTAGAAGATCATAGACAAAATTACAATGGAAATATGTTTAAGATAGGGTTATTCTCATTGAAAATTTACACGTGTGTGTAAATTTTGTGAATAATTGTGATGGATTTCGGGGTGTTCGGTTTTCGATTCATCGCATCCATTCGATTTAATTATTAACTTATCTCCAAATATTTATGTTAAAGCATTTAAACTGCCTACCGCGTTTGTTTCTCATCATCTCCACTCAGAAGGCCCTGGGGTTAACAATTTCCCTTGGGACCTATGTAAACGTTGGGGATGCTGTGTGCAGGGTCAATTTAGGGAAAGGAAGAAAAGGAAGTGGGAAGGATTATGATGTCATTCATCCATTAAATCACTCCATATAGTACCGCAAGACTATAAACTTTTCTCATACGAAATAACTTTAGCTGTACATATATTTTTTTTACATTAGCTCCACAAGGAGGCCCTGACGAAAATAATTCTTGAGGAATTCACCAATTTATATTCACCAATTTTCAGTTGCTGAGTAGGCATCGCGTTAGGGTCCCAACCAGGCGTCACGTGTTCGATTCCTCAGCTGGCTTATTCCTCCATCACGACATAACCAAAATTTTCCACTTAGTGTGGTGGTAGTAGGAGATTTTAAAATATTGTCAGGTTATTCGTAACCCGGGAATGTTTGACTTTCTTTTATCATCATCATCTTCTTCCCCTTGTCCTATTCGGGTCGGGGAACCATTGCATCGACAAGGCTCCTCCATACGTCACTGTCTTGTGCTGATTGTTCGGCCTCCGTCCATGGTAGACCCATCCTCTCCTCACACAGTGTCTGGAGTTGCCTCGCCCCGTTGTGTCTGGGGCGGCCCAGTGGACGTCTACCTTCTGAAATCGCACTCAGTTTCTTCCTCGGAATTCGGTCATCAGACATTCTTAGTACATGCCCAAAACAAAAAATAAAAATAAAGAAACCTTAGCACGACAACTCACCAGAGTTTCATCAATCGGATGAATGGTATAGGAATATACAATTATTATATAAAATTCAGAATGATAATATATTTCGGTTGTACAAAGACTGATTAGAAAGCCATGCAAGTGAAGTTTCTTTATTCCTACCTTTTTAGTTATGAGAACCTGCAATCATCTGTGATTGGTCACAGGTTTCTATGTGGGAGATAATAGTAAATAAGCCAATCCAATCATTTTATATTATTTACTAAAGAAAATATCTCGCAAGTAACACGAATTACGTTTCTTCGAAATAGGAAATACAGTTTAGATGAGACCAGTGGTCCATTAAAACAGTCCATATGGTACCGCAAGACTATAAACTATTCTCATTCAAAATAACTTTAGCTAAATATCTACATAAATATACAAAGTCAATTCCGTTTAATTGGGACACATCCCAAATAAGCGATGTCCAAGGGAGGTAAAATAAAAAATACATAGTTTTTTTATGTGCAAACATATCACATTTATTCGTATACTTTCGAATGGGTTTTTAAACCATTTTTAAATATTTAAATACATAAAAATAAGTATGTACTAACTTCAGGTAAAAATATTATTGCTAGGCGCTTAATACCTCCAATGTGATTTATTTTTTACGTGTGAATAAAAAAAACACATTTTTAAGCAGGAACATGAGGGGAGACTTCTGTTAATTTTTATTTATTATATACATTAATAATTATTATTTCTTTGAAGTCCACTATAAATAGATAATATTTGGAGATCCACCTTAATTTTCCTACTTAAAAATAAGTTTTTTCACTTACCTCTAAATCATATTTTTTATTATTAATTACTATCTAACCAATAGCGAAAAAATTGGAATCCCCTCTCCTCACCCGCGCAGCATTCCGCACGCCCGCCCTTCTAAACTAAAATTCGTTTATCGCTTACTGAGACACGTTTTGCATTGACTTCAGGTGGTAATTTTTCCCGATTAAAAGGAATGAAGTCAAACCCAATAAAGTGGTATCAATTTCTTTATTTGATTTCTTTTCCTTGGGTTTTGTCCCAAATAACCGGCTGTCCCAATAAACCGGTGTACTTATTAAGTGGAATCGACTGTATATTTGAAGACGCCATCAAAACTGTCGTGCTGCAGAGATTCGCAAATCAGTTGCCAGATTTCTATTACGATGGAATAAAGAAACCTAGATAGTCGCACAATACAATAAGTGTCTTAAGGCGAGAAATAACCACGTTTATCGGGGGTTTGCCTGAAGCTCATATTTTAATTTATTTCGGTGAATTCGTAATTGAATTATCATTTTTTATTTCCACGCCTCACAAGGGATGCGAGTTATTTATATTTTAGATTAATAAAAACAGTACATTGCCAACATTTTTTTAACGTACAACGCCTTTAAAAAATTGTAATACGTTGTGCAACCAAAATTAACGGTGAGCACCAAATTTTATTTTTCTAGACGATGAATTAATATTTTGGGGAGGTATTAATTTAGAAACATCTTAAATATTAATAACACATTCTTCAAAATTAATTCAAATTAACCCGGCGGAAAGGTCAAACCTCCAGGCCTGCTGGGGGGAATTCGACCGTACGTCCGTCCAATACGCCGAGCTGCGGGCGCATATTTGTTTACACGCACTCTTCACTTACGTCTTTAAGATTCCCACATTATTTTTCTTCTTTTCTTTGATAGGGCAAATTCGACAGTAGGTCCGTCCAATACACGGTTCGTGAATCGCAATTTGTTTACACGGCTTCTTTACTTACCTCGTTAAGATTCTAAATATATTTTAGGGTATAGTGTCGTATTAAGCCCCCGCATTTCTACCGATTTATAACATATTTCTTTTGAACACTTTCAGTTTTGAGGTTCCTAAAATAATGCATTTGTAGAGCCAAAAGAGTAATTATATGAAATTCCCCTGACAGAAAAAAATCGTGAGTATGCTCCAAAAATTATTAAAAACATATTTTGTTCTGTTATTTAACATGCTATAGCTATGCAAAATCACAGTGTATCTATAAATGCAATGGTGACCCGACAATTCGTCCGGCGACAATTCATCCGGCCTGATCATTTAGAAGATTTTTTCTTCAAGTAAGTATGCAAAGAGGATATACGGCCTTACAACCAAAATCGATATACTTATATCTGAAGGCATCTTGAGTGGAAATCCGCTGTAAAAATATTTTTACTAACAATAATTTCGACTCTCCGAAGAAGCATGCGTGAATAACAAAATATTGATGAATTGTCGCCGGATGAATTGTCGGCCGGATGAACTGTCGGCAGGATGAACTGTCGGCAGGATGAACTGTCGGCCGGATGAACTGTCGCCGGATGAACTGTTGCCGGATAAATTGTCGCAGGATGAACTGTCATGGAACCAAATTCAATATAAGCATTTGTAGAGAGACTTTTGCTCTATGTTAAACGAGACGTATTTTATTACATATTTTTACTTAATTATAATTGTTTTTTTTAATATATATTAGCGCGCTTCCTCTTACATTCGTATTTACATGTATCCCTTTCTTCCTATTTTTCAGCGCTTACTGCCAGGCCTCAACATAGGTCGAAATTATGTTGAAAAGTAAATTAATGTCCAAGTATGAAAATTCAATTGTTTTTTTTAAATTGCGTTGTATTTTTTTGGGGTCGTGTATAACCCCCCTACAGTGCGGAAGAGTTAATATCAAAACGGTACGAACTTAAAAAACGAGCCTCGTATTTGATGGATTACCACCCTTAAATCGGTACAAATAATATTACATCTTCGCTACACTTACGCTGTGCTGTATTCGTTTCGCCCGTATTATTATTACGATCGCAATATCGCGCCAATTTGGCCTGGAGAGATTTAATATGCTCGGGTCATATATGCCGCTAGTTTATCCCTTTGGTCATATCTGGGTCGAGTTTTATTTGCTCAGGTACATTGGCTCAGTGCTATTAGGAAACCATTATTGGATCGCGAAGCTAAAATATTACACTCGCCTTGGCCTATTTTGTTGACATGTACGAGAATATTATGATCTCTGAGGAGTGTATTAAAATGGTAATACTATTGTTTATTTAAGCGGAACAGAGCTGTGTGTGTAATACTCAGTCACATAAACAAAATAATACACACCTAAGAAAAATAAATCAAATATTTGAAAAAAATCAAGCGTAGAGGAGATGTACCGAATATGGAATAGCTTAGGTAAAAAGATCTAATTAAATATAATTGAATCATTTTTTATTAATCGTTTAAGTATTATACATTGATATCTATAGGAATATAGTTACGGAACTTAAAATGTCAACGAAATATAAAAAAAAACACACAAACGTTTTCATTTTAAACGAAAGGAAATATAATAGAGAAAAACAATATAAAAAAAGTGTTCCTATTATGGGATACACTGGTTTTTAAATTTTGTGTGCAATAAACACATAAAAAATCAATATTATCGGCTCCCGAACACTCAAAACGACACCAATGGCGGCAAGCTAAACGTTGGATCCAATCTTCGCCTCTGATATCCCACGGTCTTCGATTTTACAGCTTCATAACCTTCCATAACTTTATCATTTTTTTGTCCCACTTCTTCCGCTGTTTCTTCTACGAAATTTTGACGTTCCTGTAGGCCAAAATACAACCTGGAATAGCAAAAAGAAGTTTATTTCTACTAGAATTCCATATTGGAAATACTCTTCCTAATCTGAGATAGTATTCCATATTAGGGATATCAAGAAATCCCGTATTAGGAACAAGATCAATACAAACAAATATATTCGTAGAATAAAATCAGGATAATTTTAACTTCAAATTATTATGAAAACATAAAATTTTAATAATAATATTGTCTATCAGTGAAAGATTGACAATTTTGTGGAGAAAAAATGAAGTGAAATTTACGTAAATATCAAATCGGTGAGGCACCAAAACTTATTCACTCTCTCAGGTGGTGGTGGTGTGGCCAGCGTCAGGACGAGTCCTGGATATTCAAGGCATTACATTTTCCAAACAACCTTTTATCCAAATTTTGTGTGGCAGTGAGGCATGTAGAGAAAGGATGGAAGTAGACTGAGTAGAATCGAGGTGTATGCGTGGTAAACCCGTGTATGATCGTGTTAGAAATGTGGAAATTCGCAAAGAATGCAAGGCTTATGTAGTGATGTAAGTGCAATGATTAAAATTAATAAAGGGACCCTCAGATGGTATGGCCATGAAGAGTCAGTGTAAGGAGAATATATTAAAAAAATATGAATGGTAGAAGAAATCAGGAGCATCTAGGAAGACAAGACACGATCAAGTGAATCAGATACTTGAATTAAGTCATGTCAAGAGTCAGAATAATAGAAGAGTATGTACGAGACGAAGTATGGATATGAATGAGGCAAAGAGTGTGTGCCAAGACCGAGATGTTTGGCGGTTCGTCCCCTCTGCCTACTTCTGTGGAGAAACCGCATGATGGTTAGTTAATTAGTTAAGTAGTTGCACCCTTAGCATAATGACCTAAAGTATTCTCCCATAAGCGCGTTTTTTTTATTAAATTGAAAGAGAGCATCATTATTTCCAAAAAAAAATTAAGTGGAACAAAACTATGTCACACTTCACATCACAATCAAGTTTTCCACGCACAATAAAAACAATAATTAAATAACTTCCCAGAAAGTTTGTCCGACAACTTCGTTACTTTTTCACTGCGAAAGCTTTGTTTTATATTTAAGGTGTATTTCGTGTCAACCCGCTCTTAATAGTGACACTTTGAGACCTGTTATTTTGACGGTAACGACATTAATGTCTCGGGAGAGAAAAGGCTTTTCCGGACTTAAAAGACTTTCATCGTTGATATGAAAAAGAAAACAGAAATACTTGTTTACGAGGGAATGTTGGATACACCTTATAATAAAAATGAAATTGTTTACTACTTTACGGACCTTGGTAAAGTCACCCCATATTCTTTAATAGCTATGTATTTCTTCTTATTTATTACTGAGCTTCATCTCTTTGAGGTTTTTGATAGCTTGGTGAGTAGGACATTTGTCTAACAGTTAGGCGAATTGAGTTTGATACCCACAGCGTGTACTGCGTGTTTTATTGCATTCTATCTTCTTCGTCTAACCCGGAGGGTATTGTGGCGATGGTTAAATTCCATTATAAACGTTGTGTCCGGAAACTGGTAACCCAAAAAAAACTTTTTTCGATCTGAGCATTTATTTTTTTTTTACTTTTTTTTGCAAAAAAACTTTGCAATAAACAGCTGCTATAACACCGCTATGACCGATTTTTTTTTTCAAATTTGTTAATAATAATAATAATCGTTGAATAATTTGAAGAGCACTTTTTTCTAAAAAATCACCTCAAGGGCACTGTACAATTTATTGCGAATTCTTAGGCTCTATCTAACTCTACAAAAAGATACAGAAGAATACTTACCTGGATAACTATGAACTTAAGTGTCTAGGTAATTAAGTACAAAAATAAAAATTATTATGTATTATTAAATAATTTGCCCAAATTATATACGCCGGCGCTCACGGTTCTTGAGTTTTTGCTACCTCCGACAAATATCCTCTTCACATTTAAAATTGAAACTCCAAGTTAAAACTGTTTCGTGAGTTATATTATATTATTAATTTTCATTATTTTGGAACCGCTATTTCCCACCCAAGGGGATTATCAAACAAGACTGTAATTATCTATTAATTTTACTTTGTTAATAATAGAGGTCGGGACGGTTAATGGTATCAAATTATAATGGGACGGGATTGATAGTATTCATGAATATTGCATATACAGTACAACCACGCGGACAGGGCGCTGTTCGGCCTCCCATGGCTGTGCAGCGCCTTATGAAGTAAGCATTGCTAACAAAAAACGCCGGTTGCTTAAACAATAAATGTGGTTAAAACTTAGTATTTTGTTAATTGAAAATCTCAAAATTTGGACTATAATACAGTTTGATTCTAGGGTACAGACATATCGATCGTCCAGTTGATTAGTCAGAAATCTTCGAAAAATCAAAATTTTAGTGGAATATGAAGTTTTTTTTATTTATTGTTATCAAGTTTAATTTGTAGAACTCCATTTTAATTTTTATTTATTTTATATATTCAATAATTTTATTATTAAATTAATAAAAACAGTTTATTTATAAACAAGTTCTGCTGGTAATTATTATTTACCCAGCGGTTAATAATAAAACTAATAATAAATTGGCGTGTTTAGAATTTGCAGGACCTACATCTAATAAAATTGCTAAAATTCTCAAAAATTGTGCATTGCCTTCCGCACTAATAATAATTTGGGATCATCTCTTAAAAATTCAAAAAGTAAAACACCGAAACTTAAAAATAGCGGCATTTATAAACTTCAGTGTGACGAATGTAACGCTGTTTATGTTGGACAAATTGGCCGGTCCTTTAATATTTGATTCAAAGAACACATGCGATCATTTAAAAATAATAATAAAATACAATCACAATTTGCCAAACATCTCCTAGATGAGAATCACTCACTTAGCGATGATAATAAGCCAACTCCTTTACACATTCAAAATAAAGGACGTAAACTTAATCTTTTAGAGCAGCTGGAAATTAACAAACATTATAATAATCCTAAAGCTATTTTAATAAATGAACAAAAAAATATAATACACTCTCCGCTTTTAGATGTATTCAAAACCAATTTTCAAATAACTAATTATGCTTGAAAAGAAAACCATGAGTCAGCATTTGTGAATGACTCACAATTAGATTGCTTAACGACTTTCAGTCAAAGTGGGAAATAATAACCATTAATATTTTCAGTCATTTTTTATCAGAAATTAGAAATGAGTCATAGTACAAACCTATCCAAAAATACTATAAATAGATTGTCTGTATGTGGCATGACCACAGTTTGATAATGCCCTCAGAAGTCGAAACAGCTGTCACGCGTAATAATAATTACCAGCAGAACTTGTTTTGAATATGTAATAATATTTTAAGATAGTTTTTGGATAGCTCAAAGTCATTTTATATGGAACACATAGATTTTTGACACTACTATGTAAAAGTGTACCCTCTATTTGGTGCAATACTCAGATTATTCATATGTTCGTGCGTGTGTAATATAGTTAAATATATTTTGTTGTACCTATGAATAATTAAACTAATCATTTCCGTAAGTTTGCTAGTGAATGACACAGATGTGTCAAAACCGGTTGCAAAAAATTATAATTTAAGTAATTAAAGTACATGGATATTTGAACTCTTCAAAACTAAATATTTGTTCTTAATTTGTAGTCCTCGATAGTAGTTTGTCACATTCACATCACATTTTTTTTTTAATTTTTCCGGTTTAGGCAAATATTCTAAGACATTCCGTTTTTTTTTAATCGTTTTTTGAAACCCTGGCGATTTTTTGAAAATTTCAATAAAAAAAAATTTATGAACCGGAAAGACGGGACATAATTTTATGGGTGCGAAAAAACGATAATTACATATCCGAAAATCATTTTTAAAAAAATAACGTTTTCCACACGATAGCAATAAATTGTACGGGGTTCTCTTCGTTACATCTGTAAAAACACCGCCATATTTATCAAAAAATCAAACCTAAGGATAAGTTCGCTAAGAACAAACAATAAATCTACGCAAATTCAAAAAATCGCCGGAAATCAAAGTGTTGCCATATAAAAAAAAATTAATAAGTGTGGAATTTTACAAAATTAAGGGTACATAGGTAATCGGAGACTGGACATTTTCATGTAGTGACGTCACGAGCTCAAATAATGGATTTATTTATTTAAAAATAATAAAAAACTATACATTTCTAAAAAAATTTACTAACATTTTCGTAATCTTCGTAAAAAAATCTATCCACACGATTTTTTCCAAGTCGTTATAATATCCATGCAAGTGGCCTATTGAATTAATATAAATAATGCATTAAGAGTTTATGAATATCAAGACGAGAGTTTTATGTTAAGTTATAAAATATAATGTTGACGAAACTTAATGCATATTTTCCTCCCACCGGCGTACTTCCAAGGTCCACAAAATAGGAAACATGATACTCCCGGGAAATCAGAAAATCGTCCAAGGAACAGTTTCCGGAGAATCCAAAGTGCTTTGAAGTTCGATTTGGTTCAGCCCAAAGGAGTTTCAATATCTTACGAATTTCCTCAGGAACCTTACTATCTGACTCTACGTGAGTTGTGATATTCTTGGAGGTAGAATCTTAACATCTAAGATCATCAATATGTTAAATTTTGCATTTCGCTGGAGTAGATCCCGCATACTTAATGCGTGAATGCCCGAAGTTTGTATTAATATCTAGAAGTAAGATCCCGGAGATGTGTTTGTTCTGAAAATTGTACAAAAAGACGATTCGAAAAAAATTATAAAAGATTAAGAAGGGTACGTTAAGAAAAGATAACAGTGTTACTAGAACCCCTTTTCTGAGAAGGTTTTATTGTATATTGTGGCAAATTAAGTTCTTTAGATTATGATCGAAAAGCTTTTCAATATTCGTGCCTGAACTTCGAAAAATAAAATAGAACGTGCATTTTGGCGATGTTTTTTTTTCGTTTCAAAATATGTGACTGGTGTTAAGCAGATATTTTAACCATATCACCATTTGCACAAGGAGCGCGAATTTCGCCAGATTATTTGTGTTTCATTTGTATAGTGGTGTTTTGTGACAAATCACCTCAAGTCCGCTGAACATGAGGATTAAAACCATGTTTTCAAAAGCAGTAACATCTTTAAACCTTCATTTTTAATTTACACGACATTATAAAATATTCATACTAATAGAAGAAAAATCAACACTTACAATGTATACCTATAATATATTATATCAATGATTACAATACATTTTTTAAAAAAAATATATATCTTTCTTCAATTTTCGAAAGAGTTACGCCATCTCTTTGACTGGTAAGTAGCAAATTTCATCGAGATGTATTTAAAATATATAAAAAAAAAAGGTTTTACTGAAGAATGAACCTTCCTGAGAAGAGATTGTTACATTTATTATAATGTCTTCCAATTTCAGACAAATGCGTGTGTGTATGTGCTCTTGCGTGTATACGAATGCCAGAAAAGTCGACAACTGAGCTTCAACCCAAGCGAATGTCAGGAAGTGGGTCAATTTCCAATTCCAAGATTTGCATTAATTGATTCACGAAAACAGAATAGAAATGCAAGTAGATGCATTTAAAAACTATAACACCCAAGTTATACTCAGGCTAATCGAAGAAAAAATATAGCACCGCGTATGAAAAGGATAGCTATTCAAAGTTATAGTTGTCTCAGTAACGGATCTTCACTCCGTTAATTCATCTATGCAAACATATACATTTTCGAAAGTGGTGCTTAGATACTATGGGTTTAATTATGTTTTCCCTCCATATATAACCTGTATAATAATCATTGTACATCACCGAGATTATACCATTATTTTTTCTTAATAAAATTTCCTCTTGAGCGAGCGAGCCACTTAGCCGCGTGTTTATTAGCAAACAGACCGTTTTCTTTTTTCTTTCCAAGTACTCTAACGTGAGTTTTCATTTCATCTAGAGTTTCCTGGCGAGTGTTTGCCGGCGAATGTTTACTTTCTACAGTCTACATGACGAAGTTAGATTTAAAGAGAAAGGGAGCTTGAGAAAATAAAGAAAAATAATTGATTCCTTACTTTAGAAAGAACTCCTTTTTTTATTTTACGACAAATTATATCGATGAAGGAAATTTGAAATGCTGTAAAGGACAATAATTATTCTGAAAGTGAGTTAAATATGTACTTTTCTCTTTTTTTTCTATTTCGATCTGAGACGTTGAAATGTTACTAGAAAAATAAGTGCGTTCATTTTGCATTGAAAAAATAATCTGAAAAATTAATAATAAATTAATTAGTGTTATTAAAGAAATATATGTATATATTCTGAATGATCTATTCTTTATTGTTTTATTATGAAAAAATCATAATTATAGGTCTACAGCGGAGATATCCATTTTTGAAAAACAAAAAATCTTTATTTTCGCTCGATAAATAAAATGAGATAAATTAAATAAAAGTTTATTTTTATTTCAACTAACTGCCATAGGGTACCCCAAGTGCTTCGCTACGTTTTGGTGTTTTAAAGGGGGTGCCAGGTTTCATGGGGTGAGGTTTGTTCAGGTCTAGGTGGTGAGTGCGTTTGCTCAACTATTGCATCCAGATCGAAAGAGACTGGTTGACTAGACCTTACCTAACCAAAGATCTCTCCAGCGGGACCCTTTCGACTCACCGCCTTGCACTGCAGTAGGAGGGATGGATTCCAGTGGGAGAGAGCGGGTTCATACCTTCGGTCACTCCTGGACACATTGATCTCAGATTCCTACCCACCTCTGTTTCCTTCGCAGAAATTCCTTTCATTCTTTTCCCTGAAAAAGACCCTCCACACAGCATCCCCAAAGATGACAAGTTTGAACTATATTTATTTTTTTATTTACATAAAATGGTACGTATTATAATATTACAATTTACACTTTTGGAGCCCGTGGCTATCAGACCTTCGTTATTTTATAAAACCTGAAAGTTTCTCTGTGTATGTGCCTAATACAGGTAAAGACGATCCCCGACTATGAAGTTTGGATCACGGTGGCCTTAAAAGATAGCAGGTTGCAAAGGTATATAAAATTGCACCACAATTTCAAGAGCATTTTGCTCGCACTTTTACAAGGTACCCACCCGCTTGCAGGTAGGTAAAAATCACGCTCGCACCTACGGAAGACTTTTAATGCGTCTGACAAGGTGAAGGAACCATCGAAACTGTCTGATTACTGAAAAAACATATGTTGATAGTTCCTCAAGTCACATATATAAAATTCAGTTTTTATACTTTAACGTAAGTACGATTATGATTAATTAATGTAATAGCTTTCAAAGTCACCGTGATCCAAACTTCACAGTCGAGGATCGTCTTTACCTGTATTAGTATTAGAGACATACACAGAGAAACTTTCAGGTTTTATAAAATAACGAAAGTCTAATTGTCACGGATTCTTGGACTATGATCTTCCATTAAAAGCATTTGCTCGTGGATGGATTATGCATAAAAGAAATATTTTAAAGGAATTGTTCAGTATCATGTTTATTTCAACATTAATGCATAGTCGTATTTGTCGTAATCATTCTAGTTTCTTCCGTCTTTTTTTATTTTCATGCACGACGTGTGGGAAGGAAGATTTTTCGTCGATGACGTACGTACGATCTTCCTCTGGGACTACTGTACAAAGCAATTCTTATTTTTAACTTCTAAACAAATAAATTATGAAAGCCCATCTCCCGCAGCCGCACAAATTGAACGAGAATTAAAACAAAAAGCAACGTTGAAAATTTAAGTGTCCGCGGGGAAAATACGTAGTACCTACCTACGCATAATATTATTTTATAACCGAAAAATTTGTTTGGTATATGGCAACACTTTGGGGTGAACCTAAATTAGCGGGTTGAGGGGTATTAGGTCCCATCGCGCCATCCATCTTTAGAGTTTTATTAGATTAGTGTTCCAAATTTAAATAAGGGTTCGCGGGCTCAAACAGAGTTATTCTGGTTTTCGAAACCCGTCCTTCTTTATTTCACAGCGCTTTTTAATCAAGTTTTTAACTTGACTTTATACTTGAAAGTCATCGTAACTTTGTGTTATAACATTTATAAGTTTGACTTTGTGGAGATTGTTAAAATCACCGAAAATCGTTGGATCGTGGTTTTTGTTTTCATATTTGACGCTTTGACTCTTGATTACTAGTAATTTAAATTAAAATAAAGATTTACAGCCTTATTAATAATTGTGGTGGAAATTTTACGCAATTCATAAATAACCGTGTTTTTTAAATCTTACTAATAAATAACAGCCATAAAAAGTTACACACGTTAAACAGTTAGTTTATTTCTTGAATTAACTGGAAATTTCTGATCGAATTTCGGAATATTTCTAAGGTATTTAAACCGTGCTTTATTTTTTTTAAGGTATCGTAAAAAGAAATGCCATTTTATACACTAGATAAAATAACCTTGTAAGTGTTTATATTTGAAATAAACTTTTATATTAATTAATTGGAATATATTAGTTTGAAACATGAAAAATAATAATAATTCCCAGATAAGAACCAAAAAAAATGCCATTTAGGATTCATTTTTTGCGCAATATAAACTTGATTTCATGGATTTATATTTACTTACACGTGCATAACATATTTAAGATATTAAAAAACACCACTTTCATGAAAATCTTGTCAAATCAACGCGGAAAAGTCAACTAAAAGATAATGTGTCAAAAATAACCTAATGTTTCAAGACGGTAATCTCATTTGTCAGTGTGCCAAAATGCAACGTTACCAGCTTTTTTGCGGCCCAGTTGAAGACAATTCTTATTCGTAATTACTCAAAAAGCACTTATTCCTAAAGTCAATGTGAAATTAAATCAACGTTTAACGGTTAGGAAGTATTTTTTTATTAGTAAGTCTGTTAGTAGTTTCACTCTGGGTTATTTCGCTAGGTACGAGTACATAATAGAGCAAAATTGCTCTAAGGCAGTGCTTGACAAACTCGGGCACAAACGCTGCCTATTTTTATCCAGCCCGTGAGCTAATAATGTATTGACATTTTTAAATTACCGTAACAATAAATCAAATTTTAAAAACGCTTTAATTACTGCATTTTGTACACCTGCGTTGTAGGTAAAAATTTCGCCTGTGGGGCTTCTAAGCATTCACGTTTCATAATATATATTCTAGGTTCTAATATGAAAAAACGAAATTTTTGTAGGAAACTGGGTTTCCATATGATAAAAATAGAAAATATTGAATCTCAACGAATAGCTATCTATTAGATTTTTGGTCGCTTTGATCAAAATATTCAACGATCACCATTTTGTTAAAAAAAACTTTAAACAAATTTAAAACATAACAGCAATTTATTTCAACCATTTTAACACAACAAAACGTTGACATAATCAAGGGCCAAAGGTAAATTGATTCAGTGTGCACAGTTTAATACTTTAAATTGATGACACGAAAACAATTTAGGTTAAAATATATAAGAACAATTTAAACATTTTAAACACGATTAAAAAATTTATAATTGAAAAATCGCCACATGAAAATAAAATTGAATTATTTTACTTTAATTAAACCATAAACAAAACTGAATGATTTTACGATACGACTTGGTCGTTAGTACAATTCCTCCAATGGCTACGTCCTTCATCACAATGCAAGTAATATTTTCCGCTTACTGTTTTGGTTGTAAGAGATTTTAAATTTATGGTAAGGTTATTCGTTACCTGGAAATGTTTTTCTTTCTATATTATTTCTTTAAAAAAAAACACTACTAGTTAGTGGCACGCTAATGTAATATTGCAACTACAAAATAGGTACTAAACCAACCTTTTCAAAAATCAAAATCTCATGAAATATTCCAAATTTATCCAGGCCTCCCTAGACCCTATCATTGCCATTTTATTAAATTAGCATATTTATATCTTCGTTCCCTGCAATAGCCGACATACTCCAACTTAATTAAACCAGATACCACATTTCCTTCGCTTCCCTTGTAAATTCCTTGAAAGAGGAGATTATTTTTTCAAAATTACAAAATAAATACAAGCAAAATAATGAAATCTCTGAAAAATTTTAATTCACTTTTTTCTGTGAAATAATAAGGTTTTTTTTTAAAGTAAACCGATCCTGGAAAGTGAAAAACGTCTTTGGAATGTTAAAAAAATAATGGTTAAAAAAAGATAATTGAAATTAATTTTCCTGTAAAGAAGTTCGTTGTTCGGTGAACTCTTAATTTTACCGTTTCATAATATTTGGTTACGGCTACGAAGACCTTAATGTTCCTTCTTAAATATTTTCAAGTGCTCTTTAATGGTGGCAATTTTGTGGTTAGACGAAG
The DNA here is from genome assembly GCA_917563855.2 of Limnephilus lunatus. Lineage (NCBI taxonomy): Eukaryota > Metazoa > Arthropoda > Insecta > Trichoptera > Limnephilidae > Limnephilus > Limnephilus lunatus. Next base: position 73,279,208 of record OU830602.1, on the reverse strand, counting down.
CATTATGTTTCTCGTAAATTGTTTTAATATTTTGGCCACATTCATGTTTCGAGAAGTACAAAAACAGTTCATTAAACATGTTGGGGCCCTCCAATCTCAATACGAATAAATGAACAGATCAAGAATATTTTGGTTGAAGCTTAAGTATATGTTTGTTTCAATATGTATACTCGCTTGGAAGTATAATATATAATTTTTTTGCAACCCTATGAAGTGATAAATTCTTTCAAGTTTTTTTTATTAGAACTACTCAGACGATAATAAATCCATAGTTATTAAATGCCTCAACTTTTCTTTTGCTCAACAAAAATGCAACACGAAATTAATAAACGAACGCATGACCTTAATATCCCGCTTCTCAGTATAAAACAAAACCTAAACAATATAAAACTTTTAAATTAGTCAATAGTAGTCACGTAATTATTAAACAATTGAGAACACATTAGTATTTAATTTGGGGAAAACAGATTTCAAAGCACCCCACATAATTTTAGGCGCATTAAACATTGAACTTGGGGGTAAATAGAATTACATAAATAAGTCATCTCAAAGTGGTTTAACCACAGTTGAAAAATCTTTTAAGCCGAAAAAGCTCTCACAATAATAAATAAAAAAAATTCTTGTGGAACTTAATAATTTCTTTATTATATTTGAATCAAATAAAATGAAGAAAAAAAAAATTCTGTCGTTATTTTATCGGTTTTATTTTTAAAAATTTCCTAACACTGTCAAATATTAATGTATTAATTGTTTATAACGCAAATAACTAATAAAATCAGTGGCTAAATGCTGAGTTGGCATCGCGTTTGGTTTTCACCCAGGCGTCACGTGTTTGATTCCTCGGCTGGCATATTTGGAAAGCATTTCACTACATTAATAACATTTTCCACTTACTGTGGTGATAGTAGGATATTTCAAATATTGTCTGATTATTCGATACCTGAGAATGTTTGTCGTTCTTTAAAAAAATACCAAAGTAAATAAATAAATTATCAAACACCATTAAATAAATTCGAATGATTGATTGACATAATAGACCGAGAAGAAAGACAAACAATTACTGCTAAACATCTTGAAATAAAAGCAATCCATTACTGCGTCAACACTTCAAACCCACCATTGTTCTGTCAATCATCGTTTCGACAGCAAACAATTAACAATTATTGATTGTGCTTTAATCCTCGTGAAAAAGACACCGAATTCAATTTAAACGCGATGCCTCCAGGTAGTAAAAGCTCCCTGATCGAAGGCTTTCAATCTGGGAAGCTCGCGTAATATCCAATCGGAGCTTTTCACTAAGATTGCCTCCCGTCACTTGAAGGACATTGTAATTGGCTTTAATTTAACAGCCTTATAAAGCAAAAGCTCCCAAAGGCTCTGTGCCACTGGCAAAGCGTACGCAAGATTAAGTTACGCGGTACAAGAATGACCCAGTTTAAAGTAGGTGAAAGCTATCGTAGAATTATTATAGAATGTCCTTTCATCCATGTTAAAACTATTGACGTAATGGTTTCGTTAATAAATAATAAAAAAAAGCGAAATACACAAGCCAAAAGTGTTAATTCTTAGTGTACCTTATATCACCGCGAATATAGGCACAAAAATCGCTTGTCAAACTGAGTTTAGAAACGGTTGCTTTTAGCGCAAAAGTGGTTTTTATTTATTTCGTTAATAATTTTATAAGAAAGAAAAAAAAATATCAGTTGAAACTGTCATAGATAAAATCTTAGCCGCTTAAGTTTTTTCTTGTATGCGTTCTTTCATTTCTAATGAAAACAAATTTTTTAATAGTTTACGATTATATGTTTTTAAGAAGTAATTGACAATTTTATTTCATTTCTACTCAAGCGGAATGATAGAAAGAACTGCTATTTATTAAATGTATACTTTGAATGTAGATAATGTAAACCGGTGTGTAGCAAAGATTAATCTAAAATTGTTATTGCACGTTAAGTGGAACGTTTGCCCGACCTGTTTGGCCCGTTTCCTACAAATCTTCATTTTGGATTTGAGATCAAAATACCCAACAAAACTGAAAAATTATTTTTGTAATCAAAAGGCATATCAAATATCTAGTACGGATGTGAGCTAATTTGTTTATTTTTGCTTTAAATTATAAGAAATATGCCATTAAAGATTTTAGTGTTTCATGATTTTAGAGGCAACTTGGGCAATTATTTGTGAGTAAATAAAAAACTTTAAAAAAAAATTTATATTTATTTTTAAAATATGATTAAAAATAGAATTAAAAATAAAAATAAAATTAAAAATACAGCATTGTAATAAATGCATTTTTTCGTAATAATTTTAAAATATAAACGGCAATTTTTTGTCCTGTCGTAAATGGGTAATTTGTATTTTAAATTTAAACCCATCAAAATGATTTCGTTTATTAATTTTTATTTTTATTTGATATTTGATCATATTTTTATGATGAATATTGTAATATTATTTTTTAAATGTCTTTTACTGTTTTCATTTACTCACAAATAATTTCCCAAATTGCTTCTAAAATCATTAAATATTAAAATCTTTAATGGCCCATATCTTATAATTTAAACCAAAATAAATAAATTAGCTCGTATCCATACTAGATATTTGACATACTCGTAGAAAAATAATTTAGCAGTTTGGTTGGATATTTTGATCTCAAATCCAAAAGTAAGATTTTTATGAAACAGGCCAAAACCGGCCGGGCGAACGTTCTTAAGCTTCGGGGTAGAGAGAATTGGATTCACAACTATGTAGGTTTGAAATTTTTTAGAAAGATTTTTTAATGTTTTGACGGTAATTACAAAAAATAATTTAGGAATTTTTAACATCACTTCAAGATATTTAAATTTATATTTCACGTAGTCAAAATTTAATCTAGTGCTTTGTATTTCAATTCAACAATCAATTATTCTTAGATTTCCGTTGTCTTTGTTTACGCCAGTAAACATTATGACATATTTGCCCAAGTCTAAAGGTTTTAACACAATACATTTCTGAAAACAGTTTTATAGTCATTGTGGATTTTTATTGTCTTTCAGCATTTTGGCTTTCAAGACATTTCAAAATGTTCCAAGTTTAGTTGTAGAGCTCTGAAATGATGTAATAAAATTAGGTAATAAAAATAATAATTACGGTTGAAGTTCTGTGTCTATCTGCAGCGCTGGTTTAATGATCTCTAGAAACCGGACTTGCTGTAAATTTGAGTGTCATTTCCAAAATTGAAACTGTTTGTTTGAACAAATTGAGACAAGCGTTAAAGTTTCTAGGAGGTGACTGTGTTTTTACTTACGTCGACCAATAATCGAATAGCACTTAATCCTAAACATGCGAACACCTCAGCACAGGTTCTCCCAGTGAGGTGTTCACAAAACTGTACATACTAGCGATGTGTAAGTTCAGCTGAAGTGGGCTCTTGAACCCGGGTTCCTTGCTGGAAGCAAATCCTACTCCTACTCCTTTTTCAAATCGACTACTCCCAGAAAACCCGGTCCAGTACTCGCACCCAAATCCGGAACTCAGCGCCGCGGCACGAAAGCCGCAGTGCCGGCTGTCCTAGCCATTTACACTCAAGTCCCGGGTTCGCCGGCTAAGCTCAAACCCTTGCGTTTTGGTCCGAGCCACGATCGGTCACGCGTTCAAGTTCTTTCGCGAGCTGCGGCTCCGGTAGAACCCTGTGTCTCAGTCCGAGCCACTCGTGAGGCGGGAGCGGGTCGCGCCTTCTAGTTCTTTTGCGTGCTTTGGCACCGAGGTATGGCTCCGTTTAAACTCGTGCATGTCGGTCTGAGCCACTCGCGAGTCGAGAGCAGTAATCGCGCGTTCGAGTTCTTTTGTACGCTCTGGTACCGAGGTATGGCTCCGTTTGAAATCGTGCGTCTCGGTACGAGCTATTCGCGAGTCGGGAGTAGCTGCTCCAAGAACTCAAGTACTTTTAAAAGGAAGCACGTCTCGGAGGCCTCCGGCAAAATTCAGAACTTACCCATCTCTAGTACATACAGCTACCATATAGGTATTAACATTTTTCGTACTACGATATAAACCACTGTAATCTTTTTTTAAATGTATGTTCAAGAATAGATTTAAATCCACCTATAATAAAAATACAAATACTATTGTGTTTTAAAAAAATTGAATAACAATATTCACCGCCAGCGTTAAATAAATTAATATACAGTTACATGATAACAAATAGTAGGCATATTCAATTCTAAAATATATTCAATTCATCGGTTGGCTGAGTCCTTCACCACGATACAGGCTACATTTTCCGCTTAGGGTGGTTTTAGTAGGAGATTTTCAAATTTTGTGACGTTATTCGTAACCCGGAAATGATTACCTTCATTTTAAAAAATAAAAATAATTTTTAAAATGCGTCAGGACTTATGAAAGGTAAATAAAACTGACCGTATTTCCTGAAATTTCGATTTGGTTCAGGTTTCCATGTAAATATTTCTTCTTCCCGAAGCCAGTAGATTCATAGCACCCATATTGTGAGACTAATAAAATGGGGAGGATCATGAAAATATGAAAGGGGAAAGTTTCTGAAAATTGAGAAGGAGCAATTTAACATTTTTAAAGTAGTCATTCACATTCATTAAGGAAATGCCAATTATTTCGATTACCAGAAAGGGGAGAAGAAGGTTTTGAAGTACCAGAATATTAAGATCTATTTACTGGAGATAAAGTAGTGACAGTAAAATCCAGTTTTCTGTTTAGAAACTAGCTGGTTCCCGGCATGCATTGCTATGCCATTTGATAAAGAAATTGTTTCTCCCATTCGTTCCCCTTCCACCTCCCCTTCCCCTCTCGCGTTCCCACTCTGCCTCCTCCACTTTCCCTCTCCCCACTCCATTCCCCCCCCCCTTCCGACTTCCCCTCCCCCTCCCAAGTTCCCCTCCACCTCCCGACTTCCCCTCCCCCCTCCCGGATTTCCCTCTCTCCTCTGCCGTGAACCCCCTACCCGATTTTCCTCCCCCCTCTCTCCTACCCCCTCTCCCGCATTCCATACATTCAGTCCCGATACATTCAGTTTTCAAAGATTATCCTATTGCAATTTTTATATACAAAATTCATAATGCCAGAGCTCACCAGTAATTTTATATAAACCTTGTCCTGACAATAACGAACACAACAAAAAAAGAATTATCCAATTTGATGCAGTCGTTCGGAAGTTATGCGCGTACATACATTTCGGCAATTCATTTTTATTTATATACAAGATAGATATATAGAAAATAGATAGATAGATAGATAGGTAGATAGATCATTGATTACTTCAACCATCGAAATATTTCAAGTAATTTTGGTTTGAACAATTTGATTGTAGTAAATTGAAGTATGTATTGACAACAAATTGTATAAGCTATGTCAGTATTTAAACAAGCATAAATTATTGTCCATCATAGCAATAAATCGTATAAATTCTTGGTCGTTATTTTCACAAAGAGCAAAATTAGATTTCGATTGATTCAAGTTAATTACTGTTTGTCTAACTATTTATTGGCGTTATTGAAAATGAGACACAAAGGGTGGAACTATTTCAATAAATAATAGTTTGCAATCAAAATAATAATGATTGTCTCTATAAATTTTCAGATATTGAATCCAAAATATTCAATAATGTAAATTAGTGTTTCCCTGCGGTTTGATCTGAGGTGTTAAATGACTTAAGTAGACTTGACTAATCGTACCCTTTCCAGGATGATCCCATATCTTCTTCATCAGTTCTTCTTAAAAATTTTGACTGAGCGTAGCAGTCCTGTATTAACTAGACCGTTTGGCATTTCACCTGTCTGTAAATATCCGTTTCTTGTTTCGAATATCATTTGCATCCACTTTATTATTAAAACAAGCCTCGCTTTGACTTGCTGGCTAACTTCGACTGAGCTTTTCATTGTCACGGTACCTACCTACCAGAAGAAAATTTTTAAATAAGGAATTATCTTTGAGATATTGTCATTTCTGTAGATAAATTGAATAATTGCATTTTTTTGATAAAACATAAGATATTATATGGTTTATAATTACATGGGTAAGTATTTACTTACAATACCTCACGATTTCAGTGAAAATTTTGGTTTTAGAGGAAAATTATAAAAAAATCTTTTTGGACACGACGCCTACTCGCTGTTCATAGAACTACGAAATTTAAGTGTAGGCATTTTTTTTAAGACAAATTAAGAATTTCTTTTGAATCTGGATGAGAAGCTTACGCTTCGAACCACTCAGCTACTAACCGGTAATAGTTCCTTTTACTAGCATAATTTTATTTCTCATTGTTGAATATTGAAGCAACAATATGATATCTTTATTTTTTTTAAATTGGAGTGCAATGAGGAAGATTTTTTTGTTCGATTTTGAAGAAAAAATTTGAAAAAAAAAAACAAAAAAATTCACCAAAGACAAACACTTAACTTCCTTTTTTTACTGCAAATAATATCAGAAATAACTGGTTCGTACGTCCCTTAAACTTTATTGTATGATTATATATTATATTGTTATTAGTATTATTGTTTAATCTTAGTCTTTTTAAATTAATAGCATAATGCATTATTTTTAATCAAATTTCAACACATGGTTTTAGCCTACATATAATATTTAGCATTATAATATTTAGCTTCCATCAGCTTAGAAGGTACCTACCAGTTATCTTTTATAAACAACTAGCTGTTTCCCGGCATGCGTTGCAATGTCATATTCAAATAAATAAAATGTTACTCCTTGCATGTCCTTTCTCATGCGTTCCCCTCTAGCGTTCCACTTCCACCTTCCCCGCCACCGCTCTCCCGCTCCCCCGTCCCGCCAACCCCCCTGGCACTTCATTTCTTGACTCCTCTCCCGCCCGGCCCGTAGCCGAAATTTTTTTCTAATACTAACATTATTAATCTTGTGATATCTTTCTAATTAAATATCCGAATTGAAAAATTCAAAAAGTTAAATAAAGGAATTGAAGCTGTCTTGAATATGAAGTAATTTATTTTGATAAGGATTAACACCAAGATACAAATAAAGAGCCTTTTCAAGCGGCGACATATTAATTAGAATGAAAAACTTATTGTGATGGAAACGTTTGTAAAAATAACAACATTAAAATTATGTTTTCGATATCTGCAAAAATTATTTATTAGCTTATTAGTTAACACGGGTAAAACGTGACGTCACACCGGACACGATTCTATACAATTCATAATTCGGATGGCAGTGCTGCAGTACCATCTCGCGTGTACCGTGATGTCGCAAGCTTTTCTCCTTTAGAGGAAATGTGGCCACAAATATCAAAATTTTGACGGCTTTCATCTACGGTACTATTCGGCATTTTCCAAAAATTAAAACAATTAGGCGCCTTTAGAATTTCCACGTTTACGGAACGTTGACTGCACAAAAAAGGCAATAAACGTACGTTGCTTATTACAATTATGCTGCAGCTCTTTCTTACACATTAAATAACGGTGAGACGAAAGATGAGACACACCATGTACGTACGTCTATTTCCTCCAAAGGAAAAAAGTATTCACTTGTTTCTCCCTCATTATGAGGGGAGTCTGGTCCAGCTGATCTAAAATATTAACTTTTTTTTATTTTAACTTTATGAGTAAAACTTCAAATTCTAATATTTAATTAAATGAAGACAATATAGACAAATTGAGTTTCGCTTATATTGTCTTTATCAACTTTTTTTGTTGCCTAAAAATGTTTCTACATGTGGAGAATACATTCCCAAGGTGATGACTGTTCTCAGCATACTCTAATTGATAATTTATTTAATTATTTAACGCCCAAAGGGCTTTTACACATTTGGTAGTACAATTAATTCATGACAGATGATTTTTAAACAGATAAAGAAATAATAAAAATAAAAATAGATAGAAAATGTACATAAGTCATAAAAATACACCGATTTCATAGGTTTACAAAAATACAGATATGTTTAGGAATAGTTTTGGAATAAGTTTTTTACAAGATCCACAAAATTCGCCAAGTTTATGTTAAATATGTCAACATCACCGAAGTATTTATTTCTCATAGTGTGAAATCGTTGTACAGGAGAGTTGGCAATGTAGTTCCGCTTATGAATGCTACAGTAGAATAGTGTATTTTGTCGTGCAGTCTGTACATTTGTTAAAAAAACGTGAAGTTTTGTTATTGGAGGCGATCTCATCATCATGTTTCACTCGCATTATTTTCACGTAGAATATAAAATAATTATGTTTACAGCTGATCGGAGGTCACAAACATGATAGCAGTACAAACATCGGAGTGCATTAGAGCAAACATTAATTAATTAACAAGTGAATTTAATAACGTATAAAACCAGTACAACCGTCAATTAAAATTTCCACGTTTCGTTGTAATGTTCATTAATTATCTCCGTTTGTTAAACTATTTTTTATAAACCTAATGGAATTTTTCATTCGTTAATAACCACGTGGAATTAATCACAATAGAGATTTTAGATACTAATTAAATTAATGTTGCCAATTTATTTTTATTTATTTTTTATATGAATACCGCACAAGAGTCCAAACTGCTCCCGTCTGAAGCCAGTGAGACTATGGCATCCCCAATTGGGGTATGTTGTGAGGCTGAAGGTAGTGGGGAGGGGAAGGAGGTGAGGAAGAGGAAGGTTGGGAAGTACCTGGCTATTCAGATCTGGTCACCAAACACGGTTAATGCCATTTCAAGCAACGTTTCAATTCTGAATGGTGGTCTTACACCTGGGCGATAATGAGAGTATCTTCCACTTTGGAACATGCCGCAAATATACTATATTATTTTAAATGAATAAATTGTGAAATAACACAAATTAATCAAATAAAATTTATAACTATATTCCTCACCTACCTCATCTCCATCTCCTTCCTCTCCTCTTTACCTTCGGCCGCACCGTATACCCCAGTTGGGGATGCAGAGTCTCACTGGCTCCAGACGTTTGAGAGCGGTGTGAGGTATTCACATAAAAATAAATAAAAAATATTAAGCGATTTAGTAAATATTTTAATCAATATAGGATCGTCGAATCATCATTGATTGTCTGAACCATACATTGTTTCTGAATTTCGGGTGCCATGTGTGACGTTCGTTGATCTCCATAGAGTTAAAAAAGAAAGCGCGACAGAAAACAACCACTCTCAATGTAATAACCAGGCTTTTCTAAGGAACCAAACATTACTCTAGCGCTGTGTTTCTTAACCGTATTGAAAGAATTGCCCCCTTTACCACAGTAAAATTAATAAAAAGCGCCCACCCCTCCCCCCTGATACGAATTTTAAAATTAATGCTAATAAAACAATGATGAGAAGATAATAAAAATATATTATTTCATTGACATCGAGTATTATGTCTTAGTTTAAATTTGTGTGCGTGAAAATGTAGTTTATTTAACAAAACTTGTCAAATCATTGCACCTAAAGAAAGTGTGTCCATATATCAGTGTGCGTAGCTCGTGAATGGGCTTATTTTCTATATTGGCACAATGCCCACTCGAACTTCTGCAGCGCCCACTAATTCCTATAAAATTAAAAACGCCCCCCCAGACCTCCAAAACGCCCACAAGGGGGCGCTGTCTAGCGCAAAGCGATCATATTATAACACCGTATCTTTCTCGCATAGAAAGCTCTCTCCCACACGGTTTAATAATTTTGTACACAATGCATTAATAACGTGTAATTAATTGTACGTAAAAAGTTATGCAATATTATTTTATGTTTACAAAAAAATACAATCAGCTTAATGTCCAGTAATAGCTTTTCCGGTCACTCAATTAGCCAAAATGTCTCGACTTGATTCGTTAAATTTTCGCTTCAAGTTTCGAGCAATTAGATTTAAGTTCATGTCACGGTTGGCTTTCTCATTTAAAGTGCTGCCTAAATATCCTTGAAGAGTCTAAAAGCCTCCTCAAGGCTGATCACTCTAAACTCAGAACTTAATTTAGTTTCTTCCACTCGTTCTTATTTGTTAAATAATAAAATAAATTATTTCTTTAGCTTTGTCCAGTTTCTGATTTGTCTGTCTAATACAAACTTTAAGACAACAAAGGAAATAATAATGAGAGGTTTATCTAGGCGAGGGTTTGAGAGATATTTGGGGACCTCTGATGACTGTTTTTCCAATTGCCTTATGCAATCATTTAAAATTGTGGTGTTTTGGATTTAATAAAAAAGATTTCATTTGCAAGATTTAATTTTCATACGAGCAATTAGTAAGAAAAATAACACTAACACCGACATCTTACAATCAATATGTTAATCAGCATAGATTCTCTTGATGAGGTATTCACAAAGCATTAAAATGCGATTTGCAAAGTTGGTATTTGATAAAGGGACTGTAACCAATCTGTGTTTCATTGAATGAGAAGCTGAATGTTTATAGGAGTTGGAGTAGATCATTCTATCAATTTAAAGGCCTAAGTAGCGTATTTTAGTGAGTTAATTGTAAAGTAAAGTTACTCTTAAGCCGACTGCGGAGTTCTTTAATAAGATTCGTAAACAAGGAAACCCTCTGATAAACAATGTTGTTTATAAAAAACCTTCTTTACTTTTAGCAAATTAATAAAAAAAAACTATTAGAAAATTAATACATTAGCGTTCGAGAGTTGAAACATTTTAATTTTTTTTTCGTTATTTTCGTCCTCGTGATGTAAACACATTAGCATTAGATGAGGCATCCCATCACGGAGGTTACGAGTCACTTAACTTGCCAATTTAACCTTATTAGCTTAAAGGGAAGGGTTGTAAGATGATTTTTTTCAAATTTAAGGGAAGGAGAAAATAAAATTGTATTGATAGTGATAAAAACTGCACACTAATTAAATTTATTGAAAAAGTTTCGAGATATTTTACATTTCTTAGTCAAGATATTAAGGATCCAATTGAGTTGTTAATTTTGTCGTTTATGGTCATTTATCAATATTTGCGAGCACGGTCTACGATTGTTAACACATAATCCGACCGACGATAAATTTTTGCGTAGCCTCCATTGTATCAAATGAGTTTCGGTTAACTATCAATATACACTTATTTTTTTTTAATTATGCTGTTCGTTATGCAAATACTGATTTATTTAATGAACTTATTGAACTAACGAAGCTCTTAGAAATGAAATAATATATGATCCATGGACTTAAACAATGAATGCATCGATGAAATCAATTTATTCCGTTCGTTCTTTAAGAAACGAAAATGGTTGAAATATGAATAAAGACCTCAGAAACTAATTAACTCCTGTTTGATTTCAAAAAGTATGTACCTAAATGCGGACTGGCAATGCATATTTAGTTTAGTATTTCAATTTAACATGGCAAATTTATTATTATTTTTACATAATTGCTTGGCATTTGACATTTCGTAGTACCAATTCAAAGAAATCACCTTCAGAGTTGCCAGCTTATTTCGATTTCTGATTTATTCACTGTCAATATGATTATGCTGCTAACGTTGAAAACGTACTAGACACATTGATATAAAATCGTCGGAAGTTACTCCTATCGTTCTGATATTTTAAAATTAGTGATTTCTCCATTCTAGAGCTCCAGCAGGATAGTGAAATACCCCCCATAAGTCTAGTAAGCATAACGGGACCCTTTATTGGCCAGGAAAGTGACTACACATGACTCGTTTTAGGCAAAACCTACTGTGCAAACCAGTCAGTCATGGAGACGGCATTTAAAAGACTTTTTTAAGAGTTAATCAAAAGACCATCACAGCATAATATGTCTTGTACAAACACAAAATAACAAAACCATCGAGTAATAATATTCTGCCTGTAAAAATATGCCTATTAATTTCAACACAAACATGGAAAAAGATCTGACTCTTACAATAATTCTCAAGTCTGGAATACCAAATACATATGGTATCACACACAGATTGAGAAAGTGCAAAATCGTTTTCCACGATACTTTGTTTTTTGGAGCTATCGTCGAGAAAAAAAATGGCTCAGGATCCATGGACAGCTAAACACAAAAATGTGTCCATACTGAAAGAGCTAAGCATCCACAGTAGGCTTTCAACTATCTGCCTACAACGTATCTTAAAATACTTTGGACACGTTGCTCGCCAAACTGAGGAATCTAACTTGGAGAAACTCATGGTAACCGGCAAAGTGGAAGACAGAAGAAGCAGAGGGAGGCCACCAATGCGCTGGGATGACCAAGTATCACTTGAGTCCGGTACGTCGGTGCAGCTCTCCAAGCAGGGCAGTACCGCGAGGAGTAGAGAAGCCTTGTCCACCATGGAAATTGGAGTATGTGTCACGATCCTCAGCAATGACTTAAGAAGAGCTTTTTTTACAAAAAATAGTCACTTCTATGCTAGATTGTCTGAATTACTTGAACGAATTCAATTAAGAGAGCCAATCAGACAAACCAGACAAAACCACGCATTAAACATCCCTCATTGCAACACTAACTCAAAACAAAACACATTCATTGACGGCGTTTCATATATTTATAATATTTCATACAGTAATTTCGACATTATTTAACACAGCACCTCTCATTTTCAAACACAAAATCAATAATTTACAATTATATAATATCCATTATAATAATAATAATAAATACTTGGGCAATACCTCTATTAACTTACTCATTTGGCATAATTAAATGGTCTAATACAGATTTAGATAGCTTAGAACGATTAATTAGAACTACATTAACTAAATTTCATTGCCATCATCCAAATTCAGCTATAGAACGTATTAATTTACCCAGAAATTTAGGAGGTAGAGGTATAGTCAAAATAACATCTTTAAAACATAATCAGGTAGAAATGCTAAGAAATTTTTTCCATAGGAAAGCTGATAGTTCAGAAATGCACAAAATAATATGCAAGGCAGATAGAAATATTTCACCATTAAATTTATACGACGAGAATGCCAGCATTCTTATAAATACCAACCAGGAATTATTAGATTCCTGGTCAAATAAAATTCTTCACGCAAAACACTTCAATTATCTCAACCAAACATATGTTGACAAATTTTCGTCAAACAAATGGTTGAGTATTGGAGAGTTGAGCGCAGAAATAGAAGGCTTTATGCTTGCCATACAAGATAGAGTCATTAATACTAAAAATTATAGGAAGCATATCATCAAAGATGCAAATCAAATTGATGATTTATGTAGAAAATGTTTGGCTTTTCCGGAAACTATAGAACATATTATATCGGGATGTTCTGTATTAGCGCCGTCCGAGTATACATTTAGGCACGATCAAGTTTTAAAAATAATTCACCAAAGTTTGGTAATTAAACATAACTTGATTGACTGCCGTAATGTACCATATTATGAATATGAACCAAATTCATTTTTAGAAAATGAATTTTATAAAATTTATTATGATAAAACTATTCTGACAGACAGAACAATTAGTCATAATAGACCCGATATAGTTTTACATGACAAAATTAAGAAAATAACTTATATCATTGATGTCGCTATACCAAATTCTTGTAATATTCAGAAAACTGTTTCTGAAAAAATAAGAAAATATACAGATTTAGGAAATGAAATTAAAAGAATTTGGCATTCTCAGACTATAAAAATATTACCATTTGTTATTTCGGCTACTGGCATTATACCTAGCTCTCTCATTCAAAATTTAGGCGTATTAGATTTGTCAAAAAATTTGTACATAAAAATGCAAAAGTCGGTCATTTTAAATACATGTAGGATTACGAAAGATTTTTTAAATATTTATATTGAAGGATCAGTAGGATTTATCGGACCAGTTAGGATTTCATCAGAGCCGAACCCTCTGATATGAAAATATCTGGAGTCGGTGAAATATTTTCCCATTATGTTTCTGGTGGATTGACGTATTGTTCTTGTATTGTTTTATTCTTATATAGTGCAATTACATTGCGTTAATTTACTAGATATTCATTTGTGGAAAAGTGTGTGGAAGGGTTTAGTCTTTCATTTGGGAAAGATTCAACCCGGACATGAAATCTGGAGCACCGTAAAAAATAATAAATCTCTTTTGTGAAGGCTCCAGTAACCAAGGTAAACAATAATATTTGAGATTAATTTGTAATATATTTTAAAGGTAAATTTAATTACATATATTTTATTTTGATAGCAGTATTCTAAAATATAATATATTATAGATTTGAAACGTTGAAAGGTAAAAGATTTAAATTAAAATATTTTATTTGGGCATTTTGAAAATTATTTGTTGACAATTGACAATTAACAAATGATATTACTAGGTAACGATAGTTGCTTGGTTACTGGAATGTAGGAACTAATAATAATAATCATTTTCGTGTTGTTTTGTAAATTGATAATATGTCATTTACAACCAACCGAAATGAAGAGCGGTCTGTTATGTCATCTACACAGATGAACAATGATAGTCTAAGACCACCAAAAACAAAAGCAGGTATTCCTAGGCAGCGTATGAAATGGACGAACGATGTCAATATGTTCATCGTTCGTTCATATTTTTATGTAACTAAATTAGAAACAGATATGTTATTGTATAGGAAAAAATTACATTTAATTTTCTCACAAAATTATCCGATTGCCCAAGTAAACGAACAAAGATTAGCAGACCAAAAGAGGTCAATTTTCAAAAATAATTTAATTCCTGTAGTAACATTAGATCAGATAAAAAAGGAAGTAGCAGATAGATTGCAATTAGAAAATAATTTAGAGCAAGTTAATACGAGTAGTAATGTTATATCAGATACATTGAACGTAGATAGTTCAGATAATATTCTAGTCGAAGAATCCAATGATATTACAGTAGACTCAAATAACTTAGACGTTATTTATAATCTTAGGGAAATCAACATTGCAAATTTAAACTTACTAGATGAAAATATTATAGAATTAGCTAACTTACTTCATAATAATATAAATAGATATATAGATATAGAGCCCACAGTTAGACCAAAATTACCAAAATTACATACGTCAAAGAAATTATCTAAATTAATTTCTGAATTAAATAATATAATTTTACCAAAAATTATATTTGATGACATTAGTTTTTTAGATCTTCATACAATAGTGTATGCTAGTGCTATCACTATATGTAACAAGTTAGGAGTTAAATTAACGTCTTCTGATGATAGATCATATAATTATAGAAAACCAGAATGGCAGAGTAGATTAGAAAATGATGTAGTATTTTTAAGAAGTAGCATAGCTAGAGTAATAGAGTATAAAAATGGAAATAGAAGTAGGAATATTTTGAGACATGTAGATGTAATTGGGAGAAAATTTGGTTATAGCATTGGTAGTAATAATAATGAAAATATAATCAATGATTTATTAGATTTGTTAAAACAAAAATTAGGTGTAAAAGCTAGTAGATTAAAAAGATATAATTATACGTATAATAAAAAAAATAATAATAGATTATTTCAGAAAAATGAGAAAATATTTTATTCCAAACTTGACGATAAACAAAATATTATTTCGAATAATAATAATCCGTTGCCATCTGAATCAGATATGCGCGATTTTTGGACAAATATTTGGAGTAAAGATATAAAACATAATGAGTCAGGTCCGTGGATAGAAAATGAAGAACTCAATTGTTCAGACATTGAACAAATGAGTTTTTCTGATATATCGGTTGAATTGTTAGCCAAAATTATAAAAAATACTCATAATTGGAAAGCCACGGGTTGCGATTGGATACATAATTTTTGGTATAAACGTCTGACTACTTTACATCCCCTTTTGGCAAAAAATCTTTCAAAATTTGTCAGAGAACCTCAAAATTTTCCAAATTTTCTAACTAAGGGCATTACTTATATGTTGCCTAAAAGCGAACATATTAATAATCCCTCTCAGTATAGACCCATTACATGTTTACCGACAATATATAAAATTTTAACCTCTTGCTTGACAGATTTAATATACACTCATTTAGATGAAAAAAATGTTTTATCTGAACAACAAAAAGGTTGTCGCAGAAAACATATGGGATGTAAAGAACAATTAGTTATTGATTCTGTAATTCTAAAACAGATTCAAACCCAAAAACGTAATTTACATATTTGTTATATAGATTACCAAAAAGCTTATGATAGTGTCCCGCACTCGTGGCTGATAAAAGTTTTAAATATATACAAAATTAACCCAATTATTATTAGCTTTTTGGAAAAAATTATGGCATTTTGGAATACCGATTTGCTTTTGAATTTGAAAGATAAGAAAATTATAGTACCGGGCATTTCAATAAAAAGAGGGATTTTTCAAGGAGACTCATTGAGTCCTCTTTGGTTTTGCTTAGCATTAAATCCTCTATCTAAAATGTTAATTAAAAGCAAGTTTGGAATAAAAATTAAAGGTAATACTAGAGAGAGAAATATAATTTCTCATTTATTATTTATGGATGATTTAAAATTATATTCAAATTCTGAACCAAATTTAGAGAAAATGATTAAAGTAGTTAAAATTTTTTCAGATGATATTAAAATGACTTTTGGTTTAGATAAATGTAGAACGATCCATATAGAGAAAGGTAAAATTGTAGATGGAGGCGAGGGTATATATAGAAATTTCAAAATTGAAAGTATGAAAGGGGGTGAGGTTTATAAATATTTAGGATATCCGCAATCAAATAGATTAGATCATACTAGTATTAAAAATGATATTAGGATTAAATTTAAAACTAGGATCAGAAAAATTTTGAAATGCAATCTATCTGCTAAAAATTTAGTAAAGGCGATAAATACTTGGGCAATACCTCTATTAACTTACTCATTTGGCATAATTAAATGGTCTAATACAGATTTAGATAGCTTAGAACGATTAATTAGAACTACATTAACTAAATTTCATTGCCATCATCCAAATTCAGCTATAGAACGTATTAATTTACCCAGAAATTTAGGAGGTAGAGGTATAGTCAAAATAACATCTTTAAAACATAATCAGGTAGAAATGCTAAGAAATTTTTTCCATAGGAAAGCTGATAGTTCAGAAATGCACAAAATAATATGCAAGGCAGATAGAAATATTTCACCATTAAATTTATACGACGAGAATGCCAGCATTCTTATAAATACCAACCAGGAATTATTAGATTCCTGGTCAAATAAAATTCTTCACGCAAAACACTTCAATTATCTCAACCAAACATATGTTGACAAATTTTCGTCAAACAAATGGTTGAGTATTGGAGAGTTGAGCGCAGAAATAGAAGGCTTTATGCTTGCCATACAAGATAGAGTCATTAATACTAAAAATTATAGGAAGCATATCATCAAAGATGCAAATCAAATTGATGATTTATGTAGAAAATGTTTGGCTTTTCCGGAAACTATAGAACATATTATATCGGGATGTTCTGTATTAGCGCCGTCCGAGTATACATTTAGGCACAATCAAGTTTTAAAAATAATTCACCAAAGTTTGGTAATTAAACATAACTTGATTGACTGCCGTAATGTACCATATTATGAATATGAACCAAATTCATTTTTAGAAAATGAATTTTATAAAATTTATTATGATAAAACTATTCTGACAGACAGAACAATTAGTCATAATAGACCCGATATAATTTTACATGACAAAATTAAGAAAATAACTTATATCATTGATGTCGCTATTCCAAATTCTTGTAATATTCAGAAAACTGTTTCTGAAAAAATAAGAAAATATACAGATTTAGGAAATGAAATTAAAAGAATTTGGCATTCTCAGACTATAAAAATATTACCATTTGTTATTTCGGCTACTGGCATTATACCTAGCTCTCTCATTCAAAATTTAGGCGTATTAGATTTGTCAAAAAATTTGTACATAAAAATGCAAAAGTCGGTCATTTTAAATACATGTAGGATTACGAAAGATTTTTTAAATATTTATATTGAGGGATCAGTAGGATTTATCGGACCAGTTAGGATTTCATCAGAGCCGAACCCTCTGATATGAAAATATCTGGAGTCGGTGAAATATTTTCCCATTATGTTTCTGGTGGATTGACGTATTGTTCTTGTATTGTTTTATTCTTATATAGTGCAATTACATTGCGTTAATTTACTAGATATTCATTTGTGGAAAAGTGTGTGGAAGGGTTTAGTCTTTCATTTGGGAAAGATTCAACCCGGACATGAAATCTGGAGCACCGTAAAAAAATATTGGATGACTTTTATAGCGCCATTTTCGTGAGAAAATCACCTCAAGGGCGCTTTACAAATTCATTTTTAGGTACAATAAATCTATACGTATATACTACAAGTGGCTTATAACTAAGATTGATAACTAATGACATACAACTAAGACTTATATCACTAGTGACTTAGAACTATACTTATTTTTATAACCGAGTTTGTACTTGCAAGTCATTATACGAACAGACCAGTATTGTTACTGTCCTATTTGTATCATGACTTGCGACAGTCTTACAATTAGTTATTTACGACTAACATACTTATTTACATTTATAACCACATATTGTAATGGTTACTGCCATAATACAAAGTCATAATACGAATAGAGCAGTATTGTTACTGCTCCATTCGTATTATGAATTGCAACTGTCTTAAAATTAGTTATTTAGGACTAACATACTTATTAACATTTATAAACACACATTGTCATGATTACTGCCCGTGCTGTCAGTGTAAGTCATGAAAATATAGCAAAAAAAAAAAAAAAAGTTTATACATAATAAATTGTAAAATATTGTCAAAAATTGCATAACATCGTAAAAGGTGGTAGTGAAGATATATCAATTTAGGTAAATCCCGTGGACTGAGTAATGAGATACTACTGAAAAAAGACAGTTATTTTTCTGGATATGATAATGTGAAAAGGTGAGTTTTGAGCTTTGCTCTGAACTCAGATGTGCTGTCGATCTTTCGCAAATATGAAGGGAGTTTGTTCCAAGCTGTTGGGCCTGCTACTGCAAAAGCCCGGTCTCCGAAATTGGTATTGGGATTGCGCATAGGTACTGAGAGTCTACCCATGGCTGTTGAAGATGCTGAGCGAAGGGTTGCTTGCCTAGTGTTGACATCATTTGGAATGCACAGTTCCGACAGGTAGGGTGGCGCCATGTCGTGTGTTGCCTTAAAAACCATCCAACAGAGTTTGAATTGGATTCTCTCAGGACACTTAAGCCAATGGAGGTTCCGCAGATGTTGGGAAATGTGAGAATACTTGGAAACGCCGGTTATCAGTCTTGCTGCAGCATTGAAAACTGACTGAAGTCTGTCAGTATATGTTTTAGGGATATTTGCATATATGCCATTGCAATAGTCAAGTCGTGACACAACGTAAGAGTTTACCAGCATCTTTGTGGCCTTAGTCGGAATATTTCTCCTTATAGATTTGATTTGACGCAGGTGAAAGAATCCCGCACTTACTGTTTTATTAATCTGGGATTTGAGGGAAAGATCTTGGTCTAGATGTACACCTAGGAGTTTAACGCCATTTTTAGCGATGATGTTACAGCCAGAAGTAATGAGAGGTGATTTGTCTAATATTGACTGACGCTTTTTTGTTGCTGTCCAAAGAAATTCTGTTTTGGTTGGATTTAGTTTTAGTTTGTTTGAAGACATCCAGTCTGTTATGGCAGCGATGCATTTAACAGTGATATCTTTTAATCTATCTCTCTCATTCGGCGCGCAGTAGAAATAGATTTGCTGATCGTCAGCGTAGCAATGAGAAAGAAGTCCGAATGATTCTATTATTTTGGCAACATCGTTGATGAACAAAATGAAAAGTAGGGGTCCCAGCACTGAACCCTGGGGGACTCCAGAAGTGAGGGTTACAAAGGGAGAGTTTTTACCACCGGCTTGCACAGATTGTGCTCGGCCACATAGGTAGGATTTTATCCATTGAATAGTTTCACCACCCAGTCCAAAGGTTTTTTCCAGTCTTTCGATGAGGAAGTTGTGGTCGATGGTATCAAATGCCGCACCCAAATCTAATAATGATAGCAAAGCTAACTTACCTGACTCGTTTGCAAGCATTAAATCTGACAACACGCGCAATAGTCCAGTCTCTGTAGAATGGTACCTCCTATAAGCTGACTGGTACTTTGATAATAATTCATTTTTGGCCAGATGGGCGGTCATCTGCCTGATCACAATTTTTTCAAGGACTTTTGAGATAAATGGTAAATTTGATACAGGACGGTAATTGCTTAAATCTACAGAATCTAATTGGGGTTTCTTTAAAATTGGGGAAACAAGGGCTTTTTTGAGTAGTTGGGGCACCTCGCCTAAATCGAAAGTTTTGTTGAAAAGGAACACTAGGAATGGTACTACATGTTTTAGACACTTTTTGAGTAGCCACGTTGGAATTGGGTCTAATGCACATTGTTTGTTTAGAGAACTAGACACAATTTTGGTGACTTCCTCCAATGTAGTGTGTTTGAATTTCATCAAAAATTCGCCGTTGTACGTGATGAACTTAGGTGGAGTATCACTCTACACAGACCTAGGTCTGTCCATACTCTCGCCTACACTCACCATCCCATATCCATAGACTATTGTAACCCTTTTCTCTTTTGTTTTGTGCTTATATTATTTTTTGTGACACCTCACAATAATTGTGCCCCTACCTGTAGTGTAAAGAAGAGGAACTATGTCGCCGCCCAGTTGGGCAGCGTTGTGAGATTTGACTGTAGGAAGGGATCTATTATTGCGGGTCTAGAAGAGGCTCGGATTATAGGAAGGAAAAAAAACAGATGCTGGTAGCTTGTTCCACATACGAGGCGACTTACACAAATACGATTCGGAGAAACGACCCGTTCTCAAAAAGCCACCATCAACTATGAACGTCGAATTTCACGGACGTGCAACGGTTCACCGGGGATCAGTACTGCTAACACCTTAGGGCACGCTTCACCAAAATATATGCAGAATAGATTCAGCATGCCTAAATTGCGTCTATGCAATAGAGATTGCAATCGGTATGTCAACAACGGATTGTCGATCAGGCGGATCACCCTCCTTTGCACCGAATCAAGAAGTTTTATCAAGTATTTTAGCCCAGAGGTGGCTCCCAAATTCAATTGTAGGACGCACTTGAAATTTGTACCGGGTTAGCAGATTACAGCTAATAATTAATCCCTGAGGCTAATTTGTTCGTTTTTGGGAACAGTTCACATACGTCTCATGGAAATCGTTCTGTCTCCTTATTGTCATTGTGAGAATTATCGTCTGAACGGTGTTAAAAAGAAACAACACCACGCTTAATACGAGTAAAGAAGTTAACCACAGAAAATTTAAAATGTGCACCTGTATGAAGCCACAGTTTTAAAATTGACAAAAAAATTCGAATTAAAAAAAATTGAAACGACAAAAAAGTGAGGTGACGATAACCATTATATTTTATACTAGCTGGGTTACCCGGCTTCGCTCAGGACAATAAGATAGTGTTCTGGAATGTTGCACAATGATGTTCCCGATTCCCTATTCCTGATCATTCCACGACATACTCCGCCACTCCTTCCACAACTTTCTACAGCTCTATGGAACTTTCTAGAACTTTCCGGAAGACTGTTCTAGAAATTTCAAGAGGGCGAAACTTCCACCCGTTATATCTTTAAAAGCACGCCCTTTAGGTAAAAACGGATACCCTTATTCCCTAGGGGGGATAGTGATCTACCACACCATATAACTCCCTTGATCGAACCGGGACTCGTTTCTGAGTTTTTGCGAGCTGCACGTTTTTTTGGACTTTCTTTTATAATAAATATCAATGCGTTCCCCTCCAGCGTTCCACTTCCACCTTCCCCGCCACCGCTCTCCCGCTCCCCCGTCCCGCCAACCCCCCAGGCACTGCATTTCTTGACTCCTCTCCCGCCCGGCCCGTAGCCGAAACTTTTTTCTAATACTAACAATTTTAAACTCGTGATATCTTTCTAATTAAATATCCGAATTAAAAAATTCAAAAAGTTAAATAAAGGAATTGAAGCTGTCTTGAATATGAAGTAATTTATTTTGATAAGGATTGAAACCAAGATACAAATAAAGAGCCTTTTCAAGCGGTGACATTTAAATTAAATTTTTAAAATAAAAGAATACTTATTGTGGCATAACCATAATAGTTAGACATATGCTGTCACGACCTTTTTTGTAAATAATGATGTGTTCTATAAAGTCGTAGTACATTATTTTATTCTATCATCAATATTTTTCGCAGCGCACGCGATGTAAAGAATATTTTAGGTAATTTTTTTACACCCTGGGTTACATTATTGAATTTTTAGTAAGGATGCCTATTTTTTTTTTAAATATAATATAGCCTATGTCACTCGGAGATAGTGTATCTTCCTAAAAGCGAAAGAATTTTTCAAATCGGTTCAGTAGTTTCGGAGCCTATTCGATGCAAACAAACAAACACACAAACAAGCAAATATTACCTCTTTATATAGTGTAGTAGATCACATTTATCGTGCGTGTTTTTCTTTTTTCTTTTTATTAATTTTAGTTAAGTGAGCCATTTTTTTTGCATTCAAAATTTAAGTA
Source organism: Limnephilus lunatus (assembly GCA_917563855.2). Lineage (NCBI taxonomy): Eukaryota > Metazoa > Arthropoda > Insecta > Trichoptera > Limnephilidae > Limnephilus > Limnephilus lunatus. The sequence goes on along the minus strand of OU830602.1, from coordinate 73,256,774 downwards.
CCTATGTCAAAAATTACATGCTTATTTCTAATGATAACATTTGATAGCTTTGATTTTTTAGTTTTTAGTTTTCGGATGCGCTCAGATATATTCCATTTATTTGCATTTTATTGCAAAGCGGAAATATTTTCATCTTCCGAAAAAAAAATAGGCCCGAGGCCTGAGGGAATAAATAAATATCTCTCATAAAACAACATGAACTACTTTTTAAAAATTGTTTTTGATTACAACAACAATATCAGTACTGAGCACGGAGGAAGGTACTGAGTCTCTTAAATACTCGCTTGTACCTGTATTGCACGCAGTTGACAATAATTTCTCAAGAGTATTAGATGTGTTCAACTGCGCGGAATATGGTTGCAAAGAGGCTATAATAACAAAGCTTAATAAAAATAGTCAATGTAAGCATAATATGTACCCACCATTCTATTAATATTAATATAATTCATATTAATATTATTTCATGATTACTGTTTCACAAAATTATCATGCGTAACGCATGTTTGTATAAGCCGGTATAGGCGTAACTTTTTTTGGTTGTTTAAGGCGATTCTTCATGTTTCACTTTTCAATACAATTCTAACTTTATTTACTTTCTTTTCTATAACAAAAAATCAACAAAATTTATGCTTCACTATTTTATTTCACTATTTTATTTTATTTTACTATAATGTTTTCACAGATTACTATATTTCTAAACCTTAAGTTTAAAATTTACATTTTTTACATATTCTTATTGATGTATATATAGCAATCTTGTTTATATTACCCACACACAGGCAGTGCCTTAGTGGGTTCCCATTGCCTACTCTTTTCTATTATATATTTTACTTATTGGTAACTTTTACATTACTTATACCATATATTTACTCTTACTGTATTTAGAAATTATGCAAAATTACTTTTGTATGTATGTAGATACAATGGGAAAAAATAAAGAAAAAAAATAAAAAAAATAAAAAAATCATCCTAAAAATAGTGCTATGTGTAGGTGTATCTTAATATATAAAACAAAGTATAACTGAAAGTATTCTAGAATATGAATATACATATGTATTATTTTACCAACAGAATAGTCAACACTATAATTTACATGTAAAAACATTATCATACTGGAATGTCCTAAAACGGGCAATTGCCTAGTTGGACATTTTAATTTCATTATATTGTATTATGTAATATTTACAAACAATAAATAAATAAGTAAGTCGGGTTAGTTACACCATTTATAACTGGAGAACGGTTGGACCGATTTTTATGATCTTTGATTGTTGGATTTGTGTCCGCCCCGAATAGCAGAATGGTTATTAAAACATTGGGAAAATTCACCAAAAAAATAATTATGAAGAAAATTCTTTTTCTCTTTCATTTTGTACGGAACGAATTTTCATATTTTGAGAGAGCTGCAGGAATATTGTGATTAGTATAATATTGAGTAGCGAGTGAATTAAAAATTTTAAAACGTCAAATGTTAATGCTCTGACTGTTTTGCTTTTGTTCTTAAACATATTATGCTGCCCTTTTTCTTACACACTAAATGTCAAAGTCGAAAATGGGACAAACGGTGAACGTATGTCTGCACCCCTCCAAAGGAAAAATACAATCATTATAATAAATCTCAATCACGTGTATAAAGAAAATGAAACGCAATTCCCGTAAGTAAGTTGAAAAATAAGAAAATCACCAAAAATATAAATCCGTACACAACGCCTTCTCTGATACTGACAAAAACAAAACATGGACAGCTGCGCATCGATAATTGATATGCTATGTAATTTTTAACTTAATAAAAAAACTGACTTTAATTCAGCTAATAAGTTAACACAACAGTTATTGATTCTGAGGCAGTACGAAGTTCTTCGGGTCAGCTAGTAATATACATAACTTAATTGCCATATTTTACTTCATGATTACTGTCCCACCAAATTATTATGCATTAACAAATATTTGCAAAAGTCGGTATAGGCGATATAAATAGAAATACATTAATACCCAAGAGAATATTCCATTAGTTTCCGAATGACATATCAAAGCAGCTACCTGTAATTCTATAAAATTTAACATGACCAGTGAACGCTCTCGCGTATTAGACTCTCATCAGGAACCAGTCATCTGGGGAGGCCATCAAAGAAACGTATATTTAGACGACTGATGGGATATTTTGTTAACTACCAGGCAGGTCCACATGTACATATGAGAAGCTATGAATTAGAGGAATTACTAATAGTGGTTTCTTCTGTACCTGAAAACAGCTTATCTTGAATAATCTAATTTTTTTTAATACTAGATTCAAAGAAAATTCTAATAATCCGAAAGCTATTTTGATAAATTAAGAAAAAAGTGGAAATTACCCGCCGCTCTTAGATATATTTAAGCCAATTTCAAATACAGAGGGAATAACCAGACAAAACCGGAAATATGTAATTTTTAAATAAAATTCTAGCCGTGTTGATTCTTTTCCACAAAAAATTATAAAATTTATTTCGAAAGATTGTTCTTTTATCTGGTAAAGTTATGTTTTAAATTATGAGAAAATATGTTTATTTTTAGCGTAATAAGGTTATACCGTAGGTCGTTGGCAGATTTATTAAATTTTCAAACAAAATTTTATATTATACAACACACATATCAAATCATATAATCATGCAGGAAAATAAATTGATTAATTATCTGGGAAAGCTATGTTACAGAATTTTAATTTTAGTTTAAATAAAATCATTTAAAAAAAGATCGGCGCACATGTTTTGTGACGAAAATACTTCAATTTGTCTATTTATTTACGGTTTTACAAACTAATATACATTTAAGATTTTTTTTACTTTCTTATTTTGCTTAGACATTACTGAAAAATTGTAATATACAAAAATGATATAATTTTAATAGTTTTATCATCACGCCTTTCAGCATTTTTGAATGTAGGTATAAATTAAAGGAATTTTTTAATGAAATAAAATCGATATTGAGTTATTATTTTAAAAAGCATACACGGAGAATAATTAATCTATCCCACTGGAACCGCCCTGTACCATCGTCATCGGAACAACTTTCGACGAAATTTAAATTCTCGGCCGCTGGCTGGCTAATGGCCCTTAATTATGCTGGATAATAAACCCATGAGTCATCATTTGGGAATAACTATACTAGAATAACAACCTTACAGACAAATTTAAAGAAAAAACAGTAATTGGGGAAACTTTAAAATGATAATAACCGTTAATAATTTCAGTCATCTCACTTAGAAATTTGTAAGGACTTAAGTAGAAACAGCTGTCACGCGTAGTTATAATTACATTGCAGAACTTGTTTTTAAATAAACAGTTGTTTTATAAATCGTGTATTGTTGAATATACAAAAGAAGTAAAATTAAAATGGAGTTCCAAAAATTTACCTTGATAACAATAAACAAGTAGGTAAATATTTGTTATTAAGTTAAAAGAAATATATCTTGATATTTCGCTTACTTAACAAATTAAAACTACAAAAACACTAAATATTTCTGAATTTTGTTATTTAATTTAATTCTATTCAATTTATTCATTTTAAAACATTACAAAATTAACATTTCAAAGCGTTTTTTAAAGAGAGAAAATATTTAAGATAAGATAAGCAGATTTAAACTAATAGCAACAAATCTTGCCGTAAATTGTGCTTCATCGATTTTAAGACGGCCGGCATGGTCTAGCGGTAAGGCTTTTGACTCGAAGGTCGCGGGATCGAATCCAGGTGTGGCAAATAATTTTTATTTGATTCATTTGTGTTTTTACGATTAATTCATTCAAAATAATATATAGCATATTTGCGTCACGTTCCATAGTGGAAGATACTCTTAGTATCGCCCTTGTGTAAGACCACCATTCGGAATTGAAACGTTGCTTCAAATGGCTTTAGCTGTGTTTGGTGACCAGATCTGAATAACCAGGTTCTTCCCTCCCTTCCTCTTCCCCATATCCTTCCCTTCCCCATTACCTTCATCCTCGCAACATATCCCAATTGGGGATGCAATAGACTCACTGGCTCCAAATGGAAGCAGCTGAGACTCTTGTGAGGTATTCATATAAAAAATAAATATATCGATATTCGAAGTGATTCTATTTAACAACAAGACAAGCTCTCCTCACTGGCATGACCATTAACAAGTTAATACTTTTCTTTGAAATATATCATTGAAGAAGAAAATGACAATAATAATCGAAACGAAAATATGAAAAAAGAGAAAAGCACAGAAAAAAAAGAAAAAAATGGTCGCATTTGGGACTCGAACCCATAACCTAATACTGAGAGATTTCGTCCGTAACTATATTACTATCAACTTAACATAATTAAAAACATCCATAATAAAAATAAATAAAAAAATGCCATAAAAGAATATTTTCTTAGTACTTACGTTTAAAAATGAAATATGTACCTAATTAATTTTCTTCTCATGTTTTGATATGTCGTGTCTCCTTTTCTCTCCTTTTCTTTCCCTTTATTTATAATCTTCCATATTTGTATATAGGTATTTGTGTTATTTTTTCTTTACTTGTTTTTTTGTTGTTGTTTGTTCTACTTAACCTGTAGTATTTTATTTTTATTTTAATGCTCTACTGTATGCGAAACTTATATTTTTTAATAACAAAATACCTATGTTAAATTTTACCAATTACCTCCCACCTGTAAATTGTAAGTTCCTCCCATCCTGAAATGAGTTTTATAACTTATTATGATTAAGAAATAAAAACGATAAAAATAAATTTTAAAAACGTGTTGCTAAAAACCGACGACAGCAATATAAAACTATTAATTCGTGTGCATCATACTGTGTGACTATTGTAAACTATTGATTTTCCAAATAAAATTAAATAAAAGTAAATTAACTAAAACTTTCTATTTCAGATACCCTATAAAGCGCACCCGCCAAATGTCCCCGTGCGACGACGGGTACATCTACATCCCCGTGGCCTTCATGGGTCTCCTGTACCTCGTGTACCTGGTGGAGTGCTACCACTGCACCGCGCGTCTGCAGTTGGCACACCGCGTGGACGTCAGCGCGGTCGCGGACAGGGTGCGGGCAATGCGGATGGCAAAGCCGAAAGTCTGGTGAGTCTACTAACTATTGATACTAAGGAATATTTATACATTGAATAAATGCCATACATTTTCTGATTCAAATTAGTACTAATAAAAATGTCTTCAACTGTTCCGCGAAAAAACTGGCAGCATGCATGCGCGTGATTTTCTTTTGATTTCTATTCTAATGACCAGCTCACTATTATATTCGTATAATTCAATATTTTTACTAATATTTGTGTTATTTTTCGTCAGTTACCATTTTTAAAATGTCATGTTGATTTTTAGTTTTGTTATCGAAAAAAACTAGGTTATTTCTAAGAGATTATTTTTTTAATGGCTTTTGAAATACAATATTTAACTAATATTGGAATAAAATATTCTTCACCATCATCACTGTTGGCTCTAAAACCCCTGGTGGGTCTTGGCCTCCTCGAGAGTCTAAGTAAAATATAAGTTACCAATGATGTGGAAAAAAAATAGTCGAAGATAATATTTTTAATTCTGAAATTTAAGCATAATGAGTAAGATTAAGAAGGGGAACCTCAGATGGTTTGGGCATGTAGAGCGAATGGACAGAAGAAAGAAGTGCAAGAAGAATATATGACGCAAATGTGAATGGTAGAAGAAGTCGGGGACGCCCGAGGAAGACATGGCACGATCAAGTGAATCAGATACTTGAGTCGGGCCATGTCAAAAGTCAGAATAATAGAATAGTATGTATGAGACGATGTTTGAAAGTGAGTGAGGCAAAGAGTGTGTGCCGAGACCGAGTTGTTTAGCGGTTCGTCCTCTCTGCCTACCCCTGCGGGGAAACGGCGTGATGATTAGTTAGTTAGTTAGTTAGAAATTTGAAAAATGAGATTGAAAAATATGACATTCAAATAAGAGGCGGCCAATTGGTAAGGCGTTTGTTCCTGTAAGACAAAAGGTTCTGGATTCGAGTCTCAGTTGCGACCGTTACCTTTTTATTTTTCTGTGACTCGTTCTCTTTCATATTTTCTTTTAGATTATTATTGTTATCTTCTTCTTCGATGATATTTTAATAATTTTTGACCAATTAAGGCAACTTACTTATTTCAATTCTAATTTTTCCAGCTGTTATTATAGTGTTCCGTGACTTCGGAAAGATTACGAGCCACTGGGCTAGACGTTAAACCAATGAAAACGATAATGGACGCGATACGCCTCATCGCGTGATGATACAATGATCCCTTATTAGCGAATTACACTCATAAATAGGGACCGAATTTTAAATAGGCCCATCGTTTAGACACTAATATCCTTTAGACACGACAGCCAACTGGAGTTAATGGAAGATTTCATGTCCAAGAATGTTACAAATCCAAATAATATTTGATTATGTTGAAATATCGCACATCCCAAAGAAAAGTGTCGTAAGTCAATTTTTTTCTGAAAAGTTAAGTTATTATCGTAATTAAATTATATCACTCCATTTCCGCAAGACGTCGCTAATACCTCTTTTCGACATGATCGCTTATTCATTCTTCATTCATTTGTGTTCGCTCTCCTGTAAAATTAATTAATTTGACTTGCGACACTTTTCTTAAAAATTTTATTGTTCTTAAAAAAACTTTCAATTATTTACTCCTATGGGGCTTTGACTTATGTTACTGTAGTGTATCTAAAAGCTTCCAGCTTTTAGACATAGATGGCAGTGCTAAGAGCTGTCCTTAGATTCCGCTAGATGGCAGGTAACTTAGTACCTGTGGGGACCAACAGAGGGTCGGGCAGCTCAGGGAGAGTATTCACTGGAACCCTCTCTTGAGAATCCATTTAGCCAGCTCCTAGTTAGGTCGACTAACGAGGTCAATATTTTAATACGCGAAGTATATAATAAAACCAAATAAACATCAAGAATCTATTATTCCAAAGAAGTAATCTCCTCCATTATTGAAGAATCTGTTAGTGTGTCTAAAACTACAGAACACTACAGCTAAAAATGTTAAAAAAAATTACACGAAGGTCAAAACTGATTCAGAATTCACAACCTATTTTTCAAGCTTCATCCAGAAAATAAATCATTATATCGAACATTTTTTATGGATAATTGAGCACACATAAGTCAATAAGTGTAGAATTTAGCAAATTAATTTAAGTAATAATTAATCTGGCTAAAATTTTTATGAAAATCTAAATAGTAATGTTATACAAATGAATACCAATTTCGTTAATACAAAAGCACTTATTTTAATGATTTTTCAAAGCGGAATGTGTGAAAATACACGTAATACCTAAAAATCAATAAAACATTTTAGTTAATTCTTTTGAGACAAAAAACATTGTCAATCGTTGTTACATTATGATCCAAAAAAATCACTAAGTGCAGTTATTTTGTATTAACGTGATTAAAACAAAAAAGTTTAATTCCCATATAAAATGTAATAGGTGAATAAAAGCGCATAAAAAAACTACTTTGTAATTATTTAAGCTTGGATGTAGCTGATCTAGGTACCCGAAACTTTTCAAAAAAAAAATTTGAATTGATCAAGACGAAGAACAGGTAACCTGTAAAAAATCCCAAAAATAAAAATATTATTTTCCAGGAAAATAGGGGCAAAATACACGCGAACGCTCTCTCGTAAAAATTGTCGAAAAGGTGTAGATACTCATGTTGAAATGAGGTCATGTCAGGTATGCCAGAATTCGATGGCTTTTGTTTGTTTTTTTAATATGTTTTGTGTGTTTTATCAAATACCCTATTTATTGTGAATAAGTTTTGAAATGGGGGTTAGATCTTTCTGGTTATAATTTCTTTTAAATATTATTTTATTTTTATACGCTGTCCAAAAACTCGTAGTACAAGCGTGAAACTGGTGAATCTACATCAGATTTGGAGTCGATTTTGTGGTAGGAAATACCGTCTTTTATTTGACTTTCGTTTTCGAAATAATCTATTTAGATTAAATTTAGAACAAATAGGCCGCTAATTGGTTAATTTCGGCTGTTTAATGTAGGTATGCCAAAATGCTTCGAAGCTACAACCAGCTTCAAAAGTTTTTTACACTTTAGTAGCCAAAAAAATCTAAATGAGCAGAACAAAAAAAAAGTTAGAACAAAAACATAGAACCAGCTCCAAAAGTTTAGTAGCCAAAAAAATCGAAATGATCAGAACGAAAAAAATGTTAATTGACTTGTTTCCCGTTTGTATTGCTAGTAAAGTGTGAAATTCTAATAGTAAAAAAATAAGAAGGTATATAAAATTAAAAGCCCAGAGGTTTAAATAATACAGAATTCAAAACTTAGGCAATATGTATTCGCACATAGATGTATGAAATGTGTCACTGTTACAATATAAACATGAAATAATTAAATTATTTTTCCATAATTCAAGTACTCCTTTCTTTGATAAATTAATAATAGTGACGCTTGTCTCGATACAGGTATATTCTTATAAGACAGGCATCATCGAAATATACTTTTTATGGATAAATAAATAAAATAAAAATTTAATTGTATGTATACTTCAGCGTCAAATTTACTAAACATACCTCTACCTTTCGTATTAATGCATCTTAGTAATTAATTATATTCCATATATATAAAAAATAATAATAGATTATTTCAGAAAAATGAGAAAATATTTTATTCCAAACTTGACGATAAACAAAATATTATTTCGAATAATCCGTTGCCATCTGAATCAGATATGCGCGATTTTTGGACAAATATTTGGAGTAAAGATATAAAACATAATGAGTCAGGTCCGTGGATAGAAAATGAAGAACTCAATTGTTCAGACATTGAACAAATGAGTTTTTCTGATATATCGGTTGAATTGTTAGCCAAAATTATAAAAAATACTCATAATTGGAAAGCCACGGGTTGCGATTGGATACATAATTTTTGGTATAAACGTCTGACTACTTTACATCCCCTTTTGGCAAAAAATCTTTCAAAATTTGTCAGAGAACCTCAAAATTTTCCAAATTTTCTAACTAAGGGCATTACTTATATGTTGCCTAAAAGCGAACATATTAAAAATCCCTCTCAGTATAGACCCATTACATGTTTACCGACAATATATAAAATTTTAACCTCTTGCTTGACAGATTTAATATACACTCATTTAGATGAAAAAAATGTTTTATCTGAACAACAAAAAGGTTGTCGCAGAAAACATATGGGATGTAAAGAACAATTAGTTATTGATTCTGTAATTCTAAAACAGATTCAAACCCAAAAACGTAATTTACATATTTGTTATATAGATTACCAAAAAACTTATGATAGTGTCCCGCACTCGTGGCTGATAAAAGTTTTAAATATATACAAAATTAACCCAATTATTATTAGCTTTTTGGAAAAAATTATGGCATTTTGGAATACCGATTTGCTTTTGAATTTGAAAGATAAGAAAATTATAGTACCGGGCATTTCAATAAAAAGAGGGATTTTTCAAGGAGACTCATTGAGTCCTCTTTGGTTTTGCTTAGCATTAAATCCTCTATCTAAAATGTTAATTAAAAGCAAGTTTGGAATAAAAATTAAAGGTAATACTAGAGAGAGAAATATAATTTCTCATTTATTATTTATGGATGATTTAAAATTATATTCAAATTCTGAACCAAATTTAGAGAAAATGATTAAAGTAGTTAAAAATTTTTCAGATGATATTAAAATGACTTTTGGTTTAGATAAATGTAGAACGATCCATATAGAGAAAGGTAAAGTTGTAGATGGAGACGAGGGTATATTTAGAAATTTCAAAATTGAAAGTATGAAAGGGGGTGAGGTTTATAAATATTTAGGATATCCGAAATCAAATAGATTAGATCATACTAGTATTAAAAATGATATTAGGATTAAATTTAAAACTAGGATCAGAAAAATTTTGAAATGCAATCTATCTGCTAAAAATTTAGTAAAGGCGATAAATACTTGGGCAATACCTCTATTAACTTACTCATTTGGCATAATTAAATGGTCTAATACAGATTTAGATAGCTTAGAACGATTAATTAGAACTACATTAACTAAATTTCATTGCCATCATCCAAATTCAGCTATAGAACGTATTAATTTACCCAGAAATTTAGGAGGTAGAGGTATAGTCAAAATAACATCTTTAAAACATAATCAGGTAGAAATGCTAAGAAATTTTTTCCATAGGAAAGCTGATAGTTCAGAAATGCACAAAATAATATGCAAGGCAGATAGAAATATTTCACCATTAAATTTATACGACGAGAATGCCAGCATTCTTATAAATACCAACCAGGAATTATTAGATTCCTGGTCAAATAAAATTCTTCACGCAAAACACTTCAATTATCTCAACCAAACATATGTTGACAAATTTTCGTCAAACAAATGGTTGAGTATTGGAGAGTTGAGCGCAGAAATAGAAGGCTTTATGCTTGCCATACAAGATAGAGTCATTAATACTAATAATTATAGGAAGCATATCATCAAAGATGCAAATCAAATTGATGATTTATGTAGAAAATGTTTGGCTTTTCCGGAAACTATAGAACATATTATATCGGGATTTTCTGTATTAGCGCCGTCCGAGTATACATTTAGGCACAATCAAGTTTTAAAAATAATTCACCAAAGTTTGGTAATTAAACATAACTTGATTGACTGCCGTAATGTACCATATTATGAATATGAACCAAATTCATTTTTAGAAAATGAATTTTATAAAATTTATTATGATAAAACTATTCTGACAGACAGAACAATTAGTCATAATAGACCCGATATAGTTTTACATGACAAAATTAAGAAAATAACTTATATCATTGATGTCGCTATACCAAAATCTTGTAATATTCAGAAAACTGTTTCTGAAAAAATAAGAAAATATACAGATTTAGGAAATGAAATTAAAAGAATTTGGCATTCTCAGACTACAAAAATATTACCATTTGTTATTTCGGCTACTGGCATTATACCTAGCTCTCTCATTCAAAATTTAGGCGTATTAGATTTGTCAAAAAATTTGTACATAAAAATGCAAAAGTCGGTCATTTTAAATACATGTAGGATAACGAAAGATTTTTTAAATATTTATATTGAGGGATCAGTAGGATTTATCGGACCAGTTAGGATTTCATCAGAGCCGAACCCTCTGATATGAAAATATCTGGAGTCGGTGAAATATTTTCCCATTATGTTTCTGGTGGATTGACGTATTGTTCTTGTATTGTTTTATTCTTATATAGTGCAATTACATTGCGTTAATTTACTAGATATTCATTTGTGGAAAAGTGTGTGGAAGGGTTTAGTCTTTCATTTGGGAAAGATTCAACCCGGACATGAAATCTGGAGCACCGTAAAAAATTTAACTTCATACTTTTTTTTTCATCATCGTTACCAACTTACAAATAATGGCACTATCTTACAAAAGTGGCTATTCTTATTATGTTGTTCACAGATTTTCATAATTTTATTATTTCATTGGAAATAAGGTTTGTTTCCTGTAGTATCTTCTGAACTTGTAGAATATTTTACTTTTTATTTACCTATCATTACACATATTCAACGTGTCTCTTTAAGTTAAGTTATTGCATATATAATATATTTTTCATTGTTGCAATATTTTAATATTTAAATATAGTAGCCTTTATTTTTCATTTGTTATCTGCACAACTACATAGGTCTTTCTCAATTATTTCCTACTGTTTTGCAAGCTCACTAGAGCTATATTTTTCATTTTGTTGGCATACCTTATACTATGTTATATTATTTAAAAGCCGTAAGGTGTTAATATTATAAATAAATAAATATGGATAGTATGTTTTAAATGTTAAAATAATGAAAAATGTATACTATGCCCTTGTTCATTCTTTACTTATCTACGGAATTATAGGTTGGGGAGGATCTTACAAAAACAATCTGAACTCAGTAAAAGTCTCACAAAGAATCATCATTAAAGTAATATTAAAAAAAATCTACCTTCTCAACAGAATCACTTTTTAAATTGCTTCCAGTACCAAATATCGATGACATATTCAAGCAAGCTTCCATTATAAAAATGTGTAAAGAAAAAATAACAAAGAATATCAAGAATTTTACAAACTAATGAGAAATGGAAACCAATTTATTACACCTAATTTTAAAACAACTCAAATGCAAAATCATTATATTTTCCAAGCCATTAAATACTTTAATAAACTTCCATCTGAATTACGCTGTATCATCAACCAATCAGAGCAAATAAATAAAATTAACAATTTTTCAAAAAAAATTACATTAAAAAGTAAATAATTTTATACAAAAAATATTATAACTTACAACCTAAATAAGAATTGTGGCTCCCTTATCAGGCACAAGAGCTCCTCTTTTCTGATAAGGTATACATGACCAATAACGACCTTTATTATAAAATTTTGTAAAATATATATGTATAAATGTAACTCATCATTTATATAACAATAAAAAAATAAAATAAAAATTTATGTGTAGAGTAATAACGACATCACATAACCAATATACCAAAAGTTAGTTTTTAAATCGTCGCTTTCATTAAAATATTTGTTTTTCATCATTAGCGAGTTATGTGAAAGTCTGCGCTATAGTTTTAACTTGAAGTTCTCGTAAGTCTCAGTAAGGAGTGGTATTCGCAAGGGAGGCGTCTACTAATATCTACAGGAATTCCAAAAACTAAACAAATCGGACTTATATCTATGAGAACCAAAGTGAGGACGAATATCTACAGCACTGGCAGAGGTTGGATTTGCAATTATGTGTAGCATTTAAGAATAACGTAATTTTGCGTATGCAGTTTAAAAAACTTATTTATGTGAAGTAAGGTTAGGTTAGGTTAGTATTACGTAATTGAAGTAATTGTAAGTTTTGCTGACGATACTGTGCTACTCATTCAATCCGACACTTGGTTAGACGCATACAAAATGGCTGAGACATCAATTAACTCTGTTAAAAAATGGCTAGATATTAATTCTCTTGCACTAAATACTACTAAAACAAAATACATTACTTTTAGTATTAATATCGTTGGCCAACCTAATCAAGATGTTGAAATAAAAGTACATGAATGTTCTTGTATTCATGATACATTCTGTCAATGTCCTTGCCTAGATCGAACGGACCATATCAAATACCTTGGTCTTACATTTGATCAATATCTTAAGTGGAATACACATTGCCTACTCATCACGAATAAACTTAGAAAACATATTTATTTCTTCAAAAACATTAGAAACA